>CM039675.1:376140258-377436092 GCA_022496015.1 Hordeum marinum
GTCTAAATCCTTCAGACGACACCGTATGAATTATGGTTTGGGAATAAACCTAAGTTGTCGTTTCTGAAAGTTTGGGGATGCGATGCTTATGTCAAGAAACTTCAACCTGAAAAGCTCGAACCCAAATCGGAAAAGTGCGTCTTCATAGGATACCCTAAGGAAACTATTGGGTATACCTTCTACCTCAGATCCGAAGGCAAGATCTTTGTTGCCAAGAATGGATCCTTTCTAGAGAAAGAGTTTCTCTCGAAAGAAGTAAGTGGGAGGAAAGTAGAACTTGATAAGGTAATTGTACCCCCTCTTGAACTGGAAAGTAGCGCAGCGCGGGAGAATGTTTCTGTGGTGCCTGCACCGACTAGAGAGAAAGTTAACGATGATGATCATGAAACTTCTGATCAAGTTACTATTGAACTTCGAAGGTCCACAAGGACACGTTCCGCACCAGAGTGGTACGGCAACCCTGTCCTGAAAATCATGTTGTTAGACAACGGTAAACCCTCGAACTATCAAGAAGCCATGGCGGGCCTAGATTCCAACGAATGGCTTGAAGCCATGAAAACCGAGATAGGATCTTTGTATGAGAACAAAGTGTGGACTTTGGTGGACTTGCCCGATGATCCGCAAGCCATAGAAAATAAATGGATCTTTAAGAAGAAGACTGACGCAGATGGTAATGTGACCGTCTATAAGGCTCGACTTGTCGCTAAGGGTTATCTCCAAGTTCAGGAGTTGACTACGATGAGACCTTCTCACCCGTAGCAATGCTGAAGTCCGTCCGAATCATGTTAGCAGTTGCCGCATTTTATGATTATGAGATCTGATAAATGGACATCAAAATGGCATTCCTTAACGGTTTCCTTAAGGAAGAATTGTATATGATGCAGCCGGAAGGTTTTGTCGATCTTAAGAATGCTGACAAGGTATGCAAGCTCCAGCGCTCCATCTATGGGTTGGTGCAAGCGTCTCGGAGTTGGAACATTCGATTTGATGAGGTGATCAAAGTGTTTGGGTTTATACAGACTTATGGAGAAGCCTGTATTTACAAGAAAGCGAGTGGGAGCTCTGTAGCATTTCTCATTTTATATGTGGATGACATATTGTTGATGGGAAATGATATAGAACTTTTGGAAAGCGTAAAGGCCTACTTGAATAAGTGTTTTTCAATGAAGGACCTTGGAGAAGCTGCTTACATATTAGGCATCAAGATCTATAGAGATAGATCGAGATGCCTCATTGGTTTTTCACAAAGCACATACCTTGACAAGATTGTTATTGCCCAAGATGCGATCCTATTTCGGCACGAGGGCCTCGACAGGGATAGAAGCGCATCTCGTCGTGTTGCAAGAATGGATATCATTACAAGTACATTTACAGAAGAGATGAGTATATGGAATTGGCTTACACTCGCCACAAGCTACATCAGAGTCACATCGATACAACAACATATTCAAACATCATACAGAAGAGCAGGGTCCGACTACTTATGAACTCAAATGACAAAATGACATCCATCCTTGCTATCCTAGGGTGCCGCCTAGAACCCATCCTAGATTGATGATGAAGAAGAAGAACTCCAAATCAAAACAAGAATCGCGCTCATGTCAATTCATCACATTATCTATACCTGCAACTGTTGTTGTAGTAATTTGTGAGCCACGGGGACTCAACAATCTCATTTCGAAGGGTATCAAGACTAGCAAAGATTAATGGGTGAGGTATGGTTAAGTGGTGAGGCTTCAGCAAGCAACTAAGCATCTTTTGAGTGGCTAACTTGCGAATACATAAAGTAAAGTATGGTGGTCTATGCATAACGGACGTGAACTAGTAATGACCACTAACTGATCCTAAACACCTACTTACGTCAAACATAATCCCGCCATGTTCTCTCTCGGATAAGGACTCACGAGAAGAGACAACCACGGTTACGCACACAGTTGGTGTATTTTATTAGAGTTTACTTCCGGTTTACTATGACCGGGTGTTAAACAAAGTATCCAAGTTTGCCACATAACCACGGGCACGACTTTCCAAAAGATTTAACCCTGTAGGGGTGCTCCGACTCGTCCATCACAAATTAACCACATGCCGCGGGAATAACCTCGACCATGGATCTCGTGATCATCCTAGGCAATTCCAAAGGAAGTCCAACACCTCGAGATAGCCCGAAGAAGATCAGAGTTCCTCACGCAAGACGTTCGAGAAAGGTAAAACAAATCCAGCAAGGCCGCCCGGCATGTCGACGAACCCGATAGGAGCCGTGTATCTCGTTCTTAGGACACGACTGGAGAAGCACAACGTCCAGTGGCCTGATAGAAATCTCTCGAGTTGCCCGGGGTTGGCCCCGCACACGGCTCTAGTTTGGACCAACACTCATGAGGAGCACTGGCCCGGGGCTTGATTAAATTATCCGCAGGTGCCGGCGGGTCCCTATGCATTTTATTAGTTATTAGGCAAATGTAGTACCAATATTGGGCCTTGCCAGACAAGCTTTATCCTAAAACGAAAATCAAGGGGGTCCCCATAACAACCCCGAGCATGTTAGGAGCGCTCAATTATGGAACGTAACATCGGTTCACAAGTAACTAGGGGCGGCAAGAGTGAAACAAAACACCGAGTAAAAGGCCAAGCCTTCCATCCTTTACCAAGTGTATAAGTGCATTAAATTAAATAGCATTAATATTGTGATAACAAAAGAATGTCCATGTTGTCACATGGAAGCAATTGCACCTGCAACTAGAAACGCTATAAGAAGGGCTGAGCAAGGGGTAACATAGCCAAACAAAGGTATGCTAGGAAGGTGGAGGGTTAGAGGCTTATCATGGCAATGTTGGGAGGCTTGTCAAACAAGTGGTAGGTAGCGTGACATAATGATAAAATCGGGACGACTAGCATGGCAATGATAGTAGTGGTATCCAGGGAAATGTGTCATCTTGCCTGAGATGCCGCTTGGAAGAAGAACGAGTCCATGAAGAAGACGGTCCGTGAAGTAGACGAACGAATCCTCACACTCCGAATGTTTTCGGAACTCTATCAAGAAGAAGCAATCCTAAACAACAATCAACACACGGAAAACACCACAACATGTGCATGACATGATGAGCAAACAAATATGATGCATGTCCGGTTTAAATATGCAAGGCATGGCAAATCACATGAAACAACTACTACACATTAAAGTGAAGCTCAATATGCAACGAGTTGCATATTGACGAAACTCCACGTTCAAATTATTTAGTTCACTCTTGTTAGGTACACGATAATGATAAATATTGTTAAACATGGCAAGAGGTGAAGCATAAGTAAACTACAACATCTAGGCATTTTAAATGAGGCCGGAAGCAACGAATAACAATTCCGGAACAACCTCATATACATATTATGAATTTGGTACATATCTGTACTAACCATATTTTAGAGTTGTTAAAAAGCAAAATAAATGTCACCATGAGATTCTACACAATTTTCTAGCCAAGTTACATATGTGGAACATTTGAATTGGAGTTACGGTTAATTAGTTATGACAAAAACCGTTTTTAACATGGCATTGATGCAAATTAATGCAAACAGCAAGTTTAAGTATTTTTATCATGTGTGAAAGTTGGATATTATGAATCTACACAAAATTCTAGTCAAGTTTCATATATAAAGTTTTTCCATACGATGCCCGGTTCTCGAGTTATTAAATGCATGCAATTTAGGGGGTTTTCTGCAATTGTGTAATTCATTGGATAATTAAAAAAATTGCATCAGGAAAAAAACATGAGATGGGTCTAATCTGTCTGGCCCAATAGTTATAGAGAGCGCCACATTACTATGGTACGCTCATGGCGAGGGTTAGGGCTGGGCACAGCTCGCCTCATGGGCTAAGGCCCGGTTGGTGAGCAGGCCCACGCGGGGGTGTTGAGGCAGCTGGGACGGCGGCTTGCTGGGACTTGGAGGAGGCACGACCCACGCGCAGGTCAACGGGCGTTGGGGCTCGGGCGCTCGTCCTCCTCCCGACGGAGGCGACAACCATGGCGATAGCTGCTTGAGGGGGGGCGAGGGCGCGCCAGGGAAGGCCGGAGGAGGTGGGAACGGGCAGATCCGGCCTTGGGGTAGCCAGATCTGGGCTCGGCGGCGGCTCCAGTTGTGGGGGCGGGATCGGGTGACCTCCATGGCGGGGCTGCCCTTGCGGGAGAGAGAGAGAGGGGTGAGGCGCAGGGGGGAGAAGGGGAAGGAGGAGAGGGGCGGCGAGGTCCAGGCGAGCGCTCGCCGGCGACGGGCTCTAGCGGCCCTCCGGTGAGGCGGCGGGGTTTGGAAGGCTCGGGCATGGGGGAGCGCTAGCGGCAGCGCTCCTGGCTTCGGGGCGAGTGGGAGGCGCTCGGGTGCGGGCGACGACGGTTCAGGCCCGGCGGCGGGCCTGGATGGGCTCCGCAGGCCCGCACGAGGAGGAGGGAGGAGGCAGCTGCAGGGTGGCTAGAGGCTGGCGGTGGCACAGATCCCGAGGGAAGGCTAGGGTTTCCCTAAATGGGCGTCTAGGGGTCTATAAATATCAGCTTGGGGCTAGGGTTAGGGGTTTTCAGGCCCGATTTCGGCCGTACGATCTCAATCGGACGGACGGATCGGGGCAAGGGTGGTGGGATGTGTGTGGAGTGGGATAAGGTTCATAAGAGAGAGAATGAAGGCCCAGCAACGGAGTTTGCAAAACCGAAAACGTCCAATGAATAACCCGATGACGGTGCCGCTACGGGCAACCGTTGGAATATCAAACGAACTCTAATTGCGACGAAATTTGGCAGGCGGTCTACCTACAATAAAACAAGACCGCACACCAAGTCTCTACCTAATTCGAGAATATTTTTAGTGCGCCTTTTAAAACATTTTTTAAAACGATGTCGCGGGCGCGTGCGTGTGTGGTTGGTCTTGAAACGGGCAACGGCAAGAAAACAGAGAACCGGCGACTACGGACGGATGCAAGTTTTTCAAAAACGAGAGAAGATGCTATGTAGATGATGCAAATGATGCGATGATGAATGCGACAACCATACGAAACGCGAAGGAGAATGGAAACAAAAGGGGAATCTTCTGGAGCGTCGGTCCCGGGCTGTTACAACTCTCCTCCACTACACGAGGATCTCCTCCCGAGATCTAGAATGAGAAGGGGAAGAGAAAGAGAAAGAGGTAAAACTTAGTTGCTTCTTTGACAAATGAGTGAACCCAATGAAACATGAAGGTTGGAAAGAGATGAAGAATGACATGAGGAACAAGCAAGAATTCACAAGAAATTTCGGTAGCACTTCGGTAGGATAGAGAAGCAAAACTTGATAAGAAGGAAAGAACTTGAACATAGAACACAACACTCCGGTAAAATGAATAAGCAAGAAAGAACATGATCTTGATAAAACAAGATGATGGTTGAAAGAGAGCAACATGACAACGCCTTCGGAAGAAAATAATAGAAACTAGATCATTGGAAGGAAAAGAATAGAGAAGAAAATAACAAATTCTACCACCATTAAACTTGAGAAGCATATGGTGAACGGGGTTGATGGAGAATCAACAACGAAAAGAATAGCTTGTTATCGGTTTGTGGAAAACATCTCAAAATTATGAGGTGACAACCTGCCACAACAAAAAAAAATTGATTGCTTGAGATCAAAAAGAGATGAAAAACTTCTTTCACCAAGAAGATGAGGAGAAAACTTGAATCATATATGACACCATGATAGCACCCATCCTTAGGAAATGCTTTAGGTGGCATCCAACCCAAGATAACTACGAGAAGACATGATGGGTTTACTTATCTCATTCTTGACGATTTTCCATCGAGACTCCTCATAATAAATAATTTAATAACACCATTTCAAAAGACCATGGAGAAGGAATTGAACTTAGAAACCCAAGATAGAGAACACTTGAGCACCTCCAATAGGAATCTTGATGAATACTTCGAGAAATAATTAACTCCTTGAAGAACCACCATGAGGAACCTCCAAAAATGAGAGGATGATAGAAAATAATTGAAGATAGAAAAAGAACAAGATTGAGGCCTTGCTATGAATTAGATGAAGCTTAGCGACAAGATACTTGAGAAAACTAGGAACTCCAGAAAGAAAAGATGAACAACTATAACCAAGAATTTGATGCCAAGAGCACTCCGAAAGAAGGATTGAAATCACCTGGATGAAACAAGAATAAGAATTATGATATGCCTATCCTTCATCAAGTTAGATTGATGACAAGCAACAGATTTCGCACACCACTTATTCTTGTTGCAAAGAATTGAAGAGAAAGAGAGAGAGAGATCAAAAACTTGAAAAAGTCTTGCACAAGAACATAAGAATTAGAACCTAAAGAGGATAATAGAAATGAATGATATAACATGAGAACAGAGAGAGCATGATCCACCTAATAGAAAACTTGAACGAAGCACCGGAATAATTGAGATATGAATGAAGCAACAACACTTGAGAAGAATTTGAGAATAAAATCTGAAAGCTAAGAACGAACAAATCTTCTGAAATGATGGCCTTTGGAAAGATCGAGAAATGAAAACAATTATGAAATGCACCGGATAGATATGGGAGGAATTACTCATGATCGAAAAAATTGAGATGATAGCAACAACCTCAAACCATGAATCTGTTGGGAGACGTAGTAGTAAATCAAAAACTTCCTACGTGTTTACCAAGATCTATCTATGGAGAAACCAGCAACGAGTGGGGAGAGTGCATCTTCATACCTTTGAAAATCTCTAAGCCAAAGCGTTACAAGAACGCGGTTGGTGGAGTCGTACTCACAGCGATTCAGATCGCAGTAGATTCCGATCTAAGTGCCGAACAACGGCGCCTCCACGTTGAACACACATGCAGCCCGATGAAGTCTCCTACGCCATGATCCAGCAAGGAGGAAGGACAGGTTGGGGGAGAGCTCCGGCAGCACGATGGCGTGGTGACGGTGGAGCAACATGGACTCCGACAGGGCTTCGCCAAGCGCTACGGAGAACGAGGAAGAGGAAGGGTAGGGCTGCGTCGAGAGAGAGAGAAGTCGTGTCTCAAATCAACCCCAATACCTCGGTTATATATAGGAGGAGGGATAGGGAGGGCTGCCTTGGCCCCTCCTCCAGGGAGGAGAGGTTCGGCCGAGATAAGGGAGGAGTCCACCTCCCACAAGGGAGGTGGATCTCTTCCTTTTGAATCTCCTTTAGCCTTATCTCTTTATCCCTAGCTGCATGGGCCTTTCCGGAAGGACTTTGCCAGCCCAATAATGGCTGGTCCACCTCCTCTAACAGCCCACGAAGTCCTTTGGTCGTCACACCCCACCCGAGGGTCCTCCGGCACCCTCCCGGCACTCCCGGTACACTACCGATGAGCCCGAAAACTTTTCGATGACCAAAACTAGACTTCCTATATATCAATCTTTACCTCCGGACCATTCCGGAGCTCCTCATGACGTCCGGGATCTCATCCGGGACTCCGAATAACCTTTGGTAACCACATACAATATTTCCCTATAACCCTAGCGTCATGAACCTTAAGTGTGTAGACCCTACGGGTTCGGGAGACACGTAGACATGACCGAGACACCTCTCCGATCAATAACCAACAGTGGGATCTGGATACCCATGTTGGCTCCCACATGCTCCATGATGATCTCATCGGATGAACCATGATGTCGGGGATTCAATCAATCCCGTATACAATTCCCTTTGTCTACCGGTATGACACTTGCCCGAGAATCGATCGTCGGTATCCCTATACCTTGTTCAATATCGTACCAGCAAGTCTCTTCACTTGTTCCATAACACATCATCCCATGGCTAACTCCTTAGTCACATTGATCTCATTATGATGATGTCTTACCGAGTGGGCCCAGAGATACCTCTCCGTCACACGGAGTGACAAATCCCAGTCTCGATTCATGCCAACCCAATAGACACTTTCGGAGATACCCGTAGTGCACCTTTAAATCCACCCAATTATGTTGTGACGTTTGGCACACCCAAAGCATTCCTACGGTATCTGGGAGTTGCACAATCTCATGGTCTAAGGAAACGATACTTAACATTAGAAAAGCTTTAGCAGACGAACTACATGATCTTGTGCTATGCTTAGGATTGGGTCTTGTCCATCACATCATTCTCCTAATGATGTGATCCCGTTATCAACGACATCCAATGTCCATGATCATGAAACCATGACCATCTATTGATCAACAATCTAGCCAACTAGAGGCTCACTAGGGACATGTTGTGGTCTATGTATTCATACATGTATTATGGTTTCCTGTTAACACAATTATAGCATGAACAATAGACAATTATCATGAACAAGGAAATACAATAATAACCATTTTATTATTGCCTCTAGGGCATATTTCCAACAGAATCTCTGGAAGAACAAACAACGATTTAAGAGAAACTCTGCTTCGGTCTTTAATGCTGGGAATGATGACGAGAACAACACCATGATCACTGGGACACTCCGGAACAATGAATAAGGAACAGTTGAGCCAAAGATGAAAATAATTAGAAACGATCTTCGAGAAGGAATACGACTGATGTAATTCATTCTTATGTCATATTGAAAAGAACTTGAGGACATCTCCGGAAGATTAGAAGAGCCATGTAAGATCCTGGGGAAAACCTGTGGGTTATGGGCCCACTGAAAAGAAACCACCATTGAACGATTTCTTAGAAAGAGAAATTGCACCGTTACAATGAAAACTTGATGAGGTGAGAACCTCCAAATAATTTGAAAGGATTGAAAGAAAACATGAATCTTTTGAGATATCCTCAGCACTCCGGATAGAACAGAAAGAGGAATAAACAAGAGAGGCTTGAATAAGAATTTCCAACATGGGGAAGCATTAGCGAATGAAAAGGATATGATGAGCACCGAAGCTTGAATTGAATGCGCCGGGAAGAATAACAACAAGAACAAGGAATTTGAGGATAGATCTTGAAATTGAAACTCCTGAGAATATCCACAAGGAATCACCAGATACAATACAAAATAAATGATAGGGGAAGCATTCAGCGATTGAAAAGGATACAAAGAACACAGAGATCTTGAATTTAATGCACCGGGAAGGAAAACAAGAATAGGGAAATGATGAATTTGAATCACTTGAGGATCTTCACAATGAATCACCGGATACGAAACAAAAGAAAAGATGGTGGAAGCATCGATGAAAAGAAAGGCATTTGGATGAGAATTTAATCACTGAAGAAAAAGGGCGGGAGGGTGGGGAAAAATAAACACAACTTGGGACAGATGAGACAAACTCCGAAATGAAATATGAGGATTGATCTTGCAAATATTGGAGATGATAGAATTATATTGAAGAGAAGCACACCGGATAAAAAGAATTGATATGACAACTTGATTGAGCAAAATAATTAGGATTCCTAGAGAATATGAGACCGCATCTTAGGAAATATTAAATCACCACTTGACATCGAAGCAACTCGAATTACCATATACCAACAAAACAAAGCATGAGGCTTATGAAACAAGCCGGCAACAAATGCATAACAGAGATTTCGCTCAATATTTTCGTTGTATGGTTCACACGGACTCGATCGTACATTGGATTGTCATATTGAAATGATCCTCGAATATGCTCCCTAGGCGTACCAAACTACAAGGCTTGACGAACATAAATCGAGACTGTCCTCTGTAAGAAAGACCATGAACAAACGAATCCACTAGATGTCGAACCCCAACCTCAACCATGATCTGTTGGAAGATAGCCTAGGTAACTACTTGAATTCCCACCTAAGAACTTCCGAAAACTTTCTTGTTATGCAATCCGGTGTTGGGGATACAAGGAGGAAATATCTCACACAACTAACAAACCTACACCCCAACTGTATCCATCCTTCAACACATAACCAGAGGCTTCCGGAAATTCATCTAACTCGGATCCTCGAAAGCACAACGATACTAACCATGGTGGTACCTCGGACACCTCCCCAGTACTGGGTGACTCCGACCTTATCTCACCACGAAAAGTATTGAAGCAATTCCGAACATCCTCCGTCCTGAGATGCTAAGGAAGCTGAATGATAACAATTCGCCAAGAATTCCCTGGAGCTCAACTCCCTGGAAGAAATCAAGTCAGACACGAGGCACCAAGACACAACTCCGTCACATCTGCATCATAGAGATTCCAAAATACCCGCGTGATCCTAAAAAAATTGGAGTGAGAAGAGGGTAGAATAAAAATTCCTTAGTCGTAATTCCTCACCAGAGCATAGAAGAGGAGTAAAAGGAATCCTACTCTCCGATATAACTAGACTCCAAATAGTCTTTTTTACTAGACTCGACTCGACCAAGTTCGATCAATCAAGGGGGCTCCTAGGTCGGTACAAGCTCTGATACCAACTTGTCACGCCCAAGATGCGATCCTATCCTTATTTCGGCACAAGAGCCTCGACAAGGATAGAAGCGCATCTCGTCATGTTGCAAGAATGGATATCATTACAAGTACATTTACAGAAGGGATGAGTATATAGAATTGCCTTACACTCGCCACAAGCTACATCAGAGTCACATCGATACAACAACATATTCAAACATCATACAGAAGAGCAGGGTCCGACTACGGATGAAGTCAAACGACAAAATGAAATCCATCCTTGCTATCCCAGGTTGCCGCCAGGAACCCATCGTAGATTGATGATGAAGAAGAAGAACTCCAAATCAAAGCAAGCATCGCGCTCACATCAAGTCATCGCATTACCTGTACCTGCAACTGTTGTTGTAGTAATCCGTGAGCCATGGGGAGTCAGCAATCTCATTTCCAAGGGTATCAAGACTAGCAAAGCTTAATGGGTGAGGTATGGTTAAGTGGTGAGGATGCAGCAAGCAACTAAGCATTTATTTGAGTGGCTAACTTACGAATACAAAAAGTAAAGTATGGTGGTCTACGCATAACGGACGTGAACTATTAATGATCACTAACTGATCCTGAACACCTACTTACGTCAAACATAACCCCACCATGTTCTCTCCCGAATAAGGACTCACGAGAAGAGACAGTCACGGTTACGCACACAGTTGGTGTATTTTATTAGAGTTTACTTCAGGTTTACTATGACCGGGTGTTAAACAAAGTATCCAAGTTTGCCACATAACCGTGGGCATGGCTTTCTGAAAGATTTAACCCTACAGGGGTGCTCCAACTCGTCCATCACAAATTAACCACACGGCACGGGAATAACCTCGACCACGGATCTCGTGATCATCCTAGGCAATTCCAAAGGAAGTCCGACACCTCGAAATAGCCCGAAGAAGATTAGAGTTCCTCACGCAAGACGTTCGAGATGTTGGAAATATGCCCTAGAGGCAATAATAAAATGGTTATTATTGTATTTCCTTGTTCATGATAATTGTCTATTGTTCATGCTATAGTTGTGTTAACCGGAAACCGTAATACATGTGTGAATACATAGACCACAACATGTCCCTAGTGAGCCTCTAGTTGGCTAGCTCGTTGATCAATGGACGGTCACGATTTCATGGCCATGGACATTGGATATCGTTGATAACGAGATCACATCATTAGGAGAATGATGTGATGGACAAGACCCAATCCTAAGCATAGCACAAGATCGTGTAGTTCGTCTGCTAAAGCTTTTCTAATGTCAAGTATCGTTTCCTTAGACCATGATATTGTGCAACTCCCGGATACCATAGGAATACTTTGGGTGTGCCAAACGTCACAACGTAATTGGGTGGCTATAAAGGTGCACTACGGGTATCTCCAAAAGTGTCTGTTGGGTTGGCACGAATCAAGACTGGGATTTGTCACTCCGTGTGACGGAGAGGTATCTCTGGGCCCACTCGGTAAGACATCAGCATAATGAGCTCAATGTGACTAAGGATTTAGCCACGGGATGATGTGTTACGGAATGAGTAAGGAGACTTGCCGGTAACGAGATTGAACAAGGTATAGGGATATCGACGATCGAATCTCGGGCAAGTATCGTACCGGTAGACAAAGGGAATTGTATACGGGATTGATTGAATCCCCGACATCGTGGTTCATCCGATGAGATCATCGTGGAGCATGTGGGAGGCAACATGGGTATCCAAATCCCGCTATTGGTTATTGACCGGAGAGGTGTCTCGGTCATGTCTACGTGTCTCCCAAACCCGTAGGGTCTACACACTTAAGGTTCGATGACGCTAGGGTTATAGGGAAATAGTTTATGTGGTTACCTAAGGTTGTTCAGAGTCCCGGATGAGATCCCGGACGTCACGAGGAGTTCCGGAATGGTCTGGAGACAAAGATTGATATATAGAAAGTGAGTTTTTGGTTACCGGTAATGTTTCGGGCGTCACCTATAACGTACCGAGACCACTGGAAGGGTTCGAGGGGTCCACCGGGAGGGGCCCCGGGCCCCGGAGGGCTGCATGGGTCGAACGTGGAGGGAACCAGCCCCTAGGTTGGCTGGTGCGCCCCTCCCACCTGGCCCAAGGTGCAGCAAGGAGAGAGGGGGCAAACCCTAGGCCCAGATGGGCCCTAGGTCCACCCTAAGGCTGCTAGGGCTGCCGCACCACCTCTCCCTCCCTTGGCCGCCGCCCAAGTCACATCTAGGGCTGCCACCAGCCCCTAGGGAGGGAATCCTAGGGCGCAGCCCTCCCTCCTCCTCCTCCTATATATAGTGGTGCCCTTGGGGCTGTTTGAGACACGCATCTCTCTCCCACAGCACAGCTCTACTCCTCCCTCTCCTCGTCCTCCGTAGTGCTTGGCGAAGCCCTGCCGGAGTACCACGTAGCTCCACCGTCACCACGCCGTCGTGCTACCGGATCTCTACCTCAACCTCTCCTTCCTCCTTGCTGGATCAAGGCATAGGAGACGTCATCGGGCTGCACGTGTGTTGAACTCGGAGGCGCCGTTGTTCGGCTCTTAGATCGGATTCCACCGCGATCTGAATCGCTGCGAGTACGACTCCGCTAACCGCGTTCTTGTAGCGCTTCCGCTTTGCGATCTTCAAAGGTATGAAGATACATTCTCCCCACTCGTTGCTAATTTCTCCATAGAAGGAGCTTGGTGAACACGTAGGATTTTTTTTGATTTACTACTACATCTCCCAACAATCCCAGTCTCGATCGTGCCAACCCAACAGACACTTTCGGAGATACCCGTAGTGCACCTTTATAGCTGTTGGGGAACGTTGCATGGGAAACAAAAAATTCCTATGCGCACGCAAGATCTATCCATGGTGGTGAGCATCTACGAGAGGGAGAGTGGATCTACATACCCTTGTAGATCGCTAAGCGGGAAGCGTTAAGAAACGCGGTTGGTGTAGTCGAACGTCTTCGCGATCCAAATCGTCGAGCGTCCCGCGATCTCATCACGATCCGTCCTGCGATCCAATCACGATCTGTCCTGCAAACTCATCAAGATTTGTCCCGCGATCCATCACAATCCATCTCGCAATCTTGATCACGGTCCTTCCGATCTAGCGCCGAACGAGCGACACCTCCACGTTCAGCACACGTACAGCTCGATGACGATCTCCGCCTTCTTGATCTAGCAAGAAGGAGCAGAGAGGTAGAAGAGTTCTCCGGCAGTGTGACGGCACCACGGCAATGGTGGTGGAGTAATTCTGGCAGGGCTTCGCCTAAGCACTGCAAAAAACCGATCTAGAGGAGAAACTATGCGCTAGAGAATAGGGTAGCACGTGGCTGAAAATCTAGTGCCAAAAACCCTAAAACCTCTGGTATATATAAGAGGAAGAGAGGAGGAGGCTTGTCCTAAAGGTTCCAGCCCTAGGCTTCGGCCTAACCAAGGAGGAGAGGAGGAATCCTCCTCCAATCCTAGTAGGACTAGGACTCCTCCTTATTTTGGTCTTTTTGCCTTTTTCCACCTTTTTCTCTTTGGGCTTTTCTTCCCAGCCGCATGGGCCTTGTGTAGGACTTCCACCAGACCACTAAGGGCTGGTATTCACTGTCCCATAGCCCATGTAGCCTCTTGGGTCTAAATACCCCTCCTGATGGTCTCCCGGTACACTACCGGCACTTCCGGTACACTACCGATGAGCCTGGAACTTTTCCGGCAACCAAAATAGGACTTCCTATATATCAATCTTTACCTCCGGACCATTAAGGAACTCCTTGTGACATTCGGGATCTCATACGGGACTCCGAACAACCTTCGGTCACCACCATGCATAACTCTATACTACCGAAACATCACCAAACCTTAAGTGTGCAGACCCTGCGGGTTCGAGAACTATGTAGACATGACCGAGACACCTCTACGGTTAATAACCAATAGCGGGACCTGGATGCCCATATTGGTTCCTACATATTCTACGAAGATCTTTGTCGGTCAAACCTTTATGTCAAGGATTCAGTTAATCCCGTATGATGTTCCCTTTGTTCTTCGGCATGTTACTTGCTCGAGATTCGATCGTCGGTATCTCCATACCTAGTTCAACCTCGTTACCGGCAAGTCTCTTTACTCGTTCCGTAATACAAGATACCATGACTAACACTTATTCACATTGCTTGCAAGGCTTATTGTGATGTTGTATTACCGAGTGGGCCCTAAGATACCTCTCCGTCACACGGAGTAACAAATCCCAGTCTTGATCCATGCCAACCCACTAGACACCCTCGGATATACCTGTAGAGTACCTTTATAGTCACCCAGTTACATTGCGACATTTGATACACACAAGGCACTCCTTCGGTGTCAGTGAGTTGCATGATCTCATGGTCATAGGAACAGATACTTGACATGCAGAAAACAGTAGCAATAAACTGAGACAATCATATGCTACGGTTGTAGTTTGGGTCTTGTCCATCACACCATTCTCCTAATGATGTTATCCCATTATCAAATGACATCTCATGTCCATGGCTAGGCAACCTTAACCATATTTGATCAACGAGCTAGTCTATTAGAGGCATACTAGGGACATGGTTTTTTCTATGTATCCACACATGCATCTAAGTCTCCGATCAATACAATTATAGCATGGATAATAAACGATTATCATGAACAAGGAAATATGATAATAACCAATTTATTATTGCCTCTAGGGCATGTTTCCAATAGTCAGAGTCAATAATCTAGTTCACATCACCATGTGATTCACATTGTTATGAATCTAACACCCAATGAGTTCTGGGGCTCGATCATGCTTTGCATGTGAGAGAGGTCTTTTAGTCAACGAGTCTGCGACATTCAGATCCGTGTGTACTTTGCAAATCTCTATGTCATACTGTAGACATTGCTACCACACTCCACTTGGAGCTATTCCAAATGGCAGCTCCACTATACGTATCCGGATTGCTACTCAAAGTCATCCGGATTGGTGTTAAAGTATGCATCGACGTAACCCTTTACGACAAACTCTTTATCACCTCCATAATCGAGAAATATTTCCTTAGTCCTCTAGTTACTAAGGATAATCTTGACCGCTGTGCAGTGATCAACTCCTGGATCACTATTGTACCCCTTGACAGACTCATGGCAAGGCACACACCAGGTGCGGTACACAACATGGCATAATATAGAGCCTATGGCTAAGGTATAGGGGACAATGTTTGTCCTTTCTCTTTCTTCCGCCGTTGTCGAGCTTTGAGTCTCACTCAACTTCACACCTTACAAATCAGTTGAGAACTCTTTCTCTGACTGATCCATTTTGAACTCTTTCAAAATCTTGTCAAGGTATGTACTCGTTGAAAGTCTCATCAAGCATCTTGATCTATCTCTATAGATCTTGATGCTCAACAATTAGGTAGCTTTATCAAGGTCTTCCTTTGAAAAACTCTTTTCAAACAACCCTTTATGCTTTCTAGAAATTCTATATCATTTCCGATCAACAATATGTCAACCACATATGCTTATCAGAAACTCTATAGTGTTCCCACTCACTTTCTTATAAATACAAGTTTCTTATAAACTTTGTATAGACTCAAAAACTTTGATCACCTCATCAAAGTGTATATTCCAACTCCGAAATGCTTGCCTCAGTCCACAAAAGGATCACTGAAGCTCGCACACCTTTTAGCATCCTTAGGACTGACAAAACCTTCCGGTTGTATCACATAAAACCTTTCCTCAAGTAAACCATTAAGGAAACAATGTTTTGACATCCATCTGCCAGATTTCATAATTGAAAAATGCAGCAACTGCTAATATAATTCCAACAGACTTTAGCATCGCTACTAGTGAGAAAGTCTCATCATAGTCAACTCCTTGAACTTGTCGGGTATTTCTTTGCGACAAGTCGAGCTCTATAAATGGTGACATTTACCATCAGCGTCTGTCTTCATCTCAAAAGTCCATTTGTACTCGACGACCTGTCGTCCAACAAGCAAGTCTACCGAAGTCTATACTTGGTTTTCATACATGGATCCTTTCTCGGATTTCATGGCCTCTAACCATTTGTCAGAATCCGGGCCCATCATCGCTTATCCATAGCTCATAGGTTCATTGTTGTCCAACAACATGACCTCCAAGACAGAGTTGTCATACCACTCAGGAGCAGTATGTGTCCTTGTCGACCTACGAGGTTCGATAGTAACTTGATCCGAAGATTCATGATCATCATCATTAACTTCCTCTTCAATTGACGTAGGCTCCACAGAAACATCTTTCTACACTGCGCTACTCTCTGGTTGAAGCAAAGGTTCAACAACCTCATCAAGTTCCATCTTCCTCCCACTCAATTCTTTCGAGAGAAACGTTTTCTCGAGAAAAGACCCAGTTTTAGCAACAAATATTTTATGCTTGGATCTGAGATAGAAGGTTCACCCAACTGTTCTTAGGGTATTCTACGAAGATGCATTTGTCCGCTTTGGGTTCAAGCTCATTAGGTGAAAACATTTTCCACACAAGTGTCGCAGCCCCAAACATTAAGAAATGACAGCTTAGGTTTCTATCAAACAATAGTTCACACGGTGTCATCTCAACGGATTTAGATGGTGCCCTATCTAAAGTGAATGTAGTTGTCTCTAATGTATAACCCCAAAATTATATTAGCAAAACAATAAGAGACATCATAGCAAGCACCATATCCCATAGAGCACGACTATGACGTTCGAACACACCATCACACTATGGTGTTCCAGGTGGCGTGAGTTGTGAAACAACTTTCACATTGTCTAAAGTTGTATGCCAAACTCACAACTCAGGTATTCACCTCCACGATCATATCGTAGACATTTTTATCTTCTTGTCACGATAATCTTAAACTTCACTCTGAATTTGCTTGAACTTTTCAAACGATTCAGACTTGTGTTTCATTAAGTAAATATACACTATATCTACTCAAATCATCAGTGAAGGTAAGAAAATAACGATATCCACCGCATGCTACAAGACTCATTGGATTGCATACATCAACATGTATCATTTCCAATAAACCACTTGCCCGCTCCATCAATCCGGAAACGGGGTCCTTAGTCATCTTGCCCAAGAGGCATGGTTCGCATGTCTCAACCGATTCAAAATTGAATGAGTCCAAAGATCCATCAGCATGGAGTTTCTTCATGCGCTTTATACCAATATGATTTTTAGCGGCAGTGCCACAAGTATGTGGTACTATCATTATTAACTTTGTATCTTTTGGCATCAATGTTATGAACATGTGTATTACTACGATCAAGATTCAACAAACCATTATCACTGGGTGCATGACCATTGAAGGTATTATTCATGTAAACAGAATAACCATTATTCTCTAACTTAAATGAATAACCATGTTGCAATAAACACGAGCTAATCACGTTCATGCTCAACGCAAAACACCAAATAACATCTATTTAGGTTCGTCACTAATCCCGAAGGTAGAGAGAGTGTGCGATGTTGATCACATCAACCTTTGAACATTTCCAACACACATCGTCACCTCGCCCTTAGCTAGTTCTCCATTTATTCCGTAGCTTTTATTTCGAGTTACTAACATTTAGCAACCGAACCAGTATCCAATACCCAGGTGCTACTAGGAGTACTAGCAAGGTACACATTAATAACATGTATATCAAATATACTTCTGTCGACGTTGCCAACCTTCTTATCTACCAAGTATCTAGGGTTTTTCCGCTTCAGCGACCGCTCTCCTCATAATCGAAGCACTTAGTCTCGGGTTTGTGTTCAACTTTGGGTTGCTTCACTGCAGCAGCAACTGACTTGTCATCCATGAAGTTTCCCTCCTTTCCCTTTCCCTTCTCGAAACTAATGGTTTTTTACTAACCATCAACACTTGATGCTCCTTCTTGATTTCTACCTTCGCGGTGTCAAACATCGCAAATAGCTCAGGGATCATTATTTCTATCCCTCGCATTTTATAGTTCATCACCAAGTTCTAGTAGCTTAGTGACAATGACTTGGAGAACTATATCAATCACTATCTTATCTAGAAGATTAACTCCCACTCGATTCAAGCGATTGTAGCACCCAGACAATCTGAGCACATGCTCAACGATTGAGCTATTCTCCTTCATCTTGCAGACAAAGAATCTTGTTGGAGATCTCATATCTCACAACACGGGCACGAGCCTGAGATCCCAATTTCAGCTCTTAGAACATCTCATATGTTCCGTGACGTTCAAAACGTTTCGGAGCCTCAATTCTAAGCCATAATGCATGACACACTAAACTATCAAGTAGTCATCAGAACATGCCTGTCAGATGTTCACAACATCTACAGACGACGCTAGAGGGGTTGGCGCACCGAGCAGTGCATTAAGGACATAAGCCTTCTGTGCAGCAATGAGGACAATCCTCAGATCACGGACCCAGTCCGCAATATTGCTACCATCACCTTTCAACTCTATTTCTCTAGGAACATATAAAAATTCAAGGGAGCTACAGCACGAGCAAGTAATCTACAACATAATTTGCAAAGACACAACTGACTATGTTCATGATAATGAGTTCAATTAATCATATTACTGAAGAACTCCCACTCAAATTGACATCCCTCCGATCATTCGAGTGATACATGGTCCAAATTCACCAACTCAAGTCCGATCATTACGTGAGTTGATGTGGTTTCAATGGTGAACATCATCATGTTCATCATATCTACTATATGACTCATGTTTGACCTTTCAGTCTCTTGTGTTCTGAGGCCATGTCTGTACATGCTAGGCTCGTCAAGTTTAACCCTAGTGTTCTGCATGTGCAACACTAGCTTGCACCCGTTGTATGTGAACGTAGAGTCTATCACACCCGATCATCACATGGTGTCTCGACACGACGAACTTTCACAACGGTGCAAACTCGGGGAGAACACAATTTATCTTGAAATTAAGTGAGGGATCACCTTATAATGCTACCTCGTCCTAAGCAAAACAAGGTGCATAAAAGGATTAAGATCACATGCAAATCATAAGTGACATGATATGGCCATAAACTTGTGCTTTTGATCTCCATCTTGAAAGCACCAGCATGATCTCCATCGTCACCGGCATGACACCAAGATCTCCATCATCTTGATCTCCATCAATGTGTTGCCGTCTGGGTTGTCGCGCCCACCATGCTTCTACTACTATTGCTACCGTTTAGCGATAAAGTAAAGCATTACATAGCACTTAATGATTTACACGCAGGTCATACAATAATTAAAGACAACCCTGTGGCTCCTGCCGGTTGCCGTACTCATCGACATGCAAGTCATGATATTCTATACAACACATAATCATCTCATACATCACATATATCTCATCATGTAATTGGCCATATCACATCACAACATACCCTGCAAAAACAAGTTAGACGTCCTCTAATTGTTGTTGCATGTTTTACATGGCTGCTATGGGTATCTAGCAAGAACAATTCTCACCTACGCATAAACCACAACGGTGATACATAAGTTGCTTTTCAACCTTCTCAAGGACCGCCTTTGTCGAATCTGATCCAACTAAAGTAGGAGAAACAGGCACCCGCCAGCCATCTTTGTGCAACGAGGTTACACGTCAGTTGATGGAACCAGTCTCTCATAAGCGTACGAGTAAGGTTGGTCCGGGCCGCTTCATCCCACAATACCGCTGAACCAAAACACGACCAAGGGAGGAATCAATCTAAGCATCAACGCCCAAAAACTCTTTGTGTTCTACTCGAGATCTCATCTACACATAGACCTATCTCATGATGCCACTGTTGGTAAACGTTGCATGGGAAACAAAAAAAATTCCTACGTGCACGCAAGATCTATCCATGGTGATGAGAATCTATGAGAGGGAGAGTGGATCTCCATACCCTTGTACATCGCTAAGCGGGAAGCGTTAAGAAACGCGGTTGGTGTAGTCGAACGTCTTCGCGATCCAAATCGCCGAGCGTCTCGCGATCTCATCACGATCCGTCTCATGATCCAATCAAGATCTGTCCCGCGAACTCATCATGATCCGTCCCGCGATCTCATCACAATCTGTCTCGCGATCTTGATCACGGTCCGTCCGATCTAGCGCCGAACGAACGACACCCCCGCGTTCAGCACACGTACAGCTTGAGGACGATCTCCGCCTTCTTGATCCAGCAAGAAGGAGCGGAGAGGTAGAAGAGTTCTCCAGAAGCATGACGATGCCGCGGTGATGGTGATGGAGTAATTCCGGCAGGGCTTCGCCTAAGCACTGCAGAAAACCGATCTAGAGGAGAAACTATGCACTAGAGAATAGGGTAACACGTGGCTGAAAATCTAGTGCCAAAACCCTAAAACCTCTAGTATATATAAGAGGAAGAGAGGAGGAGGCTTGGCCCTCAAGGGGACAGCCCTAGGCTTCGGCTGAACCAAGGAGGAGAGGAGGAATCCTCCTCCAATCCTAGTAGGACTAGGACTCCTCCTTATTTGGGTCTTTTTGCCTTTTTCCACCTTTTTCTCTTTGGGTTTTTCTTCCCAGCCGCATGGGCCTTGTGTGGGACTTCCACCAGCCCACTAAGGGATGGTATTCACTCTCCCACAGCCCATGTAGCCACTTGGGTCGAAATACCCCTCCCGATGGTCTCCCGGTACACTACCGGCACTCCTGCTACACTACCGATGAGCCCGAAACTTTTCCGGCGACCAAAATAGGACTTCCTATATATCAATATTTACCTACAGACCATTCCAGAGCTCCTCGTGACATCTGGGATCTCATCCGGGACTCCGAACAACCTTCGGTCACCACCATGCATAACTCGATACTACTGAAACGTCACCAAACCTTAAGTGTGCACACCCTGCGGGTTCGAGAACTATGTAGACATGACCGAGACACCTCTATGGTCAATAACCAATAGCGGGACCTGGATGCCCATATCGGTTCCTACATATTCTATGAAGATCTTTATCGTTCGAACCTCTATGTCAGATTCAGTTAATCCCGTATGATGTTCCCTTTGTTCTTCGGTATGTTACTTGCCCGAGATTCGATCGTCGGTATCTCCATACCTAGTTCTACCTCGTTACCGGCAAGTCTCTTTACTCGTTTCGTAATACAAGATCTCGTGACTAACACTTAGTCACATTGCTTGCAAGGCTTATTGTGATGTTGTATTACCGAGTGGGCCCTGAGATACCTCTCTGTCACACGGAGTAACAAATCCCAGTCTTGATCCATGCCAACCCAACAGACACCCTCTGATATACCTGTAGTGTACCTTTATAGTCACCCAGTTACGTAGCGCCGTTTGATACACACAAGGCACTCCTCCGGTGTCAGTGAGTTGCATGATCTGATGGTCATAGGAATAGATACTTGACATGCAGAAAACAGTAGCAATAAACTGACACGATCATATGCTACGTTTGTAGTTTGGGTCTTGTCCATCACACCATTCTCCTAATGATGTGATCCCTTTATCAAATGACATCTCATGTCCATGGCTAGGAAACCTTAATCATCTTTGATCAACGAGCTAGTCTATTAGAGGCATACTAGGGACATGGTTTTGTCTATGTATCCACACATGCATCTAAGTCTCCAATCAATACAATTATAACATGGATAATAAACGATTATCATGAACAAGGAAATATGATAATAACCAATTTATTGTTGCCTCTAGGGCATATTTCCAACAATAGCCACCCAGTTACGTTGTGACGTTTGGCACACCCAAAGAATTCCTACGGTATCCGGGAGTTGCACAATCTCATGGTCTAAGGAAACGATACTTGACATTAGAAAAGCTTTAGCAGACGAACTACACGATCTTGTGTTATGCTTAGGATTGGGTCTTGTCCATCACATCATTCTCCTAATGATGTGATCCCATTATCAACGAGATCCAATGTCCATGATCATGAAACCATGACCATCTATTGATCAACGAGCTAGCCAACTAGAGGCTCACTAGGGACATGTTGTGGTCTATGTATTCACACATGTATTACGATTTCCGGTCAACACAATTATAGCATGAACAATATACAATTATCATGAACAAGGAAATACAATAATAACCATTTTATTATTGCCTCTAGGGCATATTTCCAACAGTCCCCCACTTGCACTAGTCAATAATCTAGTTACATTGTGATGAATCAAACACCCATAGCATTCTGGTGTTGATCATGTTTTCCTCATGAGGGTTTAGTAAACGCATCTACGACATTCAGATCCGTATGTACTTAACAAATATCTATATCTCCCTCCTGAATGTAATCATGGATGGAGTTGAAGCAGCGCTTGATGTGTCTTGTCTTCTTGTGAAACCTGGGCTCCTTGGCAAGGGCAATAGCTCCAGTGTTGTCACAGAATTGAGTCATGGGACCCGATGCATTGGGAATTACTCCTAGGTCGGTGATGAACTCCTTCATCCAGACTCCTTCCTTTGCTGCTTCCAAAGCAGCTATGTAGTCTGCTTCACATGTAGATGCCGCCACGAGGCTTTGCTTGCTGCTGCATCAGCTGACTGCCCCTCCGTTCAAAATATACACGTATCCGGTTTGTGACTTGGAGTCATCCGGATCTGTGTCAAAGCTAGCATCGACGTAACCCTTTATGACGAGCTCTTCAGCACCTCCATATACGAGAAACATCTCCTTGGTCCTTTTCAGGTACTTCAGGCTATTCTTGACCGTTGTCTAGTGTTCCGCTCCGGGATCACTTTGGTACCTCCCCACCAAACTTATGGTAAGGTTCACATCAGGACTGGTACACAACATGGCATACATAATAGAGCCTATGGCTGAAGCATAGGGGATGACACTCATCTCTTCTCTATCCTTTGTCGTGGTCGGGCATTGAGTCGTACTCAATCTCATAGCCTGCAACACAGGCAAGAACCCCTCCTTGGACTGATCCATATTGAACTTCTTCAATACTTTGTTAAGGTATGTGCTTTGTGAAAGACCTATGAGGCGTTTCGATCTATCTCTATAGATCTTAATGCCTAATATGTAAGCAGCTTCTCCAAGGTCCTTCATTGAAAAACACTTATTCAAGTAGGCCTTTACGCTCTCCAAAAGTTCTATATCATTTCCCATTGTTAGTATGGCATCCACATATAATATGAGAAATACTATAGAGCTCCCACTCACTTTCTTGTAAATACAGGGTTCTCCACAAACCTGTATAAACCCAAACGCTTTAGTCACCTCATTAAAGCGAATGTTCCAACTCCGAGACGCTTGCACCAGCCCATAGATGGAGCGCTGGAGCTTGCATACCTTGTTAGCATCTTTAGGATCGACCAAACCTTTTGGCTGCATCATATACAATTCTTCCTTAAGGAAGCCATTAAGGAATGCCGTTTTGACGTCCATTTGCCTGATCTCATAATCATAAATGCGGCAATTGCTAACATGATTCGGACGGACTTCAGCATCGCTACGAGTGAGAATGTCTCATTGTAGTCAACTCCTTGAACTTGTCGATAACCCTTAGCGACAAGCCGAGCCTTATAGACGGTCACATTACCATCCGCATCAGTCTTCTTCTTAAAGATCCATTTATTTTCAATGGCTCGCTTATCATCAGGCAAGTCCACCAAAGTCCATACTTTGTTCTCATACTGTCACAACCCTAGCTAGATGTCCTAGGAATAGTATTGTGCTTGCATCATGTTTCATTTTTGCATTAACATGAAATGGGGGACAAAAAGAAACCCCAAGCTAACTTTGAATCAAAACAATTCAAATTTGGTGAAAATTCAACAAATCCAAAATGGCCACTAAAAATGTTCCCTATGTCTAGTAAATTTGGGCATGATTATAACAGGGACCATTCTAATTATTTGAACAATCAAAGTAATTCAAAAATAAATATAAGGCTCCTGAAATCATTAAATAAAGCACTATCATTATTTTTTGTTTTCAAAATATCCCGAAACATTTTAGACAAGTTTCAAATATTCAAACTTCATTATAGAAAATATATGGGATATTTTATAAAGTCATTTGTACCTGAAAAGAAAATAAACAAATGTCAGTAAAGGAAAACAGGGAAGAAAAAAAGAAAAAAAAGGAGAAAGGCACAGGCCAGGCCAGCCCACCTGGCCCAGGGAGGTCATCCTCCTCCTGGCGGCCAGGAGGACGAGCGCGTGGCTGGAGCGCATGTGCTGCCGTGCCTCCACGCCGGCAGCTGCCTGCCTGTGTCCTCCTCGCCAGCGCGATGGGGATAAGCTCCCCAGAGCCGTCCCCATTGCTCTCTCTCTCTCTCGCCTGCCTCTCTTCCTCTCCCCTCTGTGCTCCGCCATAGCCGAGCTCTGCTCGAGCTCGCCGCCGTCGCGCTAGTCGCCCCCTCGCCTCGCTAGGTAGCCACCAAGAACCGCCGCTTCCCCTTCGTCCTCCTCGTGGTCATAGAAGACACCGGGAGCCCCTCTACGCCGCGCCATCGCTGATCTTCCCCGCCGGCCACCGAAGCCCCGCCACGACATTCTACCCCGTCCAAACCTCCTCCAACCTTGCCTTCGCCTCTGGTGGAACCGTGGTGATCCGCTGGTGCTCCTCCCCTTCTCCCCTTTCTCTCTCGTGCCCCGTAGACGCCGCGCCCTTCTAGCCCGAGCTCTGGCCGCCGCCCAGCTCACCGTCGGCGTCGATTCCTACCATCTCAGCTCCTGGGAGGGGTCGGAATGGACGCGTGCATGTGTGCTGAGTCCTTTGGTGCCCTCCGCCGTCCTTTTGGTCGCCGGAGGAGGGATCCCGAAGCCCTCCGCAGGTGGGTCTTGCCGGAGTTGACCACGGGGTTTGACCCCCTGAGTCACTGGCAGGTGGGGCAGGCCCTGACAAGTCAAAGTTAATTAGGAATTTAATTAATTATTTTAATTAACCTAATTAGTCACTGACAGTGGGACCAGTTTCTGTTAATTAATTAAGATTTAGTTTTAATTAATTAGTTAAGTGTCTGAGTCACTGACATGTGGCCCCCACATGTTAGGTTTGACTCTGGCCCGGTCAACTGACTCGCTGACGTCATGCTGATGCAATAAACGCAATTTCTAGTTTAAAAATAATTCTAGAAATTATTCAAAACTTCAAAAATTCATATAAATTAATCTGTAAATCAGATGAAAATAATTTATATGTGAAAATTTATCAGAAAAAACCAATGAATCCAATGGTGCTATTGTCATGCATGTTAGAGCAATCTAAATAGGTGAACATTGACATTTGCTAATAGGTTAGTTTATGGAATTTGAAATAAAGAACGATTTTGAACCTATATTCAAACTCATTTCAAATTAACCTGAATACTAATTGCATTAGCTCATACATACATGCTATCATGCCATGATCATGCATCATATTGTTGCACTTGCATGTGTTGATTGTTTCTTATCTGCATTACGGTAGGCCCTGCCCCTGAGGATACCCCCGAGCATCCCGATGAAGGAGAGAACTTTTCCGTTTCCCAGCAAGGCAAGCACCCCCTTTGATCATTCCGATAACATCCCACTCTCTTGCTCCTGCTCTTGTTTATTGATACGACAACCGATCACATGCCAGTCATACACGGTAGATGATCCTATTCTGTTGCATAACCTAACATTGTCACAGTAAATAGCTAGACCTTGCAACCTAGCATACCTGTTAGATGCTTGTGCCATGATGTGCTTAGCTTACTTTGCCTGCTATGCTTGCTATGCTTAGAGTTGTGTCAGGTCGGATTCATCTGGGTGATGAACTGAGTGAAACAATGTTGCCTGATGTGATGATGAACTCGATTTGGTAAAGATAGCGATGAGAGGCAATGTAGGAGTACATAGCGGGTTCTCTCATTGGGACCGTCCTTAGGAACTGACTTCCGTGTTTGTGATCCAAGACTAGTTACTACCACACGTTGGGATACTTAATTGACCCTCTCGACTTATCATTCGCTTAGTCCTTAGTCCAGGAGTTGCAAGTAGTTTCTGGTGTTTATAGCATGCTAGAGGCCGTGCGTAGCGCTGACCCTAGGGGTGGGTTGCAACGCGGTAGGCAGTGGCACGGTGTACCAAGGGTCACCTGGATGGCGGGCTTGGGAACCCTACGCACATCTTTTGGGGCCGTAGCGGAAACTTCGGTCGGACTTCCGTGCGGGTTCAGTCTCAAATAGGCGATAGCCTGGACTAGAGGTCTTATGTGATTGACGGTCGTGGCCGACTCCCTCGCCGGGCTTCCGCTTGAAGGTTGCCGAGGTGCATGCTTTTATGAGCACTGAGCGATAAGTGGCGAGAGCATGTGTGAAGAAGTACACCCCTGCAGGGTATGAAACTATTCGAATAGCCACGTCCTCGGATATGGACTAGTTGGAGAACTTATGTTGTTCATAGATAATCTAATGGATACTCATAAAAATATCAAGACAACTGTGAGTACCGTGGATGGCACTCTCCCAGGAGGGAAGTGAGTCCATGGTGGTGTATTGTTATGGAGTTAGTGGACTCGTGTGCGATATCTAAATGAAAACAATGAGTTAAAATTGAGTAGTGTAGGTTAGCCATGAGTCAAAGCTGGCATTGCTGCATAACCTCCACCACCCCCTCTTGTTGATACATGAGCATGAATAGACTAGGTCTGCTTTAAAGACTTGCTGAGTATGTTTGTACTCACGTTTGCTTAATAAATGTTGCAGATGAGACCCAGGACCCATTAGGTGGGTTCTATCTAGACGTTGACGATGCCGAATAGCTGGTGTCCCAGCTACGACCTACGCCCTGTGGCGGGCTGTAGATAGTCAGGCCATGTGCCTTTTTATCCTTTCATATGTCTGTACCTAGATAGCTTATGCTTCCGCTTGGTTTGTATGAACATGTTTGTATGACTTGAGTGTCGGGTCATGTGACCCCAATCTGTAAGAACATATTATGCAAGGCTCATGTGAGCCTCCTAAATAAAAGTCATGTTGTTATATGGTTATGTTGTGATGCCATGGTTGTATATATGCGTACTGGGCATGTCGTGCGTACGTGTGACGTGCAATGGTATGTATGGGATCCGACACCTAGTCGTGTACCTTTAGTAGTACTCTTTATGGGAAACTGCCTCTTTGTGCTTCCACCGAGCCATGGTAGCTTGCTACTGCTCCGGACACATTGATTGACTGGCATGTATCCTTCTTTGCTGCTGTGTCTGTTCCTTCGGGGAAATGTATCGCGGTGTAATGGAGTCCCTGTAGCCTTCTACGACTCATCTACGTGCAGTGATGGCATTCGTGTCTCACGACGTAATGGAGTCCCTGTAGCTTGCTATGACTCGTCTACACACGCTTGAGGCCGACACCTGCATTGTTGGGTTATGTATGCCTGTTTCCGTACGGATGTGACGCTTGGGTTCTATGACTAGTCATGTCGGCCCGGGTTCTCTGTCGTTTGATTACCAGCGACATGTTCACATACGCGAGCCAAAAGATGCAAACGGTCCCGGCTAAGGTAAGGCTGCAGCCGTGGAACTTACAGTGCATGAGGCCACAAAGTGATGTCACATGTTATAGTCTGGATTCTTATGACTTAGGATCGGGGTCCCGACACATACATGGATCCTATCTCGGATTTCATGGCTTCAAGCCATTTGTTGGAATCCGGGCCCACCATCGCTTCTTCATAGTTCGAAGGTTCACCTTGTCCAACAACATGATCTCCAGGATAGGGTTGCGTTACCACTCGCGTGCGGAACGTGTCCTTGTGGACCTTCGACATTCAATAGTAACTTGATCTGAAGTTTCATGATCATCATCATTAACTTCCTCTCCAGCCGGTGTAGGCTCCACGGAAACAACTTCCCATGCTGCGCTACTCTCTGTTTCGAGTGGAGGTACAATTACCTCACCAAGTTCTATTTTCTTCCCAGTTACTTCTTTCGAGAGAAACTCTTTCTCGAGAAAGGATCCATTCTTGGCAACGAAGACTTTGCCTTCGGATCTGAGGTAGACGATATACCCAATAGTCTCTTTGGGATATCCTATGAGGACGCACTTTTCCACTTTGGGTTCGAGCTTCTCAGGTTGAAGTTTCTTCACATAAGCATCGCATCCCCAAACTTTTAGAAATGACAGCTTAGGTTTCTTTCCAAACCATAATTCATACGGTGTCGTCTCAACGGACTTTGACGGAGCCCTATTTAAAGTGAATGCGGCAATCTCTAATGCATATCCCCAAAATGATAGCGGTAAGTCGGTAAGAGACATCATAGATCGCACAATATCCAATAGAGTGCGATTACGACGTTCAGACACACCATTTGGCTGAGGTGTGCCAGGCGGCGTGAGTTGTGAAACAATTCCACATTTCCTTAGGTGCGTTCCAAACTCGTGACTTAAATATTCTCCGCCACGATAAGATCCTAGGCACTTTATTTTCCTATCACGTTGATTCTCTACCTCACTCTAAAATTCCTTGAACCTTTCAAAGGTTTCAGACTTGTGTTTCATTAAGTAAACATACCCATATCAGCTCAAGTCATCAATGAGGGTGAGAACATAACGGTAGAAACCGCGAGCCTCGACGCTCATTGGACCACATACATCGGTATGTATTATCTCCAACAAGTTAGTTGCTCGCTCCATTATTCCGGAGAACGGAGTCTTGGTCATCTTGCCCATGAGGCATGGTTCGCACGTGTCAAATGATTCGAAAACAAGAGACTCTAAAAGTCAATCAACATGGAGCTTCTTCATGCGTTTGACACCAATATGACCAAGGCGGGAGTGCCACATGTAAGTGGGACTATCCTTATCAACCTTACATCTTTTGGTACTCACACTATGGACATGTGTAATATCATGTTTGAGATTCATTAAAAATAAACCATTGTCCAGCAGGGCATGACCATAAAACATTTCTCTCATATAAATAGAACAACCATTATTCTCAGATTTAAATGACTACCCATCTCGCATCAAACGAGATCCGGATACAATGTTCATGCTCAAAGCTGGTACTAAATAAAAATTATTGAGGTTTAAAACTAATCCCGAAGGTAGATGTAGAGGTAGCATGCCGACGGCGATCACATCGACCTTGGAACCAGACGCGCATCATCACCTCGTCCTTTGCCAGTCTCCGCTTATTCCGCAACTCCTGCTTGGAGTTACAAATGTGAGCAACTACACCGGTATCAAATACCCAGGAGCTACTACAAGCGCTGGTTAGGTACACATCAATAACAAGTATATCACGTATACCTTTAACGTTGTCGGCCTTCTTATCCGCTAAGTACTTAGGGCAGTTCCGCTTCCAGTGACCGGTACCCTTGCAATAAAAGCACTCAGTCTCAGGTTTGGGTCCATTCTTGTTCTTCTTCCTGGCAACTTGCTTACCGGGCATGGCAATAGCTTTGCCGTCCTTCTTTAAGTTCTTCTTACCCTTGCTTTTATTGAAACTATTGGTCTTATTCACCATCAACACTTGATGCTCCTTTTTGATCTCGACCTCCGCTGATTTCAGCATCGAGTACAACTCAGAAATGGATTTCTCCATACCCTGCATGTTGTAGTTCATCACAAAGCTCTTGTAGCTAGGTGGAAGTGACTGGAGGATTCTGTCAATGACCGAGTCATCCGGGAGATTAACTCCCAGCTGAGTCAAGCGGTTGTGCAACCCAGACATTTTGAGTATGTGCTCACTCACAGAACTGTTTTCCTCCATCTTACAACTGAAGAACTTGTCAGAGACATCATATCTCTCGACCCGGGCATGAGCTTGGAAAACTAGTTTCAGCTCTTGGGACATCTCATATGCTCCGTGTTTCTCAAAACTCTTTTGGAGCCCCGGTTCTAAACTGTAAAGCATGCCGCACTGAACAAGGAAGTAATCATCGCAGCGTGACTGCCAAGTGTTCCTAACGTCTTGATCTGCTGGGAAAATGGGTGCGTCACCTAGCGGTGCATCAAGGACATACAATCTTCTGGAAGCTATGAGGATGATCCTCAAGCCACGGACCCAGTCTGCATAGTTGCTTCCATCATCTTTCAGCTTGGTTTTCTCTAGGAACGCGTTAAAGTTGAGGTTGACATTAGCATTGGCCATTGGATCTACAATATAGATTGTAAAGACAATTTCAGACTAAGTTCATGATAATTAAGTTCACATAATCAAATTATTTAATGAACTCCCACTTAGATAGACATCTCTCTAGTCATCCAAGTGATACATGATCCATGCCAACTAGCCCGTGTCCGATCATCATGTGAGACGGACTAGTCATCCATGGTGAACATCTCCATCTTGATCGCATCTACTATACGACTCATGTTCGACCTTTTGGTCTTCTATGTTTTGAGGCCATGTATGTACATGCTAGGCTCGTCAAGTCAACCTAAGTGTTTCGCATGTGTAAATTTGGCTTACACCCGTTGTATGCAAACATTGGAACCTATCACACCCGATCATCACGTGGTGCTTCGGAACAACGATCCTTAGCAATGGTGCACAGTTAGGGTGAACACATTTCTTGAAAATTTATTGAGAGTTTACTACCGTCATTCTAAGCAAATAAGATGTAAACATGATAAACATCACATGCAATCAATATAGTGACATGATATGGCAAATATCATCTTGCTCCTTTGATCTCCATCTTCGGGGCACCATGATCATCACTGTCACCGGCACGACACCATGATCTCCATCATCATGATCTCCATAATCGTGTCTTCATGAAGTTGTCTCGACAACTATTACTTCTACTACTATGGCTAACGATTAGCAATAAAGTAAAGTAATTACATGGCGTTTATGATTGACACGTAGGTCATACAATAAAATAAGACAACTCCTATGGCTCCTGCCGGTTGTCATACTCATCGACATGCAAGTCGTGAATCCAATTACAAGAACATGATCAATCTCATACATCACAATGCATCACATCACATCCTTTGGCCATATCACATCACAAGGCATATGTTGCAAAAACAAGTTAGATGTCCTCTAATTTGTAGTTGCAAGTTCTTACGTGGCTACAGAACATTTCTTACCTACGCCAAAACCACAGCGTGATATGCCAATTGCTATTTGCCCTTCATAAGGACCCTTTTCATCGAATCCGATCCGACTAAGGTGGGAGAGACAGACACCCGCTAGCCACCTTATGCAACAAGTGCATGTCAGGCGGTGGAACCGGTCTCACGTAAGCGTACATGTAAAGTTGGTCCAGGCTGCATCATACCACAATACCGTCGAATCAAGATAAGACTAGTAACGACAAGCATATTAACAAGATCGACACCCACAACAACTTGTGTTCTACTCGTGCATAGATTCTACGCATAGACCTAGCTCATGATGCCACTGTTGGGAGACGTAGTAGTAAATCAAAAAATCCTACGTGTTCACTAACATCTATCTATGGAGAAACCAGAAACGAGTGGGGAGAGTGCATCTTCATACCTTTGAAGATCACTAAGCGGAAGGGTCACAAGAACGTGGTTGGTGGAGTCGTACTCGCAGCGATTCAGATCGCGGTGGATTCCGATCTAAGCACTGAACAACGGCGCCTCCGCGTTCAACACACGTTCAGCCCGATGACGTCTCCTACTCCTTGATCCATCAAGGAGGAAGGAGAGATTGAGGGAGAGCTCCGACAGCATGACGACATGGTGACGGTGGAGCTACGTGGACTTGGGCAGGGCTTCGCCAAGCGCTACAGAGAACGAGGAAGAGGAAGGGTAGGGCTGCGTAGAGAGAGAGAGAGAGAGAGAGAAGTCATGTCTCAAATCAGCCCCAATACCTCGGGTATATATAGGAGTAGGGAGAGGGAGTGCTACCTTAGCCCCTCCTCCAAGGAGGAGAGCTTCGGCCGAGATAAGGGAGGAGTCCACCTCCCACAAGGGAGGTGGATCTCTTCCTTTTGAATCTCCTTTAGCCTTATCTCTTTATCCCTAGCCCCATGGGCCTTTTCGGAAGGACTTGGCCAGCCCAATAAGGGATGGTCCACCTCCTCTAACAGCCCACGAAGTCCTTTGGTCGTCACACCCCTCTCGGGGGTCCTACGGCACCCTCCCGGCACTCCCGGTACACTACTGATGAGCCCGAAAACTTTCCGGTGACCAAAACTGGACTTCCTATATATCAATCTTTACCTCCGGACCATTCTGGAGCTCCTCGTGACGTCTGGGATCTCATCCGAGACTCCGAAAAACCTTTGGTAACCACGTCCAACATTTCCCTATAACCCTAGCATCATCGAACCTTAAGTGTGCAGACCCTACGAGTTCGGAAGACACGTAGACATGACCGAGACACCTCTTTGATCAATAACCAACAGCGGGATCTAGATACCCATGCTGGATCCCACATGCTCCATGATGATCTCATCAGATGAACCACGATGTTGGGGATTCAATCAATCCCGTATACAATTCCCTTTGTCAACTGCTATGACACTTGCCCGAGATTCGATCGTCGGTATCCCTATACCTTGTTCAATCTTGTTATCGGCAAGTCTGTTTACTCGTTCCGTAACACATCATCCCGTGGCTAACTCCTTAGTCAGATTGAGCTCATTATGATAATGGCTTACCAAGTGGGCCCAGAGATACCTCTCCCTCACACGGAGTGACAAATCCCAGTCTCGATTCGTGCCAACCCAACACACACTTTCAGAGATACCCGTAGTGCACCTTTATAGCCACCTAGTTATGTTGTGACGTTTGGCACACCCAAAGCATTCCTACGGTATCCGGGAGTTGCACAATCTCATGGTCTAAGGAAACGATACTTGACATCTATGCATAGAATCTTGCACGAGTAGAACACAAACTTGTTGTGGGCGTCGATCTTGTTAATTTGCTTACCACTACTAGTCTTATCTTGATTCGGCGGTATTGCAGGATGAAGTGGCCCGGACCAACTTTACACATACGCTTACGTGAGACCGGTTCCACCGCCTGACATGCACTAGTTGCATAAGGTGGCTAGCGGGTGTCTGTCTCTCCCACCTTAGTCGGATTGGATTCGATGAAAAGGGTCCTTATGAAGGGTAAATAGCAATTGGCATATCACGTTGTGGTTTTGGCGTAGGTAAGAAACGTTCTTGCTAGTAACCTAACGCAGCCACGTAAAAACTTGCAACTATAAATTAGAGGATGTCTAACTTGTTTTTGCAGCATATGCCTTGTGATGTGATATGGCCAAAGGATGTGATGTGATGCATTGTGATGTATGAGATTGATCATGTTCTTGTAATAGGATTCGCGACTTGCATGTCGATGAGTATGACAACCGGCAGGAGCTATAGGAGTTGTCTTATTTTATTGTATGACCTGCGTGTCAATCATAAACGCCATGTAATTACTTTACTTTATTGCTAAACGTTAGCCTTAGTAGTAGAAGTAATAGTTGGCGAGACAACTTCATGAAGACACAATGATGGAGATCATGATGATGGAGATCATGGTGTCGTGCCGGTGACAGTGATGATCATGGTGCCCCGAAGATGGAGATCAAAGGAACAAGATGATATTGGCCATATCATGTCACTATATTGATTGCATGTGATGTTTATCATGTTTACATCTTATTTGCTTAGAACCACAGTAGTAAATAAGATGATCTCTCAATAAAATTTCAAGAGAAGTGTTCACCCTAACTGTGCACCGTTGCTAAGGATCGTCGTTCCGAAGCACCACGTGATGATCGGGTGTGATAGGTTCTAACGTTCGCATGCAACGGGTGTAAGCCAGATTTACACACGCGATACACTTAGGTTGACTTGAGAGCCTAGCATGTACAGACATGGCCTCGGAACACGGAAGACCGAAAGGTCGAACATGAGTCGTATAGAAGATACGATCAACATGGAGATGTTCACCATGGATGACTAGTCTGTCTCACGTAATGATCGGACATGGGCTAGTTGACATGGATCATATGTCACTTAGATGGCTAGAGAGATGTCTATCTAAGTGGGAGTTCATTAAATAATTTGATTATGTGAACTTAATTATCATGAACTTAGTCTAAAATTGTCTTTACAATCTATATTGTAGATCCAATGGCCAACGTTAATGCCAACCTCAACTTCAACGCGTTCCTAGAGAAAACCAAGCTGAAAGATGATGGAAGCAACTATGCGGACCGGGTCCGTAGCTTGAGGATCATCCTCATAGCTTCCAAGAGATTGTATGCCCTTGATACACCGCTAGGTGACCCACCCATTCTCCCAGCAGAGCAAGACGTTGCGAACGCTTGGCATTCTCGTTGCGATGATTACTCCCTTGTTTAGTGCGGCAAGCTTTACAGTTTAGAAACGGGGCTCCAAAAGCGTTTTGAGCAGCACGGAGCATATGAGATGTTCCAAGAGCTGAAACTGGTTTTCCAACTCATGCCCGAGTCGAGAGATATGACTTCTCCGACAAGTTCTTCAGCTGTAAGATGGAGGAAAATAGTTCTATCACTGAGCACATACTCAAGATGTCTGGGTTGCACAACCGCCTGACTCAGCTGGGAGTTAATCTCCCAGATGACTCGGTCATTGACAGACTCCTCTAGTCGCTCCCACCTAGCAACAAGAGCTTTGTGATGAACTACAACATGCAGGGTGTGGAGAAGTCCATTCCTGAGTTGTACTCGATGCTGAAATCAGGAGCGGTCGAGATAAAAAAGGAGCAACAAGTGTTGATGGTGAATAAGACCACTAGTTTCAAGAAAGGCAAGAGTAAGAAGAACTTCAAGAAGGACGACAAAGCTGTTGCCGCGCCCGGTAAGCAAGTTGCCGGGAAGAAGAAGAACAAGAATGGAACCAAGTCTGAGACTGAGTGCTTTTATTGCAAGGGTACCGGTCACTGGAAGCGGAACTGCCCCAAGTACTTAGCGGATAAGAAGGACGGCAACGTTAAAGGTATATGTGATATACTTGTTATTGATGTGTACCTAACCAACGCTCGTAGTAGCTCCTGGGTATTTGATACCGGTGCATTTGCTCGCATTTGTAACTCCAAGCAGGAGCTGCGGAATAAGCGGAGGCTAGCAAAGGACGAGGTGATGATGCGCGTCGGGAATGGTTCCAAGGTCGATGTGATCGCCGTCGGCACGCTACCTCTACATCTACCTTCGGGATTAGTGTTAAACCTTAATAATTGTTATTTAGTACCACCTTTGAGCATGGACATTGTATCTGGATCTTGCTTGATGCAAGATGGCTACTCATTTAAATCTGAGAATAATGGTTGTTCTATTTATGTGAGAGAAATGTTTTATGGTCATGCCCCGCTGGTCAATGGTTTATTTTTGATGAATCTCGAACGTGATGTTACACATGTCCATAGTGTGAGTACCAAAAAGTGTAAGGTTGATAACGATAGTCCCACTTACATGTGGCACTGCCGCCTTGGTCATATTGATGTCAAACGCATGAAGAAGCTCCATACTAATGGGCTTTTGGAGTGTCTTGATTTTGAACCATTTGACACGTGCGAACCATGCCTCATGGGCAAGATGACCAAGACTCCGTTCTCCGGAACAATGGAGCGAGCAACTGACTTGTTGGAAATAATACATACCGATGTATGCGGTCCAATGAGTGTCGAGGCTCGTGGTGGATACCGTTATGTTCTCACCCTCACTGATGACTTGAGTAGATATGGGTATGTCTACTTAATGAAACATAAGTCTGAAACTTTTGAAAGGTTCAAGGAATTTCAGAGTGAGGTAGGGAATTAACATGACAGGAAAATAAAGTGCCTACGATCCGATCGTGGCGGAGAAAATTTAAGTCACGAGTTTGGCACGCACCTAAGGAACTGTGGAATTGTTTCACAACTCACGCCACCTAGCACACCTCAGCGAAATGGTGTGTCTGAACGTCGTAATCGCACTCTATTCGATATGGTGCTATGATGTCCCTTAGCGACTTATTGCTATCATTTTGGGGATATACATTAGAGACTGTCGTATTCTCTTTAAATAGGGCACCGTCAAAATCCGTTGAGACGACACCGTATGAATTATGGTTTGGAAAGAAACCTAAGCTGTCGTTTCTAAAAGTTTGGGGATGCGATGCTTATGTGAAGAAACTTCAACCTGAGAAGCTCGAACCCAAAGCGGAAAAAGTACGTCTTCATAGGATATCCCAAAGAGACTATTGGGTATACCTTCTACCTTAGATCCGAAGGCAAAGTCTTTGTTGCCAAGAATGGATCCTTTCTCGAGAAAGAGTTTCTCTCGAAAGAAGTAAGTGGGAGGAAAATAAAACTTGATGAGGTAATTGTACCTCCACTCGAACTGGAGAGTAGCGCAGCACAGGAAGTTATTTCTGTGGAGCCTACACCGGCTGGAGAGGATGTTAATGATGATGATCATGTAACTTCCGATCAAGTTACTGTTGAATGTCGAAGGTCTACTAGGACACGTTCCGCACTAGAGTGGTACGGCAACCCTGTCCTGGAGATCATGTTGTTGGACAACGATGAACCTTCCAACTATGAAGCAGCGATGGCGGGCCCGGATTCCAACAAATGGCTTGAGGCCATGAAATCCGAGATAGGATCCGTGTATGAGAACAAAGTATGGACTTTGGTGGACTTGCCTGATGATAAGCGAGCCATTGAAAATAAATGGATCTTTAAGAAGAAGACTGACGCGGATGGTAATGTGACCGTCTATAAGGCTCGGCTTGTCGCTAAGGGTTATCGAAAAGTTCAAGGAATTGACTACGATGAGACTTTCTCACCCGTAGCGATGCTGAAGTCCGTACGAATCATGTTAGCAATTGCCGCATTTTATGATTATGAGATCTCGCAAATGGAAGTCAAAATGGCATTCCTTTATGATTATGAGTTGACTACGATGAGACTTTCTCACCCGTAGCGATGTTGATAATGGGATCACATCATTAGGAGAATGATGTAATGGACAAGACCCAATCCTAAGCATAGCACAAGATCATGTAGTTCGTCTGCTAAAGCTTTTCAATGTCAAGTATCGTTTCCTTACACCATGAGATTGTGCAACTCCTGGATATCGTAGGAATGATTTGGGTGTGCCAAACATCACAATGTAACTGGGTGGCTATAAAGGTGCACTACGGGTATATCCGAAAGTGTCTGTTGGGTTGGCACGAATCGAGACTGGGATTTGTCACTCCGTGTGACGGAGAGGTATCTCTGGGCCCACTCGGTAAGACATCATTATAATGAGCTCACTGTGACTAAGGAGTTAGCCACGGGCTGATTTATTACAGAACGAGTAAAGAGACTTGCCGGTAACAAGATTGAACAAGGTATAGAGATACCGACGATCGAATCTCGGGCAAGTATCATACCGATAGACAAAGGGAATTGAGTACGAGATTGATTGAACCCCCGATATTGTGGTTCATCCGATGAGATCATTGTGGAGCATGTGGGAGGCAACATGGGTATCCAAATCCCGCTGTTGGTTATTGACCAGAGAGGTGTCTCGGTCATGTCTACGTGTCTCCCGAACCCATAGGGTCTACACACTTAAAGTTTGATGACGCTAGGGTTATAGGAAAATAGTGTACGTGGTTACCGAAGGTTGTTCAGAGTCCCGTATGAGATCCCGGACGTCGCGAGGAGCTCCAGAATGGTCCGGAGGTAAAGATTCATATATAGGAAGTGAGGTTTCGGTCACTGGAAATGTTTTGGGCGTCACCGGTAGTGTACCGGGACCACCGGAAGGGTTCCGGGGGTCCACCAGGAGGGGCCACCGGCACCAGAGGGCTTCTAGGGACACAAGTGGGAGGGAACCAGCCCCTAGGTGGGCTGGTGTGCCCCCCACAAGGGTCCCAAGGCGCAGCAAGAGGTGGAGGGGGGCAAACCCTAGGGCAAATGGGCCCTAGGCCCATCTAGGGCGCCGCCCCTCCCCTCTCTCACTCTGGCTGCCGGCCAGATTGCCATCTGGTGGCTGCCGCACCACCCTAGGGTGGAAACCCTAGGGCATAGCCCTCCCTCCCCTCCTCCTATATATAGTGGGGGTTTTGGGGCTGCCAGACACACGGTTTTCTTCCTCTCTCGTCGCAGCCCTACTCCTCCCTCTCCTCATTCTCCATAGTGCTTGGCGAAGCCCTGCCCGAGTCCATGCAGCTCCGCCGTCACCATGCCGTCGTGCTGCCGGATCTCTTCCCCAACCTCTCCTTCCTCCTTGATGGATCAAGGCGTAGGAGATGTCACCGGGCTGCACGTGTGTTGAACGCGGAGGCACCGTTGTTTGGCGCTGAGATCGGAGTCCACCGCGATCTGAATTGCTACGAGTACGACTCCACCAACCGCGTTCTTGTAATGCTTCCGCTTAGCGATCTTCAAAGGTATAAAGATGCAATCTCTTCCCACTCGTTGTTGGTTTCTCCATAGATAGATCTTGGTGACACATAGGAATTTTTTTGATTTACTACTACGTCTCCCAACAATGCTTAGGATTGGGTCTTTTCCATCACATCATTCTCCTAATGATGTGATCCCATTATCAACGACATCCAATGTCCATGATCATGAAACCGTGACCATCTATTGATCAACGAGCTAGCCAACTAGAGGCTCACTAGGGACATGTTGTGGTCTATGTATTCACACATGTATTACGGTTTCCGATTAACACAATTATAACATGAACAATAGACAATTATCATGAACAAGGAAATACAATAATAACCATTTTATTATTGCCTCTAGGGCATATTTCCAACAGGAAGTTGTATACGGGATTGATTGAATCCCCGACATCATGGTTCATCCGATGAGATCATCATGGAGCATGTGGGAGCCAACATGGGTATCCAGATCCCGTTGTTGTTTATTGACTGAAGAGGTGTATCGGTCATGTCTATGTGCCTCCCAAACTCGTAGGGTCTACACACTTAAGGTTCGATGACGCTAGGGTTATAGGGAAATAGTGTACGTGGTTACTAAAGATAGTTCGTAGTCCCGGATGAGATCCCGGACGTCACGAGGAGTTCCGGAATGGTCCGGAGGTAAAGAACGATATATAGGAAGTGAGGATTTGGTGACCGGAAGTGTTCCGCGCATCACTGGTAACGTTCCGAGACCACCGGAAGGGTTTCGGGGGTCCACCGGGAGGGGCCACCAGCCCCGGAAGGCTGCATGGGCCTAGAGTGGGAAGGGACCAGCCCCAGAGTGGGCTGGTGCCTCCTCCACCCTGGCCCAAGGCACGGCAAAGGAGAGAAGGGGGCAAACCCTAGGCTTGATGGGCCCTAGGCCCACCCTAGGGCTGCCGCACCCCTCTCCCCTCCCTTGGCTGCCGCACCCAAGTCCCATCTAGGGCAGCCGCCGGCCCCTAGGGTGGGAAACCTAGGAGCTTCATCCTACCTCCTCCTCCTCCTATATATAGTGGGGTTTTGGGCGCTGCCATCTACACGAGTTACTCTCCCTCTCGGCACAACCCTACCCCTTCTCCTCCTCGTTCTCCATAGAGCTCGGTGAAGCCCTGCCGGAGAACCACGCAGCTCCATCGTCACCATGTCGTCGTGCTACCGGAGCTCTCCCTCAATCTCTCCTTCCTCCTTGCGGGATCAAGGCGTAGGACACGTCGTCAGGCTACACGTTTGTTGAACGCATAGGTGCCGTTGTTCGGCGCTTAGATCGGAATCCACCGCGATCTAAATCGCTGCGAGTACGACTCCACCAACCGTGTTCTAATAACGCTTCCGCTTAGCGATCTTCAAAGGTATGAAGATGCAATCCTCCTCTTACTCGTTGCTGGTTTCTCCATAGATGGATCTTGGTGATCGTAGGAATTTTCTTGATTTACTACTACGTCTCCCAACACGAGAAAGGTAAAACAAATCCAGCAAGGCCGCTCGGCGTGTCGACGAACCCGATAGGAGCCGTGTATCTCGTTCTCAAGACACGATCGGACAAGCACATCGTACAATGGCCTGATAGAAATCTCCCGAGTTGCCCCGAGTTGTGTTGGAAATATGCCCTAGAGGCAATAATAAAATGGTTATTATTGTATTTCCTAGTTCATGATAATTGTCTATTGTTCATGCTATAATTGTGTTAACCGAAAACCGTAATACATGTGTGAATACATAGACCACAACATGTCCCTAGTGAGCCTCTAGTTGACTAGCTCGTTGATCAATAGATGGTCACGGTTTCATGACCATGGACATTGGATGTCATTGATAACGGGATCACATCATTAGGAGAATGATGTGATGGACAAGACCCAATCCTAAGCATAGCACAAGATCGTGTAGTTCGTTTGCTGAAGCTTTTCAATGTCAAGTATCATTTCCTTAGACCATGAGATTGTGCAAATCCCGGATACCATAGGAATGCATGGAGTGTGCCAAATGTCACAACGTAATTGGGTGGCTATAAAGGTGCACTACGGGTATCTCCGAAAGTGTCTGTTGGGTTGGCACGAATCGAGACTGGAATTTGTCACTCCGTGTGATGGAGAGGTATCTCTGGCCCCACTCGGTAAGACATCATCATAATGAGCTCAATGTGACTAAGGAGTTAGCCACGGGATGATGTATTACAGAATGAGTAAAGAGACTTGCCGGTAACAAGATTGAACAAGGTCTAGAGATACCGACGATCGAATCTCGGGCAAGTATCATACCGATAGACAAAGGGAATTGTATACGGGATTGATTGAATCCCCGACATCGTGGTTCATCCGATGAGATCATCGTGGAGCATGTGGGATCCAACATGGGTATCTAGATCCCGATGTTGGTTATTGATCGGAGAGGTGTCTCGGTCATGTCTACGTGTCTCCCGAACCCGTAGGGTCTACACACTTAAGGTTCTATGACGCTAGGGTTATAGGGAAAAGGTATACGTGATTACCGAAAGTTGTTCGGAGTCTCAGATGAGATCCCGGACGTCACGAGGAGCTCCGGAATGGTCCGGAGGTAAAGATTGATATATAGGAAGTCCAGTTTTGGTCACCGGAAAATTTTCGGGCTCATCGGTAGTGTACCGGGAGTGTCGGGAGGGTGCCGGAGGACCCCGGGAGGGGTGTGACGACCATAGGACTTCGTGCGACCTTAGAGGAAGTGTGCCGGCCCTTTTTGGGCTGGCCAAGACCTTCTAGAAAGGCCCATCCGGCTGGAGATAAGAGACAGGGCTGAAAAAGGATTTAAAAGGAGGAGATCCACCTCCCTTGTGGGAGGTGGACTCTCCCCCTACTTCGGCCGAAGCTCTCCTCCTTGGAGGAGGGGCAAAGGCAGCCATCTCTCTCCCTCCTCCTATATATATGCAAGGGTTTGGGCTGTTTTGAGACACGAATTCTTTCTCTCTCGGTGCAGCCCTACCCTTCCTCTTCCTCGTTCTCCGTAACGCTTGGCGAAGCCCTGCCGGAGTTCACGTAGCTCCACCGTCACCACGCCGTCGTGCTGCCAGAGCTCTCCCTCAACCTCTCCTTCCTCCTTGCTGGATCAAGGCATAGGAGACGTCACCGGGCTGCACATGTGTTGAACGCGGAGGCGCCTTTGTTCGGCGCTGAGATCGGAATCCACCACGATATGAATCGCTGCGAGTCCGACTCCACCAACCGCGTTCTTGTAACGCTTCCACTTAGCGATCTTCAAAGGTATGAAGATGCAATCTCTCCCCACTCGTTGCTGGTTTCTCGATGGATAGATCTTGGTGATCGTAGGAAATTTTTTGATTTACTACTACGTCTCCCAACAGTGGCATCATGAGCTAGGTCTATGCGTAGAATCTATGCACGAGTAGAACACGAAGCAGTTGTGGGCGTTGATCTTGTTAATTTGCTTACCACTACTAGTCTTATCTTGATTCAGCGTTATTGTAGGATGAAGCGGCCCGGACCGACTTTACATGTACGCTTACGTGAGACTGGTTCCACCGCCTGACATGCACTTGTTACATAAGGTGGCTAGCGGGTGTTTGTCTCTCCCACCTTAGTCGGATTGGATTCGATGAAAAGGGTCCTTATGAAGGGTAAATAGCAATTGGCATATCACGTTGTGGTTTCGGCGTAGGTAAGAAACATTCTTGCTAGTAACCTATAGAAGCCACATAAAAACTTGCAACTACAAATTAGAGGAGGTCTAACTAGTTTTTGCAGCACATCCCTTGTGATGTGATATGGCCAAAGGATGTGATGTGATGCATTGTGATGTATGAGATTGATCATGTTCTTGTAATACGATTCATGACTTGCATGTCGATGAGTATGACAACCGGCAGGAGCCATATGAGTTGTCTTATTTTATTGTATGACCTGCGTGTCAATCATAAATGCCATGTAATTACTTTACTTTATTACTAAACGTTAGCCATAGTAGTAGAAGTAATAGTTGGCGAGACAACTTCATGAAGACACGATGATGGAGATCATGATGATGGAGATCATGGTGTCGTGCCGGTGACAGTGATGATCATGGTGCCCCGAAGATGGAGATCAAAGGAGCAAGATGATATTGGCCATATCATGTCACTATATTGATTGCATGTGATGTTTATCATGTTTACATCTTATTTTCTTAGAACGACGGTAGTAAATAAGATGATCTCTCAATAAAATTTCAAGAAAAATGTTCACCCTAATTGTGCACCGTTGCTAAGGATCGTTGTTCCGAAGCACCACGTGATGATCGGGTGTGATAGGCTCTAACATTCGCATACAACGGGTGTAAGCCAGATTTACACACGCGAAACACTTAGGTTGACTTGACGAGCCTAGCATGTACAGACATGGCCTCAGAACACGGAAGACTGAAAGGTCGAACATGAGTCATATAGAAGATACGATCAACATGGAGATGTTCATCATGGATGACTAGTCCGTCTCACGTGATGATCGGATACGGGCTAGTTGACATGGATCATGTGTCACTTGGATGACTAGAGAGATGTCTATCTAAGTGGGAGTTCATTAAATAATTTGATTATGTGAACTTAATTATCATGAACTTAGTCTGAAATTATCTTTACAATCTATATTGTAGATCCAATGGCCAACACGAATGTCACCCTCAATTTCAACGCATTCCTAGAGAAAACCAAGCTGAAAGATGATGGAAGCAACTATGCGAACTGGGTCCGTGGCTTGAGGATCATCCTCATAGCTTCCAAGAAATTGTATGTCCTTGATGCACCACTAGGTGGCCCACCCCTTCTCCCAGCAGAGCAAGACGTTGCGAATGCTTTGCATTCTCGCTGCGATGATTACTCCCTTGTTCAGTGCGGCATGCTTTACAGTTTAGAACCGGGGCTCCAAAAGCGTTTTGAACAACACGGAGCATATGAGATGTTCCAAGAGCTGAAACTAGTTTTCCAAGCTCATGCCCGGGTCGAGAGATATGACGTCTCCGACAAGTTCTTCAGCTGTAAGATGGAGGAGAATAGTTTTGTCAGTGAGGACATCCTCAAGATGTCTGGGCTACACAACCGCTTGACTCAGCTGGGAGTTAATCTCCCGAATGACTCACTCATTGACAGAATCCTCCAGTCGCTTCCACCTAGCTACAAAAGCTTTGTGATGAACTACAACATGCAGGGGATGGAGAAGTCCATTCCTGAGTTGTACTCGATGCTGAAATCAGCAGAGGTCAAGATCAAAAAGGAGCATCAAGTGTTGATGGTGAATAAGACCACTAGTTTCGAGAAAGGCAAGGGTAAGAAGAACTTCAAGAAGGACGGCAAAGCTTTTGCCACGCCCGGTAAGCAAGTTGCCGGGAAGAAGAAGAACAAGAATGGACCCAAGCCTGAGACTGAGTGTTTTTATTGCAAGGGTACCGGTCACTGGAAGCGGAACTGCCCCAAGTACTTAGCGGATAAGAAGGAGGGCAACATTAAAGGTATATGTGATATACTTGTTATTGATGTGTACCTAACCAGCGCTCGTAGTAGCTCCTGGGTATTTGATACCGGTACAGTTGCTCACATTTGTAACTCCAAGCAGGAGCTGTGGAATAAGCGGAGGCTGGCAAAGGACGAGGTGACGATGCGCGTCGGGAATGGTTCCAAGGTCGATGTGATCGCCGTTGGCATGCTACCTCTACATCTACCTTCGGGATTAGTGTTAAACCTTAATAATAGTTATTTAGTACCAGCTTTAAGCATGAACATTGTATCTGGATCTCGCTTGATGCGAGATGGCTACTCATTTAAATCTGAGAATAATGGTTGTTCTATTTATATGAGAGAGATGTTTTATGGTCATGCCCCGCTGGTTAATGGTTTATTTTTGATAAATCTCGAACGTGATATTACACATGTCCATAGTGTGAGTACCAAAAAGTGTAAGGTTGATAACGATAGTCCCACTTACATGTGGCACTGCCGCCTTGGTCATATTGGTGTCAAACGCATAAAGAAGCTCCATACTGATGGACTTTTGGAGTCTCTTGATTTCGAATCATTTGACACGTGCGAACCATGCCTCATGGGCAAGATGACCAAGACTCCGTTCTCCGGAACAATGGAGCGAGCTACTGACTTGTTGGAAATAATACATACCGATGTATGCGGTCCAATGAGTGTCGAGGCTCGTGGTGGCAACCGTTATGTTATCACCCTCACTGATGACTTGAGTAAATATGGGTATGTCTACTTAATGAAACATAAGTCTAAAACTTTTGAAAGGTTCAATCAATTTTAGAGTGAGGTAGAGAATCAACATGACAGGAAAATGAAGTGCCTACGATCTGATCGTCGCGGAGAATATTTAAGTCACGAGTTTGGCACACACCGAAGGAAATGTGAAATTGTTTCACAACTCACGCCGCCTGGCACACGTCAGCAAAATGGTGTGTCTGAATGTCGTAATCGCACTCTATTAGATATGGTACGATCTATGATGTCTCTTACCGACTTACCGCTATCATTTTGGGGATATGCATTAGAGACTGCCGCATTCACTTTAAATAGGGCACCGTCAAAATCCGTTGAGACGACACCGTATGAATTATGGTTTGGAAAGAAACCTAAGCTGTCATTTCTAAAAGTTTGGGGATGCGATGCTTATGTGAAGAAACTTCAACCTGAGAAGCTCGAACCCAAAGCGGAAAAGTGCGTCTTCATAGGATATCCCAAAGAGACTATTGGGTATACCTTCTACCTACGATCCGAGGGCAAAGTTTTTGTTGCCAAGAATGGATCCTTTCTCGAGAAAGAGTTTCTCTCGAAAGAAGTAAGTGGGAGGAAAATAGAACTTGATGAGGTAATTGTACCTCCACTCGAACCGGAGAGTAGCGCAACACAGGAAGTTGTTTCTGTGGAGCCTACACCGGCTGGAGAGGAAGTTAATGATAATGATCATGAAACTTCAGATCAAGTTACTATTGAACGTCGAAGGTCCACTAGGACACGTTCCGCACCAGAGTGGTACCGCAACCCTGTCCTAGAGATCATGTTGTTAGACAACGGTGAACCTTCGAACTATGAAGAAGCGATGGCAGGCCCGGATTCCAACAAATGGCTTGAAGCCATGAAATCCGAGATAGGATCCATGTATGAGAACAAAGTATGGACTTTGGTGGACTTGCCTGATGATAAGCGAGCCATTGAAAATAAATGAATCTTTAAGAAGAAGACTGACGCGGACAGTAATGTGACCATCTATAAGGCTCGGCTTGTCGCTAAGGGTTATCGACAAGTTCAACGAGTTGACTATGATGAGACTTTCTCACCCATAGCGATGTTGAAGTCTGTCCGAATCATGTTAGCAATTGCCGCATTTTTTGATTATGAGATCTCCCAAATGGACGTCAAAACGGCTTTCCTTAATGGTTTCCTTAAGGAAGAACTGTATATGATGCAGCCGGAAGGTTTTGTCGATCCTAAAGATGCTAACAAAGTATGCAAGCTCCAGCGCTCCATCTATGGGTTGGTGCATGCATCTCGGAGTTGGAACATTCGCTTTAATGAGGTGATTAAAGCATTTGGGTTTATACAGGTTTATGGAGAACCCTGTATTTACAAGAAAGTGAGTGGGAGCTCTGTAGCATTTCTCGTATTATATGTGGATGACATACTGATAATGGGAAATTATATAGAACTCTTGGAAAGTATAAAGGCCTACTTGAATAAGTGTTTTTCAATGAAGGACCTTGGAGAAGCTGCTTACATATTAGGTATTAAGATCTATAGAGATAGATCGAGACGCCTCATAGGTCTTTCACAAAGCACATACCTTGAAAAGATATTGAAGAAGTTCAATATGGATCAGTCCAAGAAGGGGTTCTTGCCTGTGTTACAAGGTGTGAGATTGAGTATGACTCAATGCCCGACCACCGCAAAGGATAGAGAAGAGATGAGTGTCATCCCCTGTGCTTTAGCCATAGGCTCTATTATGTATGCCATGCTGTGTACCAGACCTGATGTGAACCTTGCCACAAGTTTGGTACGGAGCTACCAAAGTGATCCTGGAGCGGAACACTGGACAGTGGTCAAGAATATCCTAAAGTACCTAAAAAGGACAAAGGACATGTTTCTCGTATATGGAGGTGCCAAAGAGCTCGTAGTAAAGAGTTACGTCGATGCTAGCTTCGACACAGATCCGGATGACTCCAAGTCGCAGACCGGATATGTGTATGTTTTGAACGGAGGGGCAGTCAGCTCGTGCAGCTGCAAGCAAAGCGTCGTGGCGGCATCTACATGTGAAGCGGAGTACATAGCTGCTTCGAAAGCAGCAAAGGAAGGAGTCTGGATGAAGGAGTTCAGCACCGACCTAGGAGTAATTCCAAGTGCGTCAGGCCCGATTACTCTATTCTGTGACAACACTGGAGCTATTGCCCTTGCGAAGGAGCCCAGGTTTCACAAGAAGACAAGACACATCAAGCGCCGCTTCAACTCCATCCGTGATTAAATTCAGAAGGGAGATATAGATATTTGTAAAGTGCATACGGATCTGAATGTTGCAGATCCATTGACTAAACCTCTCTCACGAGCAAAACATGATCAACACCAGAATGCTATGGGTGTTCGATTCATCACAATGTAACTAGATTATTGACTCTAGTGCAAGTGGGAGACTGTTGGAAATATGCCCTAGAGGCAATAATAAAATGGTTATTATTTTATTTCCTAGTTCATGATAATTGTCTATTGTTCATGCTATAATTGTGTTAACCGGAAACTGTAATACATGTGTGAATACATAGACCACAACATGTCCCTAGCGAGCCTCTAGTTGACTAGCTCGTTGATCAATAGATGGTCACAGTTTCATGACCATGGACATTGGATGTCGTTGATAACAGGATCACATCATTAGGAGAATGATGTGATGGACAAGACCCAATCCTAAGCATAGCACAAGATCGTGTGGTTCGTCTGCTAAAGCTTTTCAATGTCAAGTATCGTTTCCTTAGACCATGAGATTGTGCAACTCCCGGATACTGTAGGAATGCTTTGGGTGTGCCAAACAACGTACTTGGGTGGCTATAAAGGTGCACTACGGGTATCTTCGAAAGTGTTTGTTGGGTTGGCACGAATCGAGACTGGGATTTGTCACTCCGTGTGACGGAGAGGTATCTCTGGGCCCACTCGGTAAGACATCATCATAATGATCTCAATGTGACTAAGGAGTTAGCCACGGGATGATGTATTACGGAACGAGTAAAGAGACTTGCCGGTAACAAGATTGAACAAGGTATAGAGATAACGACGATCGAATCTCGGGCAAGTATGATACCGATAAACAAAGGGAATTGTATAGGGGATTGATTGAATCCCCGACATCGTAGTTCATTCGATGCGATCATCGTGGGGCATGTGGGAGCCAACATGGGTATCTAGATCCTGCTGTTGGTTATTGACCGGAGAGGTGTCTCGGTCATGTCTACGTGTCTCCCGAACCCGTAGGGTCTACACACTTAAGGTTCGATGACGCTAGGGTTATAGGGAAATGGTATACGTTATTACCGAAAGTTGTTCGGAGTCCCGGATGAGATCCCGGACGTCACGAGGAGCTCTGGAATGTTCCGGAGGTAAAGATTGATATATAGGAAGTCCAGTTTTGGTCACCGGAAAGTTTTCGGGCTCATCGGTAGTGTACCGGGAGTGCCGGGAGGGTGCCGGAGGACCCCGGGAGGGGTGTGTCGACCATAGGACTTCGTGGGCCCTTAGAGGAAGTGTTCCAGCCTTTTTTGGGCTGGCCAAGACCTTCTAGAAAGGCCCATGCGGTTGGAGATAAGAGATAGGGCTGAAAAAGGATTTAAAGGGAGGAGATCCACCTCCCTTGTGGGAGGTGGACTCTCCCCCTACTTCGGCCGAAGCTCTCCTCCTTGGAGGAGGGGACAAGGCAGCCCTCCCTCTCCCTCCTCCTATATATATGCAAGGGTTTGGGCTGTTTTGAGACACGACTTCTTTCTCTCTCGGTGCAACCCTACCCTTCCTCTTCCTCGTTCTCCGTAGCGCTTGGCGAAGCCCTACCGGAGTTCACGTAGCTCCACCGTCATCACGCCGTCGTGCTACCGGAGCTCTCCCTCAACCTCTCCTTACTCCTTGATGGATCAAGGCATAGGATACGTCACCGGGCTGCACGTGTGTTGAACGCGGAGGCGCCGTTGTTCGGCGCTGAGATCGGAATCCACCGCGATCTGAATCGCTGCGAGTACGACTCCACCAACCGCGTTCTTGTAACGCTTCCGCTTAGCAATCTTCAAAGGTATGAAGGTGTAATCTCTCCCCATTGGTTTCTGGTTTCTCCATGGATAGATCTTGGCGATCGTAGGAAAAAATTTGATTTACTACTACGTCTCCCAACAGGTTGGCCCCACACACGGCTCTAGTTTGGACCAACACTCATGAGGAGCACTGGCCCAGGGGTTGATTAAACTATCCGCGGGTATCAGCGGGTCCCTATGCATTTTATTAGTTATTAGGAAAATATAGTACCAATGTTGGGCCTTGCCAGACAAGCTTTATCCTAAAACAAAAATCAAGGGGGTCCCCATAACAACCCTGAGCATGTTAGGAGCGCTCAATTATGGAACATAACACCGGTTCACAAGTAACTAGGGGCAGCAAGAATGGAACAAAACACTGAGCAAAAGGCCAAGCCTTCCACCCTTTACCAAGTGTATAAGTGCATTAAATTAAATAGCATTAATATTGTGATAACAAAAGAATGTCCATTCTATCACATGGAAGCAATTGCACCTACAACTAGAAACGCTATAAGAAGGGCTGAGCAAGCGGTAACATAGCCAAACAAAGGTTTGCTAGGAAGGTGGAGGGTTAGAGGCTTATCATGGCAATGCTGGTAGGCTTATCAAACAGTGGTAGGTAGCATGACATAACGATAAAAGCAGGATGACTAGCATGGCAATGATAGTAGTGGTATCCAGGGAAATGTGTCATCTTGCTTGAGATCCCGCTTGGAAGAAGAACGAGTCCATGAAGAAGACAGTCCGTGAAGTAGACGAATGAATCCTCACACTCCGAACATTTTCGGAACTCTATCAAGAAGAAGCAATCCGAAACAACAATCAACACACGGAAAACACCACAACATGTGCATGACATGATGAGCAAACAAATATGACGCATGTCCGGTTTAAATATGCAAGGCATGGCAAATCACTGGAGCTATTGCCATTGCCAAGGAGCCCAAGTTTCACAAGAAGACCAAGCACATCAAGCGCCGCTTCAACTCCATTCGTGGTTACATTCAGGATGGAGTTATAGATATTTTTTTAAGTACATATGGATCTGAATGTCGCGGATCCATTGACTAAACCTCTTTCACGAGCGAAACATGATCAGCACCAGAACTCTATGGGTGTTTGATTCATCACAATGTAACTAGATTATTGACTCTAGTGCAAGTGGGAGACTGTTGGAAATATGCCCTAGAGGTAATAATAAAATGGTTATTATCATATTTCCTTGTTCATGATAATTGTCTATTGTTCATGCTATAATTGTATTAGCCGGAAACCGCAATACATGTGTGAATGCATAGACCACACCCAGTCCCTAGTGAGCCTCTAGTTGACTAGCTCGTTAATTGGATGTCGTTGATAACAGGATCACATCATTAGGGGAATGATGTGATGGACAAGACCCAATCCTAAGCATAGCACAAGATCGTGTAGTTCGTTTGCTAGAGCTTTTCTAATGTCAAGTATCATTTCCTTAGACCGTGAGATTGTGCAACTCCCGGATACCATAGGAATGCTTTGGGTGTATAAAACGTCACAACGTAATTGGGTGACTATAAAGGTGCACTACAGATATCTCCGAAAGTGTCTATTGGGTTGGCACGAATTGAGACTGGGATTTGTCACTCCGTGTGACGGAGAGGTATCTGTGGGCTCACTCGGTAATGCATCATCATAATGAGCTCAATGTGACTAAGGAGTTATTCATGGGATCATGTGTTACGGAACGAGTAAAGAGGCTTGCCGGTAACGAGATTGAACAAGGTATAGGGATACCGACGATCGATTCTCGGGCAAGTAACATACCAAAGGACAAAGGGAATTGTATACGAGATTAATTGAATCCCTGACATCGTGGTTCATCCGATGAGATCATCGTGGAACATGTGGGAGCCAATATGGGTATCCAGATCCCGCTATTGGTTATTGGCCGGAGAGGTGTCTCGGTCATGACTGCATGGTTCCCGAACCCGTAGGGTCTACACACTTAAGGTTCGGTGACGCTAGAGTTGTAATGGGAATTGTATGTGGTTACCGAAAGTTGTTTGGAGTCTCAGATGAGATGCTGGATGTCACGAGGAGTTCCGGAATGGTCCGGAGATGAAGATTTATATATGGAAAGTCCAGTTTCAGTCACCGGAAAGGTTTCGGGGTTTATCGGTATTGTACCAGGACCACCGAAGGGGTTCCGGGGGTCCACTGGGAGGGTCTACCTGCCCCGGAGGGCCTAATGGGCTGAAGTTGCATGGGAACTAGCCCCTTAGTGGGCTAGTGCGCCCTCCAAGAGCCCATGGCTCCTAGGGTTGGAAACCCTAGGGGGTGGGGGCGCCTCCCACCTAACTTGGGAGGCAAGTTTCCCCCCTCGGCCGCCGCCCCCCTCTAGATGGATCTAAGGGGCCCGGCCACCTCTCCCCTTCACCCTATAAATAGTGGGGGAGGGCGGCCGCACCCTTCCCCCTGGCGCAGCCCTCCCCTCCTACACCTCCTCCTCCTTCGTAGCGCTTAGCGAAGCCCTGTCGGAGAACCACAAGCTCCACCGCCACCACACCGTCGTGTTGCCGGAGCTCTCCCTCAACTTCTCCTCCCCCCTTGCTGGATCAAGAAGAAGGAGACATCCCCGGTGAAAGGATCAATATGGTTGACTAGAGGGGGGGGTGAATAGGCAACTAACACTTTTTACTTTTCTTTAACAATTAAGGTTTAGCATCAAATAAATTAGCTAGATGTGCAACTAGGTGAACAACCTATATGATGCTAACAACTACTAGCACACAAGCAAGCACGAGATATGACATAGTAAACGCTTGCAATAAGTAAAGATGTGAGATAACCAAAAGTGGAGCCGGTGGAGACGAGGATGTGTTACCGAAGTTCCTTCCCTTGTGGGGAAGTACGTCTCCGTTGGAGCGGTGTGGAGGCACAATGCTCCCCAAGAAGCCACTAGGGCCACCGTATTCTCCTCACGCACTCACACAATGCGACATGCCATGATTCCACTATTGGTGCGCTTGAAGGTGGCAACCGAACCTTTATAAACAAGGTTGGGGCAATCTCCACAACTGAATTGGAGGCTCCCAACGATACCACGAAGCTTCACCACAATGGAATGTGGCTCCGAGGTGACCTCAACCGTCTAGGATGCTCAAACACCCAAGAGTAACAAGATCCGCAAGGGATTAGTGGGGGGAATCAAATTTCTCTTGGTGGAAGTGTAGATCGGGGCCTTCTCAACCTATCCCTAGGAGATCAACAAGATTGATTGGCTAGGGAGAGAGATCGGGCAAAAATGGAGCTTGGAGCAACAATGGAGTTTTTGGAAAGAAGAGGTAAGCTTCTTGGAGAAGAAGACCTCCCTTTTATAGTGGGGGACAAGAGCCAACCGTTATCCACTCACTCAGCCCCGCGCATCATGGTACTACCACAAAAGTCACAGTACTACCGCAGCCCAGTGCGGTACTACCGCTACCACGGGAGTAGCTGGCCCTGCCTATTAGCAAGCGGTAGAACTGCCAGAGCGGTACTACCGCGAGCCCGTGCGGTAGTACCGCACGGTTGGCAGAGGCAGCCACTGGAGGTGCACGAAAGTAAAAAATTACTTCCGTGCCAACCTCCGCAGAGGGAAACTATGCGAAAAAAGTTCGCACGATAGTAATGGACGCGAATCGCGGTACTACCGTAGCAGGGCAGAAGTAAAAAATTACATCCGCGCCTACTATCGCAGGTGTAGAGGCCAGGGCCGGAGACAGCGGTACTACCGCTCCATGGAGCGGTACTACCGCTGGCACCTACGATACTACCGCTCACTGGAGCGGTACTACCGCAGGCCACTGAACCCAAACACTTCGCAGGCATTCCTTTTGCACAGAGAAGGAAAACAGGTTGGGGTCCATTGAAGAGAGGGAAAGGTGGTGCAAGGGAATAGATGTGCATGTGTTGATTCCACCCAAACCTTTCCGATGTGTACCCCCTCTTGATAGTATGGCTTTCCTATGAATCAAATCCACCGAAAAGAAACGCAAAGAACAACCGTCTTTGAGAGCTTCCGAGGGGCACTGAATCGTCTTGTGCCTGGACCTGAGATATCTAAAATGCTCAATGCACACGATTAGTCCGCAAAGGCATTGTCATCAATCACCAAAACCACTTAGGGATAAATATGCCCTAACAATCTCCCCCTTTTTGGTGGATTGATGACAACACGGGATTTGCACATAAGGATATAAAATAAGCATATGCAACCTCAAGACCTACAAAATATAGGATAGCTCCCCCTAGATGTGTGCATACTCTAGATATGCTTTGGACTGCAAGGCACACACACTACGATCAACACTCCCCCTATATTTTATAGGCAATGCAATCTAAGCTACGAATCATACTAGACGATAATAAAGTAGTAGTGATAGCATATGTCTCACACCATATGATAGAGTAAGTCTCCAGGTCATACACATACACAAACGATATAAACCAAGGTTCAACGAAACAAGGCAAGCACAAGACAAAAAGGCAAGCACAAATACACGCAAATCCTACACTCTCCCCCCCTTTGGCATCGAGACGCCAAAAAGGCAGAGAGGACACCTAACCTAGGTGGTAGCTCGCAAGAAGAAAGATCATTCATCGGACTCCTCGGAAGCATCAGGGACAGACTCCGCATTAGAATCATCCCACTCGAACTGCTGCTTAGCCATCCAAGTGGCCTCAGGGGTGATGTCCTTCTCAGACCCACTCGAGATGGTCTCGCCAAGCTTCCTCAAAATGCGCTTGTCACGCTGGCGGCTCTCCTTCTGAGCAATGTGAGCCTTATACTGACCCTTGGCCTGCATGCAGAACAAAGTCTTCATCTTGTGAGAGAGCTTCTTGCCCCAACATGGCTTAGAAGATGGAGGTACATAGGACTCAGAGTTGTGGTCATCCTCCTCTTCGATCTCATCCTCATTGACCTCCATACGAGCAGACGGAGGCTTAGTGGTGGTGTTGGCCCACTTTTCCTTCATACGCAGACGGATGGGCTCATGAAGAAACGTGTGCTCCGGCATGTCCTGACCTGGAAACCTCTTGTCCCAAGTAGCACAAATCAGATAGAACAAGTATGGCCCCATAAATGGGGACCTTCTGATGAAACACAACAGTGCGAAGCTCAGACCACATAACATGAGACACATCAAGGATGCCAATGTCTTCATTTCTTCCTTTCTCACATAGCAGCAACATATCCACCAAATAGGGGTGTACCTTGTCCTTGTCTCCCATGCGAGGAAATAGAGTGTTGCGGAAGATCCGGTGCATGACATCCAGGAAAGGGTTGTGCACAGGAATTTTCTCACCAGATCGTAAGGTTTTCAGAATATGGAAAGGTACGAGCCGATCCTTACCAGCTGGGTGAGGGTTGCCGTGAGGGTGCAGACCAAGTGGCACATCAAGTCCGGAGTCAGGAACATGCAGCAAGTCCATGAATTCCTTCCAGGTGGCAGTCAGTTGCTCGCCATGGGTCATCCAGGTCATGGTTCGCTCCGCATCAGAGTGAAAGTGAACAGAGGCAAAGAACTGACCCAAGAGTTCTGGATCAAAGTCAAGTCGGAAGGAGATGATGTCTGCGATAGCCAACTGCTGCACCAACTCTAGAGCCTCACCAAAGTATTGCGGGTGCTTCCTCATGTGTTCCAGATCAATGGATTGGACAGGAACATAGTGATTTTTCTTGCCCTTGATCACATCCAGGTGAATAAGATAATGTTGTTTGGTCCAGAACAAGTCAATGCCTTAGACACTTCCCGTGGCTTGTCGTAGGGATTGATCAACCTTCGAGCTAGAAACTCAGCTTGTGGCATGACATCAAAGTTCTCAGCTGGTTTTGAGCTTAGATGCGGTCCTCTTGAAATGGCGGGGTGAAGCATTGGAGCCCTCAGGAGCATCTGGATTGCGAAGCCGCTTGGAACTTGTGTCACGAGACGGATTGGTATGGCGTGGAGCAGAGCTGGAACCAGAGCCACCACCTAGGACACACAACGCAAACACAAAGGACAAACAAGAAAATAAGGCAAGGATGAAAGCAGACACAAAAACCATGCATAAGAGAGAATGAACCGGACAGAACGAGGTAGTTGTGGATCGAGAAAAGTACCAATATGTTCTTGCGGAAGTAAAAAATTACTACCGCTCCAAACGCGGTAGTACCGCTCGAGCGGTAGTACCATGGCTGGAGCGGAAGTAAAAAATTAGTACCGCTTCAGACGCGGTAGTACCGTGGCTGGAGCGGAAGTAAAAAATTTACTTCCGCCTCGTCAGCAAAAGTAAAAAATTAGTACCGCTCACGACGCGGTAGTACCGGGCGAGCGGTAGTACCGTGGCGTCTGCGGAAGTAATTTTTTACTTCCGCCCTACGAGCGGTAGTACCGCACAAGGTGCGGTAGTACCGCACGGGGCGGAACTGTGCAAGAACATAGATTATATCATATTGGTACTGCTCTAGATCAAAAAGTACCCCGTTTAATCCTATCAATACGCACTTCTAATGCACTAACACTCGCAAAACATCTCCTTATGCATATATCGGATCCAAACAAAGCTAGACCATCTCATATTTCCCCAAAAGCATAGATTCAAAAAAGAGAGAGGCAAAACAAGAGGGGATTGGGGAAATACTGGGGTCCATTTCAAGAGGACGATGTGGGGAACGATCCCACCGGAGCAAATAAGAAACGGGTGGCCGGAGATGGAGATCCGGTGAGGAGATCCGATGGTAGTTGAGAGGAGGAGGAGAGAGAGACTTGAGGGGAAGAGAGAAAATGGGGTATGGGGGGATGAGAAACCCCCTTGCCCGCTCTTAACCCCCACGCGCGCTCGTCGTAGCGGTAGTACCACGCCCCTCCATGGTAGTACTGTGCTGCCTTCTTCGTGAATAATCTCGACAATAAAACAAAATAAGGAATAGGGAGATCACCAAAATCCGCACAACACACGGACAAGAAAAACTATAATCTAGGATAAAACACGAGCATGGTCCATTGGAGAAGAGAATAAAAGAGTACCAACCGATGGGCCTCGACTTCACATGAAGAGAGGGCGGTGGCCCTAGAGCCACCTATGTTTGAGTCAGATGGTATGGCACCACGAAGAATTATCCTTGGGCCCATGACCAAGACTCGTCTTATAAGCACAGTAACCATCAAAAATGGCAAGTGATAGACTTTGATTAGTTTATGCATAATAGGAGGAGGTATAATTCATTGAGAGAACTAGACTCCCCCTAAATCCATGCCTACACCTAGACAAGACATAATGAAGAGTGTGGGGAGGCGTGCACTCAGTCAATCCACATTGCTCAAATCAATGATATTTAGCTCATGCCTTAACTCGCGAAATATTGCTTCATCTAAAGGCTTCGTAAAAATGTCAGCAAGTTGCTCGTTAGTGCTCAGATGAATAAGATTGATGTCTCCCCGCTTGACATGTTCCCGAAGAAAGTGATAACAAATATCAATATGCTTCGTCTTGCAATGTTGGACTGGGTTGCTGGAGATCATAATGGCACTTTCATTATCACAGTAAAGAGGCACTTTGTCACAATGGACACCGTAATCCTTTAAAGTTTGACTCATCCATAGAATCTGAGCACAACAACTGGCAGCAGCTACATACTCGGCCTTGGTGTACGAGAGAGAAACACAATTTTGTTTCTTTGAAGACCAACTTACCAAAGATCGACCAAGAAATTGGTAGCCTCCGGAAGTGGACATTCTATCCACACGGTCTCCTGCCCAATCCGAGTCAGTATAGCCAATGAGATCAAACGAAGCCCCCTTGGGATACCATAAGCCAAAGTTTGGGGTATGAGCTAAATATCGAAAGATTCACTTGACACCCACATGGTGACTCTCCTTAGGTACGGATTGAAATCATGCACAAATACCCACACTTAACATGATATCCGGTCTAGATGCACAAAGGTAAAGCAAGGATCCAATCATGGAGCGATATACCTTTTGATCCACCGCTTTACCATTGGGATCGCTATCAAGATGGCATTTGAGTGGCATGGGAGTGTTGGCCTTGGGAGGATTGAGCTCATCCATCTTGAACCTCTTGAGCATGTCTTGAGTGTATTTGGCTTGATTGATGAAAGTACCTTGACTTCGTTGCTTGACTTCGAAGCCAAGGAAGTACTTCAACTCTCCCATCATGGACATCTCAAACTTGTTTGTCATCAAAGTGGCAAACTCTTCATTGAAAGCTTTGTTAGGAGAACCAAAAATAATATCATCAACATATAGTTGGCATATGAACAAGTTCCCGTTGGCCTCTTTGTAAAAAGAGTGGGGTCGATTTTCCCAATTTCAAACCCACGATCTTGCAACCTTTCAGTAAGGTGCTCATACCACGCACGTGGGGCTTGTTTAAGGCCATAGAGAGCCTTATCGAGAACATATACATGATTGGGGAACTTGGGATCCTCAAACCCCGGGGGTAGCTTGACATATACCAACTCCTTAAGAGGACCATTAAGAAAAGCACTCTTGACATCCATTTGATATAATTTAAAATTATGATGAGAGGCATATGCAAGTAACATGCGAATAGATTCAAGGCGAGCAACATGAGCAAAGGTTTCACCGTAGTCGATACCCTCGACTTGGGAGTATCCTTGTGCCACCAGTCGTGCCTTGTTGCGAATGACAATACCGTTCGCATCTTGCTTGTTTTTGAAGATCCATTTTGTTCCAATAACATTGTGATTCTCCTTAGGTCTTGGCACCAGTCGCCACACTTGGTTGCGCTCGAAGTTGTTGAGTTCATCGTGCATAGCTTCAACCCACTCCATATCCTCGAGCGCATATTGAACCTTAAGGGTCTCAATGCAAGAAACAAACGTGTGATGTTCACAAAAGTTTGTTAATTGTTTACGAGTGGTTACCCCTTTTTTCAAGTCACCATAGACGTTCTCCAACACATGTTGTCTAATTCTGAGCTTGTTGGCATTCTTGGCAGCTTTCTTGGCAGCTTGACTCTCTAAGATTTCTTCCATGGAAGGTTGAGGACCTACATTCTGTGAGACATCCTCTTGATTATCTTTAGCGCCTTCTTGAGTTTGCTCTTGATCTTGAGATTGCTCGGAGACAGGAACTTGATCTTGGGCCTCACTTGGTGAAACACCATCATCAGTGAGTTGATCTTGCCCTTGATCTTGTTCATGTGGCAGAGGACCTTTAGTATGTTCTTTGGAAGCATGTGAGTCTTGAGTCGGTGATGGTTCCACTTGAGGGGAACATTGTCCTTCTCCTTCGGCCACAAGGGGTTCCTCAACGGGTAGGAAGTATCCCACACCCATTCTTCTTATGGCTTGGGGAGGAATTTCATCACCTACATCACAAAGACCACTTTGCTCCACTTGGGAGCCATTATTTTCATCATACTCTACATTACTCGTCTCCTCAATGAGTCCAATGGACTTGTTGAGGACACGGTAAGCATGAGAGTTTGCAGCATAACCAACAAATATGCCCTCATGGGCTATAGATTCAAATTTAGACAAACGAGCACCTTTCTTGAGAATGAAACACTTACAACCGAACACCCGAAAGTATGTGAGGTTGGGATTGTTTCCGGTAAGAATCTCATACGGGGTCTTGTTCAACCCTTTGCGAAGATAGAGCCGGTTAGATGCATGGCACACTGTGTTGATGGCTTCGGCCCAAAAGTTGTACGGAGATTTAAACTCCGCCATCATGGTTCTTGCCGCATCAATCAACGTCCTGTTCTTCCTCTCAGCAACACCATTTTGTTGAGGGGTGTAAGGTGTGGAATATTGGTGCTTGATCCCTTCGTCACTGAGAAATTCATTCAGGGTGTAGTTCTTGAACTCGGTGTTGTTGTCACTTCTAATCATCAAAATCTTTGCATCATGTTGGCGTTGGACTTCATTTGCAAAGTCGATGACGGTCTGTTGGGTCTCACTCTTCGTCTGAGGAAATACACCCAATTATATCTCGAGTAATCATTCACAATCACCAAGCAATATTTTCTTCCACCAAGACTGGCAAAAGATGGAGGACCAAAGAGATCCGTGTGAAGGAGCTCTAAGGTCCTCTTAGAGTATATTGTAGTGGTTGGACAATGAGCCTTCTCATGTAGCTTTCCTTCAATACAAGCACTGCAAGCACAATCTTTGGCAAAACTCACATTTGTTAGTCCAAGGATGTGATCCCCTTTGAGGAGACTTTGCAAAGATCTCACATTAAAATGGGCTAGCCGGCGATGCCAAAGCCATCCCACATCAACTTTAACCATTAAGCAAGTCGCAGTCTTAGTGGGTTGCTCCGAGAAGTTCACCACATAGAGACCGTTCTCGACATGCCCAACAAAAGCTACTTTAAGAGTCTTGCTCCACAAAAGGGTCACAGAGTCAATACCAAAGAAAGTACTAAAAACCATGGTAGCAAGTTGATAAATTGACAGTAAATTGTATGCAAGGGTCTCAACAAGCATGACCTTCTTTATGGCGAGTTCTAGAGAGATTACCACCTTGCCAAGACCCAATACCTTTGAAATTGCATCATCACCAAACGAGACTTGAGTGGCCATAGATGTGTCAGGATGAATGTCCACCACCAAGTCCTTGCTTCCGATCATATGATTTGTCGCTCCACTATCGAGCAACCATGATGTTCCTCCAGAAGCAAACCCCTACAAGAGATCAATGTTTGACTTTAGGTACCCATTCTTTAATGGGTCCTTTCATGTTAGCAACAAGGGTCTTGGGAACCCAAATACACCATTCAATGTACTCATAAGAAGAACCAACAAATTTGGCGTAAACATGCCCAGCACTAGCACGGCATAACACATAAGAGGGGTTAAATTTGCCGGTCTTGTTGGGTTGGATGTTCTTGCTCTTGCCCTTCTTGGCCTTTTCCAACATAACTTGGCTTTTCTTCTTCCCATGAGGACCTTCACCAGCTCTTACAAAGGTTTGCTTGAGCGATGGGGCTTCCTTGGTGTCAACCTTCTTCTTCTCATTTGTTTTGGGTACAAATCCCACTCCTTCTTTTTCCACAACTTCCTTCTAAGAAGTCAGAAGGTCATTGAGTATCTTCTCACCTTGGATACACGTCACCAAACCCTTTTTAAGCTGATCTTTGAGCTTGGCATTTTCCTCCACAAGGTGTGCATGCTCACAACATGGGTTAGTAGCAGATGCATTATCAATTAGAACAAAAGGAGGACATGAGGCAATTTCCTTAGTGAGTTTCACTTGGAGTTTATCATGTGACTCCTTAAGAGAGAGATGAGCACACGTCAATGCCTTGTGAGCACTGACAAGTGCCTCAAGCTCAACTTTGAGACGATCACGATCCACCCCAAGTGCAACCTTCTCAGACTTGAGAGCATGGTTAAGAACAATAGAATGATCATAATCTTTACGTAATTTAGTAAGGTCAACATTTTGTGACTCCTCAAGAGTCATACGAAGACCTTGCTCTTCCTCAAGAGCAATAGATAGATCCGCTATCTCGTCGGCATAATCACGACTATGACCTCTTAGTTCCTCAAGACACTCTTCTTGAGACTCAATAGTGTCATGGGCCTCACCAAGTTGTTCCAAGAGAGCAATGAAGTGCTTCTTGGTCTCTCCCTTGAGTTTGGCCATGAATTTGTCAAACTCATTCTTGGCCTCTTTTCCTTCCTCAAGTTCATTCACACTATCTAAGGATGAAATTGAAGAAATGGAAGCCTTAATGTTTGTGGTTATGACGTTGGAGGTTACCTCAGAGATACCTTTAGCCATGAGGCACCTCGCGATGATGTTCTCATTGGGGGCGTCGAAGAGCGATGCCTTTATCGGGGTAGAAGAGGCAATTGCCACGGATGCCATTGTCATTCCTTCACCGCTTGTGTCTTCGTCATCAACATCATCATACGAGGCATACTCTTCTTGAGCTACCAATACTTTGTGGGGGGCCTTCTTGACAAAGTTGGTTTTGTTTGGAAAGGACTAGGCTTTATCTTTGCGAATGAGCTTGCCACCATTGCCTTCCCTCTTCTCATATGGACAATCCACCACAAAGTGACTTACATTACCACAGTTGTAGCAAGTTCTCACACGTTGCTTTCCCTTTGAACCATTTGAGTTGTTCTTGGAGAAGTTGGGTCTTGAGTTTCTCTTGTTTCCCCAAAATTGTCTGGACGCAAGAGCCATGTGCTCATGATAAGCGTATTTGGTGTCCTCGGGGAAAACCTCTTCTTCTTCTTCTTCTTCCTCTTGACTGACCTTGGCCTTTAATGCAAGATTGGGAGAGGACTTCCTTGACCATTGAACACGAGCAAGAGCATTGTCGGCTGTCATGTTGAGAATGTCCATTGCAATGAATTCATCCAACACATCACCAGATGATAAGGTGTGGAAGTCTGGCCTTTGACGAATGACAGCGAACGTGGCCTTGTTGTAGGGCATGATAGCCTTCAGGAACTTACACTTGATCCAAGTGTCATCCACATCCTTGCTGCCATGATCCTTAAGGGAAACAACGAGAGCGGTCACCCTTCTGTAGAGCTCACGCGGTTCCTCATCCTCTATCATCACGAACTCATCTGACTGATCAAGAACAACTTCATAGTTTGACCGTTGAATACTTGAGCTGCCCTTGTACATGGAGATGATGTGTTCCCAACATTCTTTAGCAACAGTGAAGGGCCGCAGGTGAGGTAGATCTTCAGGAGGAATTGCAGCTTGGAGTATGAACAAGGCGGAAGAATTTAGCTGTTTATCCGCTTGTTCTCTTGAAGTAAGATTGCGTGGATCATGAGGATAGTATCCTTCTTCAATGACTCTCATGAGATGAATTGAGCTATGATCTAGATGAGACTTGATACTAAAAACCTAGTTAGCAAAATCATTCTTAACAAGTTTAGGAGGAGGACCGAGATTGACTATATGAGGTGGGTGCACTGGTCCTCCATAGACCATGGGAGGGGGAACTGAGACAAAGCTCCCCGACCTGTTAACTCTTTGAGCATGGTTATCTTTGTCGGCACTAGCCCCCTCCTTATCGGAGTTGGCATCCGATGACGAGTTAGTGGGTTTGACCACTTGCCCCACATCGGTAGACATTTTAAGAGTATTAAGGAAATCTTTAAACATGGATTGAACCTCGATAGCCATGGAGGATTTGAGTAAGGTCAAAGCCTCGTTCAAATCCTCGCGTGAGACCGTGTTCACACCCATGGCCTCGGGAAGTTCACCCACATGAGCCTCTTCGCCAACCATACTCTTCGGGTGGTGAAACCCTTAATAAAGAGACGTGGCTTTGATACCAATTGAAAGGATCGATATGGTTGACTAGAGGGGGGGTGAATAGGCAACTAAAACTTTTTAATTTTCTTTAACAATTAAGGTTTAGCATCAAATAAATTATCTAGATGTGCAACTAGGTGAACAACCTATATGATGCTAACAACTACTAGCACACAAGCAAGCACGAGATATGACATAGTAAACGCTTGCAATAAGTAAAGATGTGAGATAACCAAAAGTGGAGCCGGTGGAAACGAGGATGTGTTATCGAAGTTCCTTCCCTTGTGGGGAAGTACGTCTCCGTTGGAGCGGTGTGGAGGCACAATGCTCCCCAAGAAGCCACTAGGGCCACCGTATTCTCCTCACGCCCTCACACAATGCGAGATGCCGTGATTTCACTATTGGTGCCCTTGAAGGTGGCAACCGAACCTTTACAAACAAGGTTGGGGCAATCTCCACAACTGAATTGGAGGCTCCCAACGATACCACGAAGCTTCACAATGTGGCTCCGAGGTGACCTCAACCGTCTAGGGTGCTCAAACACCTAAGAGTAACAAGATCTGCAAGGGATTAGTGGGGGGAATCACATTTCTCTTGGTGGAAGTGTAGATCGGGGCCTTCTCAACCTATCCCTAGGAGATCAACAAGATTGATTGGCTAGGGAGAGAGATCGGGCAAAAATGGAGCTTGGAGCAACAATGGAGTTTTTGGAAAGAAGAGGTAAGCTTCTTGGAGAAGAAGACCTCCCTTTTATAGTGGGGGACAAGAGCCAACCGTTATCCACTCACTCAGCCCCGCGCATCACGGTACTACCGCAAAAGTCACGGTACTATCGTGATGGCTTGCGGTACTACCGCAACCCAGTGCGGTACTACCGCTACCACGGGAGTAGCTGGCCCTGCCTGTTAGCAAGCGGTAGAACCGCCAGAGCGGTACTACCGCGAGCCCGTGCGGTACTACCGCACGGTTGGCGGAGGCAGCCATTGGAGGTGCACGGAAGTAAAAAATTACTTCCGTGCCAACCTTCGCAGAGGGAAACTATGCGAAAAAAGTCCGCACGGTAGTACCGGACGTGAATCGCGGTACTACCGTAGCAGGGCGGAAGTAAAAAATTACATCTGCGCCTACTACCGTACGTGTAGAGGCCAGGGCCGGAGACAGCGGTACTACCGCTTCATGGAGCGGTACTACCGCTGGCACCTGCGATACTACCGCTCTCTGGAGCGGTACTACCGCAGGCCACTGAACCCAAACACTTCGCAGGCGTTCCTTTTGCACAGAGAAGGAAAACAGATGGGGCTCCATTGAAGAGAGGGAAAGGTGGTGCAAGGGAATAGATGTGCACGTGTTGATTCCACCCAGACCTTTTCGATGCGGACCCCCTCTTGATAGTACGGCTTTCCTATGAATCAAATCCACCGAAAAGAAACGCAGAGAACAACCATCTTCGAGAGCTTCCGAGGGGCACTGGATCGTCTTGTGCCTGGACCTAAGATATCTGAAATGTGTTGGAAATATGCCCTAGAGACAATAATAAAATGGTTATTATTGTATTTCCTTGTTCATGATAATTGTCTATTGTTCATGCTATAATTGTGTTAACCGGAAACCATAATACACGTGTGAATACATAGACCACAACATGTCCCTAGTGAGCCTCTAGTTGACTAGCTCGTTGATCAATAGATGGTCACGATTTCATGGCCATGGACATTGGATGTCGTTGATAATGGGATCACATCATTAGGAGAATGATGTGATGGACAAGACCCAATCCTAAGCATAGCACTAGATCGTGTAGTTCATTTGCTAAAGCTTTTCAATGTCAAGTATCGTTTCCTTAGACCATGAGATTGTGTAACTCCCGGATACCGTAGGAATGCTTTGGGTGTGCCAAACGTCACAATGTAACTGGGTGGCTATAAAGGTGCACTACGGGTATCTCCGAAAGTATCTGTTGGGTTGGCACGAATCGAGACTGGGATTTGTCACTCCGTGTGACGGAGAGGTATGTCTGGGCCCACTCGGTAAGACATCATCATAATGAGCTCAATGTGACTAAGGAGTTAGCCACGGGATGATGTATTACGGAACGAGTAAAGAGACTTGCCAGTAACGAGATTGAACAAGGTATAGGGATACCGACGATCGAATCTCGGGCAAGTACCATACCGATAGACAAAGGGAATTGTATATGGGATTAATGTTGGGGAACGTCGCATGGGAAACAAAAATTTTCCTACGCACACGCAAACCTATCCATGGTGATGAGCATCTACGAGAGGGAGAGTGGATCTACGTACCCTTGTAGATCGCTAAGCGGGAAGCGTTAAGAAACGCGGTTGGTGTAGTCGAACATCTTCGCGATCCAAATCGCCGAGCGTCCCGCGATCTCATCACGATCCGTCCCGCGATCCAATCACGATCCGTCCCGTGAACTCATCACGATCCGTCCCGCGATCTCATCACGATCCGTCTCACGATGTTGATCACGATCTGTCCCGCGAACTCATCACGATCCGTTCCGCGATCTCATCACGAACCATCTCGCGATCTCGATCACGGTCCTTCCGATCTAGCGCCGAACGGACGGCACCTCCGCGTTCAGCACACGTGCAGCTTGATGACGATCTCCACCATCTTGATCCAGCAAGAGGAGGTGGAGAGGAGAGAGAGTTCACCGGCAGCGTGACGGCGCTCCGGTGATGGTGGTGGAGTGATTCCGGCAGGGCTTCGCCTAAGCGCCGCGGAAAACCGATCTAGAGGAGAAACTGTGCACCGGTGAAACGGGTAGCACGTGGCCGGAAATTCTGTCCAAAAACCACCCAATCCACTAGTATATATAGGAGGAGAGGAGAGGAGAGGCAGCCAAGGCCTTTGGGTCGGCCGAAATAGGAGGTGGGAAGAAATCCTACTTCACCTCCAATCCTAGTTGGAGTAGGATTGCCTCCTATTGGCTGATTTTCCACTTTTTGCTTTAGGACTTTCTCTCCTGCGCCATGGGCCTTTGTGGCTGTTTTCCCAGCCCACTAAGGGCTGGTTATTATTCTCCCACAGCCCATGGACCTCTTGGGGTCGAAATACCCCTCCCGGAGGTCCTCCGGTACACTACCGGTACTCCCGGTACAATACCGATACTCCCGGTACACTACCGATGAGCCCGAAACTTTTCCGGAAACCAAACTGGGACTTCCTATATATGAATCTTTACCTCCGGACCATTCCGGAGCTCCTCGTGACGTCCGGGATCTCATCCGGGACTCCGAACAACCTTCGGTCACCACCATACATAACTCTACACTACCGAAACGTCACCGAACCTTAAGTGTGCAGACCCTGCGGGTTCGAGAACTATGTAGACATGACCGAGACACCTCTACGGTCAATAACCAATGGCGGGACCTGGACGTCCACATTGGTTCCTACATATTCTACGAAGATCTTTATCGGTCGAACCTCTATGTCAAGGATTCAGTTAATCCCGTATAACGTCCCCTTTGTTCTTCGGTATGTTACTTGCCCGAGATTCGATCGTCGGTATCTCCATACCTAGTTCAACCTCGTTACTGGCAAGTCTCTTTACTCGTTCCGTAATACAAGATCCCGTGACTAACAATTAGCCACATTGCTTGCAAGGCTTGTTGTGATGTTGTATTACCGAGTGGGCCCTGAGATACCTCTCCGTCACACGGAGTAACAAATCCCAGTCTCGATCCATGCCAACTCAACAAACACCATCGGAGATACCTGTAGAGCACCTTTATAGTCACCCAGTTACGTTGCGATGTTTGATACACACAAGGCACTCCTCCGATATCCGTGAGTTGCATGATCTCATGGTCATAGGAACATATACTTGACATGCAGAAAACAGTAGCAATAAACTGACACGATCATATGCTATGTTTGTAGTTTGGGTCTTATCCATCACATCATTCTCCTAATGATGTGATCCCGTTATCAAATGACATCTCATGTCCATGGCTAGGAAACCTTAACCATCCTTTGATCAACGAGCTAGTCCATTAGAGGCATACTAGGGACATGGTTTTGTCTATGTATCCACACATGCATTTAAGTCTCCGATCAATACAGTTATAGCATGGATAATAAACGATTATCATGAACAAGGAAATATGATAATAACTAATTTATTATTGCCTCTAGGGCATATTTCCAACAGTCTCCCACTTGCACTAGAGTCAATAATCTAGTTCACATCACCATGTGATTCGCATTGTTATGAATCTAACACCCAATGAGTTTTGGGGCTCGATCATGCTTTGCATGTGAGAGAGGTCTTATAGTCAACGGGTCTGCGATATTAAGATCCGTGTGTACTTTGCAAATCTCTATGTCAAACCGTAATCACTGCTACCACACTCCACTTGGTACTATTTCCAAATGGCTGCTCCACTATACGTATCCAGATTGCTACTACTAGTCATCCGGATAGGTGTTAAAGCTTGCATCGACGTAACTCTTTACGACGAACTCTTTATCACCTCCATAATCAAGAAACATTTCCTTAGTCCTCTGGTTACTAAGGATAATTCCGACCGCTGTCCAGTGATCCACTCCTGGACCACTCTTGTACCCCCTGACAGACTCGTGGCAAGGCACACATAGGTGTGGTACACAGCATGGCATAATATAGAGCCTATGGCTAAGGCATAGGGGACGACATTCATCCTTTCTCTTTCTTCTGCCGTTGTCGAGCTTTGAGTCTCACTCAACTTCACACCTTACAAATCAGACGAGAACTATTTCTCTGGCTGATCCATTTTGAACTCTTTCAAAATCTTGTCAAGGTATGCACTCATTGAAAGTCTCATCAAGCATCTTGATCTATCTCTATAGATTTTGATGCTCAACAATTAGGTAGCTTTATCCAGGTCTTCATTTGAAAAACACTTTTCAAACAACCTTTTATGCCTTCCAGAAATTCTACATTATTTCCGATCAACAATATGTCAACCACATATACTTATCAGAAACTCTATAGTGCTCCCACTCACTTTATTGCAAATACAAGTTTCTCGTAAACCTTGTATAAACTACAAAAACTTTGATCACCTCATCAAAGTGTATATTCCAACTCCGAGATGCTTGCTTCAGTCCATAGAAGGATCACTGAAGCTCTCTCATCTTTTAGCATCCTTAGGACTGACAAAACCTTCTGGTTGTATCACATACAACCTTTCCTTAAGTAAACCGTTAAGGAAACGACGTTTTGACATCCATCTGCCAGATTTCGTAATTGAAAATGCAGCAACTGCTAACATAATTCCAACAGACTTTTAGCATCGCTACGAGTGAGAAAGCCTCCTCGCATTCAACTCCTTGAACTTGTCACAAACAACTTTGCAACAAGTCGAGCTTTACAAATGGTGACATTCACCATCAGTGTCTGTCTTCATTCTAAAGGTCCATTTGTACTCAACGACCTGCCGTCTAACGAGCAAGTCTACCAAAGTCTATACTTGGTTTTCATAAATGGATCCTATCTCGGATTTCATGGTCTCTAACCATTTGTCGGAATCCGGGCCCATCATCGCTTCTCCATAGCTCGTAGGTTCATCGCTGTCCAACAACATGACCTCGAAGACAGGGTTGTCGTACCGCTTAGGAGCAGTACACATCCTTGTCGACCCACGAAGTTCGATAGTAACTTGATCCTGAAGCTTCATGATCATCATCATTAACTTCCTCTTCAACTAACGTAGGCTTCACAGAAACATCTTTCTGCGCTGCGCTACTCTCTGGTTGAACAAAGGTTTAACAACCTCATCAAGTTCTATCTTCCTCCCACTCAATTCTTTCGAGAGAAACCTTTCCTCGAGAAAGGATCCGTTTTAGTAACAACCACTTTGCACTCGGATCTGAGATAGAAGGTTCACCCAACTGATCTTAGGGTATTCTATGAAGATGCATTTGTCCGCCTTGGGTTCGACCTCATTAGGTGAAAACATTTTTCACACAAGTGCCGCAGCCCCAAGTATTAAGAAACGACAGCTTAGGTTTCTATCAAACCATAATTCATATGGTGTCATCTCAACGGATTTAGATGGTGCCCTATTTAAAGTGAATGTAGTTGTCTCTAATGCATAACCCCAAAATTATAGTAGTAAAACGACAAGAGACATCATAGCACGCACCATGTCCAATAGAGCATAACTATGATGTTCGGACACACCATCACACTATGGTGTTCCAGGTGGCGTTTAGTTGTGAAACAACTTTCACATTGTCTTAAGTTGTATGCCAAACTCGTGACTCAGATATTCACCTCCACGATCATATCGCAGTCATTTTTATCTTCTTGTCACGATGATCTTTAAACTTCACTCTGAATTTGCTTGAACCTTTCAAACGATTCAGACTTGTGTTTCATTAAGTAAATATACACTATATCTACTCAAATCATCAGTGAAGGTAAGAAAATAACGATATCCACTGCACACTACAAGACTCACTAGATTGCATACATCAACATGTATCATTTCCAATGAATCACTTGCCCGCTCCATCCAACGGGGTCCTTTAGTCATCTTGCCCAAGAGGCATGGTTCGCATGTCTCAACCGATTCGAAATCGAATGAGTCCAAATATCCATCAGCATGGAGTTTCTACATGCGCTTTATACCAATATGACATTTAGCGGCAGTGCCACAAGTATGTGGTACTATCATTATTAACTTTGTATCTTTTGACATCAATGTTATGAACATGTGTAATACTACGATCAAGATTTCAACAAACCATTCTCACTGGGTGCATGACCATTGAAGGTATTATTCATGTAAACAGAATAACCATTATTCTCTAACTTAAATGAATAACCGTATTGCAATAAACATGATCTAATCATGTTCATGCTCAACGCAAAACACCAAATAACATTTATTTAGGTTCGTCACTAATCCTGAAGGTAGAGAGAGCGTGCGATGTTGATCACATCAACCTTGGAAACACTTCCAACACATATCGTCACCTCACCCTTAGCTAGTTCTCCGTTTATTCCGTAGCTTTTATTTCGAGTTACTAACATTTAGCAACCGAACCGGTATCCAATACCCAGGTGCTACTAAGAGTACTAGCAAGGTACACATTAGTAACTCGTATATCAAATATACTTCTATCAATGTTGCCAGCCTTCTTATCTACCAAGTATCTAGGGTTGTTCCGCTTCAGCGACCTCTCACCTCATAATAGAAGCACTTAGTCTCGGGTTTGAGTTCAACTTTGGGTTGCTTCACTGGAGCAGCAACTGACTTGCTATCCATGAAGTTTCCCTCCTTGATCTTGCCCTTTTCGAAACTAGTGGTTTGATTAACCATCAACACTTGACGCTCCTTCTTGATTTCTACCTTCGCGGTGTCAAACATCGCGAACAGCTCAGGGATCAATACTTCTATCCCTGGTGTATTATAGTTCATCACTTAAGTTCTAGTAGCTTTAGTGACAGTGACTTGGAGAACTATATCAATCACTATCTTATCTGGAAGATCAACTCCCACTTGATTCAAGCGATTGTAGTACCCAGACAATCTGAGTACATGCTCAACGATTGAGCTATTCTCCTTCATCTTACAGGCAAAGAATCTTGTTGGAGATCTCATATCTCGCAACACAGGCACGAGCCTGAGATCACAATCTCTGCCCCTAGAACATCTCATATGTTCCGTGACGTTCAAAACGTTTCGGAGCCTCAATTCTAAGCCGTAATGCATGACGCACAAAACTATCAAGTAGTCATCGAAACGTGCCTGTCAGATGTTCACAACATCTATAGACGACGCTAGAGGGGGTGGCGCACCGAGCGGTGCATTAAGGACATAAGCCTTCTGTGCAGCAATGAGGACAATCCTCAGATCACGGACCCAGTCCGCAATATTGCTACCAACATCTTTCAATTCTATTTCTCTAGGAACATATAAAAATACAAGGGAGCCACAACGCGAGCTAGTAATCTACAACATAATTTGCAAAGACACTTTGACTATGTTCATGATAATGAGTTCAATTAATCATATTATTTAAGAACTCCCACTCAAATTGACATCCCTCCGATCATTCGAGTGATACATGATCCAAATTCACCAACTCAAGTCCGATCATCACGTGAGTTGAGGTGGCTGCAATGGTGAACATCATTATGTTGATCATATCTACTATATGACTCATGTTCGACCTTTCGGTCTCTCGTGTTCCGAGGCCATGTCTGTACATGCTAGGCTCGTCAAGTTTAACCCGAGTGTTCTGCGCGTGCAAATCTGGCTTGCACCCGTTGTATGTGAACGTAGAGTCTATCACACCCGATCATCACGTGGTGTCTCAACACGACGAACTTTCGCAACGGTGCACACTCGGGGAGAACACAGTTCATCTTGAAATTCAAGTGAGGGATCACCTTATAATGCTACCGCCGTACTAAGCAAAACAAGGTGCATAAAAGGATTAACATCTCATGCAATTCATAAGTGACATGATATGGCCATGAACTTGTGTTTAAGATCTCCATCTTCGAAACACCGGCATGATCTCCATCGTCACCGGCACAACACCATGATCTCCATCATCTTGATCTCCATCAATGTGTTGCCATTGGGGTTGTGGCGCCAGCCCTGCTTCTACTTCTATTGCTACTGCTTAGCGATAAAGTAAAGCATTACATAGCGCTTAATGATTGACACGCAGGTCATACAATAATTAAAGACAACCCTATGGCTCCTGCCGGTTGCCGTAATCACCGACATGCAAGTCGTGATAATCTACACATCACATGATCATCTCATACATCACATATATCTCATCATGTAATTGGCCATATCATATCACAACATACCCTGCAAAAACAAGTTAGACGTCCTCTAATTGTTGTTGCATGTTTTACGTGGCTGCTACGGGTATCTAGCAAGAACAATTCTCACCTACGCAAAACCACAACGGTGATACACTAGTTTGCTTTTCAACCTTCTCAAGGACCGCCTTTGTCGGATCCGATCCAACTAGAGTAAGAGAAACTGTCACCCGCAAGCCAGCTAAGCAACAAGTTGCATCGCGGGAACCGGTCTCTCGTAAGCGTACGAGTAATGTTGGTCCGGGCCGCTTCATCTCACAATACCGCTGAACCAAAATCCGACCAAGGGAGGAAGCAATCTAAGCATCAACGCCCACAAACCTTTTGTGTTCTACTCGAGATCTCATCGAACCATCAACCTAGCTCATGATGCCACTGTTGGGGAACGTCGCATGGGAAACAAAAATTTTCCTACGCACACGCAAACCTATCCATGGTGATGAGCATCTACGAGAGGGAGAGTGGATCTACGTACCCTTGTAGATCGCTAAGCGGGAAGCGTTAAGAAACGCGGTTGGTGTAGTCGAACATCTTCGCGATCCAAATCGCCGAGCGTCCCGCGATCTCATCACGATCCGTCCCGCGATCCAATCACGATCCGTCCCGTGAACTCATCACGATCCGTCCCGCGATCTCATCACGATCCGTCTCACGATGTTGATCACGATCTGTCCCGCGAACTCATCACGATCCGTTCCGCGATCTCATCACGAACCGTCTCGCGATCTCGATCACGGTCCTTCCGATCTAGCGCCGAACGGACGGCACCTCCGCGTTCAGCACACGTGCAGCTTGATGACGATCTCCACCATCTTGATCCAGCAAGAGGAGGTGGAGAGGAGAGAGAGTTCACCGGCAGCGTGACGGCGCTCCGGTGATGGTGGTGGAGTGATTCCGGCAGGGCTTCGCCTAAGCGCCGCGGAAAACCGATCTAGAGGAGAAACTGTGCACCGGTGAAACGGGTAGCACGTGGCCGGAAATTCTGTCCAAAAACCACCCAATCCACTAGTATATATAGGAGGAGAGGAGAGGAGAGGCAGCCAAGGCCTTTGGGTCGGCCGAAATAGGAGGTGGGAAGAAATCCTACTTCACCTCCAATCCTAGTTGGAGTAGGATTGCCTCCTATTGGCTGATTTTCCACTTTTTGCTTTAGGACTTTCTCTCCTGCGCCATGGGCCTTTGTGGCTGTTTTCCCAGCCCACTAAGGGCTGGTTATTATTCTCCCACAGCCCATGGACCTCTTGGGGTCGAAATACCCCTCCCGGAGGTCCTCCGGTACACTACCGGTACTCCCGGTACAATACCGATACTCCCGGTACACTACCGATGAGCCCGAAACTTTTCCGGAAACCAAACTGGGACTTCCTATATATGAATCTTTACCTCCGGACCATTCCGGAGCTCCTCGTGACGTCCGGGATCTCATCCGGGACTCCGAACAACCTTCGGTCACCACCATACATAACTCTACACTACCGAAACGTCACCGAACCTTAAGTGTGCAGACCCTGCGGGTTCGAGAACTATGTAGACATGACCGAGACACCTCTACGGTCAATAACCAATGGCGGGACCTGGACGTCCACATTGGTTCCTACATATTCTACGAAGATCTTTATCGGTCGAACCTCTATGTCAAGGATTCAGTTAATCCCGTATAACGTCCCCTTTGTTCTTCGGTATGTTACTTGCCCGAGATTCGATCGTCGGTATCTCCATACCTAGTTCAACCTCGTTACTGGCAAGTCTCTTTACTCGTTCCGTAATACAAGATCCCGTGACTAACAATTAGCCACATTGCTTGCAAGGCTTGTTGTGATGTTGTATTACCGAGTGGGCCCTGAGATACCTCTCCGTCACACGGAGTAACAAATCCCAGTCTCGATCCATGCCAACTCAACAAACACCATCGGAGATACCTGTAGAGCACCTTTATAGTCACCCAGTTACGTTGCGATGTTTGATACACACAAGGCACTCCTCCGATATCCGTGAGTTGCATGATCTCATGGTCATAGGAACATATACTTGACATGCAGAAAACAGTAGCAATAAACTGACACGATCATATGCTATGTTTGTAGTTTGGGTCTTATCCATCACATCATTCTCCTAATGATGTGATCCCGTTATCAAATGACATCTCATGTCCATGGCTAGGAAACCTTAACCATCCTTTGATCAACGAGCTAGTCCATTAGAGGCATACTAGGGACATGGTTTTGTCTATGTATCCACACATGCATTTAAGTCTCCGATCAATACAGTTATAGCATGGATAATAAACGATTATCATGAACAAGGAAATATGATAATAACTAATTTATTATTGCCTCTAGGGCATATTTCCAACAATTAATTGAATCCCCGACATCGTGGTTCATCCGATGAGATCATCGTGGAGTACGTGGGAGCGAACATGGGTATCCAGATCCCGCTGTTGGTTATTGGCCGGAGAAGTGTCTCGGTCATGTCTACGTGTCTCCCGAACCCGTAAGGTCTACACACTTAAGGTTCGATGACGCTAGGGTTATAGGGAAATGGTATACGTGATTACCGAAGGTTGTTCGGAGTCCCGGATGAGATCCCGGACGTCACGAGGAGCTCCGGAATGGTCCGGAGGTAAAGATTGATATATAGGAAGTCCAGTTTTGGTCACCGGAAAGTTTTCGGGCTCATCGGTAGTGTACCGGGAGTGCCGGGAGGGTGCCGGAGGACCCCCGAGAGGGGTGTGACGACCAAAGGACCTCATGGGCCCTTAGAGGAGGTGTGCCAGCCCATATTGGGTCGGCCAAGACCATCTATGTGGGCCCATGTGGCTGGAGATAAGGAGATAAGGCAAAAAGGATTTAAAAGGAGGAGATCCACCTCCCTTGTGGGAGGTGGACTCTCCCTTTAATTCGGCCGACCCTCTCCTCTTTGGAGTAGAGGCCAAGCCAGCCCTCCACGTACCTCCTCCTATATGTACTTGAGGTTTTGGATGTTTTGAGACAAGATTTGATCTCTCTCTCTCACGGCAGAGCCCTACCTCTCTTCTTCCTCCTCCGCAGCGCTTAGGCGAAGCCCTGTCGGAATACCTTGCTACTCCACCACCACCACGCCGTCGTGTTGCTGTTGGAGCCCTTCCCCAACCTCTCCTTCCTCCTTGCTGGATCAAGGTGTTGGAGACGTCACCGGGCTGCACGTGTGTTGAACGCGGAGGTGTCGTCCGTTCGGCACTTGATCGGATCTACCGCGATCTGAATCGCTGCGAGTACGACTCCATCAACCGCGTTCTTGTAACGCTTCCGCTTAGCGATCTTCAAAGGTATGAAGATCCACTCTCCCCTTGCTCGTTGCTGGTTTCTCCATAGATGGATCTTGGTGAACGCGTAGGAAATTTTTGATTTACTACTACGTATCCCAACAGTGGCATCATGAGCTAGGTCTATGCGTAGAATCTATGCACGAGTAGAACACAAAGCAGTTGTGGGCGTCGATTTTGTTAATATGCTTGCCGTTACTAGTCTTATCTTGATTCGACGGTATTGTGGGATGAAGCGGCCCGGACCAACCTTACACGTACGCTTACGTGAGACCGGTTCCACCGCCTGACATGCACTAGTTGCATAAGGTGGCTAGCGGGTGTCTGTCTCTCCCACCTTAGTCTGATTGGATTCGATGAAAAGGGTCCTTATGAAGGGTAAATAGCAATTGGCATATCACGTTGTGGTTTTGACGTAGGTAAGAAACGTTCTTGCTAGAAACCTATAGCAACCACGTAAAAACTTGCAACTACAAATTAGAGGACGTCTAACTTGTTTTTGCAGCATATGCCGTGTAATGTGATATGGCCAAAAGGATGTGATGTGATGCATTGTGATGTATGAGATTGATCATGTTCTTGTAATAGGGTTCACGACTTGCATGTCGATGACTATGACAACCGGCAGGAGCCATAGGAGTTGTCTTATACTATTGTATGACCTGCGTGTCAATCATAAACGCCATGTAATTACTTTACTTTATTGCTAAACGTTAGCTGTAGTAGTAGAAGTAATATTTGGCGAGACAACTTCATGAAGACACAATGATGGAGATCATGGTGTCGTGCCGGTGACAGTGATGATCATGGTGCCCCGAAGATGGAGATCAAAGGAGCAAGATGATATTGGCCATATCATGTCACTATATTGATTGCATGTGATGTTTATCAGTTTACATCTTATTTGCATAGAACGACGGTAGTGAATAAGATGATCTCTCAATAAAATTTCAAGAAAGGTGTTCACCCTAACTGTGCACCGTTGCTAAGGATCGTCGTTCCGAAGCACCACGTGATGATCGGGTGTGATAGGTTCTAACGTTCGCATACAACGGGTGTAAGCCAGATTTACACATGCGAAACACTTAGGTTGACTTGACGAGCCTAGCATGTACAGACATGGCCTCGGAACACGGAAGACCGAAAGGTCGAACATGAGTCGTATAGAAGATACGATCAACATAGAGATGTTCACCATGGATGACTAGTCCGTCTCACGTGATGATCGGACACGGGCTAGTTGACATGGATCATGTATCACTTGGAAGACTAGAGAGATGTCTATCTAAGTGGGAGTTCATTAATAATTTGATTAAATGAACTTAATTATCATGAACTTAGTCTAAAATGTCCTTGCATATTATGTTGTAGATAGCTCGCGCTGTAGCTCCACAGTTTTATTGATACAATCCTAGAGAAAAGTAAGTTGAAAGTTGATGGTAGCAATAATGCGGACTGGGTCCGTGATCTGAGGATTGTCCTCATTGCTGCACAGAAAGCTTATGTTTTTTATGTACCGCTAACTGCATCACTCCCTCAAGCGTTGTCTGTAGATGTTGTGAACATATGACAGGCACTTTTTGGTGACTACGTGATAGTTCAATGCGTCATGCATTACAGCTTAGAATTGAGGCTCCAAAACGTTTTGAACGTCACGGAACATATGAGATGTTCTAGGAGCTGAGATTGTGATCTCAGGCTCGTGCCTATGTTGAGAGGTATGAGACCTCCAACAAGATTCTTTGTCTACAAGATAAAGGAGAATAGCTCAATCGCTGAGCGTGTGCTCAGATTGTCTGGGTGCTACAATCACTTGAATCAAGTGGGAGTTAATCTTCCAGATGAGATAGTGATTAATGCAGTTCTCCAAGTCACTGCCACCAAGCTACTAGAGCTTCGTGATGAACTATAACATGCCAGGGATGGATAAGATGATCCCTGAGTTGTTCGTGATGTTTGACACCATGAAGGTAGAAATCAAGAAGGAGCATCAAGTGTTGATGGTTAAGTGAAACCACTAGTTTCAAAAGGGGCAAGGGCAAGAACGGAAAACTTCAGGAATGGCAAGCCAGTTGTTGCTCTAGTGAAGACACCCAAGGTTGAGCCCGAACCCGAGACTAAGTGCTTCTGTTATGAGGAGAATGTTCGCTGAAGCGGAAAACCCCTAGATGCTTGGTAGATAAGAAGGCTGGGAATGTCAATGGAAGTATATTTGATATACGTGTTAGTGATGTGTACGTTGCTGGTACTCCTAGTAGCACCTGGGTATTGGATACCGGTTCGGTTGCTAAGTGTTAGCAACTCGAAATAAAAGCTACGGAGTAAATGGAGACTAGCTAGGTGAAAGGTGACGATGTGTGTTGGAAGTATTTCCAAGATTGATGTGATCACCATCGCACGCTCTCTCTACCTTCAGGATTTGTGATAAACCTAAATAAATGTTATTTGGTGTTTGCGTTGAGCATGAACGTGATTAGATCATGATTAGTGCGATACGGTTATTCATATAAGTTAGAGAATAATGGTTATTCTGTTTACATGGATAATGCCTTCAATGGTCATGCACCCACTCGAAATGGTTTATCGAATCATGATCGTAGTAGTACACATATTCATAACATTGGTACCAAAAGATACAAAGTTAATAATGATAGTACCACATGCTTGTGGCACTGCCATGTAATGTCATATTGGTATAAATCGCATGAAGAAACTCCATGATGATGGATTTTTTTTACTCACTCGATTTCGAATCGGTTGAGACATGCGAGCCATGCCTCTTGGGCAAGATGACTAAGACCCCGTCATCCAATATGATGGAGCGGGCAAGTGGCTTATTGGAATTAATACATGTTGATGTATGTGGTCCAATGAGTGTTAAAACACACAGTGGATATCGTTGTTTTTCTTTACCTTCACTGATGATTTGAGTAAATATGGGGATATTTACTTAATGAAACACGAATCTGAAATGTTTGAAAGGTTCAAGGAGTTTCAGAGTGAAGTTAAAGATCATCGTGACAAGAAGATAAATGTCTATGATACGATCATGGAGGTGAATATCTAAGTTACAAGTTTGGTATGCAATTTTAGACAATGTGGAAATTGTTTCACAGCTCACGCCTCCTGGAACACCATAGTGTGATGGTGTGTTCGAACGTCGTAGTCGTGCTCTATTGGATATAGTGAGTACTATGATGTCTCTTATCATTTTGCCACTATCGTTATGGGGTTATGCATTAAAGACAAATCCATTCACTTTAATAGGGCACCATCTAAGTCTGTTGAGATGACACCGTGAGAATTATGGTTTGACAGAAGCCTAAGCTGTCATTTCTTAATGTTTGGGGCTGCGACGCTTATGTGAAAATGGGTTTTTCACCTAGCGAGCTCGAACTCAAAGCAGACAAATGCATCTTCATAGAATACCCTAATGATACATTGGGTATACCTTCTATCTCAGATCCAAGCGCAAAAGGTGTTTGTTGCTAAGAACGGGTCCTTTCTTGAGAAAGAGTTTCTCTCGAAAGAATTGAGTGGGAGGAAGATAGAACTTGATAAGGTTGTTGAACCTTTGTTTCAACCAGAGAATAGCGCAACACAGAAAGATGTTTCTGTAGAGCCTACTCAGTTGAAAAGGAAGTTAATGATGATGATCATGAAGCTTCGGATCAAGTCACTATCGAACCTCGTAGGTCGACAAGGACGCGTACTGCTCCTGAGTAGTACGACAACCCTGTCTTGGAAATCATGTTGTTGGACAACGATGAACCTACGAACTATGGAGAAGCGATGGTGGGCCCGGATTCCAACAAATGGCTAGGAGCCATGAAATCCGAGAAAGGATCCATTTATGAAAACCAAGTATGGACTTTGGTAGACTTGCCTGTTGAATGGCGGGTCATTGAGTACAAATGGACCTTTGAAATAAACATAGACGCTAATGGTGAAATGTCACCGTTTATAAAGCTCGACTTGTCGCAAAGAAGTTTCCGCCAAGTTCAAGGAGTTGACTGCGATGAGATTGTCTCATCTGTAGCGATGCTAAAAGTCTATTAAAATTTTGTTAGCAGTTGCTGCATTTTTCGATTATGAACTCTGGCAGATGGATGACAAAACAAGGTTTCCGTAATGGTTTCTGTGAGGAAGAGTTGTATGTGATACAACCAGAAGGTTTTGTCAATCCTAAGGATGCTAATAATATGCAAACTCCAGCGATCCTTCTATGGACTGGAGCAAGCATCTCGGAGTTGGAATATATGCTTTGATGAGGTGATCAAAGTGTTTAAGTTTATACAAAGTTTATGAGAAACTTGTATTTGCAAGAAAGTGAGTGGGAGCACTATGGAATTTCTTATAAGAATATGTAGTTGACATATTATTGATCGGAAATGATGTAGAATTTCTAGAAGAGCATGAAGGGTTGTTTGAAAAGTTTTTTTTCAAAGGAAGACCCAGATAAAGCTACTATTTTATTGAGCATCAAGATCTATAGGGATAGATCTATTCGCTTGATAAGTTTTTTTGACGAAGACATACCTTGACAAGTTTTTGAAGGAGTTCAAAATAGATGGGTCAAAGAAGGAGTTCTTGACTGTATTGTAAGGTGTGAAATTGAGTAAGACTCAATACCCGACCATGGCAGAAGATAAAGAAGAGATGAGTGTCATCTCCTATGCTTTAGCCATAGGCTCTATAAAGTATGCCATGCTGTGTACCGCACCTGTGTGTGCCTTGCCATGAGTCTGTCAAGGGGTACAAGAGTAATCCAAGAGTGGATCACTAGACAGCGGTCAAAGTTAGCCTTAGTAACTTGAGAACTAAGGAAATATTTCTCGATTATGGAGGTGATAAAGAGTTCATCGTAAAGTGTTACGATGATGCAAGCTTTAAAGCCAATCCGGATGACTCTTAGTAGAAATCCAGCTACGTATAGTGGAGCAGCCATTTGGAATAGCTCCATGTGGAGCATGGGAGTAGTATCTACAAATATGACATGGAAAGTTTGCAAGGTACACACGGATCTAAATGTCGCAGACCCGTTGACTAAAAACCTCTTTCACGAGCAGAACATGAACAAACCCTAGAACTTATTGGATGTTAATCACATGATGATATGATCATATGGTGATGTAAGTGTTAATCGCATGGTGATGTGAACTAGATTATTTACTCTAGTGCAAGTGGGAGACTGTTGGAAATATGCCCTAGAGGCAATAATAAAATGGTTATTATTGTATTTCCTTGTTCATGATAATTGTCTATTGTTCATGCTATAATTGTGTTAACCGGAAACCATAATACATGTGTGAATACATAGACCACAACATGTCCCTAGTGAGCCTCTAGTTGACTAGCTCGTTGATCAATAGATGGTCACGGTTTCATGGCCATGGACATTGGATGTCGTTGATAACGGGATCACATCATTAGGAGAATGATGTGATGGACAAGACCCAATCCTAAGCATAGCACTAGATCGTGTAGTTCATTTGCTAAAGCTTTTCAATGTCAAGTATCGTTTCCTTAGACCATGAGATTGTGTAACTCCCGGATACCGTAGGAATGCTTTGGGTGTGCCAAACGTCACAACGTAACTGGGTGGCTATAAAGGTGCACTACGGGTATCTCCGAAAGTATCTGTTGGGTTGGCACGAATCGAGACTGGGATTTGTCACTCCGTGTGACGGAGAGGTATGTCTGGGCCCACTCGGTAAGACATCATCATAATGAGCTCAATGTGACTAAGGAGTTAGCCACGGGATGATGTATTACGGAACGAGTAAAGAGACTTGCCAGTAACGAGATTGAACAAGGTATAGGGATACCGACGATCGAATCTCGGGCAAGTACCATACCGATAGACAAAGGGAATTGTATACGGGATTAATTGAATCCCCGACATCGTGGTTCATCCGATGAGATCATCGTGGAGTACGTGGGAGCGAACATGGGTATCCAGATCCCGCTGTTGGTTATTGGCCGGAGAAGTGTCTCGGTCATGTCTACGTGTCTCCCGAACCCGTAGGGTCTACACACTTAAGGTTCGATGACGCTAGGGTTATAGGGAAATGGTATACGTGATTACCGAAGGTTGTTCGGAGTCCCGGATGAGATCCCGGACGTCACGAGGAGCTCCGGAATGGTCCGGAGGTAAAGATTGATATATAGGAAGTCCAGTTTTGGTCACCGGAAAGTTTTCGGGCTCATCGGTAATGTACCGGGAGTGCCGGGAGGGTGCCGGAGGACCCCCGAGAGGGGTGTGACGACCAAAGGACCTCATGGGCCCTTAGAGGAGGTGTGCCAGCCCATATTGGGTCGGCCAAGACCATCTATGTGGGCCCATGTGGCTGGAGATAAGGAGATAAGGCAAAAAGGATTTAAAAGGAGGAGATCCACCTCCCTTGTGGGAGGTGGACTCTCCCTTTAATTCGGCCGACCCTCTCCTCTTTGGAGTAGAGGCCAAGCCAGCCCTCCACGTCCCTCCTCCTATATATACTTGAGGTTTTGGATGTTTTGAGACAAGATTTGATCTCTCTCTCTCACGGCAGAGCCCTACCTCTCTTCTTCCTCCTCCGTAGCGCTTAGGCGAAGCCCTGTCGGAATACCTTGCTACTCCACCACCACCACGCCGTCGTGCTGCTGTTGGAGCCCTTCCCCAACCTCTTCTTCCTCCTTGCTAGATCAAGGTGTTGGAGACGTCACCGGGCTGCACGTGTGTTGAACGCGGAGGTGCCGTCCGTTCGGCACTTGATCGGATCTACCGCGATCTGAATCGCTGCGAGTACGACTCCATCAACCGCGTTCTTGTAACGCTTCCGCTTAGCGATCTTCAAAGGTATGAAGATCCACTCTCCCCTTGCTCGTTGCTGGTTTCTCCATAGATGGATCTTGGTGAACGCGTAGGAAATTTTTGATTTACTACTACGTATCCCAACAAAATGCTCAATGCACACGATTAGTCCGCAAAGGCATTGTCATCAATCACCAAACCACTTAGGGAGAAATATGCCCTAACACGCGGGCTGTACGTGTGTTGAACACGGAGGCGCCGTCCGTTCGGCGTTTGGATCAGATCTACCGCGATTTGAATCGCCGCGAGTACGACTCCATCAACCGTGTTCTCTGTAATGCTTCCTCTTAGCGATCTTCTAGGGTATGAAGATGCACTCCCTCTCTCTCATTGCTAGCATCTCCTAGATTGATCTTGGTGACACTTAGGATTTTTTTGAATTATTACTACGTTCCCACATCATGGACATGTTACCTTCCTCTGAGTTGACCTAGGTTTTAGTGACCTTGTGGTCCATTTGGTATGATAGAAGGCAAGCGCTTCATGAAAATATATTTCAGCGCCCCCTATCGACACACAACTTCATTATGAAAAGCTTGAGAGAAATAGCCGAAGAAGTGACTCGAACGGCCGCCGACACACAACCACATGGCCGCCGACACGCAACCACATGGCTGACCGCAGTGGATTCCTCCAACGGCTGGTTGTGCAAAGTTAAGAGTTGATGGAGTTGTTTCATGTAACCAAGGCGAATGTACTTTTAGTGTAGTATGCAATTCGGGAGGTACTGAGCTTTAGTCATAATGTAGAGGAATGTCGGATCCAACAACATTGGAGGCACTGGCCTGCCGCGAAGCGCTTACGTTGGAGCGGATCTTCATTTATCACATGTTTATTGTTTCTTCTTATTGCCAGGGAGTAGTCCATGATATACAACACCAAACCGGAAGGGTTTATGCAAGTACAGTCAAGGAAATAAGAAATATATCTAGAAATTTTGAACAATGCTCCTTCATCTTCGAAGGACGAGAATCTTATATCAAAGCATGTTCGGTGGAGCATGATGGATCATTCGGGGTTGTAGGTGTTTGGTGGAAGGGAGAAATTCATGTCGGCTTGCCGACACCGACGCGGTCGCCACTCCTTCCCGAAGGGCATCGGGTATCCCCTTCTCCACGCCCCGCCGCATACCGGGGGAAACCATAGGACCGGTACGGGCAGCAGCGTCGTCATCGTCGCCTTCCTTCTTGAAGGTGTTGCTTGGTGTGTGGAGATTCAAAGTGTTTGGAGTGTGGTGGGAATCCTTCGATGGGCGCAACGGTTGCGGGTCATCATCGTTTTCGTCAATTCGATGTTGTTGGCTTTCGTTTCTATTTTCTTCATTTTTCTGTTTCTTTTGGGCATGTTTGTGCTGTTTGTCCCAATATTGGACTTGGAGATGTATCGATGGTTGCTATACCTATATAGCGGGGCGAAAGCCTATTTCGAGAAGCACATAGTCTCTGGCTCTCGCTAAACATTTTTTTTCTTTACAATTTGCTAAACATGCTTTTGGTTTAGAGGCTGGGCGCCATGTGTGGCTTATAAACCACCAAATCTCCTTTGTATCCTATGAACATGGTTATTTGATAAAATAAGTGTGTTTATAGATTAAAAGAAAAGCGAGTCAATCCCCTCACCAACCCGCTACCCGCACCGGACCCGGGTGCCTCCGGTCTCGTCGTCGTAGGTGCGGCAAACACCACGGAACCAAGCCAGACCACCAGACCCGAGCCGCCGGAGCGAGGTGGTTGGTAGGCTAGCGCATCCCCGTCGCGTATTTAGAGTCCACCCCCTCTCCTTCCTCCTCCGTTCCGCCTCACCAACCGTAACAGACCAGACCAACCAATCCACCACCCCTCTCCAATGGCAGCCGCGCCCACGTCGCAGCAGCTCGCCGCCGGGGCGCCCTGGAGCTCCCTCCCGCGCGGCGGGTTCCGGGCGCTCACGGACTCCGCCCCCGCCTCCGTCTGCTTCTCCGTCGCCCGCCGCCGCGCCGCCCGCCTAGGTCCGTCCCACTGCTCCGCACGCACCTCCTCGATTCCTGTTATCGGAACGCGCTTCGCCGTGTCTGCTCCGTTTATGGGGTAACTGGTTGATTGCTTTTTGCTCCTTAAGGCGAGCTTATGATTGCTTGGTCAGCTGCTGCCTGATAGTATGGCCGTCGTTGGAGAAGAGGGTCCGTGAAATGTTGCGTAGAGAAAAGCCGTTTTTCTGATGCCATCTTTGGGAACCATATTTCCGTGATTGCAATTTCAAAGGCCATAGTTCGTTTGATCATATCGTCCATAGCTCGGTACCGGGTTTAGTGTTGCATCTCTATTGGTTGTTTTGAGATCTCGGGGCTTGTGACAGTACCTAGTTCCAATGCTGTTATTTTTTTGCATCCTGAATTTGCATGATGTATGTAAGTTTTGAGATACTCTGTAAATTTAGTGACTAATCTATCACATGGCAACATAACTGCTGTTTCTTTGAACAAAAGAGCCAACTCTGACATCTGCTTCTCTGTAAATTGGGTAACAGAGGTGAAGGCGGCTGGAAATATCTTTGGGGACTACTTCCAGGTTGCAACTTATGGAGAGTCTCATGGAGGTGGTGTTGGTTGCGTTATCAGTGGTTGTCCACCCAGAATCCCACTCACTGAGGAAGACATGCAAGGAGACCTTGATCGAAGGTGTGCATCAAGATTTCATTAGTTTCCCAGCTGCTGCCAGAATTAGACTATTACAAATGCATTCTGTTAACCTTGGAGATATAATCATTAGATTATTCCATGATTATTGCAAACTAATATGAAAAGGTTGATTATCACAGACGGCCAGGTCAGAGCAGAATAACAACCCCAAGGAAGGAGACCGATACTTGTAAAATTCTTTCAGGGACATACGAAGGTAGGGTTCATTTCAAGACATGGGATATCCTTGGTGAATTTGGTTTTAAAATAAGAATGCATTAGTTTGTGTCAGTGTTATGAAAAGGCTGAATGAATTTTCTGCAGGAATGACCACTGGGACGCCAATTCATGTTTTTGTCCCAAACACGGATCAAAGAGGGGGTGTAAGTATCTAGTATAAGATTTTTAATAACTACTCATGGTAGCTAGACATTTCACATTTGGACGGGCAATAATTGTTGGACTGACCCTTTTGTTTCACAATCATATTTGGTTCCACAGGATTACACTGAAATGGCTAAGGCGTACAGACCTTCCCATGCGGATTTAACTTATGACCTCAAGTACGGTGTTAGATCTGTTCAGGTACCTGTTGTCATACATCTATAAGGTGTATAGATCAGTTACTATACTGAAGCACTAACTGTTGCAGCTTTTCTGCTACAACTTTACATGTGGGTGTTTTCTGTACTTGAATGGTTGAATTAAACAATTCTGTATGCCAACTGAATAATAGGGAGGTGGAAGGTCATCGGCAAGAGAAACCATTGGAAGGGTAGCTGCAGGAGCTGTTGCAAAGAAAATTCTTAAGCTCAAATGTGGAGTAGAGGTTTGGTCCTGCTTGGCACTTACTTTCTTTTCATATTCCACATCTGTAACCAAGCCTTGCCACTCCCCTGGTTACTGCTTGATAAACAATATAGCCTGGAGAAAGAAAACTTGCATGTGGAATTGTGGATACATCCTAAATATGTCGAAGCATTCAACTTTTATCTCCATTCAATATTAGCATCGTTAGATCTTGCAAATAAACAGTGGTTTTCCTGTTGGATGGCCCCTCTTTATTTTGCTTTTATTTCAGTTCTTGCTTGACCTAAATATGACAACTCAGTTGTTTATGTGCTTCGATCCATCTTGTATACTGTTGCATAGAGCAATCTGTATCATGCTGCAGTGAATATTGATTTATTTCACCATTTTGTTCCCACGCAGAAGAGCAAATTTCGTGGCTATCTCTCTCTTGATAACTTGATTTTTCAGTACCTTATGGTGGACAAATTTTTACCTGCAGATTCTAGCATTTGTTTCCAAAGTGCATCAAGTGGTACTTCCTGAAGACGCGGTTGATTATGAAACTCTTACCCTGGATCAGGTCTGTGGTTGCCACCCTTTTGACTAACATTACATGATACTCTCAGTGATTTACTGGCTTATTTATTTATTTCCAGATAGAGAGCAACATTTGTAGATGTCCTGATCCAGAATATGCACAAAAGATGATTGATGCAATTGATAAAGTACGAGTTAATGGGAATTCGATTGGTGGGGTGGTCACATGCATTGCCAGAAATGTTCCTCGTGTAAGTATTAAGATAAGATTTTGTTATGTTTATTTTGGTGTGTTCCAGCATAATAAACCAAATAAGGCCTCACTCTATTTTGTTCTGGGCTCATGATTACCATACATCATATTTGTTGCTTAATCATCATTGACACAATTCATTAAAGTAACGCATTGTCTTCTGCCTGCTCGTATGATTTATAGGGGCTTGGCTCTCCTGTATTTGACAAGCTTGAAGCTCTACTGGCAAAGGCTATGCTTTCTCTTCCTGCAAGCAAGGGGTTTGAGATCGGTAGTGGATTTGCAGGTAGGAAATTGGTTTGCACAAAATTAGTTGTTGTGGGAATGCCTCCTACTTTACAAATCGCCTGACTATTAGTAACTTGTTCCCAGGTACTGACCTAACTGGAAGTGAGCATAACGACGAGTTCTATATGGATGAGGCTGGAAATGTGAGAACACGAACCAATCGCTCGGGCGGTGTACAGGTATTTATCCTAGCACCCTGCTTTACTATTACATTGTTCATTTCAGTACTTATAATCAGAAGCATGACACTTGATTGTTAATTGTGCATTTATGCAGGGAGGGATATCAAATGGTGAAACTATATACTTCAAAGTAGCTTTCAAGCCAACAGCAACTATTGGGGTAAACCATTCCAGTACAGAGAACTTACTTTGAAAATTGCAACACAGAGAAATGTTCTTGAAAGTTTAGCAACGTTGCACGGCATGCTTTTCGAATGACAAGAACTGTGATATTATGCAGTAACAACTTATAACCACTCCTATGTCAAGTATCAAACTTGTCAGCAGCTATGAGTAGTCAAACCTTTATTTGGTGCAAAACATTTGGTTTCTTTCGTTGGAGTAGAAGTAGGGCAACATTTCATGCATGCTACCCGTGGTACATTTGTATAGTCACTCACCCGAGGTGTTAATTTCATTTTCCCAGAAGAAGCAAAATACTGTAACAAGGGATCATGAGGATATCGAACTTCTGACAAGGGGTCGCCATGACCCATGTGTTGTCCCTCGAGGTGATCCATCTTATATTCTACCTTTTGTTACTTCTAGTGGTGTCCTATCACCTGATCCTTTCCCCATCATTTCTTCTGTAGCCGTTCCAATGGTGGAGACGATGGCCGCATTGGTCCTCATGGACCAGCTGATGGCACATGTTGCTCAATGCGAGATGTTCCCGCTGAACCTCGCCCTACAAGAACCAATTGGCTCTACGAACAGTACGCCTGCGTTGGCACCAGATCTAGCATGATGCCTGCCTTGGAACGAGAAGGCCCTCTTATATATCCCCCTCCCTCCCTTTCATCTGCCATATTTCAGGGTTTTGCCAAGCAGTTTGCAGTTTTGTACTAAACCTGTATCCTAGCATATACATTGGATTAGTGTACACCAAGAGTTTTATACCAAACCTGTATCCGTTGATCACCGAAAATAAAAGTTTACGGCGAACAGTTTTGTTCTGGACAACCAGTCAATGTGAGCAATAAAACATTTCTCCACCCGTTGAAGATACTGACATCGTGTTTTCTATGTGAGCCATTGGTATGGATTGATACCAAAATATGGTGCGCTTCCTCGTGCTGTGCGACAGCAGATACTCATGCTTGCACGTCAGTCTCTGTTCCCTGGCATCCGAAGCGGATGTGCTTTGGCGTCAATTGAAATGCGATGTGTGTTATAATATACTCTATGGATGCACGGAGAATATGGCCATTTTTCGAGATCTCGAAAACGAAGGCGATATATCGGATTGTTTGATGATGATCCGGTGCTTCTATATTGTCCTGCCTGCTCACGACAGCAGGCGATGGTTTGGACCAAGGCATGGGGTCACTGTCAGTGACAACATTAATCTCCAACCGCCTTAATTTGTCCTTGGTTGTGTATAATCGTGTTTCCTAAGCACACATTTCTTGACTTTACGCTTTGTGCTGGGAAATGGAAAGGGGCGTGTTGAGTTTGCATGGACGAAAACAAAAGGACATAACTGGAAATAATGTAGAAAACCTGGACAGCGACTTGTGAGGATAGTAACCAAACGCACTACTAGCGGATTACAGCTAACAATATGCTCTATTTTATTTGGCTTGATGGCTACAGCTACTAACAATGTTGAGTACTCAACAATGTTCTCTAGTACGTGCTACACATTTTTTGGGGTGGTGGTCGGTAAATGCCGTATCTTTCCCGAAACCTAAAAGCAAGTAAAGATGTTGACCAAGTACACGAGTTTTATTCCCCGAGCAAAAGAAGTACCCGAGTTCTACTCCCATGATTCCTTCTTTTTATTATGTGTGGCATGGAATTAAGTTTCTTTTGCGGGGTATGAAATTAAGATTCTTTTGAATGTCCAAGATCATGCATTGTGATAAAATAATTAATCCTCAAGTACACGGCACTTGTATCTTTTTATCTTTAGCAAAAGGGCCTAATATCATACACTCCCTTTGTATATAATTGCAAGACATTTTTGCAGTTTAATTTAAACTATAAAAATGCCCCGGTTTAATTTAAACTACAAAAATGTTGTTCATTTGTTTATGGAGGTACTATTAGGGTATCTTCAACGCTGACCCATAAATCAGACACCGCATCTGTCCGCGGACATGGGGGGACCAGTACGCGGTACGCGGACACGGATGCGGGTGATGGCCATCCAATGTTATCCGTATACATTTCAACACAAGTTAAAACAAATCGGATGAAATTCATGCAAACCGGATGATTCTCATATAAACCGGAGTGCTTTCATTACATTTAGGACAATTTTCATAAAAGGGGGGTTGGACCCAAACCTAGACTACGGCGGTGTCCATTGTCCAAGTCTTTGTTGTTCCCTTCCGGTGACCATGTCCTCCATCAACTGTCTCCATGAGCGACGGCAAAAAGATCTTTAAAGTGAAGGTGTGGTTGCCGGTGAGGAAGAATAGAACATGAGAGACAGACTGACATACATATGACACAATGCCTTGCCGCCTTCCATGCCCTACTCGGCGGAGTCTGCGACCTGTTCGTTGTTGGTGGATGTGAGGTCCACGATGGAAATGGAGGGGTCGACACTATCGTTGTCCTAGCGCGTCCGGTGGCGTCGCATGTGCGTTGCAAGGGGCGGCTTGAGTGCGGGCGGCCATGCCCTCCTCGCTTGAGCGCTTGCCATAGATTTGGCCATCCGCTAACCGATGCTGCTCGAGCGCGTAATGGAACACTAACATAGGCACTGCCGCTGGCTGCTCCTCCGCCATGGTCGCGTTGAAGTGTGTTTGGGTCCGCTCCATGGTCAAGCCAACATGCACCAACACGGGCTCCAGCGCTGAGTCATCGTCGGAGCCCGTGTCCGTCATGGGGCCGTCATCAGAGATCTTGGGCGAGTTGGCCGACATGTCGGCCTCAATCCTCCTGGCACGACCACTCTAGCAGACGGAAGCAAGGGCGACCACCTCGTGCTCATATAATGATAGGCTCTCCCATAGAACGTTCCTGCCCGAGGTCTTGGCGAACGTGGTGCACAGGAGGAAGATGTGGCGCGGATGAGATTGTCGTGTGCTGTTCACCGGGGGTGGCTGCCTTTAAATAGCGGATGCCAATGAGGCCAATTGTTTGGGCGCGTCGATGCGTGGGCGCCGGTTTCGGCCGGCAAGTGTGTTTAATGGTGACAGATGGAAGGGCGGGTATTGAACGTGCGTGGTAGATATATGTCCCGTCTAGTAAACGTCTCTCAAGCATTGAACAAGCACGGGAACCAACAACGCGACGCAGGCGTCACCCTCGGCCGGCAAGCCACTTCAGTACCGACGCCAGCGAGAGGTCACATTTGCTCTGGGCCGGCGTCAATGTGGAGCAATAGCTCTAGAGTGGTGATAACCCACAAGTGTAGGGGATCAATTGTAGCTGTTGGGGAACGTAGTAACAATTCAAAAAAATTCCTATGTGTCACCAAGATCAATCTATGGAGAAGCCAACAACGAGCAAAGGAGAGTGCATCTTCATACCTTTGAAGATCGCAAAGCGAAAGCGTTACAAGAACGTGGTTGGTGGAGTCGTACTCACAGCGATTCAGATCGCGGTCGATTCCGATCTAAGCGTTGAACAACGGTGCCTCCGCGTTCAACACACGTACAACCCGGGGACGTCTCCTCCTTCTTGATCCAACAAGGGGGAGGAGAAGTTGAGGGAGAGCTCCGGCAGCATGACGGCATGATGGCGGTGGAGCTTGCGGTTCTCCGGTAGAGCTTCGCTAAGCGCTACGGAGGAGGAGGAGGTGTAGGATGGGGAAGGGCTGCGCCAACGGAAGGGTGTGGCTGCCCTCCCACCCCCCACTATTTATAGGGGAAGGGGAGAGGGGCTCGCCCCCCTAGATCCATCTAGAGGGGGGCAGCGGCCCCCTAGGGTTTCCAACCCTAGAAAGGGGGGGGGGCGGGGGCGGCCCCCCTAGGGTTTCCAACCCTAGAGAGGGGGGGGGCATTGTTGGAAATATGCCCTAGAGGAAATAATAAAATGGTTATTATTATATTTCCTAGTTCATGATAATTGTCTATTGTTCATGCTATAATTGTGTTAACCGGAAACCGTAATACATGTGTGAATACATAGACCACAACATGTCCCTAGTAAGCCTCTAGTTGGCTAGCTCATTGATCAATAGATGGTCACGGTTTCATGGCCATGGACATTGGATGTCATTGATAATGGGATCACATCATTAGGAGAATGATGTGATGGACAAGACCCAATCCTAAGCATAACACAAGATCGTGTAGTTCGTTTGCTAAAGCTTTTCAATGTCAAGTATCGTTTCCTTAGACCATGAGATTGTGCAACTCCCGGATACCGTAAGAATGCTTTGGGTGTGCCAAACGTCACAATGTAACTGGGTGGCTATAAAGGTGCACTACGGGTATCTCCGAAAGTGTTTGTTGGGTTGGCACGAATCGAGACTGGGATTTGTCACTCCGTGTGGCGGAGAGGTATCTCTGGGCCCACTCGGTAAGACATCATCATAATGAGCTCAATGTGACTAAGGAGTTAGCCACGAGATGATGTATTAAGGAACGAGTAAAGAGACTTGCTGGTAACGAGATTGAACAAGGTATAGAGATACCGACGATCGGATCTCGGGCAAGTATCATACCGATAGACAAAGGGAATTGTATACGGGATTGATTGAATCCCCGACATCGTGGTTCATCCGATGAGATCATCGTGGAGCATGTAGGAGCCAACATGGGTATCCAGATCCCGCTGTTGGTTATTGACCGGAGAGGTGTCTCGGTCATGTCTACGTGTCTCCCGAACCCGTAGGGTCTACACACTTAAGGTTCGATGACGCTAGGGTTATAGGGAAATGGTATACGTGATTACTGAAGATTGTTCGGAGTCCCGGATGAGATCCCGGACGTCACGAGGAGCTCTGGAATGGTCTGGAGGTAAAGATTGATATATAGGAAGTCCAGTTTTGGTCACCGGAAAGTTTTCGGGCTCATTGGTAGTGTACCGAGAGTGCCGGGAGGGTGCCGGAGGACCCCCGGGAGGGGTGTGACGACCATATGACTTTGTGGGCCCTTAGAGGAGGTGTGCCAGCCCTTATTGGGCTGGCCAAGACCTTCTAGAAAGTCCCATGCGGCTAGAGATCAAGGGATAAGGCAAAAGGAGTTTGAAAGGAGGGAGATCCACCTCCCTTGTGGGAGGTGGACTCTTCCCTAGCTTCGGCCGAAGCCCTCCTCCTTGGAGGAGGGTCCAAGTCATCCCTCCCTCTCCCTCCTCCTATATATATGCAAGGGTTTGGGCTGATTTGAGACACGACTTCTCTCTCTCTCGGCGCAGCCCTACCCTTCCTCTTCCTTGTTCTCCGTAGCGCTTGGCAAAGCCCTGCCGGAGTCCACGTAGCTTCACCATCACCATGCCGTCGTGCTTCCGGAGCTCTCCCTCAACCTCTCCTTCCTCCTTGCTGGATCAAGGCGTAGGAGGCATCATCGGGTTGCACGTGTGTTGAACGCAGAGGCACCGTTGTTCGGCGCTGAGATCGGAATCCACCGCGATCTGAATCGCTGCGAGTACGACTCCACCAACCGCGTTCCTGTAACGCTTCCGCTTAGCGATCTTCAAAGGTATGAAGATGCAATCTCTTCCCACTCGTTTTTGGTTTCTCCATGGATAGATCTTGGTGATCGTAGGAATTTTTTTGATTTACTACTACGTCTCCCAACAGGCATCGGCCCCTAGTCGCCTTGGGCCCTTGGGGGGTGCACCAGCCCACTAAGGGGATGGTTCCCTCCGAATTACAACCCATTAGGTCCTCCGGGATAGGTGGACCCTCCCGATGGACCCCCGAAACCCCTTCGGTGGTCCCGGTACAATACCGATAAATCCGGAAACCTTTCCGGTGACTAAAACTGGACTTCCCATATATAAATCTTCACCTCCGGACCATTCCGGAACTCCTCGTGACGTCCGAGATCTCATCCGGGACTCTGAACAACTTTCAGTAACCATATACAATTCCCATTACAACTCTAGCGTCACCAAACCTTAAATGTGTAGACCCTACGGGTTCGGGAACCATGCAGTCATGACCGAGACACCTCTCCGGCCAATAACCAATAGCGGGATCTGGATACCCATATTGGCTCCCACATGTTCCACGATGATCACATCGGATGAACCATGATGTCGGGGATTCAATTAATCTCGTATACAATTCCCTTTGTCCATCGGTATGTTACTTGCCCGAGATTCGATTGTCGGTATCCCCATACCTTGTTCAATCTCGTTAACGGCAAGTCTCTTTACTCGTTCCGCAACACATGATCCCGTGAATAACTCCTTAGTCACATTGAGATCATTATGATGATAGATTACCGAGTGGGCCCAGAGATACCTCTCCGTCACACGGAGTGACAAATCCCAGTCTCGATTCGTACCAACTCAACAGACACTTTCGGGGATACCTGTAGTGCACGTTTATAGTCACCCAGTTACGTTGTGATGTTTGATACACCCAAAGCATTCCTACGGTATCCGGGAGTTGCACAATCTCATGGTCTAAGGAAATGATACTTGACATTAGAAAAGCTTTAGCAGACGAACTGCACGATCTTGTGTTGTGCTTAGGATTGGGTCTTGTCCATCACATAATTCTCCTAATGACGTGATCCTGATCCCGTTATCAACGACATCCAATGTCCATGGTCATGAAACCGTGACCATCTATTGATCAACGAGCTAGCCAACTAGAGGCTCACTAGGGACATGTTGTGGTCTATGTGTTCGCACATGCATTATGGTTTCTGGTTAACACAATTATAGCATGAACAATAGAAAATTATCATTAACAAGGAAATATAATAATAATCACTTTATTATTGCCTCTAGGGCATATTTCTAAGAGTCTCCCACTTGCACTAGAGTCAATAATCCAGTTACATTGTGATGTGTGGAACACCCATAGAGTTCTAGTGTTGATCATGTTTTGCTCGTAAGAGAGGTTTAGTCAACGGATCTGCGGCATTCAAATCCGTATGTACTTGGCAAATGTCTATATCTCCATCCTGGACATATCCACGAATGGAGTTGAAGCGGCGCTTGATGTGTCTTGTCTTCTTGTGAAACCTGGGCTCCTTGGCAAGGGCAATAGCTCCAGTGTTGTCACAAAGTAGAATCATCGGGCCCGACTCATTGGGAATTACTCCTAGGTCAGTGATGAAATCCTTCATCCAGACTCCTTCCTATGCTGCTTCCGAAGCAGCTATGTACTCCGCTTCACATGTAGATGCCGCCACGACGCTTTGTGATGGGGATATACCCCATGGTATGACCTGGCCTGGTATGACCCAGCCTGGCGACTCACAGGAGACCCGGCCGAAGACATGACATCTTATTAATGACCCGGCCGGGCAACTCACAGGAGACCCGTTAAAGACATGACATCTTATTTATGACCCGGCAAGCGGGTCACAGGATGAACAAGCCCAAGACCCGGTGGGTGAGCCGGCGCCAGGTGGCTCACAAGAAAAGGCCCACAAGAGAGAAGGATTCCCTTAAAGGAAATAAGACCCGGAGTAGGATTCATGAGAGGCTAGTCCTAATCCTACTCCTAGTAGGACTCTATTTGTAAACCTACCCTCTCCACTTATATAAGGAGGGGTAGAGCACCCCTAGAGGAAAAGTTTCTCAAGAGACACAAGTCTACAAGTTTAGACAACACAAGAGATTAGAGGCACAAGAGATTAGAGGTAGCAATTAACACCCTTGTAACCGAGAGATCTTCATTATCATCAATACCAGACAAGCAGGACGTAGGCTTTTACCTCCATCGGAGGGGCCGAACCTGGGTAAAACTCCGTGTCTTCTCGATTCCGATCAACCCCTTCAAGCCGCCACGTAGTTGCGTCTCGCCCCGAACCTAAGTCCGTTCACCCGGACATCTGCCGTGACAAATCCACGACAGTTGGCGCCCACCATGGGGCCCGCACATTGGTGTTGTGTTCTTGAAGGGATTTCTCCTAGGGATCGAGGAGCTTATGACCCTCCGGATGAAGAAGAGCCGGCTAAAAGGATCTACATGCATATAGTCCACACTTTTTGGATTCAATTTATATTAACAACGAGGGGACACACCGGCCATGGGCATCATGTGTGTCAAGGGGATTTCTAGTTATTGTTCTATCCATCGGATAACGCCAGTGGCTCCGGGTCAATGGCCAGAGCCATGTTTCTTTTGCTCACAAAGATTCAGGCAAAGAGAAGAACGAAGAAGGAAGGGAACAGAAGTGGTCACAGACTCGATCTCTGTCTGCAGCGACAGAGTTTTTGCCGGTTCGACCTCCCCTCGATGCAACGCCGTGGTTGTCTCGGTCTCACCGCGCTCCAGCAGCTCCACCTCGCCCCGGACACAGACTCGCCGTTCACATCGCCGGCTTGGCCTCCAGCCACCTCTACCTTGACTTGCCGACGCGGAACGAGCCGGCTTCGATTGCGGACTCGCCTCCGTTGCGTGCTCGCCTGCTGGCCGCCTCACGCCCGGCTCGTTTGCTCCTTGTGCGCCCACTCACAACATAGAAGCCGCCTCATCCTCTGTCGCTTCGCCGTGAGTCGGCCTCGTGCTGCCGTGCCCGCCTTCGCCATGGGTCACCTCGCCTTGAGCTAGCCTTGCGTTGTCGCACCTGCCTCCACCATAACTCACCTCGAGCCGGAGCCATGCCCACCGCCACCATGAGCCGCTGTCTCTGACCTCGAGTACCGCAAGATCCCGCCGCTGCTGTCGGCTGAAGCCGCGTCCCTCCTGCCGGCTCAACTCACGGCCGGGTCGAGCTCCTTCCTCCCCGCGGCTCATTACTATAGCTTCTGCAGACCATCACCCCAGTGCGGCTAGCCACCACTACGCCTCGCCCCTCCACTGTGGCCTGGCCTGGCCTGCTCGCAACCGCATCAGCGTCGCCTCTCCACCATCGCCGTGCCGAGGATGGCTCCACCACACCTCACCTGCCCACAGCCACCGGCTGCCGGACTGGCAGTTCTTCCACGTCGCACCCCCGCGTCGCGCCCCCAATCCTGCACGTTGGCTCACACGTTGAGTCGCCAGGCCGATTATTCATTTGATTGTGTCTGCACACGGGTCATCGGTCAAAGTATGATTTGGTGCTCGTGTGCCTTTGTTCATCCGGACTTATCCGACAAAAATCCCAGGTGATATTCATCCAATCCATTTTTTCAGTGCATATTATTGTCTGAGGACAATTACTTTGCCCTGTTTTTACGCAGGATAGTTATTCAAGTGGAGAGATACTGCGGAGATGGAAGCACTCTAACACCATTCTAGACCAATGTGGGTTCGTGTCGTGCTACACCGGCTTATCGCGGCCGCCTCTCACGACAACACCAGCTTACAACACCATGGATGTTCCTCGCCATCAGCGCCGGCTTACAAACGCAGTGGACGTCTCTCACCACTAGTGACTGGCTTACAAACGCCGTTGCCGACTCTCGCCATCCGCGCCGGCTTATAACGCCGTGGCGTCTTTCACAACGGCGCCGGCTTACAATGTCGCGGTTGGTTTCTACGTCTACATCAACATATCGGTGCAGTGCTCGCCTGTACGAGCCGCCCAACGGACACGTGCAAGACGCCACCCACACTATAATCTACATCAACATATTGGTGCGGTGCTCGTCGATACGAGCCGCCCAACGGACAAGCGCATAAGCCGCCGCCACTACAGTTTGGTTCACTTCAAGCAAACATCTGGAACGAACCATCAACCGGATCATTGAAACAATTCATACGGGATCAACTATAACCCGCCACGGCCAACCTCAACTTTCGATGAAAATCCTTAAGCCGCCTCTTCGAGTCAACTTGAGGCTTGGGGGCTACAGACATGGCAAGACACATTTGGTCATTTTCAATGAGAAGCCCGGGTCTTTGCAAGATGAAATTTTCCGGCTCAGAAATTTGAGTTGAAGTGGTTTGTTCGCCGTCAAAACAGTTGATCTATCATCCGGCTTTATGCCCTATCAAGCGTTGTTGTAGGGAGGCTTCTTGCCTTTGGGTATAGCTTACATCTCCCATGCACAATCTACTTTTAAGCTATTGCAAGGAGGCTTCTTGCCTTCGGGTATAGCTTACATCTCCCTTGCATAGCCGGCGTTATGCCCAATTAAGCACTGTTGCAAAGAGGCTTCTTGCCTTCGGGTATAGCTTACATCTCCTTTGCACAACCAACTGTTATTAAACTGTTGCAAGGAGGCTTCTTGCCTTCGGGTATAGCTTACATCTCCCTTACACAGTTGGCTTTATGCCTAGTTTGGTTACATTAAGCGCTATTGTTGATGGAGGCTTCTTACCTTTTGGTATAGCTTACATGACCCTAAGACAATAGCGTGTACACCAAATTCTAGTTGCTTATCAACTGCGGCCATCGAAGGGGGCTTCTTACCGACGGGTATCGCTTATCTGACCCTAATGGTCGGCTTTATGCCACTTCCAGTTACTTATTAACCGCGGTTGTCGAAGGGGGCTTCTTACCGACGGGTTCGCTTATCTCACCCTAACAACCGGTGTTTACGCCAAAACTCAGTTGCTTATCAACTGTAGCTGTTGAAAGAGGCTTCTTGCCTTCGAGTATAGCTTACATCTCCTTTCAAACAGCCGGCTTTATCAGTAAGCCGTGGTTGTCGATGGAGGCTTCTTGCCTTCGGGTATAGCTTACATTACCCATTGACAGCCGACGTCCGCGCCTACAACTGTAGCTGTTGAAAGAGGCTTCTTGCCTTCGGGTATAGCTTACATCTCCTTTCAAACAGCCGGCTTTATCAGTAAGCCATGGTTGTCGATGGAGGCTTCTTGCCTTCGGGTATAGCTTACATTACCCATCGACAGCCGGCGTCCGTGCCTACAACTGTAGGTGTTGGAAGAGGCTGCTTGCCTTCGGGTATAGCTTACATTCCCTTCCAAGAGCCGGCTTTATCAGTAAGCCGTGGTTGTCGATGGAGGCTTCTTGCCTTCGGGTATAGCTTACATTACCCATTGACAGCCGACGTCCGCGCCTACAACTGTAGCTGTTGAAGGAAGCTTCTTGCCTTCGGGTATAGCTTACATCTCCCTTCAAACAGCCGGCTTTATGCCGTTTCAGGCTAATCATTAGCCGCGGTTGTCGATGAAGGCTTCTTGCCTTAGGGTATAGCTTACATCTCCCATCGACAGAATTATCCTTAAAAACACCGGCTCTAAAAGTTCAAGATGGATTCATACAAGGGGGGATCAATCAATAAAGAGCCGATAAAACAAAAACACGGAGAGACAGAAATATATACATCCGGAGCTGCATTCAAGAAAGGCAGAATTATCCTTAAAGCTATTACAAAAGTGCTCTCAAATGGGAGCTTAAAGGTGGAGCCGTGGATTATCAAGGGGGCTTCCCACCTCCAAATAACATGCCGGCTTATCAAGCTGGGTCAAAGCAAGATTATGAGAAAAGGAGCAATGTTGTGAAAGGTATAAACATCTCTGGGTTGAGCTTCTTCAAGCCACCCTTACAACAATGCAGAATATATCCTGTCTTGTTTATTTTTTGCAGGTACTATCTCTTAAAAGATGAGTCGCCGTTAAATATTCTACAAGTGCAAGTGGATCTTTTAATAGCCAACATGGATGGATCTTCATGGTTTATTATAACCAAATAATAAATGATTGGGGTTTCTCAAAATCAGCTCAGAGAAATTGTTATTTTTCAAGAGCCGCCCTGCCAGATATAAATGCCGTGTCATCTAAATTGGCCGGTTCTCGGATTTCTTTAATTGTGCTCTGTAGTAATCTACAACACTCATGGATTTCTCAAATTTATATTTGCCGGGTTGCACCGCAACCACGAGCAGGGATTTCATGTCAAAGACAAAGGAATTATTCTAGGATATTGATACCGGGTTATATTACAATTACGGTCAAAGATTTATTCAAACAAATTGGGGTGAGTCATATTATTCTCACATAGTCCCGAGTCGCCGCAGGCAGACAACCCGACACTTGGGGGCTACATTATCCAAGTCCAAGTTTATATCAATTATGCAAGTCCCATGTCGCTGCAAGCATGCACCACGACACTTGGGGGCTAATGCAAGCCGGTTTTCAAACCATTACATTGTCAGCAAGACCATATTATCTCAAGGAGATGAGCCAACCGTTCTATATTTTTCTAAAGTCCTAGCCCAGTAATTCTTACTGACCCGGCACTTGGGGGCTACAGTATTCAGCTGTTCCAACAGATTAAGAGATTCAAATTGAAGACCCGGCGCATCACATTCTGATGAGCCGGCCCTTGGGGGCTACACCCGCCGAAGCTTTCTGATGAGCCAGCCCTTGGGGGCTACACCCGCTGAAGCATTATAAGATATAAGGCAATTATAAGTCCCAGGTTGCTGCAAGCAGGACAACCCGACACTTGGGGGCTACAGTCCAAAATGTTATTTGCAAAGCACCAAGTTATCATGGATAATCTCGGAGCTTGGGGGCTACAGGTAATATGGACATATCAAAAACTTTGAGGAGAATTTTCAAGATATTAAATATAGAGTTCGGTTGTTAGACCCGACGTCACCAACACTTATGACCCGGTGTTATCAAAAGATCATAACCCACCAGAGTTTATATAAGCCGCCCTGCTTCACAACAATGGAAGTCCGGTTCTACATCAGATGGATTTTCATCCCAATATTTATTAAGTCAACATCATTCTAGTTATTTAAGCCGTAGTCACCAACGATAATGACCCGACATCATCAATGATTATGACCCGGCGGAGATGACCCGCCAAGAGTATTGGAAGCCGACTCAATGACATATGGGTGTTCTATTCTCAATATTTTTCAAAAGACATTGACAAGCAAGATGATTATCAAGACAACTCATTCATATGGAGAAAAGACCCGGATTTCTGAGAAGCCATTTTATAAACCGCCAAAGGAGCAAGCCGGCCACTTAACATATTTGTTACTCTTATTTCAGGAGCTCACCATGAATAAATTCAAGCTAACCTGGGGGCTAATGACGGGGATATACCCCATGGTATGACCCGGCCTGGCGACTCACAGGAGACCCGGCCGAAGACATGACATCTTATTAATGACCCGGCCAGGCAACTCATAGGAGACCCGTTAAAGACATGGCATCTTATTTATGACCCGGCAAGCGGGTCACAGGATGAACAAGCCCAAGACCCGGTGGGTGAGCCAGCGCCAGGCGGCTCACAAGAAAAGGCCCACAGGAGAAGGCCCACAAGAGATAAGGATTCCCTTAAAGGAAATAAGACCCGGAGTAGGATTCGTGAGAGGCTAGTCCTAATCCTACTCCTAGTAGGACTCTATTTGTAAACCTACCCTCTCCACTTATATAAGGAGGGGTAGAGCACCCCTAGAGGAAAAAGTTCTCAAGAGACACAAGTCTACAAGTTTAGACAACACAAGAGATTAGAGGCACAAGAGATTAGAGGTAGCAATTAGCACCCTTGTAACCGAGAGATCTTCATTATCATCAATACTAGACAAGCAGGACGTAGGTTTTACCTCCATCGGAGGGGCCGAACCTGGGTAAAACTCCGTGTCTTCTCGATTCCGATCAACCCCTTCAAGCCGCCACGTAGTTGCGTCTCGCCCCGAACCTAAGTCCGTTCACCCGGACATCTGCCGTGACAAATCCACGACACTTTGCTTGCAGCTGCACCAGCTAACTGCCCCTCCGTTCAAAATATACACGTATCCGGTTTGTGACTTGGAGTCATCCGGATCTGTATCGAAGCTAGCATCGACGTAACCCTTTACGACGAGCTCTTTGGCACCTCCATATACGAGAAACATGTCCTTGGTCCTTTTCAGGTACTTCAGGATATTCTTGACCCCTGTCCAGTGTTCTACTCCGGGTTCACTTTGGTACCTCCCTACCAAACTTATGGCAAGGTTCACATCAGGTCTGGTACACAGCATGGCATACATAATAGAGTCTATGGCTAAAGCCTAGGGGATGACACTCATCTTTTCTCTATCCTCTGTCGTGGTCGGGCATTGAGTCACTCTCAATCTCACACCCTATAACACATGCAAGAACCCCTTCTTGGACTGATCCATATTGAACTTCTTCAATATCTTGTCAAGGTATGTGCTTTGTGAAAGTCCTATGAGGCGTCTCGATCTATCTCTATAGATCTTGATGCCTAATATGTAAGCACCTTCTCCAAGGTCCTTCATTGAAAAACACTTATTCAAGTAGGCCTTTATGCTTTCCAAAAGTTCTATATCATTTCCCATCAACAATATGTCATCGACATATAATATGAGAAATACTACACAGCTCCCACTCACTTTCTTCTAAATACAGGGTTCTCCATAAACCTGTATAAATCCAAACACTTTAATCACCTCATTAAAGTGAATGTTCCAACTCCGAGATGCTTGCACCAGCCCATAGATGGAGTGCTGAAGCTTGCATACTTTGTTGGCATCTTTAGGATCGAAAAAACCTTTCGGTTGCATCATATACAGTTCTTCCTTAAGGAAACCATTAAGGAATGCCGTTTTGACGTCCATTTGGGAGATCTCATAATCATAAAATGCGGCAATTGCTAACATGATTCGTACGGACTTCAACATCGCTACGGGTGAGAAAGTCTCATCGTAGTCAACTCCTTAAACTTGTCGATAACCCTTAGCGACAAGCCAAGCCTTATAGATGGCCACATTACCATCCGCGTTAGTCTTCTTCTTAAAGATCCATTTATTTTCTATGGCTTGCCGAACGTCGGGCAAGTCCACCAAAGTCCATACTTTGTTCTCATACATGGATCCTATCTCCGATTTCATGGCTTCAAGCCATTTGTTGGAATCCGGGCCCGCCATCGCTTCTTCATAGTTCGAAGGTTCACCGTTGTCCAACAACATGATCTCCGGGACAGGGTTGTCGTACCACTCTGGTGCAGAACGTGTCCTTGTGGACCTTCGAGGTTCAATAGAAACTTTATCTGAAGTTTCATGATCATCATCGTTAACTTCCTCTCCAGCCGGTGAAGGCTCCATAGAAACAACTTCCTGTGATGCGATACTCTACGGTTCGAGTGGAGGTACAATTACCTCGTCAAGTTATATTTTCCTCCCACTTACTTCTTTCGAGAGAAACTCTTTCTCCAGAAAGGATCCATTCTTGGCAACAAAGACTTTGCCTTCGAATCTGAGGTAGGAGGTATACCCAACCATTTCTTTGGGGTATCCTATGAAGACGCACTTTTCTGCTTTGGGTTCGAGCTTCTCAAGTTGAAGTTTCTTCACATAAGCATCGCATCCCCAAACTTATAGAAATGACAGCTTAGGTTTCTTTCCAAACCATAATTCATATGGTGTCGTCTCAACAGACTTAGACGGTGCCCTATTTAAAGTGAATGCGGCAGTCTCTAATGCATATCCCCAAAATGACAGCGGTAAGTCGGTAAGAGACATCATAGATCGCACCATATCCAATAGAGTGCGATTACGATGTTCAGACACACCATTTCGCTGAGGTGTGCCAGGCGGCGTGAGTTGTGAAACAATTCCACCTTTCCTTAGGTGCATGCCAAACTCGTAACTCAAATATTCTTCGCCACGATCAGATCATAGGCACTTTATTTTCGTGTCACGTTGATTCTCTACCTCACTCTAAAATTCCTTGAACCTTTCAAAGGTCTCAGACTTTTGTTTCATTAAGTAGACATAACCATATCTGCTTAAGTCATTAGTGAGGGTGAGAATATAACGGTAGCCACCGCGAGCCTCAATACTCATTGGACCGCATACATCGGTATGTATTATCTCCAACAAGTCAGTTGCTCGCTCCATTGTTCCTGAGAACGGAGTATTGGTCATCTTGCCCATGAGGCATGGTTCACACGTGTCAAATGATTCAAAATCAAGAGACTGCAAAAGTCCATCAGCATGGAGTTTCTTCATGCGTTTGACACCAATATGACCAAGGTGGCAGTGCCACATGTAAGTGGGACTATCCTTATCAACCTTACACTTTTTGGTACTCACACTATGAACATGTGTAACATCACGTTCGAGATTCATCAAAAATAAACCATTGACCAGCGGGGCATGACCATAAAACATTTGTCTCATATAAATAGAACAACCATTATTCTCAGATTTAAATGGCTAGCCATCTCGCATCAAACGAGATCCAAATACAATGTTCATGCTCAAAGATGGTACTAAATAAAAATTATTAAGGTTTAAAACTAATTCCGAAGGTAGATGTATAGGTAGCGTGCCGACGATGATCATATCGACCTTGGAACCATTCCCGACGCGCATTGTCACCTCATCCTTTGCCAGTCTCCGCTTATTCCGCAGCTCGTGCTTGGAGTTACAAATGTGAGGTACTATGAGCGCTGGTAAGGTACACATCAATAACAAGTATATCACATATACCTTTAACATTGCCGGCCTTCTTATCCGCTAAGTACTTGGGGTAGTTCCGCTTCTAGTGACCGGTACCCTTGCAATAAAAGCACTCAGTCTTAGGCTTGGGTCCATTCTTGTTCTTCTTCCCGGTAACTTGCTTACCGGGCGTGGAAACTGCTTTGCCGTCCTTCTTGAAGTTCTTCTTACCCTTGCCTTTCTTGAAACTAGTGGTCTTATTCACCATCAACACTTGATGCGCCTTTTTTATCTCAACCTCCGCTGATTTCTGCATCGAGTACAACTCAGGAATGGACTTCCCCATACCCTGCATGTTGTAGTTCATTACCAAGCTCTTGTAGCTAGGTGGAAGCGACTGGAGGATTTTGTCAATAACCGAGTCATCCGGAAGATTAACTCCCAGCTGAGACAAGCGGTTGTGCAACCCAGACATTTTGAGTATGTGCTCACTCACAGAACTATTTTCCTCCATCTTACAACTGAAGAACTTGTCGAAGACATCATATCTCTCGACCTGAGCATGAGCTTGGAAAACCATTCTCAGCTCTTGGAACATCTCATATGCTCCGTGTTGCTCAAAACGCTTTTGGAGCCCCGGTTCTAAGCTGTAAAGCATGCCGCACAATACCAGGGAGTAATCATCACTACGCGGCTGCCTGGCGTTCATAACATCTTGAGTTGCTGGGAAAACGGGTGCATCACCTAGCGGTGCATCAAGGACATATAATTTCTTGGAATCTATGAGGATGATCCTCAAGCTACGGACCCAGTCCGTATAGTTGCTTCCATCGTCTTTCAGCTTGGTTTTCTCTAGGAACGCGTTGAAGTTGAGGGCAACATTAGTGTTGGCCATTGGATCTACAATATAGATTTTAAAGACAATTTGAGACTAAGTTCATGATAATTAAGTTCACATAAGCAAATTATTTAATGAACTCCCACTTAGATAGACATCTCTCTAGTCATCCAAGTGACACATGATCCACGTCAACTAGCCCATGTCCGATCATCACGTGAGACGGGCTAGTCATCAATGGTGAACATCTCCATGTTGATCGTACCTTATATACGACTCATGTTCGACCTTTTGGTCTCCCGTGTTCCAAGGCCATGTCTGTACATGCTAGGCTCGTCAAGTGAACCTATGTGTATTGCGTGTGTAAATCTGGCTTACACCTGTTGTATGTGAACGTTAGAACCTATCACACCCGATCGTCACGTGGTGCTTCGGTACAACAAACCTTAGCAACGGTGCACAGTTAGAGGGAACACATTTCTTGAAATTTTAGTGAGAGATCATCTTATTTAAGCTACCGTCGTTCTAAGCAAATAAGATGTAAAACATGATAAACATCACATGCAATCATATAGTGACATGATATGGCCAATATCATCTTGCTCCATTGATCTCCATCTTCGGGGTACCATGATCATCATTGTCACCGACACAACACCATCATATCCATCATCGTGTCTTCATGAAGTTGTCTCGACAACTATTACTTCTAGTACTATGGCTAACGGTTAGCAATAAAGTAAATTAATTTCTAGGCATTTTTGATTGACACGCATGTCATACAATAAATTAAGACAACTCCTATGGCTCCTGCCGGTTGTCATACTCATCGACATGCAAGTCGTGAATCCTATTACAAGAACATGATCAATCTCATACATCACATATATCACATCACATCGTTTGGCCATATCACATCACACGGCATATGCTGCAAAAACAAGTTAGACGTCCTCTACTTGTTGTTGCAAGTTGTTACGTGGTTGCTATAGGTTTCTAGCAAGAACGTTTCTTTCCTACACAAAAACCACAACGTGATATGCTAGTTGCTATTTACCCTTCATAAGGACCCTCTTCATCAAATCCGATCCGACTAGAGTGGGAGAGACACACAACCGCTAGCCACCTTATGCAACAAGTGCATGTCAGGCGGTGGAACCAGTCTCACATAAGCATACGTGTAAAGTCGGTCCGGGCCGCTTCATCCCACAATACCGCCGAATCAAGATAAGACTAGTAACGGCAAGCAAATTGACAAAATCGACGCCCACAACAACTTGTGTTCTACTCGTGCATAGATTCTACGCATGGGCTCTACGCATAGACCTAACTCATGATGCCACTGTTTGGGGAACGTAATAACAATTCAAAAAATTTCCTACGTGTCACCAAGATCTATCTATGGAGAAACCAGCAATGAGCAAAGGAGAGTGCATCTTCATACCTTTGAAGATTGCAAAGCGGGAGCGTTACAAGAACACGGTTGGTGGAGTCGTACTCGCAGCGATTCAGATCGCGGTCAATTCCGATCTAAGTGCTGAACAACGGCGCCTCCGCGTTCAACACACATACAGCCCGGGGACGTCTCCTCCTTCTTGATCCAGCAAGGGGGGAGGAGAAGCTGAGGGAGAGCTCCGGCAGCACGATGGCGTGGTGGCGGCAGAGCTTGCGGTTCTGCGGCAGAGCTTCGCTAAGCGCTACGGAGGAGGAGGAGGTGTAGGAGGGGGAAGGGGAGAGGGTCCCAAGACCCCTAGATCCATCTGGAGGGGGGGGGGGCGGCCCCCCGGGGTGCATCGCCCCCTAGGGTTTCCAACCCTACAAAGGGGGGCGGCGGCCCCCGTAGGGTTTCCAACCCTAGAGAGGGCGGGCATCAACCCCTAGTCGCCTTGGGCCCTTGGGGGGCGCACCAGGCCACTAAGGGGCTGGTTCCCACCCAACTATAGCGCATTAGGTCCTCCGGGATAGGTGGACCCTCCCGATGGACCCCCGGAACCCCTTCGGTGGTCCCGGTACAATACCGATAAACCCCGAAACCTTTCCGATGACTGAAACTGGACTACCCATATATAAATCTTCACCTCCGGACCATTCCGGAACTCCTCGTGATGTCTGGGATCTCATCCGGGACTTCGAACAACTTTCAGTAACCATATACAATTCCGATTACAACTCTAGCGTCCCCGAACCTTAAGTGTGCAGACCCTACGGGTTCGGGAACCATGCAGTCATGACCGAGACACCTCTCCGGCCAATAACCAATAGCGGAATCTGATACCCATATTGGCTCCCACATGTTCCACGATGATCTCATCGGATGAACCACGATGCCGGGGATTCAATTAATCCCGTATACAATTCCCTTTGTCCATCGGTATGTTACTTGCCTGAGATTCGATCGTCGGTATCCCTATACCTTGTTCAATCTCGTTAACGGCAAGTCTCTTTACTCGTCTGGAACACATGATCCCGTGCCTAACTCCTTAGTCACATTGAGCTCATTATGATGATGTATTACCGAGTGGGCCTAGAGATACCTCTCCGGCACATGGAGTGACAAATCCCAGTCTCAATTCGTGCCAACCCAACAGACACTTTCAGAGATACCTGTAGTGCACCTTTATAGTCACCCAGTTACGTTGTGACATTTGATACACCCAAAGCATTCCTATGTTATCCGGAAGTTTCACGATCTCATGGTATAAGGAAATGATACTTGACATTAGAAAAGCTCTAGCAGACGAACTACACGATCTTGTGTCGTGCTTAGGATTGGGTCTTGTCCATCACATCATTCTCCTAATGATGTGATCCCATTATCAACAACATCCAATGTCCATGGTCATGAAACTATGACCATCTATTGATCAACGAGCTAGCCAACTAGAGGCTCACTAGGGACATGTTGTGGTCTATGTATTCACACATGTATTACGGTTTCTGGTTAATACAATTATAGCATGAACAATAGACAATTATCATGAACAAGGAAATATAATAATAATCACTTTATTATTGCCTCTAGGGCATATTTCCAACAGTAGCCTCTTTCGATAATTAAGAGTGTCGAACCCAACGAGGAGCTAAAGGTAGAACAAATATTCCCTCAAGTTCTACCGACCACCGATACAACTCTACGCACACTTAACATTCGCTTTACCTAGAACAAGTATGAAACTCGAAGTACTTTGTAGGTGTAATGGGATAGGTTTGTAAGATAACAAAGAGCACGTAAATAAAAACTAGTGGCTGCTTAGATAAAGAAACAACTAAGTTAGTCTTAGAGAGTTTTTTGTCACAAGAAAGTTTTTTGTCCCTAGGAAATCGATAACTAGACCGAGAATCACTATTGCAATTTTATATGAGGGAGAGGCATAAGCTAACATACTTTCTCTACTTGGATAATATGCAGTTATGATTGCAACTCTAGCAAGCATCCGCAAATACTAAAGATCATTCAGGTAAAAACCCAACCATAGCATTATAAGGTATCAAGTCCTCTTTATTCCCATACGCAAACAACCTAGTTACTCAGGTTTGTGCTTCTGTCACTCACGCCACCCACCATAAGTGAATCATAACATATTGCAAACCCTACAGCGGGGATCCCTCACGCTTGCATGACACGGAGAGCACCATAGGACAACACCAATAATAAAACATGCAACTCAAACCAATCATGATCATGCATCAAACCATAGGAAAAACGGATCTACTCAAACGTCATAGGATAGCCATACATCATTGGGAAATATTATATTGCATTGAGCACCATGTTTAAGTAGAGATTACAACGGGGACAATAGGTGTTGAACCGCTACATAGAGAGGGAGAGAGTTGGTGATGACGGCGGCGAAGTTGTTAGTGTAGATCACCGTCACGATGATGACCCCGCCGGCGTTCCGGTGCCACCGAGAGAGAGAGGGGGAGAGAGCCCCCTCCTTCTTATTCTTCCCCTACCTCCCCCTAGATGGGAGGAGGCTTTCCCCTCTGGTCCTTGGCCTTCATGGCAGCGGAGGGGCAGGAGCCCCACCGAGATTGGATATCTCTCTCTCTCTGTTTCCTTCTGTTTCTACGTTCCCAGATTCTGGCCTTTCACCGTTTCTTAAATTCCCAGAGATCTGTAACTCCGATTGGGCTGAACTTTTAACACTATTGTTATCTGGATATTAGATTTCTTGCTGCGAAAGAAGGGCACCAACCTCCTTAAGGGGTGACCACAAGCCACCCTGGCGCGGCTAGGGGGTAGGTCGCGCCCCCCGGCTTGTGGCCCCCCGAGGCATCGTCTCGCATTGATTCTTTTTCTGAAAAATCAAATATATTCCAAAAACAATCTCTGTGAGTTTTTGTCGCGTTTGGACTTTGTTCGATATGGATTTTCCGCGAAACAAAAAACATGGAACAAATAGGAACTGGTACTGGGAACTCGATCAATATGTTAGTCCCAAAAATAGTATAAAAAGTTGCCAAAAGTATATGAAAGTTGTAGAATATTGGCACGAAACAATCAAAAATTATAGATATGACGGAGACGTATCAGCATCCCTAAGCTTAATTCATGCTTGTCCTCGAGTAGGTAAATGATAAAAAGATAATTTTTTATGTGGAATGCTACCTAGCATAATCTTGTTCATATAATCTAATCATGGCATGAATAATTGGACACGAGTGATTCAAAGCAATAGTCTATCATTTGACATTAAGAAAATAATACTTCAAGCATACTAATAAAGCAATCATGTCTTCTCAAAATATCATGGCTAAAAGAATGTTATCCCTACAAAATCATATAGTCTAGCTATGCTCCATCTTCATCACACAAAGTATTATATCATGCACTACCCCGTTTTTAGCCAATCAATTGTTTCATACTTTAGTATTCTCAAACCTTTTCAACTTTCATGCAATACATGAGTGTGAGCCATGGATATAGCACTATAGGTGGAATAGAATATGGTGGTTGTGGAGAAGACAAAACAAAAGGAGATAGTCTCACATCAACTAGGCATATCAACGGGCTATGGAGATGCCCATCACTAGATATCAATGTGAGTGAGTAGGGATTGCCATGCAACGGATGCACTAGAGCTATAAGTGTATGAAGGCTCAAAAAGAAACTAAGTGGGTGTGCATCCAACTCGCTTGCTCACGAAGACCTAGGGCAATTTTGAGGAAGCCCATCACTGGAATATACAAGCGAAGTTCTATAATGAAAAATTCGCACTAGTATATGAAAGTGATAATATATATAGGAGACCCTCTATCATGAAGATCATGGTGCTACTTTGAAGAACAAGTGTGGAAAAAGGATAGTAGCATTGCCCCTTCTTTATTTTCTCTCATTTCTTGTTTTTTTGGTGGGCTTCTTTGGCTTTTTTTTTATTTGGGCTTCTTTGACCTCTTTTATTTTTTTGTAAAGTCTGGAGACTCATCCCAACTTGTGAGGGAATCATAGCTTCCATAATCCTTTCCTCACATGGGGCAATGATCTAATAATGATGATCATCACACTTTTATTTACTTACAACTCAAGAATTACAACTCAATACTAGAACAAAATGTGACTCTATATGAATGCCTCCGACGGTGTACCGGGATGTGCAATGAGCTAGCGTAGCAATGACATAAAAACGGACAAGCCATGAAAACATCATGCTAGCTATCTTACGATCATGCAAAGCAATATGAAATGATGGTACGTGTCATAATAAACGGAACGGTGGAAGTTGCATGGCAATATATATCTCGAAATGGCTATGAAAATGCCATAATAGGTAGGTATGGTGGCTATTTTGAGGAAAATAATATGGTGGGTTTAATGCACCGGCGAAAGTTGTGCGCTACTAGAGAGGCTAGCAATGGTGGAACGGTGAGAGTACGTAAAATCCATGGACTCACATTAGTCATAAAGAACTCACATACTTATCGCAAAAGTCTATTAGTTATCGAAGAAAAGTATTAGACACATGCTCCTAGGGGAGACGTTGGTAGGAGTTAACCATCGCGCGCTCGTGACCTTCACACAAAGGATGACAATCAATAAATAAATCATGCTCTGACTTCTTCACATAACAATTCACCATACGTGCATGCTACGGGAATCACAAACTTTAACACAAATATTTTTACCAATCCACAATTACTCACTAGCATGACTCTACTATCACCATCTTTATATCGCAAAACTATTGAAAGGAATCAAACACATCATATTCAGTGATCTACATGTTTTATGTAGGATTTTATGACTAACCATGTGAATGACCAACTCCCATTAACTCTCTAAATAGATATAAGTGAAGCATGAGAGTTTAATTATTTCTACAAAAGATATGTCCACGCTCTAACAAATATAAGTGAAGCAAAAGAGCATTCTACAAATGGCGGGTTTCTATGTGTGAGAAACATGTAATCCAAACTTAAAATGGTATAAGTGAAGCACATGAAGCATTATATAAAGCCATACACAAAAGATATAAGTGAGGTGCAAGGAGCCTTCTATAAATCAACCAAGGACTTTCTCATACCAGCATGGTGCATTATTAAAATAAAAATAAAAAGCACACGACGCTCCAAGATTTATGCATATCACGTGACGAATAAAAATATAGCTCCAAGTAAAATTACTGATGGTTGTTAGAAGAAAGAGGGGATGCCTTCTGGGGCATCCCCAAGCTTAGTTTTTTGGGAGTCCTTGAATATTACCTTGGGGTGCCTCGTTCATCCCCAAGCTTAGTCTCTTTCCACTCCTTATTACTTCATCCATCGTGATCTTGCCCAAAACATGAAAACTTCAATCACGCAAAACTTAACAAAACCCTCGTGAGATCCGTTAGTATAATAAAGCAAAATACCACTTTAAGTACTGTTTCAAACCCATTCACATTTTATTTTTGCATTTTATCTACTGTATTATAATTTATTTATGGCTTATACCACCAATACAATCGGTAGTTTCATCAAAACAAGCAAAACAGTGCATCAAAAACATAATCTGCCTTAAGCAGAACAGTCTGTAACAATCTGAACATTTACTATACTTATGTAACTCTAAAAATTCTGAAATATTAGGAAAAAATAAAAAAAATTAATATAAGTACTGTGTAAAAATTTCAGAAACTTTTGACATTTCGGTAAAAAATGTAAATTCACGCACTACAGCCAAAGTTTCTGTTTTTGCACCGCACACACCAAACAAGTAATCTAATCATCCTAAAGGCAAATCTTGGCATATTATTTTATAGTACAATGGATTTATACAAGGGGGTAATTATTTTTGTTGAAAATTTTCTGTAATAGAGATTCACAAAGTTTCCATGGGCACGAACAAAGTTCAATGAGGTCCCCCACTTCAACGGCGCTCGTCCTTCTTACTTTCACTTTTCATTTTGAAAAAGTTTTAGGTTCCCCTCTTTATTTTTTTGTTTTTTAACTATATAAAAGCACACAACAGAATAAAATACTCTAAAACTTCCGGGTTGTCTTCTTGGCAACGCTTTCTTTAAATCCATTAAGCTAGGCATAAAGTGCTCAAGTAATGGATCCACCCGGGTCCCAAGGTATATCAAAGCCAATTTTAATCAACAATGATTTGTAATTTAGTAGTGAGCACGAAGTAACATATATCATGCAATAACGAAGTCTAACTCTCTACCTATGCATCAGCATGTCATAAAAGAACAATTCATGCGCACAAAGTAAAGGCCAATGCATAGCATAAACATTTTTTTTTGCAATTTTAGCGTATTGGAAACATAGAGAGGTGGAGATGTAGTTCCTCTCTCATAATAATTGCAAGTAGGAGCAGCAAGCACATGCATATTATATGTATAAAAATCATCATGTGTAATAGTAAAAAGCGACCCATCTATATAATCCTTAATAAGTGCAAACTTCTTTGATATAGTGTAGTTGGGAGAATTCAAAAAGATAATAGGACTATCATGCGTGGGTGCAATAGCAACAATTTCACGTTTAACATAAGGAACTATAGTGAGTTCATCTCCATAAGCATCATTCATATTGGCATCATGGCCACAATCATAGCCAGCATCAAGTTCATCAAAAAGGGACATTTCAAACAAATCCAAGGGATATAGCAATTATCATAGCATTCATCCTTCGGTAAGAACGAAGGGAAATTAAAGAATGTATGAGTTGAAGAGTTACTCTCATTAGAAGGTGGGCACGGGTAGCTAATCCGCTCTTCCTCCTTTAGTTCTTCGCTCTCCTCGTCATTTTTTTGATCAAATGTGCTCACAGTGTCATCATTTTCTTCTTCCATAGTTTCCTGCAAAATATTAGTCTCCTTTTGGACAGCGAAGGAGTCCTCAATATATGGCTTAACATAAGCATTAGAAGCATAGTTTTCATAGCAATATTTAAGTATGGCAAAACTTTCATATTTGTAAAGAGTAGCATCATACTTTTTAATCAAAGAAGCAATTTCATAGGCACCCTTAAAAGCAACAAATTCTTCAATTTTATCAATATCATAGTAATTATAAACACCCTTGGCATAAGAAGATACGATTCCATTATCCTTAAACTCACATTGATAGGGAAGGTGTTTTTAGGGTCTTTAGAACAACAAGTAAAATCATAAATTTTGCATAAATTCCAAGCATAGCATTGCAAAGTATTAATATGATGCCATAAAAGTTTCCTTTTTTGAGATAATGGTGTCACACATAATAAGCATACTCATTTAACGGTTTGCCCTCAACTAAGCTAGTTAGGGTTTCAGCACGAGCACAAACGGATCGAAAATGATCCAAGTAAAAAGCTTCAACAGTGTGATAGATTTTGGGTGGTTCTTCAACCATTGGTGTAGTAGGTTCAACTATTTTTTTGGTATTTCGTGTTTCATATCCATAACTAAATATAGAGAACAACTTAGAACAACAAATGAAATCTACTTAATGATAAAGCAAACAAGCACATACGAGAATATACACCCTACACTATTATTGTCGGGGGGATTACCCCCGGGTAGGCTAAAGGAGATGACTCAACATTTTAAAACTTTGGGGGACCCACCCCCGGTATGTGAAGCCCCAAGAATCAACAAGACATACGAAGAAGTGAAGGCAGAAGACAGAGTTGCAAACCGGCCGGCTCCTCCCGGCAGCCTCCACTCGGCCGGCTCGGCAACCTCCACTTGTCCGGCTCGGCAGCCTCCACTTGTCCGGCTCGGTAGCCTCCACCCGTCCGGCTGTCCGGCTCCCCTTGTCCGGCTCCTCTAGTCCGACTCCTCCTGTCCGGCTCCCCCTGTCCGGCTCCTCCTGTCCAGCTATGGACTGATGTGTTGGGAGACGTAGTAGTAAATCAAAAAATTTCTACGATCACCAAGATCAATTTATGGAGAAACCAGCAACGAGTGGGAAGAGATTGCATCTTCATACCTTTGAAGATCGCTAAGCGGAAGTGTTACAAGAACGCGGTTGGTGGAGTCGTACTCGCAGCGATTCAGATCACGGTCGATTCCGATCTAAACGCTGAACAACGGTGCCTCCGCGTTCAACACACGTACATCCCGGTGACGTCTCCCGCGCCTTGATCCAGCAAGGAGGAGTGAGAGGTTGGGGAAGATCTCCAACATCAGCACGACGGTGTGGTGGTGGTGGAGCAGCAAGGTATTTTGGCAGGGCTTCGCCTAAGCATTGTGGAGGACGAAGAAGAGAGGTAGGGCTGCGTCGTGGGAGAGAGAGATCAAATCTTGTCTCAAAACAGCCAAAACCTCAAGTATATATAGGAGGAGGGAGAGGGAGGGCTGCCTTGGCCCCTCCTCCATGGAGGAGAGGTTCGGCCGAGCTAGGGGAGGAGTCCACCTCCCACAACAGTCCACCTCCCACAAGGGAGGTGGATCTCCTCCTTTCAGACTCCTTTTTGCCTTATCTCTTTATCCCTATGCGCATGGGCCTTTAGCAAAGGTCTTTCCCATCCCAATAAGAGCTGGCACACTTTATATAACAGCCCATAAGGTCCTTTGGACGTCACACCCCTCCCGAGGGTCCTCCGGCACCCTCCCGGCACTCCCGGTACACTACCGATGAGCCCGAAAACTTTTGGGTGACCAAAACAGGACTTCCTATATATCAATCTTTACCTCCGGACCATTCCGGAGCTCCCCGTGACGTCTGGGATCTCATCCAGAACTCCAAACAACGTTTGGTAATCATGTATATCATTTCCCTATAACCCTAGCATCATTGAACCTTAAGTGTGTACACCCTACGGGTTCGGGAGACAAGTAGACATGACCGAGACACCTCTCTGGTCAATAACCAACAACAGGATCTGGATACCCATGTTGGCTCCCACATGCTCCACGATGATCTCATAGGATTAACCACGATGTCGGGGATTCAATCAATCCCGTATCCACTTCCCTTTGTCTACCGGTATGATACTTGCCCGAGATTCGATCGTCGGTATCCCTATACCTTGTTCAATCTCGTTAACGGCAAGTCTCTTTACTCGTTCCACAACACATCATCCCGTGGCTAACTCCTTAGTCACATTGAGCTCATTATTATGATGTCTTACCGAGTGGGCCTAGAGATACCTCTCCGTCACACGGAGTGAGAAATCCCAGTCTCGATTCGTGCCAACCCAACAGACACTTTCAGAGATACCCGTAGTGCACCTTTATAGCCACCCAGTTACGTTGTGACGATTGGCACACCCAAAGCATTCCTATGGTATCTGGAAGTTGCACAATCTCATGGTCTAAGGAAACAATACTCGACATTAGAAAAGCTTTAGCAGACGAACTACACGATGTTGTGCTATCTTAGGATTGGGTCTTGTCCATCACATCATTCTCCTAATGATGTGATCCCGTCATCAACGACATCCAATGTCCATGGTCATGAAACCGTGACCATCTATTGGTCAACGAGCTAGCCAACTAGAGTCTCACTAGGGACATGTTGTGTCTATGTATTCACACATGCATTACGGTTTCCGGTTAACACAATTATAGGATGAATAATAGACAATTATCATGAACAAGGAAATATAATAATAACCATTTTATTATTGCCTTTAGGGCATATTTCCAACAGTCTCCCACTTGCACTAGAGTCAATAATCTAGTTCACATTGCCATGTGATTAACACTTACATCACCATGTGATCATATCATCATGTGGTTAACACCCAATCAGTTCTGGGGTTTGATCATGTTTTGCTCGTGAAAGAGGTTTAGTCAACGGATCTACGACATTCGGATCCGTATGTACTTTGCAAATCTCTATGTCATACTGTAGACACTACTCCCATGCTCCACTTGGAGCTATTCCAAATGGCTACTCCACTATATGTATCCGGATTTCTACGAAGAGTCATCCGGATTGGTGTTAAAGCTTGCATTGTCGTAACCCTTTACGACGAACTCTTTATCACCTCCATAATCGAGAAATATTTCCTTAGTCCTCTAGTTACTAAGGATAATTTCGACCGTTGTCCAGTGATTCACTCCCGGATCACTCTTGTACCCCTTGACAAACTCATGGCAAGGCACACACACAGGTGCGGTACACAACATGGCATACTATATAGAGCATATGGCTGAAGCATAGGGGATGACACTCATCTTTTCTCTATTTTCTGCCGTGGTCGGGCATTGAGCTGTGCTCAATCTCACACCTTCTAATGCAGGCAAGAACCCTTTCTTGGACTGATCCATATTGAACTTGTTCAATATCTTGTCAAGGTATGTACTCATTGAAATTATTATCAAGCATTTTGATCTATCTCCATAAATCTTGATGCCCAACAATTAGGTAGCTTTATCTAGGTATTCCTTTGAAAAACTTTTTCCAAACAACCATTTATGCTTTCTAGAAATTATACATCATCTCCGATCAATAATATGTCAACTACATATTCTTATCAGAAATTCTATAGTGCTCCCACTCACTTTCTTGTAAATACAAGTTTCTCATAAACTTTGTATAAACTCAAAAACTTTGATCACTTCATCAAAGCTCATATTCCAACTCCGAGATGCTTGCTCCAGTCCATAGAAGGATCACTGGAGTTTGCATACCTTTTAGCATTCTTAGGATTGACAAAACCTTTTGGTTGTATCTCATACAACTCTTCCTCACGGAAACCATTAAGGAAGCCTTGTTTTGACATCCATCTGCCAGATTTCATAATCGAAAAATGCAGCAACTACTAACATAATTTTAACAGACTTTTAGCATCACTACGGATGAGAAAATCTCATTGCAATCAACTCCTTGAACTTGGTGGAAACTTCTTTGCGACAAGTCGAGCTTTATAAATGGTGACATTTCACCATTAGTGCCTGTGTTCATCTCAAAGGTCCATTTGTACTCAACGACCTGCCGTTCAACGGGCAAGTCTACCAAAGTCCATACTTGGTTTCCATACATGGATCCTTTCTTGGATTTCATGGCTCCTAGCCATTTGTAGGAATCCGGGCCTACCATCGCTTCTCCATAGTTCGTAGGTTCATCATTGTCCAACAACATGACCTCCAAGACAGGGTTGACGTACTACCCAGGAGCAGTACGCGTCCTTGTCGATCGACGAGGTTCGATAGTAACTTGATCTGAAGCTTCATGATCATCATCATTAACTTCCTCTTCAACTGACGTAGGCTCCACCGAAACATCTTTCTGTGTTGCGCTACTCTCTGGTTGAAACAAAAGTTCAACAACCTCATCAAGTTCTATCTTCCTCCCACTCATTTCTTTCGAGAGAAACTCTTTCTTGAGAAAGGACCCGTTCTTAGCCACAGACACTTTTGCGCTTGGATCTGAGATAGAAGGTATACCCAATGTCTCCTTAGGGTATTCTATGAAGATGCATTCATCTGCTTTGGGTTCGAGCTCACTAGGTGAAAACCCTTTTCACATAAGTGTCGCAGCCCCAAACATTAAGAAGAGACAACTTAGGCTTCTGTCAAACCACAATTCACACGGTGTCATCTCAACAGACTTAGATGGTGCCCTATTAAAGGGAATGGATTTGTCTTTAATGCATAACCCCATAACGATAGTGGCAAAACGATAAGAGAGATCATAGTACTCACTATATCCAATAAAGAACAACTACGACGTTCGGACACACCATCACACTATGGTGTTCCAGGAGGCGTGAGCTATGAAACAATTTCCACATTGTCTAAAATTGCATACCAAACTCATAGCTTAGATATTCACCTCCACGATCATATCGTAGACATTTTATCTTCTTGTCACGATGATCTTTAACTTCACTCTGAAACTCCTTGAACCTTTCAAACATTTTAGACTCGTGTTTCATTAAGTAAATATCCTCATATTCACTCAAATCATCAGTGAAGGTAAAGAAAATAATGATATCCACTGCATGTTTCAACACTCATTGGACCACATACATCAACATGTATCAATTCCAATAAGCCACTAGCCCGCTTCATCATACCGGAAGACGGAGTCTTAGTCATCTTGCCCAAGAGGCATGGTCCGCATGTCTCAACCGATTCGAAATCGACTGAGTCCAAAGATCCATCAGCATGGAGTTTCTTCATGCGCTTTACACCAATATGATGTTTGTGGCAGTACCACAAGAATGTGGTACTATCATTATTAACTTTGTATCTTTGGTACCAACGTTATGAGCATATGTGTTACTACGATCAAGATTCAATACACCATTCCGATTGGGTGCATGACCATTGAAGGCATTATTCATGTAAACAGAATAACCATTATTCTCTAACTTAAATGAATAACCGTATTGCACTAAACACGATCCAATCATGTTCATGCTCAACGCAAACACCAAATAACATTTATTTAGGTTTATTTCTAATCCCGAAGGTAGAGAAAGCGTGCGATGGTGATCACATCAACCTTGGAAAGACTTCCAACACACATTGTCACCTTTCACTTAGATAGCCTCCATTTATTCCGTAGCTTTTATTTCGAGTTGCTAACACTTAGCAACTGAACCGGTATCTTATACCCAAGTGCTACTAGGAGTACTAGCAAGGTACACATCAATAACACGTATATCAAATATACTTCTTTTGACATTGGCAGCCTTCTTATCTACCAAGTATCTAGGGTTGTTCCGCTTCAGCGACCGTTCTCCTCATAATAGAAGCACATAGTCTCGGGTTTTGGCTCAACCTTGGGTTTCTTCACTAGAGCGGCTACTGGCTTGTCATTCCTAAAGTTTTTCCCTTCTTGCCCTTGCCCTTATTGAAACTAGTGGTTTTCACTTAACCATCGACACTTGATGCTCCTTCTTGATTTCTACCTTCGCGGTGTCAAACAACACGAATAGCTCACGGATCATTATCTCCATCCCTGACATTTTATAGTACATCACAAAGCTCCAGTAGCTTGGTGGCAGTGACTTGGAGAACCGTATTAATCACTATCTTATCTGGAAGATTAACTCCCACTTGATTCAAGCGATTGTAGCACCCAGACAATTTGAGCACGTGCTCACCGATTGAGCTACTCTCTTTTATCCTGTTGGCAAAGAATCTTGTTGGAGGTCTCATACCTCTCAACACAGGCATGAACCTGAGATCCCAATCTCAGGTCTTAGAACATCTCATATGTTCTGTGACGTTCAAAATGTTTTGAAGCCTCAATTCTAAGCCGTAATACATGACGCACTGAACTATCAAGTAGACATCATAAAATGCATGTCAGATGTTCACAACATCTATAGACAACGCTTGAGGGAATGGTGCACTGAGCGGTGCATCAAGGACACAAGCCTTCTGTGCAGCAATGAGGACAATCCTAAGATCACGGACCCAGTCCGCATTATTGCTACCATCATCTTTCAACTTACTTTTCTCTAGGAACGTATCAATAAGACAGGGGAGCTATAGCGTGAGCTATCTACACCATAATTTGCAAAGACACTTTTAGACTAAGTTCATGATAATTAAGTTCAGATAATCAAATTATTTAATGAACTCCCACTTAGATAGACATCCCTCTAGTCATCTAAGTGATACATGATTCACGTCAACTAGCCCGTGTCTGATCAGCACGTGAGACGGACTAGTCATCCATGGTGAACATCTGCATGTTGATCGTATCTTCTATACGACTAATGTTCGACCTTTCAGTCTCCCGTGTTCCGAGGCCATGTCTGTACATGCTAGGCTCATTAAGTCAACCTAAGTGTTTCACGTGTGTAAATCTGGCTTACACCCGTTGTATGCGAACGTTAGAACCTATCACACCCGATCATCACATGGTGCTTCGGAACAACGATCCTTAGCAACGGTGCAAAGTTAGGGTGAACACATCTCTTGAAATTTTATTGAGAGATCATCTTATTTACTACCATCATTCTAAGAAAATAAGATGTAAACATGATAAACATCACATGCAATCAATATAGTGACATGATATGGCGAATATCATCTTGCTCCTTTGATCTCCATCTCTGGGGCACCATGATCATCACTGTCACTAGCACGACACCATGATCTCCATCATCATGTCTTCATGAAGTTGTCTCGTCAACTATTACTTCTACTACTATGACTAAATTTAGCAATAAAGTAAAGTAATTACATGGCGTTTATGATTGACACGCAAGTCATACAATAAAATAAGACAACTCCTATGGCTCCTGCCGATTGTCATACTCATCGACATGCAAGTCGTGAATCCTATTACAAGAACATGTTCAATATCATACATCACAATGCATCACATCACATCGTTTGGCCATATCACAGCACAAGGCATCTGCTGCAAAAACAGGTTAGACGTCCTCTAATTTGTTGTTGCAAGTTTTTACGTGGCCGCTATAGGTTTCTAGCAAGAACGTTTCTTACCTATGCCAAAAACCACAACGTGATATGAAAATTGCTATTGACCCTTCATAAGGACCCTTTTCATCAAATCCGCTCTGACTAAGGTGGGAGAGACAGACACCCGCTAGCCACCTTATGCAACAAGTGCATGTCAGGCGGTGGAACCGGTCTCATGTAAGCGTACGTGTAAAGTTGGTCCGGGCCACTTCATCCCACAATACCGTCGAGTCAAGATAAGACTAGTAACGGCAAGCAAATTAACAAGATTGACGCCCACAACAACATGTGTTCTACTCGTGCATATATTCTACGCATAGACCTAGCTCATGATGCCACTATTGGGAGACGTAGTAGTAAATCAAAAAAATTCCTATGATCACCAAGATCTATCTATGGAGAAACCAGCAATGAGTGGGAAGAGATTGCATCTTCATACCTTTGAAGATCGCTAAGCGGAAGCGTTACAACAACGCGGTTGGTGGAGTCGTACTCGCAGCGATTCAGATCGCGGTCGATTCTGATCTAAGCGTCGAACAACAGCGCCTCCGCGTTCAACACACGTACAACCCGATGACATCTCCGGTGCCTTAATCCAGCAAGGAGGAGGGGGAGGTTGGGGAAGAGCTCCAACAGCAGCACGACGGTGTGGTGGTGGTGGACCAGCAAGGTATTCCGGCAGGGCTTCGCCTAAGCACTGCGGAGGAGGAAGAAGAGAGGTAGGGATGCACCATGGGAGAGAGAGATCAAATCTTGTCTCAAAATACCCAAAACCTCAAGTATATATAGGAGGAGGGAGAGTTAGGGCTTCCTTGGCCCCTCCTCCAAGAAGGAGATGTTCGGTCGAGCTAGGGGAGGAGTCCACCTCCCACAAGGGAGGTGGATCTCCTCCTTTCAAATTCCTTTTTGCCTTATCTATTTATTGTTGGAAATATGCCCTAGAGGCAATAATAAAATGGTTATTATTGTATTTCCTAGTTCATGATAATTGTCTATTGTTCATGCTATAATTGTGTTAACCGGAAACCATAATACATGTGTGAATACATAGACCACAACGTGTCCCTAGTGAGCCTCTAGTTGGCTAGCTCGTTGATCAATAGATGGTCTCGGTTTCATGACCATGGACATTGGATGTCGTTGATAACGGGATCACATCATTAGGAGAATGATGTGATGGACAAGACCCAATCCTAAGCATAGCACAAGATCGTGTAGTTCGTTTGCTAAAGCTTTTAAATGTCAAGTGTCATTTCCTTAGACCATGAGATTGTGTAACTCCCGGATACCGTAGGAATGCTTTGGGTGTGCCAAACGTCACAACGTAACTGGGTGGCTATAAAGGTACACTATGGGTATCTCCGAAAGTGTCTGTTGGGTTGACACGAATCGAGACTGGGATTTGTCACTCCGTGTGACGGAGAGGTATCTCTGGGCCCACTCGGTAAGACATCATCATTATGAGCTCAATGTGACTAAGGACTTAGTCACGGGATGATGTATTACGGAACGAGTAAAGAGACTTGCCGGTAACGAGATTGAACAAGGTATGGGGATACCGACGATCGAATCTCGGGCAAGTACCATACCGATAGACAAAGGGAATTGTATACGGGATTGATTGAATCCCTGACATCGTGGTTCATCCGATGAGATCATCGTGGAGTACGTGGGAGCCAACATGGGTATCCAGATCCCGCTGTTGGTTATTGGCCGGAGAGGTGTCTCGGTCATGTCTACGTGTCTCCCGAACCCGTAGGGTCTACACACTTAAGGTTCGATGACGCTAGGGTTATAGGGAAATGGTATACATGATTACCGAAGGTTTTTCCTAGTCCCGGATGAGATCCCGGACGTCACGAGGAGCTCCGGAATGTTCTGGAGGTAAAGGTTGATATATAGGAAGTGAGGATTTGGTTACCGGAAGTGTTCCGGGTGTCACCGGTAGTGTACCGGGACCACCGGAAGGGTTCCGGGGGTCCACCAAGTGGGCCCACCTGCCCCGGAAGGTTCCGTGGGCTAAGAGTGGGAGGGAGCCAGCCCCTAGGTGGGCTGGTGCGCCTCCCACCCCAGCCCAAGGTGTGGCAAAGGTGGAAGGGGGCAAACCCTAGGCTTAGATGGGCCTTAAGGCCCACCCTAGGGCGCCCCACCTCTCCCTTGCCCTAGCCGCCGGCCAGATGGCATCTGGTGGCTGCCGCCACCCCTAGGGTGGAACCCTAGGGCGCAGCCACCCCTCCTCCCTCTCTCCTATATATAGTGGAGGTATTTGGGGCTGCACAATACACTGTTCTCCCTCTCTCTCTGGTGCAGCCCTACCTCCTCCTCCCCTCGTTCTCCGTAGCGCTTAGCGAAGCTCTGTCGGAGTACCACGCAGCTCCACCGCCACCACGCCGTCGTGCTGCCGGAGCTCTCCCTCAACCTCTCCTCCCTCCTTGCTGGATCAAGGCATAGGAGACGTCACCGGGCTGCACGTGTGTTGAACGCGGAGGTGTCGTCCGTTCGGCACTTGATCGGATCTACCGCGATCTGAATCGCTGCGAGTACGACTCCATCAACCGCGTTCTAGCAACGCTTCCGCTTAGCGATCTTCAAAGGTATGAATATGCAATCTCTCCCCTCTCGTTGTTGGTTTCTCCATAGATAGATCTTGGTGACACGTAGGAAAATTTTGATTTACTACTACGTCTCCCAACATTTATCCCTATGCGCATGGGACTTTAGAAAAGGTCTTGCCCAGCCCAATAAGAGTTGGCACACTTTATCTAACAGCCCATAAGGTCCTTTGGTCGTCACACCCCTCCCGGGGGTCCTCCGGCACCCTCTCGGCACTCCCGGTACACTACCGATGAGCCCGAAAACTTTCCGGTGACCAAAACAGGACTTCCTATATATCAACCTTTACCTCCAGAACATTCCGGAGCTCCTCGTGACGTCCGGGATCTCATCCGGGACTAGGAAAAACCTTCGGTAATCATGTATACCATTTCCCTATAACCCTAGCATAATCAAACCTTAAGTGTGTAGACCCTATGGCTTCGGGAGACACGTAGAAATGACCAAGACACCTCGCCGGTCAATAACCAACAGCGGGATCTGGATACCCATGTTGTCTCCCACATGCTCCACGATGATCTCATCGGATGAACCACGATGTCGGGGATTCAATCAATCCCGTATGCAATTCCCTTTGTCTACCAGTATGATACTTGCCCAAGATTCGATCGTCAGTATCCCTATACCTTGTTCAATCTCATTACCGGCAAGTCTCTTTACTCGTTCCGCAACACATCATCCCATGGCTAACTCCTTATTCACATTGAATTCATTATGATGACGTCTTACCGAGTGGGCTTAGAGATACCTCTCCATCATACAGAGTGACAAATCTCAGTCTCGATTCGTGCCAACCCAACAGATACTTTTGGAGATACCCATAGTGCACATTTATAGCCACCCAGTTACGTCGTGACGTTTGGCACACCCAAAGCATTCCTACGGTATCCGGGAGTTGCACAATCTCATGGTCTAAGGAAACGATACTTGACATTAGAAAATCTTTAGCAGACGAACTACACGATCTGGTGCTATGCTTAGGATTGGGTCTTGTCCATCACATCATTCTCCTAATGATGTGATCCCATCATCAACGACATCCAATGTCCATGGTCATGAAACCGTGACCATCTATTGATCAACGAGCTAGCCAACTAGAGGCTCACTAGGGACACGTTGTGGTCTATGTATTCACACATGCGTTACGGTTTCCGGTTAACACAATTATAGCATGAACAATCGACAATTATCATGAACAAGGAAATATGATAATAACCATTTTATTATTGCCTCTAGGGCATATTTCTAACATGATGAAGTCAGCGCCCTATGTCGCATCGGACACACACGGACCAGATGGCCATATCTCATGGCGGTGCGCTATTGGCGAGCAGGAGCACACTGTACGCACATCATGTAGTACTCTCTATAGTGTAACCTGCCCCCTGGACACTAGTTTATAAAGTGCACCACGGGACAAACATAGCTTAGTCCACAAGCTACATGTGGCTTGACATGTAAGCTACCCATGGTAGCTTACACCTCAAGCTGCTTGGGATGTAAGCTACCCACTATGGCTTACATCCCAAGCTACCCATCCATGCCTACATAGAGGCCCCCTCTCACTCTCTCAAGGGGGCTGGCTTCCCTCACATTCTCTCATCCCCACTCTCACGTGCTCACACACACACATGAGGCAAGAATCCCCATGGCTCTCCTCTCCCATACAGCTCCAGGAGCAACCATGTACCGGATATTCCACAGATATACACATATGCACGAGTAGGGGTATTATCTCTCCGAAGAGCCCCGAACCTGGGTAAACCACTGCATGCTATTCGCATACCCGTCCCGGATCATCCACGACAGCCTTGGCCTCATAAGCGACCCCATGGCATCTACTGTCTTGCGTGACCCCCCATGAGAAAACGACGACAGTTGGCGCCCACCATGGGTCCTGCTGCTGCTGGAACCGCGGTCCCGGCGGGATCCTTTTCGTCACCGCCACCGTGGAGTCGCCGCTATCTTTTTGGGGGCTCGACTTCAACACGCCCTCGGGGCGAATGCGCTCGATGCCGCGCCCTTGCTGCTGGTCTCGTCACCGTCACCTCGGCGTCACCGCTATCTTTCCGGGGACTCGACTTCAACACGCCCCCGGGGCGAATGCGCGCGACACCGCGTCCTCGCTGTCGGTCTCGTCACTGCCATCGTGGCGTCGCCGCTATCTTTCTGGGGGCTCGCCATCAACACGCCACCAGAGCGAATGCGCATGATGTTGTGTCCTCGCCACAGGTCTGGTCATCACCGACCGCTCTTCCAACCCCGCGCGCCGCCTTCCGCGGCTCCCAGCCACTGCTGGTCGCCGCTAGCTCCGTTCCTCCGTGTCGTCCATGCGCCGGCACCGATCCACCTCTGGCCTCCACACGCCAGGTCACCTCCCGCGCCTCCTAGCGGTGTCCAACAGCCAACTCGACTCGCCCATCCCGAGCCGGCTCGCGGTGCGCGCCAGCTGCGTTCGTGGTTGCCCCGTTCCGCCCCTTCGTTTGCTCCCCTGTGGCCGTCCACGACCAACGCCGGCTTGCTCCCACGCCCCCGCGTGTTGTGCTGGTCGGCACGCGTAGTCCGAGCCCCCGTATGCTCAACCTCCACGGGAATCACCTGAGGCCCTCGCCACCCCTCCGGCGCCGCTCCGTCTGAGCTCCCCCGCGCGCTACCCTTTTCTCCCGTGGCCCGCGCGCTGGCTCGGCGCTGCCTCATCGCGCCTCTCCGCCCCCGTGGCTATGCGCCCATGCCCTGTTGCAGCTCCACCCTGACGCCATGCCGCCAGCCTTGCACTACCCCAGTGCACGGCCGCACCAGCTCCGTCTTGCAGCACCCCCCGTGCGCGCGCCTCCGCCTGTGTGGGCCTGCCTGCCCCGCGATCCAGCTCTGGCTGCCCCGTCGTAGCTCCTCTGCACCCGAGCCAGCTCCGACTTCAGCCACGGCCAATGCCGTCTGAGCGCACTCGTGCTCCCACGTCGTCCGGCTGCCCCGTTGCCTCTGCGCCGGCTCTCTCTATGCGCGCTCACATCACTCTGGCCGCCCTCGCGCGCACCCACACCTGAGCCGGCCCCGACTTTAGCCACGGCCGGCTCCGCCTGAGCGCACTCGCGCTCTCGGGTCACCCGGCTATGCTCTCGTGCCCGCGTCCCTCCACCGGCATAGTCGTGCCTCGCCTCTCCGCCCGTTACCACGTCCAGCTCCGCCAGCTGGCCCCGTCCGCACGGACCGGAATCTCCGAGCCGTGCCCTCTGCTCCGGCTCCTGCAACATCGGGTCCGGCTCCTCCCGCATCCCGGCCCCGGTGACCCTGCTCTGTTCCTCCGCGCCTGCCGGGTCCTCGCGGCCGCTGCGCCCCAGCCATCAGCCGGCTTTGCCTCGCCGCGTCCCCGGTCCAGCCGCGCGCCGGTGCCGGTTTGTCTCGCCGTCGTGCCTGGCCTCGGCTGACGCCCCCACGCACTGGCCGGCTCCTGTCGTCGACCCAGCTCCCGAGCAGAGAAAAGAAAAAAGGGGAGGGGTTGGCTGCCTTGCCGGCTGATAAAAAAGAAGCGAGGCGGGTCCGACACAGACAAAAAAAATTCCGCATGTGCGTCCGCCTGCTTCACCACTCGGACGGCCAGCCACGACCCATCCCGGAGGCTCGAAGGCTACACCCAGCGGGTGTGCCTGCGTGCTCCACAATCACCAAGCCGCGCCGGCCATCTTTAACAAACCACCTAGCCTACGTGAAAATTAACGAACCTCCCCGCCCAGAGGCGCAGAGGCTACCTTCGGCAGCGCCTCACGCACACCAGCCGGCGGACCCCACGTCCGCCCCCGGCAGCGCCTCACGCACACCAGCCTGCGGACCTCGCGTCCGCCTTTGGCGGTGCCTCGTGCAAACCAGCCGACAGACCCCGCATCCGCCCTTGGCAGCGCCTCGCACACACAAGCCGACAGACCCCGTGTCCGTCCTTGGCAGCGCCTCGCGCACACCAGTAGCGGACCCCGCGTCCGCCCTCGGCAGCGCCTCGCGCACATCAGCCAACGGACCCCGCATCCGCCATTGGCAGCGCCTCGCGCACACCTGTCGGCGGACCCCGCGTCCGCCCTAGGCAGGGTCTCATGCACACTAGCCCGTGGACCCCGCGTTCGCGCCCGGCAGGGCTTCGTGCCCATTAACCGGCGGACTCCCCGTCCGCGCCCGGCAGCGCCTCGCGGCCGTCAGCCAGCGGACCCCAAGTCCGCGCCTGGCAGTGCCTCGTGCGAGTCTGCAGAACCACATCGGCTACAAACCGCGTTGGCCGACATCGACAAAACCGCCTCGCCGGCACCCAAAAGTAATGTGAGATCTCCATGTGCATACCCTTGAACCGTACACACAAAACAAATAACCCCAAGCAACCCTCGGGTGCCATCTCTGCATTTATTCTGCTGCCCTATTGTTCGCCCTGGCGCCAGCTAGTCTTGGCCCGGAGCTGACCGCTTGGCTCGATACGTTTGATCCCACAGGATGGCTTAGTAGCGTGCACGGTACCAAAGGCCTACTCTTTGTCTCAGCTATAGACTGCATCGCGGCTATCCGGCTAGCGATAGCAAATGCTTGAGGTCACCACACGCGAAAACCGTCCAGGGAGAAAACAGCTTGGGCGACCCGGTCGTTTTCATTTATGAGTTTCTGCTCGGTCAAGTCTTCTCCCAGAGTCCGTGTACTATACGCTCTATTCTGTGGCCCACTCTTCGTCTCATCTATAGACCGGCTCCCGGCTGTCCGACTAGCACGAGCAAAAGCCAAAAGCAGAGAGAACATGAAAAAGACTTAAGGGGCTCAGACGAAACCGACTCGGCACCCTCTGCACCAACTTGCACTGCCAAAATCAAATATTTGATATATCTGTGCCGACTTAACCTTGTCTTTTGCACGATCATTTCCATGAGGAACCTCCTTGCTCGGAGGCTCGGAGGCTACTCCTAGCAGGGCACCGCGCTCAACAGCAGGCAGACCCCGGGTCCGTCTACGGCAGGGCTCCACGCCCATCAGCCGGCAGGCCCTCCATCCGTGCCCGGCAGCGCCTCGCGGTCGACAGCCGGCGGACCCCGCGATCGCCTTCGGCAGGACTCGACGCCTATTAGCAGGCGGACCCTCCGTCCGCGCTCGACAGCAAGCGGACCCTCCATCCATGCCCGACAGCGCCTCTCGCTCGACGGCCGGCGGACCCCGCGTCTGCCTTCGGAAGGGCTCCATGCCCACTAGCCAGCGGACCCTCCGTTTGTGCCCGGCAGCGCCTCGCGCTCGGCAGCCGACGGACCCCACGTCCGCGTTCGGTAGGGCTCCACGCCCACCAACCGGCAGACCCTCCGTCCGCGCCCGACAGCGCCTCGCGCCCGACAGCGTCTCACGTGATGATCGGACACGGGCTAGTTGACGTGGATCATGTGTCACTTGGATGACTAGAGAGATGTCTATCTAAGTGGGAGTTCATTATATAATTTGATTATGTGAACTTAATTATCATGAACTTAGTCTAAAATTGTCTTTACAATCTATCTTGTAGATCCAATGGCCCAAGCTAATGTTGCCCTCAACTTTAACATGTTCCTAGAGAAAACCAAGCTAAAAGACGATGAAAGCAACTATACGGACTGGGTCCGTAGCTTGAGGATCATCCTCATAGCTTCCAAGAAATCATATGTCCTTGATGCACCGCTAGGTGACGCACCCATTTTCCCAGCAACTCAAGACGTTATGAACGCCTAGCAGTCGCGTTGTGATGATTACTCCCTGGTTCAGTGTGGCATGATTTACAGTTTAGAACCAGGGCTCCAAAATCGTTTTGAGCAACACGGAGCATACGAGATGTTCCAAGAGGTGAGAATGGTTTTCCAAGCTCATGCCCGGGTCGAGAGATATGATGTCTCTGACAAGTTCTTCAGTTGTAAGATGGAGGAATAGTTTTGTCAGTGAGCACATACTCAAAATGTCTGGGTTGCACAATCACTTGTCTCAGCTGGGAGTTAATCTTTCGGATGACTCGGTTATTGACAGAATCCTCTAGTCGCTCCCACCTAGCTACAAGAGCTTTTTGATGAACTACAACATGCAGGGGATGGAAAAGTCCATTCCTGAGTTGTACTTGATGCTGAAATCAGCGGAGGTCAAGATCAAAAAGGAGCATCAAGTGTTGATGGTGAATAAGACCACTAGTTTCAAGAAAGTCAAGGGTAAGAAGAACTTCAAGAAGGATGGCAAAGCTGTTTCTGCGCCCGGTAAGCAAGTTGCAGAAAGAAGAACAAGCATGGAGGGTTCGGCAACGTTAAAAGTATACGTGATATACTTGTTATTGGTGTGTACCTTACCAGCGCTCGTAGTAGCTATTGGGCATTTTATATCGGTGCAGTTGCTCACATTTGTAACCCCAAGCAGGAGCTGCGGAATAAGCAGAGACTGGCGAAGGATGAGGTGATGATGCACGTCGAGAATGGTTCCAAGGTTGATGTGATCGCCGTCGGCATGCTACCCCTACATCTACCTTCGGGATTAGTTTTAAACCTTAATAATTGTTATTTAGTACCAGCTTTGAGCATGAACATTGTATCTGGATCTCGTTTGATGCGAGATGGCTACTCATTTAAATCTAAGAATAATGGTTGTTCTATTTATATGAGAGAAATGTTTTATGGTCATGCCCCACTGGTCAATGGTTTATTTTTGATGAATCTCGAACATGATGTTACACATGTTCATAGTGTGAGTACCTAAAGATGTAAGATTGATAATGATAGTCCCACTTACATGTGGCACTGCCGCCTTGGTCATATTGGTGTCAAACGCATGAAGAAACTTCATGCTGATGGACTTTTGGAGTCTCTTGATTTTCAATCATTTGACACGTGCGAACCATGCCTCATGGGCAAGATGACCAAGAATCCGCTCTCCAGAACAATGGAGCAAGCAACTGACTTGTTGGAGATAATACATACCGATGTATGCGGTCCAATGAGTGTTAAGGCTCGCGGTGGCTACCATTATGTTCTAACCCTCACTGATGACTTAAGCAGATATGGGTATGTCTACTTAATGAAATACAAGTCTGAAACCTTTGAAAAGTTCATGGAATTTTAGAGTGAGGTAGAGAATCAACGTGACAGGAAAATAAAGTGCCTACGATCTGATCGTGGCGGAGAATATTTGAGTCATGAGTTTGGCACGTACCTAAGGAAATGTAGAATTGTTTCACAACTCATGCCACCTGGCACACCTCAGCGAAACGGTGTGTCTGAAGGTCGTAATTGCACTCTATTGGATATGGTGCGATCTATGATGTCTATTACCGACTTACCGCTATCATTTTGGGGATATGCATTAGAGACTGCCGCATTCACTTTAAATAGGGCACCGTCTAAATCCGTTGAGATGACACCGTATGAATTATGGTTTGGAAAGAAACCTAAGTTGTCGTTTTTGAAAGTTTGGGGATGCGATGCTTATGTGAAGAAACTTCAACCTGAGAAGCTCGAACCCAAAGCGGAAAAGTGCGTCTTCATAGGATACCCCAAAGAAACTGTTGGGTATACCTTCTACCTCAGATCCAAAGGCAAAGTCTTTGTTGCCAAGAATGGATCCTTTCTAGAGAAAGAGTTTCTCTCGAAAGAAGTAAGTGGGAGGAAAATAGAACTTGATGAGGTAATTGTACCTCCACTCGAACTGGAGAGTAGCGCATCACAGGAAGTTATTTCTATGGATCCTGCATCGACTGGAGAGGAAGTTAATGATGATGATTATGAAACTTCAGATCAAGTTGCCATTGAACCTCGAAGGTCCACAAGGACACATTCCGCACCAGAGTGGTACAGCAACCCTATCCTGGAGATCATGTTGTTGGACAACGATGAACCTTCGAACTATGAAGAAGCGATGGCGGGCCCGGATTCCAACAAATGGCTTGAAGCCATGAAATCCGAGATAGCATCCATGTATGAGAACAAAGTATAGACTTTGGTGGGCTTGCCCGATGATAACGAGCCATTGAAAATAAATGGATCTTTAAGAAGAAGACTGACGTGGATGGTAATTTAACTGTCTATAAGGCTCGGTTTGTCGCTAAGGGTTATCGACAAATTCAAGGAATTGACTACGCTGACACTTTATCACCCGTAGCGATGCTGAAGTCTGTCCAAATCATGTTAGCAATTGCCGCATTTTATGATTATGAGATCTGGAAAATGGACGTCAAAACAGCATTACTTAATGGTTTCCTTAAGGAAGAACTGTATATGATGCAGTCGGAAGGTTTTGTCAATCCTAAAGATGCTAACAAAGTATGCAAGCTCGAGCGCTCCATCTATGGGCTGGTGCAAGCATCTCGGAGTTGGAACATTCGCTTTAATGAGGTGATTAAAGCGTTTGGATTGATACAGGTTTATGGAGAACCATGTATTTACAAGAAAGTGAGTGGGAGCTCTGTAGCATTTCTCATATTATATGTGGATGACATACTGATAATGGGAAATGATATAGAACTCTTGGAAAGTATAAAGGCCTACTTGAATAAGTGTTTTTCAATGAAGGACCTTGGAGAAGCTGCTTAGATATTAGGTATTAAGATCTATAGAGATAGATCGAGACGCCTCATAGGTCTTTCACAAAGCACATACCTTGACAAGATATTGAAGAAGTTCAATATCGATCGGTCCATGAAGGGGTTCTTGCCTGTGTTACAAGGTGTGAGATTGAGTACGACTCAATGCCCGACCACGGCAAAAGATATAGAAGAGATGAGTGTCATCCCTTATGCTTCAGCCATAGGCTCTATTATGTATGCCATGATGTGTACCAGACCTGATGTGAACCTTGCCATAAGTTTGGTAGGGAGGTACCAAAGTGATCCCGGAGCGGAACACTGGACAGTGGTCAAGAATATCCTGAAGTACCTGAAAAGGACAAAGGACATGTTTCTCGTATATGGAGGTGCCGAAGAGCTCGTCGTAAAGGGTTACGTCGATGCTAGCTTCGACACAGATCCGGACGACTCCAAGTCGCAAACCGGATACGTGTATGTTTTGAACGGAGGGGCAGTCAGCTGGTGCAGCAGCAAGCAAAGCATCTTGGCCGCATCTACATGTGAAGTGGAGTACATAGCTGCTTCGGAGTCTGGATGAAGGAGATCATCACCGACCTAGGAGTGATTCCAAATCCGTCGGGCCCGATGACTCTATTCTATGACAACACTGGACCTATTGCCCTTGCGAAGGAGCCCAGGTTTCACAAGAAGACAAGACACATCGAGCGCCGCTTCAACTCCATATGTGATTACATTCAGGAGGGAGATATAGATATTTTTAAAGTACATATGGATCTGAATGTCGCAGATCTGTTAACTAAACCTCTCTCACGAGCAAAACATGATCAACACCAGAATGCTATGGGTGTTCGATTCATCACAATGTAACTAGATTACTGACTCTAGTGCAAGTGGGAGACTGTTGGAAATATGCCCTAGAGGCAATAATAAAATGGTTATTATTGTATTTCCTTGTTCATGATAATTGTCTATTGTTCATGCTATAATTGTGTTAACCAGAAACCGTAATACATGTGTGAATACATAGACCACAACATGTCCTTAGTGAGCCTCTAGTTGGCAAGCTCGTTGATCAATAGATGGTCACGGTTTCATGACCATGGACATTGGATGTCATTGATAACGGGATCACATCATTAGGTGAATGATGTGATGGACAAGACCCAATCCTAAGCATAGCACAAGATCGTGTAGTTGGTTTGCTAAAGCTTTTCCAATGTCAAGTATCATTTCCTTAGACCATGAGATTGTGCAACTCCCGGATACCGTAGGAATGCTTTGGGTGTGCCAAACGTCACAACGTAACTGGGTGGCTATAAAGGTGCACTATGGGTATCTCCGAAAGTGTCTGTTGGGTTGGCACGAATCGAGATTGGGATTTGTCACTCCATATGACACAGAGGTATCTCTGGGCCCACTCGGTAAGACATCATCATAATGAGCTCAATGTGACTAAGGAGTTAGCCACGGGATGATGTGTTGCGGAATGAATAAAGAGAATTTCCGGTAACGAGATTGAACAAGTTATAGAGATACCGACGATCGAATCTCGGGCAAGTATTATACCGGTAGGCAAAGGGAATTGGATACGGGATTGATTGAATCCCCGACATCGTGGTTCATCCGATGAGATCATCGTGGAGCATGTGGGAGCCAACATGGGTATCCCGATCCCGTTGTTGGTTATTGACCAGAGAGGTGTCTCGGTCATGTCTACATGTCTCCCGAAGCCGTAGGGTCTACACACTTAAGGTTTGATGACGCTAGGTTTATAGGGAAATGGTATATGTGATTTCCGAAGGTTGTTATGAGTCTCGGATGATATCCCAGACATCATGGGGAGCTCCGGAATAGTCCGGAGGTAAAGATTGATATATAGGAAGTCCTGGTTTGGTCACCGGAAAGTTTTCGGGCTCATCGGTAGTGTACCGGGAGTGCCGGCAGGGTGGCGGAGGACCCCCGGGAGGGGTATGACAACCAAAGGACGTTATTGGCTGTTAGATAAAGTGTGCCAGCCCTTATTGGGCTGGGCAATACCTTTGCTAAAGGCCGATGCGCATAGGGATAAACAGATAAGGCAAAAAGGGAGTTTGAAAGGAGGAGATCCACCTCCCTTGTGGTAGGTGGACTCCTCCCCTAGCTCGGCCGAACCTCTCCTCCTTGGAGGAGGGGCCAAAGCAGCCCTCCCTATCCCTCCTTCTATATATACTTGAGGTTTTGTCTGTTTTGAGACAAGATTTTATCTCTCTCTCCCACGGCGTAGCCCTACCTCTCTTCTTCCTCCTCCGGAGTGCTTAGGCGAAGCCCTCCCGGAATACCTTGCTGCTCCACCACCACCACGCCATCGTGCTGCTGTTGGAGCTCTTCCCCAACCTCTCCCTCCTCCTTGCTGGATCAAGGCGCGGGAGACATCACCAAGTTGTACATGTGTTGAACGCGGAGGCGCCATTGTTCGGCGCTAAGATTGGAGTCCACCGCGATCTGAATCGCTACGAGTACGACTCCACCAACCGGGTTCTTGTAACGCTTCCGCTTAGCGATCTTCAAAGGTATGTCGATGCAATCTCTCCCCACTCGTTGTTGGTTTCTCCATAGATAGATCTTGGTGATCGTAGAAATTTTTTGATTGACTACTAAGTCTCCCAACAACCCCCGCCCACTGGCCGGCTCCTGCTGCCAACCAGCGCAGCCGGCTCCCGAGCGGAGAAAAGAAAAAAGGGGAAGGGCCGGATGCCCTGCCGGCTGATAAAAAAAAGCGAGGCGGGTCCGACACACACACAAAAAACCTTATGCATGCGCGTCCGCCTGCTTCGCCACTCGGACGACCAGCCGCGACCCGTCCCGTCTGGCCAACCGGTCTGCCTGCCGCCTACAACGCCTGGCCGGCTGAGGTGCCCGCCCGGCCGCTCGGTCGCCTGACGCCCGTTCGGTCGGATCCGACCGACCGGGACCCCCTTCGAGCACCTGGAGGCTCGAAAGGTACACCAAGCGGGTGTGTCGGCCCGCTCTGCAAGCACCAAACCGCGCCGGCCATCTTCAACAAACCACCTCGCCTACGCAAAAATCAACGAACCTCCTCGGCCGGAGGCACAAAGGCTACCTTCGGCAGCGCCTCACGCACACCAGCGGGCAGACCCCGCATCCGCCCTCGGCAGCGCCTCGCGCACACGAGCCGGCAGACCCCACGTCCGCCCTCGGCAGTGCCTCGCGCACACCAGCCAGCGGACCCCGCATCCGCCCTCGGCACCGCCTCGCGTACATCAGCCGACAGACCCCGCGTCTGCCCTTCGCAGCTCCTCACGCACACCAGCCAGCGGACCCCGCGGCCGCCCTCGGCATGGTCTCGTGCACACCAGCCAGCGGACTCCCTGTCCGCGCCCGACGGCGCCTCGCGACCGTCAGCCGGCGGACCCCAAGTCCGCGCTCGATAGCGCCTCGCGCGCGTCAGCAGAACCACGTCGGCTACAAACCGTGTTGGCCGACATCGACAAAACCGCCTCACCGGCACCCAAAAGCAATGTGAGATCTCCATGTTCATATCCTTGCACCGTACACACAGAACAAATAACCCCGAGCGACCCTTGGGGGCCATCTCCGCATTTATTCTGCTGCCCTACTATTCGCCCCGGTGCCAGCTAGTCTTGGCCCGGAGCTGGCCGCTTGGCCCGATACGTTCGATCCCACGGGATGGCTTAGTAGCGTGCACGGGACCGAAGGCCTACTCTTTGTCTTAGCTACAGATGGCACCATGGCTATCCAGCTAGCGAGAGCAAACGCTTGAGGTCACCACACGAGAAAAGCACCCAGGGAGAAAATGGCTTGGGCGACCCGGTCGTTTTCATTTATGAGTACTGTACGAGAGTCCGAGAGTCCGAGTACTGTACGCTCCATTCCGCGGCCCACTCCTCGTCTCAGCTACAGACTGGCTCCCAGTTGTCCGGCTAGCAAGAGCAAAAGCAAAAGAGCGGAGAGAATATGAAAAAGACTTACGGGGACTCGAACGAAACCTAGTCGGCACCCTCTGCAGCAACTTGCACTGCCAAAAAGAAATATTTGATATATTTGTGCCAACTTAACCTTGTATTTTGCACGGTCATTTCCATGAGGAACCTCCTCACTCGGAGGCTCGAAAGCTACTCCTGGCAGGGCACCGCGCTCGATAGCCAGCAGACCCCGCGTCCGTCTGCGGCAGGGCTCCACGCCCATCAACCGGCAGACCCTTTGTCCGCACGCGGTAGCGCCTCGCGCTCGACAGCCGACGGACCCCGCGTCTGCCTTCGGCAGGGCTCCACGCCCATCAGCCGACGGACCCTCCGTCCGCGCCCGGCAGTGCCTCGCGCTCGATAGCCGGCGGACCCCGCGTCCCCCTTCGGTAGAGCTGCACGCCCATCAGCTGGCGAACCCAACGTCCGCGCCTGGCAGCGCCTCGTGCTCGACAACCGACGGACCCTGTGTCTGCCTTCAAAAGGGCTCCACGCCCACCAGCCGGCTGACCCTCCGTCCGCGCCCGGCAGCGCCTCGCGCCCGACAGCAGGCGAACCCCGCGTCCGCCTTTGGTAGGGCTCCACGCCCATCAGCCGGCGGACCCTCCGTCCATGCCTGGCAGCGCCTCCCGCCCGACAGTCGGCGGACCCCGCGTCCCCCTTTGGCAGGGCTCCATGCCCATCAGCCGGCGGACCCTCCGTCCGCGCCCAGCAGTGCCTTGCGCCCGACAGCCGGCGGACCCCGCGTCCGCCTTCGGCAGGGCTCCACGCCCATTAGCCGGCGGACCATCCGTCCGCGCCCAGCAGCGCCTCGCGCTCGACAGCCGGTGGACCCCATGTCCGCCTTCGGCAGGGCTCCACGCTCACCAGCCGGCGGACCCTCCGGCAGCGCCTTGCGCTCGACAGTCGGCGGACCTCGCGTCCGCCTTCGGTAGGGCTCCACGCCCACTAGCCGGCGGACCCTCCGGCCGCGCCCGGCAGTGCCTCGTGCCTGACTGCCGGCGGACCCCGCGTCCGCCTTCGGCAGGGCTCCATGCCCACTAGCCGGCGGACCCTTCGTTCGCGCCCGGCAGTGCCTCGCGCCTGACAACCGGCGGACCCCGCGTCCCCCTTCGGCAGGGCTCCACTCCCATCAGCCAATGGACCCCTGCGTCCAAGCCTGGCAACGCCTCATGCTCGACAGCCGGCGGACCTCGCGTCCACTTTCGGCAGGGCTCCATGCCCATCAGCCGGCGGACCCTCCATTCGCATCTAGCAACAGCTCATGCTCGACAGCCGACAGACCCCGCTTCCGCCCTCGGCGGGGCTTCATGCCCATCAGCCGGCGGACCCCGCGTCCGCCTTCGGTAGCGCCTTGCACCCTTCAGTCGGCGGACCCCGCACCTACGCCCGACATCTGTGCCACAACCGCCTGCCTCAGGAACGGCAAAGACCCTCTGCCCGACTCCTCGAGTCGCCCGAAGGCTCGGAGGCTATACCCAGCGGATGCGCTAGCGCGCCCCCACTGGAAACCGCTAGCCGGCAGACCCGCGTCCGTGCCCGGCTTCCTCGATGCCACTGTCTACTTCGGTAATAGCAAAGACCCTCCGCCCGACTCTTCGAGTCGCCCGGAGGCTCGAAGGCTACACCCAGCAGGTGCGCTGGCACGCCCCCGCTGGAAGCAAGCCGCGTCGTCCCAAACTAGCGATCGACCATCATCAACGACTTCTGCAACAAACAACTCCACCAGCATAAACCCTCCGCCCGACTCTTCTAGTCGCCCAGAGGCTCGGAGGCTACTGTCGGGGGGATTACCCCCGGGTAGGCTCAAGGAGACGACTCAACATTTTAAAACTTCAGGGGACCCACCCCCGGTATGCGAAGCCCCGCGAATTAACAAGACAGACGAAGAAGTGAAGGCAGAAGACAGAGCTACGGACCGGCCGGCTGCTCCCGGTAGCCTCCTCTAGTCCGGCTCGGCAGCCTCCACCCGGTCGGCTCGGCAGCCTTCACCCTTCTGGCTCGGCAGCCTCCGCCCCGCCGGCTCGGCAGCCTCCACCCGGCCGGGTGGAGGCAGCCTCCACCCGTCTGGCTCAGCAGCCTCCGCCCCGCCGGCTCGGCAGCCTCCACCCGGCCGGCTCGGCAGCCTTCCCCCAGCCGGCTCGGCGGCCTCCACCCGGCCGGTTGTCCGACTCCACTTGTCCGGCTCCTCAAGTCCAGCTCCTCCAGTCCGGCTCCTCCTGTTCGGCTCCCCCTGTCCGGCTCCGACCGTCCGGCTCCTCCTGTCCGACTGCGGCCTGACAAAGACAGCTCCCGACGTCCCATCGGACACACGCGGACTAGATGGACATATCTCATGGCGGTGCGCTATTGGCGAGAAGGAGCACACTGTACGCACGTCATGTAGTACTCTCTATAGTGTAACCTGCCCCCTGGACACTGATTTATAAAGTGCACGAGGGGACAGACATAGCTTAGTCCACAAGCTATATGTGGCTTGACATGTAAGCTACCCATGGTAGCTTACACCTCAAGCTACTTGGGATGTAAGCTACCCACTATGGCTTACATCCCAAGCTACCCATCCATGCCTATATAAAGGCCCCCTCTCACTCTCTCAAGGGGCATGGCTTCCCTCACATTCTCTCATCCCCACTCCCACGTGGTCACACACACATGAGGCAAGAAGCCCCATGGTTCTCCTCTCCCATACAGCTCCAGGAGAAACCATGTACCGGATATTCCACAGATATATAGATATGCAAGAGTAGGGTTATTATCTCTCGGGAGAGCCCCGAACCTGGGTAAACCACTGCGTGCTATTCGCATACCCGTCCCGGATCATCCACGACAGCCTTGCCCTCACCCCGATAAGCCACCCCATGGCATCTGCCGTTTCGCGTGACCCCCTGTGAGAAAACGATGATAATTGTTCCCCGACAACGACGCCAGAAAAAGGTCTTGATAACCCACAAGTGTAGTGGGTCAGTTGTAGCCTCTTTCGATAAGTAAGAATGTTGAACCCAACAAGGAGCTAAAGGTAGAACAAATATTCCCTCAAGTTCTATCGACCACCGATACAACTCTATGCACGCTTAACGTTCGCTTTACCTAGAACAATTATGAAACATGAAGGTTTGAAAGATAATAAAGAGCATGTAAAAAAACTAGGGGCTGCTTAGATAAAGAAACAACTAAGTTAGTCTTAGTAGAGAGCTTTTTGTCATAGGGAAGTTATTTATCCCTAGGAAATCGATAACTAGACCGATAATCACTATTGCAATTTTATATGAGGGAGAGGCATAAGCTAACATGCTTTCTCTACTTGGATCATATGCACTTATGATTGGAACTCTAGAAAGCATCCGCAACTACTAAAGATCATTAAGGTAAAACCCAACCATAGCATTATAAGGTATCAAGTCCTCTTTATTCCCATACGCAAACAACCTACTTACTCGGGTTTGTGCTTCTGTCACTCATGCCACCCACCATAAGCGAATCATAAACATATTGCAAACCCTACAACGGGGATCCCTCACGCTTGCATGACACGGAGAGCGCCATAGGACAACACCAATAATAAAACATGCAACTCAAACCAATCATGATCATGAGTCAAACCATAGGAAAAACGGATCTACTCAAACGTCATAGGATAGCCATACATCATTGGGAAATAATATATTGCATTGAGCACCATGTTTAAGTAGAGATTATAGCGGGGACAATAGGTGTTGAACCGCTACATAGAGAGGGAGAGAGTTGGTGATGACGGCGGCGAAGTTGTTAGTGTAGATCACCGTCACGATGATGACCCCGACGGTGTTCCGGTGCCACCGAGAGAGAGAGGGGGAGAGCCCCTCCTTCTTCTTCTTCATTGACCTACCCCTAGATGGGAGGAGAGTTTCCCCTCTGGTCCTTGGCCTCCATGGCGGCGGAGGGGCGGGAGCCCCTACGAGATTGGACCTCTCTCTTTGTTTCCTTCTGTTTCTACATTCCCAGGTTCTGGCCTTTCACCGCTTCTTAAATTCCCGGAGATCCATAACTCCGATTGGGCTGAAATTTTAACAGGATTTTATCCGGACATTAGATTTCTTGCGGCGAAAGAATGGCACCAACCACCTTAAGGGGTGACCACAAGCCACCCTGTCACGACTAGGGGGATAGGCCGCGCCCCTGGCTTGTGGGCCCCTCGGGCAGCGTCTCGCGTTGATTCTTTTTCCCAAAAATCACATATATTCCAAAAAAAATCTTCGCAAGCTTTTATCGCGTTTGGAATTTGTTTGATCTGGATTTTTTGCGAAACAAAAAACATGCAACAAACAAGAACTGGCACTGGACACTGGATCAATATGTTAGTCCCAAAAAAAGTATAAAAAGTTGTCGAAAGTATATGAAAGTTATAGAATATTGGCATGAAACAATCAAAAATTATAGATACGACGGAGACGTATCAGCATCCCCAAGCTTAATTCCTTCTTGTCCTCGAGTGGGTAAATGATAAAAAATATAATTTTTGATGTGGAATGCTACCTAGCATGATCTTGTTCATATAATCTAATCATGGCATGAATAATAAGACATGCGTGATTCAAAGCAATAGTCTATCATTTGACATTAATACAATAATACTTCAAGCATACTAATGAAGCAATCATGTCTTCTCAAAATATCATGGCTAAAAGAAAGTTATACCTACAAAATCATATAGTCTGGCTATGCTCCGTCTTCATCACACAAAGTATTAAATCATGCACAACCCTGGTTTTGGCCAAGAAATTGTTTCATACTTTAGTATTCGCAAACCTTTTCAACGCAATACATGAGCGCGAGCCAGGATATAGCACTATAGGTGGAATAGAATATGGTGGTTGTGGAGAAGACAAAACACAAGGAGATAGTCTCGCATCAACTAGGCGTATCAACGGGCTATGGAGATGCCCATCACTAGATATCAATGCGAGTGAGTAGGGATTGCCATGCAATGGATGCACTAGAGCTATAAGTGTATGAAGACTCAAAAAGAAACTAAGTGGGTGTGCCCCCAACTCGCTTGCCCACGAAGACCTAGGGAAATTTTGAGGAAGCCCATCATTGGAATATACAATCCAAGTTCTATAATGAAAAATTCCCACTAGTATATGAAAGTGACAATATAGGAGACTCTCTATCATGAAGATCATGGTGCTACTTTGAAGCACAAGTGTGGAAAAAGGATATTAGCATTGCCCCTTCTCTCTTTTCTCACATTTTTTTGTTTTTTTGGTGGGCTTCTTTGGCCTCTTTTATTTTTTTATTTGGCTTCTTTGGCCTCTTTTATTTTTTTGTAAAGTCCGGAGACTCATCCCAACTTGTGAGGGAATCATAGCTTCCATAATCCATTCCTCCCATAAGACAATGCTATAATAATGTGTTGGAAATATGCCCTAGAGGCAATAACAAAATGGTTATTATTGTATTTCCTAGTTCATGATAATTGTCTATTGTTCATGCTATAATTGTGTTAACAGGAAACCGTAATACATGTGTGAATACATAGACCACAACATGTCCCTAGTAAGCCTCTAGTTGGCTAGCTCGTTGATCAATAGATGGTCATGGTTTCATGGCCATGGACATTGGATGTCATTGATAATGGGATCACGTCATTAGGAGAATGATGTGATGGACAAGACCCAATCTTAAGCATATCACAAGATCGTGTAGTTTGTTTGCTAAAGCTTTTCAATGTCAAGTATCGTTTCCTTAGACCATGAGATTGTGCAAATCCCGGATACCGTAGGAATGCTTTGGGTGTGCCAAATGCACAACGTAACTGGGTATCTATAAAGGTGCACTGCGGGTATCTCTGAAGGTGTTTGTTGGGTTGACACGAATCGAGACTGGGATTTGTCACTCCGTGTGACGGAGAAGTATCTCTGGGCCCACTCGGTAAGACATCATCATAATGAGCTCAATGTGACTAAGGAGTTAGCCATGGGATGATGTATTATGGAACGAGTAAAGAAACTTGCCGGTAACGAGATTAAACAAGGTATAGAGATACCGACGATCGATTCTCGGGCAAGTATCATACCGATAGACAAAGGGAATTGTATACGGGATTGACTGAATCCCCGACATCGTGGTTCATCCAATGAGATCGTCGTGGAGCATGTGGGAGACAACATGGGTATCCAGATCCCGCTGTTGGTTATTGACCAGAGAGGTGTCTCGGTCATGTCTATGTGTCTCCCGAACCCGTAGGGTCTACACACTTAAGGTTCGATGACGCTAGGGTTATAGGGAAATGGTATACGTGATTATCGAAGGTTGTTAGGAGTCCCGGATGAGATCCCGGACCTCACGAGGAGCTCCGGAATGGTCCGAATGTAAAGATTGATATATAGGAAGTCCAGTTTTGGTCACCAGAAAGTTTTCAGGCTCATCGGTAGTGTGCCGGGAGTGCCGGGAGGGTGCCGGAGGACCCCCGGGAGGGGTGTGACGACCATAGGACTTTGTGGGCCCTTAGAGGACGTATGCCAGACCTTATTGGGCTGTCCAAGACCTTCTAGAAAGGCCCATGCAGCTAGAGATCAAGGGATAAGGCAAAAGGAGTTTGAAAGGAGGGAGATCCACCTCCCTTGTGGGAGGTGGACTCTTCCTTAGCTTCGGCCGAAGCCCTCCTCCTTGGAGGAGGGGCCAAGGAAGCCCTCCCTATCCCTCCTCCTATATATATGCAAGGGTTTAGGCTTATTTGAGACATGACCTCTCTCTCTCGGCGCAGCCCTACCCTTCCTCTTCCTCGTTCTCCGTAGCGCTTGGCGAAGCCCTGCCGGAGTTCACGTAGCTCCACCGTCACCACGCCGTCGTGCTGCCGGAGCTCTCCCTCAACCTCTCCTTCCTCCTTGCTGGATCAAGGCGTAGGTGTGACATCCCAAGTGATGTCCCTACCTTTTTTTGGCATGCAACCCATGTATGAACCTTGGTCATGAGATTAATGTATGAGTTGCACCTTGTCTCATTGTGTTGTTGCACCCATGCATCATGGCATTCATGCATCATATCATCATGCATCATTATTTCTTCTTCCCATGCCACCTTCTTGTGTCTGTTTTGATGTGATGGTGTTGAGTGGATTGTTGTGTGGTGTGTGGGATGTTTGTGTGTGTGGTTGGATCCATGTGTGACACCTATTCTTCCCCTCTCTTATTCTTTTCCAACATCACCTATTCTCCCCCTCTCTTCCTATTATTTAAGTCCAGATTTTAGTTGTTGTTTTAAAATATTTAAAAATGTTCAAGAGGTGGCCCTTGCTTTCTAATGAATTGTGTGTATGGCGCTATTTATGTTTGGGGTTGTTGAGTTTTTGTTTTACTTTAAAAACAGGAGCTGCATTTTATATATTAAATAAATTACATGCTCTATAAATCAACTCAATATTTTATTTAAACAGGTCTCATTATTTCCTCCACCAAAAGTATGTTTGCTTTCTCCAAAACCTTTCTATATGTTGTGGGGGGTTTATTCTTTTGGTTGGGTTTATTAAAAGGGAAAAGGCCTTCTGTTTTATTTCTGTGACTAGAGTGTGTGTGTGTGGGCTTCCGGCCCATGAGGCCCAGCGTCGCTAGTGCTCGTTTGTCTCGGTTCCTCCTTCCTCCTTCAGTACGGCGTGCATCCGTGCTGTCCACGTCAAAAGGTGGCGTGATTTGACGGCCTCTGACACGTCTCCATGGCCTTAAAGCGCGCCTAGCCCTAGCCCCGGCTACCCTCTTCCTTTTCCTCCCCTTCCTCCCTCGCGTCGCCGCTCCTCCCCCTTATTCTTCCTCCATCTTCTTCCCTGCTAAGAAGGGTTTAGAGAGGTGTTTAGCAGGTGCAGTGAGCGAGCAGCAGAGGGCCTCGTCGCCGGCGCCTCCACGTCGTCGTCGTGTCCCCGACGTCATGTCCAAGGCCGAGCCAGGAGTGCCCGCATCCCATTCCCGACGCTAGGGGCGTGGCAGCACCTTTGGAGCGTCGGCCTCGAGCGCGTCTTCGTGCAGGAGCGGAAGCTTCTGCCTCGGACGTCTTCTTCCTCTGCATCGCGATGCCCCCTTCCTCTTCGCTTTCGGTGGCTCCAGCACCTCTCTGGTGAGCAGTCACTCGCGTTGGCATTCCCCTATTGCTTCTGTGTGTGCGTGCGAGTAGAGCCATAGGTGCCGTGAGCTCAGATCCGCCATGGATTCGGGTTCGAGCTCCCATGGGTGCGTGTGTGTGTGGTGCTTGTCCAGTAGAGGCGCTGGTTTCCCCCAGGTCTATTCCCGCTCGAGCTCCCTCCTTTTGTTGCGTGTAGTGCTCGCCCCGTTCGTGCCCAGCTCGTGCGCGCCGTGCTATCGCACGTCGTCTGTCGGTTAGCAGGCGGTTCGTCAAGTTCAGTTAGCGCGGGGGTCAGTTCAATAGGACTAAGCCCCCCCTACTAGTAACGATCGCGTGCGTGGCGTAGTGGTGGGAGTGTGTGGGGACGACCGCGAGGTCGCGGGATCGATTCCCGGTTCCACCCCCGTTTTTCCTTCTTTTTTTTGATTGGCCGGCGCGGTGTGTTGTGTGTGCGGATCCGGTGTGAGAACCAGATCCCGTGTGCGGCTGTGTGTGTGCGTGTGCGTAGGATCTGCTGTGGCAGCAGATCCAGTGTGTGTGTTGTGTGTGTGGGCTGAGTGTGTGTGTGTGTGTCTTGCAACACACATGCATGTGTAGGTGGAGTGTGTGTTTAGTGTAGAGTGTATGTATGTGTATGTGGAACCTACATACACTTGTGAGTGTCCTAGTGTGTGTGTGTGTGTGTTTTGGCATACACACATGCATATCTTGTGTGGTGGTGTGTGAGAGTGCATGTGGGTGTGTGATGCACCCTGCTTGGCACATGTGTGTGTGTGTCCCTTGCACACCCATACATGTGTGTGTGTTCTTGTAGGTGTAGGTTTAGTGTGTGTGTATGTGTGTGACACATACACCCACTTGTGTGAGTGTGGTGTGTGGTGTGTGTGGATATGCCTAAGGCATATACACATGTGTGCTTGTGTGTGGGGTGTGTATGTGCCTTGCACATACACCCAAACTAGGATGTTTGAGTAGGTATTGATGGTTGTGCCTTCTTATATATACATGTATGTGAATGTGTGTGGGCTTGAGAGTAGAGATGCAAGTGTAGGTTTCTTTTATGTGCATAGGAACATGGAATTCCTTCTAGGTAGTTTCATCCTTGCATTTTGATATTATGCCATGTATCATGTCCCTAATATGCTAATTACCCATTTCCAACATGCATCTATAGAGCCCAAGTCATTTTGGGACCATTTACATCAAGTTTCATTGTGTCATAAGTCAACCATGACTTGTAGGGTCAAATTTCGACCCCCCCCCTTTGCTCCCTTTTGTTCCATGCAAGCATATGGGTATGAGTAATGATTTGGGGGTAGAATCAACCCATGCATGCACCTGTGAAGTCAGATTTGACTTTGGGGCAACTTGACAAAACTGCATTTTTATGCTATGATGCTCTTTTGTCTTTTTAATATGAATTAATCTATGCATGCTTTTAAGTTCTTGCCAACATGAGTTTGTTAGATAAAGTTGTATGGGGATGTCCCAGTATTTTTGTTATTTATGATAAGTCCCTAGATAAGTGGGAACCATGCTGTTTAGTAAGCTACTTCCTGTTTCTGCCAACCTGCTTGAAAATTGACTGTCTGGGAGACTGTTGTTATTGTTTTGCCATGTAGAGTTGGATGTGACTAGTGATATGTTTGGAATTTGGGCATACTCAGTGCTAGTTATTTGTAGTGGATATTGCCTTCTACTATCATGTTAATTTTCATACCAATAGGAGCTCTCTAGCATATTTAACCTGTGCTGTCAACTTGCTACTTTATAATCACAGATTCCAGAAAACTGTAATTTTCTCTAAGTCCCGGAGAACTGAGTCATCATGCCAACTTGTTTGCTTCTTGCATATTTATGTTTGCCTCTTATGCTGATTGCATATTTGGATAAGTTGATGTGGGTATTGAGTAGATTATTTCCATGTCTTGTTTGTGGCTGTAGGGTTCCTGTAGCTCAAGTTGTGGGCTTTTCAAATTGCTATGTTGCTGTTTTGTGGCAGATTGGGTGTTATTTTGTTTTGTGACTTGTGGGAGCTATACTCCATGTAATGGATTGATTCCTGATCCTATTGTGATTTTTTTCCATCATCTATCCAGTGGCTACCTTGGAATGCCAAGAATTAGCACAGGTATTGGTGGTCTTGTGTTTTGCCTCTGTACCTTGTCGTGAGCGTATCTCAAGAACCGTAGCTCCGTTTCTTGCGATCCTTATATGCATTTCCATCGATTTTGCATGATGTATCCATATTTTCCATGTTCATGCATGTCTAAATAACTTTACATGAGGTTCTGTCCAGATTCATTAATAAACAACTTTGCATGTGAAACATGACTAGTTTTGGATTGCCATGTTAGAAATCTTCATAAGTGGTCATGCATCATTTTGATTGTGCATTGAACCTTGGTTGATGTTTATTGTTGCTGTTTCTCTTGGGTAGACACGAGTGTTGATACTGAGTACGAGGACCCAAGAGATTACCACTACGAGGATCCCGCTACTTGTTTCGCTGAAGAACCAACACGCAAGATGATCGTACCCGGATCCCAATACTATCTTTGCTTGATAGTTTCTCGCTCTTATCGTTATAATTGCGCTACCTACCACTTGATATCAGCCCCCCCCCCCATGTCGCCATGACAGCCTCTAACCTCCACCTCCTAGCAAACCTTTGATTGGCTAAGTTACCGCTGCTCACCCCCTCTTATAGCGTTCTTAGTTGCAGGTGCAGGTTGTTCCATGAGATAACATGGATTTGGATATCATAATAAAATCTGTTATTTAATTTAATGCACATATATATCTGTTGTTGGTGGAAGGCTTGGCCTTTTGCTAAGTGATTTGTTCCGCTGTTACCGCCATTAGTTCCTTGTTACCGGTGTTATGTTCTCCATATTTTGTGCTCCTAACACGCTTGGGGTTGTTATGGGGACCCCCTTGTTTATTCGGTTGAGATTAAAACTTGTCTGGCAAGACCCAACATTGGTACTACATTTGCTATAACTAATAAAACTTGCATAGGACTTTGCAACCCCATGGATAATTAATCAACCCCTGGCCAGTGCTCCGCATGAGCGTTGGTCCACCCACCTAGCAGTCGGCGGTGCCACCTCGGGCAACTCGAGGCATTTTCAGGCAACCGTCCACTTCGCATAGACAGATGATGCCCGTTGATAGAGAGCGCACGGCTCTAGAAGCGGACCTGGCTCACCGGGAGGTCCTGCTGGACTTGTTTTACCTTTATCGAGTGTCTTGCGTGTGGAGTTTGACTTTCTTTGGGTTTACTCGAGGTGTTGGCATCCTTGGAATTGCCTATGATGATCGCGAGATCCGCATTTGAGGCTATTCCCATGGAGTGTGGTTATTTGTGATGGACTAGTTGGAGCATCCCTGTAGGGTTAAATCTTTCGGAAAGCCATGCTCGCAGTTATGTGGCAACTTGGATATTTGTTTAACACCCGGTTATAGGAAACTTGAAGTGAACTCTAATTAAAATACACCAACTGTGTGAGTAACCGTGATCGTCTCTGCTCGTGAACATGATCTGGGAGAGAACACGGTGGGGTTATGATTGACATAAGTAAGTGTTCAGGATCTCATAGAGATTATACTAGATTCGGTCGTTCTTCGTAGGCCACTCATATTTACTTCATGTTGCGTAAGATAGCCATCATGTATGCTTAGTGCCGCTGCAAACTAAAGATCATCCCTTCCATCCTAACGCTTAAATAGTCTTGGTACCCGGGCACATGATAGCTGAGTCCTCTGTGGCTCACAGTTTACTACACAATCCAGGTACAGGTTTAGATGAGTTCGTGCAGGATGATCTTACCTAGCTCCAGTGGGAGTATGACGAGGAAAGAGGCAGGATGTATGTGACATATCCGGATGAGTGGAGGACCTGGTCGTGATCTTTGGGATAGCTTGATAGTTTCATTTGCAACTTCTTTTATCGTTTGATTTCGTCCGTAGTCGGACCCTGTGTTCAACTTGATGTTATGATTTGTGTGTCATTGTAAGTTAGCATGTGGCGAGTGTAAGCCAACTTGTATACTCTTCTCATTCAGTATTGTATGTTGTGATGATACTATTCTTGCTAACGGCAAGATGCGCATCTATCCCTTGCGAGGCCCTCGTGCCTTAAATGGATAGGTGCGCATCTTGGGCATGACAGTAGGAGATGTCATCCGGCTGCACGTGTGTTGAACACGGAGGTGCCGTTGTTCGGCGCTGAGATCGGAATCCACCGCGATCTGAATCGCTGCGAGTACGACTCCACCAACCGCGTTCTTGTAACGCTTCCGCTTAGCGATCTTCAAAGGTATGAAGATGCAATCTCTCCACACTCGTTGTTGGTTTCTCCATGGATAGATGTTGGTGATCGTAGGAATTTTTTTGATTTACTACTACGTCTCCCAACAGTGGTATCAGAGCTAGGTCTATGCGTAGAATCTATGCACGAGTAGAACACAAGTTGTTGTGGGCGTCGATTTTGTTAATATGCTTACCACTACTAGTCTTATCCTGATTCGGCGGTATTGTGGGATGAAGCGGCCCGGACCGACTTTACACGTACGCTTACGGGAGACTGGTTCCACCGCCTGACATGCACTTGTTGCATAAGGTGGCTAGCGGGTGTCTGTCTCTCCCACCTTAGTCGGATTGGATTCGATGAAAAGGGTCCTTATGAAGGGTAAATAGCAATTGGCATATCACGTTGTGGTATTGGCGTAGGTAAGAAACGTTCTTGCTAGAAACCTATAGCAGCCACATAAAAACTTGCAACTACAAATTAGAGGACGTCTAACTTGTTTTTGCAGCATATGCCTTGTGATGTGATATGGCCAAAGAATGTTATGTGATGCATTGTGATGTATGAGATTGATCATGTTCTTGTAATAGGATTCACGACTTACATGTCGTTGAGTATGACAACCGGCAGGAGCCATAGGAGTTGTCTTATTTTATTGTATGACTTGCGTGTCAATCATAAACGCCATGTAATTACTTTACTTTATTTCTAAACGTTAGCCATAGTAGTAGAAGTAATAGTTGGCGATACAACTTCATGAAGACACAATGATGGAGATCATGGTGTCATGCCGGTGACAGTGATGATCATGGTGCCCCGAAGATGGAGATCAAAGGAGCAAGATGATATTGGCCATATCATGTCACTATATTGATTGCATGTGATGTTTATCATGTTTACATCTTATTTGCTTAGAACGACGGTAGTAAATAAGATGATCTCTCAATAAAAATTTCAAGAGAAGTGTTCACCCTAACTGTGCACCGTTGCTAAGGATCGTCATTCCGAAGCACCACGTGACGATCGGGTGTGATAGGTTCTAACGTTCGCATACAACGGGTGTAAGCCAGATTTACACACGCGATACACTTAGGTTGACTTGACGAGCCTAGCATGTACAGACATGGCCTCGGAACATGGAAGACCGAAAGGTCGAACATGAGTCGTATAGAAGATACGATCAACATGGAGATGTTCACCATGGATGACTAGTCCGTCTCACGTGATGATCGGACACGGGCTAGTTGACATGGATCATGTGTCACTTGGATGACTAGAGAGATGTCTATCTAAGTGGGATTTCATTAAATAATTTGATTATGTGAACTTAATTATCATGAACTTAGTCTAAAAATTATCTCTACAATCTATATTGTAGATCCAATGGCCAACGCGAATGTCACCCTCAATTTGAAAGCGTTCCTAGAGAAAACCAAGCTGAAAGATGATGGAAGCAACTATGCGGACTGGGTCCATGGCTTGAGGATCATCCTCATAGCTTCCAAGAAATTGTATGTCCTTGATGCACCACTAGGTGACCCACCCCTTCTCCCAGCAAAGCAAGACGTTGCGAATGCTTGGCATTCTCGCTGCGATGATTACACCCTTGTTTAGTGCGGCATGCTTTACAATTTAGAACCGGGGCTCCAAAAGCGTTTTGAGCAACAAGGAGCATATGAGATGTTCCAAGAGCTGAAATTAGTTTTCCAAGCTCATACCTAGGTCGAGAGATATGACGTCTCCGACAAGTTCTTCAGCTGTAAGATGGAGGAGAATAGTTCTGTCAATGAGCACATCCTCAAGATGTCTGGGCTACACAACCGCTTGACTCAGCTCGGAGTTAATCTCCCGGATGACTCGGTCATTGACAGAATCCTCCAATCGCTTCCACCTAGCTACAAGAGCTTTGTGATGAACTACAACATGCAAGGGATGGAGAAGTCCATTCCTGAGTTGTACTCGATGCTGAAATCAGCAGAGGTCGAGATAAAAAGGAGCATCAAGTGTTGATGGTGAATAAGACCACTAGTTTCAAGAAAGGCAAGGGTAATAAGAACTTCAAGAAGGACGGCAAAGTTGTTGCCGCGCCCGGTAAGCAAGTTGCCGGGAAGAAGAAGAATAAGAATGGACCCAAGCCTGAGTCTAAGTGTTTTTATTGCAAGGGTACCGGTCACTGGAAGCGGAACTGCCCCAAGTACTTAGCGGATAAGAAGGACGGCAACGTTAAAGGTCTATGTGATATACTTGTTATTGATGTGTACCTAACCAGCGCTCGTAGTAGCTCCTGGTATTTGATACCGGTGTAGTTGCTCACATTTGTAACTCCAAGCAGGAGCTGCGGAATAAGCGGAGGCTGGCAAAGGACGAGGTGACGATGCGCGTCGGGAATGGTTCCAAGGTCGATGTGATTGCCGTTGGCATGCTACCTCTACATCTACCTTCGGTATTAGTGTTAAACCTTAATAATTGTTATTTAGTACCAGCTTTGAGCATGAACATTGTATCTGGATCTCGCTTGATGCGAGATGACTACTCATTTAAATCTGAGAATAATGGTTGTTCTATTTATATGAGAGAAATGTTTTATGGTCATGCCCCACTGGTCAATGGTTTATTTTTGAGGAATCTCGAACGTGATGTTACACATGTCCATAGTGTGAGTACCAAAAAGTGTAAGGTTGATAACGATAATCCCACTTACATGTGGCACTGCCGCCTTGGTCATATTGGTGTCAAACGCATGAAGAAGCTCCATACTGATGGACTTTTGGAGTCTCTTGATTTCGAATCATTTGACACGTGCGAACCATGCCTCACGGGCAAGATGACCAAGACTCCGTTCTCCGGAACAATGGAGCGAGCAACTAACTTGTTGGAAATAATACATACCGATGTATGCGGTCCAATGAGTGTCGAGGCTCGTGGTGGCTATCGTTATATTCTCACCCTCACTGATGACTTGAGTAGATATGGGTATGTCTACTTAATGAAGCATAAGTCTGAAACTTTTGAAAGGTTCAAGGAATTTCAGAGTGAGGTAGAGAATCAACATGACAGGAAAATAAAGTGCCTACGATCTGATCGTGGCGGAGAATATTTAACTCACGAGTTTGGCACGCACCTAAGAAAATGTGGAATTGTTTCACAACTCACGCCGCCTGGCACACCTCAGCGAAATGGTGTGTCTGAACTATTGGAAATGTGCCCTATAGGCAATAATAAATTAGTTATTATCATATTTCCTTGTTCATGATAATCGTTTATTATCCATGCTATAATTGTATTGATCGGAGACTTAAATGCATGTGTGTATACATAGACAAAACCATGTCCCTAGTATGCCTCTAATGGACTAGCTCGTTGATCAAAGGATGGTTAAGGTTTCCTAGCCATGGACATGAGATGTCATTTGATAACGGGATCACATCATTAGGAGAATGATGTGATGGATAAGACCCAAACTACAAACATAGCATATGATCGTGTCAGTTTATTGCTACTGTTTTCTGCATGTCAAGTATATGTTCCTATGACCATGAGATCATGCAACTCACGGATATCGGAGGAGTGCCTTGTGTGTATCAAATGTCGCAACGTAACTGGGTGACTATAAAGGTGCTCTACAGGTATCTTCGATGGTGTCTGTTGAGTTGGCATGGATCGAGACTGGGATTTGTTACTCCGTGTAACGGAGAGGTATCTCCGGGCCCACTCGGTAATGCAACATCACAATAAGCCTTGCAAGCAATGTGACTAATTGTTAGTTGCGGGATCTTGTATTATGGAACGAGTAAAGAGACTTGCCGGTAACGAGGTTGAACTAGGTATGGAGATACCGACGATCGAATCTCGGGCAAGTAACATACCGAAGAACAAAGGGAACGATATACGGGATTAACTGAATCCTTGACATAGAGGTTCGACCGATAAAGATCTTCGTAGAATATGTAGGAACCAATGTGGACGTCCAGGTCCCGCCATTGGTTATTGACTGTAGAGGTGTCTCGGTCATGTCTACATAGTTCTCGAACCCGCAGGGTCTGCACACTTAAGGTTCGGTGACGTTTCGGTAGTGTAGAGTTATGTATGGTGGTGACCGAAGGTTGTTCGGAGTCCCGGATGAGATCCCAGACGTCACGAGGAGCTCCGGAATGGTCCATAGGTAAAGATTCATATATAGGAAGTCCCAGTTTGGTTTCCGGAAAAGTTTCGGGCTCATCGGTAGTGTACCGGGAGTATCGGTATTGTACCGGGAGTGCCGGTAGTGTACCGGAGGACCTCCGGGAGGGGTATTTCGACCCCAAGAGGTCCATGGGCTGTGGGAGAATAATAACCAGCCCTTAGTGGGCTGGGAAAACAGCCACAAAGGCCCATGGCGCAGGAGAGAAAGTCCTAAAGCAAAAAGTGGAAAATCAGCCAATAGGAGGCAATCCTACTCCAACTAGGATTGGAGGTGAAGTAGGATTGCTCCCACCTCCTATTTCGGCCGACCCAAAGGCCTTGGATGCCTCTCCTCTCCTCTCCTCCTATATATACTAGTGGATTGGGTGGTTTTTGGACAGAATTTCCGGCCACGTGCTACCCGTTTCACCGGTGCACAGTTTCTCCTCTAGATCGGTTTTCCGCAGCGCTTAGGCGAAGCCCTGCCGGAATCACTCCACCACCATCACCGGAGCGCCGTCACGCTGCCGGTGAACTCTCTCTCCTCTCCACCTCCTCTTGCTGGATCAAGACGGTGGAGATCGTCATCAAGCTGCACGTGTGCTGAACGCGGAGGTGCCGTCCGTTCGGCGCTAGATCGGAAGGACCGTGATCGAGATCGCGAGACAGTTCGTGATGAGATCGCGGAACGGATCGTGATGAGTTCGCGGGACAGATCGTGATCAAGATCGTGAGACGGATCGTGATGAGATCGCGGGACGGATCATGATGAGTTCACGGGACGGATCGTGATTGGATCGCAGGACGGATCGTGATGAGATCGCGGGACGCTCGGCGATTTGGATCGCGAAGATGTTCGACTACACCAACCGCGTTTATTAACGCTTCCCGCTTAGCGATCTACAAGGGTATGTAGATCCACTCTCCCTCTCGTAGATGCTCATCACCATGGATAGGTTTGCGTGTGCGTAGGAAAATTTTTGTTTCCCATGCGACATTCCCCAACAGTGGTATCAGAGCTAGGTTGATGGTTCGATGAGATCTCGAGTAGAACACAAAAGGTTTGTGGGTGTTGATGCTTAGATTGCTTCCTCCCTTGGTCGTATTTTGGTTCAGCGGGATTGTGAGATGAAGCGGCCCGAACCAACATTACACGTACGCTTACGAGAGACCGGTTCCCTCGACGCAACTTGTTGCCTAGATGGCTTGCGGGTGACAGTTTCTCTCACTTTAGTTGGATCAGATTCGACAAAGGCGGTCCTTGAGAAGGTTGAAAAGCAAACTAGTGTATCACCGTTGTGGTTTATGCGTAGGTGAGAATCGTTCTTGCTAGATACCCATAGCAGCCACGTAAAATATGCAACAACAATTAGAGGACGTCTAACTTGTTTTTGCAGGGTATGTTGTGATGTGATATGGCCAATTACATGATGAGATATATGTGGTGTATGAGATGATCATGTGACGTATAGATTATCACGACTTGCATGTCGATGAGTACGGCAACCGGCAGGAGCCATAGGGTTGTCTTTAATTATTGTATGACCTGCGTGTCAATCATTAAGCGCTATGTAATGCTTTACTTTATCGCTACGGTAGCAATAGTAGTAGAAGCATGCAGGGCGTGACAACCCCAATGGCAACACATTGATGGAGATCAAGATGATGGAGATCATGGTGTTGTGCCGGTGACGATGGAGATCATGCCGGTGTTTCGAAGATGGAGATCTTAAACACAAGTTCATGGCCATATCATGTCACTTATGAATTGCATGAGATGTTAATCCTTTTATGCACCTTGTTTTGCTTAGTACGGCGGTAGCATTATAAGGTGATCCCTCACTTGAATTTCAAGATGAACTGTGTTCTCCCCGAGTGTGCACCGTTGCGAAAGTTCGTCGTGTTGAGACACCACGTGATGATCGGGTGTGATAGACTCTATGTTCACATACAACGGGTGCAAGCCAGATTTGCATGCGCAGAACACTCGGGTTAAACTTGACGAGCCTAGCATGTACAGACATGGCCTCGGAACACGAGAGACCGAAAGATCGAACATGAGTCATATAGTAGATATGATCAACATAATGATGTTCACCATTGCAGCCACCTCAACTCACGTGATGATCGGACTTGAGTTGGTGAATTTGGATCATGTATCACTCGAATGATCGGAGGGATGTCAATTTGAGTGGGAGTTCTTAAGTAATATGATTAATTGAACTCATTATCATGAACATAGTCAAAGTGTCTTTGCAAATTATGTTGTAGATTACTAGCTCGCGCTGTAGCTCCCTTGTATTTTTATATGTTCCTAAAGAAATAGAATTGAAAGATGTTGGTAGCAAAATTGCGGACTGGGTCCGTGATCTGAGGATTGTCCTCATTGCTGCACAGAAGGCTTATGTCCTTAATGCACTTCTCGGTGCGCCACCTCCTCTAGCGTCGTCTATAGATGTTGTGAACATCTAACAGGCACGTTTCGATGACTACTTGATAGTTTAGTGCGTCATGCATTACGGCTTAGAATTGAGGCTCCAAAACGTTTTGAACGTCACGGAACATATGAGAATGTTCTAGGAGCAGAGATTGTGATCTCAGGCTCGTGCCTTTGTTGCGAGATATGAGATCTCCAACAAGATTCTTTGCTTGTAAGATGAAGGAGAATAGCTCAATCGTTGAGCATGTACTCAGATTGTCTGGGTACTACAATCGCTTGAATCAAGTGGGAGTTGATCTTCCAGATAAGATAGTGATTGATATAGTTCTCCAAGTCACTGTCACTAAAGCTACTAGAACTTAGTGATGAACTATAATACACCAGGGATAGAAGTATTGATCCCTGAGCTGTTCGCGATGTTTGACACCGCGAAGGTAGAAATCAAGAAGGAGCGTCAAGTGTTGATGCTTAATCAAACCACTAGTTTCGAAAAGGGCAAGAGCAAGGAGGGAAACTTCATGGATAGCAAGTCAGTTGCTGCTCCAGTGAAGCAACCCAAAGTTGAACTCAAACCCGAGACTAAGTGCTTCTATTATGAGGTGAGAGGTCGCTGAAGTGGAACAACCCTAGATACTTGGTAGATAAGAAGGCTGGCAACATCGACAGAAGTATATTTGATATACGAGTTATTGATGTGTACCTTGCTAGTACTCCTAGTAGCACCTGGGTATTGGATACCGGTTCGGTTGCTAAATGTTAGTAACTCGAAATAAAAGCTACGGAATAAACGGAGAACTAGCTAAGGGTGAGGTGACGATGTGTGTTGGAAATGTTTCCAAGGTTGATGTGATCAACATCGCACGCTCTCTCTACCTTCAGGATTAGTGACGAACCTAAATAAATGTTATTTGGTGTTTTGCGTTGAGCATGAACATGATTAGATCATGTTTGTTGCAATACGGTTATTCATTTAAGTCAGAGAATAATAGTTATTCTGGTTACATGAATAATACCTTCAATGGTCATGCACCCAGTGAGAATGGTTTGTTGAAATCTTGATCGTAGTAGTACACATGTTCATAACATTGATGTCAAAAGATACAAAGTTAATAATGATAGTACCACATACTTGTGGCACTGCCGCTAAATGTCATATTGGTATAAAGCGCATGTAGAAACTCCATGCTGATGGATATTTGGACTCATCGATTTCGAATCGGTTGAGACATGCGAACCATGCCTCTTGGGCAAGATGACTAAAGGACCCCGTTGGATGGAGCGGGCAAGTGATTCATTGGAAATGATACATGTTGATGTATGCAATCTAGTGAGTCTTGTAGCGTGCAGTGGATATCGTTATTTTCTTACCTTCACTGATGATTTGAGTAGATATAGTGTATATTTACTTAATGAAACACAAGTCTGAATCGTTTGAAAGGTTCAAGCAAATTCAGAGTGAAGTTTAAAGATCATCGTGACAAGAAGATAAAAATGACCGCGATATTATCGTGGAGGTGCATATCTGAGTTACGAGTTTGGCATACAACTTAAGACAACGTGAAATTTGTTTCACAACTAACGCCACCTGGAACACCATGGTGTGATGGTGTGTTCGAACATCATAGTCATGCTCTATTGATATAGTGCATACTGTGATGTCTCTTATCGTTATACTACTATAATTTTTGGGGTTATGCATTAGAGACAACTACATTCACTTTAAATAGGGCATCATCTAAATCCGTTGAGATGACACCGTGTGAATTATGGTTTGATAGAAACCTAAGCTGTCATTTCTTAATGTTTGGGGCTGCGATGCTTGTGTGGAAAATGTTTTCACATAATAAGCTAGAACCCAAAGCGGACAAATGTATCTTCATAGAATACCCTAAGAACAGATGGGTATGCCTTCTATCTCAGATCCGAGTGCAAAGTGTTTGTTGCTAGAACTGGGTCCTTTCTCGAGAAAAAGTTTCTCTCGAAAGAATTGAGTGGGAGGAAGATAGAACTTGATGAGGTTGTTAAACCTTTGTTCAACAAGAGAGTAGCGCATCGCAGAAAGATGTTTCTGTGAAGCCTACGTTAGTTGAAGAGGAAGTTAATGATGATGATCATGAAGCTTCAGGATCAAGTTACTATCGAACTTCGTAGGTCGACAAGGATGTGTACTGCTCCTGAGCGGTACGGCAACTCTGTCTTGGAGGTCATGTTGTTGGACAACGATGAACCTATGAGCTATGGAGAAGCGATGATGGGCCCGGATTCCGACAAATGGTTGGAGCCCATGAAATCCGAGATAGGATCCATATGATCATCTCATACATCACATAAACCTGTACAAATCCAAACGCTTTAATCACCTCATTAAAGCGAATGTTCCAACTCCGAGATGCTTGCACCAGCCCATAGATGGAGCGCTGGAGCTTGCATACCTTGTTAGCATCTTTAGGATCGACAAAACCTTCCGGCTGCATCATATACAATTCTTCCTTAAGGAAACCAATAAGGAATGCCATTTTGATGTCCATTTTCCAGATCTCATAATCATAAAATGCATCAATTGCTAACATGATTCGGACACACTTTAGCATCGCTATGGGTGAGAAAGTCTCTTCGTAGTCAACTCCTTGAACTTGTCGATAACCCTTAGTGACAAGCCGAGCCTTATAGACGGTCACATTACCATCCGCGTCAGTCTTCTTCTTAAAGATCCATTTATTTTCAATGGGTCGCTTATCATCAGGCAAGTCCACCAAAGTCCACACTTTGTTCTCATACATGGATCCGATCTCGAATTTCATGGCTTCAAGCCATTTGTTGGAATCCGGGCCCGCCATCGCTTCTTCATAGTTCGAAGGTTCAACATGATCTCTAGGACAGGGTTGTCGTACCACTCTAGTGCGGAACGTGTCCTAGTGGACCTTCGACATTCAATAGTAACTTGATCTGAAGTTTCATGATCATCATCATTAACTTCCTCTCCAGCCTGTGTAGGCTCCATAGAAACAACTTCCTGTGCTGCGCTACTCTCCGGTTCTAGTGGAGGTACAATTACCTCATCAAGTTCTATTTTCCTCCCACTTACTTCTTTCGAGAGAAACTCTTTCTCGAGAAAGGATCCATTCTTGGCAACAAAGACTTTGGCCTCGGATCGTAGGTAGAAGGTATACCCAATAGTCTCTTTGGGATATCCTATGAAGACACACTTTTCCGCTTTAGGTTCGAGCTTCTTAGGTTGAAGTTTCTTCACATAAGCATTGCATCCCCAAACTTTTAGAAAAGACAGCTTAGGTTTCTTTCCAAACCACAATTCATACGGTGTCGTCTCAACGGATTTTGACGGTGCCCTATTTAAAGTGAATGCGGCAGTCTCTAATGCATATCCCCATAATGATAGCGGTAAGTCGGTAAGTGTCGTGGTTCTATCACGGCAGATGTCCGGGTGAACGGACTTGGATTTGAGGCCATCGCTAATGGGGTGGACTCAAAGGGGTTAATTGGGACGAAAGACACGGGTTTATCCAGGTTTGGCCCCTCCAGTCGAGGTAATAGCCTACGTCCTGCTTGTGCTTGTATTGCTTGTGTATCAATTACAAGGAGCTAGAAACTTGACCTAGTTCTCGATCACCTGTCCTCTAAGTCGCCCCGGGTCAGCCTTTATATAAGAGGTCAGGACCACCGGGTCGTTACAATTGCTAACCGAGTCTCTCTCTATCTTCTGTTCCAAGTTGTCTTTGAGTCGGCTTGCACGCCCGGGTCTTCTCCATCCGGGCCGTTGTACGGCCCACACCTTGAGCCGCCTATCTTCCTGGGCCACCAGTCTTACGGCTCACCTTTGGGCCGGCTCATGAGCCTGCAACATGACCCGGAGCCTCCGGGGCGGGTCATATCGTGGGGTCATATCCCCAACATTAGGCCCCAGGTTGAATTGAGCTTGCTCACTTCATCCTTCTCTTCCGTTTTTGGCGAGTCGCCCGAAAATGACCCGGCGTGACGTCATGAGATCTGCTGACGTATCACCGAATCTTTCATTTAACTGTCATCCCGAGAATCGAGGCGTCCGCCTCGGTCAAACGGTGTCGTCGCCTGGATTTTCGCACCTTCCTTAATCCCTTTTTAAATATGACCCATGCGGGTCGGAGTTTTCCATCCTCCCGCTCGTGCCTCTTCTTCTTCTTCCTGTCGCCGCCGCTCCAACGTCCTCGTCGTCCGATGCCGTCTTCGCATCTGCACCGACCAGGCCGCTGCATCACCCTGATACGGACCAGATTTCTTCCGCCGCCGCCGCAACATCTCCGGTGAGTTCTACTTTTTCTTTAGATCGCTCACCGCCGTAGCAGGGTTCTGCCGCCGCAGCTCAGGCTCTGACACCGCCACCACGAGTATATCTCGACGCCGTTGTTACCTTTAGATCGCGCTCTCGCCCCACTGCCGCATGCGGGCCGGCCGCACGTAATGCGTGGACCGCGATAGCCCCGCTCCATTTTCTTTCCTTCTGCTGTTCATCGCTAGGTATGGATTTAAATCCTTTTTCGCCGCTTTTGTAGATCCGTAGCCATAGTGACAGTTTTGCAGAATCTGTTTTTTAGGACTTAGCCGATTTTTCAATCTTACTTTCCTCTGTTGAGTCGCTAAGCTTCTCCGGCTCTCATCAACCGGGTCTTTCCACTTTATCCGTAGAGCCCTTAAACCTTTAAGCCGTCAAAAATATTTGCTTGCACTTTGACTCATCATGCCTTTTATCTTGCACAGCACTTAAGCTGCCAATATGTCTCGTGCGTCCAACTCATGCAACTGGGTTGGTTCTTGCGTTACGGAGGAGTACTTAGCAGGCTACATTGAAGCGGGTACTCTTCCTCCCAAAGAGGTTCTCAATTGGCGGATTCCGGGCAGCGAGACCCGGCCTTCTCCCCAAAAAGGAGAGATAGTAGTCTTTGTTGATCACATCGAGCGAGGGTTCGTGCCGCCCGGCTCTAAGTTTGTCCGGGACGTCCTTCATTTTTATAAGCTACATCCTCAAGACTTGGCACCCAACTCTGTTTCCAACATCTGCAACTTCCAAGTTCTCTGCGAAGCTTATCTGCTAAGTAAGCTGTCTGTGGGGTTCTTTCGAGAATTCTTCTACGCCAACCGCCAAACGGAAATGAAAGGTGGTCCGAGTCTGGATCTGGGCGGCATTTCTATTCAACGCCGCCAAGACATCATCTTTCCTGCTACTCCAATGCCGAGTCACCCAAAAGATTGGAATAAGACATGGTTCTATTGCCCAGAGACCTCTCCCGAGAAAGAGCACTCATTGGCGGGTTACCGCCCCTCACGGCTTAGGACAGACACAGAGCTTCCCGGCCGGCTCTCAGCCTCGGAGCGTGCTAGATATGAGCCGTTCCACGCCAAGATCAAAGCGCTCCTGGCCAACGGCTTAATAGGATTGGATTTGATCCGCTGCTGGATTTCCTGGCGGATCATGCCTTTAAGCCGCAGAGGTCGGCTTATGTGCGAGTATGAAGGCAAATATGACAGCTCATTGTGCTTCAGCGAATCAACACTGTCAGAGGATGATATTACCACTACCATCTGTAGCCTTGTGCACGAGGGCTCCGGCTCATGTAGTGCCATCGGTCTGGCGCCTTTCTGTGTCAATAATCCGGCTCCCGATGTAAGTTAATCTCTTCCCATCTGTCTCTTAGATGTTGTTTGTACTTTGTTGATTTGGTATTCATTCTCCGGGTCATTCCTATAGGCCGACTCAGACTTTTGGAATAAGGAATATGTTGCCCCTCCAAAGAAATCCAGGAAGAAGGTCGTGACCAAGAGAGCTAAAAAAGATGCCCCGCCAGATAACTTGCTTGACCCGCCACCATCATCCAGCTCAGAGGTAATATTTTAACTGATTTGTTTGATCTTTTACCTTCCTGCTTTATTAATGCTTGTTTTACTCGCAGGATGAAGTGGAAACCAGCCGTGCCAATACTCCTGAGGTAAATTACGTTTCTTCCAGCTCAGAATGTTTCGTCCCCCGAAAGTCGCGGCGGGTTATCAGAAAAGTTCCTCTTTCTCACCCTCTTGCTTATCTGGCTCCCGATTTTCTCTTAAAAAAGCAACAGCAAGTCGAGCATCGACAGACTCGAAGCACCGGCTCTACTGAGCTCATGTCCGGGCTACCAAACTCTCCGGCTCCAAAGAAACGCCCCGCCGAGGTTTAAGTCTCTTCTTTTCCTTTGACTTTCCTTTGTAAACTTGATACTTTCTTCACCTTTCTGTTTTATTATTTTTAGAAATCTCCTTCCTCCGGCGACTCTTTGGCGTCAATTCTACCACCACCCAAGATCAATCCGCTGTAAGCATTCCTTACTATGATATCTGGACATCCGGCTCTTAATATGATAGCAACATCTTCAATTGCTGATCCTTCTATTTTGCAGTGCTCAAGCTAAACATCGCAAGACCAACAAGCCCTCCTCCGGCCCAGTTATCCAAGAGCCGGAGCCCGAACAACCGGAGGAGGTTGAAGCAGAAGAAAATCCACCAGTTGCCTCCACAGAGCCGACTGTTGCTGATATCATCATGAAGAGCCCTCCAAGGGCTCCTTCAAAACCGGCGACTCCTGCCAAGACCCCTGAAACTCCAGATGTTGTTATCACCGGGTCTGGTCATCAAACTCCTCCGGCTCATGTGTTGACCAAGCATACAGAGCCGGCTGAAGCCTCGAAGAAGCTGAACTTTGACTCTTCGTGCGAGAAGATAACAATCGAAGAGCTCCACGCCGGGTATATAAACCGGGTTACCACCAGCCGGGATCTGGAACTTTGATTCGTCTCTTTAATGAAGACAAAATATGAGGTACCTTTCCTTCTTACCATATCCTTACTTAGCCCCCAAGAGCTGGTTTCACGTACTCAATCGTTGAACCGGGTCTTCGTTTAACTTTCTGTTGGAACAAATTCATAGTCATTGTCCCCTAGAGTTGGTCTTTAATTTGCCAAAGTTGAGTCGGATCTTCCTTTAGATAACTTAAACTGCCATTCGTAGCCCCCAAGGGCCGGCTCAAGCTTGATGAAGTTGAATCGGATCTTCTATTTAGAAGTAAATCGAAGAGCTATAGTGTATCCCCCAAGTTCCGGTTTAACTTCGAAGAAGATGAGTCGGTATTGCACTGCATACTGAAAGATCAAATATGCATTAGCCCCCAAGTGTCAAATATATTGCTTGCAATCTGTTTGAGACTTGCATAAATTTGCTTTTAATACTCGTCCTATATTTTGGCGACTTATCCTATATTTTGATGTCTTATAGGAAGCTTTAAACGAAGCCGGCTCTCAATTGTCTGATCTGAAGGCGAATTTAGCGGCTCAACAAGAGGCCCGCAGCATCTCTGACGAAAAGTGTCGGCTGCTGTCTGAAGAGCTGGTCCATATTAAGGTGGAGCTTGCTTCTTTAAAAGAATCTACTGAGTCGGAGAAAGCCGCGTTGACCAAACGAGCGGATGATGCCGACCAGCGGCTGACAGCCATGGCGGATGAGCTTCAAGGCCTCAAGTGTCATATAACCAAGATGGCAGCCGCTCTCTTTGGTAAGTTCTTACTCACTTCATGTTTCCAGCATGTGTCATTCATCTGTTGTGATGGCGACTCATCTTGCTTTGTTTGACCTTTACAGGCCCCAGAAGCCGGCAATTGGCTGCAGATAGCCTTTTACCCCTGAAGGCTATTTACACCTTTGCAAAATAGCTTTATTGCAGCTCTATTTTCACGATTAAGACGGTTCGATACAAGGAGAAGATCCCCACCGCTCTGAAAGGTGTCTTGGAACTCTTCTCCACAATGCCCAAGCAGATAGAAGAGCTGAAGAAGTCCGCCTTCCGCCAAGGAGCCGTAGCTGGATTGAGCCGGGCTCTGGCCTTCGCCCCCGAGCTAACGCCAGCTGAAATGATGGATGGTTACCCGTCCAAAAAAGATGACGGCTCAGAATTCACCGAAGAAGATTACATCTGGTGTGTCAAAGAGTCGCGTTATCTGGCCTCTGTACTAGCGGATGAAGCTGACTTGAGCACTTATCAGGCGGCTTATGACGCAAAGGAGAAGAGGATCCGCGGGCCTCTCTACGAGTGGAAGGATCTGACACCCGCCCGCAGTAAGGACCTCTTCCCTTGTGAGCTTGACGCATCCCCTTTCCTTGAAGGGTCTTTCGCTGCTCTGTCTGACTGTAATTGGGAATTGGGAAATCTCCACATAAAGCCAGCGGAAGAGCCGGAGCGGGATGAGAACTGAAATTTGTTCTTTTAACCTTTCTGAGCGTAGACTCATGTATTGATCTATGTAATGACCCGTCTGTGATCGGTTGAAACTTGGCAATACCTTTTGCTCCTTCTGAGAGTAGCTTTTGTAACAGAGTAAGCATGCCCTGCCGTTTGGCGGCTGTATATATTTTCATCTCTCTGTGTGCACTTTCCTTCTCTCTGTGTTTCAATTTAATGCGTTGCCAGCTCTCCATTGATATACCTTGAGCTTTTCTGATGAGGGGTGTCTGTCTTTGAAGACGTCATTCCTTCTCCAGAATATTAGAGCCGGATAATCTCTTTGAAAACTCAAATTTTGTCAACCGGAGCAACATGGCTCCGATTCTTGTCGGATGAATCCATTAAGGAGCCGGTTGTCTTAGGATAATGTAAGCTAAACCTGATGGTAAGAAGCCTCTATCGACAATTGCGGCTATTGATGAACCGGAAGCGGCTTAAAGCTGGCTGTATGAAGGGTAATGTAAGCTATACCTGACGGTAAGAAGCCTCCTTTTAACAGCAAATGTTGTATGTGCGAACGCCGGCTGTTGATGGGAGATGTAAGCTATACCTTTAAGGCAAGAAGCCTCATCGATAGCCGTGGCTAATAATCAGCCTGAGACGGCATAAAGCCGGCTGTTTGAAAGGAGATGTAAGCTATACCCGAAGGCAAGAAGCCTCTTTCAACAGATACAGTTGATAATCAACTGAGGTTTGGCGTAAACGCCGGTTGTTAGGGTGAGATAAGCGAACCCGTCGGTAAGAAGCCCCCTTCGACAACCGCGGTTAATAAGTAACCGGAAGTGGCATAAAGCTGGCCATTAGGGTGAGATAAGCGATACCCGTCGGTAAGAAGCCCCCTTCGATGGCCGCAGTTGATAAGCAACTGGAATTTGGTGTACACGCTGTTGTCTTAGGGTCATGTAAGCTATACCAAAGGTAAGAAGCCTCCATCAACAACAGCGCTTAATGTAACCAAACTAGGCATAAAGCCAACTGTGCAAGGGAGATGTAAGCTATACCCGGAGGCAAGAAGCCTCCTTGCAACAGTTTAATAACAGCTGGCTGTGCAAAGGAGACGTAAGCTATACCCAAAGGCAAGAAGCCTCTTTGCAACAGTGCTTAATTGGGCATAACGCCGGCTATGCAAGGGAGATGTGAGCTATACCCGGAGGCAAGAAGCCTCCTTGCAACAGCGTAAAAGCAGACTTTGCAGGGGAGATGTGAGCTATACCTGAAGGCAAGAAGCCTCCCTGCAATAGAGCTTGATAGGGCATAAAGCCGGATCAGCCGTTTTTACGGCGAACAAACCACTTTAACTCAAATTTTTGAGCCAGAAATTTTTTATCTTGATTGCACAAAGGTATACATAAGAGTAGAGGCCCGAGTCTTTGCGGGGATGCTAGCTTTTACTCATGTAAGCATGATATATATAATGATAGCGGCTTTCAATGCCTGCTAAGTAAAGTATGGTCACAAATGTGCGATATTCCATGGCCGCAACGTCTCTTGACCCGCGGTTTCCGACTCATCTCGGATATCAATGAGGTAATATGACCCATTGTTAAGGTTTCTGTTGATCGCAAAAGGCCCCTCCCATGGTGGAGATAACTTATGCATTCCAGATTGGTCTTGAATCAGCCGAAGCACCAGGTCACCCTCTTGGAACATATGGGTCTTCACCCTGCGGCTATGATAGCGTCGCAGGTCTTGTTGATAAATTGCCGACCTGGCTACTGCTAACTCTCGTGCTTCATCCAAGGCGTCCAACGCATCTTGGCGTGCTACCTCATTGTCCGTCTCAACATAAGCCACCACCCTTGGTGAGTCGTGCCGGATGTCACTGGGTAGAACCGCCTCAGCACCATACACCATGAAGAAAGGCGTGAAACCTGTAGATCTGTTAGGGGTAGTTCTGATGCTCCATAAGACGGAAGGCAACTCCTCAACCCAACATCCGGGGTGTCCGCTTCAAAGGAACCATGAGCCGTGGCTTGACACCTCTTAAAATTTCCTGATTGGCTCGCTCCGCCTGACCATTAGACTGTGGATGTGCCACGGCTGAAACATCAAGCCGGATATGCTCCTTTTCACAGAACATTTTCATAGCTCCTTTGGATAGATTTGTTCCATTGTCCGTAATGATACTGTGCGGGTAACCAAAGCGATAAATTAGCTTCTTAATAAATTGAATCGCCGTAGCCGCGTCACATTTACCGACCGGCTCTGCCTCTACCCACTTAGTAAATTTATCAATTGCCACCAGAAGGTGTGTTTTCTTATCCTTGGATCTCTTGAAGGGTCCTACCATATCAAGCCCCCAGACCGCAAACGGCCAAGTGATTGGTATCATCCTCAACTCTTGAGCCGGAACATGAGCACACCGGCCGAACTTCTGACAGCCGTCACACTTACGGACTAAGTCTTTTGCATCCTTGTGAGCCGTCAACCAGAAAAATCCATGTCAAAAAGCCTTCGCCACTAAAGATTTTGACCCGGCATGATGTCCACAGTCGCCAGCATGAATTTCACTCAAGATCTGCCGGCCCTCCTCTGGTGAGACGCAGCGCTGAAAGACACCCGTTACACTACACTTACGTAACTCACCATTGATAATCGTCATAGACTTAGAATGCCGGGTGATCTTCCTGGCCAGACCCTCCTCCTGAGGTAACTCATCACGTGTCAGATACGCAAAATAAGGCATAGTCCAGTTTGGGATGGCATGTAGAGCCGCCACCAATTCCGCTTCCGGGTCCAGAATAGCCAGATCCTCCTCAGAGGGTATCTTGACAGTCGGATGATGCAATACATCCAGAAAAACATTAGGTGGTACCGGCTTTCGTTGAGAACCTAACCGTGATAAAGCATCAGTCGCCTCATTCCTGCGACGATCAACATGATCCACCTGGTACCCCTTGAAGTGACTGGCAATGATATCAACCGCCTGTCGATAAGCCGCCATCCGCAGATCCTTGGAGTCCCAAGTACCTAAAACTTGTTGAGCCACAAGATCTGAGTCGCCTAAACATCTGACCCGGCTTAAATTCATCTCCTTAGCGACTCTGAGACCATGGAGCAGTGCCTCATACTCAGCTGCATTATTAGTACAAGGGAACATTAACCGGAGCACATAACAAAACTTGTCACCCTTGGGGGAGGTGAGAACAACTCCTGCATCGGACCCCTCTAGCTGCTTGGACCCATCAAAGTGTATAGTCCAATACGTGTTATCCGGCTTCTCTTCGGGGGCTTGACATTCTGTCCAATCATTTATGAAATCCACCAAAGCTTGAGACTTAATTGCTGTATGAGGAACATACTTGATGTTAAGAGGACCCAGCTCTAAGGCCCACTTGGCAATCCTCCCTGTAGCTTCTCTATTCTGAATGATATCTCCCAACGGGGCAGAACTGACCACTGTTATCTGGTGCCCCAAAAAGTAGTGTTTTAACTTGCGGTTGGCCATGAAAACTCCATATACTAACTTCTGCCAATGCGGATACCTCTGCTTAGACTCTGCCAAAACTTCACTAATGTAATAAACCGGCCTTTGCATAGGATACTCCTTCCCTGCCTCCTTGTGCTCAACCACAATTGCTACACTGACCGCTCTGTTGTTAGCCGCCACATAAAGGAGTAATGGCTCTTTCTCAACCGGAGCAGCTAACACTGGTGGCTCAGTCAACTATTTTTTAAGAGCTTCAAGTGCTTCGGCCGCTGCTTTGTTCCACTTAAACTTGTTTGTCTTTTTCATCATCTGGTATAGGGGAATGGCTTTCTCCCCAAGTCGGCTTATGAAGCGGCTCAACGTAGCAATCCGTCCTGCAAGGCGCTGAACGTCATTAATGCATGTCGGCTCTCCTAAAGAAGTGATAGCCTTAATCTTATCTGGGTTAGCCTCGATGCCCTGCTCAGAGACCAAGAAACCCAAAAGCTTTCCTGTTGGAACACCAAAGACACACTTCGTCAGGTTAAGCATCATCTTGTAGACCCGGAGATTGTCAAAGGTTTCTTTTAAATCCTCTAGGAGAGTTTCCTTTTTCTGGATTTAACCACAATGTCGTCTACGTAAGCATGAACATTTCGGCCAATCTGACTGTGAAGGTAGTTCTGCACACATAGTTGGTAAGTTGCCTGGGCACTCTTGAGCCCGAAAGGCATGGAGACGTAGCAGAACACCCCAAAAGGTGTAATAAACGCCGTCTTCTCCTAATCTTTCGTTGCCATCTTGATCTGATGATATCCTGAATATGCATCCAGGAAGCATAAACTTTCACATCCGGTTGTAGCATCAATAATCTGATCGATACGAGGGAGTGCAAACGGGTCAGCCGGTCAAGCCTTGTGAAGGTCCGTGTAATCTATACACATACGCTAGGTGCTGTTCTTTTTGAGCACTTTCACCGGGGTTAGCCAACCACTCCGGGTGAAAAACTTCCACTATAAAGCCTACAGCCAAGAGCCGGGAAACTTCCTCCCCAATAGCTTTACGTCTCTCTTTGTTGAACCGTCGTAGAAACTGTTTGATCGGTTTAAACTTTGGATCCACATTAAGATTGTGCTCAGCGAACTCTCTCGGTACACCCGGCATGTCAGAAGGTTTCCATGCAAAGATGTCCCGATTCTCACGGATGAATTCGATGAGCGCGCTTTCCTATTTGGGATCCATGTGAGCCCCAATGATGAACTGCTTGGATGAATCGCCCGGATTGAAATCTACTGCCTTGGTATCATCCGCTGAAAACTTGAGTGGAGGCTCAACTTCTGTCGTGGGCTTCTTCAGCGGGGTCATATCCTCCGAGTCAACGTTCTCCTTGTAGAATTTCAGCTCCTCCTGAGCACAACTAGACTCTGCATACGCCGCATCTCCTTCCTCACACTCGAGAGCCGTTTTCCTATTACCGTGAATGGTAATTGTACCTTTTAAGCCGGGCATTTTGAGTTGCAAATAAACATAGCAAGGCCTAGCCATAAATTTGGCATAAGCTGGCCTCCCAAATAGTGCATTATAAGGACTTTTGATTTTGACCACCTCGAACCACAAGGACTCCACCCTGTAATTATACTCATCGCCAAAAGCTACTTCCAATGAAATCCGGCCACCGGGTATGCCGATTTACCCGGGACCACACCATGAAAGACGGTGGAGGAAGGTTTAAGGTCTTTGTCAAGCAACTTCATCCGCCAAAAAGTGTCATAGTAAAGGATGTTGATGCTGCTACCTCCGTCCATAAGCACTTTATTCACCATATAGCCATTCACCTGAGGGGCCACAACTAGAGCCAGCCGGCCCGGGTCATCTACCCGTGGCGGGTGATCCTCCCGGCTCCACATTATGTCATACTCAGACCACGGTAAATATCGCAGGAGAGCCGGAGCAACCGCATTAACTGTTCGCCTCCGCAACTTCTCGTCTCGTTTGTTGTGACCGGTCGTGAATACGTGATACTATCCAGAACTGAGCTGCTTCGGGTTACTCTGAAACCCGGACTGATTGCACTGTTGTTGATTGTTGTTATTGTTGTTGTTGCCAGGATGTTGTTGTGCCCCCCTTGGTTATTCTGACTCGGATGCCCGTTTCCTGAACCGCCGGCGCCGAATCCAGCCCCTGATCTGCCGTGCCCTGAGCCGCCAGGCGGGCCACCGCCCTGATTATTATGCGGTTGCGAATGCTGATTTTTGAATCTCTGCATGATAAAGCAATCACCCCACGCATGCAACGCCGGCTTGTCAGGCGTGTTGTGCTCCGGACAAGGCTTCCTAAGCGCTTCTTCTAAATTAAAAGGGCCTCTGTTCCTTTGATGAAACGGCCTGAATTTTCCATTCCCCTTGGGATGTTTCTGTCCTGTGTTAGTATTTGCCACTAGCTCTGACCCGCCATCAGCGCTCTTCCGCTTATTCTGATTCCCATTGTTCACAAAACCTTTTCCTTGATTGTTTTTCTTCCCTTGATTGGCTTTCTCATCATCCGAGCCTGGATCCTTGGTGTTATCTGAATTGGCATACTTTGTTAAGGCCGTCATGAGTTCTCCCATATACTGACACGTGCGCTTGAGCCGGCCGAGCTTCTGTTTCAATGGAACAAAATGACAGTTCTTTTCTAAAATAAGCACCGCTTGAGCCGCTGTGATCTGCTCCGAAGAGTGAATAATGGTCGACACCCGCCGGACCCAATGATGGGCCGACTCATTCTCCTATTGAACACAATGGTCCAAGTTGACAATGGTCATAGGCTGCTTACAGGTCCCCTGGAAATTCTTAATGAACTTCGCTCTCAGCTCCGCCCATGAGCTTATCGTGTTAGGCGGCAGACCTTTCAGCCATGTATGAGCCGGACCCTCAAGCATCATGATGAAATATTTTGCACATACCGCCTCACTGACATCCAGCATCTCCATGGCCATCTCATAACTCTCAATCCACGCCTCAGGGGGTAGATCGGTTGTGTAATTCGGAACCTTTCGAGGTCCCTTGAAATATTTCGGTAATCGTTCACTTCTTAGAGCCGGAGTTAAACATGGCACCCCTATGGCTCTGGTACTAACTACTCCCATTGATACGGAAAGCGCCGGCTCTGGACGGGTTGCCGCTATCTCCGCCTCTCGCCTGTCTCTCGCCTGGTCCGCGAGGGCTTGTGCATCTAGAGCCACCCGCTCGTCCTCCGGTGGTCCACGACATGGATGACTGCTGGAACATGTCGGAGACTCGTAGCGCCGGCTGAAACTTCGACTGGGGAGGGGGGTGGAGTGAACCCGGCTCTAGCTGTGAGCATACCTCTCTTGTTGGGCCATGGCTGTCTGTAAATATCCAATGGAGTTTCGCACATCCTTCGCAAAGGGTGCTTCATCTGGGATGGGAATTGTCTCAAGCCGGGCGGTCGCTGCCACCATGTTCTCGGACGGGTTAGAGTAATGACCCACCGGTGTTAGAAAAGCCCTAGGTGAGATTTGGTTATGCTGGGGTGGATGAGTCGTCGGGCATTCCATCGGGCGGCTTTCCGGCGCGCCCGTAATCCGCCCCGCACCAGGGGTGTTAAACAGGTTCCTCGCTTCGTATTGTTCTGGCAGACGGGATTGATGCCTCCTCCGGTGCACCGCGGCCGCTGACCTTTGCTCCAGCTCTAGACGGAAAGCATCGGCCTTGATACGCTCCGCTTCTTCCTCCATCCGAGTCTTCATCTCGGCCATCCTTTGTCATTCCTCTGCCATCCGGCCCTTGATCCGTGCCACCTCTAGATTCCTGGCTGCTTGATTATCCGGTGTTACTTCTGTGTCCATGAGAGCTGTAAGTTCGTCCATCAATTCCACTAGAACCTGAGCCGGCGGTGGCGGGCTATCACCCGCTGCGGCGGCTCCCGCAGCTGTGTCACCGGCGGCTGAAGCCGATCCTGCCTTGAACACCGCCGCATGAACCGGGGGTCTCGAAGCATCTGACTCAAAGCCCTCTACCTCAGAATAGGTGTCGTAGTAGCCCCCAAGGCTACCGTTACTGAGCCGATACACTGACTCTGTCTCCCCATTGGAGGACTCGTCTTCTGAGCAAACGAGAGTTCCCTGTGACCCGGACGCTTCCGGGTCCATGCCTTGAGTGAAGCCCACGAGAACATGCTTTTGACCTGGATGGGCACGGGCAGGCCGCACACCACTCATAGATTGGAGACGTCGAGCCAGCTCGACGATGTTGGTGCAGATGTCCGGCCCGGGTGTAGATCCATCAACCTTTCCGATGAAAACCTGGATCCCGCCGAACGGAACCCGGAATCCATACTCCACAGAACCAGCATCAAGCCCACAACCGGCATCGTCGATGTAGAGCCGCCCGTGGCGGCTCTTGCTCATCCTTCCAACCACGTATCCCTCGAGCCCTGGAAGAGAGCCCTTTGAGAACTCAACACCACCAAGCGCGAGCCCCAAGGTGGGCGCCAACTGTCGTGGTTCTATCACGGCAGATGTCCAGGTGAACGGACTTGGATTCGAGGCCATCACTAATGGGGTGGACTCAAAGGGGTTAATTGGGACGAAAGACACGGGTTTATCCAAGTTCGGCCCCTCCAGTCGAGGTAATAGCCTACGTCCTACTTGTGCTTGTATTGCTTGTGTATCGATTACAAGGAGCTAGAAACTTGACCTAGTTCTCGATCACCTGTCCTCTAAGTCGCCCCGGGTCTGCCTTTATATAAGAGGTCAGGACCACCAGATCGTTACAATTGCTAACCGAGTCTCTCTCTATCTTCTTGTCCAAGCTGTCTTTGAGTCGGCTTGCACGCCCGGGTCTTCTCCGTCCGGGCCATTGTACGACCCACACCTTGAGCCGCCTATCTTCCTGGGCCACCAGTCTTATGGCTCACCTTTGGGCCGGCTCACGAGCCTGCAACATGACCCGGAGCCTCCGAGGCGGGTCATATCGTGGGGTCATATCCCCAACAGTAAGAGACATCATAGATCGTACCATATCTAATAGAGTGCGATTACGACGTTCAGACACACCATTTCGCTCAGGTGTGCCAGGCGGTGTGAGTTGTGAAACAATTCCACATTTCCTTAGGTGCGTGCCAAACTCGTGACTTAAATATTCTCCGCCTCGATCAGATCGCAGGCACTTTATTTTCCTGTCACGTTGATTCTCTACCTCACTCTAAAATTCCTTGAACCTTTCAAAAGTTTTAGACTTATGTTTCATTAAGTAGACATACCCATATCTACTCAAGTCATCAGTGAGGGTGAGAACATAACGGTAGCCACCACGAGCCTCGACACTCATTGGACCGCATACATCGGTATGTATTATTTCCAACAAGTCAGTTGCTCGCTCCATTGTTCCGGAGAACGGAGTCTTGGTCATCTTGCCCATGAGGCATGGTTCGCATGTGTCAAATGATTCGAAAACAAGAGACTCCAAAAGTCCATCAGTATGGAGCTTCTTCATGCATTTGACACCAATATGACCAAGGCGGCAGTGCCACATGTAAGTGGGACTATCGTTATCAACCTTAAACTTTTTGGAACTCACACTATGGACATGTGTAACATCACGTTCGAGATTCATCAAAAATAAACCATTGACCAGTGGAGCATGACCATAAAACATTTCTCTCATATAAATAGAACAACCATTATTCTCGGATTTAAATGAGTAGCCATCTCACATCAAGCGAGATCCAGATACAATGTTCATGCTCAAAGCTGGTACTAAATAACAATTATTAAGGTTTAACACTAATCCCGAAGGTAGATGTAGAGGTAGCAGGCCGACGGCGATCACATCGACCTTGGAACCATTCCCGACGTGCATCGTCACCTCGTCCTTTGCCAGCCTCCGCTTATTCCGCAGCTCCTGCTTGGAGTTACAAATGTGAGCAACTGCACCGGTATCAAATACCCAGGAGCTACTACGAGCGCTGGTTAGGTACACATCAATAACAAGTATATCACATATACCTTTAATGTTGCCGTCCTTCCTATCCGCTAGGTACTTGGGGCAGTTTCGCTTCCAGTGACCGGTACCCTTGCAATAAAAACACTCAGTCTCAGGCTTGGGTCCATGCTTGTTCTTCTTCTTCTCGGCAACTTGCTTACCGGGCGGGGCAACAGCTTTACCGTCCTTCTTGAAGTTCTTATTACCCTTGCCTTTCTTGAAACTAGTGGTCTTATTCACCATCAACACTTGATGCTCCTTTTTTATCTCGACCTCTGCTGATTTCAGCATCGAGTACAACATAGGAATGGACTTCTCCATCCCTTGCATGTTGTAGCTCATCACAAAGCTCTTGTAGCTAGGTGGAAGCGACTGGAGGATTTTGTCAATAAACGAGTCATCCGGGAGATTAACTCCTAGCTGAGTCAAGCGGTTGTGTAGCCCAGACATCTTGAGGATGTGCTCACTGACAGAACTATTCTCCTCCATCTTATAGCTGAAGAACTTGTCGGAGACGTCATATCTCTCGACCCGGGCATGAGCTTGGAAAACCAGTTTCAGCTCTTGGAACATCTCATATGCTCCGTGTTGCTCAAAACGCTTTTGGAGCCCCGGTTTTAAATTGTAAAGCATGACGCACTAAACAAGGGAGTAATCATCGCAGCAAGAATGCCAAGCGTTCATAACGTGTTGCTCTGCTGGGAGAAGGGGTGGGTCACCTAGTGGTGCATCAAGGACATACAATTTCTTGGAAGCTATGAGGATGATCCTCAAGCCACGGACTCAGTCCGCATAGTTGCTTCCATCATCTTTCAGCTTGGTTTTCTCTAGGAACGCGTTGAAATTGAGGGTGACATTCGCATTGGCCATTGGATCTACAATATAGATTGTAAAGACTATTTTAGACTAATTTCATGATAATTAAGTTCACATAATCAAGTTATTTAATGAACTCCCACTTAGATAGACATCTCTCTAGTCATCCAAGTGACACATGATCCATGTCAACTAGCCTGTGTTTGATCATCATGTGAGACGGACTAGTCATCCATGGTGAACATCTCCATGTTGATTGTATCTTCTATACGACTCATGTTCGACCTTTCGGTCTTCCGTGTTTCGAGGCCATGTCTGTACATGCTAGGCTCGTCAAGTTAACCTAAGTGTATCGCGTGTGTAAATCTGGCTTACACCCGTTGTATGCGAACGTTAGAACCTATCACACCCGATCATCACGTGGTGCTTCTGAACAACGATCCTTAGCAATGGTGCACAGTTAGGGTGAACACTTTTCTTGAAATTTTATTGTGGGATCATCCTCTTTACTAACGTCGTTCTAAGCAAATAAGATGTAAAAATGATAAACATCACATGCAATCAATACAGTGACATGATATGGCCAATATCATCTTGCTCCTTTGATCTCCATCTTCGGGGCACCATGATCATCACTGTCACCGGCACGACACCATGATCTCCATCATCATGTCTTCATGAAGTTGTCTCGCCAACTATTACTTCTACTACTATAGCTAACGTTTAGCAATAAAGTAAAGTAATTACATGGCGTTTATAATTGACACGCAGGTCATACAATAAAATAAGACAACTCCTATGGCTCCAGTCGGTTGTCATACTCATCGACATGCAAGTCATGAATCCTATTACAAGAACATGATCAATCTCATACATCACAATGCATCACATCACATCCTTTGGCCATATCACATCACAAGGCATATGTTGCAAAAATAAGTTAGACGTCCTCTAATTTGTAGTTGCAAGTTTTTACGTGGTTGCTATAGGTTTCTAGCAAGAACGTTTCTTACCTACGCCAAAACCACAACATGATATGCCAATTGCTATTTACCCTTCATAAGGACCCTTTTCATCGATCCAATCCGACTAAGGTGGGAGAGACAGACACCCGCTAGCCACCTTATGTAACAAGTGCATGTCAGGCGGTGGAACCAGTCTCACGTAAGCGTACGTGTAAAGTCGGTCCGAGCCGCTTCATCACACAATACCGCCGAATCAGGAAAGACTAGTAGTGGTAAGCATATTAAAAAAATCGACGCCCACAACAACTTGTGTTCTACTCGTGCATAGATTCTACGCATAGACCTAGCTCATGAAGCCACTGTTGGGAGACGTAGTAGTAAATCAAAAAAATTCCTATGTGTCACCAAGATCTATATATGGAGAAACCAGCAACGAGAGGGGAGATATTGCATCTTCATACCTTTGAAGATCACTAAGCGGAAGCGTTACAAGAACGCGGTTGGTGGAGTCATACTCGCAGCGATTCAGATCGCGGTGGATTCCGATCTCAGCGCTGAACAACGGCGCCTCCGCGTTCAACACACGTGCAGCCCGCTGACATTTCCTACGCCTTGATTCAGCAAGGAGGAAGGAGAGGTTGAGGGAGAGCTCCGGCAGCATGACGGCGTGGTGACGGTGGAGCTATGTGGACTCCGGCAAGGCTTTGCCAAGTGCTACGGAGAATGAGGAAGAGGAAGGATAGGGTTGCGCCTAGAGAGAGAGAGAGAATTCGTGTCTCAAATCATCCCAAACCTTGCATATATATAGTAGGAGGGAGAGGGAGGGCTGCCTTGGCCCCTCCTCCAAGGAGGAGAGGTTCGGCCGAGCTAGGGATAGAGTCCACCTCCCACAAGGGAGGTGGATCTCCTCTTTTAAAACCCTTTTGCCCTTTATCTCTTGATCCCAGCCGCATGGGACTTTCTAGAAGTTCTTGGCCAGCCCAATAAGGGCTGGCACACCTCCTCTAAGGGCCTACGAAGTCCTATGGTCGTCACACCCCTTCCGGGGGTCCTACGGCACCCTCCCGGCACTCCCGGTACACTACCGATGAGCCCGAAAACTTTCCGGTGACCAAAATTGGACTTCCTATATATCGATCTTTACCTACGGACCATTCCGGAGCTCCTCGTTACGTCCGAGATCTCATCCAGGACTCCAAACAACCTTCGGTAACCACGTACAACATTTCCCTATAACCCTAGCGTCATCGAACCTTAAGTGTGTAGACCCTACGGGTTCGGGAGACACGTAGACATGACCGAGACACCTCTCCGGTCAATAACCAACAGCGGGATCTAGATACCCATGTTGGCTCCCACATGCTCCACGATGATCTCATCGGATGAACCACGATGTCGGGGATTCAATCAATCCCGTATACAATTCCCTTTGTCTATCGGTATGATACTTGCCCGAGATTCGATCGTCGGTATCCCTATACCTTGTTCAATCTCGTTACCGGCAAGTCTCTTTACTCGTTTCGTAACACATCATCCTATGGCTAACTCCTTAGTCACATTGAGCTCATTATGATGATGTCTTACCGAGTGGGCGCAGAGATACCTCTCCGTCACACGGAGTGACAAATGCCAGTCTCGATTCGTGCCAACCCAACAAACACTTTCGGAGATACCCGTAGTGCACCTTTATAGCCACCCAGTTACGTTGTGACGTTTGGCACACCCAGAGCATTCCTACGGTATCCGGGAGTTGCACAATCTCATGGTCTAAGGAAACGATACTAACATTGAAAAGCTTTAGCAAACAAACTACACGATCTTGTGCTATGCTTAGGATTGTGTCTTGTCCATCACATAATTATCCTAATGATGTGATACCGTTATCAATGACATCCAATGTCCATGGTCGTGAAACCGTGACCATCTATTGATCAACGAGCTAGTCAACTAGAGGCTCACTAGGGACATGTTGTGGTCTATGTATTCACACATGTATTACGGTTTCCGGTTAACACAATTATAGCATGAACAATAGACAATTATCATGAACTAGGAAATACAATAATAACCATTTTATTATTGCCTCTAGGGAATATTTCCAATAGTCTCCCACTTGCACTAGAGTCAGTAATCTAGTTACATTGTGATGAATCGTACAACCATAGCAATCTGGTGTTGATCATGTTTGGTTCGTGAGAGAGGTTTAGTCAACGGATATGTGACATTCAGATCCGTATGCACTTTACAAATATCTATATCTCCCTCCTGAATGTAATCACAGATGGAGTTGAAGCGGCGCTTGATGTGTCTTGTCTTTTTGTGAAACCTGGGATCCTTCGCAAGGGCAATAGCTCTAGTGTTGTCACACAATAGAGTCATTGGGCCCGACGCACTTGGATTACTCCTAGGTCGGTGATGAACTCCTTCATCCAGACTCCTTCCTTTGTTGCTTCCGAAGCAGCTATGTACTCCGCTTCACATGTAGATGCCGCCACGATGCTTTGCTTGCTGCTGCACCAGCTGACTGCCCCTCCGTTCAAAACATACACGTATCCAGTTTGCGACTTGGAGTCGTACGGATCTGTGTCGAAGCTAGCATCGATGTAACCCTTTACAATGAGCTCTTCGGCACCTCCATATACGAGAAACATGTCCTTTGTCCTTTTCAGGTACTTCAGGATATTCTTGACCGCTGTCCAGTGTTCCGCTCCGGGATCACTTTCGTACCTCCCTACCAAACTTATGGAAAGGTTCACATCAGGTCTGGTACACAGCATGGCATACATAATAGAGTCTATGGCTGAACCATAGGGGATGACACTCATCTCTTCTCTATCCTTTGTCGTGGTCGGGCATTGAGTCGTACTCAATCTCACACCCTGTAACACAGGCAAGAACCCCTTCTTGGACTGATCCATATTGAACTTCTTCAACATCTTTTCAAGGTATGTGCTTTTGTGAAAGACCTATGAGGCGTCTCGATCTATCTCTATAGATCTTAATACCTAATATGTAAGCAGCTTCTCCAAGGTCCTTCATTGAAAAACACTTATTCAAGTAGGCCTTTACACTTTCCAAGAGTTCTATATCATTTCCCATTATCAGTACGTCATCCACATATAATACGAGAAATGCTACAGAGCTCCCACTCACTTTCTTGTAAATACAGGGTTCTTCATAAACCTGTACAAATCCAAACGCTTTAATCATCTCATTAAAGCGAATGTTCCAACTCTGAGATGCTTGCACCAGTCCATAGATAGAGCGCTGGAGCTTGCATACCTTGTTAGCATCTTTAGGATCGACAAAACCTTCCGGCTGCATCATATACAGTTATTCCTCAAGGAAACCATTAGGGAATGCCATTTTGACGTCCATTTGCCAGATCTCATAATCATAAAATGCGGCAATTGCTAACATGATTCGGACAGACTTCAGCATCGCTACGGGTGAGAAAGTCTCGTCGTAGTCAACTACTTGAACTTGTCGATAACCTTTAGCGACAAGCCGAGCCTTATAGACGGTCACATTACCATCCACGTCGGTCTTCTTCTTAAAGATCCATTTATTTTCAATGGCTTGCTTATTATCAGGCAAGTCCACCAAAGTCCACACTTTGTTCTCATACATGGAGCCTATCTCGGATTTCATGGCTTCAAGCCATTTCTTGGAATCCAGGCCCGCCATCGCTTCTTCATAGTTCGAAGGTTCACCGTTGTCTAATAACATGATCTCTAGGACAGGGTTGCTGTACCACTCTGGTGCGGAACGTGTCCTAGTGGACCTTCGACGTTCAATAGTAACTTGATCTGAAGTTTCATGATCATCATCATTAACTTCCTCTCCACCTGGTGTAGGCTCCACAGAAACAACTTCGTGTGCTGCGCTATTCTCCGGTTCGAGTGGAGGTACAATTACCTCATCAAGTTCTATTTTCCTCCCACTTACTTCTTTCGAGAGAAACTCTTTCTCGAGAAAGGATCCATTCTTGGCAACAAAGACTTTGCCCTCGGATCGTAGGTAGAAGGTATACCCAATAGTCTCTTTGGGATATCCTCTGAAGACGCACTTTTCACTTTGGGTTCGAGCTTCTCAGGTTGAAGTTTCTTCACATAAGCATCGCATCCCCAAACTTTTAGAAATGACAGCTTAGGTTTCTTTCCAAACCACAATTCATACGGTGTCGTCTCAACGGATTTTGATGGTGCCCTATTTAAAGTGAATGCGGCTGTCTCTAATGCATATCCCCAAAATGATAGCGGTAAGTCGGTAAGAGACATCATAGATCGTACCATATCCAATAGAGTGCGATTACAACGTTCAGACACACCATTTCGCCGAGGTGTGCCAGGCGACGTGAGTTGTGAAACAATTCCACATTTCCATAGGTGCGTGCCAAACTCATGACTTAAATATTCTCTGCCTCGATCAGATCACAGGCACTTTATTTTCCTGTCATGTTGATTCTCTACCTCACTCTGAAATTCCTTGAACCTTTCAAAAGTTTCAGACTTATGTTTCATTAAGTAGACATACCCATATCTACTCAAGTCATCAGTGAGGGTGAGAACATAACGGTAGCCACCACGAGCCTCGACACTCATTGGACCGCATACATTGGTATGTATTATTTCCAACAAGTCAGTTGCTCGCTCCATTGTTCCGGAGAACGGAGTCTTGGTCATCTTGCCCATGAGGCATGGTTCGCACGTGTCGAATGATTCGAAATCAAGAGACTCCAAAAGTCCATCAGAATGGAGCTTCTTCATGCATTTGACACCAATATGACCAAGGCGGCAGTGCCACATGTAAGTGGGACTATCATTATCAACCTTAAACTTTTTGGTACTCACACTATGGACATGTGTAACATCACGTTCGAGATTCATCAAAAATAAACCATTGACCAGCGGAGCATGACCATAAAACATTTCTCTCATATAAATAGAACAACCATTATTCTCAGATTTAAATGAGTAGCCATCTCGCATCAAGCGAGATCCAGATACAATGTTCATGCTCAAAGCTGGTACGAAATAACAATTATTAAGGTTTAACACTAATCCCGAAGGTAGATGTAGAGGTAGCGTGCCGACGGCGAGCACATTGACCTTGGAACCATTCCCGACGCGCATCGTCACCTCGTCCTTTGCTAGCCTCCGCTTATTCCGTAGCTCCTGCTTGGAGTTACAAATGTGAGCAACTGCACCGGTATCAAATACCCAGGAGCTACTACGAGCATTGGTTAGGTACACATCAATAACAAGTATATCACATATACCTTTAATGTTGCCATCCTTCTTATCCGCTACGTACTTGGGGCAGTTTCGCTTCCAGTGACCGGTACCCTTGCAATAAAAACACTCAGTCTCAGGCTTGGGTCCATGCTTGTTCTTCTTCTTCCCCGCAACTTTCTTACCGGGCGCGGCAACAATTTTGCCGTCCTTCTTGAAGTTCTTCTTACCCTTGCCTTTCTTGAAACTAGTGGTCTTATTCACCATCAACACTCGATGCTCTTTTTGATCTCGACCTCTGCTGATTTCAGCATCGAGTACAACTCAGGAATGGACTTCTCCATCCCTTGCATGTTGTAGTTCATCACAAAGCTCTTGTAGCTAGGTGGAAGCGACTGGAGGATTCTGTCAATGACCGAGTCATCCGGGAGATTAACTCCCAGCTGAGTCAAGCGGTTGTGTAGCCCACAACGTGATATGCCAATTGCTATTTACCCTTCATAAGGACCCTTTTCATCGAATCCAATCCGACTAAGGTGGGAGAGACAGACACCCGCTAGCCACCTTATGCAACAAGTGCATGTCAGGCGGTGGAACCAGTCTCCCGTAAGCGTACGTGTAAAGTCGGTCCGGGTCGCTTCATCCCACAATACCGCCGAATCAGGATAAGACTAGTAGTGGTAAGCATATTAACAAAATCGACGCCCACAACAACTTGTGTTCTACTCGTGCATAGATTCTAGGCATAGACCTAGCTCTGATACCACTGTTGGGAGACGTAGTAGTAAATCAAAAAAATTCCTATGATCACCAAGATCTATCCATGGAGAAACCAACAACGAGTGGGGAGAGATTGCATCTTCATACCTTTGAAGGTCGCTAAGCGGAAGCATTACAAGAACGCGGTTGGTGGAGTCGTACTCGCAGCGATTCAGGTCGCGGTGGATTCCAATCTCAGCGCCGAACAACGGCGCCTCCGCGTTCAACACACTGCAGCCCGATGAAGTCTCCTACGCCTTGATTCAGCAAGGAGGAAGGAGAGGTTGAGGGAGAGCTCTAGCAGCACGACGGCGTGGTGACGGTGGAGCTACGTGGACTCCGGCAGGGCTTAGCGCTACGGAGAACGTGGAAGAGGAAGGGTAGGGCTGCGCCGAGAGAGAGAGAGATGTCGTGTCTCAACTCAGCCCAAACCCTTGCATATATATAGGAGGAGGGAAAGGGAGGGATGCCTTGGCCCCTCCTCCAAGGAGGAGAGTTTCGGCCGAGCTAGGGATAGAGTCCACCTCCCACAAGGGAGGTGGATCTCCTCTTTTAAAACCCTTTTGCCCTTTATCTCTTGATCCCAGCCGCATGGGACTTTCTAGAAGGTCTTGACCAGCCCAATAAGGGCTGGCACACCTCCTATAAGGGCCCACGAAGTCCTATGGTCGTCACACCCCTCCCGGGGGTCCTCCGGCACCCTCCTTGCACTCTCGATACACTACCGATGAGCCCGAAAACTTTCCGATGACCAAAATTGGACTTCCTATATATCAATCTTTACCTCCGGACCATTCTAGAGCTCCTCGTGACGTCCGGATCTCATCCGGGACTTCGAACAACCTTCGGTAACCACATACAACATTTCCCTATAACCCTAGCGTCATCGAACCTTAAGTGTGTAGACCCTACGGGTTCGGGAGACACGTAGACATGACCGAGACACCTCTCTGGTCAATAACAAACAGCGGGATCTGGATACCCATTTTGGCTCCCACATGCTCCACGATGATCTCATCGGATGAACCACGATGTCGGGGATTCAATCAATCCCGTATACAATTCCCTTTGTCTATCGGTATGATACTTGCCCGAGATTCAATCGTCGGTATCCCTATACCTTGTTCAATATCGTTACCTGCAAGTCTCTTTACTCGTTCCGTAACACATCATACCGTGGCTAACTCCTTAGTCACATTGAGCTCATTATGATGATGTCTTACCGAGTGGGCCCAAAGATACCTCTCCGTCACACGGAGTGACAAATCCCAGTCTCAATTCGTGCCAACCCAACAGACACTTTCGGAGATACCCGTAGTGCACCTTTATAGCCACCCAGTTAAGTTGTGATGTTTGGCACACCCAAAGCATTCCTACGGTATCCGAGAGTTGCACAATCTATGAGTATGACAACCGGCAGGAGCCATAGGAGTTGTCTTATTTTATTGTATGACCTGCGTGTCAATCATAAACGCCATGTAATTACTTTACTTTATTGCTAAACGTTAGCCATAGTAGTAGAAGTAATAGTTGGCGAGACAACTTCATGAAGAGACAATGATGGAGATCATGATGATGCAGATCATGGTGTCATGTCGGTGACAGTGATGATCATGGTGCCCCGAAGATGGAGATCAAAGGAGCAAGATGATATTGGCCATATCATGTCACTATATTGATTGCATGTGATGTTTATCATGTTTACATCTTATTTGCTTAGAATGACGGTAGTAAATAAGATGATCTGTCAATAAAATTTCAAGAGAAGTGTTCATCCTAACCGTGCACCGTTGCTAAGGATCGTCGTTCTGAAGCACCACGTGATGATCGGGTGTGATAGGTTCTAACGTTCGCATACAACGGGTGTAAACCAAATTTACACACGCAAAACACTTAGGTTGACTTGACGAGCCTAGCATGTACAGACATGGCCTCGGAACATGGAAGACCGAAAGGTCGAACATGAGTCGTATAGAAGATACGATCAACATGGAGATGTTCACCATGGATGACTAGTCCGTCTCACGTGATGATCGGACACGGGCTAGTTGACATGGATCATGTGTCACTTGGATGACTAGAGAGATGTTTATCTAAGTGGGAGTTCATTAAATAGTTCGATTATGTGAACTTAATTATCATGAACTTAGTCTAAAATTATCTTTACAATCTATATTGTAGATCCAATGGCCAACGCGAATGTCACCCTCAATTTCAACACGTTCCTAGAGAAAACCAAGCTGAAAGATGATGGAAGCAACTATGCGGACTGGGTCCGTGGCTTGAGGATCATCCTCATAGCTTCCAAGAAATTGTATGTCCTTGATGCACCACTAGGTGACCCACCCCTTCTCCCAGCAGAGCAAGACGTTGTGAACGCTTGGCATTCTCGCTGCGATGATTACTCCCTTGTTTAGTGCAGCATGCTTTACAGTTTAGAATTGGGGCTCCAAAAGCTTTTTGAGCAACATGGAGCATATGAGATGTTCCAAGAGCTGAAACTGGTTTTCCAAGCTCATGCCCGGGTCGAGAGATATGACGTCTCTGACAAGTTCTTCAGCTGTAAGATGGAGGAGAATAGTTCTGTCAGTGAGCACATCCTCAAGATGTCTGGGCTACACAACCGCTTGACTCAGCTGGGAGTTAATCTCCCGGATGACTCAGTCATTGACATAATCCTCAAGTCGCTTCCACCTAGCTACAAAAGCTTTGTGATGAACTACAACATGCAGGGGATGGAGAAGTTCATTCCTGAGTTGTACTCGATGCTGAAATCAGCGGAGGTCGAGATCAAGAAGGAGCATCAAGTGTTGATGGTGAATAAGACCACTAGTTTCAAGAAAGGCAAGGGTAATAAGAACTTCAAGAAGGACGGCAAAGCTGTTGCCGCGCCCGGTAAGCAAGTTGCCGGGAAGAAGAAGAACAAGAATGGACCCAAGCCTGAGACTGAGTTTTTTTATTGCAAGGGTACCGGTCACTGGAAGCAGAACTGGCCCAAGTACTTAGCAGATAAGAAGGATGGCAACATTAAAGGTATATGTGATATACTTGTTATTGATGTGTACCTAACCAGCGCTCGTAGTAGCTCCTGGGTCTTTGATAGCGGTGCAGTTGCTCACATTTGTAACTCCAAGCAGGAGCTGCGGAATAAGCGGAGGCTGGCAAAGGACGAGGTGACGATGCGCGTCGGGAATGGTTCCAAGGTCGATGTGATCGCTGTCGGCACGCTACCTCTACATCTACCTTTGGGATTAGTGTTAAACCTTAATAATTGTTATTTAGTACCAGCTTTGAGCATGAACATTGTATCTGGATCTCGCTTGATGCGAGATGGCTATTCATTTAAATTTGAGAATAATGGTTGTTCTATTTATATGAGAGAAATGTTTTATGGTCATGCCTCGCTGGTCAATGGTTTATTTTTGATGAATCTCGAACGTGATGTTACACATGTCCATAGTATGAGTACCAAAAAGTGTAAGGTTGATAATGATAGTCCCACTTACTTGTGGCACTGCCGCCTTGGTCATATTGGTGTCAAACGCATGAAGAAGCTCCATACTAATGGACTTTTGGAGTCTCTTGATTTCGAATCATTTGACACGTGCGAACCATGCCTCATGGGCAAGATGACCAAGACTCCGTTCTCCGGAACAATGGAGCGAGCAACTGACTTGATGGAGATAATACATACCGATGTATGCGGTCCAATGAGTGTCGAGGCTCGTGGTGGCTACCGTTATGTTCTCACCCTCACTGATGACTTGAGTAGATATGGGTATGTCTACTTAATGAAACATAAGTCTGAAACTTTTTAAAGGTTCAAGGAATTTCAGAGTGAGGTAGAGAATCAACGTGACAGGAAAATAAAGTGCCTACGATATGATCATGGCGGAGAATATTTAAGTCACGAGTTTGGCACGCACCTAAGGAAATGTGGAATTGTTTCACAACTCACGCCGCCTGGCACACCTCAGCAAAATGGTGTGTCTAAACGTCATAATCGCACTCTATTAGATATGGTACGATCTATGATGTCTCTTACCGACTTACCGCTATCATTTTGGGGATATGCATTAGAGACTGCCGCATTCACTTTAAATAGGGCACCGTCAAAATCCGTTGAGACGACACCGTATGAATTATGGTTTGGAAAGAAACCTAAGCTGTCGTTTCTAAAAGTTTGGGGATGCGATGCTTATGTGAAGAAACTTCAACCTGAGAAGCTCGAACCCAAAGCGAAAAAATGCTTCTTCATAGGATATCCCAAAGAGACTATTGGGTATACCTTCTACCTCAGATCCGAAGGCAAAGTATTTGTTGCCAAGAATGGATCCTTTCTCGAGAAAGAGTTTCTCTCGAAATAAGTGAGTGGGAGGAAAATAGAACTTGATGAGGTAATTGTACCTCCACTCGAACCGGAGAGTAGCACAACACAGGAAGTTATTTCTGTGGAGCCTACACCGGCTGGAGAGGAAGTTAATGATGATGATCATGAAACTTCAGATCAAGTTACTATTGAACGTCGAAAGTCCACTAGGACATGTTCCGCACCAGAGTGGTACGGCAACCCTATCCTGGAGATCATGTTGTTGGACAATGGTGAACCTTTGAACTATGAAGAAGCGATGGAGGGCCCGGATTCCAACAAATGGCTTGAAGCCATGAAATCCGAGATAGGATCCATGTATGAGAACAAAGTGTGGACTTTGGTGGACTTGCCTGATGATAAGCGAGCCATTGAAAATAAATGGATCTTTAAGAAGAAGACTGTCGCGTATGGTAATGTAATCGTCTATAAGGCTCGGCTTGTCGCTAAGGGTTATCGACAAGTTCAAGGAGTTGACTACGATGAGACTTTCTCACCTGTAGCGATGCTGAAGTCTGTCTGAATCGTGTTAGAAATTGCCGCATTTTATGATTATGAGATCTGGCAAATGGACGTCAAAACGGCATTCCTTAATGGTTTCCTTAAGGAAGAACTGTATATGATGCAGCCGAAAGGTTTTGTCGATCCTAAAGATGCTAACAAGGTATGCAAGCTCCAACACTCCATCTATGGACTGGTGCAAGCATCTCGGAGTTGGAACATTCGCTTTAATGAAGTGATTAAAGCGTTTGGGTTTGTAAAGGTTTATGGAGAACCTTGTATTTACAAGAAAGTGAGTGGGAGCTCTGTAGCATTTCTCGTATTATATGTGGATGACATACTGATAATGGGAAATGATATAGAACTCTTGGAAAGTGTAAAGGCCTACTTGAATAAGTGTTTTTCAATGAAGGACCTTGGAGAAGCTGCTTACATATTAGGTATTAAGATTTATAGAGATAGATCGAGACGCCTCATAGGTCTTTCACAAAGCACATACCTTGAAAAGATATTGAAGAAGTTCAATATGGATCAGTCCAAGAAGGGGTTCTTGCCTGTGTTACAAGGTGTGAGATTGAGTACGACTCAATGCCCGACCACGACAAAGGATAGAGAAGAGATGAGTATCATCCCCTATGCTTCAGCCATAGGCTCTATTATGTATGCCATGCTGTGTACCAGACCTGATGTGAACCTTGCCATTAGTTTGGTAGGGAGGTACCAAAGTGATCCCAGAGCGGAACACTGGACAACGGTCAAGAATATCCTGAAGTACCTGAAAAGGACAAAGGACATATTTCTCGTATATGGAGGTGCCGAAGAGCTCGTCGTAAAGAGTTACGTCGATGCTAGCTTCGACACAGATCCGGACGACTCCAAGTCGCAAACCGGATACGTGTATATTTTGAACAGAGGGGCAGTCAGCTGGTGCAGCAGCAAGCAAAGCGTCGTGGCGGCATCTACATGTGCGGCGGAGTCTGGATGAAGGAGTTCATCACCGACCTAGGAGTGATTCCAAGTGCGTCGGGCCCGATGACTCTATTCTGTGACAACACTGGAGATATTGCCCTTGCGAAGGAGCCCAGGTTTCACAAGAACACAAGACACATCAAGCGCCGCTTCAACTCCATCCGTGATTACATTCAGGAGGGAGATATAGATATTTTTAAAGTGCATACGGATCTGAATGTCGCAGATCCGTTGACTAAACCTCTCTCACGAGCAAAACATGATCAACACCAGAATGCTATGGGCGTTCGATTCATCACAATGTAATTAGATTATTGACTCTAGTGCAAGTGGAAGACTGTTGGAAATATGCCCTAGAGGCAATAATAAAATGGTTATTATTGTATTTCCTTGTTCATGATAATTGTCTATTGTTCATGCTATAATTGTGTTAACCGGAAACCGTAATACATGTGTGAATACATAGACCACAACATGTCCCTAGTGAGCCTCTAGTTGACTAGCTCGTTGATCAATAGATGGTCACGGTTTCATGACCATGGACCTTGGATGTCGTTGATAACGGGATCACATCATTAGGAGAATGATGTGATGGACAAGACCCAGTCCTAAGCATAGCATAAGATCGTGTAGTTCGTTTGCTAAAGCTTTTCAATGTCAAGTATCGTTTCTTAGATCATGAGATTGTGCAACTCCCAGTTATCGTAGGAATGCTTTGGGTGTGCCAAATGTCACAACGTAACTGGGTGGCTATAAAGGTGCACTACGGGTATCTCCGAAAGTGTCTGTTGGGTTGGCACGAATCGAGACTGGGATTTGTCACTCCGTGTGACGGAGAGGTATCTCTGGGCCCACTCGGTAAGACATCATCATAATGAGCTCAATGTGACTAAGGAGTTAGTCACGGGATGATGTATTACGGAACGAGTAAAGAGACTTGCCGGTAACGAGATTGAACAAGGTATAGAGATACCGACGATCGAATCTCGGGCAAGTATCATATCGATAGACAAAGGGAATTGTATACGGGATTGATTGAATCCCCGACATCGTGGTTCATCCGATGAGATCATCGTGGAGCATGTGGGAGCCAACATGGGTATCCAGATCCCGCTGTTGGTTATTGACCGGAGAGGTGTCTCGGTCATGTCTACATGTCTCCCGAACCCGTAGGGTCTACACACTTAAGGTTCGATGACGCTAGGGTTATAGGGAAATGGTATACGTGATTACCGAAAGTTGTTCGGAGTACCGGATGAGATCCTGGACGCCACGAGGAGCTCCGGAATGGTCTGAAGGTAAAGATTGATATATTGGAAGTCCAGTTTTGGTCACCGGAAAGTTTTCGGGCTCATCGGTAGTGTACCGGAAGTGCCGGGAGGGTGCCGGAGGACCCCCGGGAGGGGTGTGACGACCAAAGGACTTTGTGGGCCCTTAGAGGAGGTGTGCCAGCCCTTAGTGGGCTGGCCAAGACCTTCTAGAAAGGCCCATGCAGCTGGGATCAAGAGATAAAGGGAAAAGGGATATAAAAGGAGGAGATCCACCTCCCTTGTGGGAGGTGGACTCTTCCCCACCTTCGGCCAAAGCTCTCCTCCTTGGAGGAGGGGCCAAGGCATCCCTCCCTCTCCCTCCTCCTATATATATGTAAGGGTTTGGGCTGATTTGAGACACGACTTCTCTCTCTCGGTGCAGCCCTACCCTTCTTCTTCCTCGTTCTCCGTAGCGCTTGGCGAAGCCCTGCCGGAGTTCACGTAGCTCCACCGTCACCACGCCGTCATGCTTCCGGAGCTCTCCCTCAACCTCTCCTTCCTCCTTGCTGGATCAAGGCGTAGGAGACGTCACCGGGCTGCACGTGTGTTGAACGCGAAGGCGCCGTTGTTCGGCGCTAAGATCGGAGTCCACCGCGATCTGAATCGCTGCGAGTACGACTCCACCAACGGCGTTCTTGTAACGCTTCCGCTTAGCGATCTTCAATGGTATGAAGATGCAATCTCTCCCCTCTCATTGATGGTTTCTCCATGGATAGATCTTGGTGATCGTAGGAAATTTTTTGATTTACTACTACGTCTCCCAACAATCTCAGCAACTGCAGATTCATCAGGAGACTCCGAAACATTTTATATCGACCGAAATAATACAATGCTTCATATCAAGCTTTCAAACGGGAGCTATTTGCCGGTATTGATTATGCTATCGATATGATCTTCAGATGTCAGCAGTTATGCACTCTCATCAGACTCCTTTCTATGGAAATGAAACTAATCAGCTAAAGCTTCAGCATTGCAACCAGGAAAGTTGATGTATGCTCCATTATTCAGGTCACAGACAACAATCAGCTTACTTCAAGTTATTGTTCCCAACCTGGATGGGGTGATGATATGGCAACATTCCAGATGACAATAGCTGCCAACAACTTGCATGGTGATTACCAGCTTGCTAATGGGTATAGACCTGTGCAGGCAAAAGCGGTCTTGACTGTAAGTTCTATAATTTCAAAGCCGTGTCACCTCCTCCCAGTCTGTAGTGCAGAGTTTTATCCCATACAAGCATTCATTTTCTATTTTACACAATTTGCAGGAACACCGACAGAACACAATTCCTGAAATGAGGACGGCCTTGGTGGCTTCAAAATCTGCAGGACCATATTTAATTGCACTCTGTTTATATATGATTGCTGCTAGATTCTTCTAGACAATTTGTTGTACATTAGTGGTCTAGCTAGATTGCAAGGGGTTTTATCTTTCCTTGCTTTTTTGTTTGATCCTGGCAGATGGGTGTCAGTAGGTGAACTAATTGATTTTGATTTCATAGGATTGTGCATGCTTCTCTTGTGGGCATTCTATTTATTATATTATTAGATTTATCCTGCTCCTGATTTTGCTATTGGCTGCATTTTTTCAGTTATAGTGTCCTATTGCTGATCTGTGATGTGTCGTCGATTGTAGCTGCCACTCGGTTTACAAGTTACAATTCATGCCTTTTCTACTCTTGTTTTCTATTTACCTTTCTCTTGATAGTATAGACGTCTTTATTTGGTTGTCATGTGTGTTAAAAGTTTTCTGGTCATATCCCTTGCATTATTGCATGCTTATTGTTCCCTGTTCAACTTATCCGCCTTTATTCAAGTTACTGGCTTTTTTACTTTCTGTGCGAGAGAGGGAGTACACCTTTATTGTCGAGGAGGTATAGCTTGTGCCTAGATTCGTGAATCCATTTAAACTTGAGGCGCCATGCATTTAGCATTTACATTTAGCTTGTCACAAGTCTCTGCAATACTGTATTTTTTTCAATGTTACACAGACGATTGGAGAGACAAGCTATTGAAGTCATTTATTTGTTGTAGATGTCCTCGGCAAGAATGAAGCAATGACCTCCACGTCCCTAGGTATAGCAAATCCTCATCCCTTCCTTTTCTAATTTATTTCCATAGAATAGGATCAACACCCACAGTTCAGTCTGGGTTCATAAAGTGTGCATCCAATGAATTTCTCACAATCTGAAAATTCTTGCTTACAGTTTATTAAGGGGGAAAAATCTGCTTAGGCTACTGTTTCTTTTTTGAGTATGAGTTCCTTTTCCTTTTCCATAGGATGGCTACGATTGAAAAACTCTCTTCAGCTTCTTTTCTCTCTCTATACAATTCATATTCACCGTGAACTGAATAAAAAATCTGACGGGACTGCATCTATATCTTGCACTGAATCTGACCATATGTTTAAGTAAAATAGTTCAGGTTATAAGCCCAGTAAGAAATTAAATATAAGATGTGTTTTTGAATCGCTGATGACCGAGTCCGCAAATAGACTACGGTCTTATGATTTTCCATATGCTTTTTGTGGTGTGGGCACGCCCAGCTAGATGTGCGCCATGTCGGCCCTCCCTGCCGCTTCCGGTTCCGGGCAGCTGGAGATCGTCGATGGGCGTGTGCGCCCTTTACTGCTGCGAACATCCCAACTCTTTTGCTAGGTACGAATTGATGAATTTAATTAGTTCAAAGTAGTGTTCTTGATTGTTGTTCCTTTTTTTCTAGATGAAATCTCTTTTGCTACCACATGGTGTCTCAATGTGATTTGGAAATACTCCTATCAGTGTCAGTGTATTGTACATTGTATTATTTATTTATGGCAGAAATATGTATTTATTGGAGCAGGAAAATCCTTCTATTTTTGGAGAAGCAAAGCTAACTACTTCGAAGTAGGTAAATACCTTGGAATTTCAGGCTATATTCCTTCTTTTTTTTTTTCTTGAAGTTGAAGTGCTTCACAACTTACAATTTTTTGGTTCTCTCTTTGAATGACTTCTGTTGTGCATACAGGGCAGAAGCGAATATCACAGAGGCATACTTTCCGTGTCCATGCTGGTTAGTATCATGCGTTGGCTGTGGAAGATCTCTGCCAACCCGGCTGTACACGCTGCAGGTTACTTGAGTCTGAAGGTGTCATGTTATGTTAAGTATGCCTTTACCTGACTATTCTTTATTTGCTATCCTTTCATCCTCAGTACTCAACAGACAACGCACGATTACGGCAAATGCATATCAAGATTAATCTTCTCCCGGACGTCTCATGACAGATATGCCACCATGTGTTAAATCCATGCATAAATTAATATGTTTTATTAATTCTTTCCAGAAGAATCAAGCTGTCATAAACAAAATATGTTCAGAGATTCAAAAGGATCTAATAATCAGTCAATGATGACTATTGGCTTATCCTGAAGGTGCACTCATTAAAATTGGATAGTAACATGTCTATTTGTTGAGATTCAAAAAGTTGGTGTATCTTTTATTTTGTCAGCTTTATAACAGTGCAGATCTTATGTACGCACAATGGTCTTTAGAAATAGCGTATTCTTTTCTTATTCCAAAATGGCTGATGTTATTCCATATCAAATGTCTGAACCTAAAACCTCGATACTACAAGCTGGAAGTGTATTGAATTTGGTAATAGAAATACTACATAGAATGTATTTAACTTCCTTACTAATTGATGTTTAGAACAGTGCTGCTTCTAAACTGATGTTGCCATTGACAAGGTTACTAATATAACTTGCTACGGCTCCAGGGTGTAAAGTTGAGATTGCTAACCGAAATTCTCTCCTGTTTGATATGATGTTACTTTAGTCTCTCTCTCTGATTTCATAATGATATGAACTTCTATTATGCTGCAAGATTGGAGAGATTCTTTTCAAAATCAATCTGTGTCACGAGCTACTTGGTTCCTTCTCATTACTTGGAGGATTCGTGGATTGGAGAGATTATGAATGAGGACTGAATTATGTGTAGCAATGATATCTTTTAATTTTGATCATATGTATCTTACAAAAATTACAGTATATATATATATTTTGGTCATCTGTATCAGAATAAGGATTGTGTAATTCTAATGGACGATTGTGGATGAGGCATGAATAATGTATAGAGATGATGGATGCTCTTATTCGTGTAATTCTAATGGACGATTGTGGATGAGGCCTGAATAATGTATATAGATATGATGGATGCTCTTATTCCTTCGACTCATCATACATACTCCCTCCGTTCCGAATTATAGGTCGTTAAAGGTTTCTCAGTGTAATTCTCGTAACACTACGATATTTCCGCTCTTTCCGAAATTTCCCTCCGTCGGCTAGCACTCACTCATCTCTCATCCCTCTCATTCCCCTCGCTCTCATCCCTTCGTTCCCCACGCTCCTCTCCCTGGCCACCGGCGTCTGCTCGTAGCCGGCCTCTCCCCACTGACCTACTCCCTTGTTTTCCTCTCCTCACCGCGTGCGCCATCCGTTTCCCCACCATCCCGTCGTCAAGCTCGAGTCTTTTTGCCGGCGATGAACTTGTATATCGTTGGAGACGCTGGATCTGGATGCCCCGGCGCTGGATCCGCGTGTGCTGACGCAGGATCCAGAGCGGCGCTGGATGTGGAGCTCTCGCGGGGTGGCTACCACGGCGCTGGAAGAGCTCGTGCGGACGGCTGACCCGGCGAGGCACTGCAGTTGCAGCAATGAGCGGCAAGTACAACTGATGCTCGCGGCGTTCCGGCCGTGTTGATTTGTCTAGCTGGGAAAAAGAAGAGCTGTAGAGGATGAGCAAGCTCTGGATTCACATTCCCGCAGGGTATGTACAGATTTAATCTTCTTTCCTTCGGTTCTTGTTTATGCAGTTCTTGCTGAACTCGACTGGTGCGTGCGGCCATCTGCTGTTGTTCTCTGTTGCTGCAGGCCTGGGCGCGTTGCTCTTGTACCCGTTGTATGCGTCGGTGCAGCCGATGGAGAGCCCGTCGAAGATGGAGTACCACTTGTCTGCCAGCTACTAGTGTGCTCTGCTCTTGGCAACTGTGAGGACCTTCTTCTCTTTCTTTCTGCTAGTTATATGAATGCAATTTGTGCTTCTTCAGAATTGTTTTAGTAACAACTTAGCCAGAATTGTTTTAGTAACAACTTAGCCAGAGTAGTTGCATGTGGGAATTAGGAGCCGGTGTTGTGTTTTTTATTGCTGATGAAGTAGTTCTTTGCAGTTACTACACTCAACTGAATTAACAATTGCAGGAGTATTAGTGAAAAAAGTTTAGGCTTTTGTTTTACTACACTGAACTGAAGTTACATGCTTTTACACTAGTGTGCTTGCTGTCTCACTGATTTTTCAGTCACTGACGATCGCGGCGATTCTAAACATCATCGGTTGGCTCGCCATCTCCTTCGCGAATGTACGACATGATGCACCCTCGTGTTTCCCAAGCTTATTTTCCACAACCTTTTTCCTTCAGGCTTGCTGATCGATGTTTCATGTACTGGATTCGTCGTTTCTCTACATGGGAAGGTTGCTTCAAGGATTCGTCGTTTCTCTACATGGGAAGGTTGCTTGGAGTACATTCAGTGCGTAATTAGTTTGTGCATATAGGTGAATTGAGCTGCAAAACTGAGTTTACTCCACATTTTTGAAAGAGCATATGAATTTAACTGAATTTAGCTGTGGTACACAAGGTGAAATCTTTTAAATGAATTTAACTGAATGTTTTATGAATTTAACCAAAATTTTACTAGTTGTACTTATCCTTGTGTTTGTTCAGAAATCTGAATTTTATTTTAAACGAATTTAACTGAATGTTTTATGAGTACTAAATCTAAACGAAACCTTTTGTGTTAATCTAAATGAAACATTTTATGTTAATAAATCTAAACTTTTCTTCTGCATGTTTTTGTTAATCTCTTCATTAACCTTCTCATGAAGCTTCTATTACCTACTCATGTTAGTATCCTAAGTAATCTTCTCATCAAGCTTCGGTAGCAGTAGCACTGATTTGTACTAATTTGGAGTAGCAGTAGCTGTAGCACCGACTTACACTGATTTGGAGTAGTTACGGTGAATCATGGATTAATCCAATGTGCAAAATTTAGGAGTTGTCCTAATTCTGGAGTAAATATGTACTCCTAATTCGGTGGGTTAAATGAGTACTCCTAATTCAGTGGATTAAATGAGTACTCCTAATTCTGGAGTAAAACTTTTTCTCCTCTCTTTTTCATTATCAAAAACTTCTTCTCCTCTCTTTTTAATTATCAAAAACTTCTTCTACTCCTAATTCTTCTCTTCTCAAGCATATCAACAAGCCTCATCTCGAGCATATCAACAAGCCTCATCTCAAGCACCCCAAGCCTCATCTCAAGCATATCAACAAGCCTCAACTCCTCAAGCAACTCTCTCCATTAGTTGTAGATTGTGTAGGGCATTTGCGTAAACATCTTGAGGGCATGTAAGTCTTGGCGGTAGAATCCCAAGAGTCTCAAGTCTTTCCTTGTTCACATGCGGTATTTTATAGCCATTGCCACCTGCATGGTTCAAAATTTCAATCATGCAAGCCTGTAGGGATAAGAAAACTCTGTTCAGCTTGTAAACCTCATAGTTTTCAAATTCTTCCAACACACCCTTAATAAGGTCTTGAAGGGTTCTCAGGCTTAGACAATCTGTCAAAGATTGCAACGAACTGAAGAATCCAAGGTCAAGTCCATTCAAATCAAGGCTATTGGCAGGCTGCTGAATTAGTCTAATGTCGAGTCCTGTGCTTTCGACGGCTGCTAAGAATTTTGGGTCATTAGGCAAGATATGCGGCTTTGTGTTGTCCTGTTGTATGAAGATAGTTTGCCCAACATCATTCTCAGGCCAAGCAGATTGTATTGCTGGTAGCAGATTATCTATCATGAACTCTCTCATCACTTGCCTGTTAACCTTTATGGGCTTTGTCTCCATTTTTCCTCTAGGCCTATTGTCGCTTCTCCTTTGAGCGGGAAGTTCTTTCACAAACGGCCAAATTCCAATTTTGCCAGAGAACGTCACATTTCCTTCACTGTCCCACCTTGGCTTGGCAACGGCAGTCAAGAACATGACCTTTCCAATACTACTGTCGCTTTGTAAAGTTCTTGTAGGCTCTTCCTCCTCATCTAGCAGATAATAGTTCTTGTTTTTCTTGGTCATATAGAACCATTTTTCGTCAATATGCACAATGTTGTGCATGGACTTGAATTTAGGCCTTTCAGTTTCTATTGTTGTCTCATCGAGCATCGACAAGCAAAATTCCATTCTATCCTTCTTGTTATTTTCCTTTATAATTGGCTTCACACAGTTTGAATGTCTCTTTATCAAATTCAACATGAACTTCCTATGAAGTGTGGTGGGGCTGCATCCGAGTTGCCAAGCAAGTGACCTGATTGTAGACCTTCTGTTTAGAGGGATTGTAGGGATTTGGTCTAGGTTGATGTCGTTTGCCTTTCTTCCACGGTTTTCTTTTCTCTGACCGGAAACATCAACCTTCAAACCTTGTGAAATCTGCCTCATCGCTTTCTTCCAAACTCTTTGAATATTCCAGACACCTACTCCGAAAAAGTCAGCAACATTTTTCCTATCATCTCTATTAAGTTTGCCCCTCTACTCATACACAACGCATGCAATGCAACATAAACAACATATTTTTGCTTGTCATCAAGGCTATCCCTTTTTTGAACTGCTTTCTCAACACCTGCACGAAGAAATACTCAAATCAGGAAATGAGGAAATGATCATATTATCAAACTTTAGTAGTGTATGATCATGAGTAGTGATAAAAAGGAGTGCATAAATGATCATGAATGGGCATGAGCATGAGAACATAAGAACATTTTAATGAATAAGCATGAAAATGAATGAATGAACATGAGCATGAGCATGAATGAATGCATGTTCACATTATCATATCTACTCATTGAGTTCTCTCCTTTCGAATGCATGTTCCGGAAGTACTCACCGCATGCATCTTGCAATGGATGGTCTTCTTCCATGTTCAAATCATCCTCTTGCTCAACATTGCCTTCTTCAGGTATGTCCTCTTCCTCGATTGGAGTACAGTTTAGATCAAAGTCCATGGTAATTGTTATTGACCTGCTATTGATCTCCATGAGTTGTTGTTGATGTTGTCGTTATTGACATGCTGGTGTTGTCAATTGTTGCTATTACTAACTTGTTGTTGTTGCTGCTGTAGCAGGAGAAGAAGGAGGATACCAAGGAGAGGAGCCCGTCCAGGAGCAAGGATTTTGCAGAGACCTGTGATATGAGGTAAGGCTCGGCTCAGTTCAGTGTTTACTTCAAATAATGCAGGAGCACTCCTAAATTTATTGTTTCTTTCCAAGATTTATGCAATAATAGGACAAAGAGGGCAACAACTGGTTTTGGAATAATACGATTACAACTTCAGACAATATCTCAAGATTATATTCTTAGAATTTGGGATTAGGAGTTTCAGTCAATTACTACCTTGTTATGCATTACAGAAGAGTACAATGCCATCAATAGTTCACATCATTGTTTATCTTGTTTGTTGGTGTGCAGGAAATTCACCTGTTACTGGAACATCACCATCCGATCCTTGGAACAGCAGCAAAGATAAGGCAGCAACAGTTCCTGCTCAGCAGCGAACAGGAGGCGAGCAGAGGGGATGGACACACCAGCAGCAGGGGATGGAGGCACCAGCAGCCAGCAGCAGGGGATGGAGGCGAGCAACATGGGATGGTGGCGCCAGCAGCAGGGATGGAGGCGCCAGCAGCAGGGATGGAGGAGCTAGCAACAGGGGAAGGAGGCGAGCAACACGGGATGGAGTCGCCAGCAGTAGGGAATGGTGGGAGGAGGGAGGAGGGAGAGGTGGATGGAAGATGGAGGAGGGAGAGGTGGAGGACGGATGGAGGACGGAGAGGTGGAGCTAGGGTGGACCGGTGGAGCGAGGAGGCGGGGTGGAGGGCAGAGGCGGGGTGGAGGGCGGAGGCGGGGCTGGAGGTAGGAGATGGTGGAATTCAAACCAGGGGCAACCTGGTCATTTCACCCCTTTTTCACCTGGTCGGGAAACTTCCCCAACGGCCTATATTTCGAGACGGAGAGAGTAGATAATAGTAGATGAATGACCTTACATAACCACTAAGTGGCTCTGGGTTACTACTAACTTGAATATTACCTTGCATAATCACAATGTAGGGACCGGCACCCTCGTGTCAGGGCGCGTTACCGATCTAGTCCAGAAACAAGAAACCATACCTGGCCAAATGGGCCGGGCTTAACAGGCCGGCCCAGCGGCACGCCGCGCCGGCCCAACACGCGGCCCGGCCCGACACGAGCTAAACGGGCCGTGCCAGGCCCGCGGCCCGCCTTGGGCCGTGCCTGGGCCGCCAGCCCCAACACGCGGGCCGGCACGGCACGACCCGATTAGCTTTATATATATATTTTATATGGCCCAATAAGTAAAAATAGACTAAAAAACGCTCAATGCGTCAAATAGTAGGCATTTTAGCGGGCCTGGCGTGCCGACGGGCCGGCACGGCACGGCCGATTAGTAATCGTGTCGCGGCGGGCCGGACCCTACCGGGCACGATTACCAGCGGGCCGTGTCGGGCCGCGTTGGGCGGCCCGTTTGGCCAGGTATGCAAGAAACCAGGGGAAAACCCTGGCTCCTCAGCGATTTGGGAATGGTGGCCGTTGGATCCTTTACTTGATGCGTTCCTGGCCGCTCGATCTCGACCGCCGGATCAAACTATCATGAGCAGTTACCGCTCGTTCGTGCCACCACGCGTAAATAGGCTTCCCGCCGAGGGCATTACGGTCATTTCCCCGCCTTCTCCCCGTCCCGCACTCGCGCCGCGCCGTCTGCCTCACCTCTCTCTCTCTCTCCAAGCCCTAGATCGCGCCCGCCTCCCTTCCCATTGGCCCCCTCCCCGTCTCTTTCTCTTGCCGCCGCCGATAGCGCCACTGCTCCCCCGTCAACCTCGACTGTCCCCATCATCAGGAGGAGCGGAGGTTGCCGCTCCCGCAGCTGCTCGGCCCTCTCTCCCACGGCGTCGAGTGGCTCATGGCGGTGCCGGATCCGCCGTCGGGGTCAAGGGGCGCGCAGGACCCCTCACAGGGCAGTGCGGCCACGGGATATCGTCTCCTCCTCCCCGCCCTCTCGATGCTCAGCGGGAGGAGCATGGCTCGCCGCCGGCGCTGACGAGAGAGGTCACCGCCCCGGTCAGCTCTGGTTCCCCTCTCTCCTCACTTCCCCCTTCCCATGAAACCTAGCTGCTCTCTGCCGCCGCCACCGCTCGGTCCAGATCTGGAGCTGCTATTCTCGCCTCGCCTCTGGTTCCCTAGCACCGCCACCCTGCCGTGCCGGCCACAGGGATGGAGGAGGCGGGGCCAGCCATCCGCGGCGTCGTGGCCGCCGTCTAGGACGAGACCCTCATCCTGCTGCTCCTCGACATGGACGTGTGCAGCTTACAGGCAGACTTGGGGTGGCGTGTTTGTGCTCCCTCCTCATACCACACTGCATTTCCTACTCAGGTAACCCACATCTTGGTGCGCTACTCCAGTTTGTTTCATAGTTTTGTGGTAGATTGCAGCTGTGGCACCAGTAGCACCAGTTGCAAGCAGACCGGGGAAGGTTGAGTGGTTGGTTGTTGTGCAGATTAGGATGTGAAATTCGTGTGCTTAGGATAAAGGTTTTGGTTCTGAGAGAGGGAGGGAGGGAGTTAGTGAGTTAGTGAGGGAGGGAGGGTTTCAGTTGCTTAGGATAAATGTCTAATGAAAATTACTGCAGTGCTAAGTTTGGTTTATGACGGCCGGTTGTGCTATATGAAATATGACTGAATGTCTTCATTGTGTTTTATCATGGGTTATCAGGTTAGGGAAGTTTGTTGTTGCTGGTAATTGCTACTTTCTGTTAATTGCAGTCAACAGTTACCTATTTAGTGCCATTATCAAAATCAGCTCCAATTTTGTTATTTGATTGCCTCTATTCTGTTCTCACAGGTAGGTCAATAATCCAATTTTGGTATTTGTCTTACTCCGTTTTGTTCTTATACTGTCCGAGATGTGGGAGGAATCACCGGTGGCCCCTCCGGCAACTAGCCCTTCTTCATAGCCCTCATCCTTGACGGCGTCACTGACACCTCTGATAGCAGAGGACGCATCGGCCCCGATGCCGACAAGGCAGTGGTAAGCGCCCTCTCCGCTTTCCCTCTTTTTTGATCGTGGTGTGCCAGCCGTAGCTCATGTATGCTGATTCTCTTGTGATGCGCAGTTTCTGGTTAGGGTTTAGTCCTAGGTTCCTCGTTGTCGTTGCTACTAGGGAACACTCCTATACCCACTCTCCGGTGGCATGGTTTGGGCATGCAACTGGTGCTTCTTTGGATTGGCAAGGAAGGCTCCGTGCTGATATGGGTACCCAGGTTCGTCCCTTTCTCTCTGTGGTGGCCTGGGAAGGCAGATTTTTCTTAACTGATCTAGGTGTTGTCAAATGATCCAGATTTTATACATGGTGCAGTTTGGAAGATTAATCTGGAGTAGATACAACAAGGAGATGTTTAAGGTAAATCGAAGCTGAAGATGACGATGATGAAAAACATGAGAGAATATAAACTGACGTGCTTAACGTGGTTTGTTTTGCAGGTTGCCACTAACTAAATATGTGTGTTCTTTCCTTTTGCTCATGGCCATGTGCTTCTATCTCTTGCGAGTGAGAGTAGTGCCAGTTATTGGGTATGTGAGACTCCTTGACCTATTATTTAAATGAAATCATCCTGATCTCATTAAGCCGTCATACTAGCAGGCAAAAATGTGTTCAATTGGTAGGGTTAGGGACCTCTGAAGTAAGATCCTACGCATTAGTATTGTTTTCCTGTCTCTTACAAAATTATGAAAGCAAAGTTGGTTACAGCAGCAAAAGATCCATGCTTTGTATTTTACAATGGTGCGACTTACAGTCAATAAATTCAAGTGCCACATGTTGCTCATCTGCTGCTACAATTAGAGTACATGTGTAGGCTAGAGAGAAGTTCAGAAGGTGTATCCGTCTCACAAGGATATGCTGCTACAAGTAGACTTTGCCGATCTATGAATATGTTGCTTCCAAATCTGCATTTATCTCTCTGCAATATGCTCATTTGCTATATAGTTTAGTTATTTTATTTTGCATAGCGGCATGACGCTAATCACCATCTCTTTCACTTCTCCTCATTTTTTAAATGTTTTCGCCTCTGGTATATACAACTGAAATGGATGTGCCAAACAACAATAAGTAGAAGTAACAAGAAATAGCTATATATTGAAATATTTTTATGCCATTTTATTAGTTCACCAGATTATTACTAAGATGTTAAGCTGATCTGTCATCATTTTCTGATAATACGTACATGATAGGTATGACCTTCTGCACAACTCACATCACAACCTTAACTGTCTGCATGATCTCTTGGAAGTATCTCAGGTAAACCAAGCATGTTTCTCATCCCCAAAATAAAACAGAGTTGTTAGATGCAATACCCCCTGTTGTTGATCATTTTATTTGGTGCCATGGATTTGGAGCACAGTATATGCATATTTGTATTAATTTAGTATAGTAACGAAGGCATATGTACCTAATAATCAGAAACTGAAGCTACTCTTACAAGATAGTAAGATCCTCACTCTCGCTATCACCTGAGAATGTCAAGGAACTGAAAGAGTCCTAACAATTCGTTTATGTACACGCATCACATATGAGAATAAATATGGGTCTGGTTATAATACTCTATTGATTACTATGCATTTGTCGAATATAAGATATTTTACCTTGATTTCACATCTATAGTTAGATTTTTGTGTACATGTATAGTTCCGGTTGTGGCATATTTTCCTTGGCATAATCTCTCTACACATGCATCGATCCCACATTTTTCAGTCTATTCTTCATGATCATTGTTAGGAATCATAATGCAGTTTTGCACTCGCCAGGGATCCAACAGCAACAACATTATGAGAGGATCGAGAAGAAGCGGTCTGATATAAATCACTAACGACGATATGAAGTACAGCGATATGAAGTATGATTTTTTTTTACACTCTGTATGATTTAATTTTGAGGAAAACGCCACTTAACCAAAAAAAAGTCAACTGTTCAAGCTAGATGTTGTGTATTTTACATATTGTGCATTTCTTTCTTTAGATGAAATCTTGGAGAAAATTATATATGTAGAGTATAATTATTTTCTCTTGGTGCCATATAGGATAAAATGGTTAAAGATGCTCTCATTTGTATTGATGTTGCTGATTATCCAAATCAGTGGATGTTATCTAGATTGCTTTTCATTCAGATTTGATGTCAAAGATGCTATGTTCTAACTGAACTTGATCTTTTTGTTCCACATATTTACATACAACTTATGATGGTTGCTTTGTTACTAAGCTGGGTTATTTCTTATGAAATGGTTATTGTACTACACTATTTCAGTATGGTTGCTTATGTTACAAGCTTTTCCATGGCCCTATTGGCCTTTCGCTTTTCTATATATACTTTATTTTGGCTGTAGGACTAGCTACAAGATAAAGATGCTAACTTTACTTTAGGCAACTGCTATTGTAAGGGCGTTTTTAGCATATGCCATGGTCTGTATGGTACAAAGAGAGAACATGTCGGTTGAATTGGTCCGAATTTCAGCCGAGGCCAAGAACATGCGGCTGGCGCTGTTGCTCTTCTACACTCTGGCGCTGCTTGAGGGAGAACCTCATTGCTCCAATCAGCTGTAGGGTGAGCATCTTGAGCAAGATTTTCCTTGTTTGTACTCTGCTAGCAGATTTACAATCCCGAGCGTTAGAATAAATAAAGAAATCAGTGAGCCTAGATTTATCAAAGAAATCCTGTGTGTACTGTTTCGGAACACGATTTGACGTTTACTTATTTTGGGAAGGAGGGAGTATTTATCTAACCTTTACTTTTTTAATGCTTGATTCCTTATTATTCTCAAAGAACTATAAATGAGCATGTTGATGAATGCAACATCTTCCCCTGGAGTATCCCAGGTCTACAAAAAAATTGAACCCAGGAAAAGAATGACAAATTCATAGCACTGATGGGCCAAATTAAAAACCCAAATATGTATGGTGAATGTTCTTTTTTCTCTATAAGTTGTGTTCTAAACTTTGACTTGAAAAATCGTAGGGTAGATATATGTTTTGTTTACATGCTATTTTTTTTTTGTAAGCATGTAGCATTCTAGATTTGATTGATTCACACTTTCACAAAACAGGACATGCTTATCATGGTTTATATATTTTTGATGTTCATCGTGATAAGGTTCACATCTGATTTTCTCCAGAAAACCTGTTGTCCGTTTTGTTGTCTTGAGCTTTCTTAAATAGATGCACACATAATTGTCTATATTGGTTCATCAGTATTCGCTCTGATTCTTTTCTTTCTTCACCCTCTCACTGAAATTGTATGTGCACGTGCTTTCATGTGTGATGTGTCATCACCATGGATCATCCATTCATCAATGCATTCATCCTCCCAAGGTATTTATGCATTATGAGTCCACTTCGTCACTTCCTTCGTAAATATGGATGCATTTTAAATGGTTTAAGTTTTCTGCTGTCTTGCATTATCTAAAGGCCTAAAACGGTATTCTATTTTCTGTTTTTTTGTTGGTATGCACAACAAAAAATGTGACCCGCTGTGGATGCCTATGGTACTTTTTTATTGCCATGGAAGGTAATTATGATTTTCGCACTTTGAAGCATGTTTCTCCTTTGGTCAGCAGTTGCTCAAAGTCTTTTTATTTCCATGTTTTATGAAGTTAGTCTTGAAAAGACGAGATGCCTATTCATATTCATATATTCAAATGGTATCTCATATGTTCAAATTTTTATTTCAATATTGTCTATCATACTTAATCTGGGTAGTTCTGAATGCAGACTTACACCTTCGACCTGCTTGACCTATAAAGCAGCAAAAAGATGAACCAAACCCAATGTGACTCACCATGTATGACTTTTTTGGTGGAGCAGAATGACGAAGCTTCTGAGAATGAGAGGTAGTGTAGTATAGCTTAGGACTACAGATCTACATTATGGATTAGTTAAAGAGCTTATATGTTGGCTGTAGAATCAAGTGTACATACATGTTTCCTTGTGATTGATTTGTTTTGTTTATGTTTTCGTACAATGGTTTTTACGAGTGAATTGCTAACCATGTTAAATCTGGATTACTACTGACTTAGCATTACTTGCTTGACAAAAATATTGGGACCTTGCGCCAAGGCACGATCCCGTTCTAGTAATGAAGATTGATGCGTAAATGGGCCATGTTGGTAAGATAGCTTACTTTTTTTGTACTTGTTTGCCTAGGTTTATTGTCGTAGCTCCCGTTGCCGGTGCGACATTGACTTTGCCTGGTGACGCGCCTTGGTGCTTTGGCGGTGACGATGTGAAATTAGATGGGGCGGCGGCTAGGGTTTTGGTCGTCCACCCCTTGGTCCTCTTTTGATTTTCGACAAAAAATACCCCGTATTAACAGCAAATATATGTATGATAAAACATAATTAAATATTTGTGAATGAAATGGCAAATAGCGGAGTATCTTAATTTGTCTCGCTTTACGTTTTCCTTTGTAATAATATAGTAGCAAGAAATAGAAAACTTCGATTTTCTTCCAAGGGAGAGCATTAAAAGGCGTTTTTAAGTTGTTGGATAGTACAGACTGGACACGTCTTCATTAAAAGCAAATCCAAACGCGGATTCCCTTGCGCTAATGGCGATGGAGCCCCACGGACCCCACCACCACTACCTCCAGTCTCCGCCTGGACCTATCACAGAGAGCTTATCAGATCGGATAAGCTAATAAGCGGATCACATATGCACACGAGCAGATCGATAAGCTATCATGCCTATCAGTGGCAATACGAGAGTTTCCTATAAATAGGACCGCGCGGTGGTTGCCCCTCCCTGCCTAGCTCCTCAACAACCCAATTTCTCTCCCCACAGCTCTTCCCCGTTCCCTCTTCAGCCACAGAGCTCCGTAAGTGCAGCACAGCCTTTGATTTTGCTTTTGTTCCGAATTACGCAGTTACTGGCCGGATATATTTCGATTTGATCCTAGAATTTTCTTTTGGGGCAAAGGAATTCATCAATTTTTTTCCGGACCCTGGGCAAATATCCATGCCAAAAAGGATCCGGCAGGGTTGAAAAGGAGCCCTAGCTTTCCACGGCCCGATTCCCGGGTTCGGATCTGCATTTCCGGCCGAGTTTTCTTCCCCCATGCCGCGTTCAAAATTGTTGGGATACGTACGCATATAAGGTAGGTTTTGAAACAGATCTAGGGTTTGGTTGGTTCGGGGCGAACGCGTGCAGCGAACGTAAGGCGTGGTGTTTTTTTTCCTTTCCCTGTCCATGTAACGATAGAGATATTTTATCCTGCACGTTCCCATATGTCGTCTGGGGAGTGTACGAGTAGCAGTATATATAGGCGCGCCGGGTGGGGGGGTGCCATTATCGCCTCGCCTCGTATAAATAGGGGAATTCTGCTCCACACCCCCGTCCCCCTTGTTGACTTACGATACTGCCCCTTGCTCAGTCTCATCCTCCCGGCTCCCTCGGTCCTCTCGCGATAGGAGCCCCCCGCCCCGGCCGCCCCCGCCCTCCCTCCCCCAAATCGGAAACCGCCGGATCTCCGCCGCCGGGCGCCCCGCCGCGCCCCGCCGCGCCGCCTCGAGCCCTCCGCCGGCCCCGCTCTGCTCGCCCGGCGCCGGGTGGAGCAGAGGAGATCCGACCCGGGCCGGCTCCTTCCGCTGGTAAAAGCCCTAGCCCCGCCTGGATCGATCTCGCGTTTGATCTGTCTTTTTTCTTCCGTGGTATGTTGTTTCCGCCGCGGCTGTGAGCAATCGTGAACTGAGCCTGGAATCCGAATCTTATTCTGCAGTGGGGGGTCCTGCGCCCCCGCAGGCTAGGTTTACGGCCCCCTGGGTGGGTGAGGAGTCGGCGAAGCGAGGATGTCTTCTCTCAGCCGGGAGCTCGTCTTCCTCATCCTGCAGTTCCTCGATGAGGAGAAGTTCAAGGAGACCGTCCACAAGTGAGTGATTTTTCAAACTCAACGAAAAAAGAGACACAAGTTGGTGCTCTTCGTTTGTATGGTGTGCTCAGTTGGAGCTCTTCGTTGCTGTGTAGGCTTGAGCAGGAGTCTGGGTTCTACTTCAACATGAAGTACTTCGAGGACGAGGTGATCAATGGGAATTGGGATGAGGTCGAGCGCTACCTCGGGGGCTTCACCAAAGTCGACGACAACCGCTACTCGATGAAGATATTCTTTGAGATCCGCAAGCAGAAGTACCTCGAGGCCCTCGATAAGTAAGTGCAGGGGGAAGGGAAGAGGTGTATGTAGAATTGTAAATGCTGGACTGCGTTGTTGACTGACTCTGTGTTCCGTTGCTGCCAGGCATGATCGGTCCAAGGCGGTTGAAATCTTGGTCAAGGACTTGAAGGTGTTTGCGTCCTTTAACGAGGAGCTATTTAAGGAGATCACACAGCTATTGACTCTGGAGAACTTCAGGTAAAATATGCGCCATTGCATACATTTTTAGCATTATCAGGTTGTGGCCATCATTGGTGGTGTTCTAACAGTTACTGGATTGCTGCTCAGTGATTGTTTTTTTTTGCTTTTATTATTGACAGGGAGAATGAGCAGCTCTCCAAGTACGGTGATACAAAATCTGCAAGAGCAATAATGCTTGTTGAGCTGAAGAAGCTGATCGAAGCTAACCCATTATTCCGTGACAAGCTTCAGTTTCCCAATCTGAAGAGTTCTAGATTACGGACACTTATCAACCAGAGGTAGCACATGAAGCAAAATAATAATCTTGGCACCCTTACTCTCTGTTACCTGGACATCTTAATTATTCGTATATGCTGCATACTTGTTTCTGCCATTATTACATTTACATTGTAAATAAGGTTGCTCTTCATGATGAATTTGGTTGATCCTACAGTCATAAATATCCAAAAACCCGAGTCATCTGCTTGCATTTACATTTTTCCAGCAGTCCAATACAATTTGAAGTTCAAATAAGTAAAGAATCTCCGTATAACTTGTCACCACTATTTGTTAACCTGCATTCTCCATTTCTTTGGAACCGAAACTTGTATAGATGTCACGAATCTTTGCAGACTCAACTAGTTAGCCTACTATATTTCCTTGAATCATTAGTATTTACGTTTCCATTATTCATTGTCAATAAGATTTTGAGTGGGTATTTCATTAGATTATCAGAGTCAGCCCTAGTTGATGATTCTGGGTTTAATTTCACATCCACTCGTTGTGAATATTTGGATTTACCATATGTGTTTGGATGTGGAGGGAAAGATAATTAATTAAGAAGTCTATGTAGGGGCACGGTTAGCTATTTGTAGAAAAACATATTATCCCAGCATGATGAGTTATTGTCAGCTTCAATTTGCTCAATGCAATCAACATGGGTGTCGTGCTCGTCCGAGCTCCATCCTGGATAACATTGCTCCCCACCATGCTCCTTGTCTGCATCCAGGCCTGGTTGGAGTAATTAATACGAGGGAGGATGTTGTTTGGATACGCATAAAATTTGTGTTTAACTTAGTTTGCTTTGAAATTGCTGTTCTTTGTGTTTTTGTTTGTTATTTTCAAGGAGGTGCAAGGTGGGGACCCCACCATTTACTCCATTTATCATAGTAGTAACATTATTGTGTAATATATGGCAGCTTAAACTGGCAGCACCAGCTTTGCAAAAATCCTAGGCCCAATCCTGACATCAAGACCCTCTTTGTTGATCATTCTTGTGGACAACCAAATGGTGCACGTGCTCCATCACCAGCGAACAATCCACTACTTGGATCTATACCTAAACCTGGTGGTTTCCCTCAATTGGGCGCCCATGGAGTAAGCTTGTTGCGCATATCTGGATACTTCATCTATATGTGGAAGCGTACATTTATTGATAATCTCGTTTATGTCTGTTTCAGCCCTTTCAACCTGCACCAACACCTGTCGCACCTCTGGCCGGTTGGATGTCAAACCCTCCAGCAGTAACACATCCTGCTGTTTCTGGAGGTGCTATTGGATTTGGTACTCCTACGAATCCTGGTACTTGCTTTAGTTAATATATTGCAAAGAATTCGTGAATGGTATGAATAGGTGGTATTGAATGGTTGATTAACACCATTGTGCACATATATCTTGTAGCTGCTATGTTGAAGCATCCTAGGACACCCTCGGCTGCTAACCCTTCCATGGACTATCCATCTGGAGATTCTGATCATGTGAGTAAGCGAGCTAGGCCAGTCGGGTTGTCTGAGGAGGTATTAGCAACTTCACTCCCTCAAAAATCTGTCTCCGCTATTGGATTCTTGCAGTCGATACTTGATAATACTGTTGTGCTGTGCCTAATCAATCCTTGATATATACTTGATTGCAACTGGGTTGTATTTCACAGGTGAATCTTCCGGTGAATATGATGCCAGTAACTTACCCGCAGAGCCATAGCTACCCGCAAGATGATTTCCATAAAGCTGTTGCACGGACATTGAGTCAAGGATCAGCTCCAATGAGCATGGATTTCCATCCAGTTCAACAAACTCTTCTTCTTGGTAAGCCCTTAATGTCTCTGCCTGTGATAAGTCGTTGTTTCTCCCATAGCATCTCATTCTTGCATTTTTCACTTGGTATCTATTTTAGTTGGTACCAATGTTGGTGACATTGGATTGTGGGATGTTGGCACCAAGGAAAGACTTGTTGTAAGAAACTTCAAGGTTTGGGAGCTTGGTAAATGTTCTATGGCCCTCCAGGTTTGTCCACTGCAATATGTAGTTTTGTAACCTGGTATTTTTACCTGTATTCATTGTAAGTATGTGTAAAATATAAATTGTACAAACAGGCAGCGCTGGTTAAGGATCCTTCCGTCTCAGTTAATCGCATAATATGGAGTCCTGATGGAACCTTGTTTGGTAAGATCCGTGAAAAGTTTTTTTATTGGTGTTCCTCCAAGTTGGCCCCCTTCTAATGGTATTGTCTGTCTAAAAGGTGTTGCTTATTCAAGACATATAGTACAGATTTATTCTTATCATGGTGGCGATGATATTAGGCAACACTTGGAGGTATGACTGCATATACTTTTCACTTTACTATCTGCTTATGGGTCATTGTCTTGTGTACATAGTTTGCTATCTTGTGTCCTGAATATGATTATACATTGTTTGTTGATTAGATTGATGCACATGTTGGTGGAGTAAATGACATTGCTTTCGCCCATCCAAATAAGCAGCTGTGTATAATTACCTGCGGAGATGATAAGACGATAAAGGTGAGTTCATGTGATGGTATTAATTCTGGGACTGTGATATCTTGTTTAACTGAGAAATATGAAGACTACAATAATTGCATTCTAGGTGTGGGAGGCTACCAGTGGAACAAAACAATTTACCTTTGAAGGTCATGAAGCTCCTGTCTATTCCGTTTGTCCACATTATAAGGAAAATATTCAGGTACTTGACCAGCATTTGTTATGTCAGACATTCATTTACCTTTGTTGTTTTTTCTGTAGGAAGCTAATGCTCTTTTTACCTCATGTTACTTGCCTATTATGCAGTTCATCTTTTCAACTGCTTTGGATGGAAAGATAAAGGCATGGCTATATGATAATCTTGGGTCCAGAGTTGACTATGATGCACCAGGTCATTGGTGCACTACAATGGCATATAGTGCAGATGGTTCAAGGCTCGTATCTAAATTCATTGTTATGATTTATAGTTAGGAATATTCAGGTGTTTGTACTTTGTTTCACTCTTTTCTTGCCTCTATGTAGACTGTTTTCTTGTGGGACCAGCAAGGATGGTGAATCACACCTGGTGGAATGGAATGAGAGTGAAGGTGCGGTGAAGAGAACATACCAGGGATTTCGTAAGCGATCTATGGGCGTTGTACAATTTGATACGACGCGGAATAGGTTTTTGGCTGCTGGAGATGAGTTCGTGATAAAGATTTGGGACATGGACAACACTAGTCTTCTGACTACTATTGAAGCTGATGGTGGCCTACCTGTGAGTTATTTTCTTTTGTGCGTGCTTATGTTGGTCAATTTCTGATTTGATATATAAATGTATTACGAACCTCCCTCTTGTTCTAACTTGGTGGCTGGTCCCATAATTATCAGGCAAGCCCGCGTATCCGCTTTAATAAGGAGGGTACTCTGTTGGCTGTCTCTACTGTTGATAATGGTATCAAAGTTTTAGCAAATGCTGACGGTGTTCGTTTATTGCGCACACTGGAAAATCGTTCTTTTGATGCTTCTCGTAGTGCATCTGAGACTGTAACAAAGGTAGTTACTTTAACCAAGGAACTTGAGATTGTTTTCCTTGCATGCATGACTCAATCATTTCTTATTGGTGCAGCCTCTGATAAACCCATTGACTGCTGCTGCTGCGGCAGCCGCCGCCGCCGCCGCTGCTGCAACCAGTTCTGGCACTGCTGCTCCATCAGCTATAACTGCAATGGTTTGTTTTGATCCAGATTCATTTGGTCTGTTCTATTATAAACAATTGACATTGTGATCCCAACTAACTTGATCTTCCTCTGTACTTTCTGACAGAATGGGGACAACAGAAGCTTGGTTGATGTAAAACCTAGAATAGCTGATGAGTCAATGGACAAGTCAAAGGCCTGGAAGCTTATGGAAATAACTGATACAGCTCAGTGCAGATCATTGAAACTAGGTGATAGTATTAGGACAGCTAAGGTGATACTTCTTCCCTTGCCTTTTACCTCTGTATATGTTTGAATAGGCATCATTTTCTAGCAATCTTGTGGGTGCACTGCCATTTATAAGATTACTATTTTGTTAAGTTAATTCACAGTGTGATTTCTACGTGTAGAACAACTATTTTAGCTCTCATTAGATGCTTGACGTTTGACAAGTGTCTTGTGGACATGAACATTCATTATGATTTATGACTGCTAAAGTGCCAAGTGAAGCTATGCACATTCTTATCTATATGCACCTAGGGCTTCCAAGTCAGTCAATGATGCCTGTACTCTATAATGGAGCGAAGGGCATCTCACATTCATTATGACTGCCTGTGTATAGGGTTTACTGTATAATGGAACGAAGGGCATCTCACATTTTTACTAGTATTATGAATTGTTTCTGTTTGGTGTGCTAGTGTCAATGCTTAGTTTGTCATAAGTTTTTATTTGTCTTAATTGCAGATCTCGAGACTGATCTACACAAATTCAGGTGTTGCTATCTTAGCGTTAGCTTCAAATGCCGTCCATCTACTATGGAAATGGCCACGTAATGACCGAAATTCAACTGGAAAGGTGAAATTCTGGTTGTTTGTGCATAGTTGCCAGCTTGCTTACTAGATATACACATCACAGGTGAACACTGTATATTTGATTGTTACTAATTGGTTTAATTTGCTATTCACTCTTCTAGGCTACCGCTAGTATTTCTCCTCAATTATGGCAACCTCCAAGCGGCATTCTCATGACTAATGACACAATTGACAATAGTTCTGAAGAGGCTGTTCACTGCTTTGCTCTGTCAAAGAATGATTCATATGTCATGTCAGCTTCAGGAGGGAAAATCTCTCTATTCAACATGATGACTTTTAAGGTTAGTAAATCATTGTGATCATGTGCAATCGTCATTTCTCATGTAGAAGATGCCCCTAACATTTATGGTGACCACAGACGATGACGACGTTTATGCCTCCACCACCAGCAGCTACTTTCCTCGCATTCCATCCTCAAGATAACAACATAATTGCAATTGGAATGGATGATTCAACCATCCAAATTTATAACGTTCGGATTGATGAGGTATTAACACCTGCTATTGCATGATTAGCATTGTTCTTTTCTGTAGTGAACAAAGTGCACTCAGATAAGATGTATTCGTTTTTTGTACAGGTCAAAAGCAAACTTAGAGGGCACTCTAAGAAAATTACAGGTCTTGCCTTTTCAAATGTGTTAAATGTTTTGGTATCCTCTGGAGCTGATGCGCAGGTTATTTACTGAACTATCTAATCAGATTATGTCTATCAAGCAACTTCTGTTCCATCTTCAGTTTCTGATTGTTCCTGTTGTAGATATGTGTTTGGAACACTGATGGGTGGGAGAGGCAACGGAGCAGATTTTTGCAGATACCATCTGGCCGCCCAACATCTAACATCTTAGACACACGAGTTCAGTTCCACCAAGATCAACAGCATTGTCTTGTTGTTCATGAGACCCAGATTGCCATCTACGATGCCTCAAAACTAGAACCCGTGAAGCAGGTGAAATTTCTTCCATTATCATTTGACACTGTCTTTCTTGCTATGAAGGTTGTCTTGTGGCTCACTCACCTTAATTTTGGTTTCAGTGGCCTTCTCGAGAGACCTCTGCTCCAGCTCCAATCACACATGCTACATTCTCATGTGATAGTCAACTGATTTATGCAAGCTTTCTGGACGCCACTGTCTGCATATTTGGTGCATCGAGTTTGAAACTCCAATGCCGAATTCTTCCAGCTTCTTATCTTCCTCCGAATATCAGGTATTCTATAAGGCTCAGACCAAACATAATTTACTCCGTCAGGGACTCGGGGTGTATGTGTTTGTGTGTGTGTGTGTGGGGGGGGGGTGTCTACCTGTCAAGTACTCGGTTAATGGTTAATTTTGTTACTCTTCTGAAAGTGTCTTGGCTGGCCTCATTTTAGAGGGTCTGTGTTTGAATTATTGGTATTTGTTCTCAAGCAATTACTTTAGTTCTTCAGTGCAATAACATGATACATCTTTCTAAAGGAAAGTTATATAATCGAGGTATTCGAAGTGCTGCTTAGACAGGCAAGTGCATGTCCATAACAGATTGCTAATACTTGTTTGGGAAATTTCTATTTTTTTGTTGCCTTGAGCAACTAAATCCTTGAGATACATACCTGAATAAAAAACCTTCTTATGGTATTAGAACAAAGATTGCTTAAATTCCCATTGGGTTTTTTCTCAATGCATACGAGGGAGTTCTGTATTTGCATTCCCTGCCAGTTTGCTACTCCCTCTAATTCATATTAATTATCTTGTACTAAATCAGTGATAAAGTATTGTTACAACAAGCAAGCCATTACTACATTTGCCACTCAAAATCTGGTTTTGTTGAGTTTGTGAGTAAACTGCTGACATGTGTTTCTTTTCTAGTTCAAATGTTCATCCAGTTGTGGTTGCGGCACATCCTTCGGAAGCAAATCAGTTTGCTCTGGGCCTTACTGACGGCAGTGTTTATGTCATGGAACCGTTGGAATCTGAGAGAAAGTGGGGAATTCCTCCACCATTGGAGAATGGATCGACGAGCAACTTGTCCACACCTCCTAATGGAGCTTCGAGTTCTGATCAACCAGAGAGATAATAACGAGAAGTTTGAAGTGTTAGACCTTTCTATCACTTCCACTCTTCATGGTGGTACGAGTCACTAACCAAGGTATCTATCTCAGAATTCAGAAGTATTATACATAGAAAATCTTTAGTAACTCATTTGCTGATATAAGTTCTATTATTAATTTGTAACAATTGCTTGGAACCGGAGGGCGATTTTGCATGTCCTAGTGAAAATGCCAAAATTCAATCGATGAATCAATTGTTTTCTCTTATAGTCCACCAATGCACACACATTAATAAGTCAGACCCTTTGTTGTGCAGATGGGCTTCACTTTTACAAGTTGGCTTGACAGAGCTGGTTCCAAGGGTGGTGTCGACGAGAGCACAATAAAAACCAAGGCTTAACAGCAGTTCGCGTGTTGCTTATATTATATGTTTCTGTTATTACCATTATTAAGCGAGGGAGGAATTGTTTAGTGCTAGTGTTTCATTTTGTTCTGTTTGTCATGGTACGAGGAAAGATTACCAAGTAGATAAGGTGTAGTGGCAGTTTGGCTGTACCTAATCAGTACCCTTATTTCATTCCGACTAGCAAGTAAAAACATGTTTTTTCAAAGCTGTGTGCCCATTGTTTCATTTGCTAGTCATATGTTCTTTCCTTTTTTCGAAATGGCATTTGCTATGCCATATTGTGTGTGCTCAAGTATACCATACCGGCCTTATCACCCAGCATGGCTACACCTCGGTTGGGTCGTTGCCAAATGCCTGAATTTTCTGTTAGGCACATAGCAAATCATCATGAAAATCTACGGTCTCTCCATGAACAGTCTTGTTTACGATGGGAGGTGGCGCACTTGATTTCCCTACTGTATGCTCGGTGAAGCGGAGCATCTGTTGCATTTCGAGTGCTGTGACGGGTAAAGCACGGACCTTGACTGGTTGATGCACCCTGCACCTGCCTTCTCCGGACGGGGTGCATGCTACGTGCAGCGTAATGTGACGTGAAGCCATCAGACTGGGGAGGACGTTTGTCTACCAGGAATTGATTGGTGGCGGGACGATGGAAAACCTGTTATGACTTGTGATGCAGACGCCTGCACGGTAAAGTAGCACCCAAAGTTACGTGTAAAAAAAAAGTAGCGCCCAAAGTTTTGTGTTGGCCATGTTATTTTGGCTTGCCATCAGCAGGAATTTACAATGTTTGGTCCCGAAAGTAGTGAAGGTGGGAGAGCGCAAATGTGCATGTAGCAACTCGCCTGGCGCGGCGAACAGGCACCGACCCCACATCAGTGAACGAGAAAACAGAAATGGACGTACCGTTAGCACCACAGAGTAGACCTCCTAGCTTCTGAGTTTTGACCAAGGTTTCATCGGGAAGGAGAGAACCGGCGTGATGTAGGAGCACCGGCTATCAAGCTAGCTTAGCTCCACCGTTGCGGTGAAAGCAAGGCGATGATTGGTGACCGACTCTGTGAGGAGGGAACCACCAGGTCCACCAACACACAGCTAGCCCATGCATCAGATTCAGCCACGTACGACCCCATGCAGATGCAGGGTCGCACTTGCAAGTGGCAAGGTGCCCGCGAAGCAAGCGAGGAAAAGGAAACGGGCCAGCTGCCTGCATCGTTGCACGTACGGACGTACCCCATGCATACACGCTGTCGTACGTACGGTGATGAGGCCGGCCAGAGAGCACTAGAGTGGCTAGGCGGGCAAAAGCGTGAGGTTCCCGAGCAAGCAGACAAACCGAAACAGCAAGCCGATCAGGGACGGTCGGCGAGCCACCCAGGCCAGCCAGCTGCAAGCGAGCAATGGGTGCGTACAGCGTGCTGCGCCGGCCTCTGCCCAAAAAGATGCAATACGCTGCGTGCATCCCGAGGCGATATGGTCGGTCGCGTACTGCGTACTATAGCTCGTACCACTGTTCCATCACATTCGTACCGAGCCCCCAGGTCAGGCGGACAGGTGGGCGTGGTCCTAGATTGGTGCATCACGGGCAGTTTTACGGCCGATCTCATGTTGCAGAATGTGCTAGCGTCTACTATTCCCTATTCCCTCAGTTTCTAAATACAAGTCTTTTCAGTAATTTTACTGTGAATTATATACAAAACAAAATGAGTAAATTTATAATTTAAAATATGTTTATATAAATATGTGATTTTTAATGAAATCGATATAAATACTTATATTTAGGAACGGAAGGAGTACAACATATGACACTTTACACGAGCTTAAGGCCCAACCACTTGAAATTTAGATGGAAATGGTACTGTCCCGGTTCAATTTTCTTTAAAATGAAAGCAAACACCATTTCCTTGTTGCAACGAAGCTCGCAGAGGCAGACCGACCTGCCTGCCCTAGCATGAAAACCTAAGCAACAAATATCAACATAACAGGCTTGCGAGAAAGTAAATTAGAAAACAAAAGACTTCGACGTACATAAAGTTTAGGAAAATGCTATCTAGCTGACGCCAGTTTTTTAGCAATCTCCAACGAACATGCTAGCTGCAATTGGATGGCCGCACAAATCTTAAAGCAGAGGAGAGGAGGCACACCTCCTCTGAACCCCGTTTGCTAGAAATCAAAAGTGATGCGGATGCTCTCCTAACCAAATAACCCCGCCGACCACACTTGCTAGCACCTCAAGCCTCCACCACGGAGACCTGGGTTTGAACCTCAGTTTCTCATTTTTTCACATGATGGCAAAAGAATGTAAAAAATTGTTTTAGGTACATGGCAAATTACAAAAAAATGGCCATGGCAATTTTTCGCACTAGATACAAATGGTTATCACTGCAATTAATTTGATTTATTTTGCAATGATTTTTTGACACCAAACTATATGGCCATTTTATTGTCATGCGTCATTCTAAATTTGCAGTGTATCTATGGCAAATATATTTTACACACCATGACATTTTTTCAATTCAACCATGATTTTTTTGTTAATCACACCATGATAGTTCTATTGTAGGTACCATGACAATTTAACTATTTAGACCATGGTAATTTTCATAGGTAGCACAACAATTCAACTATTTAGACCATGGCAGTTTTTTGTAGGTAGCACATAAATTTCATTATTTTTCGAGCATGTCAATTTTTCAAGTTAGACAATGGTAATTTTATTGTAGGTGGCACGGAAATTTTATTATTTTAGACCATGCAATTTTTCCAGTTAGACCACGACATTTTATTAATCATACCATGGTAATTATATAGCATGTAGCATGGGAATTTAATTTTCTAGACCATGGCAATCTTGTTATTTTAGGGTTGTTTAGAGGATGACATTTTTTAGAGCATGGCAATTTTTTTTGTAGTTTTATTATGTACATAATGGAAATTTTGTGTGTAAACTTATGCTTCTCTGCATTTTTATACGATTTTTTTGTTGATGATATTTTTTTGTGCCAAAAAAACAGTTGAATTGGGCCTCTAGGCAAAGCGGGGGTCACGCTGGACCCCCACAAGAGTGAACGCTCGAGGAAGGGAGAAATGTTCGTTGAAAGATTCCTCCCTGACCGAACGAACCGTTCGCTGGAGGAACCGCGAGTTGATGTCCCCTGGCTATGTGGGTCTAATGTTTAATATAAGCGCACATACATCACCACACATACCAATCAAACCTCCCCTTTCAGAAAGTGGACCTTTCCTTAGAGTTTCTTGATCAAGTTCTATGCACAATCCCGATCCACTTCCCATCATCAACAAGCTTTAGAGATGATTCCTTTGCATGCCTTGCCAGTCTAGCGATGGTGATTGCCCACTTAGGAAAAGAGAACCCCAACCAACATCCATTGGTTAGCCTAGGTCTGACTACATCAACAATGGAGGGCTCCTGACCATGACTATAGAAAGGCAATGATCTACAACACTCGCTCTCTTCCGTGACATGAGAACATGACACTCCACTGAGAGCAAGCTATTACTATGCTCTCAACACCACGTGCACCCCATCCCATGAGCAGCGGTTAAATATAATCTCATTGCTACATTTCCATGGAGCCAAAGAGTAGTCACATGAAGAATATTAATAGCTTGGTGTTTCTTTGTTGCTCAAGCACCACTTGGCAATGGATTCATAGTCAACTTTAGAGCTAAAGTCAGTCAAGTGATTAATATTTGACCATACCTAGGCAACAACAACAAATTGAAAACAACATATGTGTGCAAGATTCTGGCTTTTGGTAATAGAGAGAGGATAAATCAACAAGATTTTGTCTCTTAGCTACGGTATATCTAGTCAACAGTTTTTGATGAGGTAGGAGCCAAAGAAAAGTACGAATTGTGGAGGCCATGTTTAACTGCTAGATAGAATCAGTGTACACATGAGTAACCCCCTCTAAAGTTGACAACAATATATAAACATCTAGAAGAGTAAATGTTGTTAGGTTTCAGTTTCCAAATAAGTGAACCATCTTCACTATTAAATTTTAAAGATTCAATTATGCTAATCAGATCATACCATTGAAGAAGCAATCTAGAATCTACACATGTTCTGAAAGTAACCTTGTGATTAGTGCCATCCCAGACATAAAAAATAGAGATGTTGTGCTCATTGGAAGTTACATACAACTATAAAAATTGTTAGCCAAACTACTATCTAACCAGTTCTCTTCCCATTACCAACTTCCCACGCAAAACACCTAAAAAAATCTTCCCACCGGAAGCCTAGTTTAGCTGCATGTGCAACCCACATTAACCCTTTCCAGATTGGGGACGCATTGGTATTTGGGCATGAGAACAAGTTATGGTCTTGAATATTATATTTAATAGCCACAATCTTCTTCCACACTTTATTTTTCCCTAAATGACATCTCTTAATCCAAGAGGCATAGTTTCATGCCAACAATGTTTAATAGTCCAAATTACTTCTTGTAGGTTATCAACTCCCACCTAGAAAGATGGTATCTGTGATGCCCATCATAATTGTCCTAAAAGCATGTGACCATTTGAGATTTATCAAATTCACAACCCATTTAGGGAATTTAATTACACTCCTAAATACTCTATAACACTAGCTAGACATGATAGGACTAGAACATGTTTACCATCATTGGACAAGAGTTCACCCCTTCATTCAGCTGCACTTTTAATAATACTAGATGATGCCCCGACGCGTTGCTGCGGGATACTTGCTAAACAAATGCATAAAACAATTCTACATAAATATCTGTATAACTAATGGAAAGAGAATGTTAGCTTAAAAATGAAAATAAAATACAAAGGGTATAAAAAGATAAAAAGAAATAAATCGCAGTTAAAAGAATGTCCTTTCAAAAAGAAATGTGAATGTAAACTACATATGTATGGTGCAAGTGACCAACACATATATTCTCAATGTAAAATGTAATGCAAAAAAAGAAAAACTTATGAGTAACATGCATGAATTGATGGTATCATGCTTGCATGCATATAGTAATGCAAAAACAATGTACTTTATGACTTGCATGCATGACTTGCTCATGTGGCATAGTTGCATGTCTAGGAAAATAGTTAATGGGATGTAGCTATTTAGGAATAGAAGATTATCTACAACGAAATGGAGGTATTCTTTCCCAAGCTTTGTATGATGTAGGTGTTAGAAATATGCCCTAGAGGCAATAATAAAATGGTTATTATTGTATTTCCTAGTTCATGATAATTGTATATTGTTCATGCTATAATTGTGTTAACCGGAAACCGTAATACATGTGTGAATACATAGACCACAACATGTCCCTAGTGAGCCTCTAGTTGACTAGCTCGTTGATCAATAGATGGTCACGGTTTCATGACCATGGACATTGGTGTCGTTGATAACGGGATCACATCATTAGGAGAATGATGTGATGGACAAGACCCAATCCTAAGCATAGCACAAGATCGTGTAGTTCGTTTGCTAAGGCTTTTCAATGTCAAGTATCGTTTCCTTAGACCATGAGATTGTGCAACTCCCAGATACCGTAGGAATGCTTTGGGTGTGCCAAACGTCACAACGTAACTGGGTGGCTATAAAGGTGCACTACGGGTATCTCCGAAAGTGTCTGTTGGGTTGGCACGAATCGAGACTGGGATTTGTCACTCCGTGTGACGGAGAGGTATCTCTGGGCCCACTCGGTAAGACATCATCATAATGAGCTCAATGTGACTAAGGAGTTAGCCACGGGATGATGTATTATGGAACGAGTAAAGAGACTTGCCGGTAACGAGATTGAACAAGGTATAGAGATACCGACGATCGAATCTTGGGCAAGTATCATACCGATAGACAAAGGGAATTGTATACGGGATTGATTGAATCCCCGACATCGTGGTTCATCCGATGAGATCATCGTGGAACAAGTGGGAGCTAACATGGGTATCTAGATCCTACTATTGGTTATTGGCGGAGAAGTGTCTCGGTCATGTCCACGTGTCTCCCGAACCCGTAGGGTCTACACACTTAAGGTTCAATGACGCTAGGGTTATAGGGAAATGGTATACGTGATTACCGAAAGTTGTTCGGAGTCCCGGATGAGATCCGGACGTCACGAGGTGCTCTGAAATGGTCCGGAGGTAAAGATTGATATATAGAAAGTCCAGTTTTGGTCACCGAAAAGTTTTCGGGCTCATCGGTATTGTACCGGGAGTGCCGGGAGGGTGCCGGAGGACCCCCGAGAGGGGTGTGACGACCATAGGACTTTGTGGGCCCTTATAGTAGGTGTGCCAGCCCTTATTGGGCTGTCCAAGACCTTCTAGAAAGGCCCATGCGGCTGGAGGAGTAGAGATAAGGGCAAAGGAGTTTGAAAAGGAGGAGATCCACCTCCCTTGTGGGAGGTGGACTCTCCCTTTGATTCGGCCGAAGCTCTCCTCCTTGGAGGAGAGTATAAGCCAGCCCTCCCTCTCCCTCCTCCTATATATACTTGAGGTTTTGGCCTTTTGAGAACAATTCTGAACTCTCTTTCTCACGGCAAAGCCCTACCTCTCTTCTTCCTCCTCCGCAACGCTTAGGCGAAGCCCTGCCGGAATACCTTGCTACTCCACCACCACCACGCCGTCGTGCTGCTGTTGGAGCCCTTCCCTAACCTCTCCTTCCTCCTTGTTGGATCAAGGCGTAGGAGAAGTCACCGGGCTGCACGTGTGTTGAACACGGAGGCGCCGTTGTTCGACGCTTAGATCGGAATCCACCGCGATCTGAATCGCTGCGAGTAAGACTCCATCATCCGCGTTCTTGTAACGCTTCCACTTAGCGATCTTCAAAGGTATGAAGATAAAATCTCTCCCCACTCGTTGCTGGTTTCTCCGTAGATAGATCTTGGTGACACGTAGGAAATTTTTGATTTACTACTACGTCTCCCAAAAGTGGCATCATGAGCTAGGTCTATGCGTAGAATCTATGCACGAGTAGAACACAAAGCAGTTGTGGGCGTCGATTTTGTTAATTTGCTTACCACTACTAGTCTTATCTGGATTCGGCGGTATTGTGGGATGAAGCGGCCCGAACCGACTTTACACGTACGCTTATGTGAGACTGGTTCCACCGCCTGACATGCACTTGTTGCATAAGGTGGCTAGCGGGTGTCTGTCTCTCCCACCTTAGTCGGATTGGATTCGATGAAAAGGGTCCTTATGAAGGGTAAATAGCAATTGGCATATCACGTTGTGGTTTTGATGTAGGTAAGAAACGTTCTTGCTAGTAACCTATAGCAGCCACGTAAAAAACATGCAACTACAAATTAGAGGACGTCTAACTTGTTTTTGCAGCATATGCCTGGTGATGTGATATGGCCAAAGGATGTGATGTGATGCATTGTGATGTATGAGATTGATCATGTTCTTGTAATAGGATTCACAACTTGCATGTCGATGAGTATGACAACCGGCAGGACCATAGGAGTTGTCTTATTTTATTGTATGACCTGCGTGTCAATCATAAACGCCATGTAATTACTTTACTTTATTGCTAAACGTTAGCCATAGTAGTAGAAGTAATAGTTGGCGAGACAACTTCATGAAGACACAGTGATGGAGATCATGATGATGGAGATCATGGCGTCGTGCCGGTGACAGTGATGATCATGGTGCCCCGAAGATGGAGATCAAAGGAGCAAGATGATAATGGCCATATCATGTCACTATATTGATTGCATGTGATGTTTATCAAGTTTACATCTTATTTTCCTAGAATGACGGTAGTAAATAAGATAATCTATCACTAAAACTTCAAGAAAAGTGTTCACCCTAACTGTGCACCGTTGCTAAGGATCGTTGTTCCGAAGCACCACGTGATGATCAGGTGTGATAGGTTCTAACGTTCGCATACAATGGCTGTAAGCCAGATTTACACATGCAAAACACTTAGGTTGACTTGACGAGCCTAGCATGTACAGACATGGCCTCGGAACACGGAAGACCGAAAGGTCGAACATGAGTCATATGGAAGATACGATCAACATGGAGATGTTCACCATGGATGACTAGTCCGTCTCATGTGATGATCGGACACGGGCTAGTTGACATGGATCATGTGTCACTTGGATGACTAGAGAGATGTCTATCTAAGTGGGAGTTAATTAAATAATTTGATTATGTGAACTTAATTATCATGAACTTAGTCTAAAATTATCTTTACAATCTATATTGTAGATCTAATGGCCAACGCGAATGTCACCCTCAATTTCAACGCGTTCCTAGAGAAAACCAAGCTGAAAGATGATGGTAGCAACTATGCGGACTGGGTCCGTGGATTGAGGATCATCCTCATAGCTTCCAAGAAATTGTATGTCCTTGATGCACCACTAGGTGACCCACCCCTTCTCCCAGTAGAGCAAGACGTTGCGAACGCTTGGCATTCTCGCTGCGATGATTACTCTCTTGTTCAGTGCGGCATGCTTTACAGTTTAGAACCGGGGCTACAAAAGCGTTTTGAGCAACACGGAGCATATGAGATGTTCCAAGAGCTGAAACCGGTTTTCCAAGCTCATGCCCGGGTCAAGAGATATGACGTCTCCGACAAGATCTTCAGCTGTAAGATGGAGGAGAATAGTTCTGTCAGTGAGCACATCCTCAAGATATCTGGGCTACACAACCGCTTGACTCAGCTGGGAGTTAATCTCCCGGATGACTCGGTCATTGATAGAATCCTCCAGTCGCTTCCACCTAGCTACAAGAGCTTTGTGATGAACTACAACATGCAAGGGATGGAGAAGTCCATTCCTGAGTTGTACTCGATGCTGAAATCAGCGGAGGTCGAGATCAAAAAGGAGCATCAAGTATTGATGGTGAATAAGACCACTAGTTTCAAGAAAGGCAAGGGTAAGAAGAACTTCAAGAAGGACGGCAAAGCTGTTGCCGCGCCCGGTAAGCAAGTTGCCGGGAAGAAGAAGAACAAGAATGGACCCAAGCCTGAGACTGAGTGTTTTTATTGCAAGGGTACCGGTCACTGGAAGCGGAACTGCCCCAAGTACTTAGCGGATAAGAAGGACGGCAACATTAAAGGTATATGTGATATACTTGTTATTGATGTGTACCTAACCAGTGCTCGTAGTAGCTCCTAGGTATTTGATACCGGTGCAGTTGCTCACATTTGTAACTCCAAGCAGGAGCTGCGGAATAAGCGGAGACTGGCAAAGGATGAGGTGACGATGCGCGTCGGGAATGGTTCCAAGGTCGATGTGATCGCCGTCGGCATGCTACCTCTACATCTACCTTCGGGATTAGTGTTAAACCTTACTAATTGTTATTTAGTACCAGCTTTGAGCATGAACATTGTATCTGGATCTCGCTTGATTCGAGATGGCTACTCATTTAAATCTGAGAATAATGGTTGTTCTATTTATATGAGAGAAATGTTTTATGGTCATGCCCCGCTGGTCAATGGTTTATTTTTGATGTATCTCGAACGTGATGTTACACATGTCCATAGTGTGAGTACCAAAAAGTGTAAGGTTGATAACGATTGTCCCACTTACATGTGGCACTGCCGCCTTGGTCATATTGGTGACAAACGTATGAAGAAGCTCCGTACTGATGGACTTTTGGAGTCTCTTGATTTCGAATCATTTGACACGTGCGAACCATGCCTCATGGGCAAGATGACCAAGACTCCGTTCTCCGGAACAATGGAGCGAGCAACTGACTTGTTGGAAATAATACATACTGATGTGTGCGGTCCAATGAGTGTCGAGCCTCGTGGTGGCTACCGTTATGTTCTCACCCTCACTGATGACTTGTGTAGATATGGGTATGTCTACTTAATGAAACATAAGTCTGAAACTTTTGAAAGGTTCAAGGAATTTCAGAGTGAGGTAGAGAATCAACGTGACAGGAAAATAAAGTGCCTACGATCTGAACGTGGCAGAGAATATTTAAGTCACGAGTTTGGCACGCACCTAAAGAAATGTGGAATTGTTTCACAACTCACGCCACCTGGCACACCTCAGCGAAATGGTGTGTCTGAACGTCGTAATCGCACTCTATTAGATATGGTACGATCTATGCTGTCTCTTACCGACTTACCTCTATCATTTTGGGGATATGCATTAGAGAGTACCGCATTCACTTTAAATAGGGCACCGTCAAAATCCGTTGAGACGACACCGTATGAATTATGGTTTGGAAAGAAACCTAAGCTGTCATTTGTAAAAGTTTGGGGATGCGATGCTTATGTGAAGAAACTTCAACCTGAGAAGCTCGAACCCAAAGCGGAAAAGTGCGTCTTCATAGGATATCCCAAAGAGACTATTGGGTATACCTTGTACCTAAGATCCGAGTGCAAAGTCTTTGTTGCCAAGAATGGATCCTTTCTTGAGAAAGAGTTTCTCTCGAAAGAAGTAAGTGGGAGGAAAATAGAACTTTATGAGGTAATTGTACCTCCACTCGAACCAGAGAGTAGCGCAACACAGGAAGTTGTTTTTGTGGAGCCTAGACCGGGTGGAGAGGAAGTTAATGATGATGATCATGAAACTTCAGATCAAGTTACTATTGAACGTCGAAGGTCCACTAGGACACGTTCCGCACCATAGTGGTACGACAACCCTGTCCTAGAGATCATGTTGTTAGATAACGGTGAACCTTCGAACTATGAAGAAGCGATGGCGGGCCCGGATTCCAACAAATGGCTTGAAGCCATGAAATCCGAGATAGGATCCATGTATGAGAACAAAGTATGGACTTTGGTGGACTTGCTTGATGATAAGCGAGCCATTGAAAATAAATGGATCTTTAAGAAGAAGACTGACGCGGATGGTAATGTGACCATCTATAAGGCTCGGCTTGTCGCTAAGGGTTATCGACAAGTTCAAGGAGTTGACTACGATGAGACTTTCTCACCCGTAGCGATGCTGAAGTCTGTCCGAATCATGTTAGCAATTGCCGCATTTTATGATTATGAGATCTGGCAAATGGACGTCAAAATGGCATTCCTTAATGGCTTCCTCAAGGAATATGATGCAGCCGGAAGGTTTTGTCGATCCTAAAGATGCTAATAAGGTATGCAAGCTCCAGCGCTCCATCTATGGGCTGGTGCAAGCATCTCGGAGTTGGAACATTTGCTTTAAGGAAGTGATTAAAGCGTTTGGATTTGTATAGGTTTATGGAGAACCCTGTATTTACAAGAAAGTGAGTGGGAGCTCTGTAGCATTTATTATATTAGGTATTAAGATCTATAGAGATAGATCGAGACGCCTCATAGGTCTTTCACAAAGCACATACCTTGAAAAGATATTGAAGAAGTTCAATATGGATCAGTCCAAGAAGGGGTTCTTGCCTGTGTTACAAGGTGTGAGATTGAGTACGACTCAATGCCTGACCACGACAAAGGAGAGAGAAGAGATGAGTGTCATCCCCTATGCTTCAGCCATAGGCTCTATTATGTATGCCATGCTGTGTACCAGACCTTATGTGAATCTTGCCATAAGTTTGGTAGGGAGGTACCAAAGAGATCCCGGAGCGGAACACTGGACAACGGTCAAGAATATCCTGAAGTACCTGAAAAGGACAAAGGACATGTTTCTCGTATATGGAGGTGCAGAAGAGCTCATCATGAAGGGTTACGTCGATGCTAGCTTCGACACAGATCCGGACGACTCCAAGTCGCAAACCGGATACATGTACATTTTGAATGGAGGGGCAGTCAGCTGGTGCAGCAGCAAGCAAAGCGTCATGGCGGCATCTACATGTGAAGCGGAGTACATAGCTGCTTCGTGTTGGGAGACGTAGTAGTAAATCAAAATTTTCCTACGTGTCACCAAGATCTATCTATGGAGAAACCAGCAAACGAGCGGGGAGAGATTGGATCTTCATACCTCTGAAGATCGCTATGCGGAAGCGTTGCTAGAACGCGGTTGATGGAGTCGTACTCGCAGTGATTCAGATCGCGGTAGATCCGATCAAGTGCCGAACGGACGACACCTCCGCGTTCAACACACGTGCAGCCCGGTGACGTCTCCTACGCCTTGATCCAGCAAGGAGGGAGGAGAGGTTGAGGGAGAGCTCCGGCAGCACGACGGCGTGGTGGCGGTGGAGCTGCGTGGTACTCCGGCAGAGCTTCGCTAAGCACTACGGAGACCGAGGAGAGGGAGGAGTAGGGCTGCACCAGGGAGGAGATGAACTCGTGTGTTGTGCAGCCCCAAATACCTCCAATATATATAGGAGGAGGGGAGGAGAGGTGCTGCGCCCTAGGGTTCCATCCTAGGGGTGGCGGCAGCCTCCAGAAGCCCATCTGGCTGGCGACCAGGGCAGGGAGAGGTGGAGGCGCCCTAGGGTGGGCCTTAAGGCCCATCTAAGCCTAGGGTTTGCCCCCTCCACCCTTGCTGCGCCTTGGGATGGGGTGGGAGGCGCACCAGCCCACCTAGGGGCTGGCTCCCTCCCACTATTGGCCCATGGAACCTTCCGGGGCAGGTGGGCCCACTTGGTGGACCCCCGGAACCCTTCCGGTGGTCCCGGTACACTACCGGAGACACCCGGAACACTTCCGGTAACCAAAACCTCACTTCCTATATATCAATCTTCGTCTCCGGACCATTCCGGGACTCCTCGTGACATCCGGGATCTCATCCGGGACTCCGAACAACCTTCGGTAACCACATACACTATTTCCCTATAACCCTAGCGTCATCGAACCTTAAGTGTGTAGACCCTACGGGTTCGGGAGACACGTAGACATGACCGAGACACCTCTCCGGTCAATAACCAACAACGGGATCTGCATACCCATGTTGGCTCCCACGTACTCCACGATGGTCTCATCGGATGAACCACGATGTCAAGTATTCAATCAATCCCGTATACAATTCCCTTTGTCTATCCGTATGGTACTTGCCCGAGATTCGATCGTCGGTATCCCCATACCTTGTTCAATCTTGTTACCGGCAAGTCTCTTTACTCGTTCCGTAATACATCATCCCGTGACTAACTCCTTAGTCACATTGAGCTCATAATGATGATGTCTTACCGAGTGGGCCCAGAGATACCTCTCCGTCACACGGAGTGACAAATCCCAGTCTCGATTCGTGTCAACCCAACAAACACTTTCAGAGATACCCGTAGCGTACCTTTATAGCCACCCAGTTACGTTGTGACGTTTGTCACACCCAAAGCATTCCTACGGTATCCGGGAGTTACACAATCTCATGGTCTAAGGAAACGCCACTTGACATTGAAAAGCTTTAGCAAACGAACTACACGATCTTGTGCTATGCTTAGGATTGGGTCTTGTCCATCACATCATTCTCCTAATGATGTGATCCCGTTATCAACGACATCCAATGTCCATGGTCATGAAACCGTGACCATCTATTGATCAACGAGCTAGCCAACTAGAGGCTCACTAGGGACATGTTGTGGTCTATGTATTCACACATGTATTACGGTTTCCGGTTAACACAATTATAGCATGAACAACAGACAATTATCATGAACTAGGAAATACAATAATAACCATTTTATTATTTCCTCTAGGGCATATTTCCAACACTTCGGAAGTAGAAAAGGAAGGAGTCTGGATGAAGGAGTTCATCACCGACCTAGGAGTAATTCCAAGTGCGTCGGGCCCGATGATTCTTTTCTGTAACAACACTGGAGCTATTGCCCTTGCGAAGGAGCCCAGGTTTCACAAGAAGACAGGACACATCAAGCGCCGCTTCAACTCCATCCGTGATTACATTCAGGAGGGAGATATAGATATTTGTAAAATGCATACGGTTCTGAATGTCGCAGATCCGTTGACTAAACCTCTCTCACGAGCAAAACATGATCAACACTAGAATGCTATGGGTGTTCGATTCATCACAATGTAACTAGATTATTGACTCTAGTGCTAGTGGGAGACTGTTAGAAATATGCCCTAGAGGCAATAATAAAATGGTTATTATTGTATTTCCTAGTTCATGATAATTGTGTATTGTTCATGCTATAATTGTGTTAACCGAAAACCGTAATACATGTGTGAATACATAGACCACAACATGTCCCTAGTGAGCCTCTAGTTGACTAGCTCGTTGATCAATAGATGGTCACAGTTTCATGACCATGGACATTGGATGTCGTTGATAACGGGATCACATCATTAGGAGAATGATGTGATGGACAAGACCCAATCCTAAGCATAGCACAAGATCATGTAGTTAGTTTGCTAAGGCTTTTCAATGTCAAGTATCGTTTCCTTAGACCATGAGATTGTGCATCTCCCAGATACCGTAGGAATGCTTTGGGTGTGCCAAACGTCACAATGTAACTAGGTGGCTATAAAGGTGCACTACGGGTATCTCCAAAAGTGTCTGTTGGGTTGGCACGAATCGAGACTGGGATTTGTCACTCCGTGTGACAGAGAGGTATCTCTGGGCCCACTCGGTAAGACATCATCATAATGAGCTCAATGTGACTAAGGAGTTAGCCACGGGATAATGTATTATTGAACGAGTAAAGAGACTTGCCGGTAACGAGATTGAACAAGGTATAGAGATACCAACGATCGAATCTCGGGCAAGTATCATACCGATAGACAAAGGGAATTGTATACGGGATTGATTGAATCCCCGACATCGTGGTTCATCCGATGAGATCATCGTGGAGAATGTGGGAGCCAACATGGGTATCCAGATCCCGATGTTGGTTATTGGCCGGAGAAGTGTCTCGGTCATGTCCACGTGTCTCCCGAACCCGTAGGGTCTACACACTTAAGGTTCAATGACGCTAGGGTTATAGGGAAATGGTATACGTGATTACCAAAAGTTTTTAGGAGTCCTGTATGAGATCCCGGACGTCACGAGGAGCTCCGGAATGGTCCATAGGTAAAGATTTATATATAGGAAGTCCAATTTTTGTCACCAGAAAGTTTTCGGGCTCATCGATATTGTACCGGGAGTGCCGGGAGGGTGCCGGAGGACCCTCGGGAGGGGTGTGACGACCATAGGACTTTGTGGGCCCTTAGAGGAGGTGTGCCAGCCCTAATTGGGCTGGCCAAGACCTTCTAGAAAGGCCCATGCGGGTGGAGGAGTAGAGATAAGGGCAAAGGAGTTTGAAAAGGAGGAGATCCACCTCCCTTGTGGGAGGTGGACTCTCCCTTTGATTCGGCCGAAGCTCTCCTCCTTGGAGGAGAGTCCAAGCCATCCCTCCCTCTTCCTCCTCCTATATATACTTGAGGTTTTGGCCTTTTGAGAACAGTTCTAAACTCTCTCTCTCACGGCAAATCCCTACCTCTCTTCTTCCTCCTCCGCAACGCTTAGGCGAAGCCGTGCCAGAATACCTTGCTACTCCACCACCACCACGCCGTCGTGCTGCTGTTGGAGCCCTTCCCTAACCTCTCTTTCCTCCTTGCTGGATCAAGGCGTAGGAGACATCACCGGGCTGCACGTGTGTTGAACGCGGAGGCGCCGTTGTTCGGCGCTTAGATCGGAATCCACCGCGATCTGAATTGCTGCGAGTATGACTCCATCAACCGCGTTCTTGTAACGCTTCCGCTTAGCAATCATCAAAGGTATGAATATGCAATCTCTCCCCACTCGTTGCTGGTTCTCCATAGATAGATCTTGGTGACACGTAGGAAAATTTTGATTTACTACTACGTTTCCCAACAGTAGGGGAAAACTTTCATAGGGAAAGTTACTTGCCCATAAGTTAAGGTTTGGGCAACTAGATGTGCATCATCCACACTAGTATTAATGGGAATCAATTCACTTTTGTAGAAATTAATCCTCATACCAGACATTTTGTTGAAGCAAATATCGGCCACTTAAGATTCATAACCGAATCAGAGCTATTTTCAAGGAAAAGAAGTGTGTCATCCACATGTTGCAAGCTGGGCATACTAGAGGGACACAACTCATTCATAAAGCCAAAGAGATGGTTATGCCTAACAACTTTAATTAGCATTCTATGGAATGTGTCAACTACCAAATTAAAGAGGAGGAAATAGGATCTCCCTGCCTCACTCCCCTAGAGATAACAGATGAATCACTATTTGTGCCATTAATCCTAACACCAATAGATCCCTTGTAGAGCAAGGATTAAACCATTTTCATCCATTTTGGGCTAATGTCCCTATGGTACATCATCTTAATCATAAACTCCCCACTAACCCTACCATAAGTTTTCTCATAATCAAGCTTGAGGACAAAGCCTTCTTTTCCCCTAAAGACAACATGATGAGTAATTTCATGTGCTGTCACCACACTCCGAAGAATAAATCTTCCCTTAATAAATGTAGCCCGTGTCACTTGGAATTGTCGATGAAGTGTAAAAAAGAAAGATGTGCTTACACAATATGTGAAACAAAAATTTTAAAAGACCACAAATTTACACATCTTTTCTCATCTTTTATACATGCAACATCACCGACAAACTTAACCACATACCCTCAAAACATCTAAAACTGACAAACAGAGGATGGCAGAAAGGGAAGCCGGTAGTAAAATACTGTATTTTTAAATTGGAAAACAATTTGAAACAGATTTGTGCATATAAAAGTACACGTATATCACGTGCATGATTTTTTTCATAGCAATATATTTTCACGTGGCACGGGAAAAATATATAAACACATTAATGAAAATGAAAATCAAAGCAACAAATAGCAACATAATGTACTTGCTAGAAAGCAAGATAAAAAACACGTACACAAAGTTTAATATCTGCACATGATGTGGCTTGAGACTGCGTCGATATTTCCCCAAAGAGGAAGGGATGATGCAACATAACGACGGTAAGTATTTCCCTCAGTTAAGAAACCAAGGTATAATTCCGTAGAGGAAGATCAAGCACCTCTATAAACATCACCTTCACACAAATAACAAATACTTGCAACCCGACGCGTAAGAGAGGTTGTCAAGCTCTCAATGATAAGAAGATAGATTAGGTTGTGATAGTTTGGGCAAATAGATCTCACAAGAACACAAAATAAAAGAGGTAAACAAAAAGTGAAGCAAGGTATTTTTGGGTTTTTGGATTAATAGATCTGAAAACAAACGCGGCAAAAATATAGATCGGAAAGCAATATGTTGGAAAAGTAGACCCGGGGGCCGTAGGTTTGACCAATGACTTCTCTCATGAGTATAGCACACGATGGGTGAACAAATTACTATTGGGCAATTGATAGAAGATCGAATATTCATGATGATATCAAAGGCAATGATCATTATATAGGCATCACATCCAAGATAAGTCGACCGAAACAATTCTGCATCTACTTCTATTACTCCACACATCGACCGCTATCCAGCATGCATCTAGTCTATTAAGTTCATGGAAAAACGGAGTAATGCAATAAGAACGGTGACATGATGTAGATAAGATCTACTCATGTAGGAATAGACCTATCTTGTTATCCTTAATAGCAACGATACATACGTGCCTTGCTGCCCTTCTGTCACTGGAAAAGGACACCGCAAGATCGAACCCATCACAAAGCACCTCTTCCCATGGCAATAAAAATCGATCTAGTTGGCATAACTAAACTAAAGATTCAAAGAAGAAATACGATGCTATAAGTAATCATCCAAATAAGAGATCAAAGAAGACTCAAATCATATTCATGGATAGAAACTGATCATGAACTCAAAATTCATCGGATCCCAACAAACACACCGCAAAAGTCATTACATCAAATAGATCTCCAAGAGACCCTTGTATTGAGAATAAAGAGAGAGAGAGAGGAAGGCATATAGCTGTTGGAAATATGCCCTAGAGGAAATAATAAAATGGTTATTATTGTATTTCCTAGTTCATGATAATTGTCTATTGTTCATTCTATAATCGTGTTAACCGGAAACCGTAATACATGTGTGAATACATAGACCAAAACATGTCCCTAGTGAGCCGCTAGTTGACTAGCTCGTTGATCAATAGATGGTCACGGTTTCATGACCATGGACATTGGATGTCGTTAATAACGGGATCACATCATTAGGAGAATGATGTGATGGACAAGACCCAATCCTAAGCATAGCACAAGATCGTGTAGTTCGTTTGCTAAAGCTTTTCAATGTCAAGTATCATTTCCTTAGACCTTGAGATTGTGCAACTCCCGGATACTGTAGGAATGCTTTGGGTGTGCCAAACGTCACAACGTAACTGGGTGGCTATAAAGGTGCACTACGGGTATCTCCGAAAGTGTCTGTTGGGTTGGCACGAATCGAGACTGGGATTTGTCACTCCGTGTGACGGAGAGGTATCTCTGGGCCCACTCAGTAAGACATCATCACAATGAGCTCAATGTGACTAAGGAGTTAGTCTCGGGATGATGTATTACGAAACGAGTAAAGAGACTTGCCGGTAACGAGATTGAACAAGGTATAGATATACCGCCGATCGAATCTCGGGCAAGTATCATACCGATAGACAAAGGGAATTGTATACGGGATTGATTGAATCCCCGATATCGTGGTTCATCCGATGAGATCATCGTGGAGCATGTGGGAGCCAACATGGGTATCCAGGTCCCGCTGTTGGTCATTGGCCGGAGAAGTGTCTCGGTCATGTCCACGTGTCTCCCGAACCCGTAGGGTCTACACACTTAAGGTTCGATGACGCTAGGGTTAAAGGGAAATGGTATACGTGATTACCGAAAGTTGTTCGGAGTCTTGGATGAGATCCCGGACGTCACGAGGAGCTCCGGAATGGTCCGGAGGTAAAGATTGATATATAGAAAGTCCAGTTTTGGTCACCGGAAAGTTTTCGGGCTCATCGGTATTGTACCGGGAGTGCCGGGAGGGTGCCGGAGGACCCCCAGGAGGGGTGTGACGACCATAGGACCTTGTGGGCCCTTAGAGGAGGCGTGCCTTCCCTTATTGGGCTGGCCAAGACCTTCTATAAAGGCCCATGCGGCTGGAGGAGTAGAGATAAGGGCAAAGGAGTTTGAAAAGGAGGAGATCCACCTCCGTTGTGGGAGGTGGACTCTCCCTTTGATTCGATTGAAGCTCTCATCCTTGGAGGAGAGTCCAAGAAAGCCCTCCCTCTCCCTCCTCCTATATATACTTGAGGTTTTGGCCTTTTGAGAATAGTTCTGAACTCTCTCTCACGGCGAAGCCCTACCTCTCTTCTTCCTCCTCCGCAGCGCTTAGGCGAAGCCCTACCGGAATACCTTGCTACTCCACCACCACCACATCGTCGTGCTGCTGTTGGAGCCCTTCCCCAACCTCTCCTTCCTCCTTGCTGGATCGAGGCGTAGGAGACGTCACCGGGCTGCATGTGTGTTAAACGCGGAGGCGCCATTCTTCGGCGCTTAGATCGGAATCCACCGCGATCTGAATCGCTGCGAGTACGACTCCATCAACCGCGTTCTTGTAACGCTTCCGCTTAGCGATCTTCAAAGGTATGAAGATGCAATCTCTCCCACTCGGTTCTGGTTTCTCCATAGATAGATCTTGGTGACATGTAGGAAAATTTTAATTTACTACTACGTCTCTCAAAAGTGGTATCAGAGCTAGGTCTATGCGTAGAATCTATGCACGAGTAGAACACAAAGCATTTGTGGGCGTCGATCTTGTTAATTTTCATGAACTTAGTCTAAAATTATCTTTACAATCTATATTGTAGATCCAATGGCCAAAGCGAATGTCACCCTCAATTTCAACGCATTCCTAGAGAAAACCAAGCTGAAAGATGATGGAAGCAACTATGCGGACTGGGTCCGTGGCTTGAGGATCATCCTCATAGCTTCCAAGAAATTGTATGTCCTTGATGCACCACTAGGTGACCCACCCCTTCTCCCAGCAGAGCAAGACATTGCGAACGCTTGGCATTCTCGCTGCAATGATTACTCCCTTGTTCAGTCCGGCATGCTTTACAGTTTAGAACCGGGGCTCCAAAAGCGTTTTGAGCAACATGGAGCATATGAGATGTTCCAAGAGCTGAAACTGGTTTTCCAAGCTCATGCTCGGGTCGAGAGATATGATGTCTCCGACAAGTTCTTCATCTATAAGATGGAGGAAAACAGTTCTGTTAGTGAGCACATACTCACGATATCTGGGTTGGATAACCGCTTGACTTAGCTGGGAGTTAATCTCACGGATGACTTGGTCATTGATAGAATCCTTCAGTCGCTTCCACCTAGATACAAAATCTTTGTGATGAACTACAACTTCCAAGGGATGGAGAAGTCCATTCCTGAGTTGTACTCGATGCTGAAATCAGCGGAGGTCGAGATCAAAAAGCAGCATCAAGTGTTGCTGGTGAATAAGACCACTAGTTTCAAGAAAGGCAAGGGTAAGAAGAACTTCAAGAAGGACGGCAAAGCTGTTGCTGCGCCCGGTAAACAAGTTGCCGGGAAGAAAAAGAACAAGAATGGACCCAAGCCTGAGACTGAGTGCTTTTATTGCAAGGGTACCGGTCACTGGAAGCAGAACTGCCCCAAGTACTTAGCGGATAAGAAGGACGGCAACATTAAAGGTATATGTGATATACTTGTTATTGATGTGTACCTAACCAGCGCTCGTAGTAGCTCCTAGGTATTTGATACCGGTGCAATTGCTCACATTTGTAACTCCAAGCAGGAGCTGCGGAATAAGCGGAGGCTGGCAAAGGACGAGGTGACGATGCACGTCGGGAATGGTTCCAAGGTCGGTGTGATCGCCGTCGGCACGCTACCTCTACATATACCTTCGGGATTAGTGTTAAACCTTAATAATTGTTATTTAGTACCAGCTTTGAGCACGAACATTGTATCTGGATCTTGCTTAATGAGAGATGGCTACTCATTTAAATCTGAGAATAATGGTTGTTCTGTTTATATGAGAGAAATGTTTTATGGTCAAGCCAGGCTGGTCAATGGTTTATTTTTGACGAATTTCGAACGTGATGTTACACATGTCCACAGTGTGAGTACCAAAAAGTGTAAGGTTGATAACGATAGTCCCACTTACATTTGGCACTGCCGCCTTGGTCATATTGGTGTCAAACACATGAAGAAGCTCCATACTGATGGACTTTTGGAGTCTCTTGATTTCGAATAATTTGACACGTGCGAACCATGCCTCATGGGCAAGATGACCAAGACTCCATTCTCCGAAACAATGGAGCGAGCAACTGACTTGTTGGAAATAATACATACCGATGTATGCGGTCCAATGAGTGTCGAGGCTCGTGGTGGCTACCGTTATGTTCTCACCCTTACTAATGACTTGAGTAGATATGGGTATGTCTAGTTAATGAAACATAAGTCTGAAACTTTTGAAAGGTTCAAGGAATTTCAGAGTGAGGTAGAGAATCAACGTGACAGGAAAATAAAGTGCCTACGATCTGATCGTGGCGGAGAATATTTAAGTCACGAATTTGGCACGCACCTAAGGAAAAGTGGAATTGTTTCACAACTCACGCCGCCTAGCACACCTCAACGAAATGGTGTGTTTGAACGTCGTAATCGCACTCTATTAGATATGGTACGATCTATGATGTCTCTTACCGACTTACCGATATCATTTTGGGGATATGCATTAGAGACTGCCGCATTCACTTTAAATAGGGCACCGTCAAAATCCGTTGAGAAGACACCGTATGAATTATGGTTTGGAAAGAAACCTAAGCTGTCGTTTCTAAAAGTTTGGGGATGCGATGCTTATGTGAAGAAACTTCAACCTGAGAAGCTCAAACCCAAAGCGGAAAAGTGCGTCTTCATAGGATATCCCAAAGAGACTATTGGGTATACTTTCTACCTACGATCCGAGGGCTTAGTCTTTGTTGCCAAGAATGGATCCTTTCTTGAGAAAGAGTTTCTCTCGAAATAAGTAGGTGGGAGGAAAATAGAACTTGATGAGGTAATTGTACCTCCACTCGAACCGGAGAGTAGCGTAGCACAGGAAGTTGTTTCTGTGGAGCCTACACCGGCTGGAGAGGAAGTTAATGATGATGATCATGAAACTTCAGATCAAGTTACTATTGAATGTCGAAGGTCCACTAGGAGACGTTCCACACCAGAGTGGTACGGCAACCCTGTCCTAGAGATCATGTTGTTAGACAACGATGAACCTTCGAACTATGAAGAAGCGACGGCGGGCCCGGATTCCAACAAATGGCTTGAAGCCATGAAATCCGAGATAGGATCCATGTATGAGAACAAAGTATGGAATTTGGTGGACTTGCGTGATGATAAGCGAGCCATTGAAAATAAATGGATCTTTAAGAAGAAGACTGACGCGGATGGTAACGTGACCGTCTATAAGGCTCGGCTTGTCACTAAGGGTTATCGACAAGTTCAAGGAGTTGACTACGATGAGACTTCCTCACCAGTAGCGATGCTGAAGTCTGTCCAAATCATGTTAGCAATTGCCGCATTTTATGATTATGAGATCTGGCAAATGGACGTCAAAACGACATTCCTTAATGGCTTCCTCAAGGAAGAATTGTATATGATGCAGCCAGAAGGTTTTGTCGAACCTAAAGATGCTAACAAGGTATGCAAGCTCTAGCGCTCCATGGGCTGGTGCAAGCATCTCAGAGTTGGAACATTCGCTTTAATGAAGTGATTAAAGTGTTTGGGTTTGTACAGGTTTATGGAGAACACTATATTTACAAGAAAGTGAGTGGGAGCTGTGTAGCATTTCTCGTATTATATGTGGATGACATACTGATAATGGGAAATGATCTAGAACTCTTGGAAAGTATAAAGGCCTACTTGAATAAGTGTTTTTCAATGAAGGACCTTGGAGAAGCTGCTTACATATTAGGTATTAAGATCTATAGAGATAGATCAAAACGCCTCATTGGTCTTTCACAAAGCACATACCTTGAAAAGATATTGAAGAAGTTCAATATGGATCAGTCCAAGAAGGGGTTCTTGCCTGTGTTACAAGGTGTGAGATTGAGTACGACTCAATGCCCGACCACGACAAAGGATAGAGAAGAGATGAGTGCCATCCCCTATGCTTCAGGCATAGGCTCTATTATGTATGCCATGCTGTGTACCAGACCTGATGTGAACCTTGCAATAAGTTTGGTAGGGAGGTACCAAAGTGATCCCGGAGCGGAACACTGGACAGCGGTCAAGAATATCCTAAAGTACCTGAAAAGGACAAAGGACATGTTTCTCGTATATGGAGGTGCCGAAGAGCTCGTCGTAAAGGGTTACATCGATGCTAGCTTCGACACAGATCCGGATGACTCCAAGTCGCAAACCAGATACGTGTATGTTTTGAACTGAGGGGCAGTTAGCTAGTGCAGCAGCAAGCAAAGCATCGTGGCGGCATCTACATGTGAAGCGGAGTACATAGCTGCTTCGGAAGCAACAAAGTAAGGAGTCTAGATGAAGGAGTTAATCACCAACCTAGGAGTGATTCCAAGTGCGTCGGGCCCAATGACTCTATTCTGTGACAACACTGGAGCTTTTGCCCTTGCGAAGGAGCCCAGGTTTCACAAGAAGACAAGACACATCAAGCGCCCCTTCAACTCCATCCGTGATTACATTCAGGAGGGAGATATAGATATTTGTAAAGTGCATACGGATCTGAATGTCGCAGATCCGTTGACTAAACCTCTCTCACGAGCAAAACATGATCAACACCAGATTGCTATGGGTGTTCAATTCATCACAATGTAACTATATTATTGACTCTAGTGCAAGTGGGAGACTGTTGGAAATATGCCCTAGAGGCAATAATAAAATGGTTATTATTGTATTTCCTAGTTCATGATAATTGTCTATTGTTCATGCTATAATTGTGTTAACCGGAAACCGTAATACATGTGTGAATACATAGACCACAACATGTCCCTAGTAAGCCTCTAGTTGGCTAGCTCGTTGATCAATAGATGGTCACGGTTTCATGGCCATGGAGATTGGATGTCATTGATAACGGGATCACATCATTAGGAGAATGATGTCATGGACAAGACCCAATCCTGAGCATAGCACAAGATTGTGTAGTTCGTTTGCTAAAGCGTTTCAGTGTCAAGTATCGTTTCCTTTGACCATGAGATTGTACAACTCCCGGATACCGTAGGAATGCTTTGGGTGTGCCTTACGTCACAACGTAACTGGGTGGCTATAAAGGTGCACTACGGGTATCTCCGAAAGTGTCTGTTGGGTTGGCACGAATCGAGACTGGGATTTGTCACTCCGTGTGACGGAGAGGTATCTCTGGGCCCACTCGGTAAGACATCATCATAATGAGCTCAATGTGACTAAGGAGTTATCCACAGGATGATGTATTACGGAACGAGTAAAGAGACCTGCCGGTAACGAGATTGATCTAGGTATAGAGATACCGACGATCGAATCTCGGGCAAGTATCATACCGATAGAAAAAGGGAATTGTATACGGGATTGATCGAATTACCGACATCGTGGTTCATCCGATGAGATCATCGTGGAGCATGTGGGAGCCAACATGGGTATCCAGATCCCGTTGTTGGTTATTGGCCGGAGAAGTGTCTCGGTCATGTCCACGTGTCTCCCGAACCCGTAGGGTCTACACACTTAAGGTTCAATGACGCTAGGGTTATAGGGAAATGGTATATGTGATTACCAAAAGTTGTTCGAAGTCCCGGATGAGATCCCGGATGACACGAGGAGCTCCGGAATGGTCCGGAGGTAAAGATTGATATATAGGAAGTCTAGTTTTGGTCACCGGAAAGTTTCCGGGCTCATCGGGATTGTACCGAGAGTGCCGGGAGGGTGCTGGAGGACCCCCGGGAGGGGTGTGACGACCATAGGACTTTGTGGGCCCTTAGATGAGGTGTGCCAGCCCTTATTGGTCTGGCCAAGACCTTCTATAAAGGCCCATGCGGCTGGAGGAGTAGAGATAAGGGCAAAGGAGATTGAAAAGTAGGAGATCCACCTCCCTTGTGGGAGGTGGACTCTCCCTTTGATTCGGCCAAAGCTCTCCTCCTTGGAGGAGAGTCCAAGCCAGCCCTCCCTCTCCCTCCTCCTATATATGTTGGGAGACGTAGTAGTAAATCAAAATTTTCCTACGTGTCACCAAGATCTATCTATGGAGAAACCAACAACGAGAGGGGAGAGATTGCATCTTCATACCTTTGAAGATCGCTAAGCGGAAGTGTTGCTAGAACGCGGTTGATGGAGTCGTACTCGCAGCGATTCAGATCGCGGTAGATCCGATCAAGTGCCGAACGGACGGCACCTCCGCGTTCAACACACGTGCAGCCCGGTGACGTCTCCTACGCCTTGATCCAGCAAGGAGGGAGGAGAGGTTGAGGGAGAGCTCCGGCAGCACGACGGCGTGGTGGCGGTGGAGCTGCGTGGTACTCCGACAGAGCTTCGCTAAGCACTACGGAGAACGAGGGGAGGAGGAGGTAGGGCTGCACCAGAGAGAGAGGGAGAACCGTGTATTGTGCAGCCCCAAATACCTCCACTATATATAGGAGAGAGGGAGGAGGGGTGGCTGCGCCCTAGGGTTCCACCCTAGGGGTGGCGGCAGCCACCAGATGCCATCTGGCCGGTGGCTAGGGCAAGGGAGAGGTGGGGCGCCCTAGGGTGGGCCTTAAGGCCCATCTAAGCCTAGGGTTTGCCCCTTCCACCTTTGCCACGCCTTGGGCTGGGGTGGGAGGCGCACCAGCCCACCTAGGGGCTGGCTCCCTCCCACTCTTAGCCCACGGAACCTTCCGGGGCAGGTGGGCCCACTTGGTGGACCCCCGGAACCCTTTCGGTGGTCCCGGTACACTACCGGTGACACCCGGAACACTTCCGGTAACCAAATCCTCACTTCCTATATATCAATCTTCGTCTCCGGACCATTCCGGGACTCCTCGTGATGTCCGGGGTCTCATCCGGGACTCCGAACAACCTTCGGTAACCACGTACACTATTTCCCTATAACCCTAGCGTCATCGAACCTTAAGTGTGTAGACCCTACGGGTTCGGGAGACACGTAGACATGACCGAGACACCTCTCCGGCCAATAACCAACAACGGGATCTGGATACCCATGTTGTCTCCCACGTACTCCACGATGATCTCATCGGATGAACCACGATGTCAGGGATTCAATCAATCCCGTATACAATTCCCTTTGTCTATCGGTATGGTACTTGCCCGAGATTCGATCGTCGGTATCCCATACCTTGTTCAATCTCGTTACCGGCAAGTCTCTTTACTCGTTTCGTAATACATCATCCCGTGACTAAGTCCTTAGTCACATTGAGCTCATAATGATGATGTCTTACCGAGTGGGCCCAGAGATACCTCTCCGTCACACGTAATGTAGATGCTGCCACGACGCTTTGCTTGCTGCTGCTCCAGCTCGCTGCCCCTCCATTCAAAATATACACGTATCCGGTTTGCGACTTGGAGTCGTCCGGATCTGTGTCGAAGCTAGCATCGACGTAACCCTTTACGACGAGCTCTTCGGCACCTCCATAAACGAGAAACATGTCCTTTGTCCTTTTCAGGTACTTCAGGATATTCTTGACCGCTGTCCAGTGTTCCGCTCCGGGATCACTTTGGTACCTCCCTACCAAACTTATGGCAAGGTTCACATCAGGCCTGGTATACAGCATGGCATACATGATAGAGCCTATGGCTGAAGCATAGGGGATGACACTCATCTCTTCTCTATCCTTTGCCGTGGTCGGGCATTGAGTCGTACTCAATCTCACACCTTGCAACACAGGCAAGAACCCCTTCTTGTACTGATCCATATTGAACTTCTTCAATATCTTTTCAAGGTATGTGCTTTGTGAAAGACCAATGAGGCGTTTCGATCTATCTCTATAGATCTTAATACCTAATATGTAAGCAGCTTCTCCAAGGTCCTTCATTGAAAAACACTTATTCAAGTAGGCCTTTATACTTTCCAAGAGTTCTATATTATTTCCCATTATCAGCATGTCATCCACATACAGTATAAGGAACGCTATAGAGCTCCCACTCACTTTCTTGTAAATACAGGGTTCTCCATAAACCTGTGCAAACCCAAACGCTTTAATCACCTCATTAAAGCGAATGTTCCAACTCCGAGATGCTTGCACCAACCCATAGATGGAGCGGTGGAGCTTGCATACCTTGTTAGCATCTTTAGGATCGACAAAACCTTCCGGCTGCATCATATACAGTTCTTCCTTGAGGAAGCCATTAAGGAATGCCGTTTTGACGTCCATTTGCCAGATCTCATAATCATAAAATGCGGCAACTGCTAACATGATTCGGACAGACTTTAGCATCGCTACGGGTGAGAAAGTCTCATCGTAGTCAACTCCTTGAACTTGTCGATAACCCTTAGCGACAAGCCGAGCTTTATAGGCGGTGACATTACCGTCTGCGTCAGTCTTCTTCTTAAAGATCCATTTGTTTTCAATGGCTCGCTTATCATTAGGCAAGTCCACCAAAGTCCATACTTTGTTCTCATACATGGATCCTATCTCGGATTTCATGGCATCAAGCCATTTGTTGGAATCCGGGCCCGCCATCGCTTCTTCATAGTTCGAAGGTTCACCGTTGTCCAACAACATGATCTCTAGGACAGGATTGCCGTACCACTCTGGTGCGGAACGTGTCCTAGTGGACCTTCGAATAACAACTTGATCTGAAGTTTCATGATCATCATCATTAACTTCCTCTCTAGCCGGTGTAGGCTCCACAGAAACAACTTCCTATGCTGCGCTACTCTCCGGTTCGAGTGGAGGTACAATTACCTCATCAAGCTCTATTTTCCTCCCACTTACTTCTTTCGAGAGAAACTCTTTCTCGAGAAAGGATCCATTCTTGGCAACAAAGACTTTGCCTTCGGATCGTAGGTAGAAGGTATACCCAATAGTCTCCTTGGGATATTCTATGAAGACGCACTTTTCCGCTTTGGGTTCGAGCTTCTCAGGTTGAAGTTTCTTCACATAAGCATCGCATCCCCAAACTTTTAGAAACGACAGCTTAGGTTTCTTTCCAAACCATAATTCATACGGTGTCGTCTCAACGGATTTAGACGGTGCCCTATTTAAAGTGAACGCGGCAGTCTCTAATGCATATCCCCAAAATGATAGCGGTAAGTCGGTAAGAGACATCATAGATCGCACCATATCCAATAGAGTGCGATTACGACGTTCAGACACACCATTTCGCTGAGGTGTGCCTGGCGGCGTGAGCTGTGAAACAATTCCACATTTCCTAAGGTGCGTGTCAAACTCGTGACTTAAATATTCTCCGCCACGATCAGATCGTAGGCATTTTATTTTCCTGTCACGTTGATTTTCGACCTCACTCTGAAATTCCTTGAACCTTTCAAAGGTTTCAGACTTGTGTTTCATGAAGTAGACATACCCATATCTGCTCAAGTCATCAGTGAGGGTGAGAACATAACGGTAGCCACCGCGAGCCTCGACACTCATTGGACCGCATACATCGGTATGTATTATCTCCAACAAGTCAGTTGCTCGCTCCATTGTTCCAGAGAACGGAGTTTTGGTCATCTTGCCCATGAGGCATGGTTCGCATGTGTCAAATGATTCGAAATCAAGTGACTCCAAAAGTCCATCAGCATGGAGCTTCTTCATGCGTTTGACACCAATATGGCCAAGACGGCAGTGCCACATGTAAGTGGGACTATCGTTATCAACTTTACACTTTTTGGTACTCACACTATGGACATGTGTAACATCACGTTCGAGATTCATCAAAAATAAACCATTGACCAGCGGGGCATGAGCACAGAACATTTCTCTCATATAAATAGAACAACCATTATTCTCGGATTTAAAAGAGTAGCCATCTCGTATCAAGCGAGATCCAGATACAATGTTCATGCTCAAAGCTGGTACGAAATAACAATTATTAAGGTTTAAAACTAATCCCGAAGGTAGATGTAGAGGTAGCGTGCCGACGGCGATCACATCGACCTTGGAACCATTCCCGACGCGCATCATCACCTCGTCCTTTGCCAACCTTCGCTTATTCCGCAGCTCCTGCTTGGAGTTACAAATGTGAGCAACTGCACCGGTATCAAATACCCAGGACCTACTACGAGCGCTGGTTAGGTACACATCAATAACAAGTATATCACATATACCTTTAACGTTGCCGACCTTCTTATCCGCTAAGTACTTGGGGCAGTTCCGCTTCCAGTGACCGGTACCCTTACAATAGAAACACTCAGTCTCAGGCTTGGGTCCATTCTTGTTCTTCTTCTTCCCGGCAACTTGCTTACCGGGCGCGGCAACAGCTTTGCCGTCCTTCTTAAAGTTCTTCTTACCCTTGCCTTTCTTGAAACTAGTGGTCTTGTTTACCATCAACACTTGATGCTCCTTTCTGATCTCGACCTCTGCTGATTTCAGCATCGAGTACAACTCAGGAATGGACTTCTCCATCCCCTGCATGTTGTAGTTCATCACAAAGCTTTTGTAGCTAGGTGGAAGCGACTGGAGGATTCTGTCAATGACTGAGTCATCCGGGAGATTAACTCCCAGCTGAGTCAAGCGGTTGTGAAGCCCAGACATCTTGAGGATGTGCTCACTAACAGAACTGTTCTCCTCCATCTTACAGTTGAAGAACTTGTCAGAGATGTCATATCTCTCGACTCGGGCATGAGCTTGGAAAACCAGTTTCAGCTCTTGGAACATCTCATATGCTCCGTGTTGCTCAAAACGCTTTTGGAGCCCCGATTCTAAACTGTAAAGCATGCCGCACTAAACAAGGGAGTAATCATCGCAGCGCGACTGCCAAGCGTTCGTAACGTCTTGGTCCGCTGGGAGAATGGGTGGGTCACCTAGCGGTGCATCAAGGACATACAATCTCTTGGAAGCTATGAGGATGATCCTCAAGCCACGGACCCAGTCCGTATAGTTGCTTCCATCATCTTTCAGCTTGGTTTTCTCTAGGAACGCGTTGAAATTGAGGTTGACATTTGCGTTGGCCATTGGATCTACAATATAGACATTAAAGGCAATTTTAGACTAAGTTCATGATAATCGAGTTCACATAATCAAATTATTCAATGAACTCCCACTCAGATAGACATCTCTCTAGTAGTCTAAGTGACACATGATCCATGTCAACTAGCCCGTGTCCGATCATCACGTGAGACAGACTAGTCATCCATGGTGAACATCTCCCATGTTGATCGTATCTTCTATATGACTCATGTTCGACCTTTAGGTCTTCCGTGTTCTGAGGCCATGTCTGTACATGCTAGGCTCGTCAAGTCAACCTAAGTGTATCGCGTGTGTAAATCTGGCTTACACCCGTTGTATGCGAACGTTAGAACCTATCACACCCGATCATCACGTGGTGCTTCGGAACAACGATCCTTAGCAACGGTGCACAGTTAGGGTGAACACTTCTCTTGAAATTTTATTGAGAGATCATCTTATTTACTACCGTCGTTTTAAGCAAATAAGATGTAAACATGATAAACATCACATGCAATCAATATAGTGACATGATATGGCCAATATCATCTTGCTCCTATGATCTCCATCTTCGGGGCACCATGATCATCATTGTCACCGGCACGACACCATGATCTCCATCATCATGATCTCCATCATTGTGTCTTCATGAGGTTGTCTCGCCAACTATTACTTCTACTGCTATGGCTAACGCTTAGCAATAAAGTAAAGTAATTACATGGCGTTTGTGATTGACTCGCAGGTCATACAATAAATAAGACAACTCCTATGGCTCCTGCCGGTTGTCATAGTCATCGACATGCAAGTCGTGAACCCTATTACAAGAACATGATCAATGTCATACATCACAATGCATCACATCACATCCTTCTGGCCATATCACATCACAAGGCATATGCTGCAAAAACAAGTTAGACGTCCTCTAATTTGTAGTTGCAAGTTTTTACGTGGTTGCTATAGGTTTCTAGCAAGAACGTTTCTTACCTACGCCAAAACCACAACGTGATATGCCAATTGCTATTTACCCTTCATAAGGACCCTTTTCATCGAATCCAATCCGACTAAGGTGGGAGAGACAGACACCCGCTAGCCACTTTATGCAACTGGTGCATGTCAGGCGGTGGAACCGGTCTCACGTAACCGTACGTGTAAGGTTGGTCCGGGCCGCTTCATCCCACAATACCGTCGAATCAAGATAATACTAGTAACGGCAAGCATATTAACAAAATCGACGCCCACAACTGCTTTGTGTTCTACTCGTGCATAGATTCTACGCATAGACCTAGCTCATGATGCCACTGTTGAGAGACGTAGTAGTAAATCAAAATTTTCCTACGTGTCACCAAGATCTATCTATGGAGAAACCAGCAACGAGAGGGGAGAGATTGCATCTTCATACCTTTGAAGATCGCTAAGCGGAAGCGTTGCTAGAACGCGGTTGATGGAGTCGTACTCGCAGCGATTCAGATCGCGGTAGATCCGATCAAGTGCCGAACGGACGGCACCTCCGCGTTCAACACACGTGCAGCCCGGTGACGTCTCCTACGCCTTGATCCAGCAAGGAGGGAGGAGAGGTTGAGGGAGAGCTCTGGCAGCACGACGGCGTGGTGGCGGTGGAGCTGCGTGGTACTCCGACAGAGCTTCGCTAAGCGCTACGGAGAACGAGGGGGGGAGGAGGTAGGGCTGCACCAGAGAGAGAGGGAGAACCGTGTATTGTGCATCCCCAAATACCTCCACTATATATAGGAGAGAGGGAGGAGGGGTGGCTGCGCCCTAGGGTTCCACCCTAGGGGTGGCGGCAGCCACCAGATGCCATCTGGCCGGCGGCTAGGGCAAGGGAGAGGTGGGGCGCCCTAGGGTGGGCCTTAAGGCCCATCTAAGCCTAGGGTTTGCCCCCTTCCACCTTTGCCACGCCTTGGGCTGGGGTGGGAGGCGCACCAGCCCACCTAGGGGCTGGCTCCGTCCCACTCTTAGCCCACGGAACCTTCCGGGGCAGGTGGGCCCACTTGGTGGACCCCCGGAACCCTTCCGGTGGTCCCGGTACACTACCGGTGACACCCGGAACACTTCCGGTAACCAAATCCTCACTTCCTATATATCAATATTCGTCTCCGGACCATTCAGGGACTCCTCGTGATGTCCGGGATCTCATCCGGGACTCCGAACAACCTTCGGTAACCACGTACACTATTTCCCTATAACCCTAGCGTCATCGAACCTTAAGTGTGTAGACCCTACGGGTTCGGGAGACACATAGACATGACCGAGACACCTCTCCGGCCAATAACCAACAACGGGATCTGGATACCCATGTTGGCTCCCACGTACTCCACGATGATCTCATCGGATGAACCACGATGTCAGGGATTCAATCAATCCCGTATACAATTCCCTTTGTCTATCGGTATGGTACTTGCCCGAGATTCGATCGTCGGTATCCCCATACCTTGTTCAATCTCGTTACCGGCAAGTCTCTTTACTCGTTCCGTAATACATCATCCCGTGACTAAGTCCTTAGTCACATTGAGCTCATAATGATGATGTCTTACCGAGTGGGCCCAGAGATACCTCTCCGTCACACGAAGTGACAAATCCCAGTCTCGATTCATGTCAACCCAACAGACACTTTCGGAGATACCCGTAGCGTACCTTTATAGCCACCCAGTTACGTTGTGACGTTTGGCACACCCAAAGCATTCCTACGGTATCCGGGAGTTACACAATCTCATGGTCTAAGGAAATGACACTTGACATTGAAAAGCTTTAGCAAACGAACTACACGATCTTGTGCTATGCTTAGGATTGGGTCTTGTCCATCACATCATTCTCCTAATGATGTGATCCCGTTATCAACGACATCCAATGTCCATGGTCATGAAACCGAGACCATCTATTGATCAACGAGCTAGCCAACTAGAGGCTCACTAGGGACACGTTGTGGTCTATGTATTCACACATGTATTACGGTTTCTGGTTAACACAGTTATAGCATGAACAATAGACAATTATCATGAACTAGGAAATACAATAATAACCATTTTATTATTGCCTCTAGGGCATATTTCCAACAATATATACTTGAGGTTTTTGTCTTTTGAGAACAGTTCTGAAATCTCTCTCTCTCACGGCAAATCCCTACCTCTCTTCTTCCTCCTCCGCAGCGCTTAGGCGAAGCCCTGCCGGAATACCTTGCTATTCCACCACCACTACATCGTCGTGCTGCTGTTGGAGCCCTTCCCCAACCTCTCCTTCATCCTTGCTGGATCAAGGCGTAGGAGACGTCACCGGGATGCACGTGTGTTGAACGCGGAGGCGCTGTTGTTCGGCGCTTAGATTAGAATCCACCGCGATCTGAATCGCTGCGAGTACGACTCCATCAACCGCGTTCTTGTAACGCTTCCGCTTAGCGATCTTCAAAGGTATGAAGATGCAATCTCTCCCACTCGTTGCTGGTTTCTCCATAGATAGATCTTGGTGACACATAGGAAAATTTTGATTTACTACCACGTCTCTCAACAATAGCTACTTCCTACGGACTCGTAGATCTATGGCGGACTACTCACGCATCATCGGAGAGGCACCCATGAACATAATACACCCCTCCGTGATGGTGTTATATTGGATCTCAAGGTTCTTGAACTTGTGGCGGCTGGAATTGTGTTTCTCGACTCCCTTAGGGTTTTATGAATATTTGGGTATTTATAGAGGCAATAGTCGGTGGAGAGGCGTCCCGAGGAGGGCACAACCCATGAGGCCGTGCCCTGGTGGATTCTGGCCTCCTTGGCCTGTTGGAAATATGCCCTAGAGGCAATAATAAATTAGTTATTATCATATTTCCCTTTTCATGATAATCGTTTATTATCCATGCTATAATTGTGTTTAACGGAAACTCAGATACATGTGTGGATACATAGACAACACCATGTCCCTAGTATGCCTCTAGTAGACTAGCCCGTTAATCAAAAGATGGTTAAGGTTTCCTAGCCATGGACATGAGATGTCATTTGATAACGGGATCACATCATTAGGAGAATGATGTGATGGACAAGACCCAAACTATGAACGTAGCATATGATCGTGTCAGTTTATTGCTACTGTTTTCTGCATGTCAAGTATATGATCCTATGACCATGAGATCATGCAACTCACGGATATCGGAGGAGTGCCTTGTGTGTATCAAATGTCGCAATGTAACTGGGTGACTATAAAGGTGCTCTACAGGTATCTCCGATGGTGTCTGTTGAGTTGGCATGGATCGAGACTAGGATTTGTTACTCCGTGTGACGGAGAGGTATCTCGGGGCCCACTCGGTAATACAACATCACAATGAGCCTTGCAAGCAATTTGACTAAATGTTAGTTGCGGGATCTTGTATTACAGAACGAGTAAAGAGACTTGCCAGTAACGAGGTTGAACTAGGTATGGAGATACCGACGATCGAATCTCGGGCAAGTAACATACCGAAGAACAATGGGAACGTTATACGGGATTAACTGAATCCTTGACATAGAGGTTCGACCAATAAAGATCTTCGTAGAATATGTAGGAACCAATGTGGATGTCCACGTCCCGCCATTGGTTATTGACCATAGAGGTGTCTCGGCCATGTCTACATAGTTCTCGAACCCGCAGGGTTTGCACACTTAAGGTTTTGTGACGTTTCGGTAGTGTAGAGTTATGTATGGTGGTGACCGAAGTTTGTTCGTAGTCCCGGATGAGATCTCGGACGTCACGAGGAGCTCCGGAATGGTCTGGAGGTAAAGATTCATATATAGGAAGTCCCAATTGTTGGGAGACGTAGTAGTAAATCAAAATTTTCCTACGTTCACCAAGATCTATCTATGGAGAAACCAGCAACGAGAGGGGAGAGATTGCATCTTCATACCTTTGAAGATCGCTAAGCGGAAGCGTTACAAGAACGCGGTTGATGGAGTCGTACTCGCAGCGATTCAGATCGCGGTAGATCCGATCAAGTGCCGAACGGACGGCACCTCCGCGTTCAACACACGTGCAGCCCGGTGACGTCTCCAACACCTTGATCCAGCAAGGAGGAAGGAGAGGTTGGGGAAGGGCTCCAAAAGCAGCACGACGGCGTGGTGGTGGTGGAGTAGCAAGGTATTCCGACAGGGCTTCGCCTAAGCGCTGCGGAGGAGGAAGAAGAGAGGTAGGGCTTCGCCGTGAGAGAGAGAGATCAAATCCTCTCTCAAAACATCCAAAACCTCAAGTATATATAGGAGGAGGGACATGGAGGGCTGGCTTGGCCTCTACTCCAAAGAGGAGATGGCCGGCTGAATTAAAGGGAGAGTCCACCTCCCACAAGGGAGGTGGATCTCCTCCTTTTAAATCCTTTTTGCCTTATCTCCTTATCTCCAGCCGCATGGGCCTTTAGCAAAAGTCTTGCCCAGCCCAATAAGGGCTGGCACACTTTATCTAACAGCCCATGTGGTCCTTTGGTCGTCACACCCCTCCCGGGGGTCCTCCGGCACCCTCCCGGCACTCCCGGTACACTACCGATGAGCCCGAAAACTTTCCGGTGACCAAAACTGGACTTCCTATATATCAATCTTTACCTCCGGACCATTCCGGAGCTCCTCGTGACGTCCGGGATCTCATCCGGGACTCTGAACAACCTTCGGTAATCACGTATACCTTTTCCCTATAACCCTAGCGTCATCGAACCTTAAGTGTGTAGACCCTACGGGTTCGGGAGACACGTAGACATGACCGAGACACCTCTCCGGCCAATAACCAACAGCGGGATCTGGATACCCATGTTGGCTCCCACGTACTCCACGATGATCTCATCGGATGAACCACGATGTCAGGGATTCAATCAATCCCGTATACAATTCCCTTTGTCTATCGGTATGGTACTTGCCCGAGATTCGATCGTCGGTATCGCCATACCTTGTTCAATCTCGTTACCGGCAAGTCTCTTTACTCGTTCCTTAACACATCATCCCGTGGCTAACTCCTTAGTCACATTGAGCTCATTATGATGATGTCTTACCGAGTGGGCCCAGAGATACCTCTCCGTCACACGGAGTGACAAATCCCAGTCTTGATTCGTGTCAACCCAACAGACACTTTCGGAGATACCCGTAGCGTACCTTTATAGCCACCCAGTTACGTTGTGACGTTTGGCACACCCAAAGCATTCCTACGGTATCCGGGAGTTACACAATCTCATGGTCTAAGGAAATGATACTTGACATTGAAAAGCTTTAGCAAACGAACTACACGATCTTGTGCTATGCTTAGGATTGGGTCTTGTCCATCACATCATTCTCCTAATGATGTGATCCCGTTATCAACGACATCCAATGTCCATGGTCATGAAACCGTGACCATCTATTGATCAACGAGCTAGCCAACTAGAGGCTCACTAGGGACATGTGATGGTCTATGTATTCACACATGTATTACGGTTTCTGGTTAACACAATTGTAGCATGAATAATAGACAATTATCATGAACTAGGAAATACAATAATAACCATTTTATTATTGCCTCTAGGGCATATTTCCAACACCAATTTGGTCGCCGGAAAAGTTTCGGGCTCATCGATAGTGTACCGGGAGTGCTGGTAGTGTACTGGGAGACCATCGGGAGGGGTATTTCGACCCAAGAGGCTACATGGGCTGTGGGAGAGTTAATACCAGCCCTTAGTGGGCTGGTGGAAGTCCCACACAAGGCCCATAAGGCTGGGAAGAAAAGCCCAAAGAGAAAAAGGTGGAAAAAGGCAAAAAGTCTAAATAAGGAAGGAGTCCTAATCCTAATAGGATTGGAGTAGGACTCCTCCACCTCCAATTTCGGCCAGATCTTGAGGGTTTGAGGCTGCCTCCTCCCCTCCCTCCCTCCTATATATACTAGAGTATTTAGAGGGAAAAGCTAACCCTAATAGCCACGTGCTACCCGTTCCTCTACTGCATAGTTTCTCCTCTAGATCGGTTTTGTGCAGTGCTTAGGCGAAGCCCTGCAGGAATAACTCCACCACCATCACCGGAGCGCCGTCACGCTGCCGGTGAACTCTTCCTCCTCTCCGCCTCCTCTTGCTGGATCAAGATGGTGGAGATCGTCATCAAGCTGCACGTGTGCTGAACGCGGAGGTGCCGTCCGTTCGGTACTAGATTGGAAGAATCGTGACCAAGACCACGGGACGTTCGTGATCGGATCGCGGGATAGATCGTGACGAGATCGCGGGATGGTTCGTGATTGGTTCGCGGGACGGTTCGTGATTAGATCGCGGGACACTCGGCGATTTGGATCGTGAAGAAGTACGACTACACCAACCGCGTTTCTTAACGCTTCCCGCTTAGCGATCTACAAGGGTACGTAGATCCACTCTCCCTCTCGTAGATGCTCATCACCATGGATAGGTTTGCGTGTGCGTAGGAAATTTTTTGTTTCCCATGCGACGTTCCCCAACCTTGGCCCTCCCCTCTCGCACTTCTCTAGTCCACTGGATGTCTTCTGGCCAAAAAAAATCTCCAAAAATTTTCACCGTGTTTAGGCTTCATTTGGTACTGATTTTCTGCAAAGTAAAAAACTAGCAAAAACAACAACTTGCACTTTGGCACTATGTCAATAGGCTAGTCCCAAAAAATGACGTAAAGTTTCTATAAAATGATTGTAAAACATCCACAATTGATAATATAACAACATGTAACAAGCAAAAATTATAGATACATTGGAGACATATCTATTGGGAGACGTAGTAGTAAATCAAAAAATTTCCTACGTGTCACCAAGATCTATCTATGGGGAAACCAGCAACGAGTGGGGAGAGATTGCATCTTCATACCTTTGAAGATCGCTAAGCGGAAGCATTACAAGAAAGCGGTTGGTGGAGTCGTGCTCGTAGCGATTTAGATCGTGGTGGACTCCGATCTCAGCGCTGAACAACGGCGCCTCCGCATTCAACACACGTGCAGCCCGACGATGTCTCCTATGCCTTGATCTGTTGGGAGACGTAGTAGTAAATCAAAAATTTTCCTACGAACGCCAAGATCTACCCATGGAGAAACCAGCAACGAGTGGGGAGATTGAATCTTCATACCTTTGAAGATCGCTAAGCGAAAGCGTTGCAAGAACGCGGTTGGTGGAGTCGTACTCACATCGATTCAGATCGCGGTGGACTCCGATCTTAGCGCCGAACGACGGCGCCTCCGCGTTCAACACACGTGTATCCCGGTGACATCTCCTACGCCTTGATCCAGCAAGGAGGAAGGAGAGGTTGAGGGAGAGCTCCGGCAGCACGACGACGTGGTGACAGTGGAGTAGCGTGGTACTCTGGCAGAGCTTCGCTAAGCACTACGGAGAACGAGGATAGGGAGAGGTAGGGCTGCACCGAGAGGAAGAGAGAACCGTGTCTCAAAACAGCCCCAAGGGCACCTCTATATATAGGAGGAGGAGGATGTAGGGCTGCACCCTAGGGTTCCCACCCTAGGGTGGTGCGGCAGCCACCAGATGCATCTGGTGCGGCGGCCAGAGGGAGGGGAGGAGGTGCGGTTGCCCTAGCCACCCTAGGGTGGGCCTAGGGCCCATCTGGGGCTAGGGTTTGCCCCCGCTCTCCCCTTGCTGTGCCTTGGGCCAGGTGGAGGGGCACACCAGCCCACCCAGGGGCTGGTTCCCTCCACCTACGGCCCATGAAGCCCTCTGGGGCTGGTGGGCCCACTTGGTGGACCCTTGGAACCCTTCCGATGGTCCCGGTACACTACCGATGACGCCCGAAATACTTCCGGCAACGAAAACCTCACATCCTATATATCAATCTTCATCTCCGGAACATTCCGGTACTCCTCGTGACGTCCGGGATCTCATCCGGGACACCGAACTACCTTCGGTAATCACGTACACTATTTCCCTATAACCCTAGCGTCATCGAACCTTAAGTGTGTAGACCCTACGGGTTCGGGAGACACGTAGACATGACCGAGACACCTCTCTGGTCAATAACCAACAGCGGGATCTGAATTCCCATGTTGGCTCCCACACGCTCTACGATGATCTCATCGGATGAACCATGATGTCGGGGATTCAATCAATCTCGTATACAATTCCCTTTGTCTATCGGTATGATACTTGCCCGAGATTCGATCGTCGGTATCTCTATACCTTGTTCAATCTCGTTACCGGCAAGTCTCTTTACTCGTTCCGTAACACATCATCCCATGACTAACTCCTTAGTCACAATGAGCTCATTATGATGATGTCTTACCGAGTGGACCCAGAGATACCTCTCCGTCACACGGAGTGACAAATCCCAGTCTCGATTCATGCCAACCGAACAGACACTTTCGGAGATACCCGTAGTGCACCTTTATAGCCACCCAGTTATGTTGTGACATTTGGCACACCCAAAGCATTCGTACGATATACGGGACTTGCACAATCTCATGGTCAAAGGAAACGATACTTGACACTGAAACGCTTTAGCAAACGAACTACACGATCTTGTGCTATGCTCAGGATTGGGTCTTGTCCATCACATCATTCTCCTAATGATGTGATCCCGTTATCAATGACATCCAATGTCCATGGCCATGAAACCGTGACCATCTATTGATCAACGAGCTAGCCAACTAGAGGCTTACTACGGACATGTTGTGGTCTATGTATTCACACATGTATTATGGTTTCCGGTTAACACAATTACAACATGAACAATAGACAATTATCATGAACTAGGAAATACAATAATAACCATTTTATTATTGCCTCTAGGGCATATTTCCAACAGTCTCCCACTTGCACTAGAGTCAATAATCTAGTTACATTGTGATGAATCGAACACCCATAGCAATCTGGTGTTGATCATGTTTTGCTCGTGAGAGAGGTTTAGTTAACGGATCTGCGACATTCAGATCCATATGCACTTTACAAATATCTATATGTCCCTCCTGAATGTATTCACGGATGGAGTTGAAGCGACGCTTGATGTGTTTTGTCTTCTTGTGAAACCTGGGCTCCTTCGCAAGGGCAATAGCTCCAGTGTTGTCAGAGAATAGAGTTATTGGGCCCGACGCACTTGCAATTACTCCTAGGTCAGTGATGATCTCCTTCATCCAGACTCCGAACCAGCTATGTACTCCACTTCACATGTAGATGCGGCCATGACGCTTTGCTTGCTGCTGCACCAGCTGACTGCCCCTCCGTTCAAAACATACACGTATCCGGTTTGCGACTTGGAGTTGTCCGGATCTGTGTCGAAGCTAGCATCGACGTAACCCTTTACGATGAGCTCTTCGGCACCTCCATATACGAGAAACATGTCCTTTGTCCTTTTCAGGTACTTCAGGATATTCTTGACCACTGTCCAGTGTTCCGCTCCGGGATCACTTTGGTACCTCCCTACCAAACTTATGGCAAGGTTCACATCAGGTCTGGTACACATCATGGCATACATAATAGAGCCTATGGCTGAAGCATAAGGGATGACACTCATCTCTTCTATATCTTTTGCCGTGGTCGGGCATTGAGTCGTACTCAATCTCACACCTTGTAACACAGGCAAGAACCCCTTCATGGACCGATCGATATTGAACTTCTTTAATATCTTGTCAAGGTATGTGCTTTGTGAAAGACCTATGAGGCGTCTCGATCTATCTCTATAGATCTTAATACCTAATATCTAAGCAGCTTCTCCTAGGTCCTTCATTGAAAACACTTATTCAAGTAGGCCTTTATACTTTCCAAGAGTTCTAGATCATTTCCCATTATCAGTATGTCATCCACATATAATACGAGAAATGCTACAGAGCTCCCACTCACTTTCTTGTAAATACAAGGTTCTCCATAAACCTCTACAAGCCCAAACGCTTTAATCACTTCATTAAAGCGAATGTTCCAACTCCGAGATTCTTGCACCAGCCCATAGATTGAGCGCTGGAGCTTGCATACTTTGTTAGCATCCTTAGGATCGACAAAAACTTCCGGCTGCATCATATACAGTTCTTCCTTGAGGAAGCCATTAAGGAATGCCGTTTTGACGTCCATTTGCCAGGTCTCATAATCATAAAATACGGCAATTGCTAACATGATTCAGACAGACTTCAGCATCGCTACGGGTGAGAAAGTCTCATCGTAGTCAACTCCTTGAACTTGTCGATAACCCTTAGCGACAAGCCGAGCCTTATAGACGGTCACATTACCGTCTACGTCAGTCTTCTTCTTAAAGATCCATTTATTTTCAATGGCTCACTTATCATCAGGCAAGTCCACCAAAGCCCATACTTTGTTCCCATACATGGATGCTATCTCAGATTTCATGGCCACAAGCCATTTGTTGGAATTCGGGCCCGCCATTGCTTCTTCATAGTTCGAAGGTTCGTCGTTGTCCAACAACATGATCTCTAGGACAGGGTTGCCGTATCACTCTGGTGCGGAACGTGTCCTAGTGGACCTTTGACGTTCATTAGTAACTTGATCTGAAGTTTCATGATCATCATCATTAACTTCCTCTCCAGCCGGTGTAGGCTCCACAAAAACAACTTCCTGTGCTGCGCTACTCTCCGGTTCGAGTGGAGGTACAATTACCTCATCAAGTTCTATTTTCCTCCCACTTACTTCTTTCGAGAGAAACTCTTTCTCGAGAAAGGATCCATTCTTGGCAACAAAGACTTTGCCCTCGGATCGTAGGTAGAAGGTATACCCAATAGTCTCTTTGGGATATCCTATGAAGACGCACTTTCACACTTTGGGTTCGAGCTTCTCAGGTTGACGTTTCTTCACATAAGCATCACATCCCCAAACTTTTAGAAACGATAGCTTAGATTTCTTTCCAAACCATAATTCATACGGTGTCGTCTCAACGGATTTAGACGGTGCCCTATTTAAAGTGAATGCGACAGTCTCTAATGCATATCCCCAAAATGATAGCGGTAAGTCGGTAAGAGACATCATAGATCGTACCATATCTAATAGAGTGCGATTACGACGTTCAGACACACCATTGCGCTGAGGTGTGCCAGGCGGCGTGAGTTGTGAAACAATTCCACATTTCCTTAGGTGCGTGCCAAACTGGTGACTTAAATATTCTCCGCCACGATTAGATCGTAGACACTTTATTTTCCTGTCACGTTGATTCTCTACTTCACTCTGAAATTCCTTGAGCCTTTCAAAAGTTTCAGACTTATGTTTCATTAAGTACATATACCCATATCTACTCAAATCATCAGTGAGGGTGAGAACATAACGGTAGCCACCACGAGCCTCGACCTCATTGGACCGCATACATCGGTATGTATTATTTCCAACAAGTCAGTTGCTCGCTCCAATGTTCCGGAGAACGGAGTCTTGGTCATCTTGCCCAAGAGGCATGGTTCACATGTGTCAAATGATTCGAAATCAAGAGACTCCAAAAGTCCATCAGTATGGAGCTTCTTCATGCATTTGACACCAATATGACCAAGGCGGCAGTGCCACATGTAAGTGGGACTATCGTTATCAACCTTACACCTTGTGGTACTCACACTATGGACATGTGGAACATCACGTTCGAGATTCATCAAAAATAAACCATTGACCAGCGGAGCATGACCATAAAACATTTCTCTCATATAAATAGAACAACCATTATTCTCAGGTTTAAATGAGTAGCCATCTCGCATCAAGCGAGATCCATATACAATGTTCATGCTCAAAGCTGGTACTAAATAACAATTATTAAGGTTTAACACTAATCCCGAAGGAATATGTAGAGGTAGCGTGCCAACGGCGATCACATCGACCTTGGAACCATTCCTTACGCGCATCGTCACCTCGTCCTTTGCCAGCCTTCCTTATTCCGCAGCTCCTTCTTGGAGTTACAAATGTGAGAAACTCCACCGGTATCAAATACCCAGGAGCTACTACGAGCGCTGGTTAGGTACATATCAATAACAAGTATATCACATATACCTTTAATGTTGCCGTCCTTCTTATCCGCTAAGTTCTTGGGGCAGTTCCGCTTCTAGTGACCGGTACCCTTGCAATAAAAACACTCAGTCTCAGGCTTGGGTCCATCCTTGTTCTTTCTCTTTTCAGCAACTTGCTTACCGGGCGCGGCAACAACTTTGCCGTCCTTCTTGAAGTTTTTCTTACCCTTGCCTTTCTTGAAACTAGTGGTCTTGTTTACCATCAACACTTGATGCTCCTTTTTGATCTCGAGCTCCGCTGATTTTAGCATCGAGTACAACTCAGGAATGGACTTCTCCATCCCTTGGATGTTGTAGTTCATCACAAAGCTCTTGTAGCTAGGTGGAAGCGACTGGAGGATTCTGTCAATTACCGAGTCATCCGGGAGATTAACCCCCAGCTGAGTCAAGCGGTTGTGCAACCCAGACATCGTGAGTATGTGCTCACTGACAGAACTGTTTTCCTCCATCTTACAGCTGAAGAACTTGTCGGAGACATCATATCTCTCGACCCGGGCATGAGCTTGGAAAACCAGTTTCAGCTCTTGGAACATCTCATATGCTCCGTGTTGCTCAAAACGCTTTTGGAGCCCCGGTTCTAAACTGTAAAGGATGCCGCATTGAACAAGGGAGTAATCATCGCAGCGAGCATGCCAGGCGTTCGCAACGTCTTGCTCTCGTGGGAGAAGGGGTGGGTCACCTAGCGGTGCATCAAGGACATACAATTTCTTGGAAGCTATGAGGATGATCCTCAAGCCACGGACCCAGTCCGCATAGTTGCTTCCATCATCTTTTAGCTTGGTTTTCTCTAGGAACGCGTTGAAATTGAGGGTGACATTTGCGTTGCCTTTGGATCTACAATATAGATTGTAAAGACAATTTTAGACTAAGTTCATGATAATTAAGTTCACCTAATCAAATTATTTAATGAACTCCCACTTAGATAAACATCTCTCTAGTCATCCAAGTGACACATGATCCATGTCAACTAGCCCGTGTCCGATCATCACGTGAGACGGACTAGTCATCCATGGTGAATATCTCCATGTTGATCGTGTCTTCTCTATGACTCATGTTCGACCTTTCGGTCTTCCGTGTTCCGAGGCCATGTCTGTACATTCTAGGCTCGTCAAGTCAACCTAAGTGTTTCACGTGTGTAAATATGGCTTACACCCGTTGTATGCGAACGTTAGAACCTATCACACCCGATCATCACGTGGTGCTTCGAAACAATGATCCTTAGCAACGGTGCATAGTTAGGATGAACACTTCTCTTGAAATTTTATTGAGAGATCATCTTATTTACTACCGTCGTTCTAAGCAAATAAGATGTAAACATGATAAACATCACATGCAATCAATATAGTGACATGATATGGCCAATATCATCTTGCTCCTTTGATCTCCATCTCCGGGGCACCATGATCATCACTGTCATCGGCATGACACCATGATCTCCATCATTGTGTCTTCATGAAGTTGTTTCGCCAACTATTACTTCTACTACTATGGCTAACGTTTAGAAATAAAGTAAAGTAATTACATGGCGTTTATGATTGACACGCAGGTCATACAATAAAATAGGACAACTCCTATGGCTCCTGCCCGTTGTCATACTCATCGACATGCAAGTCGTGAATCCTATTACAAGAACATGATCAATCTCATACATCACAATGCATCACATCACATTCTTTGGCCATATCACATCACAAGGCATATGCTACAAAAACAAGTTAGACGTCCTCTAATTTGTTGTTGCAAGTTTTACGTGCCTGCTATAGGTTTCTAGCAAGAACGTTTCTTACCTACGCCAAAACCACAACGTGATATTCCAATTGCTATTACCCTTCATAAGGACCCTTTTCATCGAATCCAATCCGACAAAGGTGGGAGAGACAGACACCCGCTAGCCACCTTATGCAACAAGTGCATGTCAGGCGGTGGAAGCAGTCTCACGTAAGAGTACGTGTAAAGTCAGTCCGGGCCGCTTCATCCCACAATACCGCCGAATCAAGATAAGACTAGTAGTGGTAAGCATATTAACAAAATCGACGCCCACAACAACTTGTGTTCTAATCGTGCATAGATTCTACGCATAGACCTAGCTCTGATACCACTGTTGGGTGACGTAGTAGTAAATCAAATTTTTTTTCCTACGATCACCAAGATCTATCCATGGAGAAACCAACAACGAGTGGGGAGACATTGCATCTTCATACCTTTGAAGATCGCTAAGCGGAAGCGTTGCAAGAACGTGGTTGGTGGAGTCGTACTCGCAGCGATTCAGAGCGCGGTGGACTCCGATCTTAGCGCCAAACGACGACGCCTCCGCGTTCAACACACGTGCAGCCCGGTGACGTCGTCTACGCCTTGATCCACCAAGGAGGAAGGAGAGGTTGAGGGAGAGATCTGGCAGCATGACAACATGGTGATGGTGGAGCTGCGTGGTACTCCGGCAGAGCTTTGCTAAGCACTATGGATAACGAGGATAGGGAGAGGTAGGGCTGCACCGAGAAGAAGAGAGAACCGTGTCTCAAAACAACCCCAAGGGCACCTCTCTCTCTATATAGGAGGAGGTAGGGCTGCACCCTAGGGTTCCAACCCTAGGGTGGTGCAGCAGCCACCAGATGCATCTCGTGCGGCGGCTAGAGGGAGGGAAGGAGGTGCGGCTGCCCTAGCCACCCTAGGGTGGGCCTAGGGCCCATCTGGGGCTAGGGTTTGCCCCCTCTCTCCCCTTGCTCTGCCTTGGGCCAGGTGGGAGGGGTGCACCAGCCTGCCCAAGGGCTTGTTCCCTCCACCTACGGCCCATGAAGCCATCTGGGGCCGGTGGGCCCACTTGGTGGACCCCCAGAACCCTTCCGGTGGTCCCGGTACACTACCGGTGACGCCCAAAATACTTCCGGTAACCAAAACCTCACATCGTATATATCAATCTTCGTCTCCGGACCATTCCGGGACTCCTCGTGACGTACGGGATCTCATCTGGGACATTGAACTACCTTCGGTAACCACGTACACTATTTCCCTATAACCCTAGCATCATCGAACCTTAAGTGTGTAAACCCTACGGGTTCAGGAGACACGTAGACATGACCGAGACACCTCTCTAGTCAATAACCAACAGCGGCATCTGGATACCCATGTTGGCTCCCACATGCTCCACGATGATCTCATCGTATGAACCACGGTGTCGGGGATTCAATCAATCCCGTATACAATTCCCTTTGTCTATCGGTATGATACTTGCCCGAGATTCGATCGTCGGTATCTCTATACCTTGTTCAATCTCGTTACCGGCAAGTCTCTTTACTTTTTCAGTAACAAATCATCCCATGACTAACTCCTTAGTCACATTGAGCTCATTATGATGATGTCTTACCGAGTGGGCCCAGAGATACCTCTCCATCACACGGAGTGACAAATCCCAGTCTCGATTCGTGCCAACCCAACAGACATTTTCGGAGATACCCGTAGTGCACCTTTATAGCCACCCAGTTACGTTGTGACGTTTGGCACACCCAAATCATTCCTACGGTATCCGGGAGTTGTAAAATCTCATGGTCTAAGGAAACGATACTTGACACTGAAAAGCTTTAGCAAACGAACTACACGATCTTGTGCTATGCTCAGGATTGGGTCTTGTCCATTACATCATTCTCCTAATGATGTGATCCCATTATCAATGACATCAATGTCCATGGCCATGAAACCGTGACCATCTATTGATCAACGAGCTAGCCAACTAGAGGCTTAGTAGGGACATGTTGTGGTCTATGTATTCACACATGTATTACGGTTTCCGGTTAACACAATTATAGCATGAACAATAGACAATCATCATGAACTAGGAAATAAAATAATAACCATTTTATTTTTGCCTCTAGGGCATATTTCCAACATGACCCAGCAAGGAGGAAGGAGAGGTTGGGGAAGAGCTCCGACAACACGACGGCGTGCTGACGGTGGAGCTGCGTGGTCTCCGGCAGGGCTTTGCCAAGCACTACGGAAAACGAGAAGAGGGAGGAGTAGGGCTGCTCCGAGAGAGGAAGAAAACCGTGTGTTGGGCAGCCCCAAAACCTCACATATATATAGGGGAGAAGGAGGAGGAGGCACCCCATCTAGGGATCCCACCCTAGAGGGTGCGGCAGCCCTAGATGGGGCTTGGCCGGCGGCTAGAAAGGGGAGAGGGGGAGGGCGCAGCCCTAGTGGGCCTTAGGCCCATCTGGGTCTAGGGTTTCCCCTTCCTCTCTCCTTGCTGCGCCTTGGGCTTGGTGGGAGGGGCGCACCAGCCCACCTAGGGGCTGGTTCCCTCCACCTTCGGCCCATGCAGCCCTCCGGGGCTGGTGGCCCCACTTGGTGGACCCCTGGAACCCTTCCGGTGGTCCCGATACGTTACCGGTAATTCACGAAACTCTTCCGGTGGCCAAATCCTCACTTCCTATATATCAATCTTGGTCTCTGGACCGTTCCGGAACTCCTCATGACGTCTGGGATCACATTTGGGACTCCGAACAACCTTCGGCAACCACGTACACTATTTCCCTATAACCCTAGCGTCATCGAACCTTAAGTGTGTAGACCCTACATGTTCGGGAGACACGTAGACTGTTGGGAGACGTAGTAGTAAATCAAAACTTTTCCTACGATCACCAAGATCTATCTATGGAGAAACCAGCAATGAGTGGGGAGAGATTGCATCTTCATACCTTTGAAGATCGCTAAGCGGAAGCGTTACAAGAACGCGGTTGGTGGAGTCGTACTCGTAGCGATTCAGATCGCGGTGGATTCCGAACTAAGCGCCGAACAATGGCGCCTCTGTTGGGAGACGTAGTAGTAAATCAAAATTTTCCTACGTGTCACCAAGATCCATCTATGGAGAAACCAGCAACGAGTGGGAGAGATTGCATCTTCATACCTTTGAAGATCGCTAAGTGGAAGCATTACAAGAACGCGGTTGATGGAGTCATACTCGCAGCGATTCAGATCGTGGTGGATTCCGATCTAAGCGCTGAACAACGGCGCCTCCGCGTTCAACACATGTGCAGCCCAGTGACATATCCTACGCCTTGATCCATCAAGGAGAAAGGAGAGGTTGGGGAAGGGCTCCAACAACAGCACGGCGGCATGGTGGTGGTGGAGTAGCAAGGTATTCCGGTAGGGCTTCGCCTAAGCGCTGCGGAGGAGGAAGAAGAGAGGTAGGGCTTTGCCATGAGAGAGAGAGTTCAGAACTGTTCTCAAAATGCCAAAACCTCAAGTGTAAATAGGAGGAGGGAAAGGGAGGGATGGCTTGGACCCTTCTCCAAAGAGGAGGGCTTCGGCCGAAGTGGGGATAGAGTCCACCTCCCACAAGGGAGGTGGATCTCCTCTTTTAAAACCCTTTGCCCTTTATCTCCAGATCTCCAGCTGCATGGGCCTTTCTAGAAGGTCTTGGCCAGACCAATAAGGGCTGGCACACCTCCTCTAAGGGCGCACAAAGTCCTATGGTCGTCACACCCCTCTCGGGGGTCCTCCGGCACCCTACCGGCACTCCCGGTACACTACCGATGAACCCGAAAACTTTCCGGTGATCAAAACTGGACATCCTATATATCAATCTTTACCTCCGGACCATTCCGGAGCTCCTAGTGATGTCCGGGATCTGATCCGGGACTCCGAACAACTTTTGTTAATCACGTATACCATTTCCCTATAACCCTAGTATCATCGAACCTTACGTGTGTAGACCCTACGGGTTCGGGAGACACGTGGACATGACCGAGACACATCTCCGGACAATAACCAACAGCGGGATCTGGATACCCATGTTGGCTCCCACATGCTCCACGATGATCTCATCGGATGAACAACGATGTCGGGGATTCAATCAATCCCGTATACAATTCCCTTTGTCTATCGGTATGATTCTTGCCCGAGATTCGATCGTCGGTATCTCTATACCTTGTTAAATCTTGTTACCGGCAAGTCTCTTTACTCGTTCCATAATACATAATCCCCTGGCTAACTCCTTAGTCACATTGAGCTCATTATGATGATGTCTTACCGAGTGGGCCCAGAGATACCTCTTTGTCACACGGAGTGACAAATCCTAGTCTCGATTCGTGCCAACCGAACAGACACTTTCAGAGATACCCGTAGTGCACCTTTATAGCCACCCAGTTACGTTGTGACGTTTGGCACCCCCAAAGCATTCCTACAGTATCCGAGAGTTGCACAATCTCATGGTCTAAGGAAACGATACTTGACATTGAAAAGCTTTAGCAAACGAACTACATGATCTAGTGCTATGCTTAGGATTGGGTCTTGTCCATCACATCATTCTCCTAATGATGTGATCCCGTTATCAATGACATCCAATGTCCATGGTCATGAAACCATGACCATCTATTGATCAACGAGCTAGTAAACTAGAGGCTCACTAGGGACATGTTGTGGTCTATGTATTCACACATGTATTACGGTTTCCGATTAACACAATTATAGCATGAACAATACACAATTATCATGAACTAGGAAATACAATAATAACCATTTTATTATTGCCTCCAGGGCATATTTCCAACAGTCTCCCAGTTGCACTAGAGTCAATAATCTAGTTACATTGTGATGAATCGAACACCCATAGCAATCTGGTGTTGATCATGTTTTGCTCGTGAGAGAGGCTTAGTCAACGGATCTGTGACATTCAGATCCGTATGCACTTTACAAATATCTATATCTCCCTCCTGAATGTAATCACGGATGGAGTTGAAGCGGCGCTTGATGTTTCTTGTCTTCTTGTGAAACCTGGGCTCCTTCGCAAGGGCAATAGCTCCAGTGTTGTCACAGAATAGTCATTGGGCCCGACGCACTTGGAGTTACTCCTAAGTCGGTGATGATCTCCTTCATCTAGACTCCTTCCTTTGCTGCTTCGAAGCAGCTATGTATTCCGCTTCACATGTAGATGCCGCCACGACACTTTGCTTGCTGCTACACCAGCTGACTGCCCCTCCGTTCAAAACATACACGTATCCGGTTTGCGACTTGGAGTCGTCCGGATCTGTGTCGAAGCTAGCATCGACGTAACCCTTTACGACGAGCTCTTCGGCACCTCCATATACGAGAAACATGTCCTTTGTCCTTTTCAGGCACTTCAGGATATTCTTGACCGCTGTCCAGTGTTCCGCTCCGGGATCACTTTGGTACCTCCCTACCAAACTTATGGCAAGGTTCACATCAGGTCTGGTACACAACATGGCATACATAATAGAGCCTATGGCTGAAGCATAGGGGATGACACTCATATCTTCTCTATCCTTTGTCATGGTCGGGCATTGAGTCATACTCAACCTCACACCCTGCAACACAGGCAAGAACCCCTTCTTGGACTGATCCATATTGAACTTCTTCAATGTGTTTTCAAGGTATATGCTTTGTGGAAGACCTATGAGGCATCTCGATCTATCTCTATAGATCTTAATACCTAATATGTAAGAAGCTTCTCCAAGGTCCTTCATTGAAAAACACTTATTCAAGTAGGCCTTTGCACTTTCCAAGAGTTCTATATCATTTCCCAGTATCAGTATGTCATCCACATATAATATGAGAAATGCTATAGAGCTCCCACTCACTTTCTTGTAAATACAAGGTTCTCCATAAACCTGTACAAACCCAAACGCTTTAATCACCTTCGAGATGTTCCGACTTCGAGATGCTTGCACCAGCTCATAGATGGAGCGCTGGAGCTTGCATACTTTGTTAGAATCTTTAGGATCGACAAAACCTTCTGGCTGCATCATATACAGTCTTCCTTCGGGAAGCCATTAAGGAATGCCGTTTTGACGTCCACTTGCCAGATCTCATAATCATAAAATGCGGCAATTGCTAACATGATTCGGACAGACTTCAGCATCGCTACGGGTGAAAAAGTCTCATCGTAGTCAACTCCTTGAACTTGTTGATAACCCTTAGCGACAAGCCGAGCCTTATAGATGGTCACATTACCATCCGTGTCAGTCTTCTTCTTAAAGATCCATTTATTTTCAATGGCTCGCTTATCATTAGGCATGTCCACCAAAGTCCATACTTTGTTCTGATACATGGATCCTATCTCGGATTTCATGGCCTCAAGCCATTTGTTGGAATCCGGGCCCGCCATTGCTTCTCCATAGTTCGAAGGTTCACCGTTGTCCAACAACATGATCTCCAAGACAAGGTTGCCATACCACTCTCGTGCGGAATGTGTCCTGGTGGACCTTCGACGTTCAATAGTAACTTGATCTGAAGTTTCATGATCATCATCATTAACTTCCTCTCCAGCCGGTGTAGGCTCTACAGAAACAACTTCCTGTGCTGCACTACTCTCCGGTTCAAGCTTCTCAGGTTGAAGTTTCTTCACATAAGCATCGCATCCCCAAACTTAGAAACGACAGCTTAGGTTTCTTTCCAAACCATAATTCATACGGTGTCGTCTCAACGGATTTTGACGGTGCCCTATTTAAAGTGAGTATGGTAGTCTCTAATGCATATCCCCAAAATGATAGCGGTAAGTCGGTAAGAGACATCATAGATCGTACCATATCTAATAGAGTGCGATTGCGACGTTCAGACACACCATTTTGCTGAGGTGTGCCAGGCGGCGTGAGTTGTGTAATAATTCCACATTTCCTTAGGTGCGTGCCAAACTCGTGACTTAAATATTCTCCGCCAAGATCAGATCGTAGGCACTTTATTTTCCTGTCACGTTGATTCTCTACCTCACTCTGAAATTCCTTAAACCTTTCAAAAGTTTCAGACTTATGTTTCATTAAGTAGACATACCCATATCTACTCAAGTCATTAGAGAGGGTGAGAACATAACGGTAGCCCCCACGAGCCTCGACACTCATTGGACTGCATACATCGGTATGTATTATTTCCAACAAGTCAGTTGCTTGCTCCATTGTTCCGGAGAACGGAGTCTTGGTCATCTTGCCCATGAGGCATGGTTCGCACGTGTCAAATGATTCGAAATCAAGAGACTCCAAAAGTCCATCAGTATGGAGCTTCTTCATGCGTTTGACACCAATATGACCAAGGCGGCAGTGCCACATGTAAGTGGTACTATCGTTATCAACCTTACACTTTTTGGTACTCACACTATGGACATGTGTAACATCACGTTCGAGATTCATCAAAAATAAACCATTGACCAGCGGGGCATGACCATAAAACATTTCTCTCATATAAATAGAACAACCATTATTCTCAGATTTAAATGAGTAGCCATCTCGCATCAAGTGAGATCCAGAAACAATGTTCGTGCTCAAAGCTGGTACTAAATAACAATCATTAAGGTTTAACAATAATCCCGAAGGTAGATGTAGATGTAGCGTGCCGACGGTGATCACATCGACCTTGGAACCATTCCCGACGCGCATCGTCACCTCGACCTTTGCCAGCCTCCACTTATTCCGCAGTTCCTGCTTGGAGTTACAAATGTGAGCAACTGCACCGGTATCAAATACCCATGCGCTAATACGAGCGCTGGTTAGGTACACATCAATAACAAGTATATCACATATACCTTTAATGTTGCCGTCCTGCTTATCCGCTAAGTACTTGGGGCAGTTCCGCTTCCAGTGACCGGTACCCTTGCAATAAAAGCACTCAGTCTCAGGCTTGGGTCTATGCTTGTTCTTACTCTTCCCGGCAACTTGCTTACCGGGCACGGCAACAACTTTACCGTGCTTCTTGAAGTTCTTCTTACCCTTGCCTTTCTTGAAACTAGTGGTCTTATAAACCATCAACACTTGATGCTCCTTTTTGATCTCGACCTCTGCTGATTTCAGCATCGAGTGTAGCGATCCGACTCAACGAGTCAAGCCTCTATGTGTTCTGTGCCATCCCTGGATCAGTATGCTGGCACACACAGTACATCAATGTATATATCAAAGTGCAATCACATGTAATTAACGTAAAACTGATATATACCTTAAAATCTCAGCGGAAACAGTCAACGGGAGTGGAGTCCCACTAACACCAATGGCAGGTTGAGTGCAGACCTAACCCTGAAATGTACTCTTATCCGTCGTAGAGCTTATCTGCAACATAAGACGTTGCAGCGTGTAGGTCAGTACATTGAATGTACCGGCAAGATCACCATAGCAGAAATAGAAGATAAATACTATTCTATATGCAAAGGCTTTGTGGCTCTATGTCTGAGTTTTTGCATAAAAGTTAATTTTATTTTCTTTTCCTACAACAAAGGAATATCATGGAGTTTTCACTATAGAGTTACCTAACATGACATGGTTCCGCCAACCGATGTCATAATGCCCACAAGTATCCTAAGTTGCCCACAGTTAATTGTCAGTCCAGTGTATAGTGTTCAGAGATAGATCCAAGTCCAGAGGTTCAAATTGTCCGTAACTGGGGACACGACTAATCGATTAGGTTTAACTCTGCAGAGTGTTGTGTACTTTACCCACAAGATTCGTTCCCTCCTGGTAAGTCCTCGCACTGCCGGGTGTTTGAGAATAGGATGAACGAAACATGGTCTTTCAGAGTGTTTCCCTAACTACTGTCAGTGCCCATCCATTCCTAACGTTGACTACATCTCGTAGCACTGCCCAGCCAGAGTCACAACAAAGATCAACCAAGCCAGAGCCCATAATGACTTGTGGCTACACAGGTAAGCTTCTGGGCATGAAGTATTCATCCGTCTCTTTGAGTCTGGGTGAAGCTTTCCGCAAGATGTCATGGCGCTTCTCCATGCATCCCGGTCATCCACTGGTTACTCCAGGGATGCCCAATCAACCATCCTTCACCCAGGAGTGTGTATTGGAAACTTGTTTCTCGGGTCTCGAATGTCTTGAGGTCTTGAAGATGCAGGACTTGAAGATGCCTTCATGAAGTTGTCGTCTTGACGTAGAGTCCTCCTTCTCACACCACTCACGAACACTCATACCAAACCCCGTCTACTTTACCATAGCATGAAAATAACTAACGTTCCCGGGGCTTTAGTAACAAGTGGTGGGTTCCTACCTCATGCATTCTACTCAACTACCAGAATTTCAATAACACTACTGGAGGGATTTGTTGAATGGTGTCACTACATGCAATAAAACATAGGTATGAACAAAATGGTCAAAGTGAACTTGCCTGTACTGTAAAGTCGGTCCGGGCCGCTTCATCCCACAATACCACCGAATCAAGATAAGACTAGTAGTGGTAAGCATATTAACAAAATTCACGCCCACAACAACTTGTGTTCTACTCGTGTATAGATTCTACGCATAAACCAGGCTCTGATACCACTGTTTGGAGACGTAGTAGTAAATGAAAAAATTTCCTACGATCACCAAGATCTATCCATGGAGCAACCAGCAACGAGTGGGGAGATATTGCATCTTCATACCTTTGAAGATCGCTAAGCGGAAGCGTTACAAGATCGCGGTTGATGGAGTCGTGCTCGCAGCGATTCAGATCGCGGTGGATTCCGATCTTAGCGCCGAACAACGGCGCCTCCGCGTTTAACACACATACAGCCGGTGACGTCTCCCGCACCTTGATCCAACAAGGAGGAGGGAGAGGTTGCGGAAGGGCTCCAACAGCAGCACGACAGTGTGGTGGTGGTGGAGTAGCAAGGTATTCCGGCAGGGCTTCGCCTAAGCGATGCGGAGGAGGAAGAAGAGAGGTAGGGCTGCGCCGTGGGTGAGAGATCAAATCTTGTTCCGAGAAGGCCAAAACCTCAAGTAAATATAGGAGGATGTAGAGGGAGGTCTTCCTTGGCCTCTCCTCCAAAGAGGAGAGGTTCGGCCGACCCTAGGGGAAGAGTCCACTCCCATAAGGGAGGTGGATCTCCTCTTTTTCAAACTCCTTTGCCCTATCTCCTTATCTCCAGCTGCATTGGCATTTCTAGAAGGTCTTGGCCATCCCAAAAAGGGATGGCACACGTCCTCTAAGGGCCCACGAAGTCCTATGGTCATCACACCCCTCCCGGGGGTCCTCCGGCACCGTACCAGCACTCCCGGTACACTACCGATGAGCCCGAAAACTTTGCGGTGACCAAAACTGGACTTCCTAAATATCAATCTTTACCTCCGAACCATTTTGGAGCTCCTCGTGACGTCCGGGATCTCATCCAGGACTCCGAACAACCTTCGTAATCACGTATACTATTTCCCTATAACCCTAGCGTCATCGAACCTTAAGTGTGTAGACCCTACGGGTTCGGGACACACGTAGACATGACCGAGACACCTCTCCGGTCAATAACCAACAGCGGGATCTGGATACCCATGTTGTCTCCCACATGATCCACGATGATCTCATCGAATGAACCACGATGTCGGGGATTCAGTCAATCCCGTATACAATTCCCTTTGTCTATGGGTATGATACTTGCCCGAGATTCGATTGTCGGTATCCCTATACCTTGTTCAATCTCGTTACCGGCAAGTCTCTTTACTCGTTCTATAATACATCATCCCGTGGCTAACTCCTTAGTCCCATTGAGCTCATTATGATGATGTCTTACCGAGTGGGCCCAGAGATACCTCTCCGTCACACGGAGTGACAAATCCCAGTCTCGATTCGTGCCAACCCAACAAACACTTTCGGAGATACCCGTTGTGAAAATTTATAGCCATCGAGTTATGTTGTGAAATTTGGCACACCCAAAGCATTCCTAAAGTATCTGGGAGTTGCACAATCTCATGGTGTAAGGAAACGATACTTGACATTGAAAAGCTTCAGCAAACGAACTACACGATCTTGTGCTATGCTTAGGATTGGGTCTTGCCATCACATCATTCTCCTAATGATGTGATCCCATTATCAATGACATCCAATGTCCATGGCCATGAAACCATGACCATATATTGATCAACGAGCTAGCCAACTAGAGGCTTACTAGGGACATGTTGTGGTCTATGTATTCACAGATGTATTACGGTTTCTGGTTAACACAATTATAGCATGAACAATAGACAATTATCATGAACTAGGAAATACAATAGTAACCATTTTATTATTGCCTCTAGGGCATATTTCCAACATGGCTGCCTTGTCCCCTCCTCCAAGGAGGAGAGGTTCGGCCGAGATAAGGGAGGAGTCCACCTCCCACAAGGGAGGTGGATCTCTTCCTTTCGAATCTCCTTTTGCCTTATCTCTTTATCCCTAGCCGCATGGGCCTTTAGGGAAGGATATGGCCAGCCCAATAAGGGCCAGTCCACCTCTTCTAACAGCCCATTAAGTCATTTGGTCGTCACACCCCTCCCGGGGGTCCTCTGGCACCCTCTCGGCACTCCCGGTACACTACCGATGAGCCCGAAAACTTTCCGGTGACCAAAACTGGACTTCCTATATATCAATCTTTACCTCCGGACCATTCCGGATCTCCTCATGACATCTGGGATGTCATCCGAGACTCTGAATAACCTTCGGTAACCACGTACAACATTTCCCTATAACCCTAGCGTCAACGAACCTTAAGTGTGTACACCCTATGGGTTCGGGAGACACGCAGACATGACCGAGACACCTCTCCGGCCAATAACCAACAGCAGGATCTGGATACCCATGTTGGCTCCCACATGCTCCATGATGATGTCATCAGATGAACCACGATGTCGGGGATCCAATCAATCCCGTATACAATTCCCTTTGTCTACCGGTATGACACTTGCACGAGATTCGATCGTCGGTATCCCTGTACCTTGTTCAATCTCGTTACCGGCAAGTCTCTTTACTCATTTCATAACACATCATCCCGTGGCTAACTCCTTAGTCAAATCGAGCTCATTATGATGATGTCTTACCGAGTGGGCCCAGAGATACCTCTGTGTCACACGGAGTGACAAATCCCAGTCTCGATTCGTGCCAACCCAATAGACGCTTTAGGGGATACCCGTAGTGCACCATTATAGCCACCCAGTTACATTGTGAAATTTGGTACACCCAAAGTATTCCTACGGTATCCGGGAGTTGCACAATCTCATGGTCTAAGGAAATGATACTTCACATTGGAAAAGCTTTAGCAGACGAACTACACGATCTTGTGCTATGCTTAGGATTGGGTCTTGTCCATCACATTCTCCTAATGATGTGATCCCATTATCAACGACATGCAATGTCCATGGTCATGAAACCGTGACCATCTATTGATTAACGAGGTAGCCAACTAGAGGTTTACTAGGGACATGTTGTGGTCTATGTGTTCATACATGTATTACGGTTTCCAGTTAACACAATTATAGCAAGAACAATAGAAAATTATCATGAACAAGGAAATACAATAATAACCATTTTATTATTGCCTCTAGGGCATATTTCCAACAGTTTTGACATAGAGACTTTAATACTCAAGCATAACAACAAGAACTACGTCTTCCAAAATATCAACACTAAAGCAAGTTATCCCTAGCCCATCATGCTCAATCAATGATCCGTTCATGAAACACACTCAAATATTAGCTACACCTAATGCTCAAGTACGATCATAGTGCCCCCTAGTTGGTTCTTTATAAGAGAATATGGAGACTCAAGTAAAAATAAAAATTGCATAAATTAAATAGATAGGCTCTTCGTAGAGGGAAGTAGGGATTTGCAGAGGTGCAAGAGGTCAAGGTTTAAATTGGGAGAGAAAAATATTATGGATGGCATGCCTTTCCCGTCAACGAAGATGACCGAGAGATTTCAATACCTTTCCATGCTAGATACATCACAAGCGGTTCCCAAACAGAAAATAAAGTTTATTCCTTTTTCCATCATTCTTTCACTTTCCATGGCTAGCCGAATCCACGGTTGCCTTCCATACCAACACTTTGCAAGGAATTTATTATTTGACAACATAAAGTAAATTTATTTTCTTTTTTCATTTCGGGACTGGGCATCCCTATGACCACCATACTCTCATGCAATGACAAGTGAGTAAACACCCATCTCTAGAATAACATATCTAGCATGGAAAAATATCGGTCACCCCCTTCCGCTTCATGAGCGGTACGAGCACACAAAAAGGAAAAAATATTTTGAAAATTAGAGGTGGCACATACAAATTTGCTTGGAGCGGCATGGAAATACCATATATAGGTAGGTATGGTGGACTCATATGGCAAAACTGGGTTTAAGGATTTTGGATACACACATAGTATTTCTACTTAGTACAAGTGCATGCTAGCAAATAGATCGAGAAGCATCCAACCAAGAAACAAAAAATCACATAAGCGAGCATTAAGCATAACTAACACCAAATAATGCACCATAAGAAGGATGTAATTTCATAGCACAACTATTGACTTTCGTGCTTGCATAGGAAATCACAAACCTTAACACCAATATTCTTACTAAGCATAATTACTCACTAACATAACTCACATATTACTATCATCATGTCTCAAATTACAAAGAATCAAGTTTAATTTGTCCAATGGTCTTCATGAAAGTTTTTATTATATCCCTCTTGAATATCTATCACTTTGGGACTAGTTTCATATATTGCCATTGCTTTTGACAAGCTCACATAGATTTAAGTGAAGATCATGAGCATAACAAAATCATCTCTCAAAATAATATAAGTGAAGCATGAGAGGATTTATTTAAAATTAATAACTCTCAAATTAATATAAGTGAAGCATGAGAGCATTTCTTCAAACATGTAAAAGCATGCCACGCCAAAATGATATAAGTGAAGCACTCGAGCAATTCTACAACTCAATTTTTTAAAGTGAAGCATATAGAGCAATTCTAATAAATCATAGCATAATTTTGACTCTCTCAAATAGGTGTGTCTAGCAAGGATAAAAAGCAAATCAAGCAAAAACTCAAATGATACAAGACTCTCCAAGCAAAACTCATGATATGTGACGAATAAAAATATAGCTCCAAGTAAGATACCAATGGTCGTTAGAAGAAAGAGGGGATGCCACTCGGGGGCATCCCCAATCTTAGTTACTTGTGACTCTTTGTATGTTATCTTGGGGGTGCCATGGGCATACCCAAGCCTAGGATCTTATTAATCCTTATTCCTTCATCCATCGTGATCTCACCCAAAATTTGAAAACTTCAATCACACAAAACTTAACAAAATCTTCGTGAGATCCGTTAGAATAATAAAGAAAATCACCACTCTAAGTACAGTTGTAAACCCATCCATATTTTATTATTACATTATATATACTGTATTTTAACTTTACCATGCCTTATACCCTCCATTACAAGGCATGCATTCATCAAAACAAGCACACAATGCAACAAAAACAGAACATGTCTCAAACAGAAGAGTCTATAGTAATCCGTACTCTACCCATACTTCCGTAACTCAAACAATTCTGAAAAATTAGGACAAAGTAAAAAATTTGTATAGAAATACTGCGATAAATTATAGCTCATTATAACACTCCAGTAAAAAAAATCATGCACTAGCGACAAAGTTTCTGTTTCAGATTCAACATTGTTTCTACTCATCTTATGGATCATCCTAAAGGTTCTACTTGGCACAAAAACTAAATAAAACATAAAAACACGAACATAACATAGGCATAATTGTGCAAACACTCAAAAATAGAAAGTAAAATATAAAATAAATTTTATTAATTGGGTTGCCTCCCGACAAGCGCTATCGTTTTACGCCCCTAGCTAGGTATAATGCAAAGATTCAAGTATTGTCATCTTTAGTTTTACTCCATAGAAGGCCCTCATGATTGATTCATATGGTGTCTTAATTATTTTTGTAGGGAAGTGTCCCATACCCTTTCTAGGTGGAAATTGAAATTTAATATTTCCTTCTTTCATATCAATCGCAATGCCTATAGTGCGTAAAAACGGTCTACCAAGTATGATGGGACAAGACTGATTGCAAGCAATATCAAGTACAATAAAATCAATGGACAGATAGTTAATAGTTGCAAGAGTAATAACATCATTAATTCTTCCCAAAGGCCTTTAAATAGTAGAATCCACCAAGTGCAAATTAAGAGAACATTCTTCAATATTGGTAGGACCAAGCACATCACATAGAGATTTCGGGATTGTGGAAACACTAGCACCCAAGTCACATAAAGCAAATCATTCATAATTTTAATTTTGACTTTAATGGTAGGTTCCCACTCGTCATGCAATTTTCTAGGAATTGAAATCTCTAATTCCAACTTTTCTTCTTAGGATTTCATCATGGCATCAACAATATGTTTAGTAAAACCTTTATTTTGTTCATAATCATGGGATGAATTTATCATGGATTGTAGAAAATAAATAAAATCAACCAAGGATCAACTATCATAATTAAAGTATTTGTAATAAATAATAGTGGGCACATCACTAGTTAAAGTTTTGACCTCTCCAAACCCACTTTCATCAAGATTTTCACCCTCAAATTATTGGGACGCCCTCGAGCTAAAGTTGACCCTTCTTCAGTACCTTTATCATTAATTTTAACATTACTAAACAAGGAATGAATAGAGAAAGCACCTATCATTTTAAGATCTTCATCATTGTTATGAAAGTAATCGCTAGAAAACACTTTCTCTAAAAATTCTCTTTTAGCTCTAACATTGCGGTTCTTTTCTTATTTTCATACATAGAAGCATATAAAGCTTTAATTGATTCATTAATCTTGGGTGGAAAAGCATTCAACTTGAGATTTTCTACATCATGAGAAATTCTATCACTACTTCTAGACATATTATCAATCTTATTCAACTTTTCCTCTATCGTAGTATTGAAAGACTTTTGAGCATTGAAAAATTATTTAAAATTACTCTCAAGATCAGAGGTGTTCCTATTATTATTATAAGAAGGATTACCATAATTATTAGAGGAATTTCCAGGAAAAGGCCTAGGATTAAAATTACCTCTATAAGCATTGTTATTGAAATTGATTCGCGAGATGAAATTCACATCTACAGGATCATTATTTTGCTCAATCAAAGTAGACAAAGGCACATCATTAATATAAATAATAGATTTTTTTACTAGAAACCAACTTCATAAGAGCATCAACTTTTTCACTCAAAGTTCTAATTTCCTCAACCGAATTAAATTTTTTACTAGTAGGTACTCTTTCAGTTGTGAATAATTCGCCATAATATTATCTAGCAATTTAGTAGCATCTCCCAAAGTAATTTCCATAAAAGTACCACCCACGGCGGAATCTAAATGATTTCTAGACACAAAATTCAATCCCACATAAAAATTTTGTATGATCATCCAAAGATTTAAACCATGAGTAGGACAATTTCTTAGCATCAATTTCCTTATTTCCCAAGATTGTGAAACATTTTCATGCTCAAGTTTCTTAAAATTCATGAATTGAGTTTGAAGGGGAATAATTTCCGCGGGTGGAAAATACTTAGCAATAAAAGCATCCTTGCACTTATCCCAAGAATCGATACTATTGTGAGGCAAAGAAAAAAATCCAAAATTTTGCACAATCCCGCAAAGATAAAGGAAATAATTTCAAGTTCACAATATCATTGTCCACATCTTTTTCATTTTGCATATCACATAATTCTACGAACATGTTTTGATGGGAAACGACATCCTCATTAGGTATATCAGAAAATTGATCTTCGATGACAAGATTCAACAAAGCAACATTAATATCACAAGATTCCGCACTAGTGGCGGGAGGAGCAATCGAAGTGCTAATAAAATCATTATTATTGGTATGGAATAAATCACACAATTTGGTCTTTTCTTGAGTCATCGTGACTACGCAAACAATATTGCAAGCAAACAAGAGATCTGACGAGAAAAAGGCAAACGAAAGAGAAGACGGATAAAATGGCAAATTACTGAAGTGGGGAAGAGGAAAACAAGAGGCAAATGGAAAATATTGCAAATTGCAAGTAGATGGGATTTGTGATTAGGAACCCGATAGATGTTGATGGTGTCTCCCCGACGCCCAAGATTGGCACGTGGTTTGAGACTGCGTCGATATTTCCCCAAAGAGGAAGGGATGATGCAGCACAACGACGATAAGTATTTCCCTCAGTTAAGAAACCAAGGTCTCAATCCATAGAGGAAGATCAAGCATCTATGTCAACAGCACCCGCACACAAATAACAAATACTTGCAAGCCGACATGTAAGAGAGGTTCTCAAGCTCTCAACGATAATAAGATAGATTAGGTTGTGATAGTTTGGGCAAATGGATCTCGCAAGAACATAAAATAAAAGAGGTAAACAAAAAGTGCAGCAAGGTATTTTTGGGTTTTTGGATTAATAGATCCGAAAACAAATGCGTCAAAAAGATAGATCGGAAAGCAATATGTTGGAAAAATGGACCCCGGGGCCGTAGGTTTCACTAGTGGCTTCTCTCATGAGTATAGCGCATGGTGGATGACAAATTACCATTGGGCAATTGATAGAAGATCGAAGTCATGACGATATCCAAGGCAATGATCATTATATAGGCATCACATCCAAGATAAGTAGACCAAAAAGATTTTGCATTTAATTTTATTACTCCACACATCGACCGCTATCCAGCATGCATCTAGTCTATTAAGTTCATGGAAAAATGGAGTAATGCAATAAGAATGGTGACATGATGTAGACAAGATCTATTCATGTAAAATTAACCCCATCTTGTTATCCTTAATAGCAATGATACATGCGTGCCTTGCTGCCCCTTCTGTCACTGGGTAAGGACATCGCAAGATCGAACCCATCACAAAGCACCTCTTCCCATGGCAAAAAAATCGATCTAGTTGGCCTAAATAAACCAAAGATTCGAAGAAGAAATATGAGGCTATAAGTAATCATGCAAATAAGAGATCAAAGAAGACTTAAATCATATTCATGGATAGAAACTGATCATGAACTCAAAATTCTTTGGATCCCAACAAACACACCGCAAAACTCATTACATCAAATAGATCTCCAAGAGACCATTGTATTGAGAATCAAGAGAAAGAGGAAGCCATCTAGCTACTGCCTACGGACACGTAGGTATATGGTGGACTACTCACGCATCATCGGAGAGGAACCCATGAAGACGATGCACCCCTCCGTGATGGTGTTAGATTGGATCTCGAGGTTCTGGAACTTTCGGCGACTGGAATTGTGTTTTGTCGAGTCACTTAGGGTTTTCTGAATATTTGGGTATTTATAGAGGCGATAGTCAATGGAGGGGCATCCCGAGGAGGGCACAACCCACCAGGTGGTGCTAGGGGCCTCTGGTGTGCCTGATGGGTTGTGGCCTCCTCGTCCCCCCTCTAGCACTTCTCTGGTACACTAGATATCTTCTGGCCCAAACATAAATCTCCAAAATGTTTCACGATGTTTGGGCTTCATTTGGTACCGATATTCTGCGAAGTAAAAAACAAGCAAAAATAACAACTGGCACTTTGGCACCATGTCAATAAGTTAGTCCTAAAAAACATATAAAGTTGCTATAAAATGATTGTAAAACATCCAAGGTTGATAATATAACGTCATGGAACAAGCAAAAATTATAGATACGTTGGAGACGTATCAGCACACATGTTTTTTAATAAAGCAAGCGTCGTCTCTACTTTCCATTAAAATAAACCGCATTATCGAAAACACAAATGCTCCCTTAGTGGTTTTGATAATTAATGACAACATACATTGTCTCTTGAACTAATAGTTTTATCTAGTATATTTTAGGAAAAGTTCAAAGATTGTAATGGCTAGGAGATATGCTGGTAAACCCGTTGAATGCAAAGGACTCTCATTTGCAAAAACTTCAAGACCCTACATTTTCTTTTATGTGATTTGATCATAACTGAGTCCATAGGAAAGCCAATACTATTAAGAGGGGATAAGGTATTGATGATGATGTGGTTTCTCAAGTGCTTAGAGATTTGACACCAAATGCCTCAATCCATTTCTCACAAAACCATCTCTGATAAACCCTAAAGTCCATTTTCCATATCACCAAGATTTCCACCTCGGTCCCACCGAGATAGATCCTAAGACAAACTGTAGCACCTCGGTAGTACCGAGATTGCAGCCGGTGCAAATGAAAAGCAGTGACCAACCTTCTATGATCAAAATATTTAATTTCTAAACTTTTGAGTTTTATGTTTCGGTGTCACTGAAGCACAGGTTAAACTGAGTCGGTCTCACTGAGATGTTTCATTCAGTCTCATCGAAAAGCCAAAAATTAAAGCATTTTGCACTAGTCGGTAGAATCGGGTTTCTACTTCGGTTTCACTGAGTTGGGCAATAATGTTGGAACCATTGGATTTTTCGAGAAGGCTATAAATACTCCTCCACCCCCTCTCACTCATTGGGAGAGCAATCCAAACAAAACTACACTTCCACCATTCATTTTCTATGAGAGAACCACTTACTCATGTGTTAAGATCAATGAATTACACTCCATCCAATAGATCCTTGTTTTCTAGCCTCCCCAAGTTGCTGTCAACCCAATCATCCTCTTTTACCAAGCCAAAATATGTGAGAGAGTGATTCAGTGTTGAGGAGACTATCTTTTGAAACACAAGAGGAAGGAGTTCATCATCAACAAACCATCTATTACCTTTTGGAGAGTGGTGTCTCCTATATTGGTTAGGTGTCGCATGGGAGCCTCCTAATCGTGTGGAGTTGAATCAAGAAGTTTGTAAGGACAAGGAGATCACCTACTTCGTGAAGATCTACCCCAAGTGAGGGTAGTCCTCCATGGACGTAAGCCATGATGTAGTAGACAAGTTCGCTTCTTTGTGGACCCTTCATGGACTCGCGCAACCGTTACCCTCCGTGGGTAGAAGTCTCCATCAACGTGGATATACGATAGTAACACCTATCAAAACCATGCCAAAAATCTTTGTGTCTTCAATGCATTTGATCTTCCTACTCTGCCATCCTTTACGTTTCTTGCAAATGCATGATATTTACTTTCCACTACTTGATCTCTAGATATACATGTGTAGGACTCATTGGGTGCAACTAACTTGTGCTAAAATCTGCGTGATTCTCAAGCAAATTAAAACTGCATAGTTTTCTTGTTAAGTGTCTATTCACCCGACCTCTAGACGTGTAGCGACCCGAACTGTAAGGTCGAATCTCCGGTGTTTCCGTACCATCCCGAGATCATGCTGGTACACACACGGTACATCAATGTATATATCAAAGGGAAATCACACAACATTATATTAATCGAAATCTCATATCGAGTCCTTTATTACAATAACCATTACAATAAAGTGGCCGAAGGCCAACTCATGAGAATAACTAAGTCTTGCGGAAGCGTCGAAGGTAGATGAGTCCATCTGACTCCAAGGGCATCTCACCGAGCGTAGAACGTGTCCTCACTCCTGGTCGGAAAAGTACTCTGCAACATGATACGTTGCAGCCGTGTAGGTCAGCATATGGAATATGCCGACAAAGTCACAAAAGAGGGGTGAAAAGATAATCATCTAGTCTACATGCTTATATGGCAGGTGGGGTGGTAAGTTTTTGCATAAAGCCAATTTTTCCTACATCAAGAGAGGGCTAAGCAAAAATATTACTAAGTTGGTTGATTAATGAGATGGTTCCACCAACCAATTCTCATACCCAAGTCATTAATACCCACATCATCATATTAATTGTGTTGAGAGTTCCGGAAGTTTCAGTTCCTTTGGCTCAAGTCGTCCATGACCGTGGACACAGCTAATCGATTAGGTTTGAGTACTCTGCAGAGTTTTGCACACGTTCCCCACAAGATTTGGTCGCCTCCGTTTGATTTCTCGCACTTCCGGGTGTCTGAGAAACGGATGACGAAAACGTGGTCTTCCAAAGGGTTTCCCCGCGACTCTGTCGGTGCCCATCCTTTCCTACTGTTCTTCTACATCTCGTAGCACCGCCTGTCCAGGGTCACCACGATATCCAACCAAGCCAGAGCCCATAATGACTTGTGGCTGTGCAGGTAAGCCTTGGGTCTTAAAGCATCCATCCATCTCTTTATGCCTGGGTGGACACTTTCCGCGTGAATACTGGCCATCTCCAGCATCACCTAGGCAAATCCACTGGTTTCTCCAGGGTGCCGTTCAACCATCATCCACCCAGAGGTATGTTGAAAACTCGGAGTCTTGAAGTCTTGATCATTATGTAGGTCTTGAAGTTATTACCTCACAACTCTCATGAATCACACATCCAACCACGTCTACTAATAGCATAGCAAAAAGTAAAACAACGTTTCCCGGGCCAATGTGTCAAGGGTTGAGAGGGATCCTACCACATGATACTACAACAAGTAACCAAGTTTCCAATTACCTACTTTGCATGCAATTGGGGGATGGAAGAACTAATGCAATAAAAACATGGGTAAAACATGATCAAGGTGACTTGCCTGATTGATGATCTTCGTACGTGAGTGACTCTAAGTAACAAGCCTCGCACTCCGGATAATCTAACGAAGCAAACAAGAGCACTCAATAAACATACAACAATAATAATATAACTCACAAACATCAACAATGAAATAGTAAACAATCAAGACAAAACAATGCACAAATCACAAGCAAGAAAACACCCAAATTTTTGTTTTCAAAAAAATGATGGATAAAACATTACTAACATAATGAAACCATTTGTATTAACCAAAACAATAGTTGACAGCAAGAAAACAATAAATATTTTATTAAATAAACAGAATAAAATCAATTTAAAGTTTGTTGGGAAAAACTTTAGTAAAGTTTTTTTTAAAGTTTTGATAAACACTATATGAAACAACTATAGTTTTACTAACAAAAGAGCAAAAACAAAACTTATTACTTATTAGCAAAACATGTTCTTAACAGAAAAGAATTTTACAAATAAACTTGTCTTATAAAACAGAATTAAATTATATAAAACTTGTTGAAAGAAAACTATTACTAACTAGTTGTTTTAATCAAATTAAACCTATTTGAAAAGAAGTTGTGATTCCTATATTAACAAAGAAATAAACTAAACAATTTTATTTTTTTATTAACAATACATAAAACACTAAATGTTTAATCAACAGAACCTACTAAACAAATTAAGACTAAATCTAAGTTAAACTAACTAAAACTAAGTAAATAAAACTGTACCATAATACTAGGCAGATTCTGTTTATAGCTAAAACACAAATCAAAATCATTCTAAAAATCCTCAAGCTAAGCAATCTGATAGCCCTAACTAATACCAAGCAGTAGCAAAAAGATTCAAATCAAAATCTATTTTTAAACTCTAGTTATTAAGATTTGAATGTTTTGGGCAAATTTGATTAAATTCAAATTTCATAGTTCAAATTTGAAATTTAAAAGTACAGGGTGGAACTACATGAAGAATGTGAGCTATTGCAAAAAGAATCAACTCAAAACATTAAATAGATTAAAAGTTATAGTTAAAACAATTTTCTAAAACATTCTGTTTAACTAAAACTAAACAAAAAGAAGAAAATTTCTACCAGACGGCCAGGGGTGACGTGGCACTATCCTATTGGTTGGCTAGCGCGTGTGTTGGATGGTCGCGGGCGGTCGACCGGACCGAAGAGGAAAACGATTCGGGGATTAAGTTGATCTAATCTGGGCCGTTGCTTCTGGATCGGAGGGAGGGGGTGAGCTCAAAGATTTTACCGGAGGGGGAGGTGGAATCCGGCAATGGTGACGACGGCCGGTGGTCGAGGACGTCGCCGGAGGGGTCTCCGGTGGTCGAGACGGAGCACGGTCGGGCCCAGACGACGGCGGAGATCCTCCGGTGCCGATTGGTGGTGTCGGAGAGGGGCGAGGATGACCGAGGCGATGGCTACGGGCGATGGGAGCTCCGGTGGTGGTGCAACTCCGGCGAGGAATTGGCGGCGGTCTGGTGACGGAGGAAGAGGGTGCTCGGGGGGAAATGGGGAGCGGAGGTGGCCGGCTTATATAGGGGTGTGCGGGGAGCGAGGAGGGGTGAGGAGAGGCGGGATCTGTGGGGGGAAAACGGCCGGCGACGTGGTCGGGCGAGAGGAGAGTGATGACCGCGCGGGGTCATCGGGCGGTTGGGGTGGGGTCCACCGCTCAGAGAGAGGGAGAGCGAGGACTGCGCGTCGGTCGGCCGGCTCGTATTAATTTCGCGAGTAACTGCCTGTGGGCCGGCCTGTTTTATTATAAAACCGTTACCGTTTTCATTTATTGATTTTCCTGCGCGTTTCAAAAACATTTAAAGCATTCAAATCATTTCTAAATATAGGGAATAAATATATTAAAATTAAAAGAATAATAAATGCCATTTAATGAACATTTTTATTCTGTCATTTGAACATTTAAAAAAATATTATTTTCAGAAATTGCCTATTTGCTTTTAAATCCTTTTGCAAATATTTTCAAAACAACCCCTGGTTTTTATTGTTCAAATAAATCACCAATTAGGTCCTGGTGTGGAGTGTCATGTTACTCCTCTCTTATTTGAACTTTTTACCAAGATTTCAAATAGGTGAAAGCAACACACTGAAAGTAGAAAGGGGTTTTAGAAATTCAGAGAAGGCATTTCAACTAATACATGTATTCAAGCAATGATGATGATAGATGCATAGCTATATTTCATAACATTCCAAAATGAAATTTTGGGATGTTACAAGACGCCACTGATGACCCAAAAGTATAGGCGATGTATCATAGTCCTTTCGGTAAGTAAGAGTGTTGAACCCAACGAGGAGCAGAAGGAAATGACAAGCGGTTTTTAGTAAGGTATTCTATGCAAGCACTGAAATTATAGGTAACAAATAGTTTTGTGATAAGATAATTCGTAACAGGTAGCAAGTAATAAATGTAGCAAAGGTGCAGCAAGGTGGCCCAATCCTTTTTGTAGCAAATTACAAGCCTGGACAAAATCTTATATAAAGCAAAGCGCTCCCGAGGACACATGGGAATTTCTGTCAATCTAATTTTCATCATGCTCATATGATTCACATTCGTTACTTTGATAATTTGATATGTGGGTGGACCGGTGCTTGGGTGCTGCCCTTACTTGGACAAGCCTCCCACTTATGATTAATGTCTCTTGCAAGCATCTGCAACTAAGAAAGAAGAATTAAGATAAATCTAACCATATCATGAAACATATGGATCGAAATCAGCCTCTTATGAAGCAACACATAAACTAGGGTTTAAGATTTTGTCATACTAGCAATCCATCATCTACTTATTACTTCCCGATGCCTTCCCCTAGGCCCAAATAACGGTGAAGTTTCATGTAGTCGACGTTCACATAACACCACTTTAGGAGAGACAACATACATCTCATCAAAATATTGAACGGATACCAAATTCACATGATTACTCATAACAAGACTTATCCCATGTCCTCAGGAACAAACGTAACTACTCAGAAAGCATATTAATGTTCATAATCAGAGGAGTATTAATTACCATTAAGGATCTGAACATATGATCTTCCACCAAATAAACCAACTAGCATCAACTACAAGGAGTAATCAACACTACTAGCAACCCACAGGTACCAATCTGAGGTTTTGAGACAAAGATCGGATACAAGAGATGAACTAGGGTTTGGAGAGGAGATGGTGATGGTCAAGATGTTGATGGAGATTGACCCCCCCTTGATGAGAGGATCATTGGTGATGATGATGACTTCGATTTTCCCCTCCCGAGGAAAGTTTCCCCGGCAGAACAGCGTTGGAAATATGCCCGAGAGGCAATAATAAAATGGTTATTATTGTATTTCCTTGTTCATGATAATTGTCTATTGTTCATGCTATAATTGTGTTAACCGGAAACCGAAATGCATATGTGAATAGATAGACCACAATGTGTCCCTAGTGAGCCTCTAGTTGGCTAGCTCGTTGATCAATAGATGGTCACGGTTTCATGACCATGGACATTGGATGTCATTGATAACAGGATCACATCATTAGGAGAATGATGTGATGGACAAGACCCAATCCTAAGCATAGCACAAGATCGTGTAGTTCGTCTGCTAAAGCTTTTCCAATGTGAAGTATCGTTTCCTTAGACCATGAGATTGTGCAACTCCCGGATACCGTAGGAATGCTTTGGGTGTGCCAAACGTCACAACGTAACTGGGTGGCTATAAAGGTGCACTACGGGTATCTCCGAAAGTGTTTGTTGGGTTGGTACGAATCGAGACTGGGATTTGTCACTTCGTATGACGGAGAGGTATCTCTTGGCCCACTCGGTAAGACATCATCATAATGAGATCAAAGTGACTAAGGAGTTAGCCACGGGATGATGTATTACAGAACGAGTAAATATACTTGCCGGTAACGAGATTGAACAAGGTATAGGGATACCGACGATCGAATCTCGGGCAAGTATCATACCGATAGACAAAGGGAATTGTATACGGGATTGATTGAATCCCCGACATCGTGGTTCATCCGATGAGATCATCATGGAACATGTGGGAGCCAACATGGGTATCCAAATCCCGTTGTTGGTTATTGACCGGAGAGGTGTCTCAGTCATGTCTACGTGCCTCCAAGACCCGTAGGTCTACACACTTAAGGTTCGATGACGCTAGGGTTATAGGGAAATAGTGTACGTGGTTACCGAAGGTTGTTTGGAGTCCCGGATGAGATCTCGAATGTCACGAGGAGTTCTGGAATGGTCCGTAGGTAAATATTCATATATAGGAAGTGAGGTTTTGGTCACCGGAAGACTTTCGGGCATCACCGGTAACGTATCGGGACCACCAGAAGGGTTTTGGGGGTCCACCAAGTGGGTCCACCGACACCGGAGGGCTGCATGGGCCACAAGTGGGAGGGAACCAGCCCTAGGTTGGGTGGTGCGCCCCCACAAGGGGACCAAGGTGCATCTTGAGGTGGGAGGGTGGCAAACCCTAGAGGCAGATGGGCCCTAGGCCTACCTAGGGCGCCGCCCCTCCCACTCCCTCCTTGGCCACCGCCCTAGATTGATCTAGGGTTGGCCACTGGCCCTGGGGAGGTGAATAGACTAGAGGGCGGTGAATAGACTACTAGTAGTAATTTAAAACCTAACCTTTTCCCAAGTTAATTGGTTGGCAGATTTTAACAGTTTTTAGCAAAGCTAGCAAGTCTAATAGTCCTACACATGCATGTTAACAAATATGGCAGCGGAAAGTAAATACATTGCATATGAAGTAAAGAGTTGAGATATGTAGATCAAACACAGTTGTAGACGCAAAGATTTTTCCTATGGTTCCGATAGGTGGCGCTATCGTACATCCATGTTTATGGAGTCTTCAACCCACGGAGGGTAACGGTCGCGAGAGTCCACAGAGGGCTCCACCCAAAAGGGGCCACGAAGTAGCAACCTTGACTATTCCATAACGGCTTCCGTCCATGAAGGACTAGCCTCACTATGGGTAGATCTTTACAAAGTAGGCGATCTCCTTGCCCTTACAAACTTCTTGGTTCACTCCACAACACGAAGTAGGAGGCTCCCAAGCGACACCTAACCAATCTAGGAGGCACCACCCTCCAAAAGGTAATAGGCTCGATAATGACAATGAACTCCTTGCTCTTGTGCTTCAAGATGATAGACTCCTCAACACCAATCTCTCTCACACAGGTTTGGCTTGGTAGAAATGATGGGATTGGTGGAAAGCAAATTGGGGAGGCTAGAAATCAAGATCCATATGATTGGAGTGGAAGATCTTGACCTCAACACAAGGGTAGGTGGTTCTCTCTCAGAAAATCTGATAGGATAGGTATGGAATAGTCCTGAGTGCTTCTCTGTCGAGCAAGTGGTGGTGAAGGGGTATATATAGGCATCCCCAAAAATCCAACTGTTACACACAAAATGACCAACTCGGTGACACCGATGTGTTAATCTAGGTGGTACCAAAGTGACCAAAAGGTGGCAACTTTCGAATCTCGGAGGGACCGATATACAATTCTTGGTTGCACCGATAAGGTGACCAACGGTCAGATTTCCAATCTTGGTGACGCCGATCCAACATTCTCAGTGGGACCAAAAATGTGAATTTGCGTAACAGAAAGTTGGCAACCTAAACTCGGTGGCACCGGTATGAAATCGGTTGCACCGAAGTGGCTAGGGTTTGGCAGAGTATGTCTAGGTTCTGGAATCGGTGGCACCAAAGTGGGAAAGTTGGTTGCACCGATTTTGAGTGTTGGGTATAGAATAGACTTTGGTGAGAGAGTTTGTGGATGTTTTTTGTGACTATCACTTATGCACGTTTGAGCATATTGTTCACCAACAAAACCTTACCCCCTTTTAATAGTATTGGCTTTCCTATGACTCAAAGTGATTTCTCCCAAATATAAAATGTAGAGTCCTCTTGCTTGAAGCTTGGCCAACCTATTTCCTTGCATCTTGGGGTATGTCCACAATCTCCTTTTGCCAATCCTTCTCCATAGACTGTATCTGAAATACACTAGGTAAAGGTGTCAGTCCAAGAGACAATGTATGTTGTCATGAATTATCAAAACCACCAAGGGAGCATGTTGTGCTTACAATCTCCCCCTTTTTGGTAATTGATGACAACATATAATCAAAGCTTCAAATAAGGATATGCATAGTTATACTCAAGACTTTGAAAGACACATGACTTAGACTTGTTCCCCCTAAATGTGTGCAGTCCTTTAAAGGATAGTTGCTTTTGAATGCATGAACACACAAAAGGTAGAAGGTATATAATAGGTCATGTGTATCTTGGCTACATGCATCAGATATATATGAATGAGAGGTATCTTTGTTCAAGACATCACTCTTGCAAACAATATGTGCAAGAAGAAAGAGGTCATCTTGATCAAGGATATGATGCATATACTTACCTTGAGTTCTTGAGCATCCTGGTAATAGAAACACACTTGAGAAAACAATGTTAGGAAACACAAGAGTATTCTACCAAACCGTAGAGCAATAGAACTCAAAATTTCCAAGATATGGAGGACATATAGAAAATAGTATTCCTTAGAATTGACATGTCTCCAAAATCATTTAGAATTTTCTCACCTTAGATATGAAAATAGGTTATCCTCTCCCCCTGTATCTTAGCATGTAGATATTAGGATTGGATAAGGTGAGAAGGGTCAAATATTTTCTTCTCCCTACTCTGATATTCTCCCCCTATTTATAAAGATATGAGTATGGATATTGTCTCTCCCTCTTGATCATATCTCCCCCTTTGCATAAGCATGTATCTCCCCTTTAGCATGAAGCTTTGGTCTTCTCCCAAAATGGTTGAAGCTTTGGTCTTCTCCCCCTTTGGCATTAATTTCCAAAAGGCTAATAACAGGGATAGATATAGGGATCATTGACTGAGAAGGGATCCTTGAGAACAAGGGTCATCGAAATGAAGGGATCATCAAAGTAACAGAAGTATTAATGATTACCGAGGGAACACAGAATTTGTAAAAGCAAATTCAAATGAAACAAAAAGAAAATCCGTGACTCCGAGATAGATAAATCAGTGGTACTGAGATGTTGCAGTGTAGCTTGTACGAAATTTTTGTAGAACTGAGATATCTGAGTCGGTGGCTCCAAAAGAGAAACCAAGTTTCTGTTTTTACAAAATCTAGAGAAAGATTTTCAGCGAAATGTGAAGTTTTTACAAGGGACATCAATTAGATAATATTGGAGTAGTTGTGAGAAGTCATGCAATTTAGAGCAAACCACCCCAGATTCTTAACTAGATGATGGGCGGTGACTAGGTCACCTATATTAGAGTATATCGACTTAGGAGCCAAGCAAGAATACTTGATCGTAGGTCGTACTCTATTTTAAGATCAAAATGTGGTTACCATTTTTCGATAAAGCATCTTAATGTCTTCATATCACTTGAGTTGCTTTAGCTCATTTCTTGGAGTAAAACCTTTTCAAGGACATGAGTACATACCTTTGAGTGATGTTGGCGACTTAGCTTGTAGATGAACTTGTTGAGGATGCTCGAGGTTGATGAAGATCATCTTGAGTTTTGAGCAATCCTTCTTGTTCTAGTTACCTAAAAAGATTAGTCATGCAAGGAAGAACAATAGATATATCTTATTGACATGATACCAATTTAGTGTGTGCAAATTGATCAAGTATATGTCAAGGATATGGTTGAGTGGCCTTCTTCCTTCCATCATCAAGAGGGGTTGTGGATACTTGGTAATGGCAAGATTTCTTATGATTGGAGTTGATGGCAATCTTGTGGAATGAAGTTTTTCAAGTTCCTACAAGAGATTAGATGCAAATACAAGGGAGCATAGAATTCCATGGCATAAGATGAAATGTCAAGATACATGGAAATATCAAGAAAGCTCATGCCCTTGCATGCAATCGAGTGAGTCTAGCTCAAGTTTGAAGCATCGATGATGTTCAACTCACTCCTCAAATGACAAAAGGTCTTCTCATCAAGTGGCTTAGTAAAGATATCTGCCAGTTGCTTGTTAGTACGAACATGCTTAAGATTAATATCTCCTTTGGCAACATGATCACGAATGAAATGATGTCAAACTTGAATATGCTTAGTTCGAGAATGTTGCACAGGATTATGACCAATTTTAATAGAACTTTCATTCCCACAAAGTAATGGAACATTTTTAACATGAATTCCGTAATCCTTAAGTGTTTGTGTCATCCAAAATAATTGCACACAACAAGATCCAGCAGCAATATACTTAGCTTCGGCAGTCGATAGAGATACCGAGTTTTGTTTCTTAGAGGACCAAGATACAAGAGATCTACCAAAAATTTGACAAGTACCCGAGGTGTATTTTCTATCAACCTTGTCGATGGCATAGTCCGAATCAGAATATCCGACAAGGTCAAAGGAAGATCCCTTGGGATACCAAATGCCAAAATTTGACGTTTGTATCAAGTATCTCACAATGCGTTTAACAGCTGAAAGATGACATTCTTTTGGTGCAGCTTGATATCTAGCACACATGCAAACACTCAGCATAATATCAAGACGAGATGCACATAGATATAAAAGTGAACCAATCATTGATCGATAAACTTTCTGATCAACCAGCTCATCCTCTATGGTAAGATCAACATGTCCACTAGTAGGCATAGGAGTTTTCATACCTTTGCATTCCTGCATGTTGAACTTTTTCATCAAGTCCTTGGTTTACTTAGTTTGAGAGAGGAAAGTTCCTTCTTTTGATTGTTTGATTTGCAAGCCAAGAAAGAATTTCAGCTCACACATCATAGACATCTCATACTTCTTGGACATCAACCTTCCAAATCTTTCACTAAATTGAGGGTTAGTGTAACCAAAGATAATATCATCCACATAAATTTGGCACACAAATAGTTAACCATTAACTCTTTTAGTGAATAAGGTTGCATCAATTTTACCAATTTCAAAACCTTTTCGATGAGAAACTTCGTTAAACACTTGTACCAAGCACGAGGGGCTTGCTTAAGACCATAAAGAGCTTTACAAAGCTTGTAAACATGACTAGGTTTCTTAGGATTTACAAAGCCAGGTGGTTGCTTAACATAAACCACTTCTTCAATCTCACCATTTTAAAATGCACTTTTAATATCCATTTGATAAAGCGTCATATCATGGTGATTGGCATAAACAAGAAGAATGTGAATAGCTTCAAGTCTAGCGACAGGGGCGTAGGTCTCACCATAGTCCATACCTTCGACTAGCGTGTATCCTTGAGCTACGAGACGAGCCTTGTTGCGCATGACTTGACCATCTTCATCTTGCTTGTTCCAGAATACCCATTTGGTTCCGATGATGTTATGTTCATCCTTGGGATTCTCCACGAGTGTCCACACTATTGGAAATATGCCCTAGAGGCAATAACAAAATGGTTATTATTGTCTTTCCTTGTTCATGATAATTGTCTATTGTTCATGATATAATTGTGTTAACCGGAAACCGTAATGCATGTGTGAATACATAGACCAAAATGTGTCCCTAGTGAGCCTCTAGTTGGCTAGCTCGTTGATCAATAGATGGTCACGGTTTCATGACCATGGACATTGGATGTAATTGATAACAGGATCACATCATTAGGAGAATGATGTGATGGACAAGACCCAATCCTAAGCATAGCACAAGATCGTGTAGTTCGTCTGCTAAAGCTTTTCCAATGTGAAGTATCGTTTCCTTAGACCATGAGATTGTGCAACTCCCAGATACCGTAGGAATGCTTTGGGTGTGCCAAACGTCACAACGTAATTGGGTGGCTATAAAGGTGCACTACGGGTATCTCCGAAAGTGTCTGTTGGGTTGGTACGAATCGAGACTGGGATTTGTCACTTCGTATGACGGAGAGGTATCTCTGGGCCCACTCAGTAAGACATCATCATAATGAGCTCAAAGTGACCAAGGAGTTAGCCACAGGATGATGTATTACAGAACGAGTAAATATACTTGCCGGTAACGAGATTGAACAAGGTATAGGGATACCGACGATCGAATCTCGGGCAAGTATCATACCGATAGACAAAGGGAATTGTTTACAAGATTGATTGAATCCCCGACATCGTGGTTCAGCCGATGAGATCATCGTGGAGCATGTGGGAGCCAACATGGGTATCCAGATCCCGCTGTTGGTTATTGACCGGAGAGGTGTCTCGGTCATGTCTACGTGTCTCGCGAACCCGTATGGTCTACACACTTAAGGTTCGATGACACTAGGGTTATAGGGAAATAGTGTACATGGTTACTGAAGGTAGTTCGGAGTCTCGGATGAGATCCCGAACATCACAAGGAGTTACGGAATGGTCCGGAGGTAAAGAATGATATATAGGAAGTGAGGATTTTGCCATCGGAAGTGTTTCAGCAATTATCGGTAACGTACCGGGACCACCGGAAGCGTTCCGGGGGTCCACCAAGTGGGGCCACCGGCCCTAGAGGGCTGCGTGGGCCGAGAGTGGAAGGGACCAGCCCCAAAGTGGGTTGGTGCGCCCTTCACCCTGGCCCAAGGCGTAGGAAGGTGGGAGGGAGGGGAAACCCTAGACCCAGATGGGCCTAATGCCCACTAGGGCTACGCCCTCCCCCTCTCCCTCTCTCTGGCCGCCGGCCAGATGGCATCTAGGGCCGACCGCAGCTCCTAGGGTGGGAACCATAGGGCAGCACCCTCCCTCCTCCTCCTCCTATATATAGTGGAGGGTTTTGGGGCTGCCAGACATGCGATTTCTTTCTCCCACGGCGCAGCCCTACTCCTCCCTCTCCTCGTCCTCCGTAGTGCTTAGCAAAGCTCTGCCGGAGTACCACACAGCTCCATCGCCACCACGCCATCATGCTGCCGGAGATCTCCCTCAACCTCTCCTTACTCCTTGCTGGATCAAGGCATAGGAGACGTCACTGGGCTGCACGTGTGTTGAACGCGGAGGCGCCGTTATTCGGCACTAAGATCGGAATCCACCGCGATCTGAATCGCTACGAGTACGACTCCACCAACTGCATTCTTGTAACGCTTCCGCTTAGCGATCTTCAAAGGTATGAAGATGCACTCTTCCCTTACTCATTGCTGGTTTCTCCATAGATAGATCTTGGTGAACACGTAGGAATTTTTTGATTTACTACTACGTCTCCCTACAGTGGCATCAGAGCCAGGTCTATGCGTAGAATCTATGCACGAGTAGAACACAAAGCAGTTGTGGGCGTCGATCTTGTTAATTTCCTTACCACTACTAGTCTTATCTTGATTTGGCGGTACTGTGGGATGAAGCGGCCCGGACCAACTTTACATGTACGCTTACGTGAGACCGGTTCCACCGCCTGACATGCACTTGTTGCATAAGGTGGCTAGCGGGTGTCTTTCTTTCCCACCTTAGTCGGATTGGATTTGATGAAAAGGCTCCTTATGAAGGTTAAATAGCAGTTGGCATATCACATTGTGGTTTTGGCATAGGTAAGAAACGTTCTTGCTAGAAACCCATACCAGCCACGTAAAAACTTGCAACTACAAATTAGAGGATGTCTAACTTGTTTTTGCAGCATATGCCTTGTGATGTGATATGGACAAAAGGAGGTGATGTGATGCATTTTGATGTATGAGATTGATCATGTTCTTGGAATAGGATTCATGACTTGCATGTCGATGAGTGTGACAACCGGCAAGAGCCATAGGAGTTGTCATATTTTATTGTATGACCTGCGTGTCAATCATAAACCCCATGTAATTACTTTACTTTATTGCTAAACGTTAGCCATAGTAGTAGAAGTAATAGTTGGCGAGACAACTTCATGAAGACACAATGATGGAGATCATGATGATGGAGATCATGGTGTCGTGCCGGTGACAGCGATGATCATGGTGCCCCGAAGAAGGAGATCAGAGGAGCAAGATGATATTGGCCATATCATGTCACTATATTGATTGCATGTGATGTTTATCATGTTTACATCTTATTTGCTTAGAATGACGGTAGTAAATAAGATGGTCTCTCAGTAAAATTTCAAGAAAGGCGTTCACCCTAACTATGCACCGTTGCTAAGGATCATTGTTCCGAAGCACCACGTGATGATCGGGTGTGATAGGTTCTAACGTTCGCATACAACGGGTGTAAGCCAGATTTACATACGTGAAACACTTAGGTTGACTTGACGAGCCTAGCATGTACAGACATGGCCTCGGAACACAGAAGACCGAAAGATCAAACATAAGTCGTCTAGAAGATGCGATCAACATGGAGATGTTCACCATGGATGACTAGTCCGTCTCACGTGATGACCGGACCCGGGCTAGTTGACATGAATCATGTATCACTTGGATGATTAGAGAGATGTCTATATAAGTGGGAGTTCATTAAATAATTTGATCATGTGAACTTAATTATCATGAACTCAGTCTAAAATTGTCTTCACAATCTATATTGTAGATCCAATGGCCAGCGCTAATGTCACTCTCAACTTCAACACGTTCCTAGAGAAAACCAAGTTGAAAGATGATGGAAGCACCTATGCGGACTGGGTCTGTGGCTTGAGGATCATCCTCATAGCTTCCAAAAGATTGTATGTCCTTGATGCACCACTAGGTGACCCATCCATTTTTCCAACGGACCAAGACATTATGAACGCCTGGCAGTCACGCTGCGATGATTACTCCCTTGTTCAGTGCGGCATGCTTTACAGTTTAGAACCGGGGCTCCAAAAGCATTTTGAGCAACACAGAGCATATCAGATGTTCCAAGAGCTGACACTGGTTTTCCAAGCTCATTCTTGTTGGAAATATGCCCTAGAGGCAATAATAAAATGGTTATAATTGTATTTCCTTGTTCATGATAATTGTCTATTGTTCATGCTATAATTGTATTAACCGGAAACCAGAATGCATGTGCGAATACATAGACCACAACGTGTCCCTAGTGAGCCTCTAGTTGACTAGGTCCTTGATCAATAGATGGTCACCGTTTCATGACCATGGACATTGGATGTCATTGATAACGAGATCACATCATTAGGAGAATGATATGAAGGACAAGACCCAATCCTAAGCATAGCACAAGATCGTGTAGTTCGTCTGCTAAAGCTTTTCCAATGTCAAGTATCATTTCCTTAGACCATGAGATTGTGCAACTACCGGATACCGTAGGAATTCTTTGGGTGTGCCAAATGTCACGACGTAACTGGGTGTCTATAAAGGTGCACCATGGGTATCTCCGAAAGTGTCTGTTGGGTTGGCACGAATCGAGACTGGGATTTGTCACTCCAAATGACGGAGAGGTATCTCTAGGCCCACTCGGTAAGATATCATCATAATGATCTCAATGTGACTAAGGAGTTAGCCACGGGATGATGTGTTACGGAACGAGTAAAGAGACTTGTCGATAACAAGATTGAACAAGGTATAGGGATACCGACAATCGAATCTCGGGCAAGTATCATACCGATAGACAAAGGGAATTGCATACAGGATTGATTGAATCCCCGACATCGTGGTTCATCCGATAAGATCATCCAGGAGCATGTGGGAGCCAACATGGGTATCTAGATCCCGCTGTTTGTTATTGACTTGAGAGGTGTCTCGGTCATGTCTACGTGTCTCCCGAACCCGTAAGGTCTACACACTTAAGGTTCGATGACGCTAGGGTTATAGGAAAATGGTATACGTGATTAACGAAGGTTGTTCGGAGTCCCGGATGAGATCCCGGACGTCACGGGGAGCTCCGGAATGGTATGGAGGTAAATATTGATATATAGGAAGTCCCGTTTTGATCACCGGAAAGTTTCCGGGCTCATCGATAGTGTACCGGGAGTGCCTGGAGGGTGCCGGAGGAACCCCGGGAGGGGTGTGACGACCAAAGGACTTCATGGGCTGTTAGAGGAGGTGTATCAGCCCTTATTGGGCTGGCAAGTCCTTTCGGAAAGTCCCATGCTGCTAGGGATAAAGAGATAAAGCTAAAGGAGATTCAAAAGGAAGAGATCCACCTCCCTTGTGTGAGGTAGACTCCTCCCTAGCTTCGGCCGAACCTCTCCTCCTTGGAGGAGGGGCCAAGGAAGCCCTCCCTCTCCCTCCTCCTATATATATCCAAGGTATTGGGGCTGATTTGAGAGACGATCTCTCTCTCCCACGGCACAGCCCTACCTCTCGTCTTCCTCCTCCGCAGTGCTTAGGCGAAGCCCTGCCGGAATACCTTGCTGCTTCACCACCACCACGCCGTCGTGCTGCTGTTGGAGCTCTTTCCCAAACTCTCCCTCCTCCTTGATGGATCAAGGTGCGGGAGACGTCACCGGGCTGTACGTGTGTTGAACGCGGAGGCGCCGTTGTTCGGCGCATAGATCGGAATCCACCGCGATCTGAATCACAGCGAGTACAACTCCACCAACCGCGTTCTTGTAATGCTTCCGCTTAGCAATCTTCAAAGGTATGAAGATGAAATCTCTCCCCACTCGTTGCTGGTTTCTCCATAGATAGATCTTGGTAATCGTAGGAAATTTTTGATTTACTACTACGTCTCCCATCAGTGGCATCATGAGCTAGGTCTATGCGTAGAATCTATGCACGAGTAGAACACAAAGTAGTTGTGGGCATCGATCTTGTTAATTTGCTTACCACTACTAGTCTTATCTTGATTCGGCGGTATTGTGGGATGAAGCAGCCCAGACCAACTTTACATGTACGCTTACGTGAGACCGGTTCCACCGCCTGACATGCACTTGTTGCATAAGGTGGCTAGCGGGTGTCTGTCTCTCCCACCTTAGTCGGATTGGATTCGATGAAAAGGGTCCATATGAAGGGTAAATAGCAATTGGCGTATCACATTGTGGTTTTGGCGTAGGTAAGAAATGTTCTTGCTAGAAACCTATAGCAGCCACGTAAAAACTTGCAACTACAAATTAGAGGACGTCTAACTTGTTTTTGCAGCATATGCCTTGTGATGTGATAGCACAAGATCGTGTAGTTCGTTTAATAAAGCTTTTCCAATGTCAATTATCATTTCCTTAGACCATGAGATTGTGTAACTCCCGGATACCCTAGGAATGCTTTGGGTGTGCCAAACATCACAACATAACTGGGTGGCTATAAAGGTGCACTACGGTATCTCCGAAAGTGTCTGTTGGGTTGGCACGAATCAAGACAGGGATTTGTCACTCCGTATGACGAAAAGGTTGTTGGTGTTGGGAGACGGAGTAGTAAATCTAAAAATTTCCTACGATCACCAAGATCTATCTATGGAGAAACCAGCAACGAGTGGGGAGAGATTGCATCTTCATACCTTTGAAGATCGCTAAGCAGAAGGGTTACAAGAACGCGGTTGGTGGAGTCGTACTCCCAGCGATTCAGATCGCGGTGGACTCCGATCTTAGCGCCAAACAACGGCGCCTCCGCGTTCAACACACGTGTAGCCCGGTGACGTCTCCTACGCCTTGATCCAGCAAGGAGGAAGGAGAGGTTGAGGGAGAGCTCTGGAAGCACGACGGCATGGTGACGGTGGAGCTGCGTGGTACTCCGGCTGAGCTTCGCTAAGCACTACGGAGAACGAGGAGGGGAGAGGTGGGGCTGCGCCGAGAGGAAGAGAGAACCGTGTTTTAAAACAGCCCCAAGGGCACCTCTATATATAGGAGGAGGAGGAGGTAGGGCTGCACCCTAGGGTCCCCACCCTAGGGTGGTGCGGCAGCCACCAGATGGCAATCTGGCCGGCGGACAAAGGGAAGAGAGGAGGAGGGCGTAGCCCTAGTGGGCCTTAGGCCCATCTGGGTCTAGGGTTTCGCCTCCCTCCTCTATTTCCTGTGCCTTGGTCCTCTTGAGGAGGCGCACCAGCACACCTAGGGGCTGGTTCCCTCCAACTCAGGACCATGGATCCCTCTGGAGCCGATGGGCCCACTTGGTGGACCCTCGGAACCCTTCCGGTGGTCCCGGTACACTACCGGTGACGCCCGAAACACTTCCGGTAACCAAAACCTCACATCCCATATATCAATCTTCGTCTCCGGACCATTCCTGGACTCCTCATGACGTCCGGGATCTCATCCGGGACTCCGAACTACCGTCGGTAACCACGTACACTATTTCCCTATAACCCTAGCGTCATCGAACTGTAAGTGTGTAGACCCTACGGGTTCGGGAGACACGTAGACATGACTAAGACACCTCTCTGGTCAATAACCAACAGCGGGATCTGGATACCCATGTTGGCTCCCACATGCTCCATGATGATCTCATCGGATGAACCACGATGTCGGCGATTCAATCTATCTCGTATACAATTCCCTTTGTCTATCGGTATGATACTTGCCCAAGATTCGATCGTCGGTATCTCTATACCTTGTTCAATCGCGTTACCGGCAAGTCTCTTTACTCGTTCCGTAACACATCATCCTGTGACTAACTCCTTAGTCACATTGAGCTCATTATGATGATGTCTTACCGAGTGGGCCCAAAGATACCTCTCCGTCACACGGAGTGACAGATCCCAGTCTCGATTCGTGCCAACCCAACAGACAATTTTGGAGATACCCGTAGTGCACCTTTATAGCCACCCAGTTACGTTGTGATGTTTGGCACACCCAAAGCATTCCTACAGTATCTGGGAGTTGCACAATCTCATGGTCTAAGGAAACGATACTTGACATTGAAAAGCTTTATTAAACGAACTACACGATCTTGTGCTATGCTTAGGATTGGCTCTTGTCCATCACATCATTCTCCTAATGATGTGATCCCGTTATCAACGACATCCAATGTCCATGGTCATGAAATCGTGACCATCTATTGATCAACGAGCTAGTCAACTAGAGGCTCACTAAGGACATTTTGTGGTCTATGTATTCACACATGTATTACGGTTTCCGGTTAACACAATTATAGCATAAACAATAGACAATTATCATGAACTAGGAAATACAATAATAACCATTTTATTATTGCCTCTAGGGCATATTTCCAACAGTCTCCCACTTGCACTAGAGTCAATAATCTAGTTACATTGTGATGAATCGAACACCGATAGCAATCTGGTGTTGATCATGTTTTGCTCGTGAGAGAGGTTTAGTCAACGGATCTGCGACATTCAGATCTGTATGCACTTTACAAATATCTATATCTCCCTCCTGAATGTAATCACGAATGGAGTTTAAGCGGCACTTGATGTGTCTTGTCTTCTTGTGAAAGGTGGGCTCCTTTGCAAGGGCAATAGCTCCAGTGTTGTCACAGAATAGAGTCATCGGGCCCACGCACTTGGAATTACTCCTAGGTCGGTGATGAACTCCTTGATCCAGACTCCTTCCTTTGTTGCTTCCGAAGCAACTATGTACTCCGCTTCACATGTAGATGCTGGCATGACGCTTTGCTTGCTGCTGCACCAGCTGACTACCCCTCTTTCAAAACATACACGTATCCGGTTTGCGACTTGGATTCGACCGGATGTGTGTCGAAGCTAGCATTGACGTAACCCTTTACGACGAGCTCTTTGGCACCTCCATATACGAGAAACATGTGCTTTGTCCTTTTCAGGTACTTCAGGATATTCTTGACCGCTGTCCAATGTTCCGCTCCGGGATCACTTTCTTACCTCCCTACCCAACTTATGGCAAGGTTCACATCAGGTCGTGTACACAACATGGCATACATAATAGAGCCTATGGCTGAAGCATAGGGTATGACACTCATCTCTTCTCTATCCTTTTCCGTGGTCGGGCATTGAGCCGTACTCAATCTCACACCTTGTAACACAGGCAAGAACCCCTTCTTGGACTGATCCATATTGAACTTCTTCAATATCTTGTCAAGGTATGTGCTTTGTGAAAGACCTATGAGGCGTCTGTTGGGAGACGTAGTAGTAAATCAAAATTTTCCTACGCGTCCCCAAGATCCATCTATGGAGGAACCAGCAATGAGTGGGAGAGATTGCATCTTCATACCTTTGAAGATCGCTAAGCGGAAGCTTTACAAGAACGTGGTTGATGGAGTCGTACTCGCAGCGATTCAGATCGCGGTGGATTCCGATCTAAGCGCCGAACAACGGTGCCTCCGCGTTCAACACACGTGCAGCCCGGTGACGTCTCCTATGCCTTGATCAAGCAAGGAGGAAGGAGAGGTTGGGGAAGGGCTCCAACAGCAGCACGGCGATGTGGTGGTGGTGGAGTAGCAAGGTATTCCGGCAGGGCTTCGCCTAAGCGCTGCGGAGGAGGAAGAAGAGAGGTAGGGCTTTGCCATGAGAGAGAGAGAGTTAAGAACTGTCCTCAAAAGGCCAAAACCTCAAGTATATATAGGAGGAGGGAGAGGGAGGGCTGGCTTGGACTCACCTCCAAGGAGGAGAGCTTCGGCCAAATCAAAGGGAGAGTCCACCTCCCACAAGGGAGGTGGATCTCCTCCTTTTCAAACTCCTTTGCCCTTATCTCTACTCCTCCAGCCGCATGGGCCTTTCTAGAAGGTCTTGGCCAGCCCAATAAAGGCTGGCACATCTCCTCTAAGGGACCACAAAGTCCTATGGTCGTCACACCCCTCCCGGGGGTCCTCCGGCACCCTCCCAGCACTCCCGGTACAATACCGATGAGCCTGAAAACTTTCCGGTGACCAAAACTGGACTTCCTATATATCAATATTTACCTCCGGACCATTCCGGAGCTCCTCGTGACGTCCAGGATCTCATCCGGGACTCCGAACAACTTTCGGTAATTACGTATACCATTTCCCTATAACCCTAGCGTCATCGAACCTTAAGTGTGTAGACCCTATGGGTTCGGGAGACACGTAGACATGACCGAGACACCTCTCCGGTCAATAACCAACAGCGGGATCTGGATACCCATGTTGGCTCCCACATCCTTCACGATGATCTCATCGGATGAACCACGATGTCGGGGATTCAAACAATCCCGTATACAATTCCCTTTGTCTATCGGTATGATAATTGCCCGAGATTCGATCGTCGGTATCTCTATACCTTGTTCAATCTCGTTACCGGCAAGTCTTTTTACTCGTTACGTAATACATCATCCCGTGACTAACTCCTTAGTCACATTGAGCTCATTATGATGTATTACCGAGTGGGCCCAGAGATACCTCTCCGTCACACGGAGTAACAAATCCCAGTTTCGATTCGTGCCAACCCAAAGGACACTTTTGGAGATACCCTTAGTGCACCTTTATATCCACCCAGTTACATTGGGACGTTTGGCACACCCAAAGCATTCCTACGATATCCGAGAGTTGCACAATCTCATGGTCTAGGGAAACGATACTTGACATTGAAAAGCTTTAGAAAACGAACTACACGATCTTGTGCTATGCTTAGGATTGGGTCTTGTCCATCACATCATTCTCCTAATGATGTGATCCCGTTATCAACGACATCCAATGTCCATGGTCATGAAACCGTGACCATCTATTGATCAACGAGCTAGTCAACTAGAGGCTTACTAGGGACATGTTGTGGTCTATGTATTCACACATGTATTACGGTTTCCGGTTAACACAATTATAGCATAAACAATAGACAATTATCATGAACTAGGAAATACAATAATAACCATTTTATTAGTGCCTCTAGGGCATATTTCCAACAGTCTCCCACTTGCACTAGAGTCAATAATCTAGTTACATTGTGATGAATCGAACACCCATAGCATTCTGGTGTTGATCATGTTTTGCTCGTGAGAGAGGTTTAGTCAACGGATCTGCGAGATTCACATCCGTATGGACTTTACAAATATATATATATATCTCCTTAATGTAATCACGGATGGAGTTGAAGCGGCGCTTCATGTGTCTTGTCTTCTTGTGAAATCTGGGCTCCTTCGCAAGGGCAATAGCTCCAGTGTTGTCACAGAATGTAGTCATTGGGCCCGACGCACTTGGAATTACTTCTAGGTCGGTGATGAACTCCTTCATCCAGACTCCTTCCTTTGCTGCTTCCGAAGCAGCTATGTACTCCGCTTCACATCTAGATGCCGCCACGACGCTTTGCTTACTGCTGCACTAGCTGACTGCCCCTCCGTTCAAAACATACACGTATCCAGTTTGTGACTTGGAGTCGTCCGGATCTGTGTCGAAGCTAGCATCGACGTAACCCTTTACGACGAGCTCTTCGGCACCTCCATATACGAGAAACATGTCCTTTGTCCTTTTCAGGTACTTCAGGATATTCTTGACCGCGGTCTAGTGTTCTGCATCACTTTGGTACCTCCCTACCAAACTTATGGCAAGGTTCACATCAGGTCTGGTACACAGAATGGCATACATAATAGAGCCTATGGCTGAATCATAGGGGATGACACTCATCTCTTCTCTATCCTTTGTCGTGGTCGGGCATTGAGTCGTACTCAATCTCACACCTTGTAACACAGGCAAGAACCCCTTCTTGGACTGATCCATATTAAACTTCTTCAATATCTTGTCAAGGTATGTGCTTTGTGAAAGACCTATGAGGCGTCTCGATCTATCTCTATAGATCCTAATACCTAATATGGAAGCAGCTTCTCCAAGGTCCTTCATTGAAAAACACTTATTTAAGTAGGCCTTTACACTTTCCAAAAGTTCTATATCATTCCCCATTATCAGTATGTCATCCACATATAATATGAGAAATGCAATAGAGCTCCCACTCACTTTCTTGTAAATACAAAGTTCTCCATAAACCTGTACAAACCCAAACGCTTTAATCACTTCATTAAAGCGAATGTTCCAACTCGGAGATGCTTGCACCAGCCCATAGATGGAGCGCTGGAGCTTGCATACCTTGTTAGACTCTTTAGGATCGACAAAACCTTCCGACTGCATCATATACAATTCTTTCTTAAGGAAACCATTAAGGAATGTCGTTTTGACGTCCATTAGCCAGATCTAATAATCATAAAATGCGGCAATTGCTAACATGATTCGGACAGACTTCAGCATCGCTACGGGTGAGAAAGTCTCATCGTAGTCAACTCCTTGAACTTGTCGATAACCCTTAGCGACAAGCCGAGCCTTATAGACGGTTACATTACCATCCCCATCAGTCTTCTTCTTAACGATCCATTTATTTTCAATGGTTCGCTTATCATCACGCAAGTCCACCAAAGTCCACACTTTGTTCTCATATATGGATCCTATCTCGGATTTCATGGCTTCAAGCCATTTGTTGGAATTCGGGCCCGCCATCGCTTCTTCATAGTTCGAAGGTTCACTGTTGTCCAACAACATGATCTCCAGGGCAGAGTTGCCGTACCACTCTGGTGCGGAACGTGTCCTAGTGGACCTTTGACGTTCAATAGTAACTTGATCTGAAGTTTCATGATCATCATTATTAACTTCCTCTCTAGCCGGTGTAGGCTCCACAGAAACAACTTCCTGTGATGCGCTACTCTCCGATTCGAGTGGAGGTACAATAACCTCATCAAGTTCTATTTTCCTCCCACTTACTTCTTTCGAGAGAAACTCTTTCTCGAGAAAGGATCCATTCTTGGCAACAAAGACTTTGCCTTCGGATCGTAGGTAGAAGGTATACCCAATAGTCTCTTTGGGATATCCTATGAAGACGCACTTTTCCGCTTTGGGTTCGAGCTTCTCAGGTTGAAGTTTCTTCACATAAGCATCGCATCCCCAAACTTTTAGAAATGACAGCTTAGGTTTCTTTCCAAACCATAATTCATACGGTGTTGTCTCAACGATTTTGACGGTGCCCTATTTAAAGTGAATGCGGCAGTCTCTAATGCATATCCCCAAAATGATAGCGGTAAGTCGGTAAGAGACATCATAGATCGTACCATATGTAATAGAGTGCCATTACGACGTTCAAACAGACAATTTCGGTGAGGTGTGCCAGGCGGCGTGAGTTGTGAAACAATTCCACATTTCCTTAGGTGCGTGCCAAACTCGTGACTTAAATATTCTCCGCCACGATCAGATCATAAGCACTTTATTTTCTTGTCACGTTGATTCTCTACCTCACTCTAAAATTCCTTGAACCTTTCAAAAGTTTCAGACTTATGTTTCATTAAGTAGACATACCCATATCTACTCAAGTCATCAGTGACGGTGAGAACATAACGGTAGCCACCACGAGCCTCGACACTCATTGGACCGCATACATCAGTATGTATTATTTCAAACAAGTCAGATGCTCGCTCCATTGTTCCGGAGAACGGAATCTTGGTCATCTTGCTCATGAGGCATGGTTCGCACGTGTCAAATGATTCGAAATCAAGAGACTCCAAAAGTACATTAGTATGGAGCTTCTTTATGCGTTTGACACCAATATGACCAAGGCGGCAGTGCCACATGTAGGTGGGACTATCGTTATCAACCTTACACTTTTTGGTACTCACAGTATGGACATGTGTAACATTACGTTCGAGATTCATCAAAAATAAACCATTGACCAGCGGGGCATGACCATAAAGCATTTCTCTCATATAAATAGAACAACCATTATTGTCAGATTTAAATGAGTAGCCATCTCGAATCAAGCGAGATCCAGATACAATGTTCATGCTCAAAGCCGGTACTAAATAACAATTATTAAGGTTTAACACTAATCCCGAAGGTAGATGTGGAGGTAGCGTGCTGACAGCGATCACATTGACCTTGGAACAATTCCCGACGTGCATCGTCACCTCGTCCTTTGCCAGTCTCCGCTTATCCCGCAGCTCCTGCTTGGAGTTACAAATGTGAGCAACTGCACCGGTATCAAATATCCAGGAGCTACTACGAGCGCTGGTTAGGTGCACATCAATAATAGGTATATCACATATACCTTTAATGTTGTTGTCCTTCTTATCCGCTAAGTACTTGGGGCAGTTCCGCTTCCAGTGACCGGTACCCTTGCACTAAAAACACTCAGTCTTAGGCTTGGGTCCATTCTTGTTCTTCTTCTTCCCGGCAACTTGCTTACCGGGCGCGGCAACAGCTTTGCCGTCCTTCTTGAAGTTCTTCTTACCCTTGCCTTTCTTGAAACTAGTGGTCTTATTTACCATCAACACTTGATGCTCCTTTTTGATCTCGACCTCCGCTGATTTCAGCATCGAGTACACCTCAGGAATGGACTTCTCCATCCCTTGCATGTTGTGGTTCACCACAAAGCTCTTGTAGCTAGGTGGAAGCGACTGGAGGATTATGTCAATGACCGAGTCATCCGGGAGATTAACTCCCAGCTGAGTCAAGTGGTTGTGTAGCCCAGACATCTTGAGGATCTGCTCACTGACAGAATTATTCTCCTCCATCTTACAGCTGAAGAACTTGTCGGAGTCGTCATATCTCTCGACCCAGGCATGTGCTTGGAAAACCAGTTTCAGCTCTTGGTACATCTCATATGCTCCATGTTGCTCAAAACGCTTTTGGAGCCCCGGTTCTAAACTGTAAAGCATGCCACACTAAACAAGGGAGTAATCATCGCAGCGAGAATGTCAAGCGTTCACAACATCTTGATCTGTTGGGAGAAGGGGTGGGTCACCTAGTGGTGCATCAAGGACATATAATTTCTTGGAAGCTATGAGGATGATCCTCAAGCCACGGACCCAGTCCGCATAGTTGCTTCCATCATCTTTCAGCTTGGTTTTCTCTAGGAACGTGTTGAAATTGAGGGTGACATTCGCGTTGGCCATTGGATCTACAATATAGATTGTAAAGATATTTTTAGACTAAGTTCATGATAATTAAGTTCACATAATCAAATTATTTAATGAACTCCTACTTAGATAGACATCTATCTAGTCATCCAAGTGAAACATGATCCATGTCAACTAGCCCGTGGCCGATCATCACGTGAGACGGACTAGTCATCCATGGTGAACATCTCCATGTTGATCGTATCTTCTATACGACTCATGTTCAACCTTTCGGTCTTCCGTGTTCCGAGGCCATGTCTGTACATGCTAGGCTCATCAAGTCAACCTAAGTGTATCGCGTGTGTAAATTTGGCTTACACCCGTTGTATGCAAACGTTAGAACCTATCACACCCGATCATCACGTGGTGCTTTGGAACATCGATCCTTAGCAACGGTGCACAGTTAGGGTGAACACTTTTCTTGAAATTTTATTGAGAGATCATCTTATTTACTACCGTCGTTCTAAGAAAATAAGATGTACACATGATAAACATCACATGCAATCAATATAGTGACATGGTATGGCCAATATCATCTTGCTCCTTTGATCTCCATCTTCGGGTCACCATGATCATCACTGTCACCGGCACGACACCATGATCTCCATCATCATGATCTCCATCATTGTGTCTTCATGAAGTTGTCTTGCCAACTATTACTTCTACTATTGTGGCTAACGTTTAGCAATAAAGTAAAGTAATTACATGGCGTTTATGATTGACACGCAGGTCATACAATAAAATAAGACAACTCCTATGGCTCCTGCCGGTTGTCATACTCATCGACATGCAAGTTGTGAATCCTATTACAAGAACATGATCAATCTCATCCATCACAATGCATCACATCACATTCTTTGGCCATATCACATCACAAGGCATATGCTGCAAAAACAAGTTAGACGTCCTCTAATTTGTAGTTGCAAGTTTTTACGTGGCTGCTATAGGTTACTAGCAAGAACGTTTCTTACCTACGCCAAAACCACAACGTGATATGCCAATTGCTATTTACCCTTCATAAGGACCATTTTCATCGAATCCAATCCGACTAAGGTGGGAGAGACAAACACCCGCTAGCCACCTTATGCAACAAGTGCATGTCAGGCGGTGGAACCAGTCTCACATAAGCGTACCTGTAAAGTCGGTCCGGGCCGCTTCATCCCACAATACTGCCAAATCAAGATAAGACTAGTAGTGGTAATCATATTAACAAAATCGACGCCCACAACAACTTGTGTTCTACTCGTGCATTGATTCTACGCATAGACCTAGCTCATGATGCCATTGTTGGGAGACGTAGTAGTAAATCAAAATTTTCCTACGTGTCACCAAGATCTATCTATGGAGAAACCAGCAACGAGAGGGGAGATATTGCATCTTCATACCTTTGAAGATCGCTCAGTCGAAGCATTACAAGAACGCGGTTGGTGGAGTCGTACTCGCAGCGATTCAGATCGCGGTGGATTCCGATCTCAGCGCCGAACAACGGCGCCTCCGCGTTCAACACACATGCATCCCGGTGACATCTCCTACGCCTTGATCCAGCAAGGAGGAAGGAGAGGTTGAGGGAGAGCTCCGGCAGCACGACGGCGTGGTGACGGTGGAGCTACGTGAACTCTGGTAGGGCTTCGCCAAGCGCTACAGAGAACGAGGAAGAGGAAGGGTTGGGCTGCACCGAGAGAGAAAGAAGTCATGTCTCAAATCAGCCCAAACCCTTGTGTATATATAAGAGGAGGGAGAGGGAGGGATGCCTTGGCCCCTCCTCCAAGGAGGAGAGGTTCGGCCGAAGGTGGGGAAGAGTCCACCTCCCACAAGGGAGGTGGATCTCCTCCTTTTAAATTCTTTTGCCCTATATTTCTTTACCCTAGCCGCATGGGCCTTTCTAGAAGGTCTTGGAAAGCCCAAAAAGGGTTAGCACACCTCCTCTAAGGGCCCACGAAGTCCTTTGGTCGTCACACCCCTCCCAGGGTCCTCTGGCACCCTCCCGGCACTCCCGATACACTATCGGTGAGCCCGAAAACTTTCTGATGACAAAAACTGGACTTCCTATATATCAATCTTTACCTCTGGACCATTCCGGAGCTCCTCATGACGTCCGGGATCTCATCTGGGACTCCGAACAACATTCAGTAATCACATATACCATTGCCCTATAACCCTAGCGTCATCGAACCTTAAGTGTGTAGACCCTACGGGTTCGGGAGACATGTAGACATGACCGAGACACCTCTCCGGTCAATAACCAACAGCGGATCTGGATACGCATGGTTGCTCCCACATGCTCCTCGATGATCTCATCAGATGAACCACGATGTCGGGGATTCAATCAATCCCGTATACAATTCCGTTTGTCTATCGGTATGATACTACCCCAAGATTCGATCGTCGGTATCTGTTTACCTTGTTCAATCTCGTTACCGGCAAGTCCCTTTACTCGTTCCGTAATACATCATCCCGTGACTAAATCCTTAGTCACATTGAGCTCATTATGATGATGTCTTACCGAGTGGGCCCAGAGATACCTCTCCGTCACACGGAGTGACAAATCCCAGTCTCGATTCGTGCCAACCCAACAGACACTTTCGGAGATACCTGTAGTGCACCTTTATAGCCACCCAGTTACGTTGTGACGTTTGGCACACCCAAAGCATTCCTATGGTATCCGGGAGTTGCAAATCTCATGGTCTACGGAAACGATACTTGACATTGAAAAGCTTTAGCAAACGAACTACACGATCTTGTGCTATGCTTAGGATTGGGTCTTTTCCATCACATCATTCTCCTAATGATGTGATCCTGTTATCAATGACATCCAATGTCCATGGTCATGAAACCATGACCATCTATTGATCAACGAGCTAGTCAACTAGAGGCTCACTAGGGACATTTTGTGGTCTATGTATTCACACATGTATTACGGTTTCCTGTTAACACAATTATAGCATGAACAATAGACAATTATCATGAACTAGGAAATACAATAATAACCATTTTGTTATTGCCTCTAGGGCATATTTCCAACAGAGGTATCTCTGGGCCCACTCGGTAAGACATCATCATTATGAGCTCAATGTGACTAAGGCATTAGCCACGGGATGATGTGTTACGGAACGAGTAAAGAGACTTGCCGATAATGAGATTGAACAAGGTATAGGGATAGCGACGATAGAATCTCGGGCAAGTATCATACCGATAGACAAAGGGAATTGCATACGGGATTGATTGAATCCCCGACATCGTGGTTCATCCGATAAGATCATCGTGGAGCATGTGGGAGCCAACATGGGTATCCAGATCCCGCTGTTGGTTATTGACCGAAGAGGTGTCTCGGTCATGTCTACGTGTCTCCCGAACCCATAGGGTCTACACACTTAAGGTTCGATGACGCTAGGGTTATAGGGAAATGGTATACGTGATTACCGAAGGTTGTTTGGATTCCCGAATGAGATCCCGGACATCACGAGGAGCTCCAGAATGGTCTGGAGGTAAAGATTGATTTATAGGAAGTCCAGTTTTGGTCACCGAAAAGTTTTCGGGCTCATCGGTAGTGTACCGGGAGTGCCGGGAGGGTGCAGGAGGACCCCCGGGAGGGGTGTGATGACCAAAGGACTTCATGGTATGTTAGAGGAGATGTACCAGCCCTTATTGGGCTGGCCAAGTCCTTCCGGAAAAGCCCATGCGGCTAAGGATAAAGAGATAAGGCTAAAGGAGATTCGGCCGAACCTCTCCTCCTTGGAGGAGGGGCCAAGGCAGCCCTCCCACTCCCTCCTCCTATATATATCCAAGGTATTGGGGCTGATTTGAGAGACGATATCTCTCCCATGGCACAACCCTACCTCTCTTCTTCCTCCTCCGCAGTGCTTAGGCGAAGCCCTGCCGGAATACCTTGCTGCTTCACCACCACCACGCCGTCGTGCTTCTGTTCGAGCTCTTCCCCAACCTCTCCCTCCTCCTTGCTGGATCAAGGTGCAGGAGACATCACCGGGCTGTACGTGTGTTGAACGCGGAGGCGCCGTTGTTCGGCGCTTAGACCGGAATCCACCGCGATCTGAATCGCAGCGAGTACAACTCCACCAACTGCCTTCTTGTAACGCTTCCCCTTAGCGATCTTCAAAGGTATGAAGATGCAATCTCTCCCCACTCGTTGCTGGTTTCTCCATAGATAGATCTTGGTGATCGTAGGAAATTTTTTGATTTACTACTACGTCTCCCATCAATTCCCGGGTCAAGAGATATGAAGTCTCCGACAAGTTCTTCAGCTGTAAGATGGAGGAGAATAGTTCTGTCAGTGAGCACATACTCAAAATGTCTGGGTTGCACAACCGCTTGACTCAGGTAGGAGTTAATCTCCCGGATGACTCGGTCATTGACAGAATCCTCCAGTCGCTTCCACCTGGCTACAAGAGCTTTGTGATGAACTACAACATGCAGGGTATGGAGAAGTCCATTCCTGAGTTGTACTCGATGCTGACATCAGCGGAGGTCGAGATCAAAAAGGAGCATCAAGTGTGGTTTTGGCATAGGTAAGAAACGTTCTTGCTAGAAACCCATACCAACCACGTAAAAACTTGCAACTACAAATTAGAGGATGTCTAACTTGTTTTTGCAGCATATGCCTTGTGATGTGATATGGACAAAAGTAGGTGATGTGATTCATTTTGATGTATGAGATTGATCATGTTCTTGTAATAGGATTCATGACTTGCATGTCGATGAGTATGACAATCGGCAAGAGCCATAGGAGTTGTCATATTTTATTGTATGACCTGCGTGCAATCATAAACCCCATGTAATTACTTTACTTTATTGCTAAACGTTAGCCATAGTAGTAGAAGGAATAGTTGGCGAGACAACTTCATGAAGACACAATGATGGAGATCATGATGATGGAGATCATGGTGTCGTGCCGGTGACAGAGATGATCATGGTGCCCCGAAGATGGAGATCAGAGGAGCAAGATGATATTGGCCATATCATGTCACTATATTGATTGCATGTGATGTTTATCATGTTTACATCTTATTTGCTTAGAATGACGGTAGTAAATAAGATGGTCTCTCAGTAAAATTTCAAGAAAGGTGTTCACCCTAACTATGCACCGTTGCTAAGGATCGTTGTTCCGAAGCACCACGTGATGATCGGGTGTGATAGGTTCTAACATTCGCATACAACGGGTGTAAGCCAGATTTACACACGCGAAACACTTAGGTTGACTTGACGAGCCTAGCATGTACAGACATGGCCTCGGAACACAGAATACCGAAAGGTCGAACATGAGTCGTATAGAAGATACGAACAACATGGAGATGTTCACCATTGATGACTAGTTCATCTCACGTGATGATCGGACACGGGCTAGTTGACGTGGATCATGTGTCCCTTGGATGACTAGAGAGATGTCTATCTAAGTGGGAGTTCGTTAAATAATTTAATTATGAGAATTTAATTATCATGAACTTAGTCTAAAAGTGTCTTTGCAAATTATGTTGTAGATAGCTCACGCTATAGATCCCCTGTCTTATTGATACATTCCTAGAGAAAAGTAAGGTTAAAGTTGATGGTAGCAATAATGCGAATTGGGTTCATGATTTAAGGATTGTCCTCATTGCTGCACAGAAGGCTTATGTCCTTGATGCACCGCTAAGTGCACCACTCCCTCAAGCGATGTCTGTAGATGTTGTGAACATATTGACAGGCACTTTCTGATGACTACTTGATAGTTCAGTGCGTCATGCATTACGACTTAGAATTAACGCTCCAAAACGTTTTGAACGTCACGGAACATATGAGATGTTCTAAGAGCTGAGATTGGGATCTCAGGTTCATGCCTGTGTTGAGAGGTATGAGACCTCCAACAAGATTCTTTGCCGGCGGGATAAAAGAGAATAGCCCAATCGGTGAGCATGTGCTCAGATTGTCTGGGTGCTACAATCACTTGAATCGAGTGGGAGTTAATCTTCTAGATAAGATAGTGATTAATACAGTTCTCCAAGTCACTGCCACCAAGCTACTGAAGCTTCGTGATGAACTATAAAATGCCAGGGATGGAGATAATGATCCCTGAGCTATTCGCGTTGTTTGACACCGCGAAGGTAGAAATCAAGAAGGAGCATCAAGTGTTGATGGTTAAGTGAAAACCACTAGTTTCAAGAAGGGCAAAGGCAAGAAGGGAAAACTTCAGGAATGACAAGCCAGTTGCCGCTCTGGTGAAGAAAGCCAAGGTTGAGCCCACACCCAGGACTATGTGCTTCTATTATGAGGAGAACGGTCGCTGAAGCGGAACAACCCTAGATACTTGGTAGATAAGAAGGCTGGCAATGTCGACAGAAGTATATTTGATATACATGTTATTGATGTGTACCTTGCTAGTACTCCTAGTAGCACTTGGGTATAAGATACCGGTTCAGTTGCTAAATGTTAGCAACTCGAAATAAAAGCTACAGATTGAATGGAGGCTAGCTAAGTGAAAGGTGACTATGTGTGTTGGAAGTGTTTCCAAGGTTGATGTGATCACCATCGCACGCTTTTTCTACCTTTGGGATTAGTAATGAACCTAAATAATGTTGGCAATATGCCCTAGAGGCAATAATAAAATGGTTATTATTGTATTTCCTAGTTCATGATAATTGTCTATTGTTCATGCTATAATTGTGTTAACCGGAAACCGTAATACATGTGTGAATACATAGACCACAACATGTCCCTAGTAAGCCTCCAGTTGGATAGCTTGTTGATCAATAGATGGTCACGGTTTCATGGCCATGGACATTGGATGTCATTGATAACGGGATCACAACATTAGGAGAATGATGTGATGGACAAGACCCAATCCTAAGCATAGCACAAGATTGTGTAGTTCATTTGCTAAAGCTTTTCAATGTCAAGTATCGTTTCCTTAGACCATGAGATTGTGCAACTCCCGGATACCGTAGGAATGCTTTGGTTGTGCCAAACGTCACAACGTAACTGGGTGGCTATAAAGGTGCACTGCGGGTATCTCCGAAGGTGTTTGTGGGGTTGGCACGAATCGAGACTGGGATTTGTCACTCCGTGTGACGGAGAGGTATCTCTGGGCCCACTCGGTAAGACATCATCATAATGAGCTTAATGTGACTAAGGAGTTAGCCACGGGATGATGTATTACGGAACGAGTAAAGAGACTTGCCGGTAACGAGATTGAACAAGGTATAGAGATACCGACGATCGAATCTCGGGCAAGTATCATACCGATAGACAAAGGGAATTGCATACGGGATTGATTGAATCCCCGACATCGTGGTTCATCCGATGAGATCATCGTCGAGCATGTGGGAGCCAACATGGGTATCCAGATCCCGCTGTTGGTTATTGACCGGAGAGGTGTCTCGGTCATGTCTACGTGTCTCCCGAACCCGTAGGGTCTACACACTTAAGGTTCGATGACACTAGGGTTATAGGGAAATGGTATACATGATTACCGAAAGTTGTTCGGAGTCCCGGATGAGATCCCAGACATCACGAGGAGCTCCAGAATGGTCCGGAGGTAAATATTGATATATAGGAAGTCCAGTTTTGGTCACCGGAAAGTTTTCGGGCTCATCGGTAGTGTACCGGGAGTGCCGGGAGGGTGCCGGAGGACCCCAGGAGGGGTGTGACGACCATAGGACTTCGTGGGCCCTTAGAGGAGGTGTTCCATCCCTTGTTGGGCTGGCCAAGACCTTCTATAAAGGACCATGCGGCTGGAGATAAGGAGATAGGGCAAAGGAGTTTGAAAAAGAGGAGATCCACCTCCCTTGTATGAAGATGCAATCTCTCGCACTCGTTTTTGGTTTCTCTATTGATGGATTTTGGTGACACGTAGGAATTTTTTTGATTTACTACTATGTCTCCCATCTAATAAATGTTATTTGGTGTTTGCGTTGAGCATGAACATGATTGGATTATGTTTAGTGCAATACGATTATTCATTTAAGTTAGAGAATAATGGTTATTCTGCTTACATGAATAATGCCTTCAATGGTCATGCACCCCATGGGAATGGTTTATTGAATCTTGATCGTAGTAACACACATGCTCATAAAGTTGGTACCAAAGATACAAAGTTAATAATGATAACACCACATTCTTGTGGCACTGCCACAAATGTCATATTGGTGGAAAGCGCATGAAGAAACTCCATGCTGATGGATCTTTGGACTCAGTCAATTTCGAATCGGTTAAGACATGCGAACCATGCCTCTTGGGCAAGATGACTAAGACCCCGTCTTCCGGTATGATGGAGCGGGCTAGTGGCTTATTGGAATTGATACATGTTGATGTATGTGGTCCAATGAGTGTTCAAACACGCAGTGGATATCGTTATTTTCCTTACCTTCACTGATGATTTGAGTGAATATGCCCTAGAGGCAATAATAAATGGTTATTATTATATTTCCATGTTCATGATAATTGTCTATTGTTCATGCTATAATTGTGTTAACCAGAAACCGTAATGCATGTGTGAATACATAGACCACAACGTGTCCCTAGTGAGCCTCTAGTTGGCTAGCTCGTTGATCAATAGATGGTCATAGTTTAATGAGCATGGACATTGGATGTCGTTGATGACGGGATCACATCATTAGGATAATGATGTGATGGACAAGACCCAATCCTAAGCATAGCACAAGATCGTGTAGTTCGTCTGCTAAAGCTTTTATAATGTCAGGTATCGTTTCCTTAGACCGTGAGATTATGCAACTCCTAGATACCATAGGAATGCTTTGGGTGTGCCAAACGTCACAACATAACTGGGTGGCTATAAAGGTGTACTACGGGTATCTCGGAAAGTGTCTATTGGGTTGGCACGAATCGAGACTGGGATTTGTCACTTCGTGTGACGGAGAGGTATCTCTAGGCCCACTCGGTAAGACATCATCATAATGAGCTCAATGTGACAAAGGAGTTAGCCACGGGATGATGTGTTATGGAATGATTAAAAATACTTGTCGGTAACGAGATTGAACAAGGTATAGGGATACCGACGATCGAATCTCGGGCAAGTATCATACCGGTAGACAAAGGGAATTGTATACGTGATTGATTGAATCCCCGACATCATAGTTCATCCGATGAGATTATCATGGAGCATGTGGGAGCCAACATGGGTATCCATATCCTGCTGTTGTTTATTGACGAGAGAGGTGTCTCGGTCATGTCTACGTGTCTCCCGAACCCGTAGGGTCTACACACTTAAGGTTCGATGACGCTAGGGTTATAGGGAAATGGTATACGTGATTACCGAAGGTTGTTCGGAGTCCCGGATGAGATACTGGACGTCACGAGGAGCTCCCGAATGGTCCGGAGGTAAAGATCGATATATATGAAGTCCTATTTTGGTCACCGGAAAGTTTTCGGGCTCATCGGTAGTGTACCGGGAGTGCCGGGAGGGTGCCGGAGGACCCACGGGAGGGGTGTGACAACCAAAGGACCTTATGGGCTGTTAGATAAAGTGTTCTAGCCCTTATTGGGCTGGGAAAGACCTTTGATAAAGGCCCATGTGCATAGGGATAAAGAGATAAGGCAAAAAGGAGTTTGAAAGGAGGAGATCCACCTCCCTTGTGGGAGGTGGACTCCTCCCCTAGCTCGACCGAAGCTCTCCTCCTTGGAGGAGGGTCCAAGGCAGCCCTACCTCTCCCTCCTCCTATATATACTTGAGGTTTTGGCTATTTTGAGACAAGATTTGATCTCTCTCTCTCCCACTGCGTAGCCCTACCTCTGTTCTTCTTCCTCCGCAGTGCTTAGGCGAAGCCCTGCCGGAATACCTTGCTGCTCCACCACCACCATGCCGTCGTGCTGCTATTGGAGATCTTCCCCAACCTCTCCCTCCTCCTTGCTGGATCAAGGAGCGGGAGACGTCACCGGGCTGTACGTGTGTTGAACGCGGAGGCGTCGTTGTACGGCGCTAAGATCGGAGTCCACCGCGATCTGAATTGCTACGTGTACGACTCCACCAACCGCGTTCTTGTAACGCTTCCGCTTTGCGATCTTCAATGGTATTAAGCTGCAATATCTCCCCACTCATTGCTGGTTTCTCCATAGATAGATCTTGGTGACACGTAGGAATTTTTTTGATTTACTACTACGTTCCCCAACATGCAGTTGCTCACATTTGTAACTCCAAGCAGGAGCTGTGGAATAAGCGGAGGCTGGCAAAGGACGAGGTGACGATGCGCGTCGGGAATGGTTCCAAGGTCGATGTGATCGCCGTCGGTACTCTACCTCTACATCTACCTTCGGGATTAGTTATAAACCTCAATAATTGTTATTTAATACTAGCTTTGAGCATGAACATTGTATCTGGATCTCGCTTGATGCGAGATGGCTACTCATTTAAATCTGAGAATAATGGTTGTTCTATTTATATGAGAGAAAGTTTTTATCTCATGCTCCGCTGGTCAATGGTTTATTTTTGATGAATCTAGAACGTTATGTTACACATATTCATAGTGTGAGTACCAAAAAGTGTAAGGTTGATAACGATAGTCCCCCTTACATGTGGCACTGCCGCCTTGGTCATATTGGTGTCAAACGCATGAAGAAGCTCCATGCTGATGGACTTTTGGACTCTCTTGATTTTGAATCATTTGACACGTGCGAAACATGCCTCATGGGCAAGATGACCAAGACTCCGTTCTCCAGAACAATGGAGCGAGCAACTGGCTTGTTGGAGATAATACATACCGATGTATGCGGTCCAATGAGCGTCGAGGCTCGCTGTGGCTACCGTTATGTTCTCACCCTCACTCATAACTTGAGCAGATATGGGTATGTCTACTTGATCAAATACAAGTCTGAAACCTTTGAAAGGTTCAAGGAATTTCAGAGTGAGGTAAAGAATCAACGTGACAGGAAAATAAAGTGCCTATGATCTGATCGTGGCGGAGAATATTTAAGTCACGAGTTTGGCACGCACTTAAGAAAATGTGGAATTGTTTCACAACTCACGCCACTTGGGACACCTCAGCAAAATGGTGGGTCTGAACGTCGTAATTGAACTCTATTGGATATGGTGCGATCTATGATGTCTCTTACCGACTTACCGCTATCATTTTGGGGATATGCATTAGAGACTGCCGCATTCACTTTAAATAGGGCACCGTCAAAATCCGTTGAGACGACACCGTATGAATTATGGTTTGGAAAGAAACCTAAGCTGTCGTTTCTAAAAGTTTGGGGATGCAATGCTTATGTCAAGAAACTTCAACCTAAGAAGCTCGAACCCAAAGCGGAAAAGTTCGTCTTCATAGGATATCCCAAAGAGACTATTGGGTATACCTTCTACCTCAGATCCAAAGGAAAAGTCTTTATTGCCAAGAATGGATCCTTTCTCGAGAAAGAGTTTCTCTCGAAATAAGTAAGTGGGAGGAAAATAGAACTTGATGAGGTAATTGTACCTCCACTCGAACCGGAGAGTAGTGCAGCACAGGAAATTGTTTATGTGGAGCCTGCACCGGCTGGAGAGGAAGTTAATGATGATGATCTTGAAACTTCAGATCAAGTTACTATTGAACACCGAAGGTCCACCAGGACACGTTCCGCAACAGAGTGGTACGACAACCCTGTCCTGGAGATCATGTTGTTGGACAACGGTGAACCTTCGAACTATGAAGAAGCGGTGGCGGGCCCGGATTCCAACAAATGGCTTCAAGCCATGAAATCCGAGATATTACCCATGTATGAGAACAAAGTATGGACTTTGGTGGACTTGCCCGACGAACGGCGAGCCATAGAAAATAAATGGATCTTTAAGAAGAAGACTGAGGCGGATGGTAATGTGACCGTCTATAAGGCTCGGCTTGTCCCTAAGGGTTATCGACAAGTTCAAGGAGTTGACTACGATGAGAATTTCTCACCCGTAGCGATGCTGAAATCTGTCCGAATCTTGTTAGCAATTGCCGCATTTTATGATTATGAGGTCTGGCAAATGGATGTCAAAACGGCATTCCTTAATGGCTTCCTTGAGGAACAATTGTATATGATGCAGCTGGAAGGTTTTGTCGATCCTCAAGATGCTAACAAGGTATGCAAGCTCTAGCGCTCCATCTATGGGTTGGTGCAAGCATCTCGGAGTTGGAACATTTGCTTTAATGAGGTGATTAAAGCGTTTGGGTTTATACAGGTTTATGGTGAACCCTGTATTTACAAGAAAGTGAGTGGGAGCTCTATAGCATTTCTCATATTATATGTGGATGACATATTGCTGATGGGAAATGATATAGAACTTTTGGAAAGTATAAAGGCCTACTTGAATAAATGTTTTCCAATGAAGGACCTTGGAGAAGCTACTTACATATTAGGTATTAAAATCTATAGGGATAGATCGAGACGCCTCATAGGTCTTTCACAAAGCACATACCTTGAAAAGATATTGAAGAACTTCAATATGGATCAGTCCAATAAGGGGTTCTTGCATGTGTTACAGGGTGTGAGGTTAAGTACGACTCAATTCCCGACCACGGCAAAGGATAGAGAAGAGATGAGTGTCATCCCCTATGCTTTAGCATTAGGCTCTATTATGTATGCCATGCTTTGTATGAGACCTGATGTAAACCTTGCCATAAGTTTAGTAGGGAGGTACCAAAGTGATCACGGAGCGGAACACTGGACAACGGTCAAGAATACCCTGAAGTACCTAAAAAGGACAAAGGACATGTTTCTCATATATGGAGGTGCCGAAGAGCTCGTCGTAAAGGGTTACGTCGGTGCTAGCTTCGACACAGATCCGGACGACTCCAAGTCGCAAACCAGATATGTGTATATTTTGAACGGAGGGGCAGTCAGCTGGTGCAGCAGCAAGCCAAGCATCGTGGCGGCATCTACATGTGAAGCGGAGTACATAGCTAGTTCGGAAGTAGCAAAGGAAGGAGTCTGGATGAAGGAGTTCATCACTGACCTAGGAGTGATTCCCAATGCGTCGGGCCCGGTGACTCTATTCTATGACAACACTCGAGCTATTGCCCTTGCGAAGGAGCCCAGGTTTCACAAGAAGACAAGACACATCAAGCGCCGCTTCAACACCATCTGTGATTACATTCAGGAGGGAGATATAGATATTTGTAAAGTACATACGGATCTGAATGTCGCAGATCCGTTGACTAAACCTCTCTCACAAGAAAAACATGATGATACACACCAGAATGCTATGGGTGTTCGATTCATCACAATGTAACTAGATTATTAACTCTAGTGCAAGTGGGAGACTGTTGGAAATATGCCCTAGAGGCAATAACAAAATGGTTATTATTGTATTTCCTTGTTCATGATAATTGTCTATTGTTCATGCTATAATTGTGTTAACCGGAAACCGTAATGCATGTGTGAATACATAGACCACAATGTGTCCCTAGTGAGCCTCTAGTTGGCTAGCTCGTTGATCTATAGATGGTCATGGTTTCATGACCATGGACATTGGATGTCATTGATAACGGGATCACATCATTAGGAGAATGATGTGATGGACAAGACCCAATCCTAAGCATAGCACAAGATCGTGTAGTTCGTTTGCTAAAGCTTTTCCAATGTCAAGTATCATTTCCGTGGACCATGAGATTGTGCAACTCCCGGATACCATAGGAATGCTTTGGGTGTGCCAAACGTCACAACGTAACTAGGTGGCTATAAAGGTGTACTACGGGTATCTCCGAAAGTGTCTATTGGGTTGGCACGAATTGAAACTAGGATTTGTCACTCCGTATGACGCAGAGGTATCTCTGGGCCCACTCGGTAAGACATCATCATAATGAACTCAAAGTGACTAAGGAGTTTGCCACGGGATGATGTATTACGGAACGAGTAACGAGACTTGCCGGTAACGAGATTGAACAAGGTATAGGGATACCGACGATCGAATCTCGGACAAGTATCATACCGGTAGACAAAGGGAATTGTATACGGGATTGATTGAATCCCCGACATCGTGGTTCATACGATGAGATCATCATGGAGCATGTGGGAGCCAACATGGGTATCCAGATCCCGTTGTTGGTTGTTGACCGGAGAGGTATCTTGGCCATGTCTACGTGTTTCCCAAACCCGTAGGGTCTACACACTTAAGGTTCGATGACGCTAGGGTTATAGGGAAATAGTGTACGTGGTTACCGAAGGTAGTTCGAAGTCCCGGATGAGATCCCGAACGTCACGTGGAGTTCCGGAATGGTCCGAAGGTAAATAATGATATATAAGAATTGAGGATTTGGCCACCGGATGTGTTTCGGGATTTACCGGTAACATACCGGGACCACTAGAAGGGTTCCGGGGGTCCATCAAGTGGGGCCACCGGCCCCAGAGGGGTGATTGGGCCGAGAGTGGAAGGGACCAGCCCCAAAGTGGGCTGGTGCGCCCTCCACCCTTGCCCAAGGCGCATGAAGGTGGGAGGAAGGGGAAACCCTATACCCAGATGGGCCTAAGGCCCACTAGGGCTGCACCCTCCCCCTCTCCCACTCTCTGGCCGCCAGCCATATGGCATCTAGGGCCGGCCGCAGCTCCTAGGGTGGGAACCCTAGGGCTGCACCCTCCCTCATCCTCTTCCTATATATAGTGGAGGGTTTTGGGGCTGCCAGACATGCGAGTTCTCTCTCCCACGGCGCAACACTACTCCTCCCTCTCCTCCTCCTCAGTAGTGCTTGGCGAAGCTCTGCCGGAGTACCACACAGTTCCACCGTTACCATGCCGTCGTGCTGCTGGAGCTCTCCCTCAACCTCTCCTTCCTCCTTGCTGGATCAATGCGTAGGAGACGTCATCGGGCTGCACGTGTGTTGAACGCGGAGGCGCTGTTGTTCGGCTCTAATATTGGAGTCCACCGCGATCTGAATCGCTACGAGTATGACTCCACCAACCGCGTTCTTGTAACGATTCCGCTTAGCGATCTTCAAAGGTATGAAGATGCACTCTCCCCTTACTCGTTGCTGGTTTCTCCATAGATAGATCTTGGTGAACACATAGGAATTTTTTTGATTTATTACTACGTCTCCCAACACACACTTCGTTCCTTTCGAAGTTGTGAATCTCTTCATGCATAGCGTTCACCCAATCCGTGTCTTCAAGAGCTTGTTCTACCTTCAAGGGATCAATGCTAGAGATGAAATAATAATGCTCACAGAAGTTTTCTAGACGAGTTTTAGAGCGAGTGATTCTCCCTATTTGTATACCACCAAAGGTTTGATTTAGGGGATGGTTCTTGGTCACTTGTGCTCGAACTCGGGTCAGATTTGGATTGTTGGTTGGTGGAGCTTCTTCTTCATCATCATCTTCATCATCTTCGTTGTTGTTGAAGGTGTCGTTCCCTTGAGGTGGTGGTGAAGGAGGTTGTGGTGGATCTTCATGATGCACTTCCTCCTCTTCATCATCTTGCCGTGTACCGCTTGTGGATGCCTTCATATCATGTTGTGGTTCACCTTGTCATGAAGTAGAGGCTTCCACTTGAGTTGATGAAGTACTTTCCTTCACCTCCATGGGATGAATCTTACCGATGGGTAAATCTAGGATAACTTCCGAAGGGTTCTTATCACCTACATCATTTGGCAATTGTTCGACTTGCGAACCATTAGATTCATCAAACTTCACATCTACCGTCTCTTCAACTTTTCGAGTGAAGTTGTTGTAGACACGATAGGTGTGAGAGTTCGATCCATAACCAAGTAGGAATCCTTCATGAGATTTAGGAGCAACTTTGGTACGACGATGCTTATCAAGAATGTAGTACTTAGAGTTGATTACCCGAAAGTATCCAACTTGGGGTTTGTTACCGGTGAGTAGCTCGTATCCGTTTTACCGAGAAGCTTGTGCAAGTAATGTCGTTTTGTGGCATGACATGCTGTTTCCACGGCTTCTACCCAAAAGTGTTTTGGCGTCTTGTATTCGTCGAGCATCGTTCTTGCCATCTCAATGAGTGTCCGGTTCTTCCTCTCAACAACTCCATTTTGTTGAGGTGTGTACGTGGCCGAGAACTCATGTGAGACACCTTCTTCGTCAAGAAAGGTATCCACATGGGTGTTCTTGAACTCAGATCTGTTATCGCTCCGAACCTTCTTGATCTTCACTTCAAACTAATTTTGCGCTTTGCGAGCGAAGTTCTTGAAGATATTTTGAACCTCCGACTTATCATCAAGGAAGAATACCCACATAAATCTGGAAAAATCATCAACTATAACTAGACCATAGGAATTTCTATCGAGACTCTTGTAAGCATTGGGACCAAAAAGATCCATGTGAAGTAACTCGAGTGGTCTCCTAGTAGTCATGATATTCTTAACAGGATGACTTCCACCTACTTGCTTTCCAGCTTGACAAGCACTACAAAGTCTATCTTTGTCAAAGATAACATCTTTAACACCAAGTATATGATCACCTTTGATAAGTTTGTCTAAGTTGCGCATGCCAACATGTCCTAATCTTCTATGCCAAAGCCAACCTTTAGAAGATTTAGCAATTAAACAAGTGCGAGGTTTGGATCTTTTAGTGAAATCGACAATGTATAGATCACCTCTACGGATACCGATAAAGACGATTTTATGATTATCTTGACGAAATACTTGGCAATCTACTTTCCTGAATAGAACATTGAAACCGAAATCTGCAAGTCTAGATACGGAAAGAACATTGTAACCAAGGGATTCAACAAGCATAAAATTTTGAATAGAGCTATCATTGGATATGGCCACCTTACCAAGGCCAACTACTTTACCCTTAGAGTTGTCTCCAAAGGTCACGTACCTTTGAGGACCTTGATTAGGCGTGATTTCTTGGAACATGTCTCTATCACCAGTCATATGATCCGTACATCCGCTGTCGAGAATCCACTCTTTTCCTCCGGACATGTAATCCTTAAGGTTTTCCATAAGACTTAGATTCTTCATGATCTTCTCAAACTCGATGTCGAACAACTCATCTTCTTCATAATAGCCATGTTCCACATTGTCATCATCAAGTGGGAAATGCTCATCATAAAGAACAAGAGATTTGTTAGAATAGTGATCATGACAATGTTCAAGTTTATGAGTGCGAATGGCTTCAAAGATAATGTTGTTGATAGTGGTGACATCTCCTTTAGTACGCATAAGATCACGAAGTTCAAATAGGCATTTATCAAAGTTTGGATCACTAGGCTTCATTTTGTGAAAAGCAATGGCTTTATGAAGAATTTCATCTAGATTCCCTAGGGAAAGATTTGGATATCATTTCTCTAAATCAGTCCATAAGGTATATGCACATGCAAAGTTCTTCATTTGAGAAAGCACGAATCTTGGTAAACCTCTAATGATAAGATTGACAGTTCTTAGGTTACCAAGCATATTAATTTCCTCTTCGTGTGTGGGATGCAATTCATCAATAGGAGGCTCATAGGGGCGCATAACATATTTGCTTAGTTGAAATTCATTAAACAGCTCAAGCATCAAAGATTTCCATTGACTATAGTACTCTCCATCAAGAATGGGCACTCTACAACTCGAACTCCCTATACTAGACACATCCATCTTCCTCCTCGGTGATTAAACCGAAGCAATGGAGACCAATGCTCTGAAACCAATTGAAGGATCACTAGAAGAGTGTCTAGAGGGGGGGTGAATAGACTACTAGCAGTAATTTAAAAACTAACCTTTTCCCAAGTTAATTGGTTGGCAGATTTTAACATTTTGTAGCAAAGCTAGCAAGTCTAACAACCCTACACATGCATGTCAATAAATATGGCAGCAGAAAGTAAAGACATTGCATATGAAGTAAAGAGTTGAGATAGGTAGATCAAACGCAGTTGTAGACGCAAAGATTTTTCCCGTGGTTCCGATAGGTGGCGCTATCGTACATCCACGTTTATGGAGTCTTCAACCCACGAAGGGTAACGGTCACGAGAGTCCACAGAGGGCTCCACCCAAAAGGGTCCACGAAGTAGCAACCTTGACTATTCCATAACGGCTTCCGTCCACGAAGGACTAGCCTCACTATGGGTAGATCTTCACGAAGTAGGCGATCTCCTTGCCCTTACAATCTTCTTGCTTCACTCCACAACACGAAGTAGGAGGCTCCCAAGCGACACCTAACCAATCTGGGAGACACCACCCTCCAAAAGGTAATAGGCTCGATAATGACGATGAACTCCTTGCTCTTGTGCTTCAAGATGATAGACTCCTCAACACACAATCTCTCTCTCTCATAGGTTTGGCTTGGTAGAAGAGATGGGATTGGTGGAAAGCAACTTGGGGAGGCTAGAAATCAAGATCCATATGATTGGAGTGGAAGATCTTGACCTCAACACAAGGGTAGGTGGTTCTCTCTCAGAAAATATGATAGGGTAGGTATGGAATAGTCCTGAGTGCTTCTCTGTCGAGCAAGTGGTGGTGAAGGGGTATATATAGGCATCCCCAAAAATCCAACCGTTACACAAAAAATGACCAACTCGGTGACACCAATGTGTTAATCTCGGTGGTACCGAAGTGACCAAAAGGTGACAACTTTCGAATCTCGGAGGGACCGATATACAATTCTCGGTTGCACCGATAAGGTGACCAACGGTCAGATTTCCAATCTCGATGATGCCGATCCAACATTCTCGGTGGGACCGAAAATGTGAATTTGCGTAACAGAAAGTTGGCAACCTAAACTCGGTGGCACCGGTATGAAATCGGTTGCACCAAAGTGGCTTGGTTTTGGCAGAGTCTCTCTAGGTTCTGGAATCGGTGGCACCAAAGTGGGAAAGTTGGTTGCACCGATTTTGAGTGTTGGGTATAGAATAGACTTTGGTGGGAGAGTTTGTGGATGTGTTTGGTGACTATCACTTGTGCACGTTTGAGCATATTGTTCACCAACAAAACCTTACCCCCTTTTAATAGTATTGGCTTTCCTATGACTCAAAGTGATTTCTCACAAATATAAAATGTAGAGTCCTCTTGCTTGAAGCTTGGCCAACATATTTCCTTGCATCTTGGGGTACGTCCACAATCTCCTTTTGCCAATCCTTCTCTATAGACTGTATCTGAAATACACTACGTAAAGGTGTCAGTCCAAGAGACAATGTATGTTGTCATGAATTATCAAAACCACCAAGGGAGCATGTTGTGCTTTCAGAGGGAACCCTAGGGCTGCCGCACCCCTCCTCCTTCCCCATATATATGTGGGGTTTTGGGGGCTGCCAGACACACAAGTTCTCTCTCTCTTGACGCAGCCCTACCCCTCCTCTTCCTCATTCTCCGCGGTGCTTAGCGAAGCCCTACCGGACACCAGGCAACTCCACCATCACCACACCATCGTGCTGCCGGAGCTCTCCCTCAACCTCTCCTTCCTTCTTGCTGGATCAAGGCATAGGAGACGTCACTGGGCTGCACGTGGAGGCGCCGTTGTTCGGCGCTAAGATCAGAATCCACCGCGATCTGAATCACTGCGAGTATGACTCCACCAACCGCATTCTTGTAACGCTTCCGCTTAGCGATCTTCAAAAGTATGAAGATGCACTTTCCCCTTACTCGTTGCTGGTTTCTCCATAGATGGATCTTGGTGAACACGTAGGAATTTTTTTGATTTACTACTACGTCTCCCAACAAACAGCTCCGCCGAAGCCCTAGATTGGTTCTGCCCAAGTTCTGCCTCGAGATGGCGGTGCTTCGTCCCGAAACCTATCTTATGATTTTTTCCAGGTCAAAACCGTTCATATAGCAGAAGATGGGCACCGGAGGGCTACCAGGCGGCCCACAAGCCATAGGGGCACGACCAGGGGGGTAGGCGCGCCCCCAGGCTTGTGACCTCTTGGTGGGTCCCCTCTGGTATTTCTTTTGCCCAATATTTGTTACATATTCCAAAATAATTCTCCTTAAATTTTCAGTACTTTTGGAGTTGTGCAGAATAGGTCTCTCATATTTGCTCCTTTTCCAGTCTAGAATTCCAGCTGCCGGCATTCTCGCTCTTCATGTAAACCTTGTAAAATCAGAGACAAAAGGCATAAGTATTGTACCATAATGTGTAATAACAGCCCATAATGCAATAAATATCAATATAAAAGCATGATGCGAAATGGATGTATCAGCCACTTCTCGATCCCAAAATGTTTGTTACATCTACCAAAACAAACATGAAATAGAAAATGGTACATGATCTGAGTGGGCATGGTGAGCGGCCAAGAGTACTACCCATCAGCTCCCAAAACCACAAGGGGAATAGCAAGCGACTACTGCTACCCCAACATATACCATACTCTAACTCCATTTCCTAGGATTCTACAAGCCAAATCTTCAAGAGATGTATTATTAAATCTAGGTTTATCATCATAAGTTTCATACAATTGTAACTAATACCAAATGGAAAACCTTTAGCAAAATGAAGTCTTCAACAATAGCTTGGTCATGGAAAAAAGACTTTTTTTGTAAGTCCCAAAACTCCATCCTTGCATCGCCTCGAAAACCTCATTGTCAACCAGCTCAACCATTGTTATGTCCCACTTCGTTGTTCTTTGTCTTTTCGGGTTTATGTGCAAAAAATTCCAATCATGCATCCATTTGATATGGGTAGGATGATCAATCAACTTGTTCTTATGGAATATAATATTTTTTCTCAATTTCTCGATAGTCCATAAGATAGAAAAAACACCAACTATAACAAATTGTTTCTCATTTTTTTAAATTTTAGTATCCTAGGCAATTTTAGGATTTTTAGTAACCTATCATGCATCCGATACGTGCAAGTCTAGAAGAGTAGTCATCAAAAAGTAAACACATGCAAGTATAAGTAAGAAGGTAGAGTTGGAGATATGCAAACACATGTTGGTTTGGTGAATTTTTCCCATGGTTCCTATAGATGTGGTTGTCTTACATCCACGTTGATGGAGGCTTCGATTGATGGAAGATGTATGATCACAAGGATCATGATTGTGAGATCCCACTAAGGGACGGTCCACAAGGACACTCACCCATGAAGGTTCTACTAAAGTGCAACCAATCTATTCCACCATGGCTTATACCAACAAGTACTAGCTTGAGTAAAGGTAGATCTTAATGAAATAGGCAATCTTCGAGCCCTAACAAACTTCTTTGTTTCTTTGAAATCTTGAAGACTCCCAAGAACCTAGCCTATCTAGGAGGAAAATACCCTTCAAAAGAAATAATGTTGAGATTGCTTAGTGATGGATCCCTTGCTCTAGCGTTTCGAAGACAATCTGCTCAACATTCAAAGTCTCTCAAGATTCCGCTTTTGGATTGGAGAAGTAGGAGTGAAAAGCGGGAGGGGGTCATACCTTGAAGGATGGGCTTGGATTGTCAGAGCAGAAAGACCTTCGAAATCAACATAAGGAGGTGAAGTTCTCTCCCGGGACATATGACGGGAGTAAAGTTTGCTTCGAGCGAACATGTGGGATAGGTGGGGGTATAAATAGGCTAGACCAGAAATATGATCACTACAAACTTTATTGCATGTCTCGAATGCTCTGTCGGAGGCTTCGATGAGTAGAAAAGGAGGCAACTTTCAGTTGAATCGGTGAGTCTGAAAGGAAGCGGTTTGGAGCCTCCAAGTACATACCTTGGCAATGGCACATTCATTGTTACCACATCAAAAATTCTGAGCGGAGGGATTTGGAAATTCAGTGAGGGCAACAAACGGTTTACTAGGTGCTTCAAAAATTTCTAATAGAATAATAGCTGGTACATTCGAATAATCATTATTTGCAACGACTATATCCGGAGAACCACTCGAGGATTCTGGATTGAAGAGATTGATACTTCAAAGTTTGAAAATTGGGTAGATATAGCAAAGGAATCGTGGAGTCTTTTGAGGACATTGGAGTTTGATCTTGAAGCACACGAGAAAAGAAATTCATCACGACATCCTCATTCCCTTTTGATAGTATTGGCATGCCTATGAACTCAAAGCGACTTTGAATCATTAAAAGAAAAATGCAAAATCCTTGGGCCTCGCCAACATTGTCTTCATGCATGTATATTTGTAGGGGTCACCTTCCATTACTTTTTTTGACACGTGGAATAGTAAGAGAGGCTCCTACTGTGAATTAAATTAATAAAATGGGGTCTTGTACATCAAATCAAATACAATCCATCCCCTTTGTGTGTGGAGGAGGAGAGGGGGATGGATTACAACTATTCTAAGGAGTTTAAGAAGGTTTTGTGGTTATCTCCCACTCTATAAGTTAGGAGGGAAAGACCCTCTTTTAGTCTAGAAAGCCAAGAGCTTCTTGAAGGTGTTATTTCCCTGGAGTGTTTAATATTTCATTCCTTCCAAATGCTCCAAGCTGCTTGCAAAAAAAATTCTATAAACATTGGTCTCCTCCGAAATATTCTTGTAGACTCCATCCATTGTAGCCTGTAGTTCTACATGTTCCATTGGATGCCCAGTCTTGTCCATTACTTTTTTACAACCACAAGGAACTTTCCTCACTTAACATAGATAAAACATTGGTTCCTTGAGATATGTTGGCATTAATTATCAAAACCTAACAAAGGAATTAGATGCACTTTTAAAGTCTCTAGGAAGAATACGATGCAGTAATTAAATGCCCGGTAGGATATCCTTAAGCTAACCCTATGAATCATATGTGGCAAGGTTGGACAATAGATCCTTGATGTGATGGTAGTCAGTCATAGTGTTACTAGGATGCCCATTGTCTATCCAAGACATTAGGGCATCTCCAACATGGATCACCAAAATCTTCAAACAAGATGGTTTTTCGACATTTGAGGTCTCCGACGCTAGTCATAAAATATTCTCGACCAACCTAAATGTCCAAAATCTCATAACCGTCCTTAACCGAGAGGAGCTATGTGGGAGTCGTCCCACTCTCAATTGTACCACATCTTCTCAATACTTACATCTCACACCTAACTCTTTCTCCTCTTGGTCCACGTGACACATTGTGAGTCATAGCTCACAGTCTAGATTTGAGTGACACAGTTCGATGACTGGGTTATTGACAAACATGTTCGAACGTATTTATTGATATTCAATGAGGTCCATTTGGGTCAAATATGGGTAGTCCATCGTCGTTAGAGCATTTACAATCGGACTTCGTAAATTCGGCCCCTCAAACGTCCGCGGACGTGCCCAGGCACGTCCGCCGGCACTCACCGGTCACACCTCAAATTCCCCTTCTCACAACCGAACACCTCAATTAGCATACCTCAAATCCATACAAAGTCATGCAACTACGTAAATGATGCAACACACACTGTCTGACTATGACATCAGGACATGTCATCTGACTATTACATCAGGACATGCCATCGCCCTCCAACCCACACGAGATGACACCTCAGTCGACGGTCCAGACTGATCGGAGTCAAATCAGTTGCTTGTCATAACGAGAAATGCCGGAGATCGTTGGACGGGACCTTGGGGAGCGGAGTGTGGTCCGGGGAGCGGATGGGGACAAATATATATGAGGCCGGGTGGGCCAGCGTGGGTCGGATCCGACGTGGTTGACGCACCTCATCGCACGCGGGCCTCCCCATATCAATCCCATATTCGGGTTGGATATGAGGGATGCCAGTCAGCCCGGGCATTTGAGGTCAGTTTGACCGCCTGTTTGTGTCAATCTTTTGTTGACTCGATAATGACTAGGCCGTCCGCCCGGGCACGCCTGACTATATGTAGAACTACATGCAACATCCAATTCATCCAAAGCTTAAGCTGATGGGGAAAGGTGGGCTATGCATTTAGACATCAACACTCCCTCTCACATGTGGCTCCCTTGGAACTAAGTATGGACCGAAAGTGGGTTGTAAATTTTATTTTCAAATTGCGTCAGTCGGGTCTTGAACTCAAGACCACTTGGCTCTGATACCATGTATAACTTTACGCACCAGCGAGTTCACTTAAAAGCTCAAATTGATGGAAAAGATGAGCTAGCATTTATACGTCAACACCATAGATGCTTTTAGAGCATCTACAGTCGGGCGCCCAAACCCTCCTCAAACGCCCGGGCAGCCCGCTCGGTCACCGATCGATCACTAAATTTCGACCCAGCCGGGCGTCTTAAACGAGTTTGAAATGCCCGGGCTGAATGACACCTCTCATGTCAAGCTCAAATATGGGGTGGATATGAGGGTGCCTAGGCACGCCTGCCACGTCGGCCTGGCCCGCGTCGACCCCACATATGTTCGTCCCCATCCGCTCGCTGGACCAAACCCTAGCCACTTCACTCCACACCCCTCCACTCCCATCCGCCACCCAAGCTCACCTCCAGCGATCTCCGACATGACAGGCAACGGATCCGACTCCTTCACCTCCAGATCCATCGACCATGAGCTCATCCCACGCCGTCATGAGGAGAAGATGGTCGTCTGGCTTGCGCTCCGCCGCTCCTGGGAGGCGGCAACCCGACGGCGGTGCTTGGACTCACAATGTCGGGAATTCATTGCGTCTTCACAGCCGATGCATGGATCCGGCGTCGCTGCCTCACTAGAGGCGATGCGGTCCGTTTGGCCCCCGAACACCATGGTAGCCACACAACCCCTCTGTTGGCGCGCCAAAGACGCACCCTAGGCGTCCGCGGATGCAAGCATGGCGCGGCAGCGGGCGCAGAAGGTGGCGGAGGCCCTCACGGCAATGGACGTTGGAGAGGCGGAGTCGCACTCTTTGGTGCCTCATATGGTGAACAACTGCGGGCGTCGTAACCGCGTGGTGTGGATGACGGTTCCTCCCAGGAGGGATCCGTCATCAACCTCACATCCACCGGTATTGTCTGGGTTACGGATTCCGATGAGGAAGAGTAGGGCACATGAGACGACGACATCTCGACTCCCATGAGCTGGCTAGTATCCCATGTCCTACAATACCTCGCCGGTGAACAGAGCGACACTAGAGGGGCGCGGCTAGCCGCCGGACATGCGCACGGTGGAGCCGGACGAGCTCCGCTTAAAGAGTGCTTTACATTGCATATAATAATATGGATTTAAGATTTCTAATTTAAGATATTTGGTTATAAAATACATTATTTGAGATGTGACCGGTCAGTATACGCGAAGGCGACCAAACGGGAGGGATCGGATTTGCCAAGTTGATGCTTTTTTATGTAGATGCTCTTACACTCTCCGCACGGCTGCTAAGGTAAAGCATGACCACTCTGGCCCAACAGTGTATGTTACAAGTAGGAGTACTACTCTACAGCACGCATGTGACGGTAACAGAATACATCAAGTCAATCTCCATCCATCGTTCCGCGTGGAATAATTCGGTCAGAGACACAATCAAAGGCTCGTTGATCGATCGTACTCACCTGCCTGTCGCCTTGTATTTAGCGCCGGAAGCTTTAGGCCTGTACATGAGCAGCCAGGACAGGCCTACCGATTCTCGTAGTACGATCAAATCGTCTGAATACTAATTCTCCGGTGCCACGCATTTCCATTATTCCATATATGCATTATCCATGCAGCACAGGTACATCCACTTGCAAAGACGTTGCACATCAGATGCGACAGAAAATTTGTCCACTAGTCAACTGTGGACGCCAACATCTGCAAGTGGTGGCAACTCCAGGCCGGGCATTTTCGGATCCCTGCTCTCGCCTTTATTGAGCGATACACACTTGAGGTTGAGCAGGAAACGTGACACCAGGTGAACCCACCACATTTCACTTTCGTTGCCAGAGAGAGGCGCAGACCACAGAGCCCAGGCATTGGCCGCAGCTGCCTGCCTGCCCCTGCTTTCCCTTCACGGAGGCCACCAGGCCGGGCACTGATTCCAGTTGCACGGGGTCCTTGGAGAAGCAAATGAGAGAGGGCTCCATCAGCTAGATGTTTATTCACTTTAGCAGCTTAGCTCGAATCAATCGAAAGGCCCCACCAGAGATGAGTATATTAGCATTGCAGAGAGCACTAGGGTTTCTCATCAAACGAAAAGCAGTGCACTGTTAGCATGAGATTCACCAATGCTATGCAGATATGAGATATGCAATGAAAATGGTGGTCCTTTTTGTGGTCTGGTTGCAGAAATGGATCGAGTTAAGTTGCCTTACCTGTTTGTGGTGGAATCACTATTGGCGCACAGTGTTATGCGACGTGCGTGCGTGCGTGCGTTAGAACCAGCGGCTCTTATTACGGCCCCGAAGATATGGTCTATGATGGTGCTGATCCGTGTTCGAAAGGAGAAGCTCCTTTATCTAACCTCCAGCCCCACTACAGTATAGTAATGCTCCAAGAAATGCTCTGGTGCATATGATGCGTCGCACGTCGGCTGCAGGGAACGGCGTCGCTAGCGTGCGTGGACGACGTTTTCCCCGCCTTTCTATGCGAGAAAGATGCAAAGCGCGCGCGCGCGCGCGTCAGAATTCGAGTCAATCAAGGACCGGTCCGGGCACCCGGCTTGTCGGTTCTGACACGGGCACGTACGGACCCGCCCGCTTGATTCACGGTAATCTATCTGTTCGGATCAAGTGCGGTGATAACCATCTGCAGTCCGGCCGGCCGCCCGAACAAAGGCGGTGCACCAAACGCCATGCAAACCCCATTAACTTCGAACACTACGCTACTACTCCGTAGCACTTGCTGTGCTCTGCCGTAGTCCGTAGGTGCATGTCGTGCGAGGCCTTGACCGTACTACGTGTCCCGGCCATAACGACGCAGGTGCTCTCGGCGACAGGCAACAAGTTCCAAACCATACGTGTGCCCGTCCGACGTTCTTTCTCTCTCTCTGTCTCTATCTTAGCCTGGTTCGAGACTTTTCATAGGTTCCACGCAAGGCTGAAACCCAAGGGGAAAGTAGGATATATGATTGGCACATACAGCATTCTCAGTTTCTCACCGTCGCCGGCGGTGCCGCTAATGACCTCCGTCGGTTGACAATTGAATCCACGGACGATGGACGGCTGGGCGTTGCGATGCGATCGATCCTCTGGGACAGCGAAATGGCGGATGCTCCAAATCCAACAACCAGCAATCATGGAGCGGCGCCCTGGTGCATTCCATCGCGCTCTCAAAAGACGACACCCTAATCTCTCCCCCTCCCCCCCCCCCCCCCTCTTCCGCGAGGCCGACACAAATGGCATCAAACCAAACCCAGCTTTGGAGTGAGCCGCATGCATGATGCCAATGGATTATCCACCATGGAAAGCGGTCATGCTACTAGTAGTACTGACTAGTTATTAAGCACGGAAAAAGTCTGTTTTTCGGTCTAAACTACTCGCTTGGATCAAATCCGTGAGGCGGTCAGCACTTTAGTTTGCCATTTGGAGTTACCAAATATTTTATTTATTTATTTTGGCATCACCAAGGGAGTTCCCTCGCCTCAATATATTACTCAAGGTTGTCGGAGGCCAAGTTTTTTTAATCAAAACATTCATTAATCTATTTTTTGCCTACTAATGAAGTACATAGTGGTTCCGTCCGTCACACAATGTTGCAAAAAAAAAACTATATTTTCTATGAATCAATCCATAGTACACATTCAAATAACCGTCAAACCGTTTATTTTTTGTTTTTCCGTAAACCCCCATGATTTTCAGGTAATTCACCTCTGGGTCATATTTAAGTCAAACAAATACTTTTCTAAATTATCCATATCTTTTAAACTGTCACTTCGATTTTAACATCTTATATATGAAATTTGATTAGAAAAAAATGTAAAATCTGAACATGGTGTTTTTTTACCTGTTAAGTGTTTTAAAATATTATTTTAGAAGCAAACTTATAATCTTTAGCATACAATATGTTTTCTTTTGTATCGGCGGCGATCCGGATTGCAAATAAACACCAACTAAAACCATATAAAGATGAAGGAAAACATCGATAATCACACATGCACACCTTGAAAAACCTCGCACGAGAAAAATAATAGTTTTTTCTATCACGAGAGAGAGAGAGAAACCTTAGGATTAACCACATTAAAACACGTTATGGTTTGTGCAAACACCAAGGACATCATCGTAGAGGGTGAGAAAGAGGATAAGCGGCAACACAAATGTGATGTCCTGCTGAAATAAAGGATGTGTGCCTATTGTGGCCTTGACTCATGGTTGGGGTTACGAGCATTTTTTCCCGTTGCAACACACGAGATAGTTTGCTAGTAATAAAATAATGGAGAGATCATTTACAAGGGAAGATGAAATAAAGTCGGGGATAACATCCCATACACAAGAGGTATGTCGGGGTACGACGATCTATCGGACCTGCTAGGTTCCTTTTGCGATTCTACTGCTGGGACCCTAGATGCACAAAGAGCATAACCGACCAATGCGTACGCGATGGTTTAGACAGGTTCGGGCTATTCAGAAGCGTAAAACCCTACGTCCTGTGTATAGTGAATTATATGTGTTCATAGTACAGGAGCGTTACTACCCGACAAGGGATGCTCGAGGGGCGCGGCTACGCGTGTAGAATGAACGGGGTGTTGACCTTTCTAAAGGTAGCCATTGGCCTCCTTTTATAGGTTAAGGGGCTGTTGGAAATATGCCCTAGAGGCAATAATAAATTAGTTATTATCATATTTCCTTGTTCATGATAATCGTTTATTATCCATGCTAGAATTGTATTGATCGGAAACTCAGATACATGTGTGGATACATAGACAACACCATGTCCCTAGTATTGCCTCTGATGGACTAGCACGTTGATCAAAGATGGTTAAGGTTTCCTAACCATGGACATGAGATGTCATTTGATAATGGGATCACATCATTAGGATAATGATGTGATGGACAAGACCCAAACTATAAACGTAGCATATGATCGTGTCAGTTTATTGCTACTGTTTTCCGCATGTCAAGTATCTGTTCCTATGACCATGAGATAATGCAAATCACTGGCACCGGAGGAGTACCTTGTGTGTATCAAACATCGCAAAGTAACTGGGTGACTATAAAGGTGCTCTACAGGTATCTCCGAGGGTATTTGTTGGGTTGGCATGGATCAAGACTGGGGTTTGTTACTCCGTGTGACGGAGAGGTATCTCAGGGCTCACTCGGTAATACAACATCACAACAAGCCTTGCAAGCAATGCGACTAAAGTGTGAGCCACGAGATCTTGTATTATGGAACGACTAAAGAGACTTGCCAGTAACGAGATTGAACTAGGTATAGAGATACTGACAATCGAATCTCGGGCAAGTAACATACCGAAGAACAAAGGGAACATCATACGGGATTATATGAATCCTTGACATAGAGGTTCAACCGATAAAGATCTTTGTAGAATATGTAGGAGCCAATATGGGCATCCAGGTACCACTATTGGTTATTGACCATAGAGGTGTCTTGGTCATGTCTACATAGTTCTCGAACCCACAGGGTCTGCACACTTAAGGTCCGGTGATGTTTCGATAGTATTGAGTTATGTATGTTGATGACCGAAGGTTGTTCGAAGTCCCGGGTGAGATCCCGGACGTCACGAGGAGCTCCGGAATGGTACGGAGGTAAAGATTGATATATAGAAAAGTGGTATTTGGGTTTCGGAAAAGTTTTGGCCACTACCGGCAGTGTACCGGGAGTGATGAAAGGGTTCAGGGGGTCCCTCGGGAGGGGCCCACCCACCCCGGGGGGGGCACATGGGCCTAAGTGGTTGCACACCAGCCCATAGTGGGCTGGGAAACTGACCACATAGGGCCCTTGCGCCCAAGGGTAGGTGGGGAGGTGCCTTGGAGGGGACGGGACCTCCCTAGGGCGCCCACCTCCCTCGTGGGAGGTGGACTCCTCCCTATCTTGGCCGGCCAGCCCTCCTTGGAGGAGGGGCAAAGGTTGCGCCCTACCTACCCCTTCCTCCTATAAATAGAGAGGGAGAGGGAGGGAAGCACAACCCTAAGGCATAGGTGCAGCCCTCCCTCTCTCCCTAGATCTGTTTCTCCTCCAAAACGCGTCTGGGGCAGCGCTTGGCAAAGCCCTGCTGAGATCGCTCCACCACCACCGCCACCACATCGTTGTGCTGCCGGAGAACTCATCTACCTCTATACCCTCGCTTGCTAGATCAAGGAGGTGGAGATCGTCATCGAGTTGTACGTGTGCTGAACGCGGAGGTGCCGTTCGTCCGGCACTAGATCAGAAGGATCACGATGGGATCACGGGACGGCTCATGATGAGATCGCGGGACGTATCGTGATTGGATCATGAAGACGTTCGAATACATCAACCGCGTTTCTTAATGCTTCCGCTTAGCAATCTACAAGGGTATGTAGATTAACTCTCCCTCTCGTAGATGCTCATCACCATGGATAGATCTGCGTGTGCGTAAGAAATTTTTTGTTTTCCGTGCAACATTCCCGAACAGGGGCTACCACGGTGGCTAAAATGGTCATTACATGGGTAAACAGTGTACACTATAGTTGTCAATGTTGGGAATATGCCCTAGAGGCAATAATAAAATGGTTATTATTGTATTTCCTAGTTCATGATAATTGTCTATTGTTCATGCTATAATTGTGTTAACTGGAAACCGTAATACATGTGTGAATACATAGACCACAACATGTCCCTAGTGAGCCGCTAGTTGACTAGCTCGTTGATCAATAGATGGTCACGGTTTCATGACCATGGACATTGGATGTCGTTGATAACGGGATCACATCATTAGGAGAATGATGTGATGGACAAGACCCAATCCTAAGCATAGCACAAGATCGTGTAGTTCGTTTGCTAAAGCTTTTCAATGTCAAGTATCGTTTCCTTAGACCATGAGATTGTGCAACTCCCGGATACCGTAGGAATGCTTTGGGTATGCCAAATGTCACAACGTAACTAGGTGGCTATAAAGGTGCACTACGGGTATCTTCGAAAGTGTCTGTTGGGTTGGCACGAATCGAGACTGGGATTTGTCACTCCGTGTGACGGAGAGGTATCTCTGGGCCCACTCGGTAAGACATCATCATAATGAGCTCAATGTGACTAAGGATTTAGCCACGGGATGATGTATTACGGAACGAGTAAAGAGACTTGTCGGTAAGGAGATTGAACAAGGTATAGAGATACCGACGGTCGAATCTCACGCAAGTATCATACCAATAAACAAAGGGAATTGTATACGGGATTGATTGAATCCCCGACATCGTGGTTCATCCGATGAAATCATCGTGGAGTATGTAGGAGCCAACATGGGTATCCAGATCCCGCTGTTGGGTATTGACCGGAGAAGTATCTCGGTCATGTCTACGTGTCTCCCGAACCCGTATGGTCTACACACTTAAGGTTCGATGACGCTAGGGTTATAGGGAAATGGTACACATGATTACCGAAGGTTGTTTGGAGTCCCGTATGAGATCCCAGACGTCATGAGGAGCTCCGGAATGGTCCGGAGGTAAAGATTGATATATAGGAAGTCCGGTTTTGGTCTCCAGAAAGTTTTCGGGCTCATCGGTAGTGTACCGGGAGTGCCGGGAGTGTGCCGGAGGACCCCGGGAGGGGTGTGACGACCATAGGACTTTGTGGGCCCTTAGAGGAGGTGTGCCAGCCCTTACTGGGCATGCCAAGACCTTCTAGAAGGGCCCATGCGGCTGGAGATCAAGAGATAGGGCTGAAAGGATTTAAAAGGAGGAGATCCACCTCCCTTGTGGGAGGTGGACTCTCCCCCTAGTTCGGCCGAAGCTCTCCTCCTTGGAGGAGGGGCCAAGGCAGTCCTCCGTCTCCCTCCTCCTATATATATGCAAGGGTTTGGGCTGATTTGAGACACAACTTCTCTCTCTCTCTCTCTCGACGCAGCCCTACCCTTCCTCTTCCTCGTTCTCCGTAGCGCTTGCCGAAGCCCTGCGGGAGTCCACGTAGCTCCACCGTCACCACGCAGTCGTGCTGCCGGAGCTCTCCCTCAACCTCTCCTTCCTCCTTGCTAGATCAAGGCGTAGGAGACATCACCAGGTTGTACGTGTGTTGAAAGCGGAGGCGCCGTCGTTCGGCGCTAAGATAGGAATCCACCGCGATCTGAATCGCTGCGAGTATGACTCCACCAACCGCGTTCTTGTAACGCTTCCGCTTAGCGATCTTCAAAGGTATGAAGATGCAATCTCTCCCCACTCGGTGCTGGTTTCTCCATGGATAGATCTTGGTGATCGTAGAATATTTTTTGATTTACTACTACATCTCCCAACAGTGGTATCAGAGTTAGGTCTATGCATAGAATCTATGCACGAGTAGAACACAAGTTGTTGTGGGCGTCAATTTTGTTAATATGCTTACCACTACTAGTCTTATCTTGATTTGGCGGTATTGTGAGATGAAGCGGCCTGGACCGACTTTACACGTACGCTTACGTGAGACTCGTTCCACCGCCTGACATGCACTTGTTGCATAAGGTGGCTAGCGGGTGTCTGTCTCTCCCACCTTAGTTGGATTGGATTCGATGAAAATGGTCCTTATGAAGGGTAAATAGAAATTGGCATATCACGTTGTGGTTTTGGCGTAGGTAAGAAACGTTCTTGCTAGAAACCTATAGCAGCCACGTAAAAACTTGCAACTACAAATTAGAGGACGTCTAACTTGTTTTTGCAGCATATGCCTTGTGATGTTATATAGCCAAAGAGTGTGATGTGATGCATTGTGATGTATGAGATTGATCATGTTCTTGTAATAGGTTTCACGACTTGCATGTCGATGAGTATGACAACCGGCAGGAGCCATAGGATTTGTCTTATTTTATTGTATGACCTGCGTGTCAATCATAAACGCCATGTAATTACTTTACTTTATTGCTAAACGTTAGCCATAGTAGTAGAAGTAATAGTATGCGAGACAACTTCCTGAAGACACAATGATGGAGATCATGATGATGGAGATCATGGTGTCGTGCCGGTGATAGTGATGATCATGGTGCCACGAAGATGGAGATCAAAGGAGCAAGATGATATTGGCCATATCATGTCACTATATTGATTGCATGTGATGTTTATCATGTTTACATCTTATTTTCTTAGAATGACGGTAGTAAATAAGATGATCTCTCAATAAAATTTCAAGAAAAGTGTTCACTCTAACTTTGCACCGTTGCTAAGGGTCGTTGTTCCGAAGCACCACGTGATGCTCGGGTGTGATATGCTCTAACGTTCGCTTACAACGGGTGTAAGCCAGATTTACACACGCGATACACTTAGGTTGACTTGACGAGCCTAGCATGTACAGACATGGCCTCAAAACACGGAAGAGCGAAAGGTTGAGCATGAGTCGTATAGAAGATACGATCAACACATGGATGACTAGTCCGTCTCACGTGATGATCGGACACGGGCTAGTTGACATGGATCATGTGTCACTTGGATGACTAGAGAGATGTCTATCTAAGTGGGAGTTCATTAAATAATTTGATTAGGTGAACTTAATTATCATGAACTTAGTCTAAAATTGTCTTTACAATCTATAATGTAGATCCAATGGCCAATGCGAATGTCACCCTCAATTTCAACGCGTTCCTAGAGAAAACCAAGCTGAAAGATGATGGAAGCCACTATGCAGACTGGGTCCGTGGCTGGAGGATCATCCTCATAGCTTCCAAGAAATTGTATGTCCTTGATGCAACACTAGGTGACCCACCCCTTATCCCAACAGAGCAAGACGTTGCGAACGCTTGGCATTCTCGCTGTGATGATTACTCCCTTGTTTAGTGCGGCATGCTTTACAGTTTAGAACCGGGGCTCCAAAAGCGTTTTGAGCAACACGGAGCATATGAGATGTTCCAAGAGCTAAAACTGGTTTTCCAAGCTCATGCCCGGGTCGAGAGATATGACATCTCCGACAAGTTATTCAGCTGTAAGATGGAGGAGAATAGTTCTGTCAGTGAGCACATCCTCAAGATGTCTGGGCTACACAACTGCTTGACTCAGCGGGGAGTTAATCTCCCGGATGACTCGGTCATTGACAGAATCCTCCAGTTGCTTTCCACCTAGCTACAAGAGCTTTGTGATGAACTACAACATGCAAGGGATGGACAAGTCCATTCCTGAGTTGTACTCGATGCTGAAATCAGAAGAGGTCGAGATCAAAAAGGAGCATCAAGTGGTGATGGTGAATAAGACCACTAGTTTCAAGAAAGGCAAGGGTAAGAAGAACTTCAAGAAGGACGGCAAAGCTGTTGCCGCACCCGGTAAGCAAGTTGCCGGGAAGAAGAAGAACAAGAATGGACCCAAGCCTGAGACTGAGTGTTTTTATTGCAAGGGTACCGGTCACTGGAAGCGGAACTACCCCAAGTACTTAGCGAATAAGAAAGACGACAACGTTAAAGATATATGTGATATACTTGTTATTGATGTGTACCTAACCAACGCTCGTAGTAGCTCCTGGGTATTTGATACCGGTGCAGTTGCTCACATTTGTAACTCCAAGCAGGAGTTGCGGAAGAAGCGGAGGCTAGCAAAGGACGAGGTGACGATGCGCGTCGGGAATGGTTCCAAGGTTGATGTGATCGCCGTCGGCATGCTACCTCCACATCTACCTTTGGGATTAGTGTTAAACCTTAATAATTGTTATTTAGTACCAGCTTTGAGCATGAACATTGTATCTGGATCTCGCTTGATGCGAGATGGCTACTCATTTAAATATGAGAATAATGGTTGTTCTATTTATATGAGAGAAATGTTTATGGTCATGCCCCGCTGGACAATGGTTTATTTTTGATGATTCTCGAACGTGATGTTACTCATTTCCATAGTGTGAGTACCAAAAAGTGTAAGGTTGATAACGATAGTCCCACTTACATGTGGCACTGCCGCCTTGGTCATATTGGTGTCAAACGCATGAAGAAGCTCCATATTGATGTACTTTTGGATTCTCTTGATTTCGAATCATTTGACACGTGCGAACCATGCCTCATGGGCAAGATGACCAAGACTCTGTTCTCCGGAACAATGGAGCGAGCAACTGACTTGTTGGAAATAATACATACCAATGTATGCGGTCCAATGAGTGTCGAGGCTCGTGGTGGCTACCGTTATGTTCTCACCCTCACTGATGACTTGAGTAGATATGGGTATGTCTAAATGGAACATAAGTTTGAAACTTTTGAAAGGTTCAAGGAATTTCAGAGTGAGGTAGAGAATCAACGTGACAGGAAAATAAAGTGCCTATGATCTGATCATGGCGGAGAATATTTAAGTCACGAGTTTGGCACGCACCTAAGGAAATGTGGAATTGTTTCACAACTCACGCCGCCTGGCACACCTCAGCGAAATGGTGTGTCTAAACGTCTTAATTGCACTCTATTAGATATGGTACGATCTATGATGTCTCTTACCAACTTACCGCTATCGTGTTGGGGATATGCATTAGAGACTGCCGCATTCACTTTAAATAGGGCACCGTCAAAATCCGTTGAGACGACACCGTATGAATTGTGGTTTGGAAAGAAACCTAAGCTGTCGTTTCTAAAAGTTTGGGGATGTGATGCTTATGTGAAGAAACTTCAACCTGAGAAGCTCGAACCAAAAGCAGAAAAGTGCGTCTTCATAGGATATCTCAAAGAGACTATTGGGTATACCTTCTATCTACGATCCGAGGGCAAAGTCTTTGTTGCCAAGAATGAATCCTTTCTCGAGAAAGAGTTTCTCTCGAAAGAAGTAAGTGGGAGGAAAATAGAACTTGATGAGGTAATTGTACCTCCACTCGAACCCGAGAGTAGCGTAGCACAGGAAGTTGTTTCTATGGAGCCTACACCGGCTAGAGAGGAAGTTAATGATGATGATCATGAAACTTTAGATCAAGTTACTATTGAACGTCGAAGGTCCACTAGGACACATTCCGCACCAGAGTGGTACATCAACCCTGTCCTAGAGATCATGTTGTTAGACAACGGTGAACCTTCGAACTATGAAGAAGCGATGGTGGGCCCGGATTCCAACAAATGGCTTGAGGCCATGAAATCCGAGATAGGATCCATGTATGAGAACTAAGTGTGGACTTTGGTGGACTTGCCTGATGATAAGCAAGGCATTGAAAATAAATGGATCTGTAAGAAGAAGACTGACGCGGATGGTAATGTGACCGTCTATAAGGCTCGGCTTGTCGCTAAGGGTTATCGACAAGTTCAAGGATTTTACTACGATGAGACTTTCTCACCCGTAGCGATGCTGAAGTCTGTCCGAATCATGTTAGCAATTGCCGCATTTTATGATTATGAGATCTGGCAAATGGACGTCAAAACGGCATTCCTTAATGGTTTCCTCAAGGAAGAACTGTATATGATGCAGCCGGAAGGTTTTGTCGATCCTAAAGATGCTAACAAGGTATGCAAGCTCCAGCGCTCCATCTATGGGCTGGTGCAAGCATCTTGGAGCTTGAACATTCGCTTTAATGAAGTGATTAAAGCGTTTGGATTTGTACAGGTTTATGGGGAACCCTGTATTTACAAGAAAGTGAGTGGGAGCTCTGTTGCATTTCTCGTATTATATGTGGATGACATACTGATAATGGGAAATTATATAGAATTCTTGGAAAGTGTAAAGGCCTACTTGAATAAGTGTTTTTCAATAAAGGACCTTTGAGAAGCTGCTTACATATTAGGTATTAAGATCTATAGAGATAGATCGAGATGCCTCATAGGTCTTTCACAGAGCACATACTTTGAAATGATATTGAAAAAGTTCAATATGGATCAGTCCAAGAAGGGGTTCTTGCCTGTGTTACAAGGTGTGAGATTGGGTACGACTCAATGCCTGACCACGGCAAAGGATAGAGAAGATATGAGTGTCATCCCCTATGCTTCAGCTATAGGCTCTATTATGTATGCCATGATGTGTACCCGACCTGATGTGAACCTTGCCATAAGTTTGGTGGGGAGGTACCAAAGTGATCTCGGAGCGGAACACTGGACACCGGTCAAGAATATCCTAAAGTACCTGAAAAGGACAAAGGACATGTTTCTCGTATAGGGAGGTGCCGAAGAGCTCGTTGTAAAGGGTTACATCGATGCTAGCTTCGACACAGATTCGGACTACTCCAACTCGCAAACTGGATACGTGTATGTTTTGAACGGAGGGGCAGTCAGCTGGTGCTGTAGCAAGCAAAGCGTCGTGGTGGCATCTAGATGTGAAGGGGAGTACATAGATGCTTCGGAAGCAGCAAAGGAAGGAGTCTGGATGAAGGAGTTCATCACCGACCTAGGAGTAATTCCAAGTGCGTCGGGCCCGATGACTCTATTCTGTGACAATATTGGAGCTATTGCCCTTGCGAAGGAGCCCAGGTTTCACAAGAAGACAAGACACATCATGCGCCGCTTCAACTCCATCCGTGATTACATTCAGGAGGGAGATATAGATATTTGTAAAGTGCATACGGATCTGAATGTCGTAGATCCGTTGACTAAACCTCTCTCACGAGCAAAACATGATCAACACCAGATTGCTATGGGTGTTCGATTCATCACAATGTAACTAGATTATTGACTCTAGTGCAATTGGGAGACTGTTGGAAATATGCCCTAGAGGTAATAATAAAATGGTTATTATTGTATTTCCTAGTTCATGATAATTGTCTATTGTTCATTCTATAATTGTGTTAACCGGAAACCGTAATACATGTGTGAATACATAGACCACAACATGTCCCTAGTGAGCCTCTAGTTGACTAGCTCGTTGATCAATAGATGGTCACAGTTTCATGACCATGGACATTGAATGTCGTTGATAACAGGATCACATCATTAGGAGAATGATGTGATGGACAATACCCAATCCTAAGCATAGCACAAGATCGTGTAGTTCGTTTGCTAAAGCTTTTCAATGTCAAGTATCATTTCCTCAGACCATGAGATTGTGCAACTCCGGGATACCGTAGGAATGCTTTGGGTGTGCCAAACGTCACAACGTAACTGGGTGGCTATAAAGGTGCACTACGGGTATCTCTAAAAGTGTTTTTTGGGTTGGCACGAATTGAGACTCGGATTTGTCACTCTGTATGACGGAGAGGTATCTCTGGGCCCACTCGGTAAGACATCATCATAATGAGCTCAATGTGACTAAGGAGTTAGCCACGGGATGATGTATTATGGAACGAGTAAAGAGACTTGCCGGTAACGAGATTGAACAGGGTATAGAGATACCGATGATCGAATCTCAGGCAAGTATCATACCAATAGACAAAGGGAATTGTATATGGTATTGATTGAATCCCCAACGTCGTGGTTCATCCGATGAAATCATCGTGGAGTATGTGGGAGCCAACATGGGTATCCAGATCCCGATGTTGGTTATTGACCGGAGAAGTATCTCGGTCATGTCTACGTGTCTCCCGAACCCGTAGGGTCTACACACTTAAGGTTCGATGACGCTAGGGTTATAGGGAAATGGTATATGTGATTACCGAAGGTTGTTCGGAGTCCCGTATGAGATCCCGGATGTCACGATGAGCTCCGGAATGGTCCGTAGGTAAAGATTGATATATAGAAAGTCCAGTTTTGGTCACCGGAAAGTTTTCGGGCTCATCGGTAGTGTACCGGGAGTGCCGGGAGGGTGCCGAAGGACCCCGGGAGGGGTGTGACGACCATAGGACTTTGTGGGCCCTTAGAGGAGGTGTGCCAGCCCTTATTGGTCATGCCAAGACCTTCTATAAGGGCCTATGCGGCTGGAGATCAAGAGATAGGGCTGAAAGGATTTAAAAGGAGGAGATCCACCTCCCTTGTGGGAGCTGGACTCTCCCCCTAGTTCGGCCGAAGCTCTCCTCCTTGGAGGAGGGGCCAAGGCAGATCTCCCTCTCCCTCCTCCTATATATATGAAAGGGTTTGGGCTGATTTGAGACACGACTTCTCTCTCTCTTGGCGCAGCCCTACCCTTCCGCTTCTCGTTCTCCGTAGCGCTTGGCGAAGCCCTGCCGGAGTCCACGTAGCTCCACCGTCACCACGCCGTCGTGCTGCCGGAGCTCTCCCTCAACCTCTCCTTCCTGCTTGCTGGATCAAGGCGTAGAAGATGTCACCGGGCTGTACGTGTGTTGGACGCGGAGGCGCCGTTGTTCAGCGCTAAGGTCGGAATCCACCGCGATCTGAATCGCTGCGAGTATGACTCCACCAACCGCATTCTTATAACGCTTCTGCTTAGCGATCTTCAAAGGTATGAAGATGCAATCTCTCCCTACTCGTTGCTGGTTTCTCCATGGATAGATCTTGGTGATCGTAGGAATTTTTTTGATTTACTACTACGTCTCCCAACAGTCAAGGCTACTAATAGGAGCTATAGTGGAAAATATCTAACTCTGGCAGACTAGGATAAACGCATTTAATGCGTCATGAGGTGGCATGCCGGCAACGTCTCCCCATAAGGATTGCCTCTCCTTCTATGTCGTTTGCCCTACTACCTTTTATTCCTTTGCCACGCCCCGGGATGGGTGTCATTAAAGCTGTTGTAAATCCACTGAACTGCTACGCACCCCGACTGGCTCCACATAACCGCTCGACACCTAGCTGATGTAGACAATCAGCCTGACGACATGGAGCAACGGCCTGACGGGTAGAGATCTTGGCAGGGATGTTCGTAGTCGGGTTTTCCCCACCAGTAAGGAGGCTTGTCGATTGCCTTAGTTCTTGCTTGAGGTTGCTTGGCGGTTGGCGTCCGCCAGGCAAGGTCTTGACGGCCTGAAGACAGTTGTCACCTGTGCATAAGTCTGGGTGCTAAGTGCCCCATTTCTTAGTACACCAACAGTCCATGACGTCGTTGGGCTAGGCCCAAAAACAATGCACATGCGCACGCGACCACAATTCCCTGCGGTCATGATGATTTTTACTACTTCGCCCATGATGCACATTAACTGCGGGTCACGGGAGTGGTGGAACGAGACGGTTGTTTCGAGGGGACCCGCCTAAAAAGCCGCGCTGCGCTGGGCTAGGAGAGGTGACTCTTGTGTATTCCATCCTCCATTATAGTGGCTCTCGCGACGTGTGTCCCCACACAAGGCGTGATATTGGTGGAGAGGAGCGGCCGCCCAAGTGACATGCTTGGCAAGGAATGGTCGCCTCGAAGAGCAAACAACCAACCCCCCAGGCTTCCCTGAAGGAGAGGAAGAAAATAGAGGCGATGCCCATCCGCCTCTCTTCATTAGGCATTGTTGCCCCCCTTCCATCTTTTTATTGCACCTCTGATGACGTGTGTCACATGCGAGGCTTGGCATTGGCTAGAAGGGGCGGTCACTGGTGCTGCACGTACACCAGTGTGTGCTCACCTTGGGTCGTGAAGAGCCAACCCCCTCCCTCCACCCTAGCCCTATAAAAAGTAGGGTTGAGGAGGGCATTGCTCATTCACATTCCCTCACTCTAGTATGCCAACCAGTCTATCTTCTTCTTCCTTTTGTCGTCTTCTTCAACGCGCCATACTGTTGGAAATATGCCCTAGAGGCAATAATAAAATGGTTATTATTGTATTTCCTTGTTCATGATAATTGTCTATTGTTCATGCTATAATTGTGTTAACCGGAAACCATAATACATGTGTGAATACATAGACCACAACATGTCCCTAGTGAGCCTCTAGTTGACTAGCTCGTTGATCAATAGATGGTCACGGTTTCATGGCCATGGACATTGGATGTCGTTGATAACGGGATCACATCATTAGGAGAATGATGTGATGGACAAGACCCAATCCTAAGCATAGCACTAGATCGTGTAGTTCATTTGCTAAAGCTTTTCAATGTCAAGTATCGTTTCCTTAGACCATGAGATTGTGCAACTCCCGGATACCGTAGGAATGCTTTGGGTGTGCCAAACGTCACAACGTAACTGGGTGGCTATAAAGGTGCACTACGGGTATCTCCGAAAGTATCTGTTGGGTTGGCACGAATCGAGACTGGGATTTGTCACTCCGTGTGACGGAGAGGTATCTCTGGGCCCACTCGGTAAGACATCATCATAATGAGCTCAATGTGACTAAGGAGTTAGCCACGGGATGATGTATTACGGAACGAGTAAAGAGACTTGCCGGTAACGAGATTGAACAAGGTATAGGGATACCGACGATCGAATCTCGGGCAAGTACCATACTGATAGACAAAGGGAATTGTATACGGGATTGATTGAATTCCTGACATCGTGGTTCATCCGATGAGATCATCGTGGAGTACGTGGGAGCCAACATGGGTATCCAGATCCCGCTGTTGGTTATTGGCCGGAGAGGTGTCTCGGTCATGTCTACGTGTCTCCCGAACCCGTAGGGTCTACACACTTAAGGTTCGATGACGCTAGGGTTATAGGGAAAAGGTATAGGTGATTACCGAAGGTTGTTCGGAGTCCCGGATGAGATCCCGGACGTCACGAGGAGCTCCGGAATGGTCCGGAGGTAAAGATTGATATATAGGAAGTCCAGTTTTGGTCACCGGAAAGTTTTCGGGCTCATCGGTAGTGTACCGGGAGTGCCGGGAGGGTGCCGGAGGACCCCCGGGAGGGGTGTGACGACCAAAGGACCACATGGGCTGTTAGATAAAGTGTGCCAGCCCTTATTGGGCTGGGCAAGACTTTTGCTAAAGGCCCATGTGGCTGGAGATAAGGAGATAAGGCAAAAAGGATTTAAAAGGAGGAGATCCACCTCCCTTGTGGGAGGTGGACTCTCCCTTTAATTCGGCCGGCCATCTCCTCTTTGGAGTAGAGGCCAAGCCAGCCCTCCACGTCCCTCCTCCTATATATACTTGAGGTTTTGGATGTTTTGAGACAGGATTTGATCTCTCTCTCTCACGGCGAAGCCCTACCTCTCTTCTTCCTCCTCCGCAGCGCTTAGGCGAAGCCCTGTCGGAATACCTTGCTACTCCACCACCACCACACCGTCGTGCTGCTGTTGGAGCCCTTCCCCAACCTCTCCTTCCTCCTTGCTGGATCAAGGTGTTGGAGACGTCACCGGGCTGCACGTGTGTTGAACGCGGAGGTGCCGTCCGTTCGGCACTTGATCGGATCTACCGCGATCTGAATCGCTGCGAGTACGACTCCATCAACCGCGTTCTTGTAACGCTTCCGCTTAGCGATCTTCAAAGGTATGAAGATCCACTCTCCCCTTGCTTGTTGCTGGTTTCTCCATAGATGGATCTTGGTGAACGCGTAGGAAATTTTTTGATTTACTACTACGTCTCCCAACAGTGGCATCATGAGCTAGGTCTATGCGTAGAATCTATGCACGAGTAGAACACAAAGCAGTTGTGGGCGTCGATTTTGTTAATATGCTTGCCGTTACTAGTCTTATCTTGATTCGACGGTATTGTGGGATGAAGCGGCCCGGACCAACCTTACACGTACGCTTACGTGAGACCGGTTCCACCGCCTGACATGCACTAGTTGCATAAGGTGGCTAGCGGGTGTCTGTCTCTCCCACCTTAGTTGGATTGGATTCGATGAAAAGGGTCCTTATGAAGAGTAAATAGCAATTGGCATATCACGTTGTGGTTTTGACGTAGGTAAGAAACGTTCTTGCTAGAAACCTATAGCAACCACGTAAAAACTTGCAACTACAAATTAGAGGACGTCTAACTTGTTTTTGCAGCATATGCCGTGTGATGTGATATGGCCAAAAGGATGTGATGTGATGCATTGTGATGTATGAGATTGATCATGTTCTTGTAATAGGGTTCACGACTTGCATGTCGATGACTATGACAACCGGCAGGAGCCATAGGAGTTGTCTTATATTATTGTATGACCTGCGTGTCAATCATAAACGCCATGTAATTACTTTACTTTATTGCTAAACGTTAGCTGTAGTAGTAGAAGTAATAGTTGGCGAGACAACTTCATGAAGACACAATGATGGAGATCATGATGATGGAGATCATGGTGTCGTGCCGGTGACAGTGATGATCATGGTGCCCCGAAGATGGAGATCAAAGGAGCAAGATGATATTGGCCATATCATGTCACTATATTGATTGCATGTGATGTTTATCATGTTTACATCTTATTTGCATAGAACGACGGTAGTAAATAAGATGATCTCTCAATAAAATTTCAAGAAAGGTGTTCACCCTAACTGTGCACCGTTGCTAAGGATCGTCGTTCCGAAGCACCACGTGATGATCGGGTGTGATAGGTTCTAACGTTCGCATACAACGGGTGTAAGCCAGATTTACACATGCGAAACACTTAGGTTGACTTGACGAGCCTAGCATGTACAGACATGGCCTCGGAACACGGAAGACCGAAAGGTCGAACATGAGTCGTATAGAAGATACGATCAACATAGAGATGTTCACCATGGATGACTAGTCCGTCTCACGTGATGATCGGACACGGGCTAGTTGACATGGATCATGTATCACTTGGAAGACTAGAGAGATGTCTATCTAAGTGGGAGTTCATTAATAATTTGATTAAATGAACTTAATTATCATGAACTTAGTCTAAAATGTCCTTGCAAATTATGTCGTAGATAGCTCGCGCTGTAGCTCCACAGTTTAATTGATACAATCCTAGAGAAAAGTAAGTTGAAAGTTGATGGTAGCAATAATGCGGACTGGGTCCGTGATCTGAGGATTGTCCTCATTGCTGCACAGAAAGCTTATGTTTTTTTTATGTACCGCTAACTGCATCACTCCCTCAAGCGTTGTCTGTAGATGTTGTGAACATATGACAGACACTTTTTGGTGACTACGTGATAGTTCAATGCGTCATGCATTACGGCTTAGAATTGAGGCTCCAAAACGTTTTGAACGTCACGGAACATATGAGATGTTCTAGGAGCTGAGATTGTGATCTCAGGCTCGTGCCTATGTTGAGAGGTATGAGACCTCCAACAAGATTCTTTGTCTGCAAGATAAAGGAGAATAGCTCAATCGCTGAGCGTGTGCTCAGATTGTCTGGGTGCTACAATCACTTGAATCAAGTGGGAGTTAATCTTCCAGATGAGATAGTGATTAATGCAGTTCTCCAAGTCACTGCCACCAAGCTACTAGAGCTTCGTGATGAACTATAACATGCCAGGGATGGATAAGATGATCCCTGAGTTGTTCGTGATGTTTGACACCACGAAGGTAGAAATCAAGAAGGAGCATCAAGTGTTGATGGTTAAGTGAAACCACTAGTTTCAAAAGAGGCAAGGGCAAGAACGGAAAACTTCAGGAATGGCAAGCCAGTTGTTGCTCTAGTGAAGAAACCCAAGGTTGAGCCCGAACCCGAGACTAAGTGCTTCTGTTATGAGGAGAATGTTCGCTGAAGCGGAAAACCCCTAGATGCTTGGTAGATAAGAAGGCTGGTAATGTCAATGGAAGTATATTTGATATACGTGTTAGTGATGTGTACCTTGCTGGTACTCCTAGTAGCACCTGGGTATTGGATACCGGTTCGGTTGCTAAGTGTTAGCAACTCGAAATAAAAGCTACGGAGTAAATGGAGACTAGCTAGGTGAAAGGTGACGATGTGTGTTGGAAGTATTTCCAAGATTGATGTGATCACCATCGCACGCTCTCTCTACCTTCAGGATTTGTGATAAACCTAAATAAATGTTATTTGGTGTTTGCGTTGAGCATGAACGTGATTAGATCATGATTAGTGCGATACGGTTATTCATATAAGTTAGAGAATAATGGTTATTCTGTTTACATGGATAATGCCTTCAATGGTCATGCACCCACTCGAAATGGTTTATCGAATCATGATCGTAGTAGTACACATATTCATAACATTGGTACCAAAAGATATAAAGTTAATAATGATAGTACCACATGCTTGTGGCACTGCCACGTAATGTCATATTGGTATAAATCGCATGAAGAAACTCCATGATGATGGATTTTTTTTTTGACTCACTCGATTTCGAATCGGTTGAGACATGCGAGCCATGCCTCTTGGGCAAGATGACTGAGACCCCGTCATCCAATATGATGGAGCGGGCAAGTGGCTTATTGGAATTAATACATGTTGATGTATGTGGTCCAATGAGTGTTGAAACACACAGTGGATATCGTTGTTTTTCTTTACCTTCACTGATGATTTGAGTAAATATGGGGATATTTACTTAATGAAACACGAATCTGAAATGTTTGAAAGGTTCAAGGAGTTTCAGAGTGAAGTTAAAGATCATCGTGACAAGAAGATAAATGTCTATGATACGATCATGGAGGTGAATATCTAAGTTACGAGTTTGGTATGCAATTTTAGACAATGTGGAAATTGTTTCACAGCTCACGCCTCCTGGAACACCATAGTGTGATGGTGTGTTCGAACGTCGTAGTCGTGCTCTATTGGATATAGTGAGTACTATGATGTCTCTTATCGTTTTACCACTATCGTTATGGGGTTATGCATTAAAGACAAATCCATTCACTTTAACAGGGCACCATCTAAGTCTGTTGAGATGACACCGTGAGAATTATGGTTTGACAGAAGCCTAAGCTGTCATTTCTTAATGTTTGGGGCTGCGACGCTTATGTGAAAATGGGTTTTTCACCTAGCGAGCTCGAACCCAAAGCAGACAAATGCATCTTCATAGAATGCCCTAATGAGACATTGGGTATACCTTCTATCTCAGATCCAAGCGCAAAAGGTGTTTGTTGCTAAGAACGGGTCCTTTCTTGAGAAAGAGTTTCTCTCGAAAGAATTGAGTGGGAGGAAGATAGAACTTGATGAGGTTGTTGAACCTTTGTTTCAACCAGAGAATAGCGCAACACAGAAAGATGTTTATGTAGAGCCTACTCAGTTGAAAAGGAAGTTAATGATGATGATCATGAAGCTTCGGATCAAGTCACTATCGAACCTCGTAGGTCGACAAGGACGTGTACTACTCCTGAGTAGTACGACAACCCTGTCTTAGAAATCATGTTGTTGGACAACGATGAACCTACGAACTATGGAGAAGCGATGGTGGGCCCGGATTCCAACAAATGGCTAGGAGCCATGAAATCCGAGAAAGGATCCATGTATGAAAATCAAGTATGGACTTTGGTAGCCTTGCCTGTTGAATGGCGGGTCATTGAGTACAAATGGACCTTTGAGATAAACATAGACGCTAATGGTGAATTGTCACCGTTTATAAAGCTCGACTTGTCGCAAAGAAGTTTCCGCCAAGATCAAGGAGTTGACTGCGATGAGATTGTCTCATCTGTAGCATTGCTAAAAGTCTATTAAAATTTTGTTAGCAGTTGCTGCATTTTTCGATTATGAAATCTGGCAGATGGATGACAAAACAAGGTTTCCGTAATGGTTTCTGTGAGGTAGAGTTGTATGTGATACAACCAGAAGGTTTTGTCAATCCTAAGGATGCTAATAATATGCAAACTCCAGCAATCCTTCTATGGACTGGAGCAAGCATCTCGGAGTTGGAATATATGCTTTGATGAGGTGATCAAAGTGTTTAAGTTTATACAAAGTTTATGAGAAACTTGTATTTGCAAGAAAGTGAGTGGGAGCACTATAGAATTTCTTATAAGAATATGTAGTTGACATATTATTGATCGGAAATGATGTAGAATTTCTGGAAGAGCATGAAGGGTTGTTTGAAAAGTTTTTTTTAAAGGAAGACCCAGATGAAGCTACTATTTTATTGAGCATCAAGATCTATAGGGATAGATCTATTCGCTTGATAAGTTTTTTCGACGAAGACATACCTTGACAAGTTTTTGAAGGAGTTCAAAATAGATGGGTCAAAGAAGGAGTTCTTGACTGTATTGTAAGGTGTGAAATTGAGTAAGACTCAATACCCGACCACGGCAGAAGATAAAGAAGAGATGAGTGTCATCTCCTATGCTTTAGCCATAGGCTCAATATAGTATGCCATGCTGTGTACCGCACCTGTGTGTGCCTTGCCATGAGTCTGTCAAGGGGTACAAGAGTAATCCAAGAGTGGATCACTGGACAACGGTCAAAGTTAGCCTTAGTAACTTGAGAACTAAGGAAATATTTCTCGATTATGGAGGTGATAAAGAGTTCATCGTAAAGTGTTACGATGATGCAAGCTTTAAAACCAATCCGGATGACTCTTAGTAGAAATCCAGCTACGTATAGTGGAGCAGCCATTTGGAATAGCTCCAAGTGGAGCATGGGAGTAGTATCTACAAATATGACATGGAAAGTTTGCAAGGTACACACGGATCTAAATGTCGCAGACCCGTTGACTAAAAACCTCTTTCACGAGCAGAACATGAACAAACCCCAGAACTTATTGGGTGTTAATCACATGATGATATGATCATATGGTGATGTAAGTGTTAATCACATGGTGATGTGAACTAGATTATTGACTCTAGTGCAAGTGGGAGACTGTTGGAAATATGCCCTAGAGGCAATAATAAAATGGTTATTATTGTATTTCCTTGTTCATGATAATTGTCTATTGTTCATGCTATAATTGTGTTAACCGGAAACCATAATACATGTGTGAATACATAGACCACAACATGTCCCTAGTGAGCCTCTAGTTGACTAGCTCGTTGATCAATAGATGGTCACGGTTTCATGGCCATGGACATTGGATGTCGTTGATAACGGGATCACATCATTAGGAGAATGATGTGATGGACAAGACCCAATCCTAAGCATAGCACTAGATCGTGTAGTTCATTTGCTAAAGCTTTTCAATGTCAAGTATCGTTTCCTTAGACCATGAGATTGTGCAACTCCCGGATACCGTAGGAATGCTTTGGGTGTGCCAAACGTCACAAAGTAACTGGGTGGCTATAAAGGTGCACTACGGGTATCTCCGAAAGTATCTGTTGGGTTGGCACGAATCGAGACTGGGATTTGTCACTCCGTGTGACGGAGAGGTATCTCTGGGCCCACTCGGTAAGACATCATCATAATGAGCTCAATGTGACTAAGGAGTTAGCCACGGGATGATGTATTACGGAACGAGTAAAGAGACTTGCCGGTAACGAGATTGAACAAGGTATAGGGATACCGACGATCGAATCTCGGGCAAGTACCATACTGATAGACAAAGGGAATTGTATACGGGATTGATTGAATTCCTGACATCGTGGTTCATCCGATGAGATCATCGTGGAGTACGTGGGAGCCAACATGGGTATCCAGATCCCGCTGTTGGTTATTGGCCGGAGAGGTGTCTCGGTCATGTCTACGTGTCTCCCGAACCCGTAGGGTCTACACACTTAAGGTTCGATGACGCTAGGGTTATAGGGAAAAGGTATACGTGATTACCGAAGGTTGTTCGGAGTCCCGGATGAGATCCCGGACGTCACGAGGAGCTCCGGAATGGTCCGGAGGTAAAGATTGATATATAGGAAGTCCAGGTTTGGTCACCGGAAAGTTTTCGGGCTCATCGGTAGTGTACCGGGAGTGCCGGGAGGGTGCCGGAGGACCCCCGGGAGGGGTGTGACGACCAAAGGACCACATGGGCTGTTAGATAAAGTGTGCCATCCCTTATTGGGCTGTGCAAGACTTTTGCTAAAGGCCCATGTGGCTGGAGATAAGGAGATAAGGCAAAAAGGATTTAAAAGGAGGAGATCCACCTCCCTTGTGGGAGGTGGACTCTCCCTTTAATTCGGCCGGCCATCTCCTCTTTGGAGTAGAGGCCAAGCCAGCCCTCCACGTCCCTCCTCCTATATATACTTGAGGTTTTGGATGTTTTGAGACAGGATTTGATCTCTCTCTCTCACGGCGAAGCCCTACCTCTCTTCTTCCTCCTCCGCAGCGCTTAGGCGAAGCCCTATCGGAATACCTTGCTACTCCACCACCACCACACCGTCGTGCTGCTGTTGGAGCCCTTCCCCAACCTCTCCTTCCTCCTTGCTGGATCAAGGTGTTGGAGACGTCACCGGGCTGCACGTGTGTTGAACGCGGAGGTGCCGTCCGTTCGGCACTTGATCGGATCTACCGCGATCTGAATCGCTGCGAGTACGACTCCATCAACCGCGTTCTTGTAACGCTTCCGCTTAGCGATCTTCAAAGGTATGAAGATCCACTCTCCCCTTGCTCGTTGCTGGTTTCTCCATAGATGGATCTTGGTGAACGCGTAGGAAATTTTTTGATTTACTACTACGTCTCCCAACACATACTCGGGATGGCGAGAGGTCATGGCCGTGCTCGAGGGTCCTGCGCTCCCATGAGGGGCACTCCCTAGAGCCCGATGCACATTGATGTCTACTACACAACCTTCTTCTTGTAGACTCGTGTTGGGCCTCGAAGCGTAGACTTTTGTAGGACAGTCGCAATTTTCCCTCAAGTGGATGACCTAAGGTTTATCAATCCATGGGAGGTGTAGGATGAAGATGGTCTCTCTCAAACAACCTTACAATCGAATAGAAGAAATCTCTTCTGTCCCCAACGCACCCAATACAATGGCAAATTGTATAGGTGCACTAGTTCGGCGAAGAGATGGTAATACAAGTGTAATATGGATGGTAGATATTGGTTTTCATAATCTGAAACTATAAAAACAACAATGTAACAAATAGTAAACAGCGAGCAAAATGTTGTATAAATGCATGGAAACAAGGCCTAGGGTCAATACTTTCACTAGTGCAATTTCTCTCAGCAATATTGGCATAGTTGAATCATATGTAAGTCCCTCTCGTGCAACAAAGAGTTCACTCCAAAGTCACAAATAGTGGAGAACTAACAAAAAATTTATTGAAAACCACCTCAAAGTTATCTTTTCTGATCAATCTTATGAGCTATCCCTATAAGTGTCACTGACAGCCCTAGAGTTTGTAGTAAAATAACACCTTAATATACACATCAACAAAAACCCTAATGTCACCTAGATACTCCAATGTTACCACAAGTACCCATGGGCTTGATTATATGATATGCATCACATAATTTCAGATTCATCATATTCAATCCAAAACAAAGAACTTCAAAGAGTGCCCCAATGTTTCTACCGGAAAGTCAAGAACAAAACATGTGCCAACCCCTATGCATAGATTCCCAAGGTCACGGAACCCGCAAATTGATCATCAAAACATACATAAAGTGGATCAATAGTGTTGGAAATATGCCTAGAGGCAATAATAAAATGGTTATTATTGTATTTCCTTGTTCATGATAATTGTCTATTTTTCATGCTACAATTGTATTAACCAGAAACCGTAATGCATGTGTGAATACATAGACCACAACATGTCCCTAGTGAGCCTCTAGTTGGCTAGCTCGTTGATCAATAGATGGTCACAGTTTCATGACCATGGACATTGGATGTCGTTGATAACGGGATCACATCATTAGGAGAATGATGTGATGGACAAGACCCAATCCTAAGCATAGCACAAGATCGTCTAGTTCGTTTGCTAAAGCTTTTCAATGTCAAGTATCATTTCCTTAGACCATGAGATTTGCAACTCCGGGATACCGTAGGAATGCTTTGGGTGTGACAAACATCACAACATAACTGGGTGCCTATAAAGGTGCACTACGGGTATCTCCGAAGGTGTCTGTTGGGTTGGCACGAATCGAGACTGGGATTTGTCACTCCGTGTGACGGAGAGGTATCTCTGGGCCCACTCGGTAATACATCATCATAATGAGCTCAATGTGGCTAAGGAGTTAGCCATGGGATGATGTGTTACGGAACGAGTAAAGAGACTTGTCGGTAACAAGATTGAACAAGGTATAGAGATACCGACGATCGAATCTCGGGCAAGTATCATATCGATAGACAAAGGGAAATGTATACGGGATTGATTGAATCCCCGACATCGTGGTTCATCCGATGAGATCACCGTGGAGCATGTAGGATCCAACATGGGTATCCAGATCCCGCTCTTGGTTATTGGCCGGAGAGGTGTCTCGGTCATGTCTACGTGTCTCCCGAACCCGTAGGGTCTACACACTTAAGGTTCGATGACGCTAGGGTTATAGGGAAATAGTCCACGTGGTTACCAAAGGTAATTATGTGTCCCGGATGAGATCCCGGACGTCACGAGGAGTTCCGGAATGGTCCGGAGATGAAGATTGATATATAGGAAGTGAGGATTTGGTTACCGAAAGTGTTTTGGGTGTCACCGGTAACGTACCGGGACCACCGGAAGGGTTCCGGGGGTCCACCAAGTGGGCCCACCGGCCCCAGAGGGCTTCATGGGCCATAGGTGGAGGGAACCAGCCCCTAGGTGGGCTGGTCCGCCCCTCCCACCTGGCCCAAGGCGCAGCAAGGGGAGAGAGGGGGGGCAAACCCTAGGCCCAGATGGGCCTTAGGGCCACCCTAGCGCAGCTAGGGCAGCCGCACCTCCTCTCCTCCCTCTGGCCGCCGCACCAGATCAATCTGGTGTCTGCCACACCACCCTAGGGTGGAAACCCTAGGGTGCAGCCCGACCTCCTCCTCCTCCTATATATAGAGGTGCCCTTGGGGCATTTTGAGACACGGTTCTTTCTCCCTCTCAGGCGCAGCCCTACCTCATATTCTCCTCGTTCTCCAGAGTGCTTGGCAAAGCCCTGCCGGAGTCCACGCAGCTCCACTGTCACAATGCCATCATGCTGCCGGAGCTCTTCCCCAACCTCTCCTTCCTCCTTGCTGGATCAAGGTGTAGGAGACGTCACCGGGCTGCACGTGTGTTGAACGCGGAGGCGCCATTGTTCGGCGCTAAGATCGGAGTCCACCGGGATCTGAATCGCTGCGAGTACGACCCCACTAACCACGTTCTTGTAACGCTTCCGCTTAGCAATATTCAAAGGTATGAAGATGCAATCTCTCCCCACTCGTTGCTGGTTTGTCCATGGATAGATCTTGGTGATCGTAGGAATTTTTTTGATTTACTACTACGTCTCCCAACAGTGGCATCATGAGCTAGGTCTATGCGTAGAATCTATGCACGAGTAGAACACAAGTTGTTGTGGGCGTCAAATTTGTTAATATGCTTACCACTACTAGTCTTATCTTGATTCGGCGGTATTGTGGGATGAAGCGGCCCGGACCAAATTTACACGTACGCTTACGTGAGACTGGTTCCACCGCCTGACATGCACTTGTTGCATAAGGTGGCTAGCAGGTGTCTGTCTCTCCCACCTTAGTCGGATCGGATTCGATGAAAAGGGTCCTTATGAAGGGTAAATAGCAATTGGCATATCATGTTGTGGTTTTGGCATAGGTAAGAAATGTTCTTGCTAGAAACCTATAGCAGCCACATAAAAACTTGCAACTACAAATTAGAGGACGTCTAACTTGTTTTTGCAGCATATGCCTTGTGATGTGATATGGCCAAAGAATGTGATGTGATGCATTGTGATGTATGAGATTGATCATTTTCTTGTAATAGGATTCACGACTTGCATGTCGATGAGTATGACAACCGACAGGAGCCATAGGAGTTGTCTTATTTTATTGTATGACCTGCGTGTCAATCATAAACGCCATGTAATTACTTTACTTTATTGCTAAACGTTGGCCCTAGTAGTAGAAGTAATAATTGGCGAGACAAGTTCATGAAGACACAATGATGGAGATCATGATGATGGAGATCATGGTGTCGTGTCGGTGAAAGTGATGATCATGGTGCCCCGATGATGGAGATCAAAGGAGCAAGATGATATTGGCCATATCATGTCACTGTATTGATTGCATGTGATGTTTATCATGTTTACATCTTATTTGCTTAGAACGACGGTGTGATAGGTTCTAACGTTCGCATACAACGGGTGTAAGCCAGATTTCCACACGCGATACACTTAGGTTGACTTGACGAGCCTAGCATGTACAGACATGGCCTCGGAACACAGAAGACCGAAAGGTCGAACATGAGTCGTATAGAAGATACAATCAACATGGATATGTTCACCATGGATGACTAGTCCGTCTCACGTGATGATCGGACACGGGCTAGTTGACGTGGATCATTTGTCACTTGGATGACTAGAGAGATGTCTATCTAACTGGGAGTTCATTAAATAATTTGATTATGTGAACTTAATTATCATGAACTTAGTCTAAAATTGTCTTTACAATCTATATTGTGGATCCAATGGCCAACGCGATTGTCACCCTCAATTTCAATGCGTTCCTAGAGAAAACCAAGCTGAAAGATGATGGAAGTAACTATGCGGACTGGGTCCGTGGCTTGAGGATCATCCTCATAGCTTCCAAGAAATTGTATGTCCTTGATGCACCACTAGGTGACCCACCCCTTCTCCCAGCAGAGCAAGACGTTGTGAACGCTTGGCATTCTCGCTGTGACGATTACTCCCTTGTTTAGTGTGGCAAGCTTTACAGTTTAGAACCGGGGCTCCAAAAGCATTTTGAGCAACACAGAGCATATGAGATGTTCCAAGAGCTGAAACTGGTTTTTCAAGCTCATGCCCGGGTCGAGAGATATGACGTCTCCGACAAGTTCTTCAGCTGTAAGATGGAGGAGAATAGTTCTGTCAGTGAGCACATCCTCAATATGTCTGGGCTTCACAACCGCTTGACTCAGCTGGGAGTTAATCTCCCAGATGACTTGGTCATTGACAGAATCCTCCAGTCTCTTCCACCTAGATACAAGAGCTTTGTGATGAACTACAACATGCAAGGGATGGAGAAGTCCATTCCTGAGTTGTACTCGATGCTGAAATCAGCAGAGGTCGAGATCAAAAAGGAGCATCAAGTGTTGATGGTGAATAAGACCACTAGTTTCAAGAAAGGCAAGGGTAAGAAGAACTTCAAGAAGGACGACAAAGTTGTTGCCGCACTCGGTAAGCAAGTTGCCGGGAAGAAGAAGAACAAGAATGGACCCAAGCCTGAGACTGAGTGGTTTTATTGCAAGGGTACCGGTCACTGGAAGCGTAACTGCCCCAAGTACTTAGCGGATAAGAAGGACGACAACATTAAAGGTGTATGTGATATACTTCTTATTGATGTGTACCTAACCAGTGCTTGTAGTAGCTCCTGGGTATTTGATACCGGTGTAGTTGCTCACATTTGTAACTCCAAGCAGGAGCTGCGGAATAAGCGGAGGCTGGCAAAGGACGAGGTGACGATGCGCGTCGAGAATGGTTCCAAGGTCGATGTGATCGCCGTCGGCACGGGACCTCTACATCTACCTTCGGGATTAGTGTTAAACCTTAACAATTGTTATTTAGTACCAGCTTTGAGCATGAACATTGTATCTGGATCTCGCTTGATGCGAGATGGCTACTCATTTAAATCTGAGAATAATGGTTGTTCTATTTATATGAGAGAAATGTTTTATGGTCATGCCCCGCTGGTCAATGGTTTATTTTTGATGAATCTCAAACGTGATGTTACACATGTCCATAGTGTGAGTACCAAAAAGTGTAAGGTTGATAACGATAGTCCCACTTACATGTGGCACAACCGCCTTGGTCATATTGATGTCAAATGCATGAAGAAGCTCCATATTGATGGACTTTTGGAGTCTCTTGATTTCGAATCATTTGACACGTGTTTACCGTGCCTCATGGGCAAGATGACGAAGAATCCTTTCTCCGGAACAATGGAGCAAGCAACTGACTTGTTAGAAATAATACATACCGATGTATGCGGTCCAATGAGTGTTGAGGCTCGTGGTGGCTACCGTTATGTTCTCACCCTCACTGATGACTTGAGTAGATGTGGGTATGTCTACTTAATGAAACATAAGTCTGAAACTTTTGAAAGGTTCAAGGAATTTTAGAGTGAGGTAGAGAATCAACGTGACACCAAAATAAAGTGCCTACGATCTGATCGTGGCGAAGAATATTTAAGTCACGAGTTTGGCACGCACCTAAGGAAATGTGGAATTGTTTCACAACTCATGCCGCCTGGCACACCTCAGCGAAATGGTGTGCCTGAACGTCGTAATCGCACTCTATTAGATATGGTACGATCTATGATGTCTCTTACCGACTTACCGCTATCATTTTGGGGATATGCGTTAGAGACTGCCGCATTCACTTTAAATAGGGCACCGTCAAAATCCGTTGAGATGACACCGTATGAATTATGGTTTGGAAAGAAACCTAAGCTGTCGTTTCTAAAAGTTTGGGGATGCGATGCTTATGTGAAGAAACTTCAACCTGAGAAGCTCGAACGCAAAGCGGAAAAGTGCGTCTTCATAGGATATCCCAAAGAGACTATTGGGTATACCTTCTACATACGATACGAGGGCAAAGTCTTTGTTGCAAAGAATGGATCCTTTCTCGAAAAAGAGTTTCTCTCAAAAGAAGTAAGCGGGAGGAAAATAGAACTTGATGAGGTAATTGTACCTCCACTCGAACTGGAGAGTAGCACAGCATAGGAAGTTGTTCTTGTGGAGCCTACACCGGCTGGAGAGGAAGTTAATGATGCTGATCATGAAACTTCAGATCAAGTTACTATTGAACATCGAAGGTCCACTAGGGCACGTTCCGCGCCAGAGTGGTACGGCATCCCTGTCCTGGAGATCATGTTGTTAGGCAACGGTGAACCTTCTAACTATGAAGAAGAGATGGTGGGCCCTAATTCCAACAAATGGCTTGAGCCCATGTAATCCGAGATAAAATAAATGGATCTTTAAGAAGAAGACTGACGCGGACGGTAATGTGACCATCTATAAGGCTCGCCTTGTCGCTAAGGGTTATCGACAAGTTCAAGGAATTGACTACGACGAGACTTTCTCACCCGTAGCGATGTTGAAGTATGTCTGAATCATGTTAGCAATTGCCGCATTTTATGATTATGAGATCTGGAAAATGGACGTCAAAACGGCATTCCTTAATGGTTTCCTTAAGAGGAACTGTATATGATGCAGCTGGAAGGTTTTGTCGATCCTAAAGGTGCTAACAAAGTATGCAATCTCCAGCGCTCCATCCATGACTGGTGCAAGCATCTTGGAGTTGGAACATTCGCTTTAATGAGATGATTAAAGCTTTTGGGTTTATACAGGTTTATGGAGAACCCTGTATTTACAAGAAAGTGAGTGGGAGCTTTGTAGCATTTCTCATATTATATGTGGATGACATACTGATAATCGGAAATGATATAGATCTTTTGGAAAGTGTAAAGGCCTACTTGAATAAGTGTTTTTAATTGAAGGACCTTGGAGAAGCTACTTACATATTAGGTTTTAAGATATATAGAGATAGATCGAGATGCCTCATAGGTCTTTCACAAAGCACATACCTTGAAAAGATATTGAAGAAGTTCAATATGGATCAGTCAAAGAAGGGGTTCTTGCCTGTGTTACAAGGTGTGAGATTGAGTACGACTCAATGCCCGACCACGGCAGAGGATAGAGAAGAGATGAGTGTCATCCCCTATGCTTCGGCCATAGGCTCTATTATGTATGCCATGCTGTGTACCAGACCTGATGTGAACCTTGCCATAAGTTTGGTAGGGAGGTACCAAAGTGATCTTGGAGCGGAACACCGGACAACGGTCAAGAATATCCTGAAGTAACTGAAAAGGACAAAGGACATGTTTCTCGTATATGGAGGTGCCGAAGAGCTAGTCGTAAAGGGTTACGTCGATGCTAGCTTCAACATAGATCCGGACGACTCCACGTCGCAAAGCGGATACGTGTATGTTTTGAACAGAGGGGCAGTCAGCTGGTGCAGCAGCAAGCAAAGCGTCTTGGTGGCATCTACATTTGAAGTGGAGTATATAGCTGCTTCGGAAGCAGCAAAGGAAGGAGTCTGGATGAAGGAGTTCATCACCGACCTAGGAGTAATTCCATGTGTGTCCGGCCCGATGACTCTATTCTGTGACAACACTGGAGCTATTGCCCTTGCGAAGGAGCCCAGGTTTCACAAGAAGACAAGACACATCAAGCGCCGCTTCAACTCCACCCGTGATTACATTCAGGAGGGAGATATTGATATTTGTAAAGTGCATACGGATCTGAATGTCGCAGATCCGTTGACTAAACCTCTCTCACGAGCAAACATGATCAACACCAGAATGCTATAGGTGTTCGATTCATCACCATGTAACTAGATTATTGACTCTAGTGCAAGTGGGAGACTGTTGGAAATATGCCCTAGAGGCAATAATAAAATGGTTATTATTGTATTTCCTTGTTCATGATAATTGTCTATTGTTCATGCTACAATTGTATTAACCCGAAACCGTAATGCATGTGTGAATACATAGACCACAACATGTCCCTAGTGAGCCTCTAGTTGGCTAGCTCGTTGATCAATAGATGGTCACGGTTTCATGACCATGGACATTGGATGTCGTTGATAACGGGATCACATCATTAGGAGAATGATGTGATGGACAAGACCCAATCCTAAGCATAGCACAAGATCGTGTAGTTCATTTGCTAAAGCTTTTCAATGTCAAGTATCGTTTCCTTAGGCCATGAGATTGTGCAACTCCTAGATACCGTAGGAATGCTTTGGGTGTGCTAAACGTCACAACGTAACTGGGTGGCTATAAAGGTGCACTACGGGTATCTCCGAAGGTGTCTGTTGGGTTGGCACGAATCGAGACTGGGATTTGTCACTCCGTGTGACGGAGAGGTATGTCTGGGCCCACTCGGTAAGACATCACCATAATGAGCTCAATGTGACTAAGGAGTTAGCCAGGGGATGATGTGTTACGGAACGAGTAAAGAGACCTGCCGGTAATGAGATTGAACAAGGTATAGAGATACCGATGATCGAATCTCGGGCATGTATCATACCGATAGACAAAGGGAATTGTATACGGGATAGATTCAATCCTTGACATCATGGTTCATCCGATGAGATCATCGTGGATCATGTAGGAGCCAACATGGGCATCCAGATCCCGCTGTTGGTTATTGGCCGGAGAGGTGTCTCGGTCATGTCTACGTGTCTCCCGAACCCGTAGGGTCTACACACTTAAGGTTCGATGACGCTAGGGTTATAGGGAAATAGTGCACGTGGTTACCGAAGGTAGTTTGGAGTCCCGGATGAGATCTCGGACTTCACGAGGAGATTCGGAATGGTCTGAAGACAAAGATTGATATATAGGAAGTGAGGATTTGGTTACCGGAAGTGTTTCGGGTGTCACCGGTAACGTACCGGGACCACCGAAAGGGTTCCGGGGTCCACCAAGTGGGCCCACCATCCCCAGAGGGCTTCATGGGCCATAGGTGGAGGGAACCAGCCCCTAGGTGGGCTGGTGCGCCCCTCCCACCTGGCCCAAGGCGCAGCAAGGGGAGAGAGGGGGGCAAACCCTAGGCCCAGATGGGCCTTAGGCCCACCCTAGGGCAGCTAGGGCAGCCACACCTCCTCTCCTCCCTCTGGCCGCCGCACCAGATCAATCTGGTGGCTGCCGCACCACCCTAGGGTGGAAACCCTATGGTGCAGCCCTACCTCCTCCTCCTCCTATATATAGTGGTGCCCTTGGGGCTGTTTGAGACACGGTTCTTTCTCCCTCTCAGGCGCAGCCCTACCTCATATTCTCCTCGTTCTCTGGAGTGCTTGGGGAAGCCCTGCCGGAGTCCACGCAGCTCCACCGTCACCATTCCGTCGTGCTGCCGGAGCTCTTCCCCAACCTCTCCTTCCTCCTTGCTGGATCAAGGTGTAGGAGACGTCACCGGGCTGCACGTGTGTTGAACGCGGAGGCGCCGTTGTTCAGCGCTAAGATCGGAGTCCACCGCGATCTGAATCGATGTGAGTATGACTCCACCAACCGCGTTCTTGTAACGCTTCTGCTTAGCGATCTTCAAAGGTATGAAGATGCAATCTCTCCCCACTCGTTGCTGGTTTCTCCATGGATAGATCTTGGTGATCGTAGGAATTTTTTTGATTTACTACTACGTCTCCCAACAAATAGAACATCCCATTGTCACCATGGATATCCCAACGCAAGACATACATCAAGTGTTCTCAAATCCTTAAAGACTCAATCCGATAAGAAAATTTCAAAGGGAAAACTCAATTCATGAGAACAAGATGGAGGGGGGAAACTCCATTTGATTCATCTCTATCAATAAAGCTTGTCGTACATCAATATCGTGTCATCTCAAGAACACGAGAGAGAGAGAGAGATCAAACACATAGCTACTGGTACATACCCTCAGCCCCGAGGGTGAACTACTCCCTCCTTGTCATGGAGGTCGCCGGGATGATGAAGATGGCCTCCGGTGATGGTTTCCCCCTCTGACAGGGTGCCGGAACGGGTTCCCGATTGATTTTCATGGCTCTGGAGGCTTGTGGCGGCGTTACTCCCGATCTAGGTTTCTTTTCGGAGGTTTCTATATTATAGGAATTTTTGGCATCGATCTCACGTCAAGGGGTGCCACGAGGCGGTGACAAGCCTGCTAGGCGCGACCATGGGGGTGGCCGTGCCTGGCAGGCTTGTGACGTCCTCGTGGCTCTTCTGCCCAACTCCAATGCTTAGGGGGTCTCTTTTGGTCCAGAAAAAATCATACTAAATTTTCAGCCCATTCTGAGAACTTTTATTTCTGCACAAAAAACGGCACCATGGTAGTTCTGCTGAAAACAACGTCAGTCCGGGTTAGTTCTAATAAAATCATACCAAAATCATATAGAATTATTATAAACATGGCATGAATACGTCATAAATTAGAGATACGTTGGAGATGTATCATGCATCGCGATGACAACGGCTGGGGCTAGCTCCAGCTCCCATGGGAGGACTACATCCAGGGGTCGTGGTAGGATGACTCCGTCAAACTGTGGTGGTCGTGGTGGTGCACCTCTCCCGTCGCCCCGTGTGGGGGTCCATGCGGATGAACAGGCACATGAGTTCGTTGTGGCGTTGTCCTGACGACATCATAGCTGGTTGCGCCTTCCTGACCCCTTTGCGAGGGCCATGGAGGACAGCCAGCCCCTAGGCCCATGGTTTCGGGCGAACGATTGCTGCAATGGGCCCGCCTGGGTGGCGGTCGACCTCTCCCCTGAAACTTCCATGTTCCTGACGCGGGGGTGGAAGTCTTTCGTCTACTTCCGTGGCCTCGGATCGAGACATCTCCTCTAGTTCAAGTTCGACGGGTCTGCCACCCTCTTCGTGAAGTTCTTCGGGGCATTTATTGTTCACGTGGAGTGCTGTGCGGAGAGCTCGAGCGGCAGCGACTTCGACTCCTCCAGCGACAGTGACACCGCCACTAGCGTCTTAGGTGCTAAGAACGAGGATTCTGAGTAGGGGCGCTTGGCCTTGTAGCTAGGCCTCGGTGATGGAATGATTGACGCGGGAACGCGGCTCCATCCACGATACCTCGTTCCCGATCAATCGCCACATCGTAGTGGCATATCTCCTTTTGCGTTTAGATTGTACCTAATGTAACCCTATGACAATCTGAAGAGAAAATGTTGGGTACCTTCCACCAAATATTGTGGGTTTGCTATGCTCCTATGAATGTCCATTTCCCTTTTGGCAAAATATTGTGCTTGTGTGTCTTTCTAACCCTTGCACTTGCCAGAAATGCTTGCCGGTGCGCGCATCCTTACCGCGGGCGCTTTCAAGAATTGATCCTTAGCATCCTGCCGGTAATATCGCTGCCGGCAAGACTACCCTGTCGTCCTCACCATGGATGCTTAGGGTGTGGAGCAGGATTGAAAGACCCAAAGGCACAACAATTCTGACAAGGGACCTTCACATGCAAAAAGACCACCTTGTCATTCTCGCCGCGTCTGCTTAGGGTGTTGAGAAGGTTGGAAACACCCAAGGACGCAACAATTCCGACAAGGGCCCTTCGCGTGCAGGTTTTCTCACACAAGCGTCAACCTCGTTGCATGAAAAAGCTTGAATTTTTAAGAAGTTTTTTGCAACTTAGCTTTCTTTCTCCACTTCCCTTGCCACAAGGTGATTGTCCTTGAACGGGTTTGTGGGTGTCCATACTGCCACTCCCCTCGAGAAGACTTGCACGCGGGGGGCTCTTCTCCCTTTGAGAAAAATAAAGAAGAGAAAATATAGGAGGCTAGAACCTCAATGGTTTGATAGTCACCTTACATAAGTGAGAAGTGATCACACCATTTCATGCAATATACATAAGATAAATATTTACTTTGACAAGAGGTTGCAAAACACTTAGCTTTATTGACTACGCACAGGGTCATCGCCTGGCTTTGTACAAAAGATTACACGCCTTGTCGGGAGACTTGTACAAAAGTGGTTGCCGGGCAGCTCGACAACTGCACCTCATGGGTAGAACTTGCGAAGATGCTCGGTATTCCATGATTTTTTCACCTAGGTGTTGTCCTCGGTCTCTAGGCGGGCTGTGCGAGGCCTGGTGACTTGTACTACCTGGTAAGGGCCTTCCCACCTTGGCATCAACTTGTTAGATCCCTTCGCGGAGTTAATGCATCGAAGAACAAGGTTGCCTTCCTCAACGCTCCTAGCGCACAACTTGCGACCGTGAAAGCGGCGCCAAGCTTGTTGGTACCGAGCGACACAGTGTGGCCTAGAGACGATCTTCTTCGAGGAGCGTGGCATCGTATTTCCGCAGTTGCTCTTGTTGGTCCTAGTCAAAGGCATGCACTCAAGGTGAACCGTAGGTTAGTTTTGTGGGGAGCATTGCTTCTGCACCATAGACTAGGGAGAAGGGTGTCTCGCCGGTGTCTCAATTTGGTGTCATCCTGATTGACCAAAGAACAGCCGATAGTTCATCAATCCAACGCCTTCAGTGCTTGTGCAGCTTGTCGAAAGTTCTCGTCTTGAGGCCCCACAACACTTCGGCGTTCGCCCTTTCTACCTGGCCATTGCTCCTAGTGTGAGCAACTGATGCAAAGCAGATCTCGGCACCGATGTCTTGGCAGTACTGCATGAAGCTGTTGTTGTTGAACTACGTGCCGTTGTCGGTGATGATCCTGTTGGGTACACCGATTCAACAGACTATTCCTCTGAGAATCTTGATCGCTCCTTGAGTGTCACCTTTCTCACTGGATCTACCAGATTCCACTTCGTGAGTGGATTACGACGGTCAAGAACTCAAACCCCAGGTAGCACGAGGAAAGGCCCGACAATGTTGAGCCCCTAGAATGAGAATGGCCAGGAGAGGGGTATGGTCTGAAGGGCTTTTGTTGGTTGATGTATCTTCTTGGCATGGTACTAGCATGCTTCACACGTTGTTACCGCCGCGAAGGCATCTTGAAAGGCTGTCGGCCAATACAAGCCTTGCCGGAATGCCTTTTCGACAAGGGCTCGCGACTTGACAAGGGCTCGCGACTTGACATGGGAGCCCGGGAAATGCACTTTAATTTCACCCGGTTTGGTCTCCTTTTGTATAGAACACCATCCATAAACTGGTACATGCTCGACTATTGGGCTACTCTCCTTTTGTACCCCTACCTGGCGTGCCAAACATGTCGGGGACGATGATCTATAGGACCTGCTAGGTCCCTTTTGTGGTTCTACTGTGGGGACCCTGGATGCACAAAGAGAAGCACCGACTAATGAGTAAATGATGGTTTAGACAGGTTTGGGTCGCTCGAAAGCGTAAAACCATGGATCCTATGTATGGTGTATTATATGTGTTCACAATATAGGAGCGTCACCACTTGGCAAGGGATGCTCGAGGGGCGCGGCTACACGTGTAGAATGAACGAGGTGTCGACCTTTCTAAAGGTAGCCATGTGCCTCCTTTTATAGGTTAAGGGGCTACCATAGTGGCTAAAATGGTCATTACATGGGTAAACAATGTACACTATAGTTGTCAAGGCTACTCACAAGAGCTACAGTAGGAAATACCTAACTCTGACGAACTAGGATAGGCGCATTTAATGCATCGTGAGGTGGCATGCCGGCGACGTCTCCCGACAAGGATTGCCTCTCCTTCTGTGTCGTTCACACAACTACCTCGTATTCCTTTGCCACTCCGAGGTGCTATAAATCCACCGAGCTACCATGCACCCAGACGACCTGCACCTAACTGCCTGCCCGCTCGACACCTAGCTGATGTAGAGAATCAACCTGGTGACGTGGAGCAACGTCTTGATGGGTGGAGATCTTGATGGGGCTGTTCGCAGTTGGGTTTTCCCCACCGGCATGGAGGCTTGCCGGTTTCCTTGGTTCTTTGTTAAGGTTGCTTGGAGGTTTGCGTGCGCCCGACAAGGTCTTGCCGGTCTAGAGGCCGCAGTCTCTTGTGCATAAGTCCGAGTACTAAGGGCCCCGTTTCTTAGTACACAGACAATGTATTAGAATTAAAAGCATATTTTGCTATAGTATTCGTCACGTCCTTGGCCTCTCTAAATCTATGTAAAATATCAACTAGGCCAAATTCCTGCATCACCTAATTACTCTCCATCATCACTCGAACGGAAGGTCCTCCATAATCGTTCTCACCTCTCATTTTAACAACAACAAAAGAGTTGTCATATTTGATTATCAACTCGTTACAACCAATGCTTGCCGCCAAATGGAAACCATTTCTGATCGCGGTCTTTTTCTCCGAGTCTACATTATGAACATGAGGCATAATCCATGAAGCAGCCACAATAACGTTGTCATTCTTATTTTGACCACTGGGCCAACAGCTCCTGACAATGTTTCAGCAATGACTGAAGCATCAATATTTATTTTAACGAATTCTTTGGATGACCTCTTCAACATATGATCTGGTTTATGCTCTTGAGACTTTGAGTTAGTAGACCACGTAAATTTTGTCAACAGAACTTTGATGGATATGGCAGATCGATCTGCAGTTTGCACAGATTCTCCCCTCGCCAATTGTCGTTGTCGTCACCAAATAAAGCATGCAACAACTAGCGCCATTTCAGCATATGGAAAGCCTCTGGTGAGTGACTACTATTTAGCTAAAAATTTAAGTGTAGCTAAACTTGAACAATCTTGCAAAACCGCTTTGGGCAGTTCATCATAAAGTCCCAAGTCCTTCCATACATCTTTTGCTTGAACGTAGTTGAAGAGGCAATGATGTATGTCCTCATGCCCCAAGAAACAGATCATGCATTGAATATGGGTACGTATGCGCCTACCTGAAAGGACCCCATAACATGGTAAAACCCCACGCAACAATTTCCATGCAAAAAAAACCCACCTTCCCTCGAATTCTTAACTTCTAGATATCTTTCCAGATTGAATTCAAGTTGACCCTGCCTTGACCATCTGTTATGTACTTTCGTTGCCCATATTGATGTCCACACTCTTGGTGGTATGCACAACATATGCTAAAAGTCCCCGATATTGTGTAATTCCATCCTATAAAATCCTCCATGTTGTGCACATTCAAAGGGATTTGTAGTACACACCGAGCATCGACTGGTGAAAAAATGTCCTTGATTAAGATATCATCCCAAGAACCAGAATTGGGATCAATGAGCTCAAGAACCTTAGATAGGATGATGTTCCATTTAGGGGTTATAACTTTTATGATCGGGCTAGATGGAATCCATGGGTCGCTCCAAATAATAATTTAAGCTCCGAATCTCACTCTCTAAATGCATCCCATGTTAAAGGTTTGAATTCCCACGACAATACTCTTCTAGCTATAGGAGGAGCCCTTAATTGGTCCAACCTTTAGTATATTTTCATCGAGATTGTACTTAGAAGTTAACACACAGACACACACACACAAAGAATATGGGTGCTGAATTAGACGCCAACACTATTTTGCTAACATAGCAAGGTTGAAACCGCAGAGCTCTGTAAATCCCACACCTCCTTGTTTCTTCAGAGTACACGTCTTCCACCACGTGAACCAGTGCATTTTTTGGGTCCTCAAAGTTGATTACATAGACACGTTAGAAATCCTATGAGCATTGAGTAACAAAACAACGCATGCAACATATGCCCCTCCCATAGTGATCTACGTTTCCTAAATGATCACACTCCTGCACTAGTAGATTGGTATCCTCCTCCTCATTCTATGCGGGTTGGGGCGGGGGGGGGAGACTCACGGGCTTGAGACTCCGTCAGTATTTCCCCAAAGAGGAAGGGATGATGCAACACAATGACGGTAAGTATTTCCCTCATTTAAGAAACCAAGGCATAAATCCTTAGAAGAGGATCAAGCACCTATGTAAACAACACATGCACACAAATAACAAATACTTGTAACCCGACGTGTAAGAGAGGTTGTCAAGCTCTCAACGATAATAGGACAGATTAGGTTGTGATAGTTTGGGCGAATAGATCTTGTAAGAACACAAAATAAAATAAGTAAACAAGAAGTGCAACAAGGTATTTTTGGGTTTTTGGATCAATAGATCTGAAAACAAACATGGCAAAAAGATAGATCAGAAAGAAATATGTTGGAAAAGCAGACCCGGGGGCATAGGTTTCACTAGTGGATTCTCTCATGAGTATAGCACACGGTGGGTGAACAAATTACTGTTGGGCAATTGATAGAAGATCGAATAGTTGTGAAGATATCCAAGGCAATGATCTATATAGGCATCATGTCCAAGATAAGTAGATCGAAATGATTCTGCATCTACTTCTATTACTCCACACATCGACCGCTATCCAACATGCATGTAGTGTATTAAGTTCATGGAAAAACAGAGTAATGCAATAAGAACAGTGACATGATGTAGACAAGATCTATTCATGTAGGAATAGACCCCATCTTTTTATCCTTAATAGCAATGATACATGTGTGCCTTGCTGCCCCTTCTGTCACTGGGAAAGGACACCACAAGACCAAACCCATCAGAAAGCACCTCTTCCCATGGAAAGAAAAATCGATCTAGTTGGCCTAACTAAACCAAAGATTCGAAGAAGAAATACGAGGATATAAGTAATCATGCAAATAAGAGATCAAAGAAGACTCAAATCATATTCATGGATAGAAACTGATCATCAATCAAAATTCATTGGATCCCAACAAACACTCCACCAAAACTCATTACATCAAATAGATCTCAAAGAGGCCATTGTATTGAGAATCAAGAGAGAGAGAGAGAGAGGAAGCCATCTTGATACTGCATACGGACTTGTAGGTCTATGGTGGGCTACTCACGCATCATCAGAGAGGCACCCATGAAGACGATGCACCCCTCCGTGATGGTGTTAGATTGGATCTCGAGGTTCTGGAACTTGCGGCGGCTAGAGTTGTGTTTCATCTACTCCCCTAGGGTTATCAGAATATTTGGGTATTTATAGAGGCAATAGTCGGTGGAGAGGCATCCTGAGGAGGGCACAACCCACCAGGAGGCGCTAGGGGCCTCTAGCGCGCCCTGGTGGGTTATGGCCTCCTCGGCCCTCCCCTCTGGCACTTCTTTGGTCCACTGGGTGTCTTCTGGCTGAAAAATATTTTCTAAAAAAATTCACGGTGTTTGGGCTTCATTTGGTACCGGTTTCTGCAAAGTAAAAAACAAGCAAAAACAGCAACTGGCACTTTGGCAGTAGGTCAATAGGTTAGTCCCAAAAAATGATATAAAGTTGCTATAAAATGATTGTAAAACATCCAAGATTGATAATATAACATCATTACGCTGGAGACGTATCAGATACCCTCATCTACATGTGGGAGTTTCATTTATTTTGTTCATCTTGGGGATTTTGATAGGTTTCTGTTATCCATCGGCCCTTTCGTTGGTCGTCAAGGACTCTTAATAAGGACTTCTCCAGCCTCTTCTATGGTTTCAGTGGCATGTGAGGCGATGGATTCCATAATGAGGTCAGATGGACAGGTAGGTCTTTAGTGTTCGTCAGTTCACTACTTTTGACAATCCTGGTGGTGGTGTGCAATAAATTCTCCCCAACTTTTCATCTAGCGTCGGTGGTGCATGTCTTATAAGAACAAAAAATGGGATCAAGTGGACATCTTTACCTTTCCCCGAGTGGTTAAAGCAGGGGGAGTTGCTCCATCAGGTCAATGTATATTCCTAGCACCGACAATTATTTCAGTATTCCGTCAAGTTGGGTAGACATATAGGTGTTATCACCTTAGTACGTCTTCTTGTTTAGGGAATGGATCATTCAGGACTGATGTCATTGTCACTTCACAACACATATTGATGAATTCTCGATTGACTATGTGGCTGCTACTTTATTGTTATGACGATGATGTGGAACTCTAGCGACTATTACTTCATCGCATAGTTGACATGTGCAGGATGGAGAGGAAGGCTGATTTACTAAGGATTGTATTGTGTTTCCTTTTTTCTCTTGTGGGGGTTTTCTTGTAATTTGTGTGCTTGATTAATATAGAGTCAACAATCATTCACCAAAAAAAACATATGCTCATCTTGATGCAGAGGATGGGGTGGTGATGCTCAGGCGGTACGTGGTAAGCATAGTGAGGGGCCAGTTGTAGAAAAGGTGCCTAGTACATACCAAAGGATGTTGGCATCATGGGCAAGAGTTTTTGTTGATGATGTGCTTCTATTAAAGGTTCACACTAGTGTGAGAGGGAGGTGGAAGAGCAGCCAAGCAAAGACCATGACTTTATTTTGTGCCATGCATTCCCAATGTTTTCAACAATTTGGTCCTTGTAATTTTCCCGTGAGAGGAGGTTGTAGGCTTGTTTTTGTGAGAATGGGACACCCATATCCAGGAAGCAATCATCATATGTTGGCTCGAGCTGAAGAACCTACAACAGAGAATGCAACTCCAATGATACAACATTTGTGGGCGACTATGAAGGTTAGAAATGAAATTGTTTTGCATGATAGTAGAGACTGGCATATTTGCTTCATTGGAGTGTTGGAATAGGTTGGGAAATGCATTGGGTAGAGGAAGTTGGTGTAACAAAGTGTCCAACCAGAAGAACGTGGAGGTATTTGTTTTGCTAAGACAAAGGAAATACATATTACTTAAGGAAGTGTTGGTTTATGATATTTCGGAGGAATGATATGTGCCAATATAGGTGTAGTAGGGTTCTAGGATGGTGTAGTTGTAGCCAGCCTTCCTAGGGAGCATCAAGTGGATCAAGACTTTTCAATTTTGATGATCATGCAAATGTGTTGCAATATTTTGGGTATGGGTTGTCAAATATATTAGGTTTTCAAGGGAAAAATTCCAAAAAATGGCAGGTTATCTTCAAAACTACCATCTGGGCGTGTATGTTGTCCTACCTACAAGGCATGGAGGCACAAGAGTCCATCAACTCTAGGGGTAGCCAATAGGAGACAATGGAAAGGGATATGTCCAAAAATTTGGTTGGTGGTCTAGTAATATGGTTTGTAAAGTATGAGGATGTTAATAAATCTTATTACCATCTGATTTTCTGATAGTGTTTTGTACTTTTGTTCTCTTGTGTGACATAATGCGATGACAATACTTCACAATGGTAGATGGTCGTGTGCCTCATTTGATGAAAAAACTAGGTTTACCCTCCGTTTCAAGAAAAACTACTCGCTTGTGTATTCCTCTCCAAATATTTCGTAAGCTATTTAACCCCTTATATTATCTTATCGTGTATTAAGAGATTTTCCCCTCAATTCACAAAACACGCCACATCATTTTGGGACCATCGCGTTCATCGACGGGTAGATCTTCCATTTTTGTATGTGTGAGATACTGAGCGGACACCACTAGTGAGCTGCATGTCCACGAAGACCAACAAGGTTCAACAAGTGCATGAAACACTGCCTATTTACTCTTAATAGAGGGGCCACGAAGCGAGGACAAGGCGTCTTCGAGGTCCATAAGGATACAACCTAGTGTGTGATGGATCACTAACGTTCCACCCGTCGGGAGATGCATCCTCCATGACCCCAAGTAACACCACCGCATGAAGGAGTGTTTTTACCTCCTCGAGCGATCCAGAGGAGATGCACCCTGACTGCCTGATCGGAAGAGAATGGTGTATTAAGAGGTGGCTTCCCCTTCCCCGAGAGGGACATGTACTAGCATTGACTAGAAGCCCGGGGACGAAACCCCGATGCTAGGAGATTTTGAGGACCAAGAAGGCACGACATCCTCTTATTTACCACCCAAGTTGCAACTGGACCAGGATTGTGCATAAGGCAAGTGGTAGAGTTTGCGGCTTTGTATGATCCCGCTAGCACTCGACCCCTATGCAGGTGATATACACCTCACTAAGGTAGTCATGGATGGTAGAAGTGACCAACACCTCATATATATCGATGCCCTTGATAGGATAACCATACCTAAGTCCCAGGCCAAGCTATATGGCTCACCCCTTTGGAGCCATCTTGGGATTTCTCGGAATGATCGACCTCCTGTTCTCTTCACGACCCTCAAAAACCATAGGTTGGAAGTCTTCTACTTTGGGGTTATGGACCTAGAGATCCCCATCCATGCCATCCTCAACAAGCCCGATTGTGCTCAACTTGTGGCAGTATTACATTAGGCTTACCACCAGCTAGAGATGAAAAGTCTTGACACCATGCCCGAGCCTCCACACTACTCTTACTAGGACACATCGAGGCATTCACAACATGATAAGACCCTAGACCTTGCCGAAAGAGATGGATACTCTGTCACCATGATGTGGCGACTCAAGAAGAATGCAAACCTTGATCTTCCACGCCAAGGTTGGCCAAGCGCCACCCATGAAACTCGAGAGGTTCTGATACGTCCATTTTGCATCATGATATCCTACTGTTATTTATAATGTTTCTATGCATAATAATGCTTTATGGAGTAATTCTAATGCCTTTTCTTCTCATAATATGCAAGGTTTGCACAAGGAGGGAGAATGCTGGCAGCTGAAATTCTGGACCTAAAAAAGCATATCAACGATACCAGTTATGCACATCTTCAAATGAGTTGAAACTTTCTAGAGAATTATTTTGGAATTTAAAAAAATACCAGAGCAAATAAGTACCAGAGGGGGGCCACTTGGCGAGCACAAGACACCAGGGCGCGCCAGCCCCCCAAATGCGCCCTGGTGGGTTGTGCTCAGCCCGGCCTACCTCTGGTGCCCATCTTCTGGTATTTAAGGTGTTTTGACCTAGAAAAAAAATAAGGAGAGGACTTTCGGGATGAAACGTCGCCGTCTCGAGGTGGAACTTGGGCAGGAGCACTTTTGCCCTCCGGTGGAGCAATTTCGCCGAGGGAACTTCCCTCCCGGAGGGGGAAATCGAAGCCATCGTCATCACCAACAACCCTCTCATCTTTGTAAGGCCATTCTTCATCAACATCTTCAATAGAACCTTGTCCTCTCAAACCCTAGTTCATCTCTTGTGTTCAATCTTTGTACCGAAACCTCAGATTGGTACCGGTGGGTGACTACTAGTGTTGATTACATTATGTAGTTGATTACTATATGGTTTATTTGGTGGAAGATTATATGTTTAGATCCATTATGCTATTTAATACCCCTATGATCTTGAGCATGAATATCATTTGTGAGTAGATACCTTTTTTCTTGAGGTCATGGGAGAAGTCATGTTGCAAGTAATCATGTGAATTTGATATGTGTTCGACTTTGATGATATGTATGGTGTGATTCCCTTAGTGGTGTCATATGAATGTAGACTACATGACACTTCCCCATCATTCATCCTAAGGGAATGCATTGTGGAGTAGCTACTAGATGATGATTTGCTACAGTGACAAAATCTTAAACCCTAGTTTATGCGCTACTTCGTAAGGGGCTGATTTGGATCCACATGTTTAATGCTATGGTTAGATTTTATCTTAATACTTTTGTCATAGTTGCGGATGCTTGTGAGGGGGTTAATCTCAAGTGGGAGTTTGTTCAAGTAATAAAAGCACCCAAGCATTGGTCCACCCACATATCAAATTATCAAAGTAGCGAACACGAATCAAACCAACATGATGAAAGTGACTAGATGAAATTCCCGTGTACCCTCAAGAATGCTTTGCTTATTATAAGAGACCACTTTGGCATGTCCTTTGCCACAAAAGGATGGGGCTAACTTGCTGCACTTTATTTACCATACCGTTACTTGCTCATTACCAATTATCTTGCTATCAAACTACGCGCTACCTACAATTTTAGTGCTTGCTGAATCTACCTTGCTGAAAACCAATTGTCATTTCCTTCTGATCCTCATTGAGTTCGACACTCTTAATTATCGAAAGGTCTATGATTGATCCCTACACTTGTGGTTCATCAAGACTCTTTTTTGGCATCATTTCCGGGGAGTGAAGCGCCATTGGTAAGTGGAAATCGGTAAGGAAAAACTTATACAATGTGCTGAAATTTATTGCCACTTGTTACTATGGAGAACAATCCTTTGAGGGCTTTGTTCGGGGTATATTCACCTCAACCGGAACCACAATTAGTTGCCCCTCAACCTACTACACTTACTGAAAATATTGGTTATGAAATTTCTTCGGGTATGATAGAACAATTGCTAGTTAATCCTTATGCAGGAGACAAAACTGAACATCCTAATATGCACCTAATACATGTGGACGAAATTTGTGGATTATTTAAGCTTGCAGGTGAGGGAGTCATGGATTAAGGGGTCCTCGAGAGGCCGACCTATTCCTTATGGGCCGGACTGTATGGGTCGGTTGCCGAACATTGGATCGATCGAGGGCCTTGTCTCGAGGAAGGAAGCTTCAGGAATTGCGGCTTGTCCTCCACGTCTGATGTAGCGAATAGGCATGTTTATCTCTTTGACGTGTAACCGACCATGTGTAAACCCTAGGTACCCTCGGCGTCTATATAAGCCAGAGGGTTTTAGGTTGTAGACATAGAACAACTTGTCTAGGGTTTAGCTATTCGATCTCGAGGTAGATCAACTCTGTAATCAACATATCATCAATACAATCAAGCAGATGTAGGGTATTACCTCCATAGGAGGGCCCGAACCTGGGAATACCTTGTCTCCATCGTCTCCTATTACCGTCGATACCAGTCTCATAGTTCGGGACCTCCTACCCGAGATCCGCTGGTTTTGACACTGACAACAGGTTTATCCGGAGATTAAGTTAACAAGAAGGTTTTCCCTTTATCTTTGAAGGGAAAAGCATTGACATGGTATAGGATATGTGCTGATATTGTATCATGGAACTGGAATGGATTGAAATTGGAATTCTACCAAAGTTTTATCCTATGCATCTAGTTCATCGTGATCGGAATTATATATATATATATTTTGGCCTCGTGAAGGAGAAAGCATTGCTCTAGCTTGGGGGTGGATTAAGTCAATGTTATATTCATGCCCTAATCATGATCCCTCAAGAAAAATTATTATTCAATTTTTTTATGCTCGGCTTTCTCATAATGATTGATCCATGCTCGATACTTCTTGTACTGGTTCTTTTATGAAGAAAACTATTGAATTCAAGTGGGACCTATTAGCAAGAATTAAACGCAACTCTGAAGATTGGGAACTCGATGAACGTAATGAGTCAGGTATTAAGCTTGAGTTTGATAGTGTTAAATCTTTTATGAGTACCCATGCTTTTCAGAAGTTTAGCACTAAATATGGACTTGACTCTGAGATAGTAGCCTATTTTTGTGAGTCATTTTCTACTCATGTTGATCTCCCTAAGGAGAAGTGGTTTAAATATCACCCCTATTAAAAAGGAAATCAAAGAATCAGTCATAGCTAAAGAAGAAACTATCATTTACAAAGTTGATCCAGCTGTGCCTACTGCTTATATTGAAAAAGCACCTTTCCCTATTAGGATAAAGGAACATGCTATGGTATCAAATGTGGTTCGCAACAGTAATATTAAGAAACCTAAGCCCTTTGAACAAATTAAACTACAACCTAGTGTTGCTATGGTTAAAGATTTCTTGGAAAATATTGATGGGCATGCTATTTACTTCTGTGATGAAGCTGCTAGAATTGCCAAACCCGATGAAAAAGATAAACATAGACCCGTAGTTGGCATGCATGTTGTCTCAGCTAAAATAGGAGATCATTTCTATCATGGTTTATGTGATATGGGTGCCAGTGTGAGTGCTATTCCTTTTACTTTATACCAAGGAATTATGAATGACATAGCACCTGCTAAAATACAAGACATTGATGTTACTATTAAACCTGCTAATAGAGACACCATCATGCCACTTGGGATTGTTAGAGATGTTGAAGTCTTGTGTGGGAAAATAAAATATCCTTCTGATTTTCTAGTTCTTGGTTCCCCACAAGATGAATTTTTTCCCATTATCTTTGGTAGACCTTTCTTGAACACTGTTAATTAATGCTAATATAGATTGCCAAAAAGAAACCGTTAATGTTGAGTTTGGTGATGTGTCTCATGACTTTAACTTTTCCAAGTTTAACAGATAACCCCGTAATAAATAATTATCTAGTAAAGATGAAATAATTGGTCTTGCTTCTATTGCCGTTCCTCCTACTGATCCACTAGGACAATATCTGCTAGACCATGAAAATGATATGCACTTGCATGAAAGAAATGAAATGGATAAAAGTTTCTTTGAACAACAACCTCTCTGAAAACACAATTTTCCTATTGAAACTCTAGGATGTCCTCCTCCACCTAAAGGCGATCCTGTGTTTGAATTAAAATAATTGCCTGACACTTTGAAGTATGGTTATCTTGATGATGTAAAGATATATCCTGTTATTATTAGTGCTAACCTTTCAGAACATGAAGAAGAAATATTATTAAAAATTCCGAGGAAGCACCGAGCTGCTAATGGATATACTCTTGATGATCTTAAGGTCATTGGTCCCACTTTATTTCAGCACAAGATTACTATGGAACCTGATGCTAAACCCGTTGTTGATCACCAACGATGATTGAATCCTAAGATGAAGGAAGTGGTACAAACTGAAATATTAAATCTCCTGGAAGCAGTTATAATCTATCACGTAGCTTATAGTAAATGGGTAAGTCTCGTTCATTATGTCCCTAAGAAGGGAGGTATTACTGTTGTTCCTAATGATAAAAATGAACTTATCCAATAGAGAATTGTCACTGGTTATAGAATGGTAATTTATTTTAGAAAATTAAATAAAGCTACTATAAAAGATCATTACCCCTTCCTTTCATTGTTCAAATGCTAGAAAGATTGTCTAAGAAAACACACTTTTGTTTCTTGGATGGATATTCCGATTTTTCTCAAATACCCGTGTCACAATCTGATCAAGAGAAAACCACCTTTACTTTTCCATTTGGAACCTATGCTTATAGATGTATGCCTTTTGGTTTATGAAATGCACCTGCTACCTTTGAAAGATGTATGACAACTATATTCTTTCTTTTTTGTGAAAAGATTGTGAAGGTGTTCATGGATGATTTTTTCGTTTACAAAACTTCTTTTGATAATTTCTTAAGCAACCTTGATCGAGTTTTGCAGAGATGTGAACAAACTAATTTCGTCTTGAATTGGGAGAAGTGCCACTTTATGGTTAATGAAGGCATTTTCTTGGAGCCTAAAATATCTTAACAAGATATTGAGGTGGATCAAGCCAAAGTTGATGCAATTGAGAAAATGCCATGTCCTAAAGATATTAAACGTATTCGGATTTTCCTTGGTCATGTTGGTTTCTATAGGAGGTTTATTGAAGACTTCTCCAAAATTGCTAGGCCTCTTACTAATGTTTTACAAAAGGATTTTCCATTCGTTTTTTATGATGATTGTGTAGAATCCTTTGAAACTCTTAAGAAAGCCTTAACTTCTGCATCTATTGTTCAACTACCTGATTGGAACTTGCCTTTTGAAATTATGTGTGATGCTAGTGATTATGCTGTTGGTGTTGTTATAGGACAACTAGTTGATAAGAAATTAAATGTTATCCATTATGCGAGCAAAATTCTAGACAACGCCCAAAGAAATTATGCTACTACTGAAAAAGAATTTCTAGGAATTGTGTTTGCTTGTGATAAATTTAGATCTTACATCATTGATTCCAAAGTTATTGTTCACACTGATCATGCTGCTATAAAATATCTAATGGAAAAGAAAGATGCTAAACCTAGACTCATTAGGTGGGTTCTCTTACTTCAAGAATTTGATTTACATATCACTGATAGGAAAGGAGCTGAGAATCCCGTAGTTGATAACTTGTCTAGGTTAGAAAATATTCTTGATGACCCACTACCTATTGATGATAGTTTTCTGATGAACATCTAGCTCCAATAAATGTTTCTAAACACTCCTTGGTATGCTGATTATGCTAACTACATTGTTGCTAAATATATACCACCTAGTTTCACATACCAAAAAAAGAAAAAAAAATCTTCTATGAATTAATACATTACTTCTGGGATGACCCATATCTTTATAAAGAAGAAGTAGATGATATTATTAGACGGTGTGTACCTGATCATGAACAGGAACAAATCGTACGGAAATGTCATTCCGAAGACTATGGATTACACCATGCGGGAGATAGAACTACTCATAAGGTATTGCAATCTGGTTTTTATTGGCCTACTCTCTTCAAGGATGCCCGTAAGTTTGTCTTGTCTTGTGATGAATGTCAAAGAATTGGTAATATTGGTAAGCGTCAGGAAATGCCTATGAATTATTCACTTGTTGTTGAACCATTTGATGTTTGAGGATTTGATTATATGGGACCTTTTCCTTCCTCTAATGGGTATACTCATATTTTTATTGTTGTTGATTACATTACTAAGGGGTTAGAAGCTATTTCAACTAGTAGTGATGATCATAACACCTCCATTAAAATGCTTAAATAAGTTATCTTCCCAAGGTTTGGAGTCCCTAGATATTTAATGATTGATGGTGGTTCACACTTTATTCATGGTGTTTTCCGTAAAATGCTTGCTAAATTTGATTTTAACCACAGAATTGCATCACCCTATCATCCTTAAATTAGTGGTCAGTTGAACATAGCAATAGAGAAATAAAATTAATATTACAAAAATTGTCAATAGGTGCCGAAAGAATTGGTCTAAGAAACTAGATGATGCACTGTGTGATTATATAATAGCTTATAAAAGTCATGTGGGTATGTCTCCATCCAAAATGGTATATGGGAAATCTTGTCATTTGCCTCTAGAGTTAGAACATAAAGCATTTTGGGCAATTAAAGAACTCAACTATGACTTCAAACTTGTCGATGAAAAGAGGTTATTTGATATTAGCTCACTAGATGAATGGAGAACCCCAAGCTTATGAAAATGCAAAACTATTCAAAGAAAAAGTTAAAAGATGGCATGCTAAAAGAATCTAAAAGCGGGAATTCAAAGTTGGAGAATATGTTTTTTTGTACAACTCTCGTTTTAGATTTTTTGCAGGAAAACTTCTTTCTCAATGAGAAGGACCATACGTTATCGAAGAGGTATATCGCACTGGAGCTATCAAGATTAATAATGCAGAAGCACTAACCTGAAGGTGGTCAATGGACAAAAAATTAAACATTATATCTCAGGTATGGCTATTAATGTTGAAAGCAATGTTATCCAAACCATGACACCGGAGGAGCACATAAGAGAAACCTTCCGGAATACACTAGACTCGTGAAAAAGAAGAGGTACATGATACAGTAAGTAAACGGACTCCAAAAAATCCGCAAAAATATTTTTTGTTAGTTTTGGAATATTAATTTTTTTAGGAAGATAAGATATAAATAGGAAAGCAACTGAGATGAGCATGATACACAAGGGCACGCCTGCCCTCCCTGGCGCGCCTTGGTGGGTTGTGCCCTCCTCGGGAACCTTCCCGACTCCGTTTTCCTTCCATATGCTTGCTTACCAAGAATAGAAGTTCACTATATATATCGCTGGTTGTTTTGACCACATCATCGCGGAAATATTCTTTTTTTCGTGTTATTTTCTTGACAGATCTCAAAATATGTCGTCTCTAAATTCAAAGGGGGGACAACTATGTTGCTGACTATATTGCAAACCCTAAGGTCTATGGGGAGGTGGATCATTACGCATGGACCACAGATGAGGAGTAAGACACCAACATGAAGGAAACAAAGGATTGTAGCTCCGAGGAATAGGATGACCCACTACCTCAGCCCCAAGCCATGCATGTTGAATTTGAGAAGTCGAGCCTACCTAAAGGATACAAACCTGAGGTTCAATTTATTCCATCTCATTTTCTACACGAGAGCAAGTCAACATTGTGCAAAAAGATATTAAAGACCGAGTTAGAAAATGATGATCTAAGGGAGGAAATTTTTATGGTCAAGTATAAACTGAAGAAGGTTACATCATCACCACCACCTTCATCATCTTCACCACCAAAGGAGACTTGAGTACACGGGTATGGGCACTCCCCTTGGCTTCAGCCAAGCTTGGGGGAGATGCCCTGATATCGTATCATCATCACTTTTTACCTTTACTTTTTATTTATGATCCTTATGTTTTTCGTGATTTAGTTGAATAAAAGTTTAGTCTGATCTATTTTCGAGTGCTAGTTTCGTGATATATCTATCTATATAATCGAGTGAGAGTTTTATAATAAAGTTTAGTTTGAGCTCTTGCTTCGTTGCTTTCTTGTTGGAATCATAATAAAAGAAAATAAATTAAAAAGTGCCAAAAATTCTGCACTAAGTAGAAATACTACTTGTGCATCCAAAAACCCTAAACGCAAACTCATGTTTTGAGAGTCGACCATACCTACCTATGGATTGAATAAGATCCTTCAAGTAAGTTATCATCGGTGCACTAAGGCAGTAAAAATTGCCTCTAAAATGTGTTTTATCAATTAGTGTAAGAGAAAATTGAGCATTGTACGAACTTGTGGTGGAAAAGTAATAAAAGTGATGGACTTCATAATTAAGGTTGCTATCATAGGGGCAATACAATGTGACGTTCTTTTGCGCTAAGGGATTTGACATACCAACTAAAAAGCGCATGACAACCTCTGCTTCCCTTCTGCGAAGGGCCTATCTTTTACTTTTATGTATTTACTTTTATGCAAGAGTCAAAGTATTCTCCCCTATTCTTTTTATTTTTGTCTTTTTGCAAGCATCACATGGTGAGGAAAGATCTAGACACATATATCCAGTTGGATATGAGTAAGCATGAGTTTTTATTGTTGACATCACCCTTGAGGTGAATACGTTGGCAGGCAAAACTATAAGCCCCTATATTTCTATGCGTCCGGTTGAAACTTTTTTCTCATGGGTATGATATGAGTGTTAGCAATCATAGAATATTAAATGATGGTTGAGTAGTGGACTAGCCAAAAGACTCCGACACGAGACCCTTGTAGTTGCAAAGTTGACTGAGAACATAGTTTGTTGGTTTCCAATAAGGTTTATGCTTTATACTTCTATGTTGTCATGAATTGTTACTTCTCCATGAGAAGTTATATCATAATGTATAGAATAAAAGTTATATGAAAGAGTTTTATTATAAATTTTGTTGCTGCTATGGTAATAAGCATGATGCTACTATGGCCGTATTTTGTTTTTATCGACACCTCTCTCTCAAACCTTGTGGACATGTTCTTCGTTATCGGCTTTCGCTTGAGGACAAGCGAGGTCTAAGCTTGGGTGAGTTGATACGTCCATTTTGCATAATGATTTCCTATTGTTATTTATAATGTTTTTTATACATAATAATGCTTCGCGGAGTAATTCGAATGCCTTTTTCTCATAATATGCAAGGTTGGCACAAGGAGGGAGTGTTGGAAATATGACCTAAAGGCAATAATAAAATGGTTATTATTGTATTTCCTTGTTCATGATAATTGTCTATTGTGCATGCTATACTTGTGTTAACCGGAAACCGTAATACATGTGTGAATACATAGACAACAACATGTCCCTAGTGAGCCTCTAGTTGGCTAGCTCGTTGATCAATAGATGGTCACGGTTTCATGACCATGGACATTGGATGTCATTGATAACGAGATCACATCATTAGGATAATGATGTGATGGACAAGACCCAATCCTAAGCATAGCACAAGATCGTGTAGTTTGTCTGCTAAAGCTTTTCTAATGTCAAGTATTGCTTCCTTAGACCATAAGATTGTGCAACATCCGGATATCGTAGGAATACTTTGGGTGTGCCAAATGTCACAACGTAACTGGGTGGCTATAAAGGTGCACTACGGGTATCTCCAAAAGTGTCTATTGGGTTGGCACGAATCGAGACTGGGATTTGTCACTCCGTGTGACGGAGAGGTATCTCTGGGCCCACTCGGTTAGACATCGTCATAATGAGCTCAATGTGACTAAGGAGTTAGCCACAGGATGATGTGTTACGGAACAAGTAAAGAGACTTGCCAATAATGAGATTGAACAAGGTATAGGGGTACGACGATCGAATCTCAGGCAAGTATCATACCGATAGATAAAGGGAATTGTATACGTGATTGATTGAATCCCCGACGTCGTGCTTCATCCGATGAGATCATCGTGGAGCATGTGGGAGACAACTGTTGGAAATATGCCCTAGAGGCAATAATAAATTAGTTATTATCATATTTCCTTGTTCATGATAATCGTTTATTATCCATGCTATAATTGTATTGATCGGAGACTTAGATGCATGTGTGGATACATAGACAAAACCATGTCCCTAGTATGCCTCTAATAGACTAGCTCGTTGATCAAAAGATGGTTAAGGTTTCCTAGCCATGGACAAGAGATGTCATTTGATAACGGGGTCACATCATTAGGATAATGATGTGATGGACAAGACCCAACCTGCAAACGTAGCATATGATCGTGTCAGTTTATTGCTACTGTTTTCCGCATGTCAAGTATGTGTTCCTATCACCATGAGATCATGCAACTCACAGATATTGGAGGAGTGCCTTGTGTGTATCAAACATCGCAACGTAACTGGGTGACTATAAAGGTGCTCTACAGGTATCTCCAATGGTGTCTGTTGAGTTGGCATGGATCGAGACTGGGATTTGTTACTCCATGTGACGGAGAGGTATCTCGGGGCCCACTCGGTAATGCAACATCACAATAAGCCTTGCAAGCAATGTGACTAATTTCTAGTTGCGGGATCTTGTATTATGGAATGAGTAAAGAGACTTGCCGGTAACGAGGTTTAACTAGGTATGGAGATACCGACGATCGAATCTCGGGCAAGTAACATACCGAAGAACAAAGGGAACGTTATACGGGATTAACTGAATCCTTGACATAGAGGTTCAACCGATAAAGATCTTTGTAGAATATGTAGGAACCAATGTGGACGTCCAGGTCCCGCCATTGGTTATTGACTGTAGAGGTGTCTCGGTCATGTCTACATAGTTCTCGAACCCGCAGGGTTTGCACACTTAAGGTTCGGTGACGTTTTGGTAGTGTACAGTTATGTATGGTGGTGACCGAAGTTTGTTCAGAGTCACGGATGAGATCCCGGACGTCACGAGGAGCTCCGGAATGGTCCGGAGGTAAAGATTCATATATAGGAAGTCCCAGTTTGGTTTTGGGAAAAGTTTCGGGCTCATAGGTAGTGTACCGGGAGTGCCGGTAGTGTACCGGGAGTGCCGATAGTGTACCGGGAGGCCTCCGGGAGGGGTATTTCGACCCCAAGAGGTCCATGGGCTGTGGGAGAATAATAACCAGCCCTTAGTGGGCTGTGAAAACAGCCACAAAGGCCCATGGCGCAGGAGAGAAAGTCCTAAAGCAAAAAGTGGAAAATCAGCCAATAGGAGGCAATCCTACTCCAACTAGGATTGGAGGTGAAGTAGGATTGCTTCCCACCTCCTATTTCGGCCGACCCAAAGGCATTGGCTGCCTCTCCTCTCCTCTCCTCCTATATATACTAGTGGATTGGGTGGTTTTTGGACAGAATTTCCGGCCACGTGCTACTCGTTCCACCGGTGCATAGTTTCTCCTCTAGATCGTTTTTCTGCAGCGCTTAGGCGAAGCCCTGCCGGAATTGCTCCACCACCATCACCGGAGCGCCGTCACGCTGCCGGCGAACTCTCTCTCCTCTCCGCCTCCTCTTGCTGGATCGAGACGGTGGAGATCGTCATCAAGCTGCACGTGTGCTGAACGCGGAGGTGCCGTCTGTTCGGCGCTAGATCGGAAGGACCGTGATCGAGATCGCGAGACGGTTCGTGATGTCATCACGGAACGGATCGTGATGAGTTCGCGGGACAGATCGTGATCAAGATCGTGAGATGGATCGTGATGAGTTCGCGGGACGGATCATGATGTGTTCGCGGGACGGTTCCTGATTGGATCGCGGGACGCTCGGCGATTTGGATCGTGAAGAAGTTCGACTACACCAACCGCGTTTCTTAACGCTTCCCGCTTAGCGATCTACAAGGGTACGTAGATCCACTCTCCCTCTCGTAGATGCTCATCACCATGGATAGGTTTGCGTGTGCGTAGGAAATTTATTGTTTCCCATGAGACGTTCTCCAATAGTGGTATCAGAGCTAGGTTGATGGTTCGATGAGATCTCGAGTAGAACACAAAAGGTTTGTGGGCGTTGATGCTTAGATTGCTTCCTCCCTTGGTCAGATTTTGGTTCAGCAGGATTGTGAGATGAAGCGGCCTGGACCAACATTACTCGTACGCTTACGAGAGACCGGTTCCCTCGACGCAACTTGTTGCTTAGATGGCTTGCGGGTGACAGTTTCTCTCACTTTAGTTGGATCGGATCCGACAAAGGCGGTCCTTGAGAAGGTTGAAAAGCAATCTATGTATCACCGTTGTGGTTTATGCGTAGGTGAGAATCGTTCTTGCTAGATACCCGTAGCAGCCACGTAAAACATGCAACAACAATTAGAGGACGTCTAACTTGTTTTTGCAGGGTATGTTGTGATGTGATATGGCCAATTACATGATGAGATATATGTGATGTATGAGATGATCATGTGATGTATAGAATTTCATGACTTGCATGTCGCTGAGTATGGCAACCGACAGGAGCCATAGGGTTGTCTTTAATTATTGTATGACCTGCGTGTCAATCATTAAGCGCTATGTAATGCTTTACTTTATCGCTAAGCGGTAGCAATAGAAGTAGAAGCAGGGCTGGCGCCACAACCCCAATGGCAACACATTGATGGAGATCATGGTGTTGTGCTGGTGACGATGGAGGTCATGTCGGTGTTTCGAAGATGGAGATCTTAGACACAAGTTCATGGCCATATCATGTCACTTATGAATTGCATGAGATGTTAATCCTTTTATGCACCTTGTTTTTCTTAGTACGGCGGTAGCATTATAAGGTGATCCCTCACTTGAATTTCAAGATGAACTGTGTTCTCCCCGAGTGTGCACCATTGCGAAAGTTCGTCGTGTTGAGACACCACGTGATGATCGGGTGTGATAGACTCTACGTTCACATAAAATGGGTGCAAGCCAGATTTGCACGCGCAGAACACTCGGGTTAAACTTGACGAGCCTAGCATGTACAGACATGGCCTCGGAACACAAGAGACCGAAAGGTCGAGCATGAGTCATATAGTGGATATGATCAACATAATGATGTTCACCATTGAAGCCACCTTAACTCACGTGATGATCGGACTTGAGTTGGTGAATTTTGATCATGTATCACTCGAATGACCCGAGGGATGTCAATTTGAGTGGGAGTTCTTAAGTAATATGATTAACTGAACTCATTATCATGAACATAGTCAATAGTGTCTTTGCAAATTATGTTGTAGATTACTAGCTCGCGCTGTAGCTCCCTTAATTTTTTATATGTTCCTAGAGAAATAGAGTTGAAATATGTTGGTAGCAATATTGCGGACTGGGTCCATGATCTGAGGATTGTCCTCATTGCTGCACAGAAGGCTTATGTCCTTAATGCACCGCTCGGTGCGCCACCCCCTCTAGCGTCGTCTATAGATGTTGTGAACATCTCATAGGCACGTTTTGATGACTACTTGATAGTTTAGTGCGTCATGCATTACGGCTTAGAATTGAGGCTCCGAAACGTTTTGAACGTCACGGAACATATGAGATGTTCTAGGAGCAGAGATTGTGATCTCAGGCTCGTGCCTGTGTTGCGAGATATGAGATCTCCAACAAGATTCTTTGCCTGTAAGATGAAGGAGAATAGCTCAATCGTTGAGCATGTACTCAGATTGTCTGGGTACTACAATCGCTTGAATCAAGTGGGATTTGATCTTCCAGATAAGATAGTGATTGATATAGTTCTCCAAGTCACTGTCACTAAAGCTACTAGAACTTAGTGATGAACTATAATACACCAGGGATAGAAATATTGATCCCTGAGCTGTTCGCGATGCTTGACACCGCGAAGGTAGAAATCAAGAAGGAGCGTCAAGTGTTGATGGTTAATCAAACCACTAGTTTCGAAAAGGGCAAGAGCAAGGAGGGAAACTTCATGGATAGCAAGTCAGTTGCTGCTCCAGTGAAGCAACCCAAAGTTGAACTCAAACCCGAGACTAAGTGCTTCTATTATGAGGTGAGAGGTCGCTGAAGCGGAACAACCCTAGATACTTGGTAGATAAGAAGGCTGGCAACATCGACAGAAGTATATTTGATATACGAGTTATTAATGTGTACCTTGCTAGTACTCTTAGTAGCACCTGGGTATTGGATACCTGTTCGGTTGCTAAATGTTAGTAACTTGAAATAAAAGCTACGGAATAAACGGAGAACTAGCTAAGGGTGAGGTGACGATATGTGTTGGAAGTGTTTCCAAGGTTGATGTGATCAACATCGCACGCTCTCTCTACCTTCAGGATTAGTGACGAACCTAAATAAGTGTTATTTGGTGTTTTGCGTTGAGCATGAATATGATTAGATCATGTTTATTGCAATACGGTTATTCATTTAAGTTAGAGAATAATGGTTATTCTATTTACATGAATAATACCTTCAATGGTCATGCACCCAGTGAGAATGGTTTGTTGAAATCTTGATCGTAGTAGTACACATGTTCATAACATTGATGTCAAAAGATACAAAGTTAATAATGATAGTACCACATACTTGTGGCACTGCCGCTAAATGTCATATTTGTATAAAGCGCATGAAGAAACTCCATGCTAATGGATATTTGGACTCATTTGATTTCGAATCGGTTGAGACATGCGAACCATGCCTCTTGGGCAAGATGACTAAAGGACGTCGTTGAATGGAGCGGGCAAGTGATTCATTGGAAATGATACATGTTGATGTATGCAATCTAGTGAGTCTTGTAGCGTGAAGTGGATATCGTTATTTTCTTACCTTCACTGATGATTTGAGTAGATATAGTGTATATTTACTTAATGAAACACAAGTCTGAATCGTTTGAAAGGTTCAAGCAAATTCAGAGTGAAGTTTAAAGATCATCGTGACAAGAAGATAAAAATGACCGCGATATGATCGTGGAGGTGAATATCTGAGTTACGAGTTTGGCATACAACTTAAGACAATGTGAAATTTGTTTCACAACTAACGCCACCTGGAACACCATGGTGTGATGGTGTGTCCGAACATCATAGTCATGCTCTATTGATATAGTGCATACTGTGATGTCTCTTATCATTTTACTACTATAATTTTTGGGGTTATGCATTAGAGACAACTACATTCACTTTAAATAGGGCATCATCTAAATCCGTTGAGATGACAACGTGTGAATTATGGTTTGATAGAAATCTAAGCTGTCATTTCTTAATATTTGGGGCTGTGACACTTGTGTGGAAAATGTTTTCACCTAATGAGGTCGAACCCAAGGCGGACAAATTCAACTTCATAAAATAGCCTAAGATCAGTTGGGTGAACCTTCAATCTCAGATCCTAGTGCAAAGTGTTTGTTGCTTAAATGGATCCTTTCTCGAGGAAATGTTTCTCTCGAAAGAATTGAGTGGGAGGCAGATAGAACTTGATGAGGTTGTTAAACCTTTGTTCAACCAGAGAGTAGCGCAGCGCAGAAAGATGTTTCTGTGAAGCCTACGTTAGTTGAAGAGGAAGTTAATGATGATGATCATGAAGCTTCAGGATCAAGTTACTATTGAACTTCGTAGGTCGACAAGGATGTGTACTGCTCCTAAGTGGTATGACAACTCTGTCTTGGAGATCATGTTGTTGGACAACGATGAACCTACGAGCTATGGAGAAGCGATGATGGGCCCGGATTCCCACAAATGGTTAGAGGCCATGAAATCCGAGATAGGATCCATGTATGAAAACCAAGTATAGACTTTGGTAGACTTGCTCGTTAGACGGCAAGTCGTTGAGTACAAATGGACCGTTAGAATGAAGACAGACACTGATGGTGAATGTCACCATTTGTAAAGCTCGACTTGTTGCAAAGTTGTTTGTGACAAGTTCAAGGAGTTGACTGCGATGAGGCTTTCTCACTCGTAGCAATGCTAAAAGTCTGTTGGAATTATGTTAGCAGTTGCTGCATTTTCAATTATGAAATCTGGTGGATGGATGTCAAAACATCGTTTCCTTAACGGTTTACTTAAGGAAAGGTTGTATGTGATACTTCCAGAAGGTTTTGTCAGTCCTAAGGATGCTAAAAGATGAGCAAGCTTCAGTGATCCTTCTATGGACTGAAGCAAGCATCTCAAAGTTGGAATATACACTTTGATGAGGTGATCAAAGTTTTTGTAGTTTATACAAAGTTTACGAGAAACTTGTATTTGCAATAAACTGAGTGGGAGCACTATAGAGTTTCTGATTAGTATATGTGGTTGACATATTGTTGATCGGAAATAATGTAGAATTTCTGGAAGGCATAAAAGGTTGTTTGAAAAGTGTTTTTTCAAAGGAAGACCTGGATAAAGCTACCTAATTGTTGAGCATCAAAATCTATAGAGATAGATCAAGATGCTTGATGAGACTTTCAATGAGTGCATACCTTGACAAGATTTTGAAAGAGTTCAAAATGGATCAGCCAGAGAAATAGTTCTCGTCTGATTTTTAAGGTGTGAAGTTGAGTGAGACTCAAAGCTCGACAACGGCTGCAGAAAGAGAAAAGACGAACGTCGTCCCCTATGCCTTAGCCATAGGCTCTGTGTAGTATGCCATGCTGTGTACCGCACCTGTGTGTGCCTTGCCATGAGTCTGTCAAGGGGTACTAGAGTGGTCCAGGAGTGGATCACTGGACAGCGGTCGAAATTATTCTTAGTAACCAGAGGACTAAGGAGATGTTTCTCAATTATGGAGGTAATACAGAGTTCGTCGTAAAGAGTTACGTCGATGCAAGCTTTAAACACCAATCTGGATGGCTCGTAGTAGCAATCTGGATACGTATAGTGGAGCAGCCATTTGGTAAAGTACCAAGTGGAGTGTGGTAGCAGTGTTTACGGTTTGAAATAGATTTGCAAAGTACACACGGATCTGAATGTTACAGACCCATTGACTATAAGACCTCTCTCACATGCAAAGCATGATCGAACCCCGGAACTCATTGGGTGTTAGATTCATAACAATGCGAATCACATGGTGATGTGAACTAGATTATTGACTCTAGTGCAAGTGGGAGACTGTTGGAAATATTCCCTAGAGGCAATAATAAATTAGTTATTATCATATTTCCTTGTTCATGATAATCGTTTATTATCCATGCTATAATTGTATTGATCGGAGACTTAGATGCATGTGTGGATACATAGACAAAACCATGTCCCTAGTATGCCTCTAATAGACTAGCTCGTTGATCAGAAGATGGTTAAGGTTTCCTAGCCATGGACATGAGATGTCATTTGATAACAGGGTCACATCATTAGGAGAATGATGTGATGGACAAGACCCAACCTGCAAACGTAGGATATGATCGTGTCAGTTTATTGCTACTGTTTTCCGCATGTCAAGTATGTGTTCCTATGACCATGAGATCATGCAACTCACAGATATCGGAGGAGTGCCTTGTGTGTATCAAACGTCGCAACATAACTGGGTGACTATAAAGGTGCTCTACAGGTATCTCCGATGGTGTCTGTTGAGTTGGCATGGATCGAGACTGGGATTTGTTACTCCGTGTGACGGAGAGGTATCTCGGGGCCCACTCGGTAATGCAACATCACAATGAGCCTTGCAAGCAATGTGACTAATTGTTAGTAGCGGGATCTTGTATTATGGAATGAGTAAAGAGACTTGCCGGTAACAAGGTTGAACTAGGTATGGAGATACCGACGATCGAATCTCGGGCAAGTAACATACCGAAGAACAAAGGGAACGTTATACGAGATTAACTTAATCCTTGACATAGAGATTCGACCGATAAGGATCTTCGTAGAATATGTAGGAACAAATGTGGACGTCCAGGTCCCGCCATTGGTTATTGACCGTAGAGGTGTCTCGGTCATGTCTACATAGTTCTCGAACCCGCAGGGTCTGCACACTTAAGGTTCGGTGACGTTTCAGTAGTGTAGACTTATGTGTGGTGGTGACCGAAGTTTGTTCAGAGTCTCGGATGAGATCCCAGACGTCACGAGGAGATCCGGAATGGTCCGGAGGTAAAGAGTCATATATAGGAAGTCCCAGTTTGGTTTCCGGAAAAGTTTCGGGCTCATCGGTAGTGTACCGGGAGTGTCGGTAGTGTATCGGGAGTGCCGGTAGTGTACCGGGAGGCCTCCGGGAGGGGTATTTCGACCCCAAGAGGTCCATGGGCTGTGGGAGAATAATAACCAGCCCTTATTGGTCTGGGGAAACAGCCACAAAGGCCCATGGCGCAGGAGAGAAAGTCCTAAAGCAAAAAGTGGAAAATCAGCCAATAGGAGGCAATCCTACTCCAACTAGGATTGGAGGTGAAGTAGGATTGCTTCCCACCTCCTATTTCGGCCGACCCAAAGGCCTTGGATGCCTCTCCTCTCCTCTCCTCCTATATATACTAGTGGATTGGGTGGTTTTTGGACAGAATTTCCGGCCACGTGCTACCCGTTCCACCGATGCATAGTTTCTCCTCTAGATCGGTTTTCTGCAGCGCTTAGCCGAAGCCCTGCCGGAATTGCTCCACCACCATCACCGGAGCGCCGTCACGCTGCCAGTGAACTCTCTCTCCTCTCCACCTACTCTCTCTAGATCGAGACGGTGGAGATCGTCATCAAGCTGCACGTGTGCTGAACGCGGAGGTGCCGTCCGTTCGACGCTAGATCGGAAGGACCGTGATCGAGATCGCGAGACGGTTCGTGATGTGATCACGGAATAGAACGTGATGAGTTCGCGGGACAGATCGTGATCAAGATCGTGATGAGTTCGCGGGACGGATCATGATGTGTTCGCGGGGCGGTTCGTGATTGGATCGCGGGACGCTCGGCGATTTGGATCGCGAAGAAGTTCGACTACACCAACCGCGTTTCTTAACGCTTCCCGCTTAGCGATCTACAAGGGTACGTAGATCCACTCTCCCTCTCGTAGATGCTCATCACCATGGATAGGTTTGTGTGTGCGTAGGAAATTTTTTGTTTCCCATGCGACGTTCCCCGACAACAAAGATGGAGATCATCATGGACAGTGGTCATCATGGTTCCTCGAAGATGGAGATCAAAGGAGCAAGATGATATTGGCCATATCATGTCACTATATTGATTGCATGTGATGTTTATCATGTTTACATCTTATTTTCTTAGAACAACGGTAGTAAATAAGATGATCTCTCAATAAAATTTCAAGAAACGTGTTCACCCTAACTGTGCACCGTTGCTAAGGATCGTTGTTCCAAAGCACCACATGATGATCAGGTGTGATAGGTTCTAACGTTTGCATACAACAGGTGTAAGCCAGATTTACACATGTGATACACTTAGGTTGACTTGACGAGCCTAGCATGTACAGACATGGCCTCGAACACAGAAGACCGAAAGGTCGAACATGAGTCGTATAGTAGATGCGATCAACATGGAGATGTTCACCATGGATGACTAGTCCGTCTCACGTGATGATCGGACACGGGATAGTTGACATGGATCATGTATCGCTTGGATGACTTGAGAGATGTCTATATAAGTGGGAGTTCATTAAATAATTTGATTATGTGAACTTAATTATCATGAACTTAGTCTAAAATTGTCTTGACAATCTATATTGTAGATCCAATGGCCAACGCTAATGTCACCCTCAACTTCAACGTGTTCCTAGAGAAAACCAAGTTGAAAGATGATGGAAGCAACTATGCAGACTGGGTCCGTAGCTTGAGGAACATCCTCATAGCTTCCAAGAGATTGTATGTCCTTGATGCACTGCTAGGTGACCCACCCATTTTCCCAGTGGACCAAGACGTTACGAGCACTTGGCAGTCAAGCTCTGATGATTACTCCCTGGTTCCGTGCGGCATGCTTTACAGTTTAGAACCGGGGCTCCAAAAGTGTTTTGAGCAACACGAAGCATATGAGATGTTCCAAGAGTTGAAACTGGTTTTCCAAGCTCATTCCCGGGTCGAGAGATATGACGTCTCCGACAAGTTCTTCAGCTGCAAGATGGAGGAGAATAGTTCTGTTAGTGAGCACATACTCAAAATGTCTGGGTCGCACAACCGCTTGACTCAGCTGGGAGTTAATCTCCTGGATGACTCGGTCATTGACAGAATCCTCCAGTCGCTTCCACCTAGCTACAAGAGCTTTGTAATGAACTACAACATGCAAGATATGGAGAAGTCCATTCCTGAGTTGTACTCAATGCTGAAATCAGCGGATGTCGAGATCAAAAACGAGAATCAAGTGTTGATGGTGAATAAGACTATTAGTTTCAAGAAAGGCAAGGGTAATAAGAACTTCAAGAAGTATGGCAAAGTTGTTGCCGCGCCTGGTAAGCAGGTTGTCGGGAAGAAGAAAAAGCATGGACCCAAGCCCGAGACTGAGTGCTTTTATTGCAAGGGTACCGGTCATTGGAAGCGGAACTGCCCCAAGTACTTAGTGGATAAGAAAGCCGGCAATGTTAAAGGTATATGTGATATACTTGTTATTGATGTATACCTTACCAGCGCTCATAGTAGCTCCTGGGTATTTGATACCGGTGCAGTTGCTCACATTTGTAACTCCCTACAGGAGCTGCAGAATAAGCGGAGACTGGCGAAGGACGAGGTGACGATGCGCATCGAGAATGGTTCCAAGGTCGATGTGATCGCCGTCGGCACGCTAGCTCTACGTCTACCTTCGGGATTAGTTTTAAACCTCAATAATTGTTATTTAGTACCAGCTTTGAGCATGAACATTGTATCTAGATCTCGCTTGATGCGAGATGGCTACTCATTTAAATCTGAGAATAATGGTTGTTCTATTTATATGAGAGAAATTTTTTATGGTCTTGCCCTGCTGGTTAATGATTTATTTTTGTTGAATCTCGAACGTGATGTTACACATGTTCATAGTGTGAGTACCAAAAAGTGTAAGGTATATAATGATAGTCCCACTTACATGTGATATTGCCACCTTGGTCATATTGGTGTGAAACGCATGAAGAAGCTCCATGCTGATGCACTTTTGGAGTCTCTTGATTTCGAATCATTTGACACGTGCGAACCATGCCTCATGGGAAAGATGACCAAGACTCCGACCTCCGAAACAATGGAGCGAGCAACTGACTTGTTGGAGATAATACATACCGATGTATGCGATCCAATGAGCGTCAAGGCTCACGGTGGCTACCGTTATGTTCTCACCATCACTGATGACTTGAGCAGATATGGTTATGTCTACTTAATGAAACACAAGTCCAAAACCTTTGAAAGGTTCAAGGAATTTCAGAGTGAGGTAGAGAATCAACGTGATAGGAAAATAAAGTGCCTACGATCTGATCGTGGCGGAGAATATTTAAGTCACGAGTTTCCCACGCGCCTAAGGAAATGTGGAATTGTTTCACAACTCACGCCGCCTGGCACACCTCAGCGAAATGGTGTGTCTGAACGTCATAATCGCACTCTATTTGATATGGTGCGATCTATGATGTCTCATACCGACTTACTGCTATCATTTTGGGGATATGCATTAGAGACTGCCGAATTCACTTTAAATAGGGCATCGTTAAAGTCTATGGAGATGACACCGTATGAATTATGGTTTGGAAAGAAACCTAAGCTGTCGTTTCCAAAAGTTTGGGGATGCGATGCTTATGTGAAGAAACTTCAACCTGAGAAGCTCGAACCCAAAGCGGAAAAGTGCGTCTTCATAGGATATCCCAATGAGACTATTGGGTATACCTTCTACCTCAGATCCGAAGGCAAAGTCTTTGTTGCCAAGAATGGATCCTTTCTTGAGAAAGAGTTTCTCTCGAAAGAAGTGGGAGGAAAATAGAACTTGATGAGGTAATTGTACCTCCACTCGAACCGGAGAGTAGCGCGGCACAGGAAGTTGTTTCTGTGGAGCCTGCACCAGCTGTAGAGGAAGTTAATGATGATGATCATGAAACTTTAGATCAGGTTACTATTGAATGTCGAAGGTCCACTAGGACACGTTCCACACTAGAGTGGTACGGCAATCCTGTTCTGGAGATCATGTTGTTGGACAACGGTGAACCTTCGAACTATGAAGAAGCAATGGCGGGCCCAGATTCCAACAAATGGATAGAAGCCATGAAATCCAAGATAGGATCCATGTATGAGAACAAATTATGGACTTTGGTGGACTTGCCTGATGATAAGCGAGCCATAGAAAATAAATGGATCTTTAAGAAGAAGACTGACGCGGATGGTAATGTGACCGTCTATAAGGCTCGGCTTGTCGCTAAGGGTTATCGACAAGTTCAAGGAGTTGACTACGATGAGACTTTCTCACCTGTAGCGATGATGAAGTCTGTTCGAATCATGTTAGAAATTGCCGCATTTCATGATTATGAGATCTGGCAAATGGATGTCAAAACAGAATTGTTGAACGGCTTCCTTAAGGAAGAACTGCATATGATGCAGCCGGAAGGTTTTGTTGATCCTAAAGATGCTAACAAGGTATGCAAGCTCCAACGCTCCATCTATGGGCTGGTGCAAGCATCTCGGAGTTGGAACATTCGCTTTAATGAGGTGATTAAAGTGTTTGGATTTATACAGGTTTATGGAGAAGCCTGTATTTACAAGAAAGTGAGTGGGGGTGTTGTAGCATTCCTCATACTATATGTGGATGACATATTGTTGATGTGAAATGATATAGAACTCTTGGAAAGTGTAAAGGCCTACTTGAACAAGTGTTTTTCAATGAAGGACCTTGGAGAAGCTGCTTACATATTAAGTATTAAGATCTATAGAGATAGATTGAAACGCCTGATAGGTCTTTCACAAAGCACATACCTTGACAAAGTATTGAAGAAGTTCAATATAGATCAGTCCAAGAAGGGGTTCTTGCCTGTATTACAAGGTGTGAGATTGAGTACGACTCAATGCCCGACCACGACAAAGGATAGAGAAGAGATGAGTGTCATCCCCTATGCTTCAACCATAGGCTCTATTATGTATGCCATGCTGTGTACCAAACCTGATGTCAACCTTGCCATAAGTATGGTAGGGAGGTACCAAAGTGATCCCGGAGCGGAACACTGGACAACTGTCAAGAATATCCTGAAGTACCTGAAAAGGTCCAAGGACATGTTTCTCGTATATGGAGGTGCCGAAGAGCTCGTCGTAAAGGGTTACATCCATGCTAGCTTGGACACAGATCTGGATGACTCCAAGTCACAAACCGGATACGTGTATATTTTGAACGGAGGGGCAGTCAACTGGTGCAGCAGCAAGCAAAGCGCCGTGGAAGCATCTACATGTGAAGCGGAGTGCATAGCTGCTTCGGAAGCAGCAAAGGAAGGAGTCTAGATGAAGGGGTTCATCACCTACCTAGGAGTGATTCCCAATGCGTCGGGCCCGATGACTCTATTCTGTGACAACACTGGAGCTATTGCCCTTGCCAAGGAGCCCAGGTTTCACAAGAAGACAAGATGCATCAAGCACCGTGTCAACTCCACCCGTGATTACATTCAGGAGGGAGATATAGATATTTGTAAAGTACATACAGATCTGAATGTCGCAAATCCGTTGACTAAACCTCTCTCACGGGCAAAATATGATCAACACTAGAACTCTATGGGTGTTTGATTCATCATAATGTAACTAGATTATTGACTCTAGTGCAAGTGGGAGACTGTTGGAAATATGCCCTAGAGGCAATAATAAAATGGTTATTATTGTATTTCCTTGTTCATGATAATTGTCTATTGTTCATGCTATAATTGTGTTAACCGGAAACCTAATACATGCGTGAATACATAGACCATGAGATTGTGCAACTCCCGGATACCGTAAGAATACTTTGGGTGTGCCAAACGTCACAACGTAACTGGGTGGCTATAAAGGTGCACTACGGGTATCTCCGAAAGTGTCGGTTGGGTTGGCACGAATCGAGACTGGGATTTGTCACTCCGTGTGACGGAGAGGTATCTTTGGGCCCACTCGGTAAGATATCATCATAATGACCTCAATGTGACTAAGGAGTTATCCATGGGATGATGTGTTATGGAACGAGTAAAGAGAATTGCCGGTAACGAGATTGAACAAGGTATAGGGATACCGACGATCGAATCTCGGGAAAGTATCATACCGGTAGACAAAGGGAATTGTATACGGGATTGATTGAATCCCCGAAGTCATGGTTTATCCGATGAGATCATCGTGGAGCATGTGGGAGCCAACATGGGTATCTAGATCCCACTGTTGGTTATTGAACGGAGAGGTGTCTCGGTCATGTCTATGTGTGTCCCGAACCCATAGGGTCTACACACTTAAGGTTCGATGACGCTAGAGTTATAGGGAAATAGTGTATGGGGTTACCGAAGGTTGTTCGGAGTCTCGAATGAGATCCCGGACATCACGAGGACCTCCGTAATGGTCCGGTGGTAAATATTCATATATAGGAAGTGAGGTTTTGGTCATCGAAAGTGTTTCGGGGATTACCGGTAACGTACCGGGACCACCGGAAGGGTTCCGGGGGTCCACCAAGTGGGGCCACTAGCCCCAAAGGGCTGCATGGGCCGCAAGTCTGAGGGAACCAACCCCTAGGTAGTCTGGTGTGCCCCCACGAGGGCCCAAGGTGCAGCTGAAGTGGGAGGGGGGCAAACCCTAGGGAAGATGGGCTCGAAGGCCCACCCTAGGGCAGCCGCACCCCTCTCCCTCTATGGTTGCCGGCTAGATGGGATCTGGAGGCTGCCGCACCACCCTAGGGTGGGAACCCTAGGGCGCAGCCCTCCCTCCTCCTCCTCCCATAAATAGAGGAGCCCTTGGGGCTGCCAGAGACACACATCTCTCTCCCACGGTGCAGCCCTACTCCTCCCTCTCCTCGTTCTCCGTAGTGCTTGGCGAAGCCCTGCCAGAGACCACACAGCTCCATCGTCACCACGGCGTCGTGCTGCCAGAGCTCTCCCTCAAACTCTCCTTCCTCCTTGCTGGATCAAGGCGTAGGAGACGTCACCGGCCTGCACATGTGTTGAATGCGGAGGCGCCGTTGTTCGGTGCTAATATCGGAATCCACTGCGATCTGAATCGCTGCGAGTACGACTCCACCAACCGTGTTCTTGTAACGCTTCCGCTTTGCGATCTTCAAAGGTATGAAGATGCAGTCTCCCCGTACTCGTTGCTCGTTTCTCCATAGATAGATCTTGGTGGTCGTAGGAATTTTTTTGATTTACTACTATGTCTCCCTACAGGGAGAATGCAGGTAGTTGGAATTCTGGACCTGTAAAAGCATGTCGGAGATACCTATTCTACATATCTTCAAATGAGCTGAAACTTTCTAGAGATTATTTTCGAATACAAAAAAAATACTAGAGCAATTAACTACCGGAGGGGGGCACCTAATGAGCCTTGGTGGGTTGTGCATAGCCCGGCACACCTTCGGTGCCAATCTTCTGGTATTTAAGGTGTTTTGACCTAGAAAAAATAAGGGGAGGACTTTCAGGACGAAATGCTACCATCTCGAGCCAGAACTTGGCCAGGAGCATTTTGCCCTCCGGCGGGGCGATTCCGGCGGGGGAACTTCCCTCCCGGAGGGGAAATCGAAGCCATCGTCATCACCAACAACCCTATCATCTTTGGAGGCCATTGTTCACCAACATCTTCAACAACACCATCGCCTCCTAAACCCTAGTTCATTTCTTGTGTTCAATCTTTGTACTGGAACCTCAGATTGGTACGTGTGGGTGACTAGTAGTGTTGATTACATTACGTATTTGATTACTATATGGTTTATTTTGTGGAAGATTATATGTTCAGATCCATTATGCTATTTAATACCCCTCTGATCTTAAGCATGAATATCATTTTTGAGTAGTTACCTTTGTTCTTGAGGTCACGGGAGAAGTCATATTGCAAGTAATCATGTGAATTTGATATGTGTTCGATATTTTGATGATATGTATATTGTGATTCCCTTAGTGGTGTCATGTGAATGTTGACTACATGACACTTCACCATACTTGGTCCTAAGGGAATGCATTGTGGAGTTAGATGATGGGTTGCTAGAGTGACATAAGCTCAATCCCTAGTTTATGCGCTACTTTGTAAGGGGGTGATTTGGATCCACATGTTAAATGCTATGGTTAGATTTTATCTTAATACTTTTCTCGTAGTTGCGGATGCTTGCGAGGGGGTTAATCATAAGTGGGAGGTTGTTCAAGTAAGAACAACACCCAAGAACCGGTCCACCCACATATGAAATTATTAAAGTAGCGAACATGAATCAAACCAACATGATGAGAGTGATGAGATAAAATTCCCGTGTACCCTCAAGAACGCGTTGCTTATTATAAGAGACCATTTTGGCCTGTCATTTGCCACAAAAGGATTGGGCTACCTTGCTGCACTTTATTTACCTTTACCGTTACTTTCTTGTTACCAATTATCTTGCTATCAAACTACCTGCTACCTACAATTTCACTGCTTGCAGAAACTACCTTGCTGAAAACCACCTGTCATTTCCTTCTGCTCCTCATTGGGTTCGACAATCTTACTTATCGAAAGTACTATGATTGACTCCCTACACTTGTGGGTCATCAGGTTCTGGTGAATGGTTCCGAGTACAACGCAACAATAAGGCATGGTGTCATGGCTAGTCTAATCATAGAGCTAAGCCTGAAGGCCATGTGACTCTAGGTTGTACGTATTCACCTTACTGCCAAGTGGGAGAGATTCAAGTGATCAATGGAGGAGCTTTAGTTCGAGCTTTGGCACCATAGGAGCCAACTCAACTTCGCTCAACGAGAAAGACTGGGTCACAATTTTTGCTTTGCTAGTACAAAATCTCATCGCCACCACCATGAACGCATATGAAATTGATATCCTGTAGGATGAGGAAGGTTATGGTAACCTCCACCAACTCTGCATGCAACTCAAGAATGCAGAGGAACAACATGTGGTCACCCAGGAGGTCTGGGAAATCTCTATAACACTCAAACATGAAAAAAGAAGCGTTGAGAACTTCCGGACCCCGAGTAGACACCTCGACCGAGGCCACCGTTGAAATGCCGCCTCGAGCCACATGGTGATGCATGTGATATAATTCTCCAAAACAACAAAGGCGCTAGCTAGAAGCTTAAGAGAATGAAGAGGAAATGATAAAAAAAACCGTGCAAAAGAAACACAACCCCTGAAAGAGGACCAAAGTAGGAATCGCTCTAAGAAATAGACAAGCAACCCTTAAAAGTACAAAGTTGCCCTTGTATCAGACTCTAAAAATTGGTAACTCTATTGTGAGAATAAATGTCATTTCCGAAGAAGCTCGGGGATTCCTCCCATAAGCAACCTATACAAACATACAATGAAACATCCCAAGGGGCTTGCTAGTTGAGCCTACCCATCTTCCCACCCATCCAAGCTATCTCAAGGAATGGCACTTGCCTTCTCATTCCTAAGATGTTCCGCTAGCAAACTCCATACTCGCCCCAAAGTAAAGATCGAGGATGTGAAACTTGTCCACCGTCATGGTCGTACGAGTAGCTAAGTTGGCAAACTGGAACTTCAAGCCCAAGATGCAAGAAGGAGCTAGTCGTGAGAGATCGGCTACCATGGCATCATGACCAGCATGAGGAAAATTCTACTGCAATGTATTTGCACCCATCAGCGTTGACCCCTAAAGGTTGATACATCTTCAATGTATCTATAATTTTTGATTGTTTCAAGCTATTATCCTGCTACTTCCACATATTTTTGGCAACAATTTATATATTTGATGGACTAACTTACTAATATAGTGCCTAATGCCAGTTCCTATTTCTTGCATGTTTTTTCTTTTATACAAAATCCATATCAAAGAAGGTCTAAACATGATGAAAATTTACACATATTTTTGTGGAATATATATGATTTTTTTGTGCAAGAATCAACGCAAGGGGGCCCCATGGGATGCACAAGCTCAAGTGGTGTCCCCTAGGGCGCACCATTAACATTGTGGCCTCCTAGTAGGTTGGTTGGAGATGTCCTTCGCACGCAAAGAAGTTAATGTCGATAGAAAATTATGTTAAATTTTCAGCCCGATCGGAGTTACGGATCTCCAGCTATAAAAGAAATGGGGTTCGGCCAGAAACAGAGTCGCGAAACAAAGAATAAAATAGAAGAGCTCTGATCTCAGAGGGGACCCCCCCCCCCCCCGAAATTCATGGAGGCCAAGGACCTGAGGGGAAACCTTCTCCCATCTATGGGGGAAGCCAAGCAAGAAGAAGAAGGGGGCTCTCTCTCCCTCTCCCCCGATGGCACCGGAGAGCCACCGGGGGAATCATCGTGACAATGATCCACTCCAACAACTTCGCTGCCATCAATATCAACTTTCTCCCCCTCTATGCAGCGGTGTAACCTCTTTCACCCTGCTATAATCTCTACTTGAACATGGTGCTCTATGCTATATATTATTAGCCAATGATGTGTTGCACCTCTATGATGTTTGAGTAGATTCTTTTTGTCCTATGGGTTGATTGGTGATGATGATTGGTTTGAGTTGCATGTTTTATTTTGGTCCTGTCCTATGGTGCCCTCTTTGTCACACAAGCATGTTGGTTTTCCGCTGTAGGGTGTTGCAATATGTTCATGATTTGCTTATAGTGGGTTGCAGGAGTGAACATAAGTCTAAACCTGGGTAACTGGATAGTTGCATATGGTATTAAAGGGGACTTGTTACTTAATGCTATGGTTGAGTTTACCTTAATGATCTTTAGTATTTGCGGATGCTAGGAGAGATCCAATCATAAGTGCATGTGATCCAAGAACAGAAAGTATGTTAACTTACGCCTTTCCCACACATAAAACTAAACTAATGATTATTGGTCTAGCTATCATTTGCCTAGGGACACACATTTCTCATTGTTCTACAGAAATCTCTACTTTATTGTTCTTTTATTAAAAGAACTAATAACACTTTTTATTCCCGCAAAGTACCTATAATTTATTCCCACAAAGTAGTTGTATTTATAGATCCAGGTAAAGTGAGTGTTAGCATGCGTAGCTTTCTATTGGTAGTCGATAAAACTTGAGAGATTATCTATTCTGCCTTTAGCTCCTCGATGGGTACGACACTCTTATTTATCGAAAAGGCTACAACTGATCACCAACACTTGTGGGTTATCAAGACCTTTTCTGGCATCGTTGCCGGGAGCAATAGCATGGGGAGAATATTTTCGTGTGTGCTTGTTTTGCTTTATCTCTAAGACTCTAAGTAGATTTTATTTTATGATTCTTGTTTCTATCTTGAATTATGGGTAGGAAATGCAAAATAACACAAAATTATTTGTACTTGGATCATCTTCTATTTGTTTGTGGACGTGCTGAAAACCCAACTAGCTTAGTCGAGGGAAAAACATTAGTTGAGCATGCTTGTTTTGTGTGTCACTGCTTATCTCGAAAGGGGAGACACTTATGGGATCAAATAAGCAATTTAGAATGCTATGCTTGGAATTTGTGTTCTATACATGGTTTTACTTGTTGTTCTAAGGACCCTATAAACACCTTCCCTACCAATGTGAGTTTAATGATAATGCAATCTTAGCTTATTATACTAATGGTGTTTATGATTACGACGATATTGAAGAAATGTAAGGATTTGTTGCTTTTAAGGGTGTCTGTGAAATTACTTCTTTGCTTGTAAATTATGATGCTACTCTTTAAAAATATGAAAAAAATCATACTTAAATATTGCTATGAAAACTATGATTATAATGCCTATATTAATGATTATATTAAGAAAATCTTCTCTGTCCAAGAAGAGATTAATATTATGCACGAATCTATGAAAGAAGATATCGATAAAACTGCAATCTCATTAGATAAAAAACATGACAAGGAGAGCGAAGACCAAAAGGAGGAAGTGTGGATTAGCTACCTGTGCCCACCTTCTAAAGAGAGTAACTCTTCAACTCATACATCATTAAATTTCACTTCATGATTACCGTAGGATGAATTCAATGTTGATGTTTGCTATGATCACTTAGATTCATTTGAAATATGCCTTCTTTATGAACTTAATGCCTGCTATGCTTATGGCCATGATGCCACTATGGATGATGCTTATGGAAATCAAATTGATATAATTCCTTATGTTAAGCATGAAATTGTTTCTATTGCACTCATAGATGATAGTCCTATTTTGTTTTTGAATTCTCCCAAATACACTATATCGGAGAAGTTTGCTCTTGTTAAGGATTACATCGATGGGTCGTTTTTCTCTTATGCACATAACGATTTTAATGGATATAATATGCATGTGATTCATGCTCCTACTTGAAATTGTTAAGGGAGAGCAACCACATCCCCACCTCTCTATATTTCTAATACAATAAATTGCAAGCAACTACTTATACTATGTATTGGACTTTATTATGTGTGCATGAATTGTCCTTTTATGACATGCCAATGCATATGAAGAGAGGTAGACTTCGTTGTTACATGATATATGTTACTTTGTGCTCATTACTAAATTATAAATCATTTGTTAATTAAAATTGGTTTCCATATTAATACGTCTCCAAAGTATCAATATTTTTTATTGTTCCCTGCTATAATATTATCATTCTAGGATACTGTTTAGGCATTTATTTGTCAATTCATATCATTTTTGAGCACTAACCTATTGACCCAGTGCCAAGTGTGAGTTGTTGTTTTATGTGTGTTTTTTATTTTCGGGTTTACAATACCAAATGAAATCCAATTGCCAAGAAACTTTTTTATGATTTTTCTAGAACAAAAGAAGAGGTGGAAGCTTCGGGAGAAGACCAGCCGCCGCACGAGAGAGCCAGCACACATCAGGGCACGCCCAGGGGGTGGTCGCGCCATGTTGTGTGCTGGTCCCCCTAGCGTCTCCTGATGCCCCTCTGTGGGGTATAAATTCCAATATATTATGAAAACCCTATAGAGCCTCCCGAAACACTCTTTTTATTGTCACAATTCTTTGTTCCGTCGTGTGCCCATCTGGAGCCCTGTCTCGGTGCCCTGTCGGAGGGGGATCGATCATGGAGAGCGTCTACATCAACCTTACTGCCCCCATGGTGATGTGTGAGTAGTCTACCATAGACCTATGGATCCGTAGTTAGGACCTAGATGGCTCTTTCTCTCCCTTGATCTTCAATACAAAGTTCACCGCATCTTCGCGGTGATCTATTCGATGTAATCTTCTTGTGTGGTGCGTTTGTTGGGATCCGATGAATTGTGGGTTTATGTTCAGTTTGTTCATGAAATTATATTGAGTTCCTTGCTGGTCTTTCTTTACATGTGCATGATTATATGATAGTACTACCGCAGGATGGTCCAAAGGCAACACATGTATCAGAGACGCTTTGAAAAAAACTGTTTGCGATGTACATCATAGCATGTGCAATGTAACATCAGGAAAAAAGCGTGTGTGATGTCGTCACATCACACACATTTCGAAAATATAATTATGTGCAATGTCGGGCAAACAGGTTTTCCAAAAATTGTGTGTGTGATGTTGCCTATTATTGCACATGGTTTGTATAAGCATAAATGTGTGTGATGCTTTACACACAGTTTTTACAAATGATGTGTGTGTGATGTACTATATCATTGCACACAGTTATTATAATGCACCAATGTGTGATGTCATGCACACAGTTTTTTGCAAAAAATGTGTGTGTGATATAGCATATCACTACACACGGTGTTAAAAGCGGAAACATGTGTGATGCCTTGCACACATTTTTTGCATACATTGTGTGTGCAATGTAGCTTGTCATCACACACACTTTCATAAATGTAACCGTGTATGGTTCGTGAGATTATTATTTTTCCAAAGAATAATGGTTTGCGCGATATGTTTGAAGGCGACCTCACATTTTCCTTCGTCGTTTGACTTTGATTTTTTTTCGACACTTAGCCTGCACCATAGAATCACCCGTGTAAAAATTTGACACTTTTCCGAGATCATTTTCTATATTTGAGTAATTAACTGCATTTGTAGTAATTTAATGGATATAATTCAAATTTGAACTATGAATGCATGAAACAGTATGCAAAAATAATTTGAAAAATCATATTTAGGCTATTGAGTATATCCGTATGCCTCATACAAGAAATAAATATAAATTTATTGCACATATGTGGCAAGAATCAACCGTGAACATGGAGTTTATTGGTATTAAAATTATAAAATTGTAAATGAGTCTGAAAAATATGAAACTTAGCATAGTGTCATGATATGACCTGACTATGATGTGGTCACTATTTGAGAACGTTTCACATTATTTTTATGTACATCCTTTAGAAATCTGACAACCTTCGAGGAACGATCATGGTTTCGAGAGTGAATGCACCAAATTGGTGGCAAACTTATGTTTTCCTTTATCATTTGACCTTGATTTTTTTCTATTGTTAAGATACACCATAGAACCTCCATATTAAAATATGGCACTTTTCGAAGCTCATTTGCTATATTTGAGTCATTAACTACATTTCTAGTCATTTAACAGATACATTGAAAATTGAACTACGAGTATAGAAAACAATATTGAAAAATGATTTGAAAAATCATATTTAGGTCACTAAGTATATGTGTTTGCCTCATACAAGAAATAAATATAAAATTCAAATATCTGTGTGACAAGAATCAACAGTGAACATGAAGTTTATTAGTATTTTAATTCTAGAAAATGAAAATAATGTCTAATAAATACGAAACTTTGCATGGTGTCAATATAAGACCTCTGTATACTGTAGTAAATTTTTAGAAGGATTCACATTTTTTTGATGGTGTAAGGGAAAAAATGGCATGAAAGCACCCATATGTGTACTGAATTCTAATTGGTGAAGAGTTTGAAGCCTTGGGTCGATGACATGGCATAAATCCATCCGTACACACTCCACAACCAAGAAAAAATATCTAGCCTTATCTCTTCGCCACGTACTCTACCATATCCACACATACATCTAACTAGCACTGTAGAACCACAAACATAACACACACTTCTTCCATGTCAAGACACGAGGAGGCTTCTCGGCATCGGGTGACCATGCGTGAAGCAGGTGCCATGGATTCCATGAGGCTCGTCGTCAGGCATAGACACGAGGACAAGCATGGAGCAGTCGTACAACTCTGGAATCTCTATCCGGTGACACAACTGCTTCAACAAGTTTTGCATCCCGAGAGACAACGTCATGGAGGTGTAGGTCATGACCATGTAAGCTAGCTTTCGTGCATCTATTACCAAGAATCCATCCACCAGGCTGACTGCTAGCTAGCTTGCCACATAGTACTAACTTAATCTTGTTTTTTATATGTCTAAGTACGATATCTCTAGCCATCTAATCGGTTCTTGGTTCTTCACATCCATCAAGATTCCCCAAGAGATCAAACTAATCACAAAATCTCTCTTGTGATGTCCCAAAGTTTCTCTTGCAATACTCTTTGATAAAAAAAATATGCATAACTAGTGTAAGAACTAATTTCAGGTAGGATACTTGAGTATGTAAGGTAAAAAATCACTAAAATATAAATAAAATTAAAAAATATCAAAAATTTTGCATGATGGATAATTTAGTGTGTGAGGCACGGTCCAAATTTCAGCTCGTTTGGACATTTGAGTCGCTGTCAGCAAAAAATAAAAAATGGGTCACAACAATACATGAACAATATACTTTTTTACAGACCCCAAATTTGTCATTTGTGTTGAGGGATACTCAAATGTCCAAATGATTTGAAATTTGGTGCTAACCTCACACACCAAATTCTCTACCATACAAACAAAATTGGATGTTTTTAATTTTTCTAGTATTTTTTAATTTTTCATGATCGAAGCTGCAAATGAGCATGGGCACTGAATCGCCGCTTTGTGTAAGGATTTACTTTTTTTGACCTTATCACCCTTTTCTCTTTGTTTTCAGGATGAGATACAATAAGAAATTTGGGAAGGTTTGGGAGTTGATGTCATCGATGAACAAGAGACTAATGAACCTTTACGACGTAATTAGATGTGATTTCTAGTTCTATGTGTTGGCTATCATGTGATGTGAGATAGTACGTTTGTACTTTTGTATGTTGTATGACAAAGCTTGAAAATAAATCATATAGCGGATTTCAAATGTGTATTTTTGTGTTATGTTTGATTGTCAAAAGATGATCATAGTAAATGGATTATGTCTAGCTGATTTTAGGACTAATCAGCACATCGTTAAGATCACACATTGCACTCTATTTTTTGGATCCAATTGCGTGTGCTAGCATTCAATTTACACAGAATTTTTTATTTTTTATTGTGTGCAATTAATTTCACATTAAATACATTTTTTCCGAAATAACTGTGTGTAATACTAATCCAAATTGCAAACATTTTTTGGGTTGAACTGTGGGGGATATAACCCCAATAAGAAACAATTTTGGTAGCGTGTCCGATGGACCCCCCTATCGCCCACACTAGCAAGGTCACGGTTGAAACTGCGTCACTAAAAGGGGTTAAAAACCGTTTGCTTAGGACCTTCATGCACCAGTGTAGCTTCTTAATTCTCTCCAATCTATTGAGATAGTTTGGCCAAATAGACTGAAACTTCTTCAGTGAAAGGTGTGCTGTAGTGGGTTCAATCTGGCGGTGCTCTATATCCTAGTGAGGATAAAATGATGAGGTTTTTTCATATTGATTGAATCTACCTTGTCTACATCGTGTCAATGTTCTCCAAGCATTACTCTGTTTTACTTAGGGGTTGTTTGGTTCCCAGCCACACCTTGCCATACATTGCCACAACTCACCTTAGGCAAGTTTGACCAAGTTAGGTGGATGTTTGGTTCTAGCCACATCTAAGGCAAGCATTTTTTTAATGAGTAGTAAACCCCACATGTCATAGACACAAAAAGTGTGGCAAGATTCCCTTAGGCAAGCCAAAGTGTGGCTAACAATTTGAACAACTCAAGTAAGGCAAGTGTGGCAAAAATAATGTGGCAAGATATGGCCAACATAGTCACAATCCAATGAGCCATTTAATACTCTAGATGCATGCCGGATAGATGTCATTGGGTGGCGCAATATTAGTAGATGTAGGAAGGAGTCGGGCTACTTTCTTATGGATGTCATGCCTACATGTAATGATCATTGCCATGAACAAATATTGCATAACTCTGCGCTTTTTTATCAGTTGCCCAACAATAATTTGTTTACCCACCGTATGCCCACTACATGAGAGATGCTACTAGGGAAAACTATGCCCCCCGGGTCTATCCACTTATACATTTACAAAAGCTTCCATTACCTTGCTGCCATTATTTACCTTTTATTTTCTTTTGCAATTTATAATTTATCTACTATTATCTACACACTTAATTTGCTTGCAAGTAACGAGTCCAAGGGGATGGACAACCCTCTTGCCGTGTTGGGTGCAATTGTTTGCGTATTTGTGTGCAATCACTCAAGATGGGGGTTATGTGTTACTCCTATTGGTTCGATAATCTTGGTTCGCATTGTTGGGAGACGTAGTAGTAAATCAAAAGAAATTCTACGTGTCACTAAGATCTATCTATGGAGAAACCAGCAACGAGTGGGGAGAGATTGCATCTTCATACCTTTGAAGATCGCTAAGCCGAAGCGTTACAAGAACGCGGTTGGTGGAGTCGTGCTCGTAGCGATTCAGATTGCAGAGGACTCCGATCTACGCGCCGAACAACAGCGCCTCCGCGTTCAACACATGTGCAGCCCGGTGACGTCTCCTATGCCATAATCCAGCAAGGAGGAAGGAGAGGTTGGGGAAGAGCTCCGGCAGCATGACGGCGTGGTGACGGTGGAGCTGCGTGGTCTCCAGCAGGGCTTTGCCAAGTGCTACGGAGAACGAGGAGAGGGAGGAGTAGGGATGCACCGAGAGAGGAAGAAAACCATGTGTTGGGCAGCCCCAAAACCTCACATATATATTGGGGAGAGGGAGGAGGAGGCACCCCATCTAGGGTTCCCACCGTAGAGGGTGCGGCAGCCCTAGATGGGGCTTGGCCGGCGGCCACAGAGGGGAGAGGGGGAGGGCGCAGTCCTAGTGGGCCTTAGGCCCATCTGGGTCCAGGGTTTCCCCTCCCTCTCCCCTTGCTGCGCCTTGGGCCTCGTGGGAGGGGCGTACCAGCCCACCTAGGGGCTAGTTCCCTCCACCTTAGTCCCATGCAGCCCTCCGGGGCTGGTGGCCCCACTTGGTGAAACCCCGGAACCCTTCCCGTGGTCCCGATACGTTACCAATAATTCCTGAAACTCTTCCGGTGGCCAAATCCTCACTTCCTATATATCAATATTTGTCTCCGGACCATTCCGGAACTCCTTGTAACAACCTTCGGTAACCACGTACACTATTTCCCTATAACCCTAGTATCATTGAACCTTAAGTGTGTAGACCCTACGGGTTCGGGAGACACGTAGACATGGCCGAGACACCTCTCCGGTCAATAACCAACAATGGGATCTGGATACCCATGTTGGCTCCCACATGCTCCACGATGATCTCATCGGATGAACCACGATGTCGGGGATTCAATCAATCCCGTATTCAATTCCCTTTGTCTATCGGTATGATATTTGCCCGAGATTCGATCGTCGGTATCTCTATACCTTGTTCAATCTCGTTACCGACAAGTCTCTTTACTCGTTCCGTAATACATCATCCCGTGGCTAACTCCTTAGTCACATTGAGCTCATTATGATGATGTCTTACCGAGTGGGCCCAGAGATACCTCTCCGTCACACGGAGTGACAAATCCCAGTCTCGATTTGTCCCACCCCAACAGACATTTTCGGAGATACCCCTAGTGCACCTTTATAGCCACCCAGTTACGTTGTGACGTTTGGCACACCCAAAGCATTCCTACGGTATCCGAGAGTTGCACAATCTCATGGTCTAAGGAAACGATACTTGACATTGAAAAGCTTTAGCAGACGAACTACACGATCTTGTGCTATGCTTAGGATTGGGTCTTGTCCATCACATCATTCTCCTAATGATGTGATCCCGTTATCAATGACATCCAATGTCGATGGTCTTGAAACCCTGAACATCTATTGATCAACGAGCTAGGCAACTAGAGGCTCACTAGGGACCTGTTGTGGTCTATGTATTCACACATGCATTACGGTTTCCTGTGAACACAATTTTAGCATGAACAATAGACAATTATCATGAACAAGGAAATACAATAATAACCATATTATTATTGCCTCTAGGGCATATTTCCAACAGTCTCCCACTTGCACTAGAGTCAATAATCTAGTTACATTGTGATGAATCGAACACCCATAGCATTCTGTTGTCGATCATGTTTCGCTCGTGAGAGAGGTTTAGTCAATGGATCTGCGACATCTAGATCCGTATGTCTTTACAAATATCTATGTCTCCCTCCTGAATGTAATCACGGATGGAGTTGAAGCGGTGCTTGATGTGTCTTGTCTTCTTGTGAAACCTGGGCTCCTTGGCAAGGGCAATAGCTCAAGTGTTGTCACAGAATAGAGTCATCGGGCCCAACACATTGGGAATTACTCCTAGGTTGGTGATGAACTCCTTCATCCAGACTCCTTACTTTGCTGCTTCTGAAGCAACTATGTACTCCGCTTCACATGTAGATGTCGCCATGATGCTTTGCTTGCTGTTGCACCAGCTCACTGCCCCTCCGTTCAAAATATACACGTATCCGGTTTGCGACTTGGAGTCGTCCGGATCTGTGTCGAAGCTAGCGTCGACGTAACCCTTTACGACGAGCTCTTTAGCACCTCCATATACGAGAAACATGTCCTTTGTCCTTTTCAGGTACTTCAGGATATTCTTGACCGTTGTCCAGTGTTCCGCCCTGGGATCACTTTGGTACCTCCCTACCAAACTTATGGCAAGCTTCACATCAGGTCTGGTACACAGCATGGCATACATAATAGAGCCGATGTCTATAGCATAGGGGATGACACTCATCTCTTCTCTATCTTTTCCCTTGGTTGGGCATTGAGTCATACTCAATCTCACACCCTATAACACATGCAAGAACCCCTTCTTGCACTGATCCATATTGAACTTCTTCAATATCTTTTCAAGGTATGTGCTTTGTGAAAGACCTATGAGGCGTCTCGAGCTATCTCTATAGATCTTAATACCTAATATGTAAGCAGCTTCTCCAAGGTCCTTCATTGAAGAACACTTATTCAAGTAGGCCCTTACACTTTCCAAGAGTTCTATATCATTTCCCATTACGAGTATGTCATCCACATATAATATGAGAAATGCTACAGAGCTCCCACTCACTTTCTTGTAAATACAGGGTTCTCCATAAACCTGTACAAACCCAAATGCTTTAATCACCTCATTAAAGCGAATGTTCCAACTCCGAGATGCTTGCACCAGCCCATAGATGGAGTGCTGGAGCTTGCATACTTTGTTAGCATCTTTAGGATCAACAAAACATTCCGGCCGCATCATATAAAGTTCTTCCTTGAGGAAGCCATTAAGGAATGCCGTTTTGACGTCCATTTGCCAGATCTCATAATCATAAATGCGGGAATTTCTAACATGATTCGGACAGATTTCAGCATCGCTACGGGTGAGAAAGTCTCATCGTAGTCAACTCCTTGAACTTGTCGATAACCCTTAGTGACAAGACGAGCCTTATAGACGGTTACATTACCATCCGCGTCAGTCTTCTTCGTAAAGATCCATTTATTTTCAATGGCTCGGTTATCATCAAGCAAGTCCACCAAAGTCCATACTTTGTTCTCATACATGGATCCTATCTTGGATTTCATGGCCTCAAGCCATTTGTTGGAATCCGGGCCCGCCATCGCTTCTTTATAGTTCGAAGGTTCACCGTTGTCCAACAACATGATCTCCAGGACAGGGTTGTCATACCACTCTGGTGCGGAACGTGTCTTGATGGACCTTCGACATTCCCTAGTAACTTGATCTGAAGTTTCATGATCATCATCATTAACTTCCTCTCCAGCCGGTGTAGGCTCCACAGAAACAACTTCCTCTACCGCGCTACTCTCCGGTTCGAGTGGAGGTACAAAGACTTTGCCTTCGGATCTGAGGTAGAAGGTATACCCAACAGTCTCTTTGGGATATCCTATGAAGATGCACTTTTCCGCTTTGGGTTCGAGCTTCTCAGGTTGAAGTTTCTTCACGTAAGCATCGCATCCCCAAACTTTTAGAAATGATAGCTTAGGTTTCTTTCCAAACCATAATTCACACAGTGTTGTCTCAACGGATTTTGATGGTGCCCTATTTAAAGTGAATGCGGTAGTCTCTAATGCATAACCCAAAAATGATAGCGGTTAGTCAGTAAGAGACATCATAGATCGCACCATATCCAATAGAGTGCGATTATGACGTTCAGACACACCATTTCACTGAGGTGTGCCAGGCGGCGTGAGTTGTGAAACAATTCCACATTTCCTTAGGTGCGTGCCAAACTCGTGACTTAAATATTCTCTACCACGATCAGATCATAGGCACTTTATTTTCCTGTCATGTTTCATTAAGTAGACATACCCATATATGCTCAAGTCATCAGTGAGGGTGAGAACATAACGGTAGCCACCGCGAGCCTCGACGCTCATTGGACCGCATACATCGGTATGTATTATTTCCAACAAGTCAGTTGATCGCTCCATTCGGAGAACGGAGTCTTGGTCACCTTGCCCATGAGGCATGGTTCACACGTGTCAAATGATTCGAAATCAAGAGACTCCAAAAGTCCATCAGCATGGAGCTTCTTCATCCGTTTGACACCAATATGACCAAGGTAGCAGTGCCACATTTAAGTGGGACTATCGTTATCAACCTTACACTTTTTGGTACTCACACTATGGACATGTGTAACATCACGTTCGAGATTCATCAAAAATAACCCATTGACCAGCAGGGCATGAGCATAAAGCATTTCTCTCATATAAATAGAACAACCATTATTGTCAGATTTAAATGAGTCGCCATCTCGCATCAAACAAGATCCAGATACAATGTTCATGCTCAAGCTGGTACTAAATATACATTATCGAGGTTGAACACTAATCCCGAAGGTAGATGAGGAGGTAGCATGCCGACGGCGATCACATCGACCTTGGAACCATTCCCGACGCGCATCGTCACCTCGTCCTTTGCCAGCGTCCGCTTATTCCACAGCTCCTCCTTGGAGTTACAAATGTGAGCAACTGCACCGGTATCGAATACCCAGGAGCTACTACGAGCGCTGGTTAGGTACACATCAATAACAATTATATCACATATACATTTAACGTTGTCGGCCTTCTTATCCACTAAGTACTTGGGGCAGTTCCGCTTCCAGTTACCGGTACCCTTGCAATAAAAGCACTCAGTCTCAGGCTTGGGTCCATTTCTGTTCTTCTTCCCGGCAACTTGCTTACCGAGCGTGACAACAACTTTGTCGTCCTTATTGAAGTTCTTATTACCCTTGCCTTTCTTGAAACTAGTGGTGTTATTCACCATCAACACTTGATGCTCCTTTTTGATCTCGACCTCCGCTGATTTCAGCATCGAGTACAACTCAGGAATGGACTTCTCCATACCCTGCATGTTGTAGTTCATCACAAAGCTCTTGTAGCTAGGTGGGAGCGACTCGAGGATTCTGTCAATAACCGAGTCATCCGTGAGATTAACTCCCAGCTGAGTCAAGCGGTTGTGTAACCCAAATATTTTGAGTATGTGCTCACTCACAGAACTATTCTCCTCCATCTTATAGCTGAAGAACTTGTCGGAGACATCATATCTATTGACCCAGGCATGAGCTTGGAAAACCAGTTTCAGCTCTTGGAACATCTCATATGATCTGTGTTGCTCAAAATGCTTTCGGAGCCCCGGTTCTAAACTATAACGCAAGCCGCACTGAACAAGGGAGTAATCATCACAACGCAACTGCCAAGCATTCATAATGTCTTGGTCCGCTGGGAAAATGGGTGCGTCACCTAGCGGTGCATCAAGGACATACAATCTTCTGGAAGCTATGAGGATAATTATCAAGCCACGGACCGAGTCCGCATAGTTGCTTCCATCATCTTTCAGCTTGGTTTTCTGTAGGAACGCGTTGAAGTTGAGGGTGATATTCGCGTTGGCCATTGGATCTACATATAGATTGTAAAGAAATTTTTTAGACTAAGTTCATGATAATTAAGTTCACATAATCAAATTATTTAATGAACTCCCACTTAGATAGACATCTCTATAGTCATCCAAGTGATACATGATCCATGTCATCTAGCCCGTGTCCGATCATCACGTGAGACGGACTAGTCATCCATTAAGAATATCTCCATATTGATCATATCTTCTATACGACTCATGTTCGACCTTTCGGTCTTCCGTGTTTCGAGGCCATGTCTGTACATGCTAGGCTCGTCAAGTCAACCTAAGTGTTTCGCGTGTGTAAATCTGGCTTACACCCGTTGTTTGCGAACGTTAGAACCTATCACACCTGATCATCACGTGGTGCTTCGGAACAACGATCCTTAAATGGTGCACAGTTAGGGTGAACACTTTTCTTGAAATTTTATTGAGAGATCATCTTATTCACTACCGTCGTTCTAAGCAAATAAGATGTAAACATGATAAACATCACATGCAATCAATATAGTGACATGATATGGCCAATATCATCTTGCTCCTTTGATCTCCATCTTTGGGGCACCATGATCATCACTGTCACCGGACGACACCATGATCTCCATCATCGTGTCTTCATGAAGTTGTCTCGCCAACTATTACTTCTACTACTATGGCTAACGTTTAGCAGTAAAGTACAGTAATTACATGGCGTTTATGATTGACACACAGGTCATACAATAAAATAAGACAACTCCTATGGCTCCTGCCAGTTGTCATACTCATCGACATGCAAGTCGTGAATCCTATTACAAGAACATGATCAATCTCATACATCACAATGCATCACATAACATTCTTTGGCCATATCACATCACAAGGCATATGCTGCAAAAACAAGTTAGACGACCTCTAATTTGTAGTTGCAAGTTTTTACGTGGCTCCTATAGGCTTCTAGCAAGAACGTTTCTTACCTACGCAAAAACCACAACGTGATATGCCAATTTCTATTTACCCTTCATAAGGACCCTTTTCATCGAATCCGATCTGACTAAGGTGGGAGAGACAGACACCCGCCAGCCACCTTATGCAACAAGTGCATGTCAGGCGGTGGAACCAGTCTCACGTAAGCGTACGTGTAAAGTTGGTCCGGGCCGCTTCATCCCACAATACCGCCAAATCAAGATAAGACTAGTAGTGGTAAGCAAATTAACAAGATCGACGCCCACAAAAACTTTTGTTCTACTCGTGCATAGATTCTACGCATAGACCTAGCTCATGATGCCATTGTTGGGAGACGTAGTTGTAAATCAAAAATATTCCTACGTGTCACCAAGATCTATCTATGGAGAAACCAGCAATGAGTGGGGAGAGATTTCGTCTTCATACCTTTGAAGATCGCTAAACGGAAGCGTTACAAGAACGCGGTTGGTGGATTCATGCTCGTAGCAATTCACATCGCGGTGGACTCCGATCGCGGTGTAGCCCGGTGACGTCTCCTACGCCTTGATCCAGCAAGTAGGAAGGAGAGGTTGGGGAAGAGCTCCAACAGCACGACGACGTGGTGACGGTGGTGCTGCGTGGTCTTCGGTAGGGCTTCACCAAGCTCTATGGAGAACGAGGAGAGGGAGGAGTAGGGTTGCATCGAAGAGGAAGAAAACCGTGTGTTGGGCAACCCCAAAACCTCACATAAATATAGGGGAGAGGGAGGAGTATGCACCCCATCTAGGGTTCCCACCCTAGAGGGTGCGGCAGCCCTAGATGGGGCTTGGCCGGCGGCCAAAGAGGGGAGAGGGGGAGGGCACAGCCCTAGTGGGCCTTAGGCCCATCTGGGTCTAGGGTTTCCCCTCCCTCTCTCCTTGATGCGCCTTGGGCCTGGTAGGAGGGGCGCACCAGCCCACCTAGGGGCTGGTTCCCTCCAGCTTCGGCCCATGCAGCCCTCCGGAGCTGGTGGCCCCACTTGGTGGACCCCCGGAACCCTTCCGATGGTCCCGGTACGTTACCGGTAATTCCCGAAACTCTTCGGGTGGCCAAATCCTCACTTCCAATATATCAATTTTTGTCTCCGGATCATTCTGGAATTCCTCTTGACATCCGGGATCTCATCCGAGACTCCGAACAACCTTCGGTAACCATGTACAGTATTTCCCTATAACCCTAGCGTCATCGAACCTTAAGTGTGTAGACCCTACGGGTTCGGGAGACATGTAGACATGACCGAGACACCTCTCCGGTCAATAACCAATAGCGGGATCTAGATACCCGTGTTGGCTCCCACATGCTCCACGATGATCTCATCGGATAAACCACGATGTCGGGGATTCATGTTGGGAGACGTAGTAGTAAATCAAAAAAAATCCTACGTATCACCAAGATCTACCTATGGAGAAACCAGCAACAAGTGGGGAGAGATTGCATCTTCATACCTTCGAAGATCGGTAAGAGGAAGCGTTACAAGAACGCGGTTGGTGGAGTCGTACTCGCAGCGATTCAGATTGCGGTGGATTCCGATCTCAGCGCCGGACAACGGCGCCTCCGCGTTCAACACACGTGCATACCGGTGATGTCTCCTACGCCTTGATCCAGCAAGGAGGAAGGAGAGGTTGAGGGAGAGCTCCGGCAGCACGACGGCGTGGTGACGGTGGAGCTACGTGGACTCCGGCAGGGCTTCGCCAAGCGTTATGGAGAACGAGGAAGAGGAAGGGTAGGGCTGCGCAGAGAGAGAGAGAGAGAAGTCGTGTCTCAAATCAGCCTAAACCCTTGCATATATATAGGAGGAGGGAGAGGGAGGTCTGCCTTGGCCCCTCCTCCAAGGAGGAGAGCTTCGGCCGAAGCTAGGGAAGAGTCCACCTCCCACAAGGGAGGTGGATCTCCCTCCTTTCAAACTCATTTTGCCTTATCCCTTGATCTCCAGCCAAATTGGGCCTTTCTAGAAGGTCTTGGCCAGCCCAATAAGGGTTGTTACACCTCCTCTAAGGGCCCAAGAAGTCCTATGGTCGTCACACCCATCCCGGAGTCCTTCGGCACCCTCCCGGCACTCCCGGTACACTACCGATGAGCCCCAAAACTTTCCGGTGACCAAAACTGGACTTCCTATATATCAATCTTTACCTCCGGACCATTCCGGAGCTCCTCGTGATGTTCGGCGTCTCATACGGGACTCCAAACAACCTTAGGTAATCACGTATACCATTTCCCTATAACCCTAGCGTCATCGAACCTTAAGTGTGTAGACCCTATGGGTTCGGGAGACATGTAGACATGACCGAGACACCTCTCCGGTCAATAACCAATAGCAGGATATGGATACCCATGTTGGCTCCCACATGCTCCATGATGATTTCATCGAATGAACCACGATGTCGGGGATTCAATCAATCCCGTATACAATTCCCTTTGTCTATAGGTATGATACTTGCCCGAGATTCTATCGTCGGTATCTTTATAACTTGCTCAATCTCGTTACCGGCAAGTCTCTTTACTCGTTCCGTAATACATCATCCTGTGACTAACTCCTTAGTCACATTGAGCACATTATGATGATGTCTTACCGAGTGTGCCCAGAGATACCTCTCCGTCACACGGAGTGACAAATCCCAGTCTCGCTTCATGCCAACCCAACAGACACTTTCGGAGATACCCGTAGTGCATCTTTATAGCCACCCAGTTACATTGTGACGTTTGGCACACCCGAAGCATTCCTACGGTATCCGGGAGTTGCAGAATCTCATGGTCTAAGGAAACGATACTTGACATTGAAAAGCTTTAGCAAACGAACTACACGATCTTGTGCTATGCTTAGGATTGGGTCTTGTCCATCACATCATTCTCCTAATGATGTGATCCCGTTATCAACGACATCCAATGTCCATGGTCATGAAACCAAGACCATCTATTGATCAACGAGCTAGTCAACTAGAGGCTCACTAGGGACATGTTGTGGTCTATGTATTCACACATGTATTACGGTTTCCGGTTAACACAATTATAGCATGAACAATAGACAATTATCATGAACTAGGAAATACATAATAACCATTTTATTATTGCCTCTAGGGCATATTTCCAACAATTCAATCAATCCCGTATTCAATTCCCTTTGTCTATCGGTATGATACTTGCCCGAGATTCGATCGAAGGTATCTCTATACCTTGTTCTGTCTTGTTACCGGCAAGTCTCTTTACTCGTTCCGTAATACATCATCCCGTGTCTAACTCCTTAGTCACATTGAGCTCATTATGATGATGTCTTACCGAGTGGGCCTAGTGATACCTCTCCGTCACACGGAGTGACAAATCCCAGACTCGATTCGTCCCAACCCAACAGACACTTTCGGAGATACCCGTAGTGCACCTTTATAGCCACCCAATTACGTTGTGACATTTGGCACACCCAAAACATTCCTACGGTATGACATTGAAAAGCTTTAACAGACAAACTACACGATCTTGTGCTATGCTTAGGATTGGTTCTTGTCCATCACATCATTCTCCTAATGATGTGATCCCATTATCAATGACATCCAATGTCCATGGTCATGAAACCGTGACCATCTATTGATCAACGAGCTAGCCAACTAGAGGCTCACTAGGGACATGTTGTGGTCTATGTATTCACACATGCATTAAGGTTTCCTATTAACACAATTGTAGCATGAACAATAGACAATTATCATGAACAAGGAAATACAATAATAACCATTTTATTATTGCCTCTAGGGCATATTTGCAACACACACTAAGGGAATTTTATGTGCTAGATGAAGGTTTTGATTCTGCACTCATTGGATACCTATTATTTTTGGACTAATCTTATAACCCATGCAAATTACCATCACTATTTATTAACTATCAAACAAATTTAATTTAAGAATGAGAGTGCAAGTATTTCTTTAAAATCTATATGCCACCGTGCTCTAAAACATCTAAGTGAAGTACTAGACCTACTTCTTAGCTCAAGAGATATAAGTGAGGCACAAATAGTGTTCTAATAAATTGTGGTGATATTGTGTCTCTCTCAAGTGGTTGTGTCCAGCAAACAATGCTTGTGGAAAACTGAAACAAAAGAAAACTAAAGTAATAATGCTCCAAGCAAAACTCATATCGTGTGATGAATAAAAATATAGCTTCAAGTGATATACCGATGGATTGAGACGAAAGAGGGGATGCCTTCTGAGGCATCTCCAAGCATAGACACTCAAGTCTTCCTAGAATTTTACTTGGGGTGCCTTGGGCACCCCCAAGCTTAGGCTCCTGCTAGTCCTTATTCCTTCATCTGTAGTGATAGCATCCAAAAGCTTAAAGCTTCAGCACACAAAACTCAACTAAAACCTTCATGAGATCCGTTAGTATAATAAACATATCAAATACTTTATGTACTGCTATAAATTTATTATTTTATTATTATTTCATAAGGTATTATATTCTAACTTCTCCATGGATTATACCCCCCCCCCCGTGCGATATAATCCATAGCATCATTAAAACAAGCAAACTATGCAAGCAAAAATTATTATTTTTCTAAAATAGAATAGTTTATAAGGATCTATGAATACACTATGCTTGTGGAACTCGAAAAATTCTGAAAAATTAGGAAAACCTCGGGGTATGTATAGAAATACTTGTTTAAATTTTAGATCAAAACATGTTCTAGTAAAATTAGAGAAATTCTGCACCGGACGCTAAAGTTTTTATGCTTCCACCGTATCAATTCTACTTTTCATGCAAGTCACCCCAAAGGCTTTACTTGGCATAAACAATAATTTAAACATTAAAAAAACAATAATTAAAGTATAAATAATAAGTTTATATCAAATAAACAGAAATTAAAATCAACAAAATAAGATAACTATTGGGTTGCCTCCCAACAAACGCTATTGTTTTACGCCCCTCGCTAGGCATGATGCAGAGCTTCAAGTGTTGTCATCTTTGACACTCCACCCATAAGTAGATCTCATGATAGATTCATAAGTTGGTTTGATTTTCTTCCTATTTAAGTGTTCCATCCTTTTATTTAGTGGAAATTGGAACCTTGTGTTTTCCTCTTTCTTATCAATAATTACACCTATAGTTCGTAAGAAAGGTCTTCCAAGTATTGTTTGACACGTTCGATTGCATTAAATATCAAGCACAATGAAATATACATGCAAATAATTTACATTTTCAATAATAAAAACATCATTTATTCTACCTAAAGGTGTATCAATGGTAGAATCCGCAAGATGCAAGTTAAGGGAACAATCTTGAATATCGGTGAGACCAAGCACATCACAAAGAGAGTTAGGTATTTTTGAAACACTAGCACCAAGGTCACAAAAATCATTGCATTAATATATTTTGGTAGTAGGTTCCCATTCATCATGCAACTTTCTAGGTATAGAAACTTCTAGGTCAAGTTTCTCATCATAAGCTTTTAGCATCGCTTCTACTATATGTTGAGTAAAAGTTTTACTGTGTTCATAAGCATTGGGTGAGATAATAATGGATTGAAAAAAGGAAATACATTCCACTAAATAGAAACTTAAATAATTAAAATCCTTATAATCCAAGATAGTGGGCACATCACTCGTTACAGTTTTGACCTCTCCAAACTCACTTTTTCAGTTTTAGCATCAGAATCATCACCCTCCGGAGAAACTAGACACCTTCTATCTAAATTTTACTAATCTCTAGTCCATTTATCATATATTTTCAGATTGGTAAAAAAAGATTCAGTAGGAGAAGTACCAATCATTTTAAGATCTTCATCATGATTATGGTAAAAACCAGGTGGAAGAGCGTTTTCTAAGAATTCCCGCTTAAGTGGTTCTATCCTTACTTTTATTAATATGTATTTGGATATATTTAATAGTACCACTCTTACCATGCTTTGGTGGATTTTTTTATTCTTAAGAGTTTCACATCAACAGCAATTTTATCCATGTTCTTAGCCAAGTCAGCAACTTTATGCAACTTTTCTTGTACCATAGCATTAAAATCTACTGAGAAATAATACAATCTTTAATGGTGCTCTAAATATAATAAGATAAACTATTATTATTTGTAGAAGTATTTTCATAAGAATTTCCATAATTATTAGAGGAATTATCAGGGTACGATCTAGCACTAAAATTTTGTCTAAAAGCATTGTTGTTGAAAAAAAATCACGAGATAAAATTCACATCAATAGCATCATTATTTTTCTCAATCAAGGTAGACAAAGGCATGTAATTGGGATAACCATGAGCATGCTTACTAGCGAGCATACTCATGAGAGCATCCACTTTTTTCACTCAATGTAGCGATTTCCTCAACAGAATTTACCTTCTTACTGGTTGGAGCTCTTTCAATATGCCATTGAGACTAGTTTGTCATGATGTTGTGCAGAAGTTTGGTGGCCTCTCCTAATATCACCTCCATGAAGGTTTCTAGACACAAAATTTAGTCCAGCATAGAAATTTTGTATAATCATCCATAAGTTTAAACCATGAGTAGAGCAATTTGTAAACATCAATTTCATTCTCTCCCAAGCTTGTGCAAGATATTCTTGGTCATGTGTTTAAAATTCACGATTTTATTTCTAAGGGAGATGATCTGAGGAGGAGGAAAATACTTGGCAATAAAAGAATCTTTACACTTCTCCCAAGTTCCAATATTGTTACGTGGTAGAGATGAAAACCAATCCTTAGATTTATCTCGTAGTGAAGAAAGAAATAATTTTAATTTGACCACATAATTATCCGTCTCCTTTTTATTTTTCATATCAGACAGTTCAACAAAGTTATTGAGATGACCAGCGGGATCCTCATTGGGACTTCCAGAAATTTGTTCTATCATCACAAGATTTAGCAATGCAGCATTAATATCATAAAACTCCGCACTAGTGGCGGGTGGTATAGGAGTACTAATAAAATAATTATTACTAGTACTTTAGAAGTCACATGACTTAGTAGTGTCTTCATACATGGTGATTGAGCAAGCAAAGTAACAAGCAAAACAAGTAAACTAGCAAGTAAAGCAAGCAAACAGGTAAACTAGAAAACTAGCAAAGGTAAATAATTTTGTATTTTTGTTTTGTATATATCAATTAAAATATAACAGAAATAAAAGTATAACATGTGAATGATAATTTCTGCGAAGGTACTTGATAGTATGTTGGTGATACTCCCCGACAACGGCGCCAGAAATCCTTCGTGATACTTGTGATTTGCGTTGGGGTTTCCGTGAAGAGGAGCGGGTGATGCAGCACAATATAGATAAGTATTTAGCTCAGTGAGAACCAAGGTTATGAAACCAATAGGAGTAACACGCAACCCCCGTCTTCAGCGACTACACACAAAAGAGCAAACACTTGCACCCAACGCGGGCAAGAGGGTTGTCAATCCCCTTGAACTCGTTACTTGCAAGAAAATGAAGTGTGTAGATGATAGTTGATAATTATAAATTGCAAAATATATAGAAAACAAAAAAATGGCAGCAAGGTAATGAAAGATTTTGTAATTATATAAGTGGATAGACCTGGGGCCATAGTTTTCCCTAGTGACATATCTTGTGTAGAGGGCAAATAGTGGGTAAACAAATTATTGTGGGCAATTGACCTTGTCGAAGAAGCTAGACTCTTCGGACGATGACAGTCGCCATCACGTCTATGATGGCCAGGTCGGTGCTGGTTAGGTACTTCACTTTATTTACGTGGAAGGTCACGTTGGGGTCATCGTTTTGAGTAGTGCTCTGGGGTCTCCAGTTGAAAGGCTTGTTTGGAAGGTCTGAGGAGAAGGTCGAAATCCCATTCCAAACCGGGTTGTTGATACATCTCCAACGTATCTATAATTTTTGCTTGTTCCATGCTATTATATTATAGATCTTGCATGTTTTACAATCATTTTATAGCAACTTTATATCATTTTTTGGGACTAACCTATTGACATAGTGCCCAAGTGCCAGTTGTTGTTTTTGCTTGTTTTTTACTTCGCAGAAAATCAGTACCAAACAGAGCCCAAATGCAGCGGGGGGTTTTCTGAAATTTTTATGGACCATAAGGAAGCAGATGGGCCAGAGATAACCAGAAGAGGGGGCCCATGGTGGCCACCCTCCACCAGGGCACGCCAAAGGCCCCTGGCGCGGCCTAGTAGAGGGTGGGCACCTCGGGCACCCCCTCAACCGACTATCGAGCCTATAAATTCCCAAATATTGAGAAAACCCTAGGGAGTCAATGAAACACAATTTCAGCCGCCACAAGTTCCAGAACATCGAGATCCAATCTAACACCATCACGAAGGGGTTCATCGTCTTCATAGGTGCCTCTCCGATGATGCGTGAGTAGTACACCATAGACCTACGGGTCCGTAGGCAGTAGCTAGATGTTTTCCTCTCTCTCTTTGTTTCTCAATACAATGGTCTCTTAGAGATCTATTTGATGTAATGAGTTTTGCGGTGTGTTTGTTGGGATCCGATGAATTTTGAGTTCATGATCAGTCTCTATCCATGAATATGATTGGAGTCTTCTTTGATCACTTATTTGCATGATTACTTATAGCCTCGTATTTCTTCTTCGAATCTTTTGTTTAGTTAGTCCAACTAGATCGATTTTTCTTGCAATGGGAAGAGGTGCTTTGTGATTGGTTCGATCTTGTGGTGTTCTTTCCCAATGACAGAAGGGGCAGCAAGACACGCATGCATTGTTGCCATTAAGGATAACAATATGGGGCCTATTCCTACATGAATAGATCTTATCTACATAATGTCACTGTTCTTATTGCATTATTCCGTTTTCCCATGAACTTAATACACTAGATGCATGCTGGATAGTGGTCGATGTGTGGAGTAATAGAAGTAGATGCAGAATCGTTTCGGTCTAGTTGTCTTGGACGTGATGCCTATATAATGATCATTACCTAGATATCTTCATGAGTATTTAATCTTCTATCAATTTCCCAACAATAATGTGTTCACCCACCGTGCGTTGTACTCATGAGAGAAGCCACTAGTGAAACCTATGTCCCAGGTCTACTTTTCCAACATATTGCTTTCCGATCTACTATTTGCATCTTTTGTTTTCAGATCTATTAATTCAAAAAACCAAAAATACCTTGCTGCACTTTTTGTTAACTTATTTTATTTTGTGTTCTTGTGAGATCTATTTGCCAAAACTACCATTACGTAATCTATCTTATTACCATAGAGAGCGTGACAACCTCTCTTTCGTGTCTGGTTGCAAGTATTTGTTGTTTGTGTACACGTGATGTTTACGTGGGTGCGTGATCTTCCTCTATGGATTGATACCTTGGTTTCATAACTGAGTGAAATACTTAGCGTCGTTGTGTTGCATCATCCCTTCCTCTTTGGGGAACTACCGACACAGTCTCAAGCCGCGTTAGTTGTGTAGAGGGACATCGGCCATTTAGAAGCTCACAGATACCCATGTGTCATCTTCTCGTGGGGTCCCGGTGGGATAGACGGTCCCAGCTATTCTATGCACCTCGACTGCGCCGAACTCAAGCAACTTCCCATCTCGGGAACAAGGCATCGCATAGAAGTACTTCCTTCACAATCCGAAGTGTGCTTCATGACCGAGATACTTCTTGCATAAACCAACGAACCCCAAGATGCATAATATTGAGTTGGGGATGAAATGGTGGAGTTGGATCCCGTAGAATCCGAGCAAGCCCCGAAGAAATGGATGGATGGGGAACTCCAAACCACGGAGGAGGAAGGGGCCAAAAAATACCTGCTCATCTCCATTAGGGGTGGGATGGTTGTCAGCGTGCGTTTGCCCGTCGACGGATATCAAGCTTGCACAAATTGGAGCCAAATCTTGATCTAAAAGATAGCCCAGGGTGGTGGGACGATGCAGTTGTAGACGCGTCAAATCACAACTTCCCTAGTCTGCCTTGAGGGGAACATGGGGGCAGCTTGGAGGAACCTGCGTGGTTGGTCATGGCTGGAAGCTTTCTAAGCGAGGCTTTGGGGAAGAAAGTGGCACTAGGAGGCGATGAGAAGACCATGATGTCCTTGGACACAACCCTGGGGTTGGGAACCAGTTAAATAAAGTAAAGAAGACCCGATGTTTCAACACGTGGTCATAAAGGTGGCTCGTCTCCTAATGCAGTGCGACGCTCGAGGCGACACGTGGTGGGGCCAGGGATGAACTGAACCTCTGCATTCTAAAACTCAAATGCTCTAAAGTAGGGTAGAAACTCGTGTGTCGAGCCGAAGACTCCTAATTCGAAGTTATACGCCCGAAGAAAGATTGTCATCCTCGGCGTCAGAAACTAGTTCGGGGGCAACTATGATGTCCTGGACTAGGGTCTCCCAGCCGAGCTGGTCAAATCCATGGGCCGAACTAGAGGCCCATCAAGGATGAAGGACTTCAGAGGCCATTAGGACGTGGCGTGAGCACATCAGACTCTACCAAAGACCTGGCGAGTACTCCAATAAAGGATGATTTTGTAATCTATAGATGGTAACTGACAATCATTTAATCCTAGATACCCTCGGTGCCTATATAAGCCGGAGGGTTTAGCTCGTAGAGGATACCTATACATATTCATCATCACCCCTAAGGTTTAGACCCCAAACATATGATCTCGAGGTACATAAACTCTATACTCACTACACCAATTATACAACAAGAGCAGCACACGGGGTTTTACCTCCATAAAGAGGGCCTAAACTTGGGTAAATACCATGTGTTCCTTGTCTCCTGTTACCCATTGCTCCAACCTCACAGCTCGGGCCCCCTACTCGAGGTCTACCAGTTTTGACACCGACACCTTTGGCCTGGTAGCGTGAGCATCACGGACTAACCCTTCAATGTCAATCTCCTCTTTCGGTCTTCCCGTTTTGCAGTTTCGTAGGAGTTTGAAAAGTTCTAGGTGCGTGCCTTGTTGGGGAACGTAGTAGTAATTCAAAATTTTCCTACGTATCACCAAGATCAATCTATGTGAAACCAGCAACGAGTAAGGGGTTTGAGTGCATATTCATACCTTTGAAGATCGCTAAGTGGAAGCGTTACAAGAACGCGGTTGGTGGAGTCGTACTCGCAGCGATTCAGATCGCGGTTGATTCCGATCTAAGAGCCGAACAACGGCGCCTCCGCGTTCAACACACGTACATCCCGGTGACGTCTCCCGCGCCTTGATCCAGCAAGGAGGACGGAGAGGTTGTGGGAGACCGCTCCAACAGAAGCACGACAGCGTGGTGGAGGTGGAGCAGCGTGGCAACTCTGACAGTGCTTCAACAAGGACTACGGAGGAGGAAGAGGAGGAGAGGGTCTTCCCGAGGGAGATTGGTGTGTGCCAACAGCCCCTAGGCCTCTCTATTTATAGGAGGAGGAGGAGAGGGTGCAGCCCTTAGGGTTCCCACCCTAGGGCTGGCGGCCAACCCTAGATCGCCCCTTGGGGCGGCGGCCAAGAGAGGGAGAGGGGGGAGGCGCACTAGGGTGGGCCTAGGGCCCATCTGCGCTAGGGTTTGCCCCCCTTTGCTCTTGTTGTGCCTTGGGCCTTGGTGGGAGGCACACCAGCCCACCCAGGGATGGTTCCCTCCCACTTTAGGCCCATGCAGCCCTCTGGTCCTAGTGGCCCCACACGGTGGACCCCCGGAACCCCTCCGGTGGTCCCGGTACGTTACCGGTGATGCCCAGAACACTTTCGATGACCAATACCTCGCTTCCTATATATTAATCTTTACCTCCGGACCATTCCAAAACTCCTTGTGATGTCCGGGATCTAATCCGAGATTCTGAACAACCTTCGGTAACCACGTACACTATTCCCATACAACCCTAGCATCATCGAACCTTAAGTGTGTAGACCCTACGGGTTCGGGAACCATGCAGTCATGACCGAGACACCTCTCCGGTCAATAACCAATAGCGGGATCTGGATACCCATATTGGCTCCCACATGTTCCACGATGGTCTCATCGGATGAACCACGATGTTGGGGATTCAAAATAATCATGTATACAATTCCCTTGTCAATCGGTATGTTACTTGCCCGAGATTCGATCGTCGGTATCCCTATACCTTGTTCAATCTCGTTACCGGCAAGTCTCTTTACTCGTTCCATAACACATCATCCCGTGACTAACTCCTTAGTCACATTGAGCTCATTGTGATGATGTATTACCGAGTGGGCCCCGAGATACCTCTCCGTCACAGGGAGTGACAATTCCCAGTCTTGATTCGTGCCAACCCAACAGGTACTTTCGGGGATACGCGTAGTGTACCTTTATAGCCACCTAGTTACATTGTGACATTTGGCACACCCAAAGTATTCCTACGGTACCCAGGAGTTGCACAATCTCATGGTCTAAGGAAATGATACTTGACATTAGAAAGGCTTTAGCAGACGAACTACACGATCTTGTGCTATGCTTAGGATTGGGTCTTGTCCATCACATCATTCTCCTAATGATGTGATCCCGTTATCAATGACATCCAATGTCCATGGCCATAAAACCGTGACCATCTATTGATCAACGAGCTATCCAACTAGAGGCTCACTAGGGACATGTTGTGGTCTATGTATTCACACATGTATTACGATTTCCGGTTAATACAATCATAGCATGAACTTTAGACAATTATCATGAACAAGGAAATATAATAATAACCTCTTTATTATTGCCTCTAGGGCATATTTCCAACAGTCTCGCACTTGCACTAGAGTCAATAATCTAGTTCACACCGCCATGTGATTAACACTTACATCACCATGTGATCATATCATCATGTGATTAACACCCAATTACTTCTGGGGTTTGATCATGTTTTGCTCGTGAAAGAGGTTTTAGTCAACGGGTCTGCGACATTCAGATCCGTGTGTACCTTGCAAACTTCTATGTCATACTATAGATACTGCTCCCACGCTCCACTTGGAGCTATTCCAAATGGCTACTCCACTATACATATTTGGATTTCTACTAACAGTCATCCGGATTGGTGTGAAAGCTTGCATCGACATAAGCCTTTACGACGAACTCTTTATCACCTCCATAATCGAGAAATATTTCCTTAGTCCTCTAGTTGCTAAGGATAATTTCGACCGATGTCTAGTGATCCACTCCTGGATCTCTCTTGTACCCCTTGACAGACTCATGGCAAGGCACACACAGGTGCGGTACACAACATGGCATACTATATAGAGCCTACGGCTGAAGCATAGGGGATGACACTCATCTTTTCTCTATTTTCTGCCGTGGTCGGGCATTGAGCTGTGCTCAATCTCACACCTTCTAATACAGGCAAGAACCCTTTCTTGGACTGATCCATATTGAACTTCTTCAATATCTTGTCAAGGTATGTACTGATTGAAATTATTATCAAGCATCTTGATCTATCTCTATAAATCTTGATGCCCAACAATTAGGTAGCTTTATCCAGGTCTTCCTTTGAAAAACTTTTTTTTCAAACAACCATTTATACTTTCCAGAAATTCTACATCATTTCCGATCAATAATATGTGAACTACATATTCTTATCAGAAATTCTATAGTGCTCCCACTCACTTTCTTGTAAATACAAGTTTCTCATAAACTTTCTATAAACTCAAAAACTTTGATCACTTCATCAAAGCTCATATTCCAACTCTGAGATGCTTGCTCCAGTCCATAGAAGGATTGCTGGAGTTTGCATACCTTTTAGCATCCTTAGGATTGACAAAACCTTCTGGTTGTATCACATACAACTCTTCCTCGTGGAAACCGTTAAGGAAGCCTTGTTTTGACATCCATCTGCCAGATTTCATAATCGAAAAATGCAGCAACTGCTAACATAATTTTAACAGACTTTTAGCATCACTACGGATGAGAAAATCTTATCGCAGTCAACTCCTTGAACTTGGCGGAAACTTCTTTGCCACAAGTCGAGCATTATAAACGGTGACATTTCACCATTAGCGTATGTGTTCATCTCAAAGGTCCATTTGTACTCAACGACCTGCCGTTCAATAGGCAAGTCTACCAAAGTCCATACTTGGTTTTCATACATGGATCCTTTCTCGGATTTCATGGCTCCTAGCCATTTGTTGGAATCAAGGCCCACCATCGCTTCTCCATAGTTCATAGGTTCATCGTTGTCCAACAACATGACTTCCAAGACAGGGTTGTCGTACTACTCACGAGTAGTACGTGTCCTTGTCGACCTACAAGGTTTGATAGTAACTTGATCCGAAGCTTCATGATGATCATCATTAACTTCCTTTTCAATTGACGTAGGCTCCACAGAAACATCTTTCTGTGTTGTGCTACTCTTTGATTGAAACAAAGGTTCAACCACCTCATCAAGTTCTATCCTCCTCCCACTCAATTCTTTCGAGAGAAACTCTTTCTGGAGAAAGGACCCGTTCTTAGCAACAAACACCTTTTGCGCTTGGATCTGAGATGGAAGGTATAACCAATGTCTCCTTAGGGTATTCTATGAAGATGCATTTGCCTGCTTTGGGTTCGAGCTCATTAGGTGAAAACCCATTTTCACATCAGCGTCGCAGCCCCAAACATTAAGAAATGACAGCTTAGGCTTCCGTCAAACCATAATTCTCACGGTGTCATCTCAACAGACTTAGATGGTGCCCTATTAAAGTGAATGGATTTGTCTTTAATGCATAACCCCATAACGATAGTGGCAAAATGATAAGAGACATCATAGTACACACTATATCCAATAGAGCACGACTACGACGTTCAGACACACCGTCACACTATGGTGTTCCAGGAGGCGTGAGCTGTGAAACAATTTCCACATTGTCTTAAATTGCATACCAAACTCGTAACTTAGATATTCATGTCCATGATCATATCGTAGACATTTTATCTTCTTGTCACGATGATCTTTAACTTTACTCTGAAACTCCTTGAACCTTTCAAACATTTCAGACTCGTGTTTCATTAAGAAAATATCCCCATATTTACTCAAATCATCAGTGAAGGTAAAGAAAATAATGATATCCATTGTGTGTTTCAACAATCATTGGACCACATACATAAACATGTGTTAATTCCAATAAGCCACTAGCCTGCTCCATCATACTGGAAGAAGGGGTCTTAGTCATCTTGCCCAAGAGGCATGGCTCGCATGTCTCAACCGATTTGAAATCGAGTGAGTCAAAAGATCCATCAGCATGGAGTTTCTTCATGCGATTTATACCAATATGACATTTAGCGGCAGTGCCACAAGTATGTGGTACTATCATTATTAACTTTGTATCTTTTGGTACCAATGTTATGAACATGTGTACTACTACGATCAAGATTCAATAAACCATTCCCAGTGGGTGCATGAGCATTGAAGGCATTATTCATGTAAACCGAATAACCATTATTCTCTAACTTATATGAGCAACTGTATTGCACTAAACATGATCTAATCATGTTCATGCTCAACGGAAACACCAAATAACATATATTTAGGTTTATCACAAATCCCGTAGGTAGAGAGAGCATGCGATGGTGATCACATCAACCTTGGAAACACTCCCAACACACATCGTCACCTTTCACTTAGCTAGCCTTCGTTTGTTCCGTAGCTCTTATTTCGAGTTAGTAACACTTAGCAACCGAACCGGTATCCAATACCCAGGTGCTACTAGGAGTACCAGCAAGGTACACATCAATAACACGTATATCAAATATACTTCTGTCGACATTGCCAACCTTCTTATCTACCAAGTATCCAGGGTTGTTCCACTTTGGCGAACATTCTCCTCATAACAGAAGCACTTAGTCTCGGGTTTGGGCTCAACCTTGGGTTTGTTTACTAGAGCGGCAACTGGCTTGCCATTCCTTAAGTTTTTCCCTTCTTGCCATTGCCCTTCTTGAAACTGGAGGTTTTCACTTAAGCATCAACAGTTGATGCTCCTTCTTGATTTCTACCTTCATGGTGTCAAACATCACGAACAACTCAGGGATCATCTTATCCATCCCTGGCATGTTATAGTTCATCACGAAGCTCTAGTAGCTTGGTGGCAGTGACATGGAGAACTGTATTAATCACTATCTTATATGGAAGATTAACTCCCACTCGATTCAAGTGATTGTGGCACCCAGACAATCTGAGCACATGCTCACAGATTGAGCTATTCTCCTTTATCTTGCACGCAAAGAATCTTGTTGGAGGTCTCATACCTCTCAACATAGGCACGAGCCAGAAATCCCAATTTCAGCTCTTAGAACATCTCATATGTTCCGTGACATTCAAAACGTTCTGGAGCCTCAATTCTAAGACGTAATGCATGACACACTGAACTATCAAGTAGTCATCAGAAAGTGCCTATCATATGTTCACAACATCTATAGAGAATGCTTGAGGGAGTGGTGCACTTAGCGGTGCCTCAAGGACATAAGCCTTTTGTGCAGCCATGAGGACAATCCTCAGATCATGGGCCCAGTTCGCATTATTGCTACCACCAACTTTCAACTTACTTTTCTCTAGGACTGTATCAATAAAACAGGGGAGCTACATCGCGAGCTATCTATGCCATAATTTGCAAAGACACTTTTAGACTAAGTTCATGATAATTAAGTTCATTTAATCAAACTATTAATGAACTCCCACTTAGATAGACATATCTCTAGTCATCCAAGTGACACATGATCCACATCAACTAGGCCGTGTCTGATCATCACGTGAGATGGACTAGTCATCAATGGTGAACATCTCCATGTTGATCGTCTCTTCTATACGACTCATGTTTGACCTTTCGGTCACTCGTGTTCCAGGCCATGTATCTACATGCTAGGCTCGTCAAGTCAACCTAAGTGTATTGCGTGTGTAAATCTGGCTTACACCCGTTGTATGCAAACGTTAGAGCCTATCACACCCGATCATCACGTGGTGCTTCGGAACAACGAACCTTAGCAACGGTGCATAGTTAGGGGAACACATTTCTTGAAATTTTAGTGAGAGATCATCTTATTTAAGCTACCGTCGTTCTAAGCAAATAAGATGTAAAACATGATAAACATCACATGCAAATCATAAAGTGACATGATATGGCCAATATCATCTTGCACCCTTGATCTCCATCTTCTGGGCGCGGCATGATCACCATTGTCACCGGCGCGACACCATGATCTCCATCATCATGATCTCCATTATTGTGTCTCCATGAAGTTGTCTCGCCAACTATTACTTCTACTACTATGGCTAACACTTAGCAATAAAGTAAAGTAATTACATGGCATTGACACGCAGGTCAATTAATAAATTAAGACAGCTCCTATGGCTCCTGTCGGTTGTCATACTCATCGACATGCAAGTCGTGAATCCTATTACAAGAACATTATCAATCGCATACATCACATATATCATATCACATTCTTTGGCCATATCACATCACATGGCATATGCTGCAAAAACAAGTTCGACGTCCTCTAATTTATTGTTTGCAAGCATTTACGTGGCTGCTATAGGTTTCTAGCAAGAACGTTTCTTACCTATGCAAAAACAACAACGTGATATGCCAATTTCTATTTACCCTTCATAAGGACCCTTTTCATAGAATCCGATCCGACTAAAGTGGGAGAGACAGACACCCGCAAGCCACCTTATGCAACCAATGCATCTGTGGTGGAACCAGTCTCACGTAAGCGTACGTGTAAGGTCGGTCCGAGCCGCTTTATCCAACAATGTTGTCCAATCAAGATAAGACTAGTAACGGCAAGCCAATTGACAAAATAGACACCCACAACACCTTGTGTTCTACTCGTGCATAGATTCTACGCATAGACCTAGCTCATGATGCCACACTGTTGGGGAACATAGTAGTAATTCAAAATTTTCCTACGTATCACCAAGATCTATCCATGTGAAACCAGCAATGAGTAAGGGGTTTGAGTGCATCTTCATACCTTTGAAGATCGCTAAGCAGAAGCATTACAAGAACGCGTTGGTGGAGTCGTACTCGCAGTGATTCAGATCGCACTTGATTCCAATCTAAGCGCCGAACAACGGCGCCTCCGTGTTCAACACACGTACAGCCCGGTGACGTCTCCCGCGCCTTGATCCAACAAGGAGGAGTGAGAGGTTGAGGGATATCTCTCCAACAGCAACACGACAGCGTGGTGGAGGTGGAGCAGCGTGGCAACTCCGACAGTGCTTCAACAAGGACTATGAAGGAGGAGGAGGAGGAGAGGGGCTGCCCGAGGGAGATTGGTGTGTGCCAACAGCCCCTAGGCCTCTCTATTTATAGGAGGAGGGGGCGTAGCCCCTAGGGTTCCCACCCTAGGACTGGCGGCCAACCCTAGATTGCCCCTTGGGGCGGCGGCCAAGAGGGGAGAGGGTGGAGGCGCCCTAGGGTGGGCCTAGGGCCCATCTGCGCTAGGGTTTGCACCCCTTTGCTTTTGCTACGCCTTGGGCCTTGGTGGGAGGCGCACCAGCCCACCCAGGGTTTGGTACACTCCCACTTTAGTCCCATGCAGCACTATGATGCCGGTGGCCCCACACGGTGGACCCTCGGAACCCTTCCGGTGGTCTCGGTATGTTACCGGTGATGCCTGGAACACTTCCGGTGGCCAATACCTCACTTCCTATATATTAATATTTACCTCCGAACCATTCGGAAGTCCTTGTGATGTCCGGGATCTAATCCGGGATTCTGAACAACCTTCGGTAACCACGTACACTATTCCCATACAACCCTAGCATCATCGAACCTTAAGTGTGTACACCCTATGCATTCCACGAAGATCTCATCGGATGAACCACAATGTCGGGGATTCAAAATAATCCCGTATACAATTCCCTTGTCAATCAGTATGTCACTCACCCAGGATTCGATCATCGAAATCCCTATACCTTGTTCAATCTCGTTACCGGCAAGTCTCATTACTCGTTCCGTAACACATCATCCCGTGACTAACTCCTTAGTCACATTGAGCTCATTGTGATGATGTATATCCGAGTGGGCCCCGAGATACCTCTCCATCACACGGAGTGACAATTCCCAGTCTTGATTCGTGCCAACCCAACAGATACTTTCGGGGATACCCGTAGTGCACCTTTATAGCCACCCAGTTACGTTGTGAAGTTTGGCACACCCAAAGTATTCCTACGGTACCCCGGAGTTGCACAATCTGATGGTCTAAGGAAATGATACTTGACATTAGAAAATCTTTAGTAGACGAACTACACGATCTTGTGCTATGCTTAGGATTGGGTCTTGTCCATCACATCATTCTCCTAATGATGTGATCCCATTATCAATGACATCTAATGTCCATGGCGATGAAACCGTGACCATCTATAGATCAACGAGCTAGCCAACTAGAGGCTCACTAGGGACATGTTGTGTTCTATGTATTCACACATGTATTACGGTTTCCGGTTAATACAATTATAGCATGAACAATAGACAATTATCATGAACAAGGAAATATAATAATAACCACTTTATTATTGCCTCTAGGGCATACTTCCAACATGCATGATAGACACACACTTGGAAATCGGTGGTTACTGATGCAGTAACAAGGGATGGAAGGATACTCGAACCCCACGTAGAAACGACCAGAAGAACGGTGAAAAGGGCTTGGGAGGCGAGTGTGCCTACGAATTGCTTCTTGAGACATCGTTCCTCCGAGGGTGGTCGAGGTGGATAGTGAGTGATTTTAACCTTAGGGCGTGTCGTATATAACGAGGACCCATGGACCCCATCACCCCTCCCCCATACGGGTAAGAAAGAAACCCTAGGGTGGACCCTCTTTGATGAACCTTACACTCTGCCATAAGTAGCAGTGGGTTCTATTCTATAGATCACATTGATGATTCCCTAAGTCTCCGAAGAATACTGCAATACGAAATGTAGGAGTAGGCTTCTACATCCTCATCAAACGACCTGAACCTCGGTAAACTTGCCATTTCTTCACCCTGACCCCTCGGTCAGCCAGTGGTCGTCCCAACCAAACAAAGTATCGTCCTCCTCTCACATTATCACATGAAACATCGACAATTTTCCTCTTCTCTAGTTTTTCGTTTTATACAACCTCTCATGTATCCTAACAATGACCTCCCCCGTGGGAGATAAAATCCATAACATATAAAACACTCATTACATTTTTTAAGAAGAAAATCTAAAAGAATGTCTTACATTATAGTGTGAAGCTTATGCACACATGTTTTTTGTTTAAAAATATGTCCATTTACCCTATGCACATAATTTAAGACGTTTACTTTGGTATTTGCACATTTTGTTAGCAGTCTATGTGAAATGTGTAACCAAAATTAATATGCCTCTTCATCCCATGATGCCTTATGCAATGTGAAATACACTTAGGGGGTGCATAGTGCTACCCATTGAAATAACAATATGCTCCCTTGCTGGTTTTGATAATTCATGACAACATACATTGTCTCTTGGACTAATATCTTCATCTAGTGTATTTTAGATAAAGACCATAGAGAGAGATGGGTTGGCAAAAGGAGTGTGGATAGTATCCCCAAGAAGAAGAAGGAGAAGGAATAGCATTGGCAAAAGCTTCAAGCAAGAGGACTCTACATTTTACCTTGTGAGAAATCACTTTGAGTCCATAGGAAAGCCAATACTATTAAAAGGGGGTAAGGTACTGTTGGTGAACAAAATGCTCATACGTGCACAAATGATAGTCACCACATACATCCACAGGCTCTTCCATAAAAGTATTTCCAAAGCCAAATATCCAAAATCGGTGCAACCAATACTTTCCACTCGGTACCACCGATTCTCAGCCTTAGACAGACTCAGTCAAACCCTAACCCTTCGGTGCAACCAATTCTGCTTCGGTGTCACCTAGTTTGGGTTGCCAAATTTCTGTTACGCAAGTTCACAAAATCGATACCACCGAGTTTGTTGAATTGGCATCACCGAGTTTGGAAATCTGACTGTTGGTCATCTTATCGGTGCAACCGAGTTTTATATATCGGTCTCACCAAGATTCAAAAAGTTGCTACTTTTGAGGCAACTCGGTACCACCGAGATTAACACTTCGGTGTCACCGAGTCTAACTTATTAGGTGTAATGGTTGGATTTTTGGAGATGCCTATATATACCCCTTCACCACCACTCATGCGCAAGAGAAGCACTCAGAACAGATCCCAACCTATCCTATCAGATTTTCTGAGAGAGAGCCACCTACTCATGTGTTGAGATCATGCCATTCCATTCCAACCATATGAATCTTGATCTCTAGCCTCCCCAAGTTGATTTCCACCCAATCAATCTCTTCCACCAAAGCCAAATATGTGAGAGAGTGACTGTGTATTGAGGAGTCTTCAGTCTTTAAGCACAAGAGCAAGGAGTTCATTGACATTATCGATCCTATTACCTTTTGGAGGGTGGTGCCTCCTGGATTGGTTAGGTGTCGCTTGGGAGCCTCCTACTTCATGTTGTTGAGTGAACCAAGAAGTTTGTAAGGGCAAGGAGATCTCCTACTTCGTGAAGATCTACCCATAAGGAGGCTAGTCCTTCATGGACGGAAGTCATTATGGAATAGTCAAGGTTGCTACTTCGTGGACTGACATCGTTTTCTCACGGGGGGGTGCCACGAGGATGGCAGATGCCGTGGGATGGCTTAAGAGGTGAGAGAAAGGCTGCAGTGGAGATTCGGAATGGGATAGGGTAATGGCACGCGGTGGTTTACCCAGGTTCAGGGCTCTCCGGAGAGATAATACCCCTACTCCTACATATCTGTATATCTGTTGTATATCTGGTACATAGTTGCTCTTGGAGCTGTATGGGAGAGGAGAGCCATGAGGCAATACGTGAGTGTGATAGTGGGGATGAGAGAATGTGAGGGAAGCCAGCCCCCTTGAGAGAGTGAGAGGGGGCCTTTATATAGGCATGGATGTGTTGCTTGGTATGTAAGCTAGAGTGGGTAGCTTACATACCAAGCAGATTGGAATGTAAGCTACAGTGGCTAGCTTACATGCCAAGCTATATGTAGCTTGTTGACTAAGCTATGTTTGTACCCTAGTTGACTTTATAAGTCAGTGTCCAAGGGACAGGTTACACTGTCGATAATATTGCATGACGCTCGTATAGAGCACTACTGCTCGCCACTAGTGCACTGCTACGGGATATGGCCGTCTTCTTTGCGCGTGTCCGATGGGACGTCGTAGTTGGCTCCAGGCTGCCGGCTGGCGGGCGCAACCGGCTGGTCAGAGCAGCCGGCCCGGGTAGGCATGCAACCCGTCCGACTCGTTGTCTTTGGGGTACCCAGGGTCATCCTCCCAACATGGACCCCTATGGGTGGGGCCCTCCCTGGACTCTCTCGACCGTTACCCTCCTTGGGTTGAAGATTCCATAAACGTGGACGTACGGTAGCACCACCTATCGGTACCACGGGAAAATTCTTCGTGTCCCTCATGCGTTTGATCTTCCTATCTCTACTCTTTCTTCCATATGCAATGTCTTTTACTTTTTGCTATTGTACTTGATTACTTGCATGTGTAGGGTGTGCTAGACTTGCTATAATTGATGAAATCTGCCAACACTTAACTTTGCACCTTGAGTAGATTTTAAATTCCCGCTAGTAGTCTATTCACCCCCCCCTCTAGACATACTCTTCTAGTGATCCCGCAATTGGTATCAGAGCTTTGGTCTCCATTGCTTCGGTTTCATCACCATGGAGGAAGATGGATATGTCTAGCGTGGAAAGTGTGTATTGTAGAGTGCCCATTCTTGATGGAGAGTATAGTCGATGGAAGAATGCTATGATTGATCTTTTTGACAAATTCCATTTGCGAAAACATATTGAAAATCCCTATGTGCTCCCCATTTATGAATTGCATCCCACACACGAAGAGGAAATTAACATGCTTGGTAACCTTAGAACTATCAATCTCATTGTCAGAGGCTTACCAAGATTCGTGCTTTCTCAATTGAAGAACTTTGCATGTGCTTATACTTTGTGGATTATTTGGAGAAACGATATCCAAATCTTTCATTAAGTAATCTTGATGAAATTCTTCATAAAACTGTTGGTTTTCACAAAATAAAGCCTAGTGATCCAAACTTTGATAAATGCCCATTTGAGCTTCATGATCTTATGCGTGCTAAAGGAGATGTCACCACTATCAACAACATTATTATTGAAGCCATTCACATTCATAAACTTGAACATTGTCATGCTTACGATTCTAACGAGTCTCTTGGTTTCTATGACGAGGAGATTCCACCAAATGATGACAATGAAGAACATGGCTACTATGATGAAGATGAGTTGTTCGACATCAGGCATGAAAAGATCATGAATAATCTAAGTCTAATGGCCAACTTCAAGGATTACATGTCTGGTGGAAAGAGTGGATTCTCGACAGTGGATGCACGGATCACATGACGGGTGATAAAGACATGTTCCAAGAGATCACGCCTAATCAAGGTCCTCGGTGGTACGTGACCTTTGGAGACAACTCTAACGGTAAGGTACTTGGCCTTGGTAAGGTGGCCATATCTCATGATAGCTCTATTCAAAAATGTGATGCTTGTTGAATCCCTTGGCTACAATCTTCTTTCTGTATCTAGACTAGCAGACTTCGGTTTCAATGTGCTATTTACCAAAGTAGATTGCCAAGTGTTTCAATTTTATAATCATAAAATTGTCTTTACCGAAATTCGTAGAGGTGATCCATACATTGTCAATTTCACTAAAAAGGCCCAACCTCGTACTTGTCTCATTGCAAAATCATCTAAAGGTTGGCTATGGCATAGAAGGTTTGGACATGTAGGCATGCGCAATCTAGATAAGCTTATCAAGGGCGGTCACATTCTTGGTGTTAAAGATGTTATCTTTGACAAGGATAGGCTGTGTAGCGCTCGTCAAGCAGGAAAGCAAGTAGGTGGAAGTCATCCGGTCAAGAACATCATGACCACTAGGAGACCACTCGAGTTAATTCATATGGATCTTTTTGGTCCCAGTGCGTACAAGAGTCTCGATTAAAACTCTTATGGTCTAGTTATAGTTGATGATTTTTCCAGATTTACGTGGGTATTCTTTCTTGATGATAAGTCGTAGGTACAAAAGATCTTCAAGAACTTTGCACGCAAATCACAAAATTAATTTGAAGTGAAGATCAAGAAGGTCGGAAGCGATAATGGATCGGAGTTTAAGAACACCCATGTGGATACCTTTCTTGACGAAGAGGGTATTTCACATGAGTTCTTGGCTACGTACATGCCTCAACAAAATGGAGTTGTTGAGATAAAGAAATGAACCCTCATTGAGATGGCAAGAACAACGCTTGACGAATACAAGACACCAAGACACTTTTAGGCAGAAGCCGTGGAAACAGCATGTCATGCCACAAACCAACTCTACTTGCACAAGCTTCTCGGTAAAACAGCATACGAGCTTCTCACTGGTAAAAAAACCCAGGTTGGATACTTTCATCTATTCGGCTATAAGTTTTACATTCTTGATAAGCATCGCCATGCTAAATTTGCTCCCAAGTCTCATGAAGGTTTCCTACTTGGTTATGGATCGAACTCTCACACCTACCGCGTGTACAACAACTTCACTCGAAAAGTTGACAAGACGGTAGATGTGAAGTTTGATGAGTCTAATGATTTACAATTCTAACAATTACCAAATGATGTTGGTGATAAAGATCCTTCCGAAGCTATCCAAGATTTTCCCATCAGCAAGATTCGTCCCATGGAGGTGAAGGAAAGTACTTCATCAACCCAAGTGGAAGCTCCTATTTCGGAACAAGGCTATCAGCAAAACGACATGGAAGCATCCAGAAGTGGTACACAACAACATGAAGAGGAGGAGGAAGTACATGATGAAGATCCACCACAACCTCCTTCACCACCACCTCAAGGAGGCGACCACTTCGACAACAATGGAGATGAAGGAGATGATGAAGAAGAAGAAGCTCCTCCAACTAACAAGCCAAAGCTACCCCGAGTTCGAGCACAAGTGACAAAGAATGATCCCCTAAACCAAATCTTTGGTAACATACAAATAGGGAGGATCACTTGATCTAAAACTCGCTTGGATAACTTTTGTGAGCATTATTCATTCATCTCTAGCGTTGGACCAGGTTGAACAAGCTCTTGAAGACACGGATTGGGTGAATGCTATGCCTGAAGAGCTTCACAACTTTGAAAGGAACAAAGTGTGGACACTCGTGGAGAATCCCAAGGACAAACAAAACATTATCGGCACGGAATGGGTATTTCGGTACAAGCAAGATGAAGACAGTCAACTCGTTCGCAACAAGGCTCGCCTCATTGCGCGAGGATATACACAAGTCGAAGGAATCTACTATGGTGAGACATATGCTCCCGTTGCTAGACTAGAAGCTATTCGAATTCTTCTTGCCTATGCCAATCACCATGATATCATGCTTTACCAAATGGATATTAAAAGTGCATTCTTAAATGGTGAGATTGAAGAAGTGGTCTATGTTAAGCAACCACCTGGTTTTGTAAATCCTAAGAAACCTGAGCACGTTTACAAACTTCACAAAGCTTTATATGGTTTTAAGCAAGCTACTCGTGCTTGGTATAAATGCCTAACGAAGTTTCTTATTGAAAAAGGATTTTAAATTGGTAAAATTGATGCAAACTTATTCACAAAGGGAATTCATGGTGAATTATTTGTGTGCCAAATTTATATGGATGATATTATCTTTGGATCTACTAACCCACAATTTAGTGAGAAATTTGGAAGGTTGATGTCAAAGAAGTATGAGATGTTTATGATGCATGAGCTGAAATTCTTCATTGGTCTACAAATCAAGCAAACTAGAGAAGGTATATTCATCTCTCAAACCAAGTGCACCAAGGACTTGTTCAAGAAGTTCAACATGCAGGAGTGCAAAGGTATGAAAACTCCCATGCCCACTAGCGGACACGGTGATCTTACTAAGGAGGGTGAACCGGTTGATCAAAAGGTTTATCGATCAATGATTGGTTCATCACTTTATCTATGTGCCTCTCATCCCGATATTACTATTAGTGTTTGCATGTGTGCTACATATCAATCTGCAACCAAAGAATGTCATCTTAAGGTTGTGAAACACATTGTGAGATACTTGATACATACACCAAACTTTGGCATTTGGTATCCCAAGGGATCCTCTTTTAATCTTGTAGGCTACTCTGACTCGGACTATGCCGGTGACAAGGTTGATAGAAAATCCACCTCGGGTACATATCAATTTCTTGGTAGATCTCTTGTGTCTTGGTCCTCCAACAAACAAAACTCAGTATCCCTATCTACTGCCGAAGCAGAATACATAGTCGCTGCAATTATTATGGATGACACAAACGCTTAAAGATTATGGAATCCATGTGAAAAATGTGGCATTACTTTGTGACAATGAAAGTTCTATTAAGATTGGTCATAATCCTGTGCAACACTCTCAAACCAAGCATATTCAAGTTCGACATCATTTCATTCATGATCATGTTGCCAAAGGAGATATTAATCTTAAGCATGTTTGTACCAACAAGCAATTGGCCGATATCTTTACTAAGCCACTTGCTGAAAAAGTGTTTTTTCATTTCAGGAGTGAGTTGAACATCATTGTCTTGCATCTAACCCTTTTGTAGGTACTTGGAAGAACAACACTCCACAAGATTGCCAACTACTCATATCTTAAGCAATCTTGTCATGACCAAGTATCCACAACCTCGCTTTGATGATTGAAGAAACAAGACAACAAAACATATCCTTGACATATATTTCTCAATTGATATCAACTCACAATTGATATCTAGTCATTTGGATATATCATGTTCTTCCTTGCGTGGCTAACCCATGTAGGTCAAAAGTGAACGAAAATAACAAGGACTGCTCCCAATTGAAGATGATCTTCATCAACTTCGAGCATCCTCATCAAGTTCACCTACAAGCTACGTTAACAACATCACTCAAAGGTATGTACTCATATCCTTGATATCGCTTTACTCCAAGTCACGAGATAAAGCAACTCAAGTGATATGCAGATTTAAAATGCTTAATCAAAAAATGGTAACCCCGTTTTGATCTTAACTATGAGTATGACCTATGATCAACTATTCTTGCTTGGCTCCTAAGTCAATATACTCTAATATAGGTGAACTAGTCACCGTCCATCATCTAGTTAAGAATCTTGGTTGGTTCATTCTCTTTTGCAAGCCTTCTTGGAACCATTAAAATCTTTTATAGTTGATACCTCTTTGTAAATTATTTGCATGTCATTTACAAATTCGTTTTGACTCCTTGTTACAAATTTTCACAAATCTTCAGTTTCTGTTTTATGCCTTGGAGCCTCCGATACAAAGGACTCGGTTCTACCTATGCTGCACAATGATACGTCTCCAATGTATCTATAATTTTTGATGATGTCATGCTATTATATTATCTATTTTGGATGTTTTATATGCATTAATATGCTATTTTATATTATTTCTGGGACTAACCTATTAATCTAGAGCCTAGCGCCAGTTTCTCTTTTTTCCTTATTTTTGAGTTTTGCAGATATGGAATATTAAACGGAATCCAAACGGAATAAAATCTTCAGAATGATTTTTTCTGGAAGGAAACAAATCCGACAGGCTTGTAGTGCATGCTAGGGCACGTGCCAGGAGGTCACAAGCCTGGTAGGCGCGGCCACCCCCCTGGCCGTGCCTGGCAGGCTTGCCATCTCCTGGCAGGTCTCCTAACCCTATTCTTCGTCCTAGAAATACCCAAATATTCCCCCAACACTATAAAGATCCACGCAAATACTTTTCTGCTGCCAGAAGACTCCGTTCCCAAGAGATCCCATCTTGGAGCCTTTTCCGATAATCTGTCGGAGGGGGTTTCGATCACGGAGGGCATCTACATCAACTCCATTGCACCTATGATGGTGCGTGAGTAGTCCACCATAGACCTACGGGTCCATAGCTAGTAGCTAGATGGCTTCTTATCTCTCTTTTGTCTTCAATACCATGTTATTCATGATCTTCATGGGGATCTATCCGATGTAATTCTCTTTTGTGGTGTGTTTGTCAAGACCCGATGAATTGTGAGTTTATGTTCAGATTATCCATGAATCTTATTTGAATCTTCTCTAAATTCTTATATGCATAATTTCATATCATTGCAAGTTTTTTCGAGTTATTGGTTTGGTTTGGCCAACTAGATTGGTAATTCTTGCAATGGGAGAATTGCTTGGCTTTGGGTTCAATCTTGCGGTGTCCTCACCCAGTGACATAGTAGGGGTAGCAAGGCACGTATTGTTTTGTTTCCATCAAGGGTAACAAGATGGGTTTTTCATCATATTGCTTGAGTTTATCCCTCTACATCATGTCATCTTTCTTAATGCGTTACTTTGTTCTTCATGAACTTAAGACTCTAGATGCAGGCAGGAGTCGGTTGATGTGTGGAGTAATAGTAGTAGATGCAGAATCGTTTCGGTCTACTTGACACAGACGTGATGCCTATGTGCATGATCATTTACTTGGATAACTACATGATTATTCGCTTTTCTATCAATTGCTTGACAGTAATTTGTTTACCCACCATGGTATTTACCTTCAAGAGAGAAGCCTCTAGTGAAACCTATGGCCCCTGGGTCTACTTTCCATAATATATTTTCAGATCTATAAACCAAAAATACCAAAAATACTTTTCTACAATTTATTTATCTTTTACTTTCTGTTCTCGTTTACATCTATCTCTATCGGATCTAATCCTTGCAAATGACCGTGAAGGGATTTACAACCCCTTTATAGCGTTGGGTGCAAGAGTTTGATTGTTTGTGTAGGTGCATCCATTGGTAACTTGCTTGTTCCTCCTACTAGATTGATACCTTGGTTCTCATCAACTAAGGGAAATACTTATCTACTTCGTTGCATCACCCTTTCCTCTTCAAGGAAAAACCAACACATGCTCAAGACGTAGCAAGAAGGATTTCTGGCGCCGTTGCCGCGGAGGATACACATCAAGCCTACCAAGTACCCATCACAAACTCATTTCTTGCATTTACATTATTTTCCATTTTGCTCTCTTTTTCCTCTTCCCCACTTCTAAAATTATTTTTAGGAAATACCAAAAATATTTGCCTTTTTATTCGCCTTTCTTTCGTTTGCCTTTTGCTTGCTTGTGTGCTTGATTGCTTTATTGCCACCATGTCGGAATCTTGGGAGACTTTTAATGAAAAGGATAGTAATAATCTTGAGGGGAATTTTGATGACCTTGCTAATAACAAACCTCAAGAAGAACCTACTATCATTCATACAAAAAAATTCCGCATATGTAGTGCTAATATCATTGGAAAAGGTGTTATTCAAGATTTTTTTACCTGTGCGGGAACGCTTCCTACCTTAAGAGGTTCCATTGTCAACAAAACTAATAGTCTTGTGGATGCTATAACTTTGTTAATAATTGAACTTGAGAGGCAATTCTTTCATATGCACCCTTGCATACAAAGGATTTTTCTTGAGTTCTCTAATATTCAGCATTCTTCCGTTAAGCGTGCCGCCACTATATTTCTAGCCCACGAGTTTATTATCATGAAAGAGGCTAGTGAAATTTTTGCTCATTATAAAATTAATGGTGGTGTCACCCCATTGAGGAGGTCCTTTTTAATCAAGAAGAGATAATGAGATTACAATCTCCGGATTATGTTGCTTATAATGAAAATTGGATTAAAAAAGGGTCCCTACCGAGGTCTTGGTTGATAAGATTTCTGAGCTCAATGATAATTTTACTATACAAAACAATAGATTAGATTTCATTCTAAGAAAAATTCTTATGACCTTCACCCAAGGGAAATCTTATAATGATGAATTGATTATACACTATAAGGGACCAAAGGAGGAACCTATCCCTCCCACACTTGATCATAAGGATCCTCATCCCATTAAATTCAGCCCTTTTGATTATTTTTGCTTGCCACAAAGGAAACTTGATGCTTAAATAAGGGATTATGAGATGAGCATGGATGATCTCCCTTATTATTATGACAATACCTAGATCTCTTGTGTTTTGCCTAGCTAGGGGCGTTAAACAATAGCGCTTGTTGGGAGGCAACCCAATTTCATTTTTGTGTTCTGTTTTTCTTCTATTTTTGAGTGTTTCCCACATTATTACTTCTGTAGTAATTGTGTTTTGGTGTTTTAATTACTGTTTGAGCCAAGTAAAACCTTTGGGTGATCTATGGTAGTTGTTGATTTGATCTTGCGGAAAAACAGAATCTTTTGCGCTTAGTCCAGGAATTTTCTAAATTTTTCAGAGCGTCCAATGAGTTCTAAACTTTTACAAAAGATTTCTATATAACTTTACTAGGTTTTCTTAAGTTTTTATAATTTTTTGAGTTACATAAGTATACGATGTTTTCATATTGCTATAGACTGTTCTGTTTTTGACAGATTCTGTTTTCTTTGAGTTGTTTGCCTGTTTTGATGAATCTATGGGTTATGAACCATGGAGAAGTTATAATACAATAGGTATAATACCAATATAAATAAAGAATGAGTTCAGAACAGTACCTAAAGTGGTGATTTATTTTCTTATACTAACGGATCTAACGAGTTTTCTGTTAAGTTTTGTGTTGTGAAGTTTTCAAGTTTTGGGTAAAGATTTGATGGACTATGGAATAAGGAGTGGCATGAGACTAAGCTTGGGGATTCCCAAGGCACCCCAAGTAATATTCAAGGATGAAAAAGAGCCTAATCTTGGGGATGCCCCGGAAGGCATCCCCTCTTTCGTCTTCAATCCATCGATAAATTTACTTGAGGCTATATTTTTATTCACCACATGATATGTGTTTTGCTTGGAGCGTCTTGTATGATATGAGTCTTTGCTTATTAATTTGCCACAATCATCCTTGATGCACACATATTTTGAGAGACACACGCTGAATCATGAATTTATTATAATACTCTATGTGCTTCACTTATATCTTTTGAGATGGGCAATTTTGCTCTGTGTGCTTCACTTATATTTTTTTAGAGCATGGTGGTGTTTGCATTTTATAGAAATAATTGAACTCTCGTACCGCACTTATATTATTTTGAGAGTATCTAAACAGCATGGTAATTGTTCTAGGTTATGAATTTAGTCCTAATATGATGGGCATCCAAGAGGGATATAATAAAAACTTCCATATTAAGTGCATTGAATACTATGAGAAGTTTGACTCCATGCATAAAGTTTTGAGATATAAAGATGGTAATGTTAAGTGTCATGTTAGTAAGTAATTGTGATTTGGTAAAAATACTTGTGTAAAGGTTTGTGATTCATGTAGCATGCACGTATGGTGAACCATTATGTAAGGAAGTCAGAGCATGATTTGTTTATAGATTGTGAACCTTTGTATGAGGGTCGGGAGCGCGCGATGGTTTACTTCTACCAACCTCTACCCTAGGAGCATGCTTTTAATACTTTGTTTCAATGACTAGTAGACTTCTGCAATAAGTATGTGAGTTCTATATGACTAATGTTGAGTCCATGGATTATACGCACTCTCACCCTTCCACCTTTGCTAGCCTCTCTAGTACCGTGCAACTTTTGCCGGTACAACAAACACCTTCCTCAAAACAGCCACCAAATACCTTCCTCAAAACTGCCACCATATATCTTTCCTCAAAACATCCACCATACCTACCTATTTTGGCATTTCCATAGCCATTCCGAGATATATTTCCATGCAACTTCCACCGTTTCCTTTTATGAGATGCACCATCACTTCCATATTGCTTATAGAGTCATATTTTGTCATAGTATCAATTTGTAACTTTCTTTTGAGTTGTAAGTAAATAAAAGTGTGATGATTATCATTATTAGAGCATGTCCCATGTGAGGAAAGGATGATGGAAGCTATGATTCCCTCACAAGTGGGGATGAGATTCCGGACTTTATGAAAAATAAAAGAGGCCAACAAAGCCCAAATAAAATAAAAATAAAAGAGGCCTTAGATGCCCACCAAAAAAAGAAAAAATGACATGCGAGAAAAGAGAGAAGGGACATTGCTACTATATTTTTCCACACTTGTGCTTCAAAGTAGCACCATGATCTTCATGATAGAGAGTCTCCTATTTTTTCACTTTCATATAGTAGTGGGAATTTTTCTTCATATAACTTGGCTTGTATATTCCCATGATAGGCTTCCTCAAATTGCCCTAGGTCTTCATGAGCAAGCAAGTTGGATGCACACCCACTTAGTTTCCTCTTGAGCTTTCATACGCTTATAGCTCTAGTGCATCTGTTGCATGGCAATCCCTACTCACTCACATTGATATCTATTAATGGGCGTCTCCATAGCCCGTTGATACGCCTAGTTGATGTGAGACTATCTTCTCCCTTTCCTTGGCAACAGCCACCTTATTATATCACACCTATAGTGCTATATCCATGGCTCATGCTCATGTATTGCGTGAGAGTTGAAAAAGTTTGAGAAAATAAAAGTGTGAAAACAATTGCTTGACTTGTCATGAGGGTTGTGCATGACATAAATACTTTGTGTGGGGAAGATGGAGCATAGCCAGACTATATGATATTGTAGGGATAACTTTCTTTTGCCATTATATTTTGAAGAGATACAATTGCTTTGCTAGTATGCGTGAAATGTTATTGTTTTTATATCAATTTTAAGCTTTTGTTTTGAGTCTTATGGATCTGAATATTCATGCCACAGTTGAGCACTCCACATCAAAAATTCTGTTTTTATCATTTACCTACTCGAGGACGAGAGGAATTAAGCTTGGGGTGCTGATACGTCTCCAACGTATCTATAATTTTTGATGAGGTCATGCTATTATATTATCTGTTTTGGATGATTTACAGGCATTAATATGATATTTTATATTATTTTTGGGACTAACCTATTAATCTAGAGCCTAGTGCCAGTTTATGTTTTTTCCTTGTTTTTGAGTTTTGTAGATATGGAATATTAAATGGAGTCCAGACGGAATAAAATCTTCAAAATGATTTTTTTGGAAGGAAACAAATCCAACGGGTTTGGAGTGCATGCCAGGGCTCCTCCCAGGAGGTCACAAGCCTGGTAGGCGCGACCACCCGCCTGGCCGCGCCTGGCAAGTTTGTCGTCTCCTGGCAGGTCTCCTAACCCTATTATTCATCCTATAAATACCCAAATATTCCCCCAACACTAGAAAGAGCCACGCAAATACTTTTCCGCCGCCAGAAGCTTCTGTTCTCGAGAGATCCAATCTTGGATCCTTTTCTGAAATCTGCTGGAGGGGGTTTTGATCACATAGATCATCTACATCAACTCCATTGCCCCTCCGATGATGCATGAGTAGTCCACCACAGACCTACGGGTAGTAGCTATATGGATTCTTCTCTCTCTTTGATCTTCAATACCGTGTTCTTCATGATCTTCATGGGGATCTATCCGATGTAATACTCTTTTGTGGTGTGTTTGTCAAGATCCAATGAATTGTGAGTTTATGTTCAGACTATCCATGCATATTATTTGAATCTTCTCTGAATTCTTATATGCATGATTTCACATCCTTGCAAGTCTCTTCGAGTTATTGGTTTGGTTTGGCCAACTAGATTGGTAATTCTTGCAATGGGAGAAGTGCTTGGTTTTGGATTCAATCTTGCGGTGTCCTCACCCAGTGACACAGTAGGGGTAGTGAGGCACGTATTTTATTGTTGCCATCGAGGGTAACAAGATGGGGGTTTCATCATATTGCTTGATTTTATACCTCTACATCATGTCATCTTTCTTAATGTGTTACTCTGTTCTTCATGAACTTAATACTCTAGATGCGGGCAGGAGTCGGTCGATGTGTGGAGTAATAGTAGTAGATGCAGAATCGTCTTGGTCTACTTGGCACGGATGTGATGCCTATATGCATGATCATTGCCTTGGATAACTACATGATTATTCGCTTTTCTATCAATTGCTTGACGGTAATTTGTTTACCCACCATGATATTTTCTTTCAAGAGAGAAGCCTCTAGTGAAACCTATGGCCCCCGGGTCTACTTTCCATAATATATTTTCAGATCTATAAACCAAAAATACCAAATAATACTTTGCTTCAATTTATTTATCTTTTACTTTTCTTTCTCTTTTACATCTATCTCTATCGGATGTAATCCTTGCAAATAACCGTGATGGGATTGACAACCCCTTTATAGTGTTGGGTGCAAGAGTTTGATTGTTTGTGTAGGTGCATCCATTGGTAACTTGCTTGTTCCTCCTACTAGATTGATTCATTGGTTCTCATCAACTGAGGGAAATACTTATCTACTTCACTGCATCACCCTTTCCTCTTCAAGAGAAAACCAACGCATGCTCAAGAGGTAGCATACAACACCACATCGGTACCACCGACAAATTCGTTTCGGAGCCACCGACTTTCTATCATATTTTAGTCTGTGTTTGTATGTGTAAATATTTGTCTTCCTGCTGTGATTTCTCAAATTCTTTGATGATCCCTTTTATTTAAAAATACCCTTGGAAAGGGGGAGAAATACTTTCAAGGATCCCTAACTCAAAGGAGGAGAAGTTCTACAAATTATTAGTTCAGCCAAAGGGAGAGAAATTATTTTCAATGACTCCCTCGGTTTTTTCTCATGATTTTCATATTCTATGAATCCTACATTCTATGACCCTTGTTCTCAAGGATCCCTTCTTAATCAATGATCCCTGTATCTGACCCTATATCTGACCTTTTTGGCAATTAATGCCAAAGGGGGAGAAATACCAAAGCTTCAAAGCTAAACAGGGAGATACATGCTTATGCAAAGGGGGAGATATAATTTAGGGGGAGAGGAGAATATCAAAATTTTACACCTATATAAACAAGGGGAGAATACCAAAGTAGTGGAAGAAAATATGTTTGGGAGAAAGATAAATTTATTTCATTTGACTACTCATGTTAGAAGTTTTCTCACCCTATCCAATCCCAATATCTACATGCTAAGATTCAGGGGGAGAGGATGTCCTACTATTTCATATATCTAGGGGAGAAACTTCTAAATGCTCTTGGAGACATATCAATCCTAAGGAATACTATCTTCTATACGTTCTCCATATCTTGGCACTTTTGATTTCTATTAATTTTGATTGGTAGAATACTCATGTGTTTCCTAACATTGTTTTCTCAGGTGTATCTCTACTACTAGAATGCTCAAGAACTCAAGGTAAGTACATGCATCATATCTTTGACCAAGATGATCTCTTGCTTCTTGCATATATTTTTTGCAAGAGTGAAGTCTTGATCAAGGATACACCTCATTCATATACATTTGATGCATATTGCCAAGATTCACATGACTCATCATGTCCTTCCTACCATGTGTGTGTCCATGCATTCCAAAGCAATTATCCTTTAAAGGGATTACACACATGTAGGGGGAGCAAGTCTAAGTCATGTGTCTTTCAAACTCTTCATTATATACATGCATATATTTATTTGAAGCTTTGATTTTATGTTGTCATCAATTACCAAAAAGGGGGAGATTGAAAGCACAATATGCACCCTTGGTGGTTTTGATAATTCATGACAACATACATTGTCTCTTGGACTAATATCTTCATCTAGTGTATTTCAGATAAAGTCCATAGAGAGAGATGGGTTGGCAAAAAGGAGTGTGGAGAGTATCCCCAAAAAGAAGAAGGAGAAGGAATAGCATTGGCAAAAGCTTCAAGCAAGAGGACTCTACATTTTACCTTGTGAGAAATAACTTTGAGTCCATAGGAAAGCCAATACTATTAAAAGGGGGTAAGGTACTTTTGGTGAACAAAATGCTCATATGCGCACAAGTGATAGTCACCACATACACCCACAAGCTCTTCCACAAAAGTCTATCCAAAGCCAAATATCCAAAATCGGTGCAACCAACACTTTCCACTCGGTGCCACCGATTCTCAGCCTTAGACAGACTCAACCAAACCCTAACCCTTCGGTGCAACTGATTCTGCTTTGGTGCCACCGAGTTTGGGTTGCCAACTTTCTGTTACGCAAATTCACAAAATCTGTACCACCGAGTTTGTTGAATCAGCGTCACCGAGTTTTATATATCGGTCTCACCGAGATTCAAAAAGTTAATACCTTTGAGGCAACTCGGTACCACCGAGATTAACACTTCGGTGTCACCGAATCTAACTTATTAGGTGAAACGGTTGGACTTTTGGAGATGACTATATATACCCCTCCACCACCACTCACTCGCAAGAGAAGCACTCAGAACAGATCCCTACCTATCCTATCGGATTTTCTGAGAGAGAGCCACCTACTCATGTGTTGAGATCATGCCATTCCATTCCAACCATATGTATCTTGATCCCTGGCCTCCCCAAGTTGCTTTCCACTCAATCAATCTCTTACACCAAAGCCAAATCTGTGAGAGAGTGATTGTGTATTGAGGAGTCTATCATCTTGAAGCACAAGAGCAAGGAGTTCATTGACATTATCGAGCCTATTACCTTTCGGAGGGTGGTGCCTCCTAGATTGGTTAGGTGTAGCTTGGGAGACTCCTACTTCGTGTTTTGGAGTGAACCAAGAAGTTTGTAAGGGCAAGGAGATCACCTACTTCATGAAGATCTACCCATAGTGAGGCTAGTCCTTCGTGGATGGAAGCCGTTATGGAATAGTCAAGGTTGCTCCGTCGTGGACCCTTACGGGTGGAGCCCTCCGTGGACTCTCGCGAACGTTACCCTCCGTGGGTTGAAGACTCCATAAATGTGGACGTACGATAGCACCACCTATTGGAACCACGGGAAAATTCGTTGTGTCCCTCATGCGTTTGATCTTCCTATCTCTACACTTTCTTCCATATGTGTCGTGGATTTATCACGGCAGATGTCTGGGTGAACGGACTTCGATTCGAGTCCATCGCTAACGTGATGGACTCAAAGGGGTTGATTGGGACGAAGGACACGATTTTACCCAGGCTCGGCCCCTCAAGTCGAGGTGATAGCCTACGTCCTACTTGTTCTTGTAATGTTTGTTGTGTCGATTACAAGGGAGCTAAAGCTTGACCTAGTTCTTGATACCAGATCTCTAAGTCGCCCCGGGTCTGCCTTTATATAGGAGGTTAGGACCACGGGTCTTTATAATTGTCTAACCGAGTCTCATTGTCTATCCGAGTCTTCCTCTATCTTCTTGTCCAAGCTGTCCCCGAGCGGCTTACACGCCCGGGTCTTCTCCGTCCGGGCCACCTTGCGACCCACACCTTGAGCCGCTTATCTTCCTGGGCCGTAGACTTTATGGCTCACCCTTGGGCCAGCTCACGAGCCATCAATGTGACCTGGAACCTTAATGGTGGGTCATATTGCGGGGTTATATCCCCAACATTAGGCCCCAGGTTGAATTGAGCTTGCTCACTTCATCCCTTTCTTTTGCTCTTTGGCGAGTCGCCCGGTGATGACCCGGCGTGATGTCACGTGGTCCCTACGAGAGAGATCCACTAACGTGCCACCGAATCTTTTATTAAATGGTCAGCCTGAGAATCGAGGCGTCCGCCTCGGTCAAATGGTTTCCGTCGCCTAGATTTTTGCGCCAGTCTCGTTCTCCCTTTAAATAAGACCTGTTGCAGGTGAAAACCTTTCCTTCTCCCGCTCGCTCTTCATCTTCTTCCTCTCATCACCTCCGCTCCAGCGCACTCTGCTCCGGCGCCGTCTTCGCATTGTCGTCAACTAGGCCGCTGCATCAACCTGTGTCGTTCCAGTTTTTCTTCCACGTCCGCCGCTCCATCATCGGTAAGCCCAAGCTCCTCCTTAGATCCATCGCCACCATAGTAGGGTTTGTGGAAGCTCCGCTACCACCGCTCGGGCTCCGTCCGCACCATCGTCGGTGTACTCCCGACGTCGTTCATGCCTTTAACGCGCATCCTTGTCGTGCCGCCGCGTACGTGGCGGCCGTGCGCAATGCGCGGATCGTCGCGGCTCTACTTTCTTTGTTTTGCTTCGTCAATTCTTCGCTAGGTCGAGAATAAGAACCTTTTTCCTGCTTTCGTAGATCCGTAATTGTAGCATTAGTTTGCGAAACCTGTTTTCGGGACTTAGCCAATTTTCGCTCCTCCTTTCCTTGTTGAACCGCCAGGCCTCTCCGGCTCTCATCAGCCGTAGTATGGCATAGTATTTGTAGAGCCCTTAAAATTGTAAGCCGTCATAGATATCTGCTTGCTCTTAACTCGCCGCGTATTTAATTTTACACAGTCTTTAAGTCGCCAGTATGTCTCGTGCCTCCAACTCATGCAACTGGGTCGGGTCTTGCATCACGGAAGAGTATTTAATGGATTTCGTTGGCGCGGGCACTCTTCCTTCCAAGGAGGTCCTTCATTGGTGGGTTTCGGGTGACGAAACACGGCCCTCTCCCCAAAAAGGAGAGGTAGTAGTTTTCTCTGACCATATCGAGCTAGGATTCGTGCCACCCGGCTGGAAATTCTTTTGTGATGTTCTTCACCTATACAAGCTTCACCCTCAAGACTTGGCCCCCAACTCCGTTTCAAACATATGCAATTTCCAAGTGTTGTGCGAAGTCTACCTGCAAATCAAGCCGTCTGTGGGTTTGTTTCGAGAGTTCTTCTACGCCAACCGCCAAACCGAAATGAAAGGCGGTCCGAGTCTGGAGCTTGGCGGTATTTCCATTCAACGACGCAGAGACATCATCTTTCCGGCTACGCAGATGCCGAGTTATCCGAAGGATTGGAACAAGACTTGGTTCTACTGCAAGGACACCTCTCTTGAGAATGAGCGCCCATTGCCGGGGTATCGTCTCTCCTGGCTCAGGACAGATTCAGAACTTCCTGGTCGGCTCTCAGCTTCAGAGTGTGCCAGGTATGAGCCGGCTCATGCCAAGATCAAGGCACTCATGGCCAATGGTTTAACTGGATTGGATTTGATCCGCTGCAGATTTCTTGGCAGATCATGCCCTTAAGCCGTAGAAGTTGGCTTATGTGTGAATATGAAGGCAAGTATGACAGATCCTTATGTTTCAGCCAATCAACCCTGACAGAGGATGACATTACCACTGTCATCCGGAGCCTTGTCCATGAAGCCTCCGGCTCATGCAGCGCCATTGGCCTGGCGCCTTTCAGCGTCAATAATCCGGCTCCAGATGTAAGTCAATTTCTTCCCATCCATCTCTTGGATTTTTGTTTGTACCTTGCTGATCTATTACTCTTCTCCGGATTATTTTCGTAGGCCGACTCTGATTTCTGGAAGAAGGAGTACGTCCCTCCTCCGAAGAAGCTCAAGAAGAAGGCCCCAGCCAAGAAGCCAAAGAAAGACACCCCACGAGAGGAATGGTTCGACCCGCCACAGTCATCCAGCTCAGAGGTAAAATTTTAGTTGTTTGCTTGATATTTTGCCTTCTTGTTTTACCAATGCTTGTTTTACTCACAGGATGATGTGGAGACCAGCCGCGCCAATGCCCCTGAGGTAAACTATGTTTCTTCCGGCTCAGAGTATCTTGTCCCCCGAAAGCCACGGCGAGTTACCAGAAAAGTTCCTCTTTCTCAACCTCTCGCTTACCTGGCTCCCGACTTTCTTTTGAAAAAGCAACAACAGGCTGAATGTCGCCAGACCCGGAGCATCAGCTCCACTGAGCTTATGTCCGGCTTGCCAAACTCGCCGGCTCCGAAGAAACGCCTCGCAGTGGTATGTGTTCCTGTTTGATTCATTTCTCTTTATAACCTTGGTGTTGTCTCATCTTTCTTAAATTTCATCTCAGAAATCGCCCTCTTACGGCGACTCTTCGGCAACCGCTCTGCCGCCTTCCAAGATCAACCCGTTGTAAGTGTTTTTCCACTATAACATCCGGTTCTTTGTAGGGTAGTAATATCCTTTGGGTTCTGATCTTTCTATCTTGCAGTGCTCAAGCCAAGCATCGGAAGACCAACAAGCCCTCCCCCGGCCCTGCTGCTCAAGAGCCGGAGCAAGAACAATCGGAGGAGCCACAATCGGATGTTGATCCGCCAATTGCCTCCACTGAGTCGGCTGCTGAAGATATCATCCCGGAGAGCCCTCTAAGGGGTCCTTCGAAACCGCCAAGTCCTGCAAAGACCACTGCAACTCCAGAAGTCGTGATCACCCGTTCTGCTCCTCAGTCTCCTCCGGCTCACATGCTGACCAGGCATAAAGAGTCGGACAAGACCTCCAAGAAGCTGGACTTCGACTCTTCTTTTGAGAAGATGACGGCCGATGAACTCCACGCCGGGTATACGAACCGGCTTTCCACCAGCCGAGATCTAGAACTTCGGCTGGTCAACTTGATGAAGACAAAATATGAGGTACTCCTCCTCTTGCTATAACCTTACTTAGCCCCCAAGGGTCGGTTCAATTCTAGCTTAAGAGTTGAACTAGGACTTTTCCGATCCTTTGTAGAAAATCCAAATCCATTGCCCCCAAGGGCCGACTCAAACTTGATAAAGTTGAGTCAGAGCTTTAATGTAGATAGCCTGAAGAACCACTTGTGGCCCCCAAGGGCTGACTCAAACTTGATAACATTGAGTCGGAGCTTTTATTATAAGTCAATTTGAAGAGCCTTATTGTAGCCCCAAGTTCCGGATTAACTTTGATGAAGATGAGCCGGAACTGTATTGATTTCTCGAAGATCAAATATACATTAGCCCCCAAGTGTCAAACATATTGATTGCAATCTGCTTGAGACTTGTATAACGTTGTCTTTAACCTTCATCATTTGATACGATTTCCATTCTGGCGACTTATTCTAAATTTTGATATGTCACAGGAAGCCTTAAATGAAGTCGGGTCGCAGTTGATGGACCTAAAGACCAACCTGGCGGTTCAACAAGAGGCCCGCAGCGTCACCGATGAAACGTGTCGGCTTCTCTCTGAGGAGCTGGCCACAATTAAGGCTGATTTTGCTGCTCTTAAGGAGTCTGTTGAATCTGAGAAGACTGATTTGACCCAACAGGCGGATGACGCTAACCAGCGGCTGATAGCTATGGCGGATGAACTCCAAGGCTTGAAGCACCACATAAGCAAGATGTCAGCCGCCCTCTTTGGTAAGCTTCTGACAACTTAGTGTTTCAAATGGCTACATCTTTACTTAGACTGGCGACTCATCTGAATTGTCCGGTTTATACAGGTCCTAGGAGCCGGCAGTTGGCTTCTGATAGCCTGCTGCCGTTGAAGGCCATCTATACCTTAACTGAGCAGTTGTACTATGGTGCAATCTGCACTATCAAGGCCATGCAATATAAGGATAAAATTCCGGCGACTCTCAAGGGTGTCTTAGAGCTCTTCTCCACCATGCCGAAGCAGATCGCCGAGCTCAAGAAGTCATCCGCCCGCCAAGGGGCCATTGCGGGCATCAGCCGGGCTTTGGCCTTTGCTCCGGGCCTAATAGACGCTGAGATGATGGAGGGCTTCCCTTCAAGAAAAGATGACGGCTCGGAGTTTACTGACGCTGACTACAACCAGTGCATGAAGGAGTCCCGGGTGTTAGCTTCTGTCTTGGCGAAGGAGGTTGATCTGTCAACTTATCAAGCAGCTTATGACCCGGAGCAAAAGAGAGTCCGCGGTCCTCTGTATGAGTGCAAAGATTTGACGCCTGCTCGGAGTAAGGACCTCTTTGCTCCAGATCTTGACTCGTCACCTTATTTCGAAGGCTCTTTTGCGGCTCTAACGAACTGCAATTGGGATTTGGACAACCTGCAGATCAGGGCCACAGAAGAGCCGGCGCGGGATGACCCAGCAGCTAATTAGGTTCTGCTTAAGAACTTGTATCAGCTTAACCCGTCGTGTGACGGTTGGAAAACTTGTCCGAAATTTTGATCTCCCCTGGGAGTGTAATAGCTAAATGAAACTTGTCATGATGTTTTTATAAGATGATCCGGTTTTTGGCTGCCATTTGTCTTTGTATGCTTTGTATCATTTAGACTTGCCTTGTCATCATAGAAGACACCTGCAGCCAACATTAGGTAAGCCACACCTGAAGGTGGTGACTCCCTTTTTGGTAATTACGGCTAATTTGGCCAGCCGGACGATAAGGCATTTTAGAAGATACACCCGGAGGTAATAATATGGCGTAAACGCCGGTGGATAAGCGTTAGAAGCTATATCCGAAGGTAAGAAGCCGCCCTCGCCGCGGATAATTTTCCTTAGCCGGATTTTATAAGAACAGCTAATAGGCATTAGAAGTTGTACCCGAAGGTAAGAAGCCATCGTTCATCGCAGCTAATTTACCTTAGTTGTTTTTACATGGCCTTACGCCAGCTAATAGGCATTAGAAGCTGTACCCGGAGGTAAGAAGTCGTCGTTCGCGGGTCATGAGATGTTAGCTACCCGTCGGTAAAAAACCTCTCATAACCGTGGCTAAACTAGTTAGCCGGAGATGGCATAAAGCCGGATGATAGGGTGTTAGAAGCGGTACCCGTTGGTAAGAAGCCCCCCTTAGCAATACAGTGTGACCCGCCGGCGAATAGGCGTTAGAAGCTGTACTCGGAGGTAAGAAGTCGCCCTCGCCGCGGCTCATTTTCCTGAGCCGGATTCTGTGGCATAACGCTTGGCTAATAGGCATCTACTGCCGTTCACCGACTTCAGTTGGTGCATCAACCGGAATATTGTTTAATCTTCTCTCATACGAGGACGTGTGAAATAGCAGAGTCTTCTTTGTTTATTCATATAACTATGATATGTACAATGATAGTGTACAATGGAGATCTTTACACTCTTTAGGTGAAATAAGGCCGGAGATGCGCGATGTTCCATGGCCGACGGGTCTCCTGACCCGCCGTATCTGAATCGTCTCGGATATCGATGAGGTAATATGACCCGTTGCTGAGATTTCTGCTAACTACAAAGGTGTTGGGAGACGTAGTAGTAAATCAAAATTTTCCTACGTGTCACCAAGATCTATCTATGGAGAAACCAGCAACGAGAGGGGAGAGATTGCATCTTCATACCTTTGAAGATCGCTAAGCGGAAGCGTTACTAGAACGCGGTTGATGGAGTCGTACTCGCAGCGATTCAGATCGCGGTAGATCCGATCAAGTGCCGAACGGACGGCACCTCCGCGTTCAACACACGTGCAGCCCGGTGACGTCTCCTACGCCTTGATCCAGCAAGGAGGGAGGAGAGGTTAAGGGAGAGCTCCGGCAGCACGACGGCGTGGTGGCGGTGGAGCTGCGTGGTACTCCGACAGAGCTTCGCTAAGCGCTACGGAGAACGAGGGGAGGAGGAGGTAGGGCTGCACCAGAGAGAGAGGGAGAACCGTGTATTGTGCAGCCCCAAATACCTCCACTATATATAGGAGAGAGGGAGGAGGGGTGGTTGCGCCCTAGGGTTCCACCCTAGGGGTGGCGGCAGCCACCAGATGCCATCTGGCCGGCGGCTAGGGCAAGGGAGAGGTGGGGCGCCCTAGGGTGGGCCTTAAGGCCCATCTAAGCCTAGGGTTTGCCCCCTTCCACCTTTGCCACGCCTTGGGCTGGGGTGGGAGGCGCACCAGCCCACCTAGGGGCTGGCTCCCTCCCACTCTTAGCCCACGGAACCTTCCGGGGCAGGTGGGCCCACTTGGTGGACCCCCGGAACCCTTCCGGTGGTCCCGGTACACTACCGGTGACACCCGGAACACTTCCGGTAACCAAATCCTCACTTCCTATATATCAATATTCGTCTCCGAACCATTCCGGGACTCCTCGTGATGTCCGGGATCTCATCCGGGACTCCGAACAACCTTCGGTAACCACATACACTATTTCCCTATAACCCTAGCGTCATCGAACCTTAAGTGTGTAGACCCTACGGGTTCGGGAGACACGTAGACATGACCGAGACACTTCTCCGGCCAATAACCAACAGCAGGATCTGGATACCCATGTTGGCTCCCACGTACTCCACGATGATCTCATCGGATGAACCACGATGTCAGGGATTCAATCAATCCCGTATACAATTCCCTTTGTCTATCGGTATGGTACTTGCCCGAGATTCGATCGTCGGTATCCCCATACCTTGTTCAATCTCGTTACCGGCAAGTCTCTTTACTCGTTCCGTAATACATCATCCCGTGACTAAGTCCTTATCACATTGAGCTCATAATGATGATGTCTTACCGAGTGGGCCCAGAGATACCTCTCCGTCACACGGAGTGACAAATCCCAGTCTCGATTCGTGTCAACCCAACAGACACTTTCGGAGATACCCGTAGCGTACCTTTATAGCCACCCAGTTACGTTGTGACGTTTGGCACACCCAAAGCATTCCTACGGTATCCGGGAGTTACACAATCTCATGGTCTAAGGAAATGACACTTGACATTGAAAAGCTTTAGCAAACGAACTACACGATCTTGTGCTATGCTTAGGATTGGGTCTTGTCCATCACATCATTCTCCTAATGATGTGATCCCGTTATCAACGACATCCAATGTCCATGGTCATGAAACCGAGACCATCTATTGATCAACGAGCTAGCCAACTAGAGGCTCACTAGGGACACGTTGTGGTCTATGTATTCACACATGTATTACGGTTTCCGGTTAACACAATTATAGCATGAACAATAGACAATTATCATGAACTAGGAAATACAATAATAACCATTTTATTATTGCCTCTAGGGCATATTTCCAACAGTCTCCCACTTGCACTAGAGTCAATAATCTAGTTACATTGTGATGAATCGAACACCCATAGCATTCTGGTGTTGATCATGTTTTGCTCGTGAGAGAGGTTTAGTCAATGGATCTGCGACATTGAGATCCGTATGCACTTTACAAATATCTATGTCTCCCTCCTGAATGTAATCACGGATGGAGTTGAAGCGGCGCTTGATGTGTCTTGTCTTCTTGTGAAACCTGGGCTCCTTCGCAAGGGCAATAGCTCCAGTGTTGTCACAGAGTAGAGTCATCGGGCCCGACGCATTCGGAATCACTCCTAGGTCGGTGACGAACTCCTTCATCCAGACTCCCTCCTTTGCTGCTTCCGAAGCAGCTATGTACTCCGCTTCACATGTAGATGCTGCCACGACGCTTTGCTTGCTGCTGCTCCAGCTCACTGCCCCTCCATTCAAAATATACACGTATCCGGATCTGTGTCGAAGCTAGCATCGACGTAACCCTTTACGACGAGCTCTTCGGCACCTCCATAAACGAGAAACATGTCCTTTGTCCTTTTCAGGTACTTCAGGATATTCTTGACCGCTGTCCAGTGTTCCGCTCCGGGATCACTTTGGTACCTCCCTACCAAACTTATGGCAAGGTTCACATCAGGTCTGGTACACAGCATGGCATACATGATAGAGCCTATGGCTGAAGCATAGGGGATGGCACTCATCTCTTCTCTATCCTTTGCCGTGGTTGGGCATTGAGTCGTACTCAATCTCACACCTTGCAACACAGGCAAGAACCCCTTCTTGGACTGATCCATATTGAACTTCTTCAATATCTTTTCAAGGTATGTGCTTTGTGAAAGACCAATGAGGCGCTTTGATCTATCTCTATAGATCTTAATACCTAATATGTAAGCAGCTTCTCCAAGGTCCTTCATTGAAAAACACTTATTCAAGTAGGCCTTGATACTTTCCAAGAGTTCTATATTATTTCCCATTATCAGCATGTCATCCACATACAGTATAAGAAATGCTATAGAGCTCCCACTCACTTTCTTGTAAATACAGGGTTCTCCATAAACCTGTACAAACCCAAACGCTTTAATCACCTCATTAAAGCGAATGTTCCAACTCCGAGATGCTTGCACCAGCCCATAGATGGAGCGCTGGAGCTTGCATACCTTGTTAGCATCTTTAGGATCGACAAAACCTTCCGGCTGCATCATATACAGTTCTTCCTTGAGGAAGCCATTAAGGAATGCCGTTTTGACGTCCATTTGCCAGATCTCATAATCATAAAATGCGGCAACTGCTAACATGATTCGGACAGACTTTAGCATCGCTACAGGTGAGAATGTCTCATCGTAGTCAACTCCTTGAACTTGTCGATAACCCTTAGCGACAAGCCGAGCTTTATAGGCGGTCACATTACCGTCTGCGTCAGTCTTCTTCTTAAAGATCCATTTATTTTCAATGGCTCGCTTATCATCAGGCAAGTCCACCAAAGTCCATACTTTGTTCTCATACATGGATCCTATCTCGGATTTCATGGCCTCAAGCCATTTGTCGGAATTCGGGCCCGCCATCGCTTCTTCATAGTTCGAAGGTTCACCGTTGTCCAACAACATGATCTCTAGGACAGGATTACCGTACCACTCTGGTGTGGAACGTGTCCTAGTGGACCTTCGAGTAGCAACTTGATCTGATGTTTCATGATCATCATCATTAACTTCCTCTCTAGCCGGTGTAGGCTCCACAGAAACAACTTCCTGTGCTGCGCTACTCTCCGGTTCGAGTGAAGGTACAATTACCTCATCAAGTTCCATTTTCCTCCCACTTACTTCTTTCGAGAGAAACTCTTTCTCGAGAAAGGATCCATTCTTGGCAACAAAGACTTTGCCTTCGGATCGTAGGTAGAAGGTATACCCAATAGTCTCTTTGGGATATCCTATGAAGACGCACTTTTCCGCTTTGGGTTCGAGCTTCTCAGGTTGAAGTTTCTTCACATAAGCATCGCAACCCCAAACTTTTAGAAACGACAGCTTAGGTTTCTTTCCAAACCATAATTCATACGGTGTCGTCTCAACAGATTTAGACGGTGCCCTATTTAAAGTGAACGCGGCAGTCTCTAATGCATATCCCCAAAATGATAGCGGTAAGTCGGTAAGAGACATCATAGATCGCACCATATCCAATAGAGTGCGATTACGACGTTCAGACACACCATTTCGCTGAGGTGTGCCTGGCGGCGTGAGCTGTGAAACAATTCCACATTTCCTAAGGTGCGTGTCAAACTCATGACTTAAATATTCTCTGCCACGATCAGATCGTAGGCATTTTATTTTCCTGTCACGTTGATTTTCGACCTCACTCTGAAATTCCTTGAACCTTTCAAAGGTTTCAGACTTGTGTTTCATTAAGTAGACATACCCATATCTGCTCAAGTCATCAGTGAGGGTGAGAACATAACGGTAGCCACCGCGAGCCTCGACACTCATTGGACCGCATACATCGGTATGTATTATCTCCAACAAGTCAGTTGCTCGCTCCATTGTTCCGGAGAATGGAGTTTTGGTCATCTTGCCCATGAGGCATGGTTCGCATGTGTCAAATGATTCGAAATCAAGTGACTCCAAACGTCCATCAGCATGGAGCTTCTTCATGCGTTTGACACCAATATGGCCAAGACGGCAGTGCCACATGTAAGTGGGACTATCGTTATCAACTTTACACTTTTTGGTACTCACAGTATGGACATGTGTAACATCACGTTCGAGATTCATCAAAAATAAACCATTGACCAGCGGGGCATGAGCACAGAACATTTCTCTCATATAAATAGAACAACCATTATTCTCGGATTTAAAAGCGTAGCCATCTCGTATCAAGCGAGATCCAGATACAATGTTCATGCTCAAAGCTGGTACTAAATAACAATTATTAAGGTTTAAAACTAATCCCGAAGGTAGATGTAGAGGTAGCGTGCCGACGGCGATCACATCGACCTTGGAACCATTCCCGACGCGCATCGTCACCTCGTCCTTTGCCAACCTTCGCTTATTCCGCAGCTCCTGCTTGGAGTTACAAATGTGAGCAACTGCACCGGTATCAAATACCCAGGAGCTACTACGAGCGCTGGTTAGGTACACATCAATAACAAGTATATCACATATACCTTTAACGTTGCCGACCTTCTTATCCGCTAAGTACTTGGGGCAGTTCCGCTTCCAGTGACCGGTACCCTTACAATAGAAACACTCAGTCTCAGGCTTGGGTCCATTCTGGTTCTTCTTCTTCCCGGCAACTTGCTTACCGGGCGCGGCAACAGCTTTGCCGTCCTTCTTAAAGTTCTTCTTACCCTTGCCTTTCTTGAAACTAGTGGTCTTGTTTACCATCAACACTTGATGCTCCTTTCTGATCTCGACCTCTGCTGATTTCAGCATCGAGTACAACTCAGGAATGGACTTCTCCATCCCCTGCATGTTGTAGTTCATCACAAAGCTTTTGTAGCTAGGTGGAAGCGACTGGAGGATTCTGTCAATGACTGAGTCATCCGGGAGATTAACTCCCAGCTGAGTCAAGCGATTGTGAAGCCCAGACATCTTGAGGATGTGCTCACTAACAGAACTGTTCTCCTCCATCTTACAGCTGAAGAACTTGTCAGAGATGTCATATCTCTCGACTCGGGCATGAGCTTGGAAAACCAGTTTCAGCTCTTGGAACATCTCATATGCTCCGTGTTGCTCAAAACGCTTTTGGAGCCCCGATTCTAAACTGTAAAGCATGCCGCACTGAAACAAGGGAGTAATCATCGCAGCGCGACTGCCAAGCGTTCGTAACGTCTTGGTCCGCTGGGAGAATGGGTGGGTCACCTAGCGGTGCATCAAGGACATACAATCTCTTGGAAGCTATGAGGATGATCCTCAAGCCACGGACCCAGTCCGTATAGTTGCTTCCATCATCTTTCAGCTTGGTTTTCTCTAGGAATGCGTTGAAATTGAGGTTGACATTTGCGTTGGCCATTGGATCTACAATATAGGCATTAAAGGCAATTTTAGACTAAGTTCATGATAATCGAGTTCACATAATCAAATTATTCAATGAACTCCCACTCAGATAGACATCTCTCTAGTCATCTAAGTGACACATGATCCATGTCAACTAGCCCGTGTCCGATCATCACGTGAGACGGACTAGTCATCCATGGTGAACATCTCCATGTTGATCGTATCTTCTATACGACTCATGTTCGACCTTTAGGTCTTCCGTGTTCCGAGGCCATGTCTGTACATGCTAGGCTCGTCAAGTCAACCTAAGTGTTTCGCGTGTGTAAATCTGGCTTACACCCGTTGTATGCGAACGTTAGAACCTATCACACCCGATCATCACGTGGTGCTTCGGAACAACGATCCTTAGCAACGGTGCACAGTTAGGGTGAACACTTCTCTTGAAATTTTATTGAGAGATCATCTTATTTACTACCGTCGTTTTAAGCAAATAAGATGTAAACATGATAAACATCACATGCAATCAATATAGTGACATGATATGGCCAATATCATCTTGCTCCTATGATCTCCATCTTCGGGGCACCATGATCATCATTGTCACCGGCACGACACCATGATCTCCATCATCATGATCTCCATCATTGTGTCTTCATGAGGTTGTCTCGCCAACTATTACTTCTACTGCTATGGCTAACGCTTAGCAATAAAGTAAAGTAATTACATGGCGTTTGTGATTGACTCGCAGGTCATACAATAAATAAGACAACTCCTATGGCTCCTGCCGGTTGTCATAGTCATCGACATGCAAGTCGTGAACCCTATTACAAGAACATGATCAATCTCATACATCACAATGCATCACATCACATCCTTCTGGCCATATCACATCACAAGGCATATGCTGCAAAAACAAGTTAGACGTCCTCTAATTTGTAGTTGCAAGTTTTTACGTGGTTGCTATAGGTTTCTAGCAAGAACGTTTCTTACCTACGCCAAAACCACAACGTGATATGCCAATTGCTATTTATCCTTCATAAGGACCCTTTTCATCGAATCCAATCCGACTAAGGTGGGAGAGACAGACACCCGCTAGCCACCTTATGCAACTGGTGCATGTCAGGCGGTGGAACCGGTCTCACGTAAGCGTACGTGTAAGGTTGGTCCGGGCCGCTTCATCCCACAATACCGTCGAATCAAGATAAGACTAGTAACGGAAAGCATATTAACAAAATCGACGCCCACAACTGCTTTGTGTTCTACTCGTGCATAGATTCTACGCATAGACCTAGCTCATGATGCCACTGTTGGGAGACGTAGTAGTAAATCAAAATTTTCCTACGTGTCACCAAGATCTATCTATGGAGAAACCAGCAACGAGAGGGGAGAGATTGCATCTTCATACCTTTGAAGATCGCTAAGCGGAAGCGTTGCTAGAACGCGGTTGATGGAGTCGTACTCGCAGCGATTCAGATCGCGGTAGATCCGATCAAGTGCCGAACGGACGGCACCTCCGCGTTCAACACACGTGCAGCCGGGTGACGTCTCCTACGCCTTGATCCAGCAAGGAGGGAGGAGAGGTTGAGGGAGAGCTCCGGCAGCACGACGGCGTGGTGGCGGTGGAGCTGCGTGGTACTCCGACAGAGCTTCGCTAAGCGCTACGGAGAACGAGGGGAGGAGGAGGTAGGGCTGCACCAGAGAGAGAGGGAGAACCGTGTATTGTGCAGCCCCAAATACCTCCACTATATATAGGAGAGAGGGAGGAGGGGTGGCTGCGCCCTAGGGTTCCACCCTAGGGGTGGCGGCAGCCACCAGATGCCATCTGGCCGGCGGCTAGGGCAAGGGAGAGGTGGGGCGCCCTAGGGTGGGCCTTAAGGCCCATCTAAGCCTAGGGTTTACCCCCTTCCACCTTTGCCACGCCTTGGGCTGGGGTGGGAGGCGCACCAGCCCACCTAGGGGCTGGCTCCCTCCCACTCTTAGCCCACGGAACCTTCCGGGGCAGGTGGGCCCACTTGGTGGACCCCCGGAACCCTTCCGGTGGTCCCGGTACACTACCGGTGACACCCGGAACACTTCCGGTAACCAAATCCTCACTTCCTATATATCAATCTTCGTCTCCGGACCATTCCGGGACTCCTCGTGATGTCCGGGATCTCATCCGGGACTCCGAACAACCTTCGGTAACCACGTACACTATTTCCCTATAACCCTAGCGTCATCGAACCTTAAGTGTGTAGACCCTACGGGTTCGGGAGACACGTAGACATGACCGAGACACCTCTCCGGCCAATAACCAACAGCGGGATCTGGATACCCATGTTGGCTCCCACGTACTCCACGATGATCTCATCGGATGAACCACGATGTCAGGGATTCAATCAATCCCGTATACAATTCCCTTTGTCTATCGGTATGGTACTTGCCCGAGATTCGATCGTCGGTATCCCCATACCTTGTTCAATCTCGTTACCGGCAAGTCTCTTTACTAGTTCCGTAATACATCATCCCGTGACTAAGTCCTTAGTCACATTGAGCTCATAATGATGATGTCTTACCGAGTGGGCCCAGAGATACCTCTCCGTCACACGGAGTGACAAATCCCAGTCTCGATTCGTGTCAACCCAACAGACACTTTCGGAGATACCCGTAGCGTACCTTTATAGCCACCCAGTTACGTTGTGACGTTTGGCACACCCAAAGCATTCCTACGGTATCCGGGAGTTACACAATCTCATGGTCTAAGGAAATGACACTTGACATTGAAAAGCTTTAGCAAACGAACTACACGATCTTGTGCTATGCTTAGGATTGGGTCTTGTCCATCACATCATTCTCCTAATGATGTGATCCCGTTATCAACGACATCCAATGTCCATGGTCATGAAACCGAGACCATCTATTGATCAACGAGCTAGCCAACTAGAGGCTCACTAGGGACACGTTGTGGTCTATGTATTCACACATGTATTACGGTTTCCGGTTAACACAATTATAGCATGAACAATAGACAATTATCATGAACTAGGAAATACAATAATAACCATTTTATTATTGCCTCTAGGGCATATTTCCAACAAAAGGGTCCTTCCCATGGAGGTGATAGTTTATGCATATTTGTCTGGTCTTGAATCAGCCGGAGTACCAAGTCGCCCTCCTGGAACGTCCGGGTCTTGACCCTGCGGCTATGATAGCGGCGCAGGTCTTGTTGATAAATTGCCGATCGGGCTGCTGCTAACTCTCGCGCCTCTTCCAAAGCATCCAATGCATCTTGGCGCGCTGTCTCATTGTCCGTCTCAACATAAGCCGCCACTCTTGGCGAGTCATGTCAGATGTCACTAGGCAAGACCGCCTCGGCACCGTACACCATAAAGAAAGGCGTGAAACCCGTAGATCTGTTAGGGGTGGTTCTAATGCTCCATAAGACGAAGGGTAATTCCTCTACCCAACACCCGGGCGTTTGCTGCAAAGGAACCATAAGCCACGGCTTAATACCCCTTAGAATTTCCTGGTTGGCACGCTCCGCCTGACCGTTGGACTGTGGATGCGCCACTGCTGAAACATCAAGCCGGATATGCTCTTTGTCACATAATTTTTTCATAGCCCCCTTGGATAGATTTGTACCATTATCAGTGATGATGCTATGGGGGTAACCAAAATGGTAGATCAACTTTTTAATAAACTGAACCGCCGTAGCCGCGTCACACTTGCTAACCGGCTCTGTCTCTACCCATTTGGTAAACTTGTCAACCGCCACCAGAAGGTGTGTTTTCTTGTCCTTGGATCTCTTGAAAGGTCCCACCATGTCAAGCCCCCAAACCGCAAATGGCCAAGTAATTGGTATCATCCTTAACTCCTGAGCCGGGACATGAGCACGTCGGCCAAATTTCTGACAGTCGTCGCAGTTACGGACTAGGTCTTTTGCATCTTTGTGAGCCGTCAACCAGAAAAATCCGTGCCGGAAAGCCTTGGCCACCAAAGACTTCGAGCCAGCGTGGTGTCCACAATCGCCAGCATGAAAATCATTCAAGATCTACCGGCCTTCCTCTGGTGAAACACAACGTTGGAAAATTCCCGTCACACTGCATTTATGTAACTCACCATTAACTATTGTCATAGACTTAGAACACCGGGTGATCTTCCTGGCCAGATCCTCATCCTCAGGTAACTCGCCCCGGGTTAAATAGGCCAGATAAGGAATAGTCCAATCTGGGATAACATGTAGAGCCGCCACCAATTCTGCCTCCGGGTCAAGAACAGCCAAATCTTCCTCTGAAGGTATCTTGATAGTCGGATGGTATAAGACGTCCAGAAAGACATTACGTGGCACCGTCTTACGTTGGGAACCTAGCCGTGATAAAGCATCAGCCGCCTCGTTCTTGTGACGATCAATGTGATCTACCTGATACCCATTGAAGTGACCCGCAATAATATCAACCGCCTGCCTATAAGCCGCCATCCGCAGATCCTTGGAGTCCCAAGTGCCAGAAACTTGCTGAGCCACAAGATCTGAGTCGCCCAAACACCTGACCCGGCTCGTCCCCTTGGCTAATATAAGACCATGAAGCAAAGCCCCATACTCAGCCGCATTGTTAGTGCAGGGAAACATCAGTCGGAGCACATAACAAAACTTGTCACCCTTTGGGGATGTCAGGACAACCCCTGCTCGAGACCCCTCTAAATGCTTGGATCCATCAAAGTGTATAGTCCAGTATGTGTTATCCAGCTTTTCTTCGGGAGCTTGACACTCTGTCCAATCATTTATGAAATCCACCAAAGCTTGAGACTTGACCGCCGTGCGAGGAACATACTTTAAATTAAGAGGTCCCAGCTCTAACGCCCATTTAGCAATCCTTCCTGTGGCTTCTCTGTTCTGGATAATATGCCCCAATGGAGCAGAACTGACCACAGTTATCTGGTGCCCTAGAAAGTAGTGTTTTAACTTGCGGTTGGCCATGAAAACTCCGTATACCAGCTCCTGCCAATGCGTATATCTTTGCTTAGATTCTGCTAGGACCTCACTGATATAATAAACCGGCCTTTGCACGTGATACTCCTCCCCAGCCTCCTTGCGCTCGACCACAATTGCAACGCTGACTGCCCTGTTGTTAGTCGCCACATAAAGGAGCAACGGTTCTTTCTCAGCCGGAGCGGCTAACACTGGCGGCTCAGTCAGCTGTTTCTTAAGCGCCTCAAGTGCTTCACCCGCCGCTTTGCTCCAGACAAACTTGTCTGTCTTCTTCATCATCTGATATAAAGGAATAGCCTTCTCTCCAAGGCGGCTTATGAACCGGCTCAACGCAGCAATCCGCCCTGCCAGGCGCTGAACGTCATTAATGCACGCCGGCTCTCCTAGAGAAGTAATAGCCTTGATTTTATCCAGGTTAGCCTCGACGCCATGCTCAGAGACCAAGAAACCCAAAATCTTTCCTGCTGGAACCCCAAAGAAACACTTGATCGGGTTAAGCGTCATCTTGTAGACCCAGAGATTGTCAAATGTTTCCTTTAGGTCCTCCAAAAGAGTCTCCTTCTTTCTGGATTTGACTATGATGTCGTCCACATAAGCATGAACATTATGGCCAATTTGACTGTGAAGGCAGTTCTGTACGCACCGTTGATAAGTCGCCTGGGCACTCTTGAGCCCGAAAGGCATAGAGACATAACAGAACACCCCGAAGGGTGTAATGAACGACATCTTCTCCTGGTCGTTCACTACCATCTTGATCTGATGATAACCGGAATAAGCATCCAGGAAGCATAAGCTTTCACATCCTGCTGTAGCATCAATGATCTGATCAATACGTGGGAGGGCAAAGGGATCAGCCGGACAAGCCTTGTTAAGGTCCATGTAATCCACACACATACGCCATGTGCCGTTCTTTTTGAGCACCAACACTGGGTTAGCCAACCATTCTGGGTGAAAAACTTCAACAATAAAACCCGCAGCCAAGAGCCGGGCAACTTCTTCCACAATAGCCTTGCGTCTCTCCTCATTGAACCGCCGCAGAAACTGTTTGATCGGCTTAAACTTTGGATCCATATTAAGGTTGTGCTCAGCGAATTCTCTCGGTACACCTGGCATGTCAGAGGGCTTCCATGTAAATATGTCCCGATTCTCACGGATGAATTCGATGAGCGCGCTTTCCTATTTGGGATCCATATGAGCTCCAATGATGAACTGCTTAGATGAGTCGCCCGGACTGAAGTCTACTGCCTTGGTATCATCTGCTAAAAACTTGAGGGGCGGCTCAACCTCCGTGGTTGGCTTTTTCAGGGGGGTCATATTTTCTGGATCAACATTCTCCTTATAAAACTTAAGCTCCTCGTGGGCACAACTGGACTCTGTGTAAGCCGCATCTCCTTCTTCACACTCAATAGCCATGTGTCGGTCACCATGAACGGTGATGGTACCGTTTAAGCCAGACATCTTGAGTTGTAGGTAAACATAGCAGGGCCGAGCCATGAACTTAGAATAAGTCGGCCGTCCAAACAAGGCATGATAAGGGCTCTTGATCTTAACCACCTCAAACCATAAGGACTCCACTCTGTAGTTGTATTCATCGCCAAAAGCAACTTCCAGAGAAATCCTGCCCACCGGATGCGCCGACTTACCCGGCACCACACCATGAAAAACAGTGGGCGAAGGTTTTAAGTCCTTGTCGAGCAACTTCATCCGTCGGAAGGTGTCATAATAAAGGATGTTTATGCTGCTGCTGCCATCCATGAGCACCTTGTTCAACATATATCCACCCACTTGGGGGGCTACAACCAAAGCCAGCCACCCCGGGTCATCAACGCGTGGCGGGTGATCTTCACGGCTCCATGTTATGTCATATTCAGAACACTTTAGATATTGTGGAAGAGCCGGCGTAACCGCTTGACCGCCCGTTTTCGCAACTTCTGGTCCCGCCTATTGAGACTAGTCATGAAGACGTGGTACTACCCGAAGCTGAGCTGCTTTGGGTTACTCTGAAAACCGGACTGATTCCGTTGTTGTTGCTGTTGTTGATTATTATTACCAGAGTGCGGCTGCTGTCCCCCGTGATTATCCTGACCCAGATGACCGAATGCTGAACCGCCAGAACCAAATCCGGCTCCTGACCTGCCATGTCCTGGGCCACCTGGCGGGCCGCCACCGCGATGGTTAGGTTGTGTGACATACCGCTTGAACTTTTGCATAAAAGAACAACTCTCCCATGTATGATTTGCCGGCCTATCAGGCAAACTATGATTCGGACAAGGTCGCATAAGCAACTCTTCCATGTTCGAGGAAAAATTATCCCTGCCCGAGGGCGGTCCAAACCTCCTGTTGCCCTTGGGATGATTCTGTTGGGCATTTGTGTTGGCCACCAGCTCTGATCCTATTTCTGGATTCTTGCGCTTACTCTGGCTACCATTTTTCATCGCACCCTTGCCTTGGTTGCCCTTATCGCCTTGACTAGCCTTTTCCTCATCAGAACCCGGATCCTTCGTGTTGTCTGAGTTGGCGTACTTCGTGAGAGCCGTCATGAGCTCTCCCATGTCCTGACACGTACGCTTGAGCCGGCCAAGTTTCTGCTTTAGAGGAATAAAGTGGCAGTTCTTCTCTAAGATCAACATTGCTTGAGCCGCCGTGATCTACTCTGATGAGTGAATAATTGTCAAGATCCGCCGTACCCAATGATGAGCCGACTCGCTCTCCTGTTGGACACAGTGATCAAGATCCACAATAGTCATAGGCTGCTTGCACGTCCCTTGAAAGTTTTTAATGAATCGAGCCCTGAGCTCTGCCCATGAATTGATGGTATTAGGTGGTAACCCCTTTAGCCATGTATGAGTTGGGCCTTCAAGCATCATGACGAAATACTTGGCACAAACCGCCTCACTAACATCCAGTATCTCCATGGCCAATTCATAGCTTTCCACCCAGGCCTCTAGGGGTAAATCAGCGGTGTAATGGGACCTTGCGGGGACCTTTAAAATCTTTCGGCAACCGCTCGCTCCGGAGAGCCGGCGATAGACACGGCAGCCCTCCCGTCCTGGGGGTTACTCCTGCCCCTACGAAAACGGAAGGCCCGGACTCTTGGTAAGCCGGCCTAGCTGGCGCCTGTTGCGGGCTTCCCGCATGGTTTACACATGCCTGTGTATCTCTTCACGGTCGGTGACCCGTTGGAATCTCTCTGTGATGGTTGATGCTGGAACCTGCTGGTGACTCGTAGCGCCGGCTAAAACTACGGCTAGGAAGAGGGGTTGAATGGACGCGGCTCCGGCTATGAGCATATCTCTCCTGCTGGGCCATGGCCGTCTGCAAGTACCCGATGGCGTTCCGCACATCCTCTGCAAAGGGTGCTTCATCCGGGATAGGGATCGTCTCAAGCCGGGTGGCAGCTGCTACCATATTCTTGGCCAGGTTAGAATAATGACCCGCTGGTGTTGGAAAGCCCCAAGGTGAAGCTTGGTTACGTTGGGCCGGATGAGTCGCCGGCCGTTCTGTTGGGCGGCTCTCGGGCGCGCCCGTGGCTCGCCCCACGCTAGGGGTATTAAAGAGGTTCCTCACTTCATAACGCTCTGGTAGACGGGACTGATGCCTCCTCCGGTGTACCGCTGCTGCTGACATTTGCTCCAGCCCTAGATGGAAAGCATCTGTCTTGATACGTTCTGCCTCTTCTTCCATCTGGACCTTCAGCTCAACCATCCTTTGTCGTTCCTCTGCCATCCGGCCCTTGATCCTTGCAATCTCTAGATTCCGAGCTGCTTGATTATATGGTGTGACTTCAGTGACCATGAGAGCCGTGAGTTCATCCATCAGCTTCACAAGAACTTGAGCCGGCGGCGGCGGGTTATCACCCGAAGTGGGGGCTCCCGCGGCTGCGTTACTTGCGGCTGGGGCTGATCCCGCCATGAACACCGCCGCATGAACCGGAGGTTTCATAACATCCGACCCAAAGCCATCCGACTCAGGGTATGCATCGTCGTAGCCCCCAAGGCCACCGTTGCGAAGCTGGTACACTGATTCTGTTTCTCCACTTGAAGATTCATCTTCTGAATAAACAAGGGTTTCCTGTGACCCGGATGCTTCCAGATCCATACCTTGAGTGAAGCCTACAAAGACATGCCTGTGACCCGGATTGGTGCGGGCAGGCCGCACGTTACTTGCAGATTGGAGACACCGAGCCGGCTCGACGATGTTGGTACAGACGTCCGGCCCTGGTGTAGATCCATCAGCCTTTCCGATGAAAACGTGGATCCCGCCGAACGGAACCCGAAATCCATACTCCACGGACTCGGCGTCAAGCCCCGGGCCGGCATCGTCGATGTAGGGCCGGCCGCGGCGACTCTTGCTCATCCTTCCGACCACATATCCCTCGAGCCCTGGGAGAGAGCCCTTTGAGAACTCAACACCACCAAGTGCCAGCCCCACGGTGAGCGCCAACTGTCGTGGATTTATCACGGCAGATGTCCGAGTGAACGGACTTGGATTCGAGGCCGTCGCTAACGTGATGGACTCAAAGGGGTTGATTGGGACGAAGGACATGAGTGTACCCAGGTTCGGCCCCTCAAGTCGAGGTAATAGCCTACGTCCTGCTTGTTCTTGTATTGCTTGTTGTATCGATTACAAGGGAGCTAAAACTTGACCTAGTTCTCGATAACCTGATCTCTAAGTTGCCCCGGGTCTGCCTTTATATAGGGGGTCAGGACCACAGGTCTTTACAATTGTCTAACTGAGTCTCATTGTCTATCCGAGTCTTCCTCTATCTTCTTGTCCAAGCTGTCCCCGAGCGGCTTACACGCTCGGGTCTTCTCCGTCCGGGCCACCTTGCAGTCCACACCTTGAGCCGCTTATGTTCCTGGGCCGTAGACTTTACGGCTCACCCTTGGGCCGGCTCACGAGCCATCAATGTGACCCGGAACCTTAATGGCGGGTCATATTGCGGGGTTATATCCCCAACAATATGCAATTTTTTACTTTCCACTGATATAGTTGATGACTTGCATGTGTAGGATGTGCTAGACTTGCTATAATTGATGAAATCTACCAACACTTAACTTTGCACCTTGTGTAGATTTTAAATTCCTGGTAGTAGTCTATTCACCCCCTCTAGACATACTCTTCTAGTGATCCTGCACCCATAAGATCAAATAAGACGAGGATTTTTTAGGCATCCTTAGGCATTGAGATAGGACACAATGGATGCTTGACTCGGAACTTGTGGACTGCCGCGATCGAGTCAGGACCTGGATTCTCTAGGGATGCTTGAATGCTCATCGCCCCAGACGCTTGGACGGTTTGGAAGCATCACAATGATATTGTCTTCAACGACGCTTCTCCATCGTCGGAGTTGTTCCTCGATTGAGTGACTAGGGAGGGACATAGCTGGAGGGCGGCCAGGCATCTCAGTAAGGACGGGCTCCTTCCAGCTAGGATTGTTAGTAGGGTAGAAGGAGAGTAGCCTGTTAGGAGGGATGGGTGCCCCGTGAGGTCGTGGATATGTGCCGGTTCTAAAACGGTGTTGTAGCCATCTTTGCTTTTTTTTTTTGCTCTCTTATGTTTATGATATGTCATGCTTTGATCGTATCTTTGAATATAAAGGGCAGAAAAAATTGATAGATAAGTGAGCCAAACTAGGTTAGGCTGCAAAACAGGGAAGACCTTCTTCTATCAAGCACAAACTCAGATCAAAACTATTAACAGACTGGGAGGAAAAGGCTAGAAACTGTTTGCAGCATGTTGTAACAAAACAAAACATTACCTGATTCGGAAAGCTAATTACGAACCCATACGTCCATATACTTGATTTAGTTTGCTTGGAGGAATCTTTAGGTTCTCGGATGAAAAGCATGCCCCGGTCAGCATCAAGACAGTGACAGGACATATACATCTACAGGGTTCTCTTTCGCTTCTTCAAGAAAGGGATCTCCGAGACGTCTGTTTCGATCAGTTATGCGTCGGCCTATCTCTGAAAATAATGCTACAACAGGAAGAAAAGCCACTACACTGCATCCCCTAGTGCTGCACGTTCAACTCAATGCGCTTTAAGACGTGGACTCAGCTATGAGATTAATAGAGATTAATCATTAATAGACATCCACGGAATCCAGAAAACCCAAGTTTTTTCTCTGAATGTCCCGTGCAAGTCATACCGTAAAATGAGCGTTCGAATGGAACAGACTTCATATCCAGTAGTAGTAGGGATTAAACATGAAGGACTTTCTGCTGACAAATGCTATCGTTTGGTACTACTGAAAATCGCAGGAGCTGGCTTGGATGAACTCTGGAAAATTTATTTATGTTCGGAGGAGGCCCATGCAGTTGTATCCGCTGTTTTTCAGCGGATTATATCGCATCGCAACTCAAACACCCACATCAGTCGGGGCATAATTCTGCATTTGGGAGGCAGCTACATATATATCCTAATAAGTTGAAATGAAGCTAAGAATCTGGAGTATATCGCGGATGTTCCTTCCAATATTTTCCCCTTCGAATTTCCCAATGGCAAATGCTTCACGGAGCCATGCCACACTGACACTGCCACGTAAAAAGTGCAGCAGAATTCCGTCCAAAGCAAGAAGCGACCTACAACATGTCGTCTGTCGTCGGTCCTTGCTCCACGGCACGGCAGTGCACGGCCGCCAGCGCAGCTCAGCCCAGCGCCGGCGGCTGCTTGAACGCGACGGTGGGCGCGATCCGGGAGCCCCTGCCGCGGTGCTCGGCGACGAGCTCGGCGGCGAACCACTCCAGCTTCTCCGCGTTGGTCTGCTCCCCGATCCGCCTCCCCTCGAAGAGCACCGACTCCACGTTGCGCTGCTTCATCGCCTCGTCGGCCGCCGCCAGCAACGCCTGCACGTTCGCCTGCGTCGGCTCGTACTCCCCGTCCGGCCCGCACGGCGGCATGCTCTCCCGTTTCGCCTGATCATGCCAGAGTTAATATCCATGGAAACAGTCGCGCAGGCAGGACATGCCATAAATGGCGGGCTGAGAATTTGCTTGCTCACCTGAATGCGCAGGTAATTGGACGAGTGGCATTGCCCGAAGGCGCGTGCAACGGCGTGGTCCACGAGGTCGGCGGCGCCATCGGCCGCGATGCGGGCGATGGGGCGGGCCCACTCCTTGGGGCCCCACCGGCGCATGCGCATGATGTCGGCGTCCGCGGTGGCCCCGGAGCCGCCGGCGCCGGAGCAGCCGCCGATGGAGAGGACGAGGAGGTCCTCGACGCCGCGCACGAACGGGAACTCGTGCTTGTTGTGCAGCACGTGCGTGATGGCGGCGGCGGCCGGGCTGCCCATGGTCGGCCCGCCGTCCACAGCGGCGCAGGAGGTCACGCCGTCCACCGACGCCACCTCGGCCGGCTCGAAGCGGCCGGGCTCCGACCAGGCCGCGCGGCCGACGTCGGAGAGGCGGAAGTCGTAGCTCTCGCTCTCCAGGGCGTCGGCGCGCGAGAACAGGAGCGGCGCGGACGACCTGAGGTCATAGCAGGAGATGAGCACGGGCTTGATGGTGTCCCGCAGGGTGAGCTCCTCGCCGAACGCGGCCTTCATGGCGACGCTCAGCGCTGCCGTGGGCGCGGCGAGCGGGCGCTTCTTGGCGCGGCAGAAGAGGGAGGTGGAGCCAGCGGGCCTGCGGAAGAGCCTGGGCGCGTGGTCCGCCACCAGGCGCCAGGTGTCCTCTGCGCGGAACAGCGGGGCGCCGCGCGAGTGGGTGGAGAAGAGCATCGCGGCGAAGACGCCGCCCGCGCCCGTGCCAGCGGCGAGGTCGAAGAAGTCGGCGACGCGCGCGTCGGGTCTCCCGGACGCGCGCTGGAGCGCGGCCTCGAGGTGCGCGAGCGCGCGGCCGGCGAGGAGCGCCCTCAGCCCGCCGCCGCCGCCGTCGACGCAGAGCACGCACACCTTCCCGCGCTGCGCCGCCTTCCCTGGGATCGGCATCGCCTCATGCGACGCCTGCGCCGGCGGCGGCGCCTTGGGCAGCCAGAGCTGATGCGGGTCCGTGTAGCCGAAGAGGAACTTGCTCTCGAGGATGGAAAAAATCTCGTAGTTGAGCTTGTCGGCGTCGGCGCCCCCGTGCTCCGCGTCCTCGTGCACCCTCTCCACCTGCATCTCCTCGGCCTCCTCCATGCCTGCCCTACCCTACTCTCCTCCTCCCGGTCAACAAATTCTCGGCGGAATCCCTCCCCTACGCGGAAAGGCAAACGAGAGGGGAAACAAAAACAGGATCTCGCGAGGATTCGCAACGATTGCGCGAAGACCCTGCTCGCTTTAATTCTTGTCTCTCGCTCTCTCCTTTGGCGTCGCCGCGGTTTGTTTACGGCGCCACGCTCGCTCGCTGGTGGCGCCTTTTGATTCTTGCGCGCTGCAGAGCACGCGAAGAAAGGAAGGAGCCCAAAGAGAAAGGTGCGCGAGTTATAGAGAGAGACCAAGCGCGAGAGGAAGAAGCAGAGGTCGTCGTCTTGTCTCTCTTCTCTTCGCCCTCTGCTGCACCGTAAACGATGGATAGAACGCTCCTGCCGGGCCACCGGCTGGACGCGCCTCACCTGGTCCACCGTCGAGGGGCTGTCTGCACCGTCCATTCCTCATTGATATTGGCGATACGTGCTGGGGCGCGTGCACCGGGTGCACCGATCCTGGCAACCTGGCATGGTAGCGCGGTCGTCAAACTGGTTATGGCTGGGTTCCAGGTTGAATAAACAAACGGACAAATAGGTACAGACGTGCCGCTCGTCCTACTCATTAATTAACCAGCGAACGAGGGGCGGAAAAGCGAAGGAGGTAGTGATTAATAAAACACTAATAAGAAATGGTTTCGGGGGCAGCGTAATGGGGAGCTAATCATGATTGTGGCCGCGCGGCCGCCTAGACCCGGTCCACGGCTGCGTGACATGCAACGGGACGGGAGGCGCGACCAGACCGGACAGAGGCGCAGCACTCGACCGCACCCGCACTTTGCTGTGTGGTGCTCGCTCAGAGAGCGGTACGGGAGGGAGGTCGCATTTCTTTCTCCTTTCCCTTTTATTTCTTTGCTGAGAACTGTCGGAGGCAGGCAGGCAGCAGTAGCAGTGGCATTCTGCAAAGACATGTCAGTCAGTCAGCGTGTATGCTTTGCTCGAGCGCAATGCTCCTAGCTGTAGGTTTTTCCTTTTCTTTTTACCGACTCGTAGAAAGGCTGCTGCGAGGCGAGGAATAGAGCTGCATGCCTACCTGTCGGGCATTGTGGTTAATTTGCGTGCAATTTGAGGGGCTTACTGCAAGAAAACTACGGGTGTCGCGTACGGTTCATGTGAGGAGGAGAAAACGAACTGCATGCACGTGACGGTGTACAAGACTGGGTCTACGCGGCGCCGCGTAGTCCAGACAGATGAGAAAAGGTGGTAGGATGGTGTCGTCGAACTACAGGGTCGAGTTGAGGCGCGCACGGCCCGTGAGCTCCAGAACCTTGATTAGGGCCAACGGGCTTCTTTCCTATGCGCCGGGTCTACTGGGCGGCGGTCAAAGGCGAGAGAGTGGCAGTGGTAGGGAGGACATTGGCCGGTGGCCTCGACCGCAGGGACATTCTAGCGCTAGCGCAGCAGATGGATGAACAGAGCACAGCAGAGCAGTGGCAACCATTGTTTTCCTACTCTGTTCGAGGACGAGAGAATCGGTCGTGTGAGCCGTCTCGGCCACGCCTCTTTCGGCCGTCAGCGCTGTGCTGGTGGCGTGCGTCTCTACTGTCTGCACCGGCTCACGTGTGCCACGACCAACCATTGGGAACGGGAGACTTCACACGCTCCCAGTGCCGTTGGGCGTTGGTCTTCTTGTTGCCCGCCGCCTCCTTGGCTCCTCTCCGTCTGGTCAATGGGCTATGGACAAAATCATCACGATTCTCGGGGAGGAAAACATCAGTTATTACGACCACTTGGCTGGGGTTTTTTAGTCACTTGGCTGAGTTTAGGAGACGTGCCGCCCGCATGCAAAAGCTAATACGCTCGAGATTTTTGAGAAGGAAGGTGTACCATGTATGCAGATTTCTTGATTTCAGTTAGAACGAAAATATTGATGTGCAAATCAACCTGTGTTTTATTTTCGAAACGGAGTCAAAAGCTTTGTCTCATCGATAAATTTAGAAGAGAATTGCTCAGTTAATTCATGAAAAACCGGGCGAAAATCGATACAAGCTGACCACAAACGAACAACTCACCAACACTATCATCACGCAAAGTACCCACAAACCACAACAACAACCCAATCTATGATGACGGGTTGAGAGACTGAAGATCAAACAGCCACATACATCTTTCCTATGGCGCCACTCTTCTTGTCTTTGCCCACCTTATCACATTTGTCCTTTACTTTCGTCCCTGTCAGCAGGCAAGCAATTGGCCTACCCAAACCAGGACTAGCAACCTCTACGTGGGCAAGTAAGTCACATAGCTCCTTCGCGAAGGGATCATCTGGAACAAGAGTAGGCGCCATCGGACCTGACTCAATGGTCACGTCACTCACAGGAATCACCTGCCCTAAGGTCACACGTGAGTGAGGGGCAACAACATCTCAAACTCTACGCTCTACGACACCAAGAGGTAGGCTGGCGGACGCCCGACAAGGCTCCTCGGGGGTAGGTAAGGGCACTAGGGCCACCTCCGAAGCCTGGAGAGAGCCCAACATGAGTTGCTCCTTCGACTAAGACGAAACAAGTTCCCCACGGATCACTTGCAGCTTAGGCATGATCTTCAGCACTGGTGACACAACCTCGACGGAGGCCGCACCCTTGAAATCCAGCAACACAGGGGACGTCGAACTGGACCCCGCACGCGGCGAGAAGCTACCAAAGAGCTCCACACTCGCCTCATCCACGAAGCCAACAACAAGCTCAACCATAGCAGCCGACGCAAGAGGGAGCTCTGGCAAGTGGACCAACCGGCCAACAACAACCTCCATTCTCTCCAAATATCCCCCGAGCAGAGTCGTCCATCCCTGAAGAGCAGTCATCATATCGCGAAGAGGTTGGACCACCTCCTCCAAACGAGACACGGTCAAAGCCCGCATCTCAGAGCACAACACTTCCATTTGAGAAGGAAGGAGAGGATCGAGGAATCCAAAATCAGCAGCAACACACTTGCTGGGATCCAATGCAACCGAAGGGGCAATAAACCGAGGCCCAAGAGCGTCGTTGCGGATGCGGATATCCAGGAGTCGAACGGTTGCACTGGCGAGGAGCTCGTCAGGGCGGCATGTCCCTGGGACGACACGAGGAAGCCAAAGGCGAGCGGGGACGGAGGTGAAGACCTTCCTCCAAAGGCTTGCGCGAGGGACAACCACGCTCACGATGGCCCGAGAGACCACATGCCACGCATCTGACAGGACCGCGACATCCAGCGACGAAATGCTCCGGCGCCAAGCAGCGGTAACAGAGGCCGAAGGCTCTCCATTTGAAGGCAAGGGAGCTAACAGACTCCATCATATGTGACAGTGCGGGCGCCAACTCCTGCCGTCGTCGATGCGGGCCCCCGCCTCCTCCCATCCGTGCTCCAAAGCCGCCTCAGGAGCAGTAGTAGCCTGAACACTCATCATGCTAGATCTGGCATTCAACGGCGTCATTGGGGTGAGCTCATCGTCATCGTCACTGCCACCATAGTCATCGATGAGGGCGGCCCATGACGTAGCCAAAGGCGACTGCGGGGGGCGCACAATGACGTCCCTGGCGAGGCCACAATGGCAGACCAAGGAGGCAGCGAGGCAGGATCCGGGTCGAGCGCGGGGAGGGCCCTGCGAGAGAGGACCCGAGCTCCTGGGCCACCTGGTCGACGACACGCTGAAGCCCGAAGGGAGGCCCGCCGAGCACGACGTGTTGGGAGACGTAGTAGTAAATCAAAAAAATTCCTACGATCACAAAGATCCATCTATGAAGAAACCAGCAACGAGTAAGGGGATGAGTGCATCATCATACCTTTGAAGATCGCTAAGCAGAAGCATTACAAGAATGCGGTTGGTGGAGTTGTACTCGCAGCGATTCAGATCGCGGTGGAATCCGATCTAAGCGCCGAACAACGGCGCCTCCGCGTTCAACACACTTGCAGCTCGGTGACATCTCCTACGCCTTGATCCAACAAGGAGGAAGGAGAGGTTGAGGGAGAGCTTCGGTAGCACGACGGCGTGGTCCGGTGGAGCTGCGTGGTACTCCGACAGAGCTTCGCTAAGCACTATGGAGGACGAGGAGAGGGAGGAGTAGGGTTGCGCGTGGGAGAGAGAACTCGTGTGTCTGGCAGCCCCAAAACCCTCCACTATATATAGGAGGAGGAGGAGGGAGGGCTGCACCCTAGGATTCCCACCCTAGGGTGGTGCGGCAGCCTCCAGATCCAATCTGGCCGGCGGCCACACAAGGAGAGGGGTGCGGCTGCCCTAGGGTGGGCCTTAGGGCCCATCTGCCCTAGGGTTTGCCCCCCTCCCACCTCAACTGCGCCTTGGGCCCATGTGGGGGGTGCACCAGTCCACCTAGGGGATGGTTCCCTCCCACTTATGGACCATGCAGCCCTCTGGGGCTGGTGGCCCCACTTGGTGGACCCCCGGAACCCTTCCGATGGTCCCGATACGTTACCGGTAATTCCCGAAACACTTTCGGTAACCAAAACCTCACTTCCTATATATGAATCTTTACCTTTGGACCATTCTAGAGCTCCTCGTGACGTCCGGGATCTCATCCGAGACTCTGAACAACCTTCGGTAACACGGTACACTATTTCCCTATAACCCTAGCGTCATCGAACCTTAAGTGTGTAGACCCTACGGGTTCGGGAGACACGTAGACATGACCGAGACACCTCTTCGGTCAATAACCAACAGCGGGATCTGGATACCCATGTTGGCTCCCACATGCTCCACGATGATCTCATCGGATAAACCACGATGCCAGGTATTCAATCAATCCCGTATACAATTCCCTTTGTCTACCGGTATGACACTTGCCCGAGATTCGATCGTCGCTATCCCTACATCTTGTTCAATCTCGTTACCGGCAAGTCTCTTTACTTGTTCCGTAACACATCATCCCGTGGCTAACTCCTTAGTCACATTGAGCTCATTATGATGATGTCTTACCGAGTGGGCCCAAAGATACCTCTCCGTCACACGGAGTGACAAATCCTAGTCTCGATTCGTGCCAACCCAATAGACACTTTTGGAGATACCCGTAGTGCACCTTTATAGCCACCCAGTTACGTTGTGACGTTTGGCACACCCAAAGCATTCCTATGGTATCCAGGAGTTGCACAATCTCATGGTCTAAGGAAACGATACTTGACATTGAAAAGCTTTAGCAGACGAACTACACGATCTTGTGCTATGCTTAGGATTGGGTCTTGTCCATCACATCATTCTCCTAATGATGTGATCCCGTTATCAACGACATCCAATGTCCATGGTCATGAAACCTTGACCATCTATTGATCAACGAGCTAGCCAACTAGAGGCTCACTAGGGACATGTTGTGGTCTATGTATTCACACATGCATTACGGTTTCCGGTTAACACAATTATAGCATGAACAATAGACAATTATCATGAACAAGGAAATACAATAATAACTATTTTATTATTGCCTCTAGGGCATATTTCCAACAGTCTCCCACTTGCACTAGAGTCAATAATCTAGTTACATTGTGATGAATCGAACACCCATAGCATCCTGGTGTTGATCATGTTTCGCTCGTGAGAGAGGTTTAGTCAATGGATCTGCGACATCCAGATCCGTATATCTTTACAAATATCTATATCTCCCTCCTGAATGTAATCACGGATGGAGTTGAAGCGGTGCTTGATGTGTCTTGTCTTCTTGTGAAACCTGGGCTCCTTGGCAAGGGCAATAGCTCCAATGTTGTCACAGAATAGAGTCATCGGGCCCAACACATTGGGAATTACTCCTAGGTCGGTGATGAACTCCTTCATCCAGACTCCTTCCTTTGCTGCTTCCGAAGCAGCTATGTACTCCGCTTCACATATAGATGCCGCCACGACGCTTTGCTTGCTGCTGCACCAGCTCACTGCCCCTCCGTTCAAAATATACACGTATCCGGTTTGCGACTTGGAGTCGTCCGGATCTGTGTCGAAGCTAGCGTCGATGTAACCCTTTACGACGAGCTCTTCAGCACCCCCATATACGAGAAACATGTCCTTTGTCCTTTTCAGGTACTTCAGGATATTCTTGACCGCTGTCCAGTGTTCCGCCCCGGGATCACTTTGGTACCTCCCTACCAAACTTATGGCAAGGTTCACACCAGGTCTGGTACACAACATGGCATACATAATAGAGCCTATGGCTGAAGCATAGGGGATGGCACTCATCTCTTCTCTATCCTTTGCCGTGGTCGGGCATTGATTCGTACTCAATCTCACACCCTGTAACACAGGCAAGAACCCCTTCTTGGATTGATCCATATTGAACTTCTTCAGTATCTTGTCAAGGTATGTGCTTTGTGAAAGACCTATGAGGCGTCTCGATCTATCTCTATAGATCTTGATGCCTAATATGTAAGCAGCTTCTTTAAGGTCCTTCATTGAAAAACACTTATTCAAGTAGGCCTTTATGCTTTACAAAAGTTCTATATCATTTCCCATTATCAGTATGTCATCCACATATAATACGAGAAATGCTACAGAGCTCCCACTCACTTTCTTGTAAATACAGGGTTCTCCATAAACCTGTATAAACCCAAACGCTTTAATCACTTCATTAAAGCGAATGTTCCAACTCCGAGATGCTTGCACCAGCCCATAGATGGAGCACCAGAGCTTGCATACTTTGTTAGCATCTTTAGGATCGATAAAACCTTCTGGCTGCATCATATACAGTTCTTCCTTAAGGAAGCCATTAAGGAATGTCGTTTTGACATCCATTTTCCAGATCTCATAATCAGAAAATGCGGCAATTGCTAACATGATTCGGATGGACTTCAACATCGCTACGGGTGAGAAAGTCTCATTAGGCAAGTCCACCAAAGTACATACTTTGTTCTCATACATGGATCCTATCTCGGATTTCATGGCTTCAAGCCATTTGTTGGAATCCGGGCCCGCCATCGCTTCTTCATTGTTCGAAGGTTCATCGTTGTCTAACAACATGATCTGCAGGACAGGGTTGCCATACCACTCTGGTGCGGAACGTGTCCTAGTGGACCTTCGACGTTCAATAGTAACTTGATCTGAAGTTTCATGTTAATCATCATTAACTTCCTCTCCAACCGGTGTAGGCTCCACGGAAACAACTTCCCATGCTGTGTGTAACATCCCAAAATTCCATTTTGGAATGTTATGAATATAGTTATGCATCTATCATCACCATTGCTTGATTGTATGTGTTAGTTGAAATGCCATTTCTGATTTTTCTGAAAGTCCTTTCTACTTTTCCCTATGTTGCTTCCCCTATTTGAAATTTTGGTTAAATGTTCAAAATAAGAGAGGAGTAACATGACACTCCACACCAGGGTCTAATTGGTGAATTATTTGAACAAAATAACCAGGGGTTATTTTGAAAATATTTGCAAAAAAGGATCTAAAAACAATTAGGCAATTTCTGAAAATAATATTTTTTTCAAAGTGTTCAAATGACAGAATAGAAATGTTCATTAAATATCATTTATTATTCTGTTAATTTTGATATATAATACCCCTATATTTAGAGACGATTTGAATGCTTTAAAAGCTTTTGAATGTCTCTGGTAAATTATTAAAAAGAAACGGTAACCGTTTCCGGTATTAAACGGGCCGGCCCACCGGCTTTAAAAGCCGAGACCGTTACCGGTCGGCCGACCGAGCGCAGTAACGTCCCCCTCTCTCTCTGACGCTGGACCCCACCCCCGACCGACCGTTGCTTCGAACGGTCGTCTTCTCCCTCCCCCGCGCACGCCGGACCCGACGCCGGTCGCTTTCCCCCCTCACCGGATCTCTCCCCTCTCTCCTCCCCGCACCCCCCCGAGCGCCTATATAAGAGCCCCACTGCCCCGCATCCATTCCCCCCGAGCCCCCTTCTCTCTCTCACCGAGACGCCGTCGATTGCTCGTCGGAGTTCCACCACCACCGGAAGTCGCCGTCGACCGTAGCCACCACCCCCGACCACCATTCGCCTCGCCGTCGCCACCAATCGTCTCCGGAGGACCGTCCCCGTCGCCCGGACCACTTCCCCTTCTTCCCCGACCACCGGAATACCTCGCCGACGCCGTCGCCGCTACCGGACTCGCCGGAGTACCCCGACGCCGGCAACCTCCTCCCTGTAAGCCCCCTCGACCGTCGGATCCCGAATCAACGTCCCAGATTAGAACAAACTTAAACCGAACCGGTATCTTCTCTCGATCGGTCGTCCGCTCTAATTCACCTACCGCACGCCCCCCCTTAGCCAATCGGATCACGCCACGTAGCCCCCTGACCGACGCAATTTTTTTTATTTTCTGTTTTGTTTTAATTAACAGAATGTTTTCCAATTTTGTTTTGCTTATATCTTTTAATCTATTTAGTGTTTTGAGTTGATTCTTTTTGCAATAGCTCACATTGTTCATGTAGTTTCACCCTGTACTTTTAAATTTCAAATTTGAACTATAAAATTTGAATTGAATCAAATTTGCTTAAAATCTTCAAATCTGAATAACTAGAGTTTAAAAATAGATTTTGATATGATTCTTTTTGCTGCTGTTTGGTATTAGGTAGGACTATCTACATGTTTAGTTTGAGGATTTTTAGGATGATTTTTAATAGTGGTTTAGCTATAAACAGAATCTGCTTATTATTATAATATAGTTTTATAAACTTAATTTTGATTAGTTTGATTTAGAATTTGGTTTTATTTGTTTATTAGGTTCTGTTAGTAAACATTTAGTGTTTTCACTTACTGTTAATAAAAATATAAATTTGCCTAGTTTAATTTCATTTAACATAGGAATCACAACTTCTTTTCAAATAGGCATAATTTGATTAAAACAACCAACTAGTAATAGTTTTGTTTTCAAATAAAGTTTTGTATAATTAATTCTGTTTTCTAAGACAAATTTATTTGTAAGTTATTTTCTGTAAGAACATGTTTTGTTAACAAATTAATAAGTTTAGTTTTCATTCCCCTTGTTAGTATAACCATAGTTGATTCATATACTGTTTATCAAAACCTTTTTATAAACTTTACTAAAGTTTTCCCAACAAACTTGAATTGATTTTTTTCCTTTGATAGTAAAATATTCTATTGTTTTCCTTGCTGTCAACAATTGTTTTGCTATTTCAAAATAGTTTTATTATGTAGTAGTGTTTTCATCATCTCCTTTGGAAAACAAAACTTTATGTGTTTTCTTACTTATGACTTGTGCATTGTTTGTTTCAATTGTTTACTAGTTCCTTGTTGTGTGTGTGTGTTAGCTACAATATTTTGATTGTATGCTTATTTGAGTGCATTGTTTGTTTCGTTAGATTATCCGGAGTGCGAAGCTTGTTACTTAGAGTCACTCACGTACGAAGATCATCAATCAGGCAAGTCACTTTGATCATGTTTTACCCATGTTTTATATGCATTAGTTCTACCATCTCCCCAGTTGCATGCAAGATAGGTTAGTTGGAAACTTGGTTACATTGTAGTAGTATCATGTGGTAGATACCCCTCTCAACCCCCTTTGACAACATTGGCCCCGGGAAACGTTGTTTTACTTTTGCTATGCTAATAGTAGACGGGGTTGGTTGTGTGATTCATGGGAGTTGAGAGAGTTAATAATTTCAAGACCTACATAATGAGCAAGATTTCAATACTCCAAGTTTTCAACATACCTCTGGGTGGATGATGGTTGAACGGCACCCTGGAGAAACCAGTGGTTAGCCTAGGTGATGCTGGAGATGGCCAGTATTCACGCGGAAAGGTCCACCCAGGCACAAAGAGATGGATGAATGCTTTAAAACCCAAGGCTTACCTGCACAGCCACAAGTCATTATGGGCTCTGGCTTGGTTGGATATCGTGGTGACCCTGGATAGGCGGTGCTACGAGAGGTAGAAGAACGGTAGGAAAGGATGGGCATCGTCAGAGTCGCAGGGAAACCCTTTGGAAGACCATGTTTTGGTCATCCGTTTCTCAAACACCCTGAAGTGCGAGAAATCAAACGGAGGCGACCAAATCTTGTGGGGAACGTGTGCAAAACTCTGCAGAGTACTTAAACCTAATCGATTAGCCGTGTCCACGGTCATGGACGACTTGAGCCAAAGGAATTGGAACTTCCGGAACTCTCAACACAAATAATATGATGATGTGGGTATTTAATAATTTTGGGTATGAGAATTGGTTGGTGGAACCATCTCATTAATCAACCAACTTAGTAATATTTTGCTTAACCCCCTTCGATGTAGGAAAAACTTGGCTTTACGCAAAACTTACACCACCACCTGCCATATAAGCATATAGACTAGCTGATTATTTTCACCCCTCTCTTGTGACTTTGCCAGCATATTCCATATGCTGACCTACACGGCTGCAACGTATCATGTTGCAGAGTATTTTTCCGACCAGGAGTGAGGACGCGTTCTATGCTCAGTGAGATGCCCTTGGAGTCAGATGGACTCATCTACCTTCGACGCTTCCGCAAGATTTAGATATTCTCATGAGTTGGCTTTTAGCCACTTTATTGTAATTTTTATTGTAATAAAGGACTCGATATGAGATTTCGATTAATATAATGCTGTGTGATTACCTTTGATATATACATTGATGTACCGTGTGTGTACCAGCATGATCTTGGGATGGTACGGAAACACCGGAGACTTGACCTTCCAGGTCGGGTCGCTACAGAAATGGTATCAGAGCACACGCTGACCGTAGGACGTAACCTCTAGGATTGGAAAGCCTTAGGATTGTTTCTCTTTGCCTTTAAATATCTTATACTCTCATCTATTCGTTTCTGACTCCTCTCCGATTATTTCAAAATTTATAGATGGCCACCTTCATCCCAGTGTTGATCACGGAGTTTTGCCAGCCTGACGCAACGATGCCCTTTGGTAAGGAGCTGATGAGGATCGTCAAGGACATAAGGATTGCTTTGCCGAGCATCACCGGGATTCCTATCATGTCATTTCCCCAAGATGGACGCTACAGGATCGAGGTGCATATTCCAGGGAAGACCTTTGGGAATCGGAAGGAACCCATAGATCTCAAGTTCGTGGCACCCAGTTGGATACTTGGGAGAGACATGGCCATTCATCGTGCCCTTGGACGTATTCAGGAGGAATACAGAGGTGGAACCATTTCACCAGGACTCAGCATGGTTTGCCGCAGAGATGCCCATGGCAACATCATCACCAATCCCACTGCAGACACCACCATCTCCTATATCCAGACCTTGGAGACTCACATCAGGACTCTGGAGCTTCGAGTTCGTGCTGACACGAAGACTATCAAGAATCTGATGAATCGCGAGCTGGACCTTGAAGCTGATCTGCGAGAGGCCAACTATGAACACGAGCATGAAGTGAAGGACTTCCTAGAGAGGATTGATGAGCAGAATGCACGCATCGCCACTCTGGAGGAGCATCTAGACATGGGAGAAAACCTTCACCCCGAAGGAGACATGGCACCCTTCATCAGCGACGATGAAGACTATGAGGAAAGCACCACCGGAGGACCTACGACTATGCACTTTTGAGGAGAACATTAGTTATGCCCTCCATGTATCTTTTATTCGTTAAAGCGTAGGTCGATGCTTAGTTGTCTGAGATTGTATTCCCGATGTTTGACATTGATTGAATAAATGAATGAGTGTTTGGTGTGATATGTTTGTTGCATTGCATATGGGTAGTGAATTTCTTTTAGACCCTTGTTCTATTCTAATTCTCACCCCTCTGAAAACAGCGAGATGCCTCCACGACGTGAGACCGATTTCACTTTTCCGCCGGAACTCACTCAACTCCTTCAGCAACAGAATGCACTGATGCAACTATTGATTCAGAATCAGACCAACAATCAGAACAACAATAATCATCACCATCCACCCCAGACTGACAATCTCACCCGTTTTCTGAGATTGAATCCTCCAACTTTCTCCAGCAGTACTGAGCCCATTGTGGCAGATGACTGGCTCCGTAAGATGGAGAGAGAACTTGTCACCGCTGGATGCACTGATGCTGAGAAAGTGCGATTTGCCGCACATCAATTGGAAGGACCAGCAGCATCATGGTGGGAGAACTACACCACCACTTATCCTATTGCAGATGTGACTTGGGAGCAGTTTAAGCTTGCTTTCCGCACCGCTCATGTTTCAGCTGGAGCCATGAGTCTAAAGAAGCGCGAGTTTCGCAACTTGCGCCAGGGTAATCGCTCTGTGGCCCAATATGTGGAAGAGTTCAACATGTTGGCCCGTTATGCCCCAGGAGATGTGGCCGATGATGCGGCCAAGCAAGAAAAGTTTCTGGAAGGACTCAACGACGAGTTGAGCATACAGCTGGTAGTGGCTACTTTCAACAACTACCAAGAGCTGGTGGATAAGGCTCTTATTTTGGAAGGTAAACAACAGCAGATAGAGAACCGCAAGCGGAAGTACACTCAGGGGAAGTTCAACTCTGGAGCTCATCAGAAGCCTCGTTACTCCCCATACTCAGGGAATACCGGATCAGGAAACAGTAAGTTTGGAAAGCACACTCATACTGTGCATAACCATGGAGGCCACCATCATGGAGGAAATGGGAACAACCGTCTCAACCATGGTAACTTCAAGACTGACAATGGGAATGGGAGCAACAACCAGCACCGTCAAGTTCCTGCTCAGAAGGATCTGAGTCACATTACCTGTTTCAAGTGCCAGAAGACAGGGCACTATGCTACTGAGTGTCCCCAGAGCAAGCAAGGCAATGGAAACGGCACTAACAACGGCAACTCCGCAGCCAAGAAGCCCAATCCGTTTCCCCGTGCTCAAGTGAATCACATCGATGTGGAAGAAGTCTATGACCAGCCCGAGACTGTGGTTGGTAAGTTTTTATTGCATTCACGTCCTGTTACAGTACTTTTTGATTCGGGTGCAACTCATTCATTCATATCAAGGGTAGTTGTGGATAAGTATGGTTTGCCCACCAAAACCCTTAGTCAGCCCATTAAGGTTAGTTCTCCAGGAGGTATGATGATGGCAGGGATAGGATGCCATGCCTTGAAACTCAATATAGGGAACCATGTTTTTCCCACCGACCTCATCGTCTTAGAGTCACAAGGATTGGATGTAATCCTAGGCATGGATTGGATGACCAAGTATGAAGGAAATCTTGATTGCCCTAGCAAGACTGTTTCACTCACCACCCCGGAGAACAAGAGGATTAAGTATGTATCCCGACGCACACGTATGAGTGCTCGGTTAAATTCTCTCACAGGAGTTGTTCAGGAAGAAGTACCTGTGGTAAAAGATTTTCCAGATGTATTTCCGGAAGAATTACCAGGAATGCCACCAGATAGGGAAATTGAGTTCCTAATAGAGCTACAGCCAGGGACAGCCCCAATTTCCAAGAGACCCTATCGGATGCCCGCAAATGATCTGTTGGAAATCAAGAAGCAAATCAAGGAGTTATTGGACAAGGGGTATATTCGCCCAAGTTCTTCACCTTGGGGAGCCCCAGTACTTTTGGTGGAGAAGAAGGATAAATCTTTGAGAATGGTAGTGGACTATCGTGCCTTGAACGAGGTGACTATCAAGAACAAGTACCCTCTACCGATGATTAATGATTTGTTTGATCAGCTCGTAGGAGCCAAAGTATTCTCCAAGATCGATCTTCGATCAGGGTATCACCAGTTGAAGATTCGTGAACAAGATATACCCAAAACAGCTTTCACCACGAGGTATGGCTTGTATGAGTATACGGTCATGTCTTTTGGATTGACTAATGCTCCTGCCTACTTCATGAATTTGATGAACAAAGTATTCATGGAATACCTAGACAAGTTTGTTGTGGTGTTCATCGATGACATTCTAATATTCTCCAAGAATGAGGAAGAGCATAAGGAACATTTGCGTTTAGTTCTGGAAAAGCTAAGAGAGCATCAGTTATATGCCAAGTTCAGTAAATGTGAATTTTGGTTGACGGAAGTCAGATTCCTTGGACATGTTATTTCCGGAGATGGAATAGCAGTGGACCCCGCTAAGGTTGAAGCCGTCACCAAGTGGAAGTCACCCACCTCAGTTAAGGAGATTCGCAGTTTCCTCGGACTTGCCGGTTATTACCGGAGGTTCATTGAGAATTTCTCAAAGATTGCCAAGCCCATGACAGAGTTGTTGAAGAAAGAATCCAAGTATGTTTGGACTGTGGAATGTGAAGCCAGTTTCCAAGAGTTGAAGGAACGTTTGGTCACAGCCCCAGTATTGATCTTGCCCGATAATCGGAAGGATTTCCAAGTTTATTGTGATGCTTCACGTCAAGGACTTGGAGGAGTACTTATGCAGGATGGAAAAGTTGTAGCCTATGCTTCCAGACAACTACGACCTCATGAGTTGAATTATGCCACTCATGATTTGGAACTAGCAGCCGTAGTGCACGCACTCAAGACTTGGAGACATTTCCTTATCGGAAATAGTTGTGATGTTTACACCGACCATAAGAGCCTGAAGTATATCTTCACGCAGAAAGAGTTGAACCTCAGACAGAGACGATGGTTAGAGTTAATCAAGGACTATGACATGAGATTACACTACCATCCAGGTAAGGCTAATGTTGTAGCCGATGCCTTGAGTCGGAAAACTTATGTGAACACACTCACAGCTGGAGGATTACCTCAAGAGTTAGTCGATGATCTCAGAGAGCTCAAGCTAGAGATAGTTCCAAGAGGATATGTTGCTACACTGGAAATTCAGTCCACCTTGACCGAAAGAATTCGAGAAGCCCAGAAATCGGACAAGGAGATAGCTGAGATTAAACAGAGAATGAAAGATGGTAAAGCTAAAGGTTTTCGTGAGGATGAACACGGAACTTTGTGGTTTGAGAACCGAATCTATGTGCCCAATGAACCAGAGCTCAGGAAGTTGATACTTCAGGAAGCCCACGATTCACCTTACTCGATACACCCAGGCAACACCAAGATGTATCTGGATTTAAAGGAAAGTTATTGGTGGACAGGTATGAAGAAAGATATTGCAGAGCATGTTGCGATATGTGATGTTTGTCAGCGAGTAAAGGCAGAACATCAGAAACCAGCAGGGTTACTCCAACCTTTGCCGATACCCGAGTGGAAATGGGAAAAGCTTGGTATGGATTTCATCACAGGATTTCCCAAGACCCGTTCAGGTTATGATTCCATCTGGGTAGTGGTTGATCGCTTGACCAAGGTAGCTCATTTCATTCCAGTGAAAACCACCTATACCAGTGCTAAGCTAGCCAAGATATATATGACCAGGATTGTATGTCTGCATGGAGTTCCGAGGAGTATCGTGTCAGATAGAGGAACACAATTTACCTCAAAGTTTTGGCATCAGTTACATGAAACTTTGGGTACAAGGCTAGAGTTTAGTACAGCTTTTCATCCGCAGACAGATGGACAGACTGAGAGAGTCAACCAGATTCTAGAAGACATGTTGAGAGCTTGTGCGCTAGATTATGGATCTAGTTGGGATGATAACTTGCCTTACGCAGAATTCTCATACAACAACAGTTATCAAACCAGTCTAAAGATGGCCCCTTTCGAAGCTTTATACGGAAGGAGGTGCAGAACACCACTGACGTGGGATGGTGTTGGAGACCGACAACTTTTTGGTCCCGACCTTATTCAAGATTCGGAAGAGAAAGTCAGGTTGATTCGTGACAGACTCAAGATAGCTCAGTCTCGACAGAAGAGTTATGCTGACAGCAAGCGCAAAGAAGTGACATATGAAGTGGGAGACAGAGCATATCTTCGTGTATCCCCGCTTCGAGGAACCAAGAGATTTGGTGTTAAAGGAAAATTAGCACCCAGATTCATAGGCCCCTACAAAATTCTTGAATGTAGAGGTGAAGTTGCATACAAACTGGAATTGCCAGAAGGATTATCCGAAGTTCATAATGTGTTCCATGTGTCCCAGCTGAAGAAATGTCATGCTGAGATGGCTGACATCCCTTTGCGAGACACCGTGCCCCTAGAGGCCATACAGCTTGAAAGTGATCTGACTTATGAGGAGAAGCCTGTCAAGATCCTCGAGACATCCAACAGAGTTACCCGCAGCAAGATTATCAAGTTCTGCAAAGTTTTGTGGAGTCACCATACTGAGGAAGAAGCCACCTGGGAACGCGAAGAAGATCTTCGTAGAGACCATCCGCACCTATTTTCTAGCCAACCCGAATCTCGAGGGCGAGATTCATCTTAAGGTGGGTAGGTTTGTAACATCCCAAAATTCCATTTTGGAATGTTATGAATATAGTTATGCATCTATCATCACCATTGCTTGATTGTATGTGTTAGTTGAAATGCCATTTCTGATTTTTCTGAAAGTCCTTTCTACTTTTCCCTATGTTGCTTCCCCTATTTGAAATTTTGGTTAAATGTTCAAAATAAGAGAGGAGTAACATGACACTCCACACCAGGGTCTAATTGGTGAATTATTTGAACAAAATAACCAGGGGTTATTTTGAAAATATTTGCAAAAAAGGATCTAAAAACAATTAGGCAATTTCTGAAAATAATATTTTTTTCAAAGTGTTCAAATGACAGAATAGAAATGTTCATTAAATATCATTTATTATTCTGTTAATTTTGATATATAATACCCCTATATTTAGAGACGATTTGAATGCTTTAAAAGCTTTTGAATGTCTCTGGTAAATTATTAAAAAGAAACGGTAACCGTTTCCGGTATTAAACGGGCCGGCCCACCGGCTTTAAAAGCCGAGACCGTTACCGGTCGGCCGACCGAGCGCAGTAACGTCCCCCTCTCTCTCTGACGCTGGACCCCACCCCCGATCGACCGTTGCTTCGAACGGTCGTCTTCTCCCTCCCCCGCGCACGCCGGACCCGACGCCGGTCGCTTTCCCCCCTCACCGGATCTCTCCCCTCTCTCCTCCCCGCACTCCCCGAGCGCCTATATAAGAGCCCCACTGCCCCGCATCCATTCCCCCCGAGCCCCCTTCTCTCTCTCACCGAGACGCCGTCGATTGCTCGTCGGAGTTCCACCACCACCGGAAGTCGCCGTCGACCGTAGCCACCACCCCCGACCACCATTCGCCTCGCCGTCGCCACCAATCGTCTCCGGAGGACCGTCCCCGTTGCCCGGACCACTTCCCCTTCTTCCCCGACCACGGAATACCTCGCCGACGCCGTCGCCGCTACCGGACTCGCCGGAGTACCCCGACGCCGGCAACCTCCTCCCTGTAAGCCCCCTCGACCGTCGGATCCCGAATCAACGTCCCAGATTAGAACAAACTTAAACCGAACCGGTATCTTCTCTCGATCGGTCGTCCGCTCTAATTCACCTACCGCACGCCCCCCCTTAGCCAATCGGATCACGCCACGTAGCCCCCTGACCGACGCAATTTTTTTTATTTTCTGTTTTGTTTTAATTAACAGAATGTTTTCCAATTTTGTTTTGCTTATATCTTTTAATCTATTTAGTGTTTTGAGTTGATTCTTTTTGCAATAGCTCACATTGTTCATGTAGTTTCACCCTGTACTTTTAAATTTCAAATTTGAACTATAAAATTTGAATTGAATCAAATTTGCTTAAAATCTTCAAATCTGAATAACTAGAGTTTAAAAATAGATTTTGATATGATTCTTTTTGCTGCTGTTTGGTATTAGGTAGGACTATCTACATGTTTAGTTTGAGGATTTTTAGGATGATTTTTAATAGTGGTTTAGCTATAAACAGAATCTTCTTATTATTATAATATAGTTTTATAAACTTAATTTTGATTAGTTTGATTTAGAATTTGGTTTTATTTGTTTATTAGGTTATGTTAGTAAACATTTAGTGTTTTCACTTACTGTTAATAAAAATATAAATTTGCCTAGTTTAATTTCATTTAACATAGGAATCACAACTTCTTTTCAAATAGGCATAATTTGATTAAAACAACCAACTAGTAATAGTTTTGTTTTCAAATAAAGTTTTGTATAATTAATTCTGTTTTCTAAGACAAATTTATTTGTAAGTTATTTTCTGTAAGAACATGTTTTGTTAACAAATTAATAAGTTTAGTTTTCATTCCCCTTGTTAGTATAACCATAGTTGATTCATATACTGTTTATCAAAACCTTTTTATAAACTTTACTAAAGTTTTCCCAACAAACTTGAATTGATTTTTTTCCTTTGATAGTAAAATATTCTATTGTTTTCCTTGCTGTCAACAATTGTTTTGCTATTTCAAAATAGTTTTATTATGTAGTAGTGTTTTCATCATCTCCTTTGGAAAACAAAACTTTATGTGTTTTCTTACTTATGACTTGTGCATTGTTTGTTTCAATTGTTTACTAGTTCCTTGTTGTGTGTGTGTGTTAGCTACAATATTTTGATTGTATGCTTATTTGAGTGCATTGTTTGTTTCGTTAGATTATCCGGAGTGCGAAGCTTGTTACTTAGAGTCACTCACGTACGAAGATCATCAATCAGGCAAGTCACTTTGATCATGTTTTACCCATGTTTTATATGCATTAGTTCTACCATCTCCCCAGTTGCATGCAAGATAGGTTAGTTGGAAACTTGGTTACATTGTAGTAGTATCATGTGGTAGATACCCCTCTCAACCCCCTTTGACAACATTGGCCCCGGGAAACGTTGTTTTACTTTTGCTATGCTAATAGTAGACGGGGTTGGTTGTGTGATTCATGGGAGTTGAGAGAGTTAATAATTTCAAGACCTACATAATGAGCAAGATTTCAATACTCCAAGTTTTCAACATACCTCTGGGTGGATGATGGTTGAACGGCACCCTGGAGAAACCAGTGGTTAGCCTAGGTGATGCTGGAGATGGCCAGTATTCACGCGGAAAGGTCCACCCAGGCACAAAGAGATGGATGGATGCTTTAAAACCCAAGGCTTACCTGCACAGCCACAAGTCATTATGGGCTCTGGCTTGGTTGGATATCGTGGTGACCCTGGACAGGCGGTGCTACGAGAGGTAGAAGAACGGTAGGAAAGGATGGGCATCGTCAGAGTCGCAGGGAAACCCTTTGGAAGACCATGTTTTGGTCATCCGTTTCTCAAACACCCTGAAGTGCGAGAAATCAAACGGAGGCGACCAAATCTTGTGGGGAACGTGTGCAAAACTCTGCAGAGTACTTAAACCTAATCGATTAGCCGTGTCCACGGTCATGGACGACTTGAGCCAAAGGAATTGGAACTTCCGGAACTCTCAACACAAATAATATGATGATGTGGGTATTTAATAATTTTGGGTATGAGAATTGGTTGGTGGAACCATCTCATTAATCAACCAACTTAGTAATATTTTGCTTAACCCCCTTCGATGTAGGAAAAACTTGGCTTTACGCAAAACTTACACCACCACCTGCCATATAAGCATATAGACTAGCTGATTATTTTCACCCCTCTCTTGTGACTTTGCCGGCATATTCCATATGCTGACCTACACGGCTGCAACGTATCATGTTGCAGAGTATTTTTCCGACCAGGAGTGAGGACGCGTTCTATGCTCAGTGAGATGCCCTTGGAGTCAGATGGACTCATCTACCTTCGACGCTTCCGCAAGATTTAGATATTCTCATGAGTTGGCTTTTAGCCACTTTATTGTAATTTTTATTGTAATAAAGGACTCGATATGAGATTTCGATTAATATAATGCTGTGTGATTACCTTTGATATATACATTGATGTACCGTGTGTGTACCAGCATGATCTTGGGATGGTATGGAAACACCGGAGACTTGACCTTCCAGGTCGGGTCGCTACACTGTGCTACTCTCCGGTTCGAGTGGAGGTACGATTACCTCATCAAGTCCTATTTTCCTCCCACTTACTTCTTTCGAGAGAAACTCTTTATCGAGAAAGGATCCATTCTTGGCAACAAAGACTTTGCCTTCGGATCTGAGGTAGAAGGTATACCCAATAGTTTCTTTGGGATATCCTATGAAGACGCATTTTTCCGCTTTGGGTTCGAGCTTCTCAGGTTGAAGTTTCTTCACATAAGCATCGCATCCCCAAACTTTTAGAAATGACAGCTTAGGTTTCTTTCCAAACCATAATTCATACGGTATCGTCTCAATGGACTTTGACGGTGCCCTATTTAAAGTGAATGCGATAGTCTCTAATGCATATCCCCAAAATTATAGCGGTAAGTCGGTAGGAGACATCGTAGATCGCACCATATCCAATAGAGTGCAATTATGATGGTTAGACACACCATTTCGCTGAGGTGTGCCAGGCGGCGTGAGTTGTGAAACAATTCCAAATTTCCTTTGGTGCGTGCCAAACTCGTGACTTCAATATTTTCCGCCACAATCAGATCGTAGGCACTTTATTTTCCTGTCACGTTGATTGTCTACCTCACTCTGAAAATCCTTGAACCTTTCAAAGGTTTCAGACTTGTGTTTCATTAAGTAGACATACCCATATTTTCTCAAGTCATCAGTGAGGGTAAGAACATAACAGTAGCCACCGCGAGCCTCAATGCTCATTGGACCGCATACATCGGTATGTATTATCTCTAACAAGTTACTTGCTCGCTCCATTGTTCCGGAGAACGGAGTCTTGGTCATCTTGCCCATGAGGCATGGTTCGCACGTGTCAAATGATTCGAAATCAAGAGACTCCAAAAGTCCATCAGCATGGAGCTCCTTCATGCGTTTGACACCAATATGACCAAGGCGGCAGTGCCACATGTAAGTCGGACTATCGTTATCAACCATACACTTTTTGGTACTCACACTATGAACATGCGGAACATCACGTTCGAGATTCATCAAAAATAAAACATTGACCAGCGGGGTATGACCATAAAACATTTCTCTCATATAAATAGAACAACCATTATTCTCGGATTTAAATGAGTAGCCATCTCGAATCAAATGAGATCCAGATACAATGTTCATGCTCAAAGCTGGTACTAAATAACAATTATTGAGGTTTAAAACTAATCCCAAAGGTAGATGTAGAGGTAGCGTGCCGATGGCGATCACATCAACCTCGGAACCACTCCCGACGTGTATCGTCACCTCGTCCTTCGCCAGCCTCCGCTTATTCCGCAGCTCCTACTTGGAGTTACAAATGTGAGCAACTGCGCTAGTATCAAATACCCAGGAGCTACTACGAGCGCTGGTAAGGTACACATCAATAACAAGTATATCACATATACCATTAATGTTGCCGGCCTTCTTATCCGCCAAGTACTTGGGGCAGTTCCGCTTCTAGTGACCGGTACCCTTGCAATAAAAGCACTCATTCTCAGGCTTGGGTCCATTCTTGTTCTTCTTCCCAGCAACTTGCTTAACGGGCACGGCAACATCTTTGCCATCCTTCTTGAAGTTCTTCTTACCCTTGCCTTTCTCGAAACTAGTGGTCTTATTCACCATCAACACTTGATGCTCCTTTTTGATCTCGACCTCCGCTGATTTCAGCATCGAGTACAACTCAGGAATGGACTTCTCCATACCCTGCATGTTGTAGTTCATCACGAAGCTCTTGTAGCTCGGTGGGAGCGACTGGAGGATTCTGTCAATAACCGAGTCATCCGGGAGATTAACTCCCAGCTGAGTCAAGCGGTTGTGTAACCCAAACATTTTGAGTATGTGCTCAGTGATAGAACTATTCTCCTCCATCTTACAGTTGAAGAACTTGTCGGAGACGTCATATCTCTCGACCCAGGCATGAGATTGGAAAACCTGTTTCAGCTCTTGGAACATCTCATATGCTCCGTGTTGCTCAAAACGCTTTTGGAGCCCCGGTTCTAAACTGTAAAGCATGCCGCACTGAACAAGGGAGTAATCATCACAGCGCGACTGCCAAGCGTTCATAACGTCTTGGTCCGCTGGGAAAATGGATGCGTCACCTAGCGGTGCATGAAGGACACACAATCTTTTGGAAGCTATGAGGATAATTCTCAAACCACGGACCCAGTCCACATAGTTGCTTCCATCATCTTTTAGCTTGGTTTTCTCTAGGAACGCGTTGAAATTGAGGGTGACATTCACGTTGGCCATTGGATCTACAATATAGATTGTAAACACAATTTTTAGACTAAGTTCATGATAATTAAGTTCATATAATCAAATTATTTAATGAACTCCCACTTAGATAGACATCTCTCTAGTCATCCAAGTGATACATGATCCATGTCAACTAGCCCGTGTCCGATCATCATGTGAGACGGACTGGTCATCCATGGTGAACATCTCCATATTGATCGTATCTTCTATACGACTCATGTTCGACCTTTCGGTCTTCCGTGTTCTGAGGCCATGTCTGCACATGCTAGGCTCGTCAAGTCAACCTAAGTGTTTCGCGTGTGTAAATCTGGCTTACACCCGTTGTATGCGAACGTTAGAACCTATCACACCCGATCATCACGTGGTGCTTCGGAACAACGATCATTAGCAACGGTGCACAGTTAGGGTGAACACATTTATTGAAATTTTATTGAGAGATCATCTTATTTACTACCGTCATTCTAAGAAAATAATATGTAAACATGATAAACATAACATGCAATCAATATAGTGACATGATATGGCCAATATCATCTTGCTCCTTTGAACTCCATCTTCGAGGCACCATGATCATCACTGTCACCGGCACGACACCATGATCTCCATCATCATGTCTTCATGAAGTTGTCTTGCCAGCTATTACTTCTACTACTATGGCTAACGATTAGCAATAAAGTAAAGTAATTACATGGCGTTTATGATTGACACGCAGGTCATACAATAAAATAAGTCAACTCCTATGGCTCCTGCCAGTTGTCATACTCATCGACATAAGTCGTAAATCCTATTACAAGAACATGATCAATATCATACATCACAATGCATCACATCGCATCCTTTAGCCATATCACATCACAAGGCATATGTTGCAAAAACAAGTTAGACGTCCTCTAATTTGTAGTTGCAAGTTTTTACGTGGCTGCTATAGGTTTCTAGCAAGAACGTTTCTTACCTACGCCAAATCCACAACGTGATATGCCAATTGCTATTTACCCTTCATAAGGACCCTTTTCATTGAATCCAATCCAACTAAGGTGGGAGAGACAGACACCCGCTAGCCACCTTATGCAACAAGTGCATGTCAGGCGGTGGAACCGGTCTCACGTAAGCGTACGTGTAAAGTTGGTCCGGGCCGTTCATCCCACAATACCGCCGAATCAAGATAAGACTTGTGGTGGTAAGCAAATTAACAAGATCGACGCCCACAACAACTTTGTGTTCTACTCGTGCATAGATTCTACGCATAGACCTAGCTCTGATACCACTGTTGGGAGACGTAGTAGTAAATCAAAAAAATTCCTACGATCACCAAGATCCATCTATGGAGAAACCAGCAACGAGTAAGGGGATGAGTGCATCTTCATACCTTTGAAGATCGCTAAGTGGAAGCGTTATAAGAACGCGGTTGGTGGAGTCATACTCGCAACGATTCAGATCGCGGTGGAATCCGATCTAAGCGCCGAACAACGGCGCCTCCGCGTTCAACACATGTGCAGCCCGGTGACGTCTCCTACACCTTGATCCAGCAAGGAGGAAGGAGAGGTTGAGGGAGAGCTCTGGCAGCACGATGGCGTGTTGACGGTGGAGTTGCGTGGTACTCCGACAGAGCTTTGGTAAGCACTACGGAGGACGAGGAGAGGGAGGAGTAGGGCTGCGCCGTGGGGGAAAGAACTCGTGTGTCTGGCAGCCCCAAAACCCTCCACTATATATAGGAGGAGGAGGAGGGAGGGCTGCACCCTAGAGTTCCAACCCTAGGGTGGTGTGGCAGCCTCCAGATCCAATCTGGCCGGCGGTCACAGAGGGAGAGGGGTGCGACTGCCCCTAGGGTGGGCCTTAGGGCCCATCTGCCCTAGGGTTTGCCCCCTCCCACCTTAGCTGCGCCTTGGGCACTTGTGGGGGGCGCACGAACCCACCTAGGGGCTGGTTCCCTCCCACTTGCGGCCCATGCAGCCCTTTGGGGCTGGTGGCCCCACTTGGTGGACCCTCGAAACCCTTCCGGTGGTCCCGATACGTTACCGGTAATTCCCAAAATACTTCCGGTGACCAAAAACTCACTTCCTATATATGAATCTTTACCTCTGGACCATTCCAGAGCTTCTCGTGACGTGCGGGATCTCATCCGGGACTCCGAACAACCTTCGGTAACCACATACACTATTTCCCTATAAACCTAGCGTCATCGAACCTTAAGTGTGTAGACCCTACGGGTTCGGGAGACACGTAGACATGACCGAGACACCTCTCCGGTCAATAACCAACAGCGGGATCTGGATACCCATGTTGGCTCCCACATGCTCCACGATGATCTCATCGGATGAACCACGATGTTGGGGATTCAACCAATCCCGTATACAATTCCCTTTGTCTACCGGTATGACACTTGCCCGAGATTCGATCGTCGGTATCCCTATACCTTGTTCAATCTCGTTAGCGGCAAGTCTCTTTACTCATTCCGTAACACATCATCCCGTGGCTAACTCCTTAGTCACATTGAGCTCATTATGATGATGTCTTACCGAGTGGGCCCAGAGATACCTCTCCGTCACACGGAGTGACAAATCCCAGTCTCGATTCATGCCAACCCAACAGACACTTTCGAAGATACCCGTAGTGCACCTTTATAGCCACCCAGTTACGTTGTGATGTTTGGCACACCCAAAGTATTCCTACGGTATCCGGGAGTTGCACAATCTCATGGTCTATGGAAATGATACTTGACATTAGAAAAGCTTTAGGAGATGAACTACACGATCTTGTGCTATGCTTAGGATTGGGTCTTGTCCATCACATCATTCTCCTAATGATGTGATCCCGTTATCAACGACATCCATTGTCCATGGTCATGAAACCGTGACCATCTATTGATCAACGAGCTAGCCAACTAGAGGCTCACTAGGGACATGTTGTGGTCTATGTATTCACACATGCATTACGGGTGGCGGGCGACGGAGCTGCCGTCACAGGCAGGGGCGGCGTCGGGCGCGACCCAGTCGACCCCCATGGTCGGGCCCCTCCGCGCATGACGGGCTGCTCGTGCACGACGAGGATGAAACTGGGACGGGCGCGAGTGGACGGGGCAGGGCTTCCGGATCCGAGGTCGCCTGAGGCAGTCGCCCGTTGCGAGCGTGTTCATATCGCGGCTGCTTGCTTGGCCTACTATAGCTCGACGCAACCCGTGGTTGGATGCTTAAGAGGACATCGGTATCCTCTGACCATGAGGGTTTAACTCCCAGAATATTGATGCTTGCATTTTTCTGGATTTATTCCAGGCCTTTCAGCGATGTGTGTTTAGTGGAAGAAGACATTCTCATCGACTACGAAGGTGTCTGTGACGAGTTCATCAATCTCAAGATGATGTGGCCGCTCAGTCTTTCGGAGGTGCTCATAGGGGTAGGGTGTGCGTGTGTGTTCATAGGGGTGAGTGTATGCTCATGTATGTGTACTATGTTAAAATAAAACACTAGCATTAGGGCATCTCCAAGGACTACCCAGAAATTCCCTCTGGTATCCATCGGCGGACACTTATGTGGGAGTTGCTCGCTCAACACTGTCTGCATACATTCCAAACACTTTTTCAACAAAACGAATGAGGATTTCATACAAACACAACGGATTTCACATGAACCGGATGAAATTCATTAGATATTAGGCATATTTTAATTAAAATAGGTAAAACTATGTGTAGGTCCAGCCGTGCGGAGCTCCATCCCACGACATGGCTACACTACACTTGTCTACGACCGACTGCGACGGGTCCCTTTGTTTTTCCCATGTCCGGCAGCCCGCTCATCAGACTACGGAAGCCTTGGAGGTGTGTTTCTCCTCCTTTCACTATCTCCGGCTACATCGCTCGCCGGAGTGGCAAAGGGGGTGCTTCAACCGAAGAGGGAGAGTTGCAACTGCTTTTGTGAAGCGCGGATACATACTTGTTTTGGGGCGGGGACGGTGTTGGGAGACGTAGTAGTAAATCAAAAAAAAATCCTACGATCACCAAGATCCATCTATGGAAAAACCAGCAAAGAGTAAGGAGAGAGTGCATCTTCATACCTTTGAAGATCGCAAAGCGGAAGTGTTACTAGAACGCGGTTGGTGGAGTCGTACTCGCAGCGATTCACATCACGGTGGAATCCGATCTGAGCGTTGAACAATGGCGCCTCTGTGTTCAACACATGTGTAGCCCGGTGACATCTCTTATGCTCTGATCCAGCAAGGAGGAAGGAGAGGTTGAGGGAGAGCTCTGGGAGCACGACGGCGTGGTGACGGTGGAGCTGTGTGGTCTCCGGCAGGGCTTCGCCAAGCACTACGGAGAACGAGGAGAGGGAGGAGTATGGCTACGCCGTGGGAGAGAGAGATGTGTGTCTCCGGCTGCCCCAAGGGCTCCACTATATATAGGGGGAGGAGGAGGGAGGGCTGCGCCCTAGGGTTCCCACCCTAGGGTGGTGCAACAGCCCCCAGATCCCATCTGCCCGGCGGCCACAGAGTGAGAGAGGGGAGGGCGATGCCCTAGGTGGGCCTTAGGCACATCTGGGCCTAGGGTTCCCCCCTTTCCCACCTTTCCTGTGCCTTGGGCCAGGGTGGAGGGCGCACCAGCCCACTCTGGGGCTAGTCCCCTCCCATTCTTGGCCCATGCAGCCCTCTGGTGCCGGTGGCCCCACTTGGTGGACCCCAGAACCCTTCCGGTGGTCCCGATACGTTACCTGTGACGCCCGAAACATTTCCGGTGACCAAAACCTCACTTCCTATATATGAATCTTTACCTCTGGACCATTCCGGAACTCCTCGTGACATTCGGGATATCATCCAGGACTCTGAACAACCTTTGGTAACCACATACACTATTTCCCTATAATCCTAGCGTCATCGAACTTTAAGTGTGTAGACCCTACGGGTTCGGGAGACACGTAGACATGACCGAGACACCTCTCCGGTCAATAACCAACAGCGGGATCTGGATACCCATGTTGGCTCCCACATGCTCCACGATGATCTCATTGGATGAACCATGATGTCGGGGATTCAATCAATCCCGTATACAATTCCCTTTGTCTACCGGTATGATACTTGCCCGAGATTCGATCGTTGGTATCCCTATACCTTGTTCAATCTCGTTACCGGCAAGTATCTTTACTCATTCTATAACACATCATCCTGTGGCTAACTCCTTAGTCACATTGAGCTCATTATGGTGATGTCTTACGGAGTGGGCCCAGAGATACCTCTCCGTCACACGAAGTGACAAATCCTAGTCTCGATTCATGCCAACCCAACAGATACTTTCGGAGATACCTGTGGTGTACCTTTATAGCCACCCAGTTACGTTGTGACGTTTGGCACATCCAAAGGATTCCTATGGTATCCGGGAGTTGCACAATCTCATGGTCTAAGGAAACGATACTTGACATTAGAAAAGCTTTAGCAGACAAACTACACGATCATGTGCTATGCTTAGGATTGGGTCTTGTCCATCTCATCATTCTCCTAATGATGTGATCCTGTTATCAACGACATCCAATGTCCATGGTCATGAAACCGTGATGATCTATTGATCAACGAGCTAGCCAACTAGAGGCTCACTAGGGACATGTTGTGGTCTATGTATTCACACATGCATTACGGTTTCCGGTTAATACAATTATAGCATGAACAATAGACAATTATCATGAACAAGGAAATACAATAATAACCATTTTATTATTGCTTGTAGGACATATTTCCAACAGACGGTGGTCGACGGCGAGAGAGGAAGAGACACCGACTATGGACGTCGGTGACTCGCCTCCGAGGGCCTTCCTGGGACCAAAGTGGCGGCGGCCTCCAACATGTTCTACTTTTCCTCGATGTTGTCGGCGGATGCGGATGCGGACACATTGAACACTGACTCGTCAAGCTCCACATACCCAACATATTTCACCATCGACCGAGTGCGGTTCCACCAATGTTGATAGCGGACAACATGACGTCTAGCCTCCTCCATTCATCTATGATGCACGCTCTTCCATTCTCCCCTTCGTGCCTACGCGAAGCAATTTGCCACTCCTTCATGAGCTGGCTTTGAGTGGTGAGTTGTTGAACCCAACGCCGGCATGGAGCGAAAACTTGCTTCGTCGGGCTTGGCAAGGGAAGTGAAGCGGTGAGTTGCTTGGCTCGTATTCAGTAGGCTCATCGAGCCACCAATCGCCTTTTTTGTCGGGGAGCTGCTCTTTTGGCTCGTCGAATGTCATCGAAAGGATGGAGAAAATGGTGGAAGGATGAGATGGGGAGCGAAGGAGTGGTGCGATTATGTCCCTCCATTTGACCTCCTTTAAATATCGAGCGGGCACGAGAAGCTTGCCTTACATTGTGTTTACTGTCGTCCAGTTCACGAACGGACGCGTGGTCGGAGTAGGTTTATCGACACACGCGGGGGTTTAACAGAGGCGTTTGAATACGGCAATGAGGCGTGTTCAGTCGGGCGTGTAGCAGACATCACCCTTGGCTGACACGACGTTTCAATGTCGGCGCTAGTGAGAGGTTGTGTCCGCTCAGGTCCAGCTTTGATTTGGAGCGGCCACTACATAACAGCATCAATGCGGGCAGCTGGCGACGGGCGGGAAAGCGTGAGGGTGAGGGAGGAGGATTTTGGGCGGACCAGGGCCGTCAGAAGCGGGCATGGGCATTGCCTGGACGCCACAAAGCCCCCCCTTTTGTCCCCGGTGTGCCGGAAAAACACGTCTTGACCGCTGTGTGGACCGATGCGGACCCATGTTGGATGACTTCCATGGTACGAACCGTGTGGTCGAAAAGGATGCATGTGTTTTGAGGTTGGACATTGGAGATTCCCTTAGTTGATTGTTGTATTTTTTTTCCGAGTGCAAGGGATCTTTTGTTTCATTAGTCTCGACCTAGATCCTTCTTACAAAGTTCAAAGACCTCACATGTCCCGATCCCAGCCGCACAATTGTTCGACCTTCAGTTCTATTAGCCCAACTACAAACTAGCTAGCTCTATCGTACACTAACTGAGTTAACACAAATAATCTTTAGTTGCGCACTGAACTAGAAGGGAACACACACACACAAACGTATTAGGAGATGCTCACACACTATGGAGAGAGGCTGGTGGTAGTTGTAGTACTATTGAAATTTTATTGCTACTTGCGCTGCTGACAACCGATGGGGTACAACTGCTTTTATAGGACTCGGGGATGTCACTTAGGTGTGGTAATACTACAAACATGCACAACACATCCCTCTCTTTGCACTAAGAAACTAATTAGCAAGCCTTTTACTACTACTAAGGATTTGCTACCTAACATGCATTTTACTAGTATCAAGGATTTTCCTGCTAACAAGACTTTTACTAATAACAAGCCTTTGCTATCTAACATGTATTTTTCTATGAGTAAAGCTTTGCAAGGCATGCTTGGATAGGGTTGAACCTCACAACCCCCCCTCAACCCTATCAAACGGTTTGGATGTTTGTGATCCCGACCTTGTTGCATAGCTCGTGTAACTGGATACAGCCGCGAGACTATGGGTTGCTCTGCCAGGGGTCGATGAGCTCGTAGCATGCCTCCTCGTCGGAGTCGTTGTGCTTGGAGCCGCTTTGCTTCGGGGGGGGGGGGGTACCCGGTGTTGCTGTGCTCGGAGCTATGCTTGGGGACACTGTTCCCGAGGTTGTGCCCGGGGATCTTTGAGCCACACCGCCTTGGGGTGTGCTTGGGGGGTGCATTGCCAGGGGTCATTGTGCACGAGACCACTGTCCAAGTCCTCGTGCCCGCTGTGGATCCTCACAGGGCCAAGGTGCTTGAGACTGCTACGCAAACCATTGTGCTTGCTGCAAATGCATTCGGAGTCACTGCCAAGATAGCTCCTCTACTCAGGGCCTCCATCGGGGCGAATAACTCCCCTTCCGGGAAAGTCGTCGTTGCCAGCTTCAAGATGGTCGACTCCCCCTCTTGGAAAGTCGTTGTGCCTGATGTTTCCCACTTCCTCCTCGATGTATCCCACTCCCCGACGAGGGAAGCCAATGGCTTGAGTGTGGCCGACTCATAGAATGCGCGCACATGCTTTGTCAGTAATGCCACATCGTTGTGGTCGGTGCGTAATGGTGTGCTTGGGGCTACAGTTGTCAGGGTGTAGCCGATCAGAGAGCTTCGTGCCTCCTGCACGGAGTCAACTGTCACCGGAATTATGGTCGAGTCATCTCCAACTAGTGAGTTTTGTGTCTCCCACATAGACTTGATGGAACCTGAGTGCGTCGGGGTCATAGCATGGCCGACCATAGGAGTGTCGTGCCTCCCACACGGCCTCGAGGGTTGCCACCAGCGTGGTCGGGGCGTGCCTGACCAGAGAGTGTCGTGCCTCTCGCATGGACTCCTTGGACACTGAGTGCATCGGGGTTGCGCTATGGCCAACCATAGAGCACCATGCCTCCTGCACAGGCTTGTCAGGTCTCAAGGTTGTCGGGGACGTAGTTGTCGTGCCAACTTGCACGGGCTTAACCAACGTCACAGGGGACGTGGTTGCCAGGGTGTGGCTCCCCCACAACCGGGTCTTCATCGCCTCCCAATTGTAGGCCCCTGGGAACATTGTTGTCATGGAGAGCATTGCCGACGTCGGGAGGGGAGTAGATAATGAGCTTTGTGCCTCCAACGGAGACTTGACGGTTGCGAGCACCATGGTCACCGGATGTGTTGCACCCTCCTGCGTGACATTGATGCTTGCCGGGACCGTCCTCGTTGGAGGCGCTTGACCATCTTGTATGGCCATCATCATCACTGTCCCATCGTACTCTCCATCCTGGATAAGGTTTGCCTCTGCCGCGACTTCCTCATTAGAAATCCTTTGCGACATGCCCGGGACCAATGACACGGATTGCCATAGTAGTGGCACTTGTCCTGCTACTCGGGCTGCCCAAGATTCCGCACATGCTTGCCGCCACCCCTCAAGGTGCAACCGCCACCTCCGCCAGCGTAGCCTCTGCTACTTGGAGCAACACCACTACATCCTTGACGCTTCCTTGCCTCCCACTCTTCGATAGAAAAAGTTGTCATCAAGGCGGTCCTCGACCACCCGCAACCAGCCCGTGAGCTCCTCGATGGAGAGTTTGCTCAAGGAAAGCAAGGTCTCGATGGAGAATGCTACCTGAGAGGCACGAGGTGGCACGACATAGAGAAATTTCCGCATGACCCTCGCGTGGACCATGGTGTCGACGAGCGCATGGAGCTACGACTCAAGGCTGGAGATCTACATGGAAAAGTCATCAACGAGCTCGCCTCATTAAAGGCGATGGTCTTGAAGTCTGCCCAAAACTTCTACGTGTTCGGCTCGCACACAAGCTTCCCACGCCTCCTTGGTGCTTGCCTTTGTCGCAAGCTTGTCGCGCATCTCCGGCGGCATGGCACACATGAGTGTTGGGAGACGTAGTAGTAAATCAAAATTTTCCTACGTGTCACCAAGATCTATCTATGGAGAAACCAGCAACGAGTGGGGAGAGATTGCATCTTCATACCTTTGAATATTGCTAAGCGGAAGCGTTACAAGAACGCGGTTGATGGAGTCGTACTCGCAGCGATTCAAATCGCGGTGGATTCCGATCTAAGCGCCGAACAACGGCGCCTCCGCGTTCAACACACGTGCAGCCCGGTGACGTCTCCTACGCCTTGATCCAGCAAGGAGGAAGGAGAGGTTAGGGAAGGGCTCCAACAGCAGCACGATAGCATGGTGGTGGTGGAGTAGCAAGGTATTCCGACAGGGCTTCGCCTAAGCGCTGCGGAGGAGGAAGAAAAGAGGTAGGGCTTTGCCGTGAGAGAGAGAGAGTTCAGAACTGTTCTCAAAAGGCCAAAACCTCAAGTATATATAGGAGGAGGGAGAGGGAGGGCTGCCTTGGCCCCTCCTCCAAAGAGGAGGGCTTCGGCCAAAGTGGGGATAGAGTCCACCTCCCACAAGGGAGGTGGATCTCCTCTTTTTAAAACCCTTTGCCCTTTATCTCTAGATCTCCAGCCGCATGGGCCTTTCTAGAAGGTCTTGGCCAGCCCAAAAAGGGCTGGCACACCTGCTCTAAGGGCCCACCAAGTCCTACGGTCGTCACACCCTTCCAGGGGGTCCTCCGGCACCCTTCCGGCACTCCCGATACACTACCGCTGAGCCCGAAAACTTTCCGGTGACCAAAACTGGACTTCCTATATATCAATCTTTACCTCCGGACCATTCCGGAGCTCCTCGTGACGTCTGGGATCTCATCCAGGACTCCGAACAAATTTTGGTAATCACGTATACCATTTCCCTATAACCCTAGCGTCATCGAACCTTAAGTGTGTAAACCCTACCGGTTCGGGAGACACGTGGACATGACTGAGACACTTCTTCGACCAATAACCAACAACGGGATCTGGATACCCATGTTGGCTCCCACATGCTCCATGATGATCTCATCGGATGAACCATGATGTCGGGGATTCAATCAATCCCGTATACAATTCCCTTTGTCCATCGGTATGATACTTGCCCGAGATTTAATCGTCGGTATCTCTGTACCTTGTTCAATCTCGTTACTGGCAAGTCTCTTTACTCGTTCCGTAATACATCATCCCGTGACTAAATCCTTGGTCACATTGAGCTCATTATGATGATGTCTTACCGAGTGGGCCCAGAGATACCTCTCCGTCACACGGAGTGACAAATCCCAGTCTCGATTCGTGCCAACCCAACAGACACTTTCAGAGATACCCGTAGTGCACCTTTATAGCCACCCGGTTACGTTGTGACGTTTGGCACACCCAAAGCATTCCTACGGTATCTGGGAGTTGCACAATCTCATGGTCTAAGGAAACGATACTTGACATTGAAAAGCTTTAGCGAACGAACTACACGATCTAGTGCTATGCTTAGGATTGGGTCTTGTCCATCACATCATTCTCCTAATGATGTGATCCCGTTATCAACGACATCCAATGTCCATGGTCATGAAACCGTGACCATCTATTGATCAACGAGCTAGTCAACTAGAGGCTCAGTAGGGACATGTTGTGGTCTATGTATTGACACATGTATTATGGTTTCCGGTTAACACAATTATAACATGAACAATAGACAATTATCATGAACAAGGAAATACAATAATAACCATTTTATTATCATGTACTCTGTTGGAAATATTCCCTAGAGGCAATAATAAAATGGTTATTATTGTATTTCCTTGTTCATGATAATTATCTGTTGTTCATGCTATAATTGTGTTAACCAGAAACTGTAATACATGTGTGAATACATAGACCACAACATGTCCCTAGTGAGCCTCTAGTTGACTAGCTCGTTGATCAATAGATGGTCACGATTTCATGACCATGGACATTGGATGTCATTGATAACGGGATCACATCATTAGGAGAATGATGTGATGGACAAGACCCAATCCTAAGCATAGCACAAGATCGTGTAGTTCGTCTGCTAAAGCTTTTCAATGTCAAGTATCGTTTCCTTAGACCATGAGATTGTGCAACTCCCGAATACCGTAGGAATGCTTTGGGTGTGCCAGACATCATAACGTAACTGGGTGGCTATAAGGTGCACTACAGGTATCTCCGAAAGTGTCTGTTGGGTTGGCACGAATCTAGACTGGGATTTGTCACTCTGTGTGACGGAGAGGTATCTCTGGGCCCACTCGGTAAGACATCATCATAATGAGCTCAATGTGACTAAGGAGTTAGTCATGGGATGATGTATTACGGAACAAGTAAAGAGACGTGCCGGTAACGAGATTGAACAAGGTATAGAGATACCGACGATCGAATCTCGGGCAAGTATCATACCGATAGACAAAGGGAATTGTATACGGGATTGATTGAATCCCCAACATCGTGGTTCATCCGATGAGGTCATCGTGGAGAATGTGGGAGCCAACATGGGTATCCAGATCCTGCTATTGGTTATTGACCGGAGAAGTGTCTCGGTCATGTCTACGTGTCTCCCGAACCCGTAGGGTCTACACACTTAAGGTTCGATGATGCTAGGGTTATAGGGAAATGTTGTACGTGGTTACCGAATGTTGTTTGGAGTCTCGGATGAGATCCCGGACGTCACGAGGAGCTCTGGAATGGTCTGGAGGTAAGGATTGATATATAGGAAGTCCAGTTTTGGTCACCGGAAAGTTTTCGGGCTCATCGGTAGTGTACCGGGAGTGCCGGGAGTGTGCCGGAGGACCCCCGGGAGGGGTGTGACGACCATAGGACTTTGTGGGCCCTTAGAGGAGGTGTGCCAGCCCTTATTGGGCTGGCCAAGACCTTCTAGAAAGGCCTATGTGGCTGGGATCAAGAGATAAAGGGCAAAAGGGTTTTAAAAGAGGAGATCCACCTCCCTTGTGGGAGGTGGACTCTATCCCTAGTTTGGCCAAACCTCTCCTCCTTGGAGGAGAGGCCAAGTCAGCCCTCCTCTCCCTCCTCCTATATATATGCAAGGGTTTGGGCTGATTTGAGACACGACTTCTCTCTCTGTCGGCGCAGCCCTACCCTTCCTCTTCCTCGTTCTCCGTAGCACTTGGCGAAGCCTTGTCGGAGTCCACGTAGCTCCACCGTCACCACGCCGTCGTGCAGCCGGAGCTCTCCCTCAACCTCTCCTTACTCCTTGCTAGATCAAGGCATAGGAGACGTCATCAGGCTACACGTGTGTTGAACACGGAGGCGCCATTGTTCGGCGCTGAGATCGGAATCCACCGCGATCTGAATCGCTGCGAGTACGACTCCACCAACCGCGTTCTTGTAACGCTTCCGCTTAGCGATCTTCAAAGGTATGACGATGCAATATATCCCCACTCATTGCTGGTTTCTCCATAGACAGATCTTGGTGATACGTAGGAATTTTTTTGATTTACTACTTCGTCTCCCAACAGTGGCATCATTAGCTAGGTCTATGCGTAGAATCTATGCACGAGTAGAACACAAGTTGTTGTGGGCGTCGATTTTGATAATATGCTTACCACACTAGTCTTATCTTGATTCGGCGGTATTGTGGGATGAAGCGGCCCGGACCGACTTTACACATACGCTTACGTGAGACTGGTTCCACCGCCTGACATGCACTTGTTGCATAAGGTGGCTAGCGGGTGTCTATCTCTCCCACCTTAGTCGGATTGGATTCGATGAAAAGGGTCCATATGAAGGGTAAATACCAATTGGCATATCACGTTGTGGTTTTGGCGTAGGTAAGAAACGTTCTTGCTAGAAACCTATAACAGCCACATAGAAACTTGCAACAACAAATTAGAGGACGTCTAACTTGTTTTTGCAGCATATGCCTTGTGATGTGATATGGCCAAAGGATGTGATATAATGCATTGTGATGTATGAGATTGATCATGTTCTTGTAATAGGATTCACGACTTGCATGCCAATGAGTATGACAACCGACAGGAGCCATAGGAGTTGTCTTATTTTATTGTATGACCTGCGTGCCAATCATAAACGCCATGTAATTACTTTACTTTCTTGCTAAACATTAGCCATAGTAGTAGAAGTAATGGTTGGCGAGAAAACTTCATGAAGACACAATGATGGAGATCATGGTGTCATGCCGGTAACAGTGATTATCATGGTGCCCCGAAGATGGAGATCAAAGGAGCAAGATGATATTGGCCATATTAGGTCACTATATTGATTGCATGTGATGTTTATCATGTTTACATCTTATTTGCTTAGAACGACGGTAGTAAATAAGATGATCTCTCAATAAAATTTCAAGAGAAGGGTTCACCCTAACTCTGCACCGTTGCTAAGGATCGTCGTTCCGAAGCACCACGTGATGATCCGGTGTGATAGGTTCTAACGTCGCATACAATGGGTGTAAGCCAGATTTACACACGTATACACTTAGGTTGACTTGACGAGCCTAGCATGTACAGACATGGCCTCGGAACACGGAAGACCGAAAGGTCGGACATGAGTCGTATAGAAGATACGATCAACATGGAGATGTTCACCATGGATGACTAGTACGTCTCACGTGATGATTGGACACGGGCTAGTTGACATGGATCATGTGTCACTTGGATGACTGAGAGATGTCTATCTAAGTGGGAGTTCATTAAATAATTTGATTATGTGAACTTAATTATCATGAACTTAGTCTAAAATTATCTTTACTATCTATATTGTAGATCTAATGGCCAACGCAAATGTCACCCTCAATTTCAACGCGTTCCTAGAGAAAACCAAGCTGAAAGATGATGGAAGCAACTATGCGGACTGGGTCCGTCGCTTGAGGATCATCCTCATAGCTTCCAAGAAATTGTATGTCCTTGATGCACCACTAGGTGACCCACCCCTTCTCCCAGCAGAGCAAGACGTTGCGAACGCTTGGCATTCTTGCTGCGATGATTACTCCCTTGTTCAATGCGGGATGCTTTACAGTTTAGAACCGGGGCTCCAAAAGCGTTTTGAGCAACACGGAGCATATGAGATGTTCCAAGAGCTGAAACTGGTTTTCCAAGCTCATGCCCGGGTCGAGAGATATGACGTCTCCGACAAGTTCTTCCGCTGTAAGATGGAGGAGAATAGTTCTGTCAGTGAGCACATCCTCAAGATGTTTGGGCTACACAACCGCTTGACTCAGCTAGGAGTTAATCTCCCGGTTGACTCGGTCATTGACAGAATCCTCCAGTCACTTCCACCTAGCTACAAGAGCTTTGTGATGAACTACAACATGCAAGGGATGGAGAAGTCCATTCCTGAGTTGTACTCGATGCTGAAATCAGCAGAGGTCGAGATCAAAAAGGAGCATCAAGTGTTGATGGTGAATAAGACCACTAGTTTCAAGAAAGGCAAGGGTAAGAAGAACTTCAAGAAGGACGGCAAAGCTGTTGCCGCGCCCGGTAAGCAAGTTGCCAGGAAGAAGAAGAACAAGAATGGACCGAAGCCTGAGACTGAGTGTTTTTATTGCAAGGGTACCGGTCACTGGAAGCGGAACTGCCCCAAGTACTTAGAGGATAAGAAGGACGACAACATTAAAGGTATATGTGATATACTTGTTATTGATGTGTACCTAACTAGCGCTCGTAGTAGCTCCCGGGTATTTGATACCGGTGCAGTTGCTCACATTTGTAACTCCAAGCAGGAGCTACGGAATAAGCGGAGGCTGGCAAAGGACGAGGTGACGATGCGCGTCGGGAATGGTTCCAAGGTCGATGTGATCACCGTCGGCACGCTACCTCTACATCTACCTTCGGGATTAGTGTTAAACCTTAATTATTGTTATTTAGTACCAGCTTTGAGCATGAACATTGTATCTAGATCTCGCTTGATGCGAGATGGCTACTCATTTAAATCTGAGAATAATGGTTGTTCTATTTATATGAGAGAAATGTTTTATGGTCATGCCCCACTGGTCAATGGTTTATTTTTGATGAATCTCGAACATGATGTTACACATGGCCATAATGTGAGTACCAAAAAGTGTAAGGTTGATAACGATAGTCCCACTTACATGTGGCACTGCTGCCTTGGTCAAATTGGTGTCAAACGCATGAAGAAGCTCCATACTGATTGACTTTTGGAGTCTCTTGATTTGGAATCATTTGACACGTGCGAACATTGCCTCATGGGCAAGATGACCAAGAATCCCATCTCCGGAACAATGGAGTGAGCAACTGACTTGTTGGAAATAATACATACCGATGTATGAGGTCCAATGAGTGTCGAGGCTCGTGGTGACTACCGTTATGTTCTCACCCTCACTGATGACTTTTAGATATGGGGATGTCTACTTAATGAAACATAAGTCTGAAACTTTTGAAAGGTTCAAGGAATTTGAGAGTGAGGTAGAGAATCAACGTGACAGGAAAATAAAGTGACTATGATGTGATCATGGTGGAGAATATTTAAGTCACGAGTTTGGCACGCACCTAAGGAAATGTGGAATTGTTTCACAACTCACGCCGCCTGGCACACCTCAGCAAAATGGTGTGTCTGAACATCGTAATCGCACTCTATTAGATATGGTACGATCTATGATGTCTCTTACCGACTTACCGCTACCATTTTGGGGATATGCATTAGAGACTGTCGCATTCACTTTAAATAGGGCACCGTCAAAATCCGTTGAGACGACACCGTATGAATTATGGTTTGGAAAGAAACCTAAGCTGTCGTTTCTAAAAGTTTGGGGATGCGATGCTTATGTGAAGAAACTTCAACCTGAGAAGCTTGAACCCAAAGCGGAAAAGTGTGTCTTCATAGGATATCCCAAAGAGACTATTGGGTATACCTTGTACCTATGATCCGAGGGCAAAGTCTTTGTTGCCAAGAATGGATCCTTTCTCGAGAAAGAGTTTCTCTCGAAAGAAGTAAGTCGGAGGAAAATAGAACTTGATGAGGTAATTGTACCTCCACTCGAACCGGAAAGTAGCGCAACACAGGAAGTTGTTTCTGTGGAGCCTGCACCGATTGGAGAGGAAGTTAATGATGATGATCATGAAACTTCAGATCAAGTTACTGTTGAATGTCGAAGGTCCACTAGGACACGTTCCGCACCAGAGTGGTACATGAACCCTGTCCTGGAGATCATGTTGTTGGACAACGGTGAACCTTCGAACTATGAAGAAGTAATGGCGGGCCCGGATTCCAACAAATGGCTTGAGGCTATGAAATCCGAGATAGGATCCATGTATGAGAACAAAGTATGGACTTTGGTGGACTTGCCTGTTGATAAGCGAGCCATTGAAAATAAAAGGATCTTTAAGAAGAAGACTGGTGCGGATGGTAATGTAACCGTCTATAAGGCTCGACTTGTCGCTAAGGGTTATCGACAAGTTCAAGGAATTGACTACGATGAGACTTTCTCACCCGTAGCGATGCTGAAGTCTATTCGAATCATGTTAGCAATTTCCGTATTTTATGATTATGAGATCTGGCAAATGCACGTCAAAATGGCATTCTTTAATGGCTTCCTCAAGGATGAACTGTATATGATGCAGCCGGAAGGTTTTGTCGATCCTAAAGATGCTAACAAGGTATACAAGCTCCAGCGCTCCATCTATGGGCTGGTGCAAGCATCTCAGAGTTGGAACATTCGCTTTAATGAGGTGATTAAAGCGTTTGGGTTTATACAGGTTTATGGAGAACCCTGTATTTAGAAGAAAGCGAGTGGGAGCTCTGTAGCATTTCTTATATTATATGTGGATCACATACTGATAATGGGAAATGATATAGAACTCTTGGAAAGTATAAAGGCCTACTTGAATAAGTGTTTTTCAATGAAGGACCTTGGAGAAGCTGCTTACATATTAGGTATTAAGATCTATAGAGATAGATCGAGACGCCTCATAGGTCTTTCACAAAGCACATACCTTGACAAGATATTGAAGAAGTTCAATATGGATCAGTCCGAGAAGGGGTTCTTGCCTGTGTTACACGGTGTGAGATTGAGTACGACTCAATGCCCGACCAAGGCAAAGGATAGAGAAGAGATGAGTGTCATCCCCTATGCTTCAGCCATTGGCTCTATTATGTATGCCATGCTGTGTACTAGACCTGATGTGAACCTTGCCATAAGTTTGGTGGGGAGGTACCAAAGTGATCCCGGAGCGGAACATTGGACAGTGGTCAAGAATATCCTGAAGTACCTGAAAAGGACAAAGGACATGTTTCTCGTATATGGAGGTGACAAAGAGCTCGTCGTAAAGGGTTACGTTGATGCTAGCTTCGACATAGATCCGGACAACTCCAAGTCGCAAACGGGATATGTGTATATTTTGAACGGAGGGGCAGTCAGCTGGTGCAGCAGCAAGCAAAGCGTCGTGGCAGCATCTACATGTGAAGCGGAGTACATAGCTGCTTCAGAAGCAGCAAAGGAAGGAGTCTGGATGAAGGAGTTCATCACCGACCTAGGACTAATTCCAAGCGCGTCGGGCCTGATGACTCTATTCTGTGACAACACTAGAGCTATTGCCCTTGCGAAGGAGCCCAGGTTTCACAAGAAGACAAGACACATTAGCGCCGCTTCAACTCCATCCGTGATTACATTCAGGAGGATATAGATATTTGTAACGTGCACACGGATCTGAATGTCACAGACCCGTTGACTAAACCTCTCTCACGCGCAAAACATGATCAACACCAGAATGCTATGGTTGTTCGATTCATCACAATGTAACTAGATTATTGACTCTAGTGCAAGTGAGAGACTGTTGGAAATATGCCCTAGAGGCAATAATAAAATGGTTATTATTGCATTTCCTTGTTCATGATAATTGTCTGTTGTTCATGCTATAATTGTGTTAACCAGAAACCGTAATACATGTGTGAATACATAGACCACAACATGTCCCTTGTGAGCCTGTAGTTGACTAGCTCGTTGATCAATAGATGGTCACAGTTTCATGACAATGGACATTGGATGTCATTGATAAAGGGATTGCATCATTAGGAGAATGATGTGATGGACAAGACCCAATCCTAAGCATAGCACAAGATCGTGTAGTTCGTCTGCTAAAGCTTTTCAATGTCAAGTATCGTTTCCTTAGACCATGAGATTATGCAACTCCTGGATACCGTAGGAATGCTTTGGGTGTGCCAAACGTCACAACGTAACTGGGTGGCTATAAAGGTGCACTACGGGTATCTCTGAAAGTGTCTGTTGGGTTGGCACGAATCGAGACTGGGATTTGTCACTCCGTGTGACGGAGAGGTATCACTGGGCCCACTCGGTAAGACATCATCATAATGAGCTCAATGTGACTAAGGAGTTAGTCACGGTATGATGTATTATGGAATGAGTAAAGAGACTTGCCGGTAACGAGATTGAACAAGGATAGAGATACCGACGATCGAATCTCGGGCAAGTATCATACCGATAGACAAAGGGAATTGTATACGGGATTGATTGAATCCCCGACATCGTGGTTCATCCGATGATATCATCGTGGAGCATGTGGGAGCCAACATGGGTATCCAGATCTCGCTAGTGGTTATTGACCGGAGAAGTGTCTCGGTCATGTCTACGTGTCTCCCGAACCCGTAGGGTCTACACACTTAAGGTTCGATGACGCTAGGGTTATAAGGAAATGTTGTAAGTGGTTACCGAATGTTGTTCGGAGTCTCGGATGAGATCCCGGACATCACGAGGAGATCTGTAATGGTCCGGAGGTAAAGATTGATATATAGGAAGTCCAGTTTTGGTCACCGGAAAGTTTTTGGGCTCATCGGTAGTGTACCGTGAGTGCCGGAAGGGTGCTTGAGGACCCCCGGGAGGGGTGTGACGACCATAGGACTTTGTGGGCCCTTAGAGGAGGTGTGCCAGCCCTTATTGGACTGTCCAAGACCGTCTAGAAAGGCCCATGCGGCTAGGATCAAGAGATAAAGGGCAAAAGGGTTTTAAAAGAGGAGATCCAGCTCCCTTGTGGGAGGTGGACTCTATCCCTAGTCCGGCCGAACCTCTCCTCCTTGGAGGAGAGGCCAAGGCAGCCCTCCCTCTCCCTCCTCCTATATATATGCAAGGGTTTGGGCTGATTTGAGACACGACTTCTCTCTCTCTCGGCGCAGCCCTACCCTTCCTCTTCCTCGTTCTCCGTAGCACTTGGCGAAGCCGTGCCGGAGTCCATGTAGCTCCACCCTCACCATGCTGTCGTGCTGCCGGAGCTCTCCCTCAACCTCTCCTTCCTCCTCGCTGGATCAAGGCATAGGAGATATCATCGGGATGCACGTGTGTTGAATGTGGAGGCACCGTTGTTTGGCGCTGAGATTGGAATCCACCGCGATCTGAATCGCTACGAGTACGACTCCACCAACCGCGTTCTTGTAATGGTTCCGCTTAGCAATCTTCAAAGGTATGACGATGCAATCTCTCCCCACTCGTTGTTGGTTTCTCCATAGATAGATCTTGGTGGTACATAGGATTTTTTTTTGATTTACTACTTCGTCTCCCAACAGACCTCACGGCTATAGATGTGCCTGGACCGGATACACCCTCGTTGCTCCTCCGGAGGCGGCCACTAGGAGCCGTGCTATGATGGTTGCGATTTAGAACCACCTAAGGTGGTGCACTGCTGCTCTCCTTCTACAGTAGCAATGATTACCATAACATAAGGGTCCGATGCAAATTGTTGGTCCAACTACAGACTAGCTAGCTCTCTCGTACACTAACTATGTTAACGCAAATTATCTTTAGTACTGTAACATAAGGAAGCAGGTAAATCGCCCCCATCTCTCTCTTTTCTTCTTCTTCCTCCAAACCTCTCCAAACCTTAAGAAAAATCTGTCCGATCTCTCTACTCATTCGTTTTTAGTTTGAATTCTTTCATGTGACCAATCTACGATATGTTTCTCCACCGATCCCCAAGTTATCTTTTGCGAATACAAGTTCTACAATCCTAGCATTGCCATGTCTAGGATATGCATATTTTTATCCAAACTTGAATTTGGCATGGATTTGTTGTTGTTTTTAGAGGAGTGTGATGTTTTGACCACCGTAGGATCACTATTGTTTAATTGTATTGGACTGAAAATTTGCTTTGTAAATGTTTACATGTAGGTCTTCTCACGTACGTGGTGCTTCAAATTCATCCACCGCACCACTGCAACAAGTTTTCACCCAGGGGATCATTGACGTGGCTTGATACTGCGTCGGTATATCCTCGAAGAGGAAGGGATGATGCATCACAGGGACGATAAGTATTTCCCTGAAGGAACCAAGGTATCAAACAATATAGGAAGACCAAGAACCTATGTAAACAACACCTGCACACAAATAACAAATACTTGCAACCCGATGCGTAAGAGAGGTTGTCAAGCTTTCAACGATAATAAGATAGGTTAGGTTGTGATATTTTGGGTAAATAGATCTTGCAAGAACATAAAATAAAATAAGTAAACAAAAAGTGAAACAAGGTATTTTTGGGTTTTTGGATTAATAGATCTGAAAACAAACACGGCAACAAGATAGATCGAAAGGCAATATGCTGGAAAAGTAGACCTGGGAGCCGTAGGTTTCACTAGTGGCTTCTCTGATGAGTATAACACATGGTGGGTGAACAAATTACAGTTGGGCATTTGATAGAAGATCGAATAGTCATGACGATATCCAAGGCAATGATCATTATATAGGAATCACGTCCAAGATAAGTAGACCGAAATGATTCTACATCTACTACTATTACTCCATACATCGACCGCTATCCAGCATGCATCTATTATATTAAGTTCATGGAAAAATGGAGTAATGCAATAAGAACGGTGACATGATGTAGAAAAGATCTATTCATGTAGGAATAGACCCCATCTTGTTATCCTTAATAGCAACGATACATGCGTGCCTTGCTGCCCCTTCTATCACTGGGAAAGGACACCGCAAGATCGAACCCATCAAATAGCACCTCTTCCCATGGCAAGAACAATCGATCTTGTTGCCCTAAGCAAATCAAAGATTCGAAGAAGAAATACAAGGCTATAAGTAATCATGCAAATAAGAGAACAAAGAAGACTCAAACCATATTCATGGATAGAAACTCATCATGAACTCAAAATTCATCGAATCCTAACAAACACACCGCAAAAGTCATTACATCAAATAGATCTCCAAGATACCATTGTATTGAGAATCAAAAGATAGACATGAAGCCATCTAGCTACTTCCTATGGACCCGTAGGTCTATGGTGGACTACTCATGCATCATCGGAGAGGCACCCATGAAGATGATGCACCCCTCCTTCCTGGTGTTAGATTGGATCTCAAGGTTCTAGAGCTTGCGGTGGACGGAATTGTGTTTCGTCGAATCCCTTAGGGTTTTCTGAATATTTGGGTATTTATAGAGGTGATAGTCGGTGGATAGGCGTCCCGAGGAGGGCGCAACCCACCAGGCCGCGCCAGGGGCCTCTGGCGCGCCCTAGTGGGTTGTGGCCTCCTCGCCCCCCTCTGGCACTTCTCTGGTCCACTGGATGTCTTCTATGCCAAAAAAATCTCCAAGAAGTTTCATGGTGTTTGGGCTTCGTCTGGTACTGATTTTTTGCGAAATAAAAAACAAACAAAAAATAGCAGCTAACACATTGGCACTATGTCAATAGGTTAGTGCCAAAAAATGATATAAAGTTGCTATGAAATGATTGTAAAACATCCAAGATTGATAATATAACAACATGGAACAAGCAAAAAGTATAGATACGTTGGAGACGTATCAACATCCCCAAGCTTAATTCCTACTCGTCCTCGAGTAGGTAAATGATAAAAATAGAATTTTTGATGTGGAATGCTGCCTAACATGTTCATCACTTATTATCTTCTTTTGTGGCATGGACATTTGGAATTTTAGATGGTTCAAAGCAATAGTCTAGTTTTGACATAGAGACTTTAATACTCAAGCATATCAACAAGCAACCATGTCTTTCAAAATATTAACACTAAAGCAAGTTATCCCTAGCCCATCATGCTCAATCATTGATCCATCCATGAATTGCACTCAAATATTAGCTACACCTAATGCTCAAGTACGATCATAGTGCCCCCTAGTTGGTGCTTTATGAGGGATGATGGAGACTCAAGTAAAAATAAAAATTGCACAAAGTAAATAGATAAGCCCTTCACAGAGGGAAGTAGGGATTTGTAGAGGTCCCAGACCTCAAGGTTTAAATTGATAGAGAAAATATTTTGGGTGACATGCCTTTCCTGTCAACGAAAAAGACCGAGAGATTTCAATATATTTCCATGCTAGATACATCATAAGCGGTTCCCAAACAAAAAATAAAGTTTATTCCTTTTCCACCATTGTTTCACTTTGCATGGCTAGCCAAATCCGCGGTTGCCTTCCATACCAACACTTTCGAAGGAATTTATTATTTGACAACGCAAAGTAAATTTCTTTTCTTTTCTTTTTCATTTCGGGACTGGGCATCCCTATTACCGCCATACTCTCATGCAATGAAAAGTGAATAAACACTCATCTTGAGAATAACACATCTAGCATGGAAAAATATCGGTCACCCCCTTCCCCTTCATGAACGATACGAGCTCACAAAAAGGAAAATTTATTTTTAAAATTAGAGATGACTCATACAAATTTTCTTGGAACGACATGGAAATACCGTATATAGGTAGGTATAGCGGACTCATATGGCAAAACCGTTTAAGGATTTTGGATGCACAGGTAGTATTTCTACTCAGTACAAGTGAAGGCTAGCAAATAGATTGAGAAGCATCCAACCAAGAGACAAAAAATCACATAAGTGAGCAGTAAGTATAACTAACACCGAATAATGCACCATAAGTAGGATGTAATTTCATAGCACAACTATTGACTTTCATACTCGCATAGGGAATCACAAACCTTAACACCAATATTCTTACTAAGCATAATTACTCACTAACATAATTCACATATTACTATCATCATGTCTCAAAACTATTACAAAGAATCAAGTTTAATTTGTCCAGTGATCTTCATGAAAGTTTTTATTATATCCCTCTTGAATGTCTATCACTTTGGGACTAGTTTCATATATTGGCATTGCTTTTGACAAGCTCACATAGATTTAAGTGAAGATCATGAGCATAAAAAATTAATCTCTCAAAATAATATAAGTGAAGCATGAGAGGATTTCTTCAAAATTACTAACTCTCAAATTAATATAAGTGAAGCATGAGATCATTTATTCAAACAAGTAAAGCACCTCATGCTCAAAATGATATAAGTGAAGCACTAGAGTAATTCCATAGGTAAAACAATTAAGCGAAGCATATAGAGAAATTCTAATAAATCATAGCATAATTTTGGATCTCTCAAATAGGTGTGTCCAGCAAGGTGAGACGTCTCCAACATATCTACAATTTTTGCTTGTTCCATGCTGTTATATTATCAATCTTGGATGTTTTACAATCATTTTATAGAAACTTTATATCATTTTTTTGGGACTAACCTATTGATATAGTGCCAAAGTGACAGTTGTTGTTTTTTCTTGTTTTTACTTTGTAGAAAATATGTACCAAATGGAGCCCAAACACTACAGAATTGTTTGGAGAATTTTTATGGACCAGAAGAGCTAGGATGGGCCAAAGACCAATTTGAGAGGGGGCCCAGGGTGGCAACCCTCCACCAGGGCGTGCTAAAGGCCCATGGCACGGCCTGGTGGAGGGTGCCCACCTCGGGAACCCCCTCAACCAACTATTCGCCCTATAAATTCACAAATATTTGTAAAACCCTAGGGGAGTCAAGGAAATGCAATTCTAGCCGCCGCAAGTTCCAGAACCTCGAGATCCAATCTAACACCATCACGGAGGCGTTCATCTTCATCATAGGTGCCTCTCCGATGGTGCGTGAGTAGTCCACCATAGAACTAAGGGTCCGTAGGCAGTAGCTAGATGGCTTACTCTCTCTCTATGGTTCTCAATACAATGGTCTGTTGGAGATCTATTTGATGTAATGACTTTTGCGGTGTGTTTGTTGGGATCTGATGAATTTTGAGTTCACGATCAATTTCTATCCATGAATATGATTTGAGTCTTCTTTGATCTCTTATTTGCATGATTACTTATAGCCTCATATTTCTTTTTTAAATCTTCGGTTTAGTTAGGCCAACTAGATTGATTTCTCTTGCCATGGGAAGAGGTGCTTTGTGATGGGTTCGATCTTGCGGTGTTCTTTCCGAGTGACAGAAGGGGCGACAAGACACGCATGTATCATTGCCATAAAGGATAACAAGATGGGTCTATTCCTACATAAATAGATCTTGTCTACATGATGTCACCATTCTTATTGCATTACTTCGTTTCTCCATAAACTTAATACACTAGATGCATGCTGGATAGCAGTCGATGTGTGGAGTAATAGAAGTAGATGCAGAACCGTTTCGGTCTACTTATATTGGACGTGATGCAATATAATGATCAATGCCTTGATATCATCATGATTATTTTATGTTCTATCAATTGCCTAACAGCAATTTGTTCACCCACTGTGTGCTATACTCATGAGAGAAGCCACTGGTGAAACCTGCGCCCCCCGGGTCTACTTTTCCAACATATTGCTTTCCGATCTACTATTTTGCCTTTTTGTTTTCACATCTATTAATCCAAAAACCCAAAAATACCTTGCTGCACTTTTTGTTTACTTATTTTATTTTGTGTTCTTGCGAGATCTATTTGCCAAAACTATCATTACCTAATCTATCTTATTACCATAGAGAGCTTGACAACCTCTCTTTCGCGTCGGGTTGCAAGTATTTGTTATTTGTGTGCAGGTGTTGTTTATGTGGGCACGTGATTTTTCCTCTATGGATTGATACCTTTGTTTCATAACTAAGGGAAATACTTACCGTTGATGTGCGGTATCACCCCTTCCTCTTTGGGGAAATACCGACACAGTCTCAAGGCATGTCAAAAGGATACAAAGCAAATCAAGCAAAAACTCAAATGATACAAGATGCTCCAAGCACAACTAATGATATGTGAAAAATAAAAATATAGCTCCAAGTAAAATACCGATGGTTGTTAGAAGAAAGAGGGGATGCCACTCAGGGGCATCCCCAAGCTTATGCTCTTCATACTCCTTATTCATTCATCCATCGTGATGTCACCCAAAACTTGAAAACTTCAATCGCACAAAACTTAACAAAATGTTCATGAGATCCATTAGTATAATAAATTAAATCACCACTCTAAGTACTGTTGTAAACCCATTCATATTTTTTTATTAAATTATATCTACTATATTTTAACTTTACCATGACTTATACCCTCTAATACAAGTCATAGATGTAGGGGAACGTAGTAATAAATCAAAAAAATCCTATGTGTCACCAAGATCAATCTAGGAGATGCTAGCAACGAGAGAGAGAGGGGTGCATCTTCATACCCTTGAAGATCACTTAGTGGAAGCGTTGCGAAGAATGCGGTTGATGGAGTTATACTCGCGGCGATTCAAATCGCGGAAGATTCGATCCAAGCACCGACCGGACGACACCTCCGCGTTCAATACATGTGCAGCCTGGGGACGCCTCCTCCTTCTTGATCCAGCAAGGGGGAGGAGAAGTTGAGGGAGATCTCCTGCAGAACGACAATGTGGTGGCGGTGGAGCTCGTGGTTCTCCGACAGAGCTTCGCTAAGCACTACGGAGGAGAAGGAGGTGTAGGAGGGGGGAGGGCTGCGCCAGGGGCAAGGGTTGCAGCTCCCATGCGCCCCCAACTATATATAGGGGTGGAGGGGCTGGTTTCTTTCCCTCCAAATCCATTGGGGCGTTGGCAAAGGTGGGAGGAAAGAAATCCCATCCTTTCCCGTCCCCACCGATTGGTATCCCCCCTTTTTAGGGATCTTGATCTTATCCCTTCGGGATATGATCTTATTCCTTCAAGGGGGGTTTGGTCCGCCTTTAACAGGGGTGTGGGGCCTTGCCCTCACTACCCACGTTCATGTGGGTCCCCCATGCAAGTGGGCCCCACTCTGGAACCTTCTAGAAACTTCCCGGTACAATACCGAAAAAACCCAAACATTTTCCGGTGGCCAAACTAGGACTTCCCATATATAAATCTTTACCTGCAAACCATTCTGGAACTCCTCGTGACGTCCGGGATCTCATCCGAGACTCCGAACAACTTTTGGTAACCACATACAATTCCCATTACAACTCTAGCGTCACCGAACCTTAAGTGTGTAGACCCTACGGGTTCGGGAACCATGCAGACATGACCGAGACACCTCTCCAGCCAATAACCAATAGTGGGATTTGGATACCCATATTGGCTCCCACATGTTCCACGATGATATCATCGGATGAACCATGATGTCAGGGATTCAATTAATATCGTATACAATTCCCTTTGTCTACCGGTATGTTACTTGCCCGAGATTCGATCGTCGGTATTCCTATACCTTGTTCAATATCGTTACCGGCAAGTCTCTTTACTCGTTCCATAACACATGATCCCGTGACTAAATCATTAGTCACATTGAGCTCATTATGATGATGTATTACCGAGTGGGCCCAGAGATACCTCTCCGTCATATGGAGTGACAAAGCCTAGTCTCGATTCGTGCCAACCCAATAGACACTTTCGGAGATACCTGTAGTGCACCTTATAGTCACCCAGTTACGTTGTGATGTTTGATACACCCAAAGCATTCCTACGGTATCTAGGAGTTTCAGAATCTCATGGTCTAAGGAAATGATACTTGACATTAGAAAAGCTCTGGCAGACGAACTACACGATCTAGTGCTATGCTTAGGATTGGGTCTTGTCCATCACATCATTCTCCTAATGATGTGATCCCGTTATCAACGACATCCAATGTCCATGGTCAGGAAACCCTGACCATCTATTGATCAACGAGCTAGTCAACTAGAGGCTCACTAGGGACATGGTGTGGTCTGTGTATTCACACATGTATTATAGTTTCCGGTTAATACAATTATAGCATGAAAAATAGACAATTATCATGAACAAGGAAATATAATAATAACCATTTTGTTATTGCCTCTAGGGCATATTTCCAACATTTCCCACTTGCACTAGAGTCAATAATCTAGTTCACATCACCATGTGATTTACATTGTTATGAATCTAACACCCAATGAGTTCTGGGGTTCGATCATGCTTTGCATGTCAAAGAGGTTTTAGTCAATAGGTCTGTGACATTCAGGTTCGTGTGTACTTTGAAAATCTCTATGTCATACTGTAGACACTACTACCGCGCTCCACTTGGAGCTATTCCAAATGGCTATCCACTATACGTATCTGGATTGCTACTAAGAGTCATCTGGATTGGTGTTAAAGCTTGCATTGATGTAACCCTTTACGACGAAATCTTTATCACCTCCATAATCGAGAAATATTTCCTTAGTCCTCTAGTTACTAAGGATAATTATGACCGCTGCCCAGTGATCCACTCCTGGATCACTCTTGTACCCCTTGACAGACTCATGGCAGGGCACACACACAGGTGCGGTACACAGCATGGCATACTATATAGAGCCTATGGCTAAGGCATAGGGGACGACCTTTGTCCTTTCTCTTTCTTCTACCGTGGTCGAGCTTTGAATCTCACTCAACTCCACACCTTACAACTCAGGCAATAACTCCTTCTCTGACTGATCCATTTTGAACTCTTTCAAAATCTTGTCTAGGTATGTACTCATTGAAAGTCTCATCAATCATCTTGATCTATCTCTATAGATCTTGATGCCCAACAATTAGGTAGCTTTATCCAGGTTTTCATTTTCTTTTGAAACATCCCTTTATGCTTTCTAGAATTCTTCATCATTTCCTATCAATAATATGTCAACCGCATATACTTATTAGAAATTCTATAGTGCTCCCACTCACTTTCTTGTAAATACAAGTTTCTTGTAAACTTTGTATAAACTCAAAGACTTTGATCACCTCATCAAAGAGTATATTCCAACTCCGAGATGCTTGCTCCAGTCCATAGAAGGATTGCTAGAGCTTGCATACCTTTTAGCATCCTTAGGATTGACAAAACTTTCCGGTTGTATCGCATACAACTTTTCCTTACGAAAACCGTAAGGAAAGTATGTTTTGACATCCATGTACCAAATCTCATAACTGAAAAATGCAGCAACTGCTAACATAATTTCAACAGACTTTTAACATCGCTATGGGTGAGAAAATTTAATCGTCGTCAACTCCTTGAACTTGGCGGAAACTTCTTTGCAACAAGTTGATCTTTATAAATGGTGACATTCACCATCAACGTCTGTCTTCATCTTAAAGGTCAATTTGTACTCAATGACCTACCGTTCAATGAGCAAGTCTACCAAAGTACACACTTGGTTTTCATACATGGATCCTTTCTTGGATTTCATGGCTCCTAGCATTTTGTTGGAATCCGGGCCCACCATTGCTACTCCATAGTTCATAGGTTCATCGTTGTCCAACAACATAACCTCCAAGACAGGGTTGTCGTACCACTCAGGAGCAGTATGCGTCCTTATCGACCTACGAGGTTCGATAGTAACTTGATCCGAACCTTCATGACCATCATCATTAACTTCCTCTTCAACTGACGTAGGCTCCACAAAAACATCTTTCTGCGATACGCTACTCTCTGGTTGAAACAAAGGTTCAACAACCTCATCAAGTTCTATCTTCCTCCTACTCAATTCTTTCAAGAAAAACTCTTTCTCAAGAAAGGACCCCGTTTTAGCAACAAACACTCTGCACTCGGATCTGAGATAGAAGGTATACCCAACTATTCTTCGGGTATCCTATGAAGTTGCACTTTTCCGCTTTGGATTCGAGCTTATCATACATAAGTGTCGCATTCCCAAACTCTGAGAAATGACAGCTTAGGTTTCTATAAAACCATAATTCATACGGTGCGATCTCAATGGATTTAGATGGTGCCCTATTTAAAGTGAATGTAGTTGTCTCTAATGCATAATCCAAAACAAAATTGGCAAAACAATAAGAGACATCATAGTATGCACCATATCCAATAGAGCATGACTGCGAAGTTCGGACACACCATCACACTATGGTGTTCTAGGTGGCATGAGTTGTGAAACAACTTCAACATTGCCTTAAGTTGTATACCAAACTCGTAACTCAAATATTCACCTCCATGATCATATAGTAGACATTTTTATCTTCTTGTCACGATGATCTCAAACTTCACTCTGAATTTGCTTGTACTTTTCAAATGTTTCAGACTTGTGTTTCATTAAGTAAATATGCCCATATCTACTCAAATCATCAGTGAAGGTAAAAAAATAACGATATCCACTACACACTACAACACTCATTGGACCGCATACATCAACATGTATTATTTCCAATAAGTTACAAGCCTGCTCCATCATACCGAAAACGGGGTCTTTAGTCATCTTGCCCATGAGGCATGGTCCGCATGTCTCAACTGATTCGAAATCGAATGAGTCCAAAGATCCATCAGCATGGAGTTTCTTCATGCGATTTATACCAATATGACATTTAGCGGCAGTGCCACAAGTATGTGGTACTATCATTATTAACTTTGTATCTTTTGGTATCAATGTCATGAACATGTATATTACTACGATCAAGATTCAATAAACCATTCCCATTGGGTGCATGACCATTGAAGGTATTATTCATGTAAACAAAATAACCATTATTCTCTAACTTAAATGAATAATTGTATTGCAATAAACATGATCTAATCATGTTCATGCTCAACACAAAACACCAAATAACATTTATTTAAGTTTATCACTAATCCCGAAGGTAGAGAGAGCGTGTGATGGTGATCACATCAACCTTGGAAACACTTCCAACACACATCATCACCTCACCCTTAGCTAGCCTCCATTTATTTCGTAGCTTTTCTTTTGAGTTACCAACATTTACCAACTGAACAGGTATCTAATACCCAGGTGCTACTAGGAGTATTAGCAAGGTACACATCAATAATATGTATATCAAATATAATTCTGTCGATGTTGCCAACCTTCTTATCTACCAAGTATCTAGGGTTGTTCCGTCTCAGCGACCGCTCTCCTCATAATATAATCACTTAGTCTCGGGTTTGGGTTCAACCTTGGGTTTCTTCACTAGAGCGGCAACTGGCTTGCCATCCATGAGCTTTACCTTCTTGCCCTTGCCCTTTGTGAAACTAGTGGTTTTACTAACCATCAACACTTGATGCTCCTTCTTGATTTCTACCTTCGAGGTGTCAAACATCGCGAATAGCTCAGGGATCATCTTTTCCATCGTTGGCATGTTCATAGTTCATCATGAAGCTCTAGCAGCCTTGTGGCAGTAACTTGGAGAACTATATCAATCACTATCTTATCTGGAAGATCAACTCCCACTCTATTAAAGCGATTGTAGTACCCAGACAATCTAAGCACATGCTCACCAATTGAGCTATTCTCCTTCATCTTGCAAGCAAAAAATCTTGTTGGAGGCCTCATACCTCTCAACACGGGCATGAGCCTGAGATCCCAATTTCAGCTCTTAGAACATCTCATATGTTATGTGACGTTCAAAACATTTTGGAGCCTCAGTTCTAAGCCGTAATGCATGACATACTGAATTATCAAGTAGTCACCAGAACGTGCTTGTCAGATGTTCACAACATCTACAGACGACGCTTGAGGGGGTGGTGCACTGAGCGGTGCATCAAGGACATAAGCCTTCTGTGCAGCAACCGAGGACAATCCTCATATCACGGACCCAGTCTGCATTATTGCTACCATTATCTTTCAACTCTATTTCTCTAGGAACATAAAAAAAATCATGGGAGCTACACCGCGAGCTTGTAATCTACAACATAATTTGCAAAGACAATTTGACTATGTTCATGATAATTGAGTTCAATTAATCATATTTGTTAAGAACTCCCACTCAAATTAACACCCCTCTAGTCATTCAAGTGATACATGATCCAAATTCACCAACTCAAGTCTGATCATCACGTGAGTTGGGGCGGTTTCAATGGTGAACATCATCATGTTGATTGCATCTACTATATGAGTCATGTTCGACCTTACGGCCTCTCGTGTTCCGAGGCCATGTCTGTACATGCTAGGCTCGTCAAGTCAACCTAAGTGTTTTGTGTGTGTAAATCTGGCTTACACCCGTTGTGTGCGATCGTTAGAATCTATCACACCCGATCATCACGTGGTGCTTCGAAACAATGATCATTCGCAACGTTGCACACTTAGGGGGAACAGATTTCTTAAAATTTTAGTGGGGGATTATCTTATTTATGCTACCGTCATTCTAAGCAAATAAGATGTAAAAACATGATAAACATCACATGCAACTCATCAAGTGACATGATATGGCCATTATCACCTTGCGCCTTTGATCTCCATCTTCGGGGCGCGGCACGATCACCATCGTCACCGGCATGACACCATGATCTCCATCATTGTGTCTTCATGAAGTTGTCTCGCCAACTATTACTTCTACTACTATGGCTAATGGTTAGCAATAAAGTAAAGTAATTACATGGCATTTTTGATTGACACACAAGTCATACAATAAATGAAGACAACTCCTATGGTTCCTGCCGGTTGTCATACTTATCTACATGAAAGTCGTGATTCCTATTACATGAACATGATCAATCTCATACATCATATATATTTCATCACATCCTTTTGGCCATATCACATCACATAGCATACCCTGCAAAAACAAGTTAGACGTCCTCTAATTGTTGCTGCAAGTTTTACGTGGCTGCTATGGGTTTCTAGCAAGAACATTTCTTACCTACGCAAAAGCCACAACGGTGATATGCCAATTGCTATTTACCCTTCATAAGGACCCTTTTCATCGAATCTGATCCAATTAAAGTGGGAGAGACAGACACCCGCTAGCCAACTTATGCAACAAGTGCATGTCAGGCGGTGGAACCAGTCTCACATAAGCGTACATGTAAAGTTGGTCCGGGCCGCTTCATCCCACAATGCTGCCGAATCAAGATAGGACTAGTAATGGCAAGCAAATTGACCAAATCATCCCCCACAACTACTTGTGTTCTAGTCGTGCATAGAATCTACGCATAGACCTAGCTCTGATACCAGTCTAGGGGAACATAGTAATAAATCAAAAAAATCCTACGTGTCACCAAGATAAATCTAGGATATGCTAGCAACGAGAGAGAGGGAGTGCATCTTCATACCCTTAAAGATCGCTAAGAGGAAGCGTTGCAAAGAACGCGGTTGATGGAGTCGTACTCGTGGCGATTAAAATCGTGGAAGATCCGATCCAAGCGCTAAATGGATGGCGCCTCTGCGTTCAACACACGTAAAACTCGGGGACGTCTCCTCCTTCTTGATCTAGCCAGGGGGGAGGAGAAGTTGAGGGAGATGTCCGGCAGCACGATGGCGTGGTGGTGGTGGAGCTCGTGGTTCTCCGGGAGAGCTTCGCTAAGCAGTACAGAGGAGGAGGAGGTGTAGGAGGGGGAGGGCTGTGCCTGGGGCAAGGGTTGCAGCTCCCATGTGCCTCCCCTCTATATATAAGGGTGGGTGGGCTGGTTTCTTGCCCTCCAAGTCCATTGGGGCGTTAGCAAAGGTGGGAGGAAAGAAATCCCATCCTTTCCCTTCCCCACCGATTGTTATCCCCACTTTTTAGGGATCTTGATCTTATCCCTTCGGGATATGATCTTATTCCTTCAATGGTAGGGATGGCAATGGGTACCCATTACACACGTATCCTGTGGGGAGACCAGGCCATGGGCATCCCGGCCCGGTCGGCCCGGCCCGAAAAAGCTTGACCCGGCCCGGCCCGACCTTGCCCACGGGCCGGACTCGGGCCTAGATTTTAAGCCCAGTAGTCAGGCCAGGCTGGGCTCACACCCGATGAAATTGGAAATTACGCCTAGTCGGGCCGGGCCTGCTAGGCTGGGCCGGGCTTTTTAGGGCTTGGGGCCAAAAACTAGGCCCGGTGACCGGGCCAGACCGGGTTTGGGCCAGTCTGGGCTCTGGCCGGGCCGGGCTCGGGCCTGGGTTTTTAGCATCGGTTTTTTTGGCCCGGCCCGAGGCCCGACCTGATCCGAGATCTGCCCAGGTATACCTGTGGGTAAAAACCCTATTAGGGTAAGGGTACGAGACAAAAATTTACCCATGGGTATATAAATAGGAAAATCTCAAACCCATCGGGTAGAGTGGGTATGGGTATGGGATCAGATAACCCATACCCACATACCCATGTACCCATTTAAAATCTATGCAAACTCAAAATTATCTGCACAATCTACACCATGTCAAGTATTTGTGAACTGAATGTGTATGCCTATGTACTGTTGTTTTTGTATATATGATGTTGTTTATAAGTATATGTTGTTCTTATAATTTATTTCTGTAAACTATATTATTTGATGCAATTTTTGTATCTAAGTTGTTTAAATTGATGCTTGCAAACATGGCTAATTTTACCCGTGGGTACCCGTGTATCCTATTGGGTAACGGATATGGGAAAAAATTGTACTCGTTGACGGATATGGGTAAGGGTGATGGGTAAGCTTAGACGGGATGTGTAAGGGAATGGGGAGGCTCCACCCGTACCCATACCCTGCGGGTGCCATCCCTATTCAAAGTGGATCTTGGTGCACCTTGACTAGGGGTGTGGGGCCTTGCCCAAACTACTCACGTTCATGTAGGTCCCCCCATGCAGGTGGGCCCCACTCCGGAACCTTCTAGAACCTTCCCGGTACAATACCAAAAATCCCGAACTTTTTCCGGTGGCCAAAATAGGACTTCCCATATATAAATCTGTACCTCCGGACCATTCCGAAACTCCTCGTGATGTCCGGGATCTCATCTAAGACTTCAAACAACTTTTGGTAACCACATACAATTCCCATTACAACTCTAGCGTCACCGAACCTTAAGTGTGTAGACCCTACGGGTTCGGGAACCATGCAGACATGACCGAGACACCTCTCCGGCCAATAACCAATAGAGGCATCTGGATGCCCATATTGGCTCCCACATGTTCCACGATGCTCTCATCGGATGAACCACGATGTCAGGGATTCAATTAATCCCGTATACAATTCCCTTTGTCCATCGGTATGTTACTTACCCGAGATTCTATCATCGGTATCCCTATACCTTGTTCAATCTCGTTACCGGCAAGTCTCTTTACTCATTCCGTAACACATGATCCCGTGACTAACTCGTTAGTCACATTGAGCTCATTATGATGATGTATTACCGAGTGGGCCTAGAGATACCTCTTTGTCACGCGGAGTGACAAATCCCAGTATCGCTTCGTGCCAACCCAACAGACACTTTCGGAGATACCTGTAGTGCACCTTTATAGTCACCTAGTTACGTTGTGATGTTTGATACACCCAAAGAAATCCTATGGTATCCGGAAGTTTCAGAATCCCATGGTCTAACAAAATGATACTTGACATTAGAAAAGCTCTAGCATACGAACTACACGATCTTGTGCTATGCTTAGGATTGGGTCTTGTCCATCACATCATTCTCCTAATGATGTGATCCCGTTATCAACGACATCCAATGTCCATGGTCAGGAAACCATGACCATCTATTGATCAACGAGCTAGTCAACTAGAGGCTCACTAGGGACATGGTGTGGTCTATGTATTCAAACATGTATTATGGTTTCCGGTTAATACAATTATTTCTTGAACAATAGACAATTATCATGAACAAGAAATATAATAATAACCATTTCTAACAACATACAATTATTACCTCTAGGGAATATTTCAACAATACATTCATCAAAATAAGCACACAATGCAATGAAAACAGAATCCGTCACAGAAAAGTCTGTAGTAATCTGTACTCGACCCATACTTCTGTAACTCTAAAAATTCTAAAATTTTTGGATAACTTATTTTTTTGTAGAAATATTGTGTTAAAATTTCAGCTCATCATCACGCTCCAGTAAAAAATGAAATTTCGTTCACTTGAGACAAAGTTTTTGTTTCAGATTCAGCATTGTTTCTACTCATGTTATGGATCATGCTAACGGTTGTACTTGGCACAAACACTAAATAGAACATATAAACACAATCATAACAGATACATAATTGTTCAAACACTCAAAAACATAACGGAAAATATAAAATAAATTTTATTCATTGGGTTGCCTCCCAACAAGCGCTATCGTTTTACGCCCCTAGCTAGGCATAACACATAGATTCAAGTATTGTCATCTTTAATTTTACTCTATTGAAGGCCCTCATGATTGATTCATATGGTGGTTTAATTATTGTTCTAGGGAAGTGTACCATACCCTTTCTAAGTGGAAATTGGAATTTAACATCGCCTTCTTTCATATCAATCACGACGCATATAGTGCGTAAAAACAGTGTACCAAGTATGATGGGACAGGACAAATTGCAATCAATATCAAGAAAACTAAAATCAATGGGAACATAGTTCCTATTTGCATAATAAGAACATCATTAATTATTCCCAAAGGCTTTTTAATAGTAGCATCCGCCAAGTGAAAAATTAAGAGAACATTCTTCAATATTGGTAAGACCAAGCACATCAGATAGAGATTTCAGAATTGTGGAAACACTAGCACCCAAATCACATAAAAAGCATTCATGATTTTTAATATTTACTTTAATGGTAGGTTTCCACTCATCATGAAATTTTCTAAGAATTGAAATATCTAATTCCAACTTTTCTTCTAAGAATTTCAACATGGCATCAATAATATGTTTAGTAAAAGCTTGAATTTGTTCATAAGAATGGGGTGAATTTATTATGGAGTGCAGCAAAGAAATACAATCAACCAATGATCAACTATCATAATGAAATTCTTTGTAATCAAAAATGGTGGGCCCATCACTAGTTAAAGTTTTGACCTCTCGAAACCCACTTTCATCAATTTTTCATCAAGATTTTCACCCTCCAAGTTATTGGCATGCCCTCTAGCTAGAGTTGACTCTTCTTCAGTACATTTATCATCAATTTTAACATTACTAAACAAGGAATCAATGGAGAAAACACCAATCATTTTAAAATCTTCATCATTGTTATGAAAGTAATCGCTAGAAAATGCTTTTTCTAAAAATTCTCTTTTAGCTCTAAGCATAGTGGGTCTTTTCTTACTTTAATCCATAGAAGTATATAAAGATTTAATTGATTCATTAATCTTGAGTGAAAGAGCATTCAACTTGAGATTTTCTACATCCTGATAAATTCTATCAATGCTTCTAGACATATCATCAATCTTATTGAACTTTTCCTCTATCGTAGTATGGAAAGACTTTTGAGCATTGATAAATTCTTTAAAATTACTCTCAATATCAGAGGTGTTACTATTATTATTATAAGAATAATTACCATAATTATTAGAGGAATTTCTAGGAAAAGGCCTAGGGATTAAATTACCTCTATAAGCATTGTTATTTAAATTGTTTCACGAGATGAAATTCACATCTACGGAATCATTATTTTGCTCATTCAAAGTACACAAAGGCACATCATTAAGATAAATAGGAGAATTTTTACTAGCAACCAACTTCATAAGAGCATCAACTTTTTCACTCAATTTACTAATTTCTACAACCGAATTAACTTTTTTAGTAGTAGGTGCTCTTTTAGTATGCCATTGTGAATAATTTGTCACAATATTATCTAGCAATTCAGTAGCATCTCCCAAAGTTACTTCCATAAAAGTACCACCCGTGGCGGAATCTAAAAGATTTCTAGAGACAAAGTTCAATCCTACGTAAAAAAGTTGTATGATCATCCAAAGATTTAAACCATGAGTAAGACACTTTCTTAGCATGAATTTCATTCTTACCAAATATTGTGCAACATGTTCATGCTCAAGTTGCTTACAATTCATGATTTGAGTTCGAAGGGAAATAATTTTGGCGGGCGGAAAACACTTAGTAATAAAAGCATCCTTGCACTTATCCCAAGAATCGGTACTATTGTGAGGCAAAGAAGAAAACCAAAATTTTGCATGATCCGCAAAGAGAAAGGAAATAATTTCAAACTCACAATATCATTTTCCACATATTTTTTATTTTTCATATCACATAATTCTATGAACATGTTTAGATGGGATGCGACATCCTCATTAGGAGTACCGAAAAATTGATCTTTCATGACAAGATTCAAAAAAATGACATTAATATCACAAGACTCTGCACTAGTGACGGGAGGAGAAATTGGAGTTCTAATAAAATTATTATTATTGGTATTGGAAAAATCACACAATTTGGTGTTTTCTTGAGTCATCGTGACTACGGAAACAAGATTACAAGCAAACAAGAGATCTAACAAGAGATAGGCAAATGAAAGAGAAGGCGAATAAAACGGAAAATTTATGAAGTGGGGGAGAGGAAAACGAGAGGAAAATGGAAAATAATGTAAATTGCAGGGTGATGAGATTTGTGATTAGGAACCTGATAGATGTTGATGGTGTCTCCCTAGAGCCCAAGATTAGCATGCTAGACAGATCGCTTCCTCCCCGACAACGGCACTAGAAATTCATTTGGCAAGGCTTGATATTGTGTCGTATTTCCCCAAAGAGGAAGGGATGATGCAACACATTGATGGTAAGTATGTCCTTCAGTTAAGAAACCAAGCTATCAATACGTACAAGAAGATCAAGCACCTATTGTTAGTGTCAAAACCGGCGGATCTTGGGTAGGGGCTCCCAAACTGTGAGACTAGAACCAATGGTAACAGGAGATGAAGGGGACACGGTTTTACCCAGGTGCGAGCCCTCCTATGGAGGTAATACACTATGTTATGCTTGATTGTATTGATGATATGGGGGTTACAGAGTTGATCTACATCGAGATCGAATAGCTAACCCTAGATGAGTTGTCCCCTATCTACAGCCTAAAACCCTTTGGCTTATATAGATGCCGAGGGTATCTAGGGTTTACACATGGTCAGTTACATGCAGAAAAGATAAACATTCCTATTAGGTACATTAAATGTGGAGGACAAGCCAGGATGCTCGAAGCTTCCTTACTAGAGACAAGGCCTTCGATCAATCCAATATTCGGCAAGCGGCCCATACAGTCCGGCCCATAGGAGATGAGTCGGCCTCCCGATGACCCCTTAATCCAGGACTCCCTCACCTATGTAAATAGCACCTGCACACAAATAAAAAATAGTTGCAACCCGACCCATAAGATAAGTTGTCAAGCTCTCAATGATAATAAGATAGATTAAGTTGTGATAGTTTGGGTAAATAGACGTCGCAAGAACACAAAGTAAAATAAGTACTCAAAAAGTGTAGAAAGGTATTTTGGGGTTCTTGGATTAATAGATCTGAAAACAAACATGACAAAATGATAGTCCGGAAAGCAATATGTTGTAAAAGTAGACCTGAGGGCCGTAGGTTTCGCTAGTGGCTTCTTTCAGAAATATAGCACACAATGGGTGAACAAATTACTGTTGGGCAATTGATAGAAGATCGAATAGTCATGACGACATCCAACGCACAGATCATTATATAGGTATCACGTTCAAGATAAGTAGAAGGAAATAATTCTGCATCTACTTCTATAACTCCACACATCGACCGCTATCCATCAAGCATCTAGTGTATCAAGTTCATAGAAAAAAGGAGTAATGCAATAAGAACAGTGACATGATGTAGACAAGATCTATTCATGTAGGAATAGACCCCATTTTATTATCCTTAATTGCAATGGTACATTCGTGCCTTGTTTCCCATTCTATCACTAGGAAAGGACACCGCAAGATCGAACCCATCACAAAGCACCTCTTCCCATGGCAAGAAAAATCGATCAAGGTTCGAAGAAGAAATACGAGGCTATAAGTAATCATGCATATAAGAGATCAAAGAAGAGTCAAATCATATTCATGGACATAAACTGATCATGAACTCAAAATTTACCGGATCCCAACAAACACACCGCAAAAGTCATTACATCAAATAGATCTCCAAGAAACCATTGTATTGAGAAAGAAAAGAGAGAGAGAGGAAGCCATGTAGATACTGCCTACGGACCCGTAGGTCTATTGTGGACTACCCACGCATCATCAGAGAGGCACCCATGAAGATGATGCACCTGTCCGTGATGGTGTTAGATTGGATCTCGAGGTTCTAGAACTTGTGGCGGCTGGAATTGTGTTCTGTCAACTCCCTTAGGGTTTTCTAAATATTTGGTTATTTATAGATGCTATAGTCCATGGAGAGGAGTCCCGAGGAGGGCACAACCCACCAGGCCGCGCCAGGGGCCTCTGGCATGCCCTGTGGGTTGTGGCCTCCTCGACCCTCCCCTTTGGCACTTCTCTAGTCCACTGGATGTCTTGTTGCCCAACAAAATCTCCAAAAAGTTTCACGGTGTTTGGGGTTCATTGGGTACTGATTTTCTATGAAGTAAAAAATAAACAAAAACAACAACTAGCGCTTTGGCACTATGTCAATAGGTTAGTCCCAAAAAATGATATAAAGTTGCTATAAAATGATTGTAAAACATCCAAGATTAATAATATAATAGCATGGAACAAGCAAAAATTATAGAGATGTTGGAGACGTATCAATCATGTTCATTGATTGTGGAGCAAGGAATAAGTTCCAGAAGCTCACCATAAGGAAGATCAAAACAACCAAATGGGCTTGTGTGAATACACTCACCAAACTAGGTATCACTCATGATTTTAATTTGCTTTGTCACAATGTCGGGTTGCATCATTTTGTTTATCAAGGATAAGAGACTTATGAATGCTTGACGCTTAAGTTTCTTAGTACTCTCTCGCACAATGTTGGTTTACTGCCAAATGAACATGAGGATGGAGGATCACTTTTTGTCTCTTTTATCAAGACTTTGACATCTCTCTTGATGAATGGTTTAACCACTTTGGTTTTGCCAACAATGATGATCATTTTAGATATGTTTATGATTTCACTGACCCGCACGCAAGGCAGTCCTTCTACTGCAGGACTCATCATGGCTCTAGGAAAAGAGCCAGTTGCATTGAAAGTCCTGATATGCGTTATTTCTATTATGTTATCACTAACTCGTTGTAGGCATGAGGAGCAGTTTCTAAGGTGAATGATGAGAACATGCTAATTCTTAGGAAAGCAGAAGATCTAGACATCGGCAATTCATCCAACTTAGGGGCAATACTTTTGCTCAACCTCGTGCATCAAGCAAACCATATACAAGGATATATAGTGTGTGGAGGAGTGATCACCATTTTGATCAACTCTCTTGGTCTCAACTACAATAATCTCCACCTCATTGTCGGTAACACTCTTGTTGACATTCGTTTTCTTACTAGAGCTGGTATGGTAGTAGTTCATAATGGCCGTCATTGCATTAGAATTCCCAGCGTGGCTTACTAATTTAGAACAGACAATTGCGTTATCATGCACGAGACAGAGATGCATTTTTTGACCAAGAATGCACATAACCTGAACAAGTAGATGAATAAGAACTCTCCATTGATGAACAGAAGGAGTAGCCCCAACAAGAATACACCACTCAGGCGGACCTCAACAACCTCCAGGGCTCTACCCATGATATGAGAAACCTCACATTGTCCCTTCAAGGCACGTTTGCCTACATGAACATGACTTCTCCAGCTAGAGCCAGGAGTGGGATCCTGACCAACCGCCACAATGATCTCACCGGTTTGAGTTTGCAAAAGCCCAATATTGGTGGAGGTTATCACCAGTTCTACATCAAGATGTGGTGGTATTTCAATTAATTGTAATGAGGTTGTAGTTAATTTCAAGGAGCTTGCTTGTTCCAACACTTTGCTTTTGCTTTTGCTTTTTTTGGTTGCAAGTTAGTTTTCAAAACCCTAAAAAACAAAAAATATAATAAGATTTGATTTGCTCTTGTTCTTCATTTATCCCCTTGGAGTTCATTTTCATTTTGTTTCCGGAGGAGTTGATATATGCTAGACAATTAGGAATGCAAGAGTAAGGAAGAGAAGTGTGTAAATTCGCAACAGTGAAGGTATGTCCTATGACCCCTGATACGTATCCAACATATCTATAATTATTGATTGTTCCATGTTATTATATTATCAATATTGTATGTTTTACAATCATTTTATAGCAACTTTATATTATTTTTTGGGACTAACCTATTTACATAGTGCTAGAGTGCCAGTTGTTGTTTTTGCTTGTGTTTTACTTCGCAGAATATCAGTACCAAATGGAGTTGAATCAAGACGAAACTTTTTGGAGGATTTTTTTGGACTAGAAGAAGGCCAATGGGCCCAAGAAGTTACCAGGAGGGAGCCCAAGACGCCCACAACCTACCAGGGTGCGCTAGAGGCCCCTGGCACACACTGATGGGTTGTGGCCTCCTCAAGGACCCCCTCCACCGACTATCAGCTCTATAAATTCCCAAATATTCAGAAAACCCTAGGGGAGTCGATGAAACACAATTCCAGCTGCCGCAAGTTCCAAAACCGCGAGATCCAATCTAATAGCATCACGGAGGGGTGCATCGTCTTCATGGGTGCCTCTCTGATGATGCATGAGTAGTCCACCATAGACCTATGGGTCTACAGGGAGTAGCTAGATGGCTTCCTCTCTCTCTTTTGATTCTCAATACAATGGTCTCTTCGAGATCTATTTGATGTAATAACTTTTTGCGGTGTGTTTGTTGGGATCCGATGAATTTTGAGTTCATGATCAATTTCTATGTATGAATATTTTCTGAGTCTTCTTTGATCTCTTATATGCATGATTACTTATAGCCTCACATTTCTTCTTTGAATATTTGGTTTAGTTAGCCCAACTAGATCGATTTTCCTTGCCATGGGAAGAGGTGCTTTGTGATGGGTTCGATCTTGTGGTGTCCTTTCCCAGTGAAAGAAGGGGCAGCAAGGCACACATGTATCGTTGCCATTAACGATACCAAGATGGGGCCTAATCCTACATGAATAGATCTTGTCTACATCATGTCATTGTTCTTATTGCATTATTCCATTTTTTCGTGAGCTTAATACACTAGATGCATTCTGGATAACGGTCGATGTGTGGTGTAATAGTAGTAGATGGAGTATCGTTTTGGTCTATTTATCTTGGACATGATGCCTATATAATGATCATTGCCTTGTATATCGTCATGACTAGTCGATCTTCTATCAATTTCCTAACAATAATTTGTTCACCAACCGTCTGCTATACTCATGAGAGAAGCCACTAGTGAAACCTACTCCCCTAGGGTCTACTTTTCCAACATTTTGCTTTCCGGTCTATCTTTTTGCCTTGTTTGCTTTCAGATCTATTAATCCAAAAACCCAATAATAGCTTGTTGCACTTTTTATCCACTTCTTTTATTTTGTGTTCTTGTGAGATCTATTAGCCCACCCTATTACAATCTAATCTATCTTTTTATCGTTTAGAGCTTGACAACCTCTCTTACGCGTCGGGTTGCAAGTATTTGTTCTTTGTGTGCAGGTGCCGTTTTCGTAGTTTCTTGATCTTCCTCTACGGATTGATACCTCAGTTTCTTAACTGAGGGAAATACTTACCATGGTTGTGGTGCATCATCCCTTCCTCTTTGGGGAAATATCGACGCAGTCTCAAGCCACGTCAACCCCCCATCTTTCGCACTTGGATACTTAGAGTAGACATAGTAGTTTTATATGTGATATGTGTAGATGGGAGTAGTCTTGTTAGTTTATACAAAGGTTTTTCTCTATTATCTGAAATAAGATTGTAGGCTTTGTTTTCTTTCGTTTAAACAACTAAGACTTTTTGCGGGACAATATCCAAATGAAGTGCAATTAACCAAGAATAACTATGCACAAGAGAAAGTCTCTCAAGACTTGGGAGTTGAGAAATTGTAGTGGAAGTGATTTTAACAAGCTCATCATCAAAAGAGCTCAAAAGAGACATTTTGCTAAAGTTCCATAGTTCCCAAACATTAATCCACAACCAAAACCTATGCATGATCAATAATTTTGCACAATCTCCTTCACATGACAATCTAAGTTCGAGTAAGCAATGATCAAAACAAAGTGTTTAAGGGCCTAGAGGAGGAGACAATTGTGGGTGTGCTTATGATTACTTGAGCATCATATTTACTACATGCTTTCTACTCCCCTTATGGCTCTATCTAAGAACTCTTCCGTGCATTCCCGGCAAGCAAGTGTTGTCTAGATTAAATAAAATGAAGTGTTGCAAAGTTGTTTTATCTAGTGTATCAAGAGCTTTGTGTTGACTATCTTTGCTTCACTAACACTTGCACTATAACCATGCCACCGCTATATCTATGCTAAGTTTTCAGGTCAAGAAGCGGAGGGATATCTAGGCATACCGATCCTAAGTGAACCAAAACCTTCTCATTTTTTAGGTTTAAACAATTGAGTTCATTATGCTTCAATTTTCTCTTTATGATGATTGATTTTAAGCTTGGGGGGTTGATGAGTGATATGTTTACACTCATTTGACCCTTGTTTAAACTTAGATATTTCACTAAAAGAGAGATATTTGCTCCGATATTGCCACTAATGACTAATGAATGCAAAGAATTCCAGAAATCATCGCTTTAATGTTTTCCATAGGAAATGGGCTAAAAGGGCGGAAAATCACATGGGAGAATGGAAAGGAAGGAAAAGGTAGGAAGAAATAATGACCCTGAGGCGCCAGAAGCCAACAAAAGCAAAAGACGACATTCCATATGGGTGCAAGCGATCGTATGAGCTGTCATTTGGCGCAAAAACCGAGGTAGGTCATCTACGTGAACAACTTTTATAAAGGGGGCCCCATCGAAATGCCAGTAGAAGAGCATTGAGCACAGCCAGAACCTCTTCATCAACTTCATCATCCACTATTCCTAGGTGTCGCCATTTCCATATCCATAGACATCTCCACCACCATAGTGCTCTCTCATCTAGTTCATACTTGTAATCGTGTATCGTACAAGGCATCCATTGTAATACAAATTGCAATTAATCAATCTCAAGATATGTTCTTCAATATTTTCTTCTTGCGATGGGATCTCCATGTGTGAGTAGTTCGGTAAGGTATGGGTTTATGCATGTGCCTTGCAACCCGAGGTATTTGTCGAGGGGGTCAATGGAAGTCCTTGACATAACATCCCGTTTGTGTGAAACAAAATTGTTTCGTGAAGTGTCTCTTATCTTTCCCACGATCTTCATAACTACAGGTACCCAGGATCATGGAGATGAAGCATCAGTGAGGCTATGGGCAAGGTGACCGTGAAGTGTTATACTGAACACCGGTGATAGTAAGGTTTAATAGGGTAACATGGATCATATCCTTGGGAATTCATTACGTGTAGTCATTAAACACCCAATTCTTTTGTCTGGTATTATTATCTTAATTATCGGGGCAATCCTGCGAGATTGATAAGGCCTTTTGTAGGACAATTGATTCTTGATGCACGACTCGTGCCGGACAAGATGTTATTTGGACACATCCCCCACTCCGATATGAAACAAGCACATCTTGATGCGTGACTTCTCGAGGACAAACTAATTTCGTTTTCGATCCCAATGCAAATACATGGTTGTAAGCATTAAGACCTCATACCTGTACCTCTTTTTATTATAATTGTTTGAATCACAATTTGCTTGTTGATCTAGTAAAAAGATGGATTTAGCACTTTGGCAAAATCTTGCTAAGACCATTGCTTCAAGGGAATCTTCCTCTCGTGGGTTCGATTCCCAGGGTCACCTCAAGGGAAATAGGTGCAGGATACCCTTTCTTGTTTCAACACTGAATCAATAGAAAGGAGATATCACTCACGCTCCCACATCAACTCATATTGCAGAGTTTTGCACGTGTCAGATGCGTTCTAGAGTTACAACGAAGAAGCAACGGGCAATGGTCTGATCTGGGTGAAGTTAAGTGACTTACAACTTGCTTCGGTTGTTACCGTCTATGTAAGGATACCCATTAAAGCCCAATTCCACAAGTTGGCAAGTTTCCAAGAAATCTCCGAACGCAACCATCTGAGCTCATGGCCTCGGTGAGGTGGATAAATGTTCAAACTCCCACAAAGCCTCATTGAAGTCACCCGTTACTAGCCATGGTAAATCTATGGTGCTTCTCAACCGGCTCAATATTTACCACATCAGATGTCGATTCTTCACTCTTGGTTTGCCATACACAAAGTTGTTTTTTATCCAATTTAATCAGTTGGCAAGTTTTAACGATTTTACCAAGTCTACCACACCCCACACATGCAAGTCTGCGAGTAGTGCAGTAGAAAGTAATGACATTACAAGTGAATGTAAAGGGAGGGATAGGAAGATAAAACGCAATGAAGACATAGAGATTTTTGGTGTGGTTCTGATAGGTGGTGCTATCGTATGCCCATGTTGATGGAGACTTGATGACCCAAGTATAGGGGATTGATCATAATCCTTTTGATAACTAAGAGTGACGAACCCAACGAGGAGTAGAAGTAAAATGACAAGTGTTTTTGATATAGAAATTGCTGCAAGTGTTGTAAGTAACAATAATACTCCTTCCGTTCCAGAATATAAGGTGCATTGATTTTCGTGCAAGTCAACCATTTAAATGTTTGACCAAGATTATAGAATAAAATAATAACATTTGCAATACCTGATAGATGAAATATGAAACTATTTTTCATGATGGATCGAATGATATAAATTTCATATTGTGAATGTTGATATATTTTTCTAAAAATTTGGTCAAACTTGCACTCATTTGACTTTTCAAAAAACAAATACACCTTATATAAAGGAACGGAGGGAGTAGATAGTTTTGTAGCAAAATAATTCGTAATGAGTAACAAGTAACAATTTTAACAAAGTTGCGGAAAGGTGGCCCAATCCTTTTTGTAGCAAAGGACGCGACTAAAAGTTCTTTTATATAAAGTAAAGCGCTCTCGAGGACACACGGGATTACCATCTTGTCACGTTCATCATGTTTAGTCTATTCACCTTTGTTACTTTGATAATTTGATATGTGGGTGGACCAGTGCCAGGGTGTTGTTCTTACTTGAAAAAACAACCCACTTACGATTACCGCCTCTCGCAAAAATCTGCAGCTATGAAAGAATAATAAATATAAATCTAACCATAGCATGAAACATACGGATCCAAATCAGCCTCTTACGGAATAACACATAAACTAGGGTTTAAGCTTCTGTCACTATCGCAACCCATCATCTATTTATTTCTCCACAATGCCTTCCCTTAGGCCCAAGTATGGTGAAGTTTCATGTAGTTGACGTACACATGACACCACTAAAGGAAGCAACAACATACATATCATCAAATATCAAACGAATACCAACTTTAGATGATTACTTATAACAAGACTTCTCCCATGTCCTTGAGAACAAAAGCAACTACTCAGAAATCATGTTAATGTTAAAGATAAGAGGTGTATTGAATATCATTAAGGATCTGAACATAAGGTCTTGCACCAAACAAACCAACTAGCATCCACTACAAGACGTAATCAACACTACCAAAAACCCACACATACCAATATGAGGTTTGGAGACAAAGGTTGAATACAAGAGATGAACTAGGGTTCGAGATAAGATAGTGCTGGTGAAGATGTTGGTGAAGATTGATCCTCCCACAATGGAGGAGGTGTTGGTGATGACGATGGCTTTGATTTCCACCTCCCGAAGGGGAGTTTCCCTGGCGGAATCGCTCCGCCGGAGAGAAAAAGTGCTCCTGCCCAGGTTTTGCCTTGAGACGGCGGTGCTTAGTCCCGAAAGTATCCTGTTGATTATTTCTAGGTCAAAAACCTTCATATAGCATAATATAGACATCGGAGGCCGCATATGGGACTTACAAGGCATCAATGCGCTTTTACAACAGCTAATTGCTCATCAGGAAAATTATCATCAATAGGACGTGGGTAATCAAGAACATTTTCCATTCTAGACAAATTATCTGCTAGAGGATTATGAACTCCCTTTTCTATCAATAATGTGTGATACGTCTCAACGTATCCATAATTTATGAAGTATTCATACCATATTTGCCTATGTTTACAATACTTTTATATGGTTTTGATGCACTTTAAATGATTTATTTAGAACTAACACAGACTAATGTTGTTTTCACAAGAATTACCGTGGTGTTTTTTTTTTGTGTAGAAAGTAAAAGTTCTTGGAATCGCCCGAAACTTTTTTATGATTTTTCAGGAGGAAATAAGAAATACCAGAGCAAAGAACCACCGAAGGGGAGGCACCTACGTGCCATAAGCCAACTGGGCACGCACACCCCTCGGGGCGCGTCATAATGGCTTGTGGCGCCCATGTGGCTCCGGTCGACGAGATTTGCAATGCTGAAAAATCATATAAATCTTAGAAACCCTAGAAGTAAACCTAGAACTTCCGCTCCGCCACCGCAACTCCTGCATCGAAGAAAAACCCATTTGGAGCATTTCCAGTACCTTGCCAGAGAGGGGAAATCATCACAGGTGCCATGTTAATCATCCCGGTGGAGGCCATGATGAGGAGAGAAAAGTTCACACTTGCGGATAAGGGTATGTAGCAGTAGCTATGTGTTTGATCTCTCTCTCTCTCTCTCTCTCTCGTGTTCTTGAGATTTCATGATCTTGATGTATCAAGGTTTTTTTAAAATATAGTTGGATCATGATAGCTTAGATAAGATAAGTCGAGGACCATGGAGGCCCTGACAATATTAATGACCTGTTTTTGCGCGGGAGAAGATGGTTGGATGGACCGCAACTCTAAAATGAACGACCCCGGTACCTTAGAAGTCCGGGATGGGAACGACAAACCCAGGCGCAATAAGCACAAGCATTGAAACAAGAACAGCGGAAACGATGCAGAAGACCTAGCAGTTCATGTGGGATTCACCATCTCACGGACTGGATCCAAAAGGAGATCCTTTAAAGAAAACAAGGACGATCCAAGCGCCCTGGATAAAATACTAAAAAAACTTGCCAAATCCACGACAACCCAGATAAGCTTGCTAAGCACACCAACTGCAATTGTTGGGTGTTCAAGAAAGGCACTAAGGGTCTGGCCGAGGAGTCAGGCAATGACCAGTCTAGGAGCGACAACAACAATGATGAACCTCGTCGGCTGGACAACAACAGTCGAAAATAGTTTCCCTCCGAAGTAAAGGAAATGAACATGATATATGTCACCACATTCCCCAAAAGGAGAGAAAATGTGCCCTTCGGGATGTTTATGACATAGAGTCTGCATCCCCAAGGCACGGCCCCTGGATGGCCCACCCAATCACCTTAGATAAGAAGGACCATCCAACCGTTATCCATCATGGTGGGTCAGTCGCCCTGGTTCTAGACCCCATTGTTGACGGGTTTCACCTTACTCGTGTCCTTATGGATGGCGGAAGTAGTCTGAACCTAATATATGCAGATATGGTAAAGAATATGGGGATCGACCCATCCCGGATCCTACCCAGGAAAACCACGTTCAAGGGGGTAATACCTGGTGTGGAGGCCCAGTGCACGGTCACTATCGTATTGAAAGTTGTTTACAACTCTCCCGACAACTTCCGTTGCGAGAACTTGATTTTTGATATAGTTCCTTTCCATAGTGGCTATCACACACTTCTTGGTCATACCGGCTATGCCCACTTGAATGCGGTGCCGCACAGTGCATACCTTAAGCTCAAAATACCAGGACCCAATGGGGTAATCTCTATTAATGGCAACATGGAGCACTCTCTCTGTTTTGAGGAGCAAACAATGGCCTATGCAGCTGATTCCAGAAGGCCGAAGAGACGACACGACAGGAAGCTCGGCGCAATCTCCCAGGCTCCTCCAAGCGTGTCCGCATGGCCACTGGCTGAACTCGTGTGCCTGTTAAATAGGGATACCCTCTCCCTCGCCTCTACCATCTAGAAGCAGATTGTGTACCTCGATTGCACAACTTCGCACTTCAAATTACTTGGGGAATTGGGGAGCAAAAAAATTATCATACCAGGAGTGTTACCTCGGACGATCCAAACACACTTTACGACTATTGACCTCTTAGGCACATCAAGGCCTATCATAGGATCTTCTTGGCAATTTGAATTTTCCAAATGATGACTTTAGCCTTCTCGGAGGCCTCGCTCTAAAAATGTCTTTGACATTGTGAGTGACTGCCGTATGCATTAGCCTTTGAATGGGAAATACATGGATGGTTAACAACTTGGAGGCGCAGATGTGCGGGATGGGAGCAACAAACCATGAGGCCCCATTATCTAAAACCCTGTACTACTCTCCCCATCTATAATTTTATTTCCAACATTCTCTTTGTATCTATTTGCAGCTCGGTTCGCATGGCTAGGCCTTACGAATGAAAAACATACCCTTTTTCAGTCTCCACAAATCTATGACATATTGTTTTTTATTTCATAATTCCACCCAGGTGGTTTCTTCCCACATACAGTAGAGTCCGTCTGTAGACCGGGGGATCGGATTTATAGATGAGCCATGTTCAAGTCTGATGTTTGGTCGGCATCTTGGATATTGCATTATATGCACCTGTTTCGAATCAAAATTTTGGTCAATAATTGGGTTGCCCTCCTCCTTTGCTTGCCTCTTACGTTCTGCTCTGTTCGACTAAGAGTGTAATGGGAGAACCACTACGATTGCACTTCCAGCTTGGATGGTTAAGTGCCTCAGTGGAGAAAGCCAAAAATTGGGTGTCACAATAAGCGCAAACAGATAAGCGATCCGAACACAGTGTAACACTAATACTCTGTTAGTGGTGAAACCATGATAAATGAAGGTTCCTTCCTAAAAGGACCGAGGTATTTACAGTGGGAACTTTGACTGAGCCGATCACTGCAACACCTGGGGCTAGTTCAACTACCCCACAACTTAGAGCTCCTATGACTAAGTGAAAGGGATAAAACCATTATTGTCGTGGCTTTGTCATGGCAGATGTCTGAAGACTTAGGTTCGAGGCCATCGCTAAGGCAGTGGACTCAAAGGGGTTGGTTGGGACGAAAGACACGGATTTACCCAGGTTTGGCCCCTCGAGATGAGGTAAAAGCCTACGTCCTGCTTTGTGTATATTAATTGGAGTATCAATTACAAGGGAGTGTATTTTCTTGACCTAGCTATCGATTGATTGGTTTCTGTCTAAGCCGCCCTCGGGTCTCGCCTTTATATAGGAGGTCAACACCATGGGTTACACAAACCTGATACCGACTCTCACAACGTGTCTGACTCTGTCTCTAAGCCGCCTGGCTGACTCTAGCAGGCTGTCTCCGGGCTGCTTACGCGCCTGAGTCTTGCATCTTCTACCTGACTCTGGGCCTCCGTCTAGCCCATCTGGTGAGCAGCCATGCAGCCCAATCTTCCTCTTCTAGCCCATACGCTAATGAGCCGCTAGGTATGACCCGACCCCTCCCGGGCGGGTCTTACCACAGGGTTATATACCCAACATTAGGCCCCAGATTGATTTGAGCTTACTCATGTCAATCTCCACTTTTTATCCAGCGGCGAGTCTCACACCCTTGTCACCTGAAAGAGAGAACACATAACCCGCCCTGATGTCATCTTTAGATATGCCAAAAAGATTCGGTGACATATGCCATAGATCATCTCATTAAACGGTCGGTGCAAAAATCGAGGCGTCCGTCTCGGTCGGTCATCATTTCTCGCCTTGATTCCCGCGCGCCCATTTAGCCTTCCACCCCCTTAAATAGGGCCACGAGGGGGTCTTTTCATTTTCTCTGCCACCACTACTCTTCTTCTTCCTCTCGACGCCAACGCTCCTAAGCTCCGTCGCACTGATGGAGTCCCGTCGCTGCCAATGAACTTGGCCGCTGCATCAACCTGAACGTTTCTAGATTCTCGCCCGCATCCGTCGCCTCCTTAAGGTATGCTTTTCATCCTCCCTTAGATCTACAACTTCCCACTTGCATCCTGTTGAGTTGTTCGGGTCCCGTTAGCGTGCTTGTTCTTCTTCATAATGCCAACTGATGAACAACCCTTTAGATCTTGTGATGTTGCTTATTCACCGTGGCCAGCCATGCAAAACCAATAGTAGTCTGACCTAGATCTACACTCTGTTCCTCTTCCTGCGCTAAACTGCTCATTCTTCCTCGGCGCCCTTTTAGGGTTGAATTAAATCTGATTTTTTCCTTGCCTGTAGATCTTGTAGTTTCAGTATAATATGCAAAACCTATTTGTATGTCCTTAGCAATTTTTGCATCATGGCCTTGTTTACTTAACCCGCCATGAAATATCCGGCTCTTCCGATAAACTGTACCGACGACTTAATGTCACAACATTTAATTTCATCAGTCGTCTTGGTTGTCTAGTCACTTTCTGACCCGCTGCGGCCTGCCCCTCTCTCAGCTTTGACCCGCCATCATGTCTCGATCGTCTGCATCCTGTGATTGGGTCGGCTCTGGAGTCACCGAACAGTTCTTACAAGATTTTATCGAGGCAGGAACATTGTCGGCTCAGAACGTCATTCATTGGCGGGTTCTGGGGCTAGAGAAGAGGCCCATCCCACAAGAGGGTGAAGTTGTTATGTTTGCCAACCATCTTATGCATGGTTTCAGCCCGCCCGGATCTAAGTTCTTTCGAGATGTCCTCCATTTATTTAAATTGCATCCTCAAGACTTTGCCCCAAACTCTATCTCCAACTTGTGCAACTTTCAAGTCCTCTGTGAAGTTTACTTGCAAGAAGAGCCGTTTGTCGATCTCTTCCGTGACTTTTTCTATGTAAACCGCCAAACGGAAGTGGCGGCCGGCCCAAGCGTGGAGCTCGGCGGAGTCTCCATCCAAAGAAGAAGAGATCTGGTTTACCTAGCTTTTCAAATGGCAAGCCATCCCAAAGACTGGAACATGACTTGGCTCTACTGCAGAGACACGTCTCCAGAGGGTGAAAAAACCCTACCGGGTTACCGTCCCACCCGGAGCTGTACTTCTACTGAGCTTCCAGACCGGATGTCAGCCACGGCACGAGCAAAGTATGCTCCGGCTCTTGCCAAAATCAAAGCCCTTCTGGCGAACGGGTTGACGGGAGTTGACTTAACCCGCTGTTGGATCTCATGGAAGGTCTTACCACTCAGCCGACGTGACCGACTTATGTGTGAATATACAGGCGGTGCCAATGATCCTATCTCCTTCAACCACACACCTCTGAAAGAAGAAAATATTACCTCTGCTATCAAAGGACTTACTCGTGAATCCCAAGAGGATTACCGTACAGTCGGGTTAAAACCTTTCTGCGCCACAAATCCAGCCCCATATGTAAGGACGGCTTTCAAATCTCCTTTCTCTCCATATTGATTTTGTATATATAGCAACCTTAACCTCTCTTGGCAGCTTTCGCTTACAGGCTAACTCCAGCTTTTGGAAGAAAAAATACACTCCCTCGATGAAGAAGAAGTATCAGGCGGGTAACACCCGCTTTCGCAAATCAAAAAATGTCAGCTCAAAACCTGCTTGAACTTGACGACTCAGAGGTAGAACTTGATTCCCTTGCCAGTATTTTTATGCAACTTATTGACAATGACTGTACACAGGAGGAGACAACGGCGAACCACGCCAACGCCCCTGAGATAACTTATCTTTCTTCCGACTCAGAAATCTTCCCACAAGCGAAGATACGGTGGGTCGTCCAGAAAGTTCCTTTTTCACACCCTCTCGCTTACTTAGATCCTGAATTTTCCTTGAAAAAACAACAACACGACTCTCGACGCCAGACCCGGAGTACCGACTCTGGGATCTTATGACCGGCTTACCTAACGCCCCAGCGCCGTGGAAACGTCCCGCTGAGGTACTCATCAGGAACCCAATATCTGTCTTATATTTCCATAATGCTGCCTTACTATTATGTCTAACTGTCTTAATTTGTAGGAGTCACCTCCTTCTTATGGCGACTCAACTGCCTCTAAACTTCCTCCCATGAAGGTCAACCCAGAGTATGTTTTCACCTCTGCCATGTGTATATCACGTGTATTACCTTTCTATTATGTGCTGATTGTTTGCTCTTTCAGGGCACAAGCCAAACGCAGGAAAGTAGGTGGGTCTACCATTGCTCCAACTGTCCAATAGCCGGATCCTGCTGAGCCGTCCCTCTCTCCTGCTAAATCTTCTGAAGCTAACAAAGTGACACCTGAGCAATATCCCCTGCCTTCAGAGTTGACGAGTCATCATTCGACGGCTTCCTATAGTCTAGCGGCTGACCCTAAGCCATCCAATCCTAACGCTGAAGACTCGTCTCTCCCCGACGTTACCATCATTGGGACGGGTTATCAATCTCCCACACACCATACTCTAACAAGGCATTCCAACAAAGTTGCTACTTGCTACCCCGAGAAGCTTGACTTCGAATTCCCTGTCTTGGAGAAGATGACTGCAGACGACTTACACGCCGGCTTTTCTGAACCACCTGTTTGCAAGTCGCAACATAGAGAGCCAGCTTGTTGGCTTGATGAAGAAAAAATATGAGGTATATTTCATCTTCCATATTTCTCTTATACCCATACATAGCCCCCAAGAACCGGTTTAATATTGCAAATAATAGACCGGCTCTTCCAAACCTTCAATCATACTGTATAGAGCTTAACCTGTGACCCCCAAGTACCGGGTTAAATTGTGTATAAGCCGATACTTTATACTCACTCATAGATTCAATTGTTGCCCCCAAGTCCAACGCGTTATGATAATGATGAGCCGGATCTTCCACATTTGGAAAGCTCGCCAGTTGTAGCCCCCAAGTCCAGAGCATTATGATAATGTGAGACGGATCTTTCACTTTTAGGCATGGAATGAAAACAGACATTAGCCCCCAAGTGCCAAGTATATTGCTTGCAATATTCTTGGGACTTGTATCAAAGAGTATCTCCACTTTGGTGACTTAATCCTTATAACCTTCCACTTCGTGTAACACAGAAGGCGCTAGATGCAGCCGAGTCTGAACATGCCGGCTTAAGGCAAACTTGACCACGCAACAAAATGCCCAAGCCGCCGTAGAAGGGAAGTTACGGGTGATTGTTGAACAATTTGAGAAACTTCAAGTCAATTTTTCTGCATATAAGAAGATTGTTGAATCTGAGCAAACTGCCTTGTCCAAACGTGCTATCGATGCTAAAGAGCAGCTAAAACTTGCATCAGCAGAACTGAAGACTCTCGAGGATCACATATCCAAGATGACTGCCGCTATCTTTGGTAAGCACATATAGCTTAAAAAATTCCTTTATGACAGAAATACCAACCGGACGGCTTATAACTTTGTTCTTTTCCTTGTAGGAGAAAGAAGCCGCCATCTATCCTCTGATAGTCCGATGAAATTGAAAGCAATCTACACTCTGACTGAGCAACTCTACAGCGGAGTCCTCTATACTATAAAGGCCATGATGACAGCTAAGTATGTCCCTAAATTTATGAAGGGTGTCATAGAAACCTTGTCCACCTTGCCCAAGCAAGTGGATGAAATAAGGTGATCAGCCACCAGGAGAGGGGCCATAGCTGCACTGAGTCGGTCCCTGGCCTTCGCTCCGGAGTTAACCACTGAAGAGATGATGAACGGCTTCCCTTCCAAGAAGGACAACGGCTTAGAGTTCACTGGAGCAGATTATGCCAAGTGCGTTAAGGCCTCCATGTGGCTTGCCTCCATATTGGTTGATCAAACGGACCTGGTCCCTTACCACGCGGCTTATGACGAAAACAACCAACTGCTGCGCTGCCCGACCTTTGAAGCCAGAGACTTAGTCCCTGCACATCGTAAGCCTCTCTTTGCCCCTGACGTTGACCCGTCTCCACTTTTCGATGATGCACATTTTGAAGCCTTACTAAACTACAACTGGCATGCGGATCGTCTTCAGATCGAAGAGCCCGAAGAGCCGACACAGGATGACCCGCCGGCCAGTTAAACTCTTTGTTCCCAACTGAATGTAACCTGGCCAACCGAGCCGGACAAGTGCAAAAAACTTTAAATCCTTCGTCATTTGAGCTCTTGGAGAGCCTTGTAATATATCTTGCAATCTTCTTATGTCTTAACAGCGACTCATCTTTAGAGATAAAGCCTGCAAAAACCAAACAGAGTACTTTGCAATATTTGCTTGGGCGGCTTTGGAAAAGCATAATCAGAAGATCTTAATATAGCCTTGCTTCATCTTTCACAATCTTGCTCTGGCCCAACTTATAACATGAATGCAATGTATGATGGAATATATGATGCAATGTATGATGCAATATGTGATGTAATGCATGATGATCTTGCTCTCCCCTTGTTTTTTGTTTTCCAAAAACTCATTTGCTGGCCCTTCTGTGGGTACTGTTGCTTTGAACCGCCTAACGGTGCAGGGTCTCTAACGAGAGTGACTGCCAATCTTGCACGGCTCAGGGTCTGTAGACAAGATTAACTATTAAGGGCGCAACAGACCAAAATTTGCAACGGGGTGAGTGCCCCTAGGCTCATAAGCTACTTCTCACGTGACATAAATCCATCGTTTGAACCTTAAGCAACGTCACTTGTTAAGAGTATGACGGGCCACTTGGCGGAGAGTACGTAATAGATGAGAGAGTTTCCCTTGCCACTGTATGAGGCCCTTGCAGGGGGTGAGTTCACAACTCGCTGCACCCCTGGACGAGCGGCAGCTACATACAGGCAGGTATAACCCGGCCTTACAATGGCTAGAAACCCAACCAAGAGTGGGGGGCGACCTTCACCCACTCTTATACTTGCTCTGGGTCAGTGACCCGCCTTACGGTGGATGAAAAGCCAATCAAGAGTGGGGGGTGACCTTCACCCACTCTTGCCCTTACTCTAGGTCCACGACCCGCCTTGCAGTGGATGAAGAGCCGATTGAGAGGGTTGAAGCTTAACCCGGAAGGTTGAAAAGCCCCCAAACTACCTTGTCAGGCACCCATGTTTGAACGGCTTGCTGCATGGTGGCTCATCCTCTTGGGTGACTTTAGATCTTTCACCAGTAAGGTAATGCACCCATGTTTGAATGGCTCGCAACGTGGCGGCTCATCCTATTGAGTGACCTTAAATCTTTCATCCACAAGGCGGCGCACCCATGTTTGAACGGCTCGCAATGTGGCGGCTCATCCTCTTGAGTGACCTTAAATATTTCGTCAGTAAGGCGGTGCACCCATGTTTGAACAACTAGCAACTTGGTGGCTCATCCTCTTAAGTGACCTTAAATCTTTCGTTGGTAAGGCGGTGCACCCATGTTTGAACGGCTCGCAAAATGGCGACTCGTGCTCTTGAGCGACCTTAAACCTTTCGCCATCTTGCACGCCACCATCACGTGGTCCACCGATTTGTAAGCCGCCATCTTGCAGACCACCATCTTGTAAGTCGCCGCATGATGGTGCTATTTTTGGCTGAAGAGCCGATCAAAAGGGTGAGCAAGCTAAACCTGACGGGTTGGAATTCCCCAAGTGATCATGTAGAGGTGTTCATCTTTGCACAAATCTATAATGCAAAAAGGAAAAATGGCAGAGGCCTCGTCTTGCAGGGATGCCAACTTTATTAAATGAGAAGCATAAATACAATGAAGTATTTATGTACAAAGATAGGAGTCGATGACTCAAGTATAGTAAGGCCGTAGATGAGCGATGTTCCACGGCCGGTGAGTTTGCTGTCTAATACAAGTAAGGCCGTAGATTACTTGTGCGCATCTGTCTGATCTTAAATCAAATGTAACACCAAGTCGCCTTCTTTGGAATGTCCGGGTGTTGACCCTACGGCTATGGTAGCGACGTAGGTCCTATTGATAAATCGCCGCTCGAGCTGCTACAAGATTGCATGCTTCATCTAGAGCTCATGGAGATGTCCGGCTTGCCGATGAACACGTGCATCTTGCCAATGGGAACCCGATAACCATACTCGACTGAGCCGGCTTCAGGCCCCCATCCTAAATCATCGATCTAGAGTTTTCCACGGCAACCTTTGTCATCAAGCCGACGGCATATCCTTTGATCCTTGAGAGAGAGAGCCCTTTGAGAACTTAACACCACTGCGCGCCGGCCCCATGGTGGGCGCCAACTATTGTGGCTTTGTTACGGCAGATGTTCGAAGACTTAGGTTCGAGGCCATCGCTAAGGCGGTGGACTCAAAGGGGTTGGTTGGGACGAAAGACACGGATTTACCCAAGTTCGCCCCCCTCAAGAAGCCTATGTCCTGCTTTGTGTATATTGATTGGTGTATCGATTACAAGGGAGCGTATTTGCTTGACCTAGGTCTCGATCGATTGGTTTCTGTCTAAGCCATCCCCGTGTCTCGCCTTTATATAGGAGGTCAAGACCACGGGTTACACAAATATCATACCGACTCTTACAACGTGCCTGACTCTGTCTCTAAGCCGCCTTGCCGAGTCTGGCAGGCTATCTCCGGGCGGCTTACGCGCCCGGGTCTTGCATCTTCTTCTTGACTCTGGGCCTACGTCTCAGCCCATCTGGTGAGCCGCTCTGCAGCCCAATCTTCCTCTTCCAGCCCATACACTAACGAGCCGCCAGGTATGACCCGACCCCTCTTGGGAGGGTCTCACCACGAGGTTATATCCCCAACAATTATGGTGTGATTTCCTTGTTCATCTAAGCACATAGTCACCACTACGGTCCCGAGACATCGGCTAAGGACTTACATGCACTAAGAGAACACGTCACATAGCCTATACAAGGGGATAGAAGCCGTTGACCAGACACTTTCAAAGCGGTCAGAATGGAGGGGAATATGAACACATCGGAAAAGATCCGAACTGGTTCATTCATAAATTCAAACTTGTTTTTACAAAAAGTCATCCTCGGCATACCAAGAAGCCTACTGGAAGTACAAATCAGATTTCAAGCACCGCACTGCAATCTGTTTGGCGCCCTCCAAGACCTCAGCCAGGTACCACTCGGGCCTTTGGTTCTTTCCCTGAGGAGGCTTTGCGGCGATATCCAGTGGCTTTGTCTTTGAATAATGCGTCATTACAGACGCATATGCCTACTGAGTGCCCTCTAGGCACGACGACCTCTTCTAGTCTCTGACCTGGTACTACTGGAGGAAGGTCCAAAGACGACACATCAATCAAAGACCCTTCGACAGAACTATGTGCGGTGCATGAAGGTTCGAGCTCCGTCGCCAACGACACGAACTGTGTGCGATGGAGGATCCATCAAATACGATTCAAAAAATGGTTGCATGTGCGATCTATGACAGACAATTGACTTTTATGAACTGTTTGTGACGAGGCGAAATATATGGCACGAGCGGTTAATCAAACAAAGATGTATGCGATGTGATCTAGGACATACAGTTGAAACTCTAGAACTATTTGCGAAGACACAATATAAAGCAAATAGTTATGTAGATCCCGAAATGTTCATTGTAGAAGGCATACATGTCCCTCACATGGAGTATTTGTGACGACACGGAAGAACACAAACATCTCGGCGTAACAAGGTGGGTGTGATATGATGCAAACAATTCGATAATCAGAATTGTGTGCTATAATTCTGGACATCACATACGATTTGTTGTTCTAAATTGTGTGCTCGATAGGGAACACAATGCAAGAAACCAACTGTGTGTGATAGTGTGAATGATCACTGTCGAATTTCTATTCTTAATTGTTTGTGATGAGATCGACATGGTAGGCAGAGTTAAGGAATAAATATGAGCAAACAACAATAGAGTGAAGGAGTACAGTCTGTTTTACTTCTTCTTCTTCTTGTTAGATGGCCCCGCGCCATCGTGTTGACTTGGACGCTTCTTGCCGTTCATCGCTGGCTTTTTGTCACCATCGTCGTCACCGTTGTCGTTGATGTCCTCGTCGTCATCCTCCTTGTTCAACCTTTCCTCCTCCTCCTCATCATCGTCGTCATATGCGTCCTTCGGCATATCCTCATCGTCCTCCTCCTTGTTCGACTATTCCTCTTCCTCATCATCATTGTCGTCTTCTTCATCCTTCGGTCACTCCTTGTCCATCTGGTCGTCATTCGATGACTCCGACGGCAACATGCCTTCCCTGAGCCAGAGAAAATGGAGGTCAGGGCTCGATTCCAGACTCATGGAAGATGAGCGTGATGATTCTGAGGTTGACCCCGATCAGGCAGTATACTGGCGGAACTGTCATCCTCGCTGCCGCCCGACATTTCTACGCTACATAATTAAACAACCGATGAGAAAGTGAGATTGCAGAGTGTGTGGAAGTGTATAGTGGCCGTCCTGGACGATTAAGATGGTGGCAACTGAAGTGTGGTGTGAAGACAAGAGGAATGGCAGTTGAGGCGGGGGATTGACGGATTATATTGGCGCCTTGAAAGGCGTTTCGAATTCCGACATAATCAACCGCAATTGTGTGTAACCGGCCCGTCGCACTAAATTCCTGCTATTGTGCAGTTCTCAATGTACTAATTACGCGCATAGATTGGTGCATCCAAATGTGTGCAATATGCCAACTGTTTCACATGTGTACATTTTAGCAGTTCACACAATTCGCTAGATGCATTGTTTAATTACTCACATGCTTATATGAAACACAACGGATGTGAAACAAGCATCTAACATAGGACTGTTGGTAAGCAAAAGATGATCTCTTCTTATTGATGTAGCCATTAATAATCAAACGAAACCCCTAATGATCATTTCAAACAACGCATAGAAGATGTCTAATGCGGCAACTACAACTACACATGCTAGTTCCTTCTTGTCTCTTGCTTTCATTTCTTGCATGTGATTGATTCTTTCTTGCTTCATCATAGTGTACACTTTAGATCAGCTAGTTTCTTCTTCTGCTTTACATTATCTGATGCAACCTTAGTGAGAACACTCCGAACCCTGCGATGTCATTCATCATCCAACCATTTAAGAAATGCACAAGCCTCAAATCCCTACGAATGTTAAATAATCAGGATGAGTGGGGGCATTAACTGAACTTAAGGGATGAACGTATCACTGTAACATCCCAAAATTTTCATTTTGGAATGTTATGAAATATAGCTATGCATCATCATCATATTGTTTGAATGAAATGAATGATTGAAGTGCTTCCTTTGAAATTCTGATAGTCCATTTCAATTTTCCATATATTGGTTTCACCTATTTGAAAATCTCTGGAAAAGTTCAAAGGAAGAGGGGAGTAACATGACACTCCACACCAAGGACATCTTGGTGAAATATTTGAACAATAAAACCAGGGGGGTCTTTTGAAAAATATTTGCAAAAGGTTTTAAAAACCACATAGGCATTTTCTGAAAATAATTATTTTTTTCAAAGTATTCAAATGACAGAGGAAAAATGTTCAATAAATGGCATTAATTATCCTGATCATTTCGATATATATTTTTCCTATGATTGGAAATGATTTGAATGCATTAAAAGGTTTTAAACGCTCTAGAAAAATAGAAAAGGAAAAATATTTAAAGCCTTTAAATACCGGTCGGCCCACCTGCTCTTTATACCCCTCCCGACTTTCCTTATTAACGACCAACCGACACTCCCGCAAACCTCCCGCTCTCGCTGACAGATGGGACCCATCGTCGCTCCCACTCACCGCGCGGTCACCTTCTTCCCCGCGCCGGAACCTCGCCGAAGATCTCTCCCCACGCGGATCTCCCTCCGCTGCCTTCCCCGCACCCACCCGAGCACCCTATATAAAGCCACACACCCTCCACACTCCATTCCGCTCGAAACCCCTCTCTCTCCCTCGCCAGAACGCCGCCCACGAGCTCGCCGGAGCTCTGCCCACTCCCGAACCTCCCCATGCCACTGCTCGCCGCTCCACTCCACCCCCACGTCCCTCCGACACCACCAAAGCTCGCCGGAGATCCACCACCGCCGTTTGGAGCCTTTGGACGCCGCCCCCGACCACCGGAGCACCCTCCCTGACCACCTCCTGCTTCCGTCCGCCGTCGACGCCACCGGAGATCTCCCCGACCACCACTGTAAGCCGCCGCCCCTCCCATAGTCGTCGGATCTGTAGTCTACGCGCCAGATTAGAATCGTTTAAATAACGAACCGATATCCTCTACTAATCGACCGTCCGCCGCAAGCACTCCCTCGCACGTCCTCTCAGCCAATAGGAAGCTGCCACGTAGCCCTGTCCGTCCGTGAAGTTTTCTTTTCTTTTCTGTTTTGTTTTTAGAAAACAGAATGTGTTCTGTTTTTGTTTTACTTATATCTTTTAAACTACTTAGTGTTTTTAGTTGATTCTTTTTGCATTAGGTCACAAATTTGTTGTAGTTTATGACTGTATGTTTAGATTTCAAATTTGAGCTTAAAATTTTGAATCTAATCAAATTTGTTCAAATTATTAAAATCTGTATAACTATTGTTTAAAAATATATTTTTGAGTGAATCTTTTTGCTACTGTTTGGTATTAGGTAAACCTATCATCCTACATGATTTGAGTATTTTTTTTCGAATAAATTTAGTTACTGTTTTTAACAAAAACAGAATCTGCTTAGTTCTTAATGTAGTTTAGTTTTCCTAATTTTAGTTTAATTTGAATCTAAATTAGTTTAACTTTCTTAATAGTTTTCATTAGTTTCTGTTGTTTCAAACATTTAGGTAACATTACTTGCTAATATTTAAAATTATTGTTTAGTTTTATACCATGTTGTTATAAGAATCTTTATATCTTTTTCACTAGGTATAGTTTTATAAAACAATTTAGTTTTACTTTCACACACTAGATAGATGATTAAGTTAGATTTCTAATAAATAATTTTAGTAATTCAATTCTATTAAGTAATATGATGATAATAATATTAGTGTTAATAGTATTATTGTTTTGGTTTCCTATTCCAAAGTTTTAGGAACATTCTAGTTATTTTTTTATTTTAGTAGTGTTTCTTTACACAAAAGTTTAGTGAAATTGATTCTGTTTACTAAAATTGATTTTATTACTATTTCTTTCTCTACTAGCTATTGCTTGGTTGTTTGTCTTAAAGTGGTAGTAGTAGAAGTTTTTGACACTAAAATTTTTGTGAGTCAAAAATATTTTATTTCTTTCTCTTGATTGATACTATTGAATGGTTTTAGTATTGTTTGTTTAGACTTGCTGAATTGTGTGATTTGTTTTGTATTTATGCTTATGGTGTGCTCTTGTTTGATTCGTTAGATCATCCGGAGTGCGAAGCTTGTTACCTAGAGTCACTCGAGTAGGAGGATCGTCAGCAAGGCAAGTCACTTTGACCATGTATACCTATATTTTATTGCATTAGTTCTTCCATCACCCCAATTGCATGCAAAGTAGGTAAATTGGAAACTTAGTTACTTATTGTAGTATCATGTGGTAGGTACCCCTCAACCCCTTTGACACATTGGTCCCGGGAAACGTTGTTTTACATTTTTGCTATGCTATTAGTAGACGGGGTTGGTTGTGTGATTCATGAGAGTTGAGAGTTAATAATTTCCAGACCTACCTGATGATCAAGTCTTCAAGACTTCAAGCTTTCAACTTACCTCTGGGTGGATGATGGTTGAACAGCGCCCTGGAGAAACCAGTGGTTAGCCTAGATGATGCTGGATGTGCCAGTATTCATGCGGAAAGGTCCACCCAGGCACAAAGAGATGGATGGATGTTTCAAGACCCAAGGCTTACCTGCATAGCCACAAGTCATTATGGGCTCTGGCTTGGTTGGATATCGTGGTGACCCTGGACAGGCGGTGCTACGAGATGTAGAAGAACGGTAGGAAAGAATGGGCACCGACAAAGTCGCAGGGAAACCCTTTAGAAGACCATGTTTTGGTCATCCGTTTCTCAAACACCCTGAAGTGCGAGAAATCAAATGGAGGCGACCAAATCTTGTGGGGAACGTGTGCAAAACTCTGCAGAGTACCCAAACCTAATCAATTAGCCATGTCCATGGTCATGGACAGTTTGAGCCAAAGGAACTAAAACTATCTGGAACTCTCAACACAATTAATTATACTGATGTGGGTTATTAATGACAACTTGGGTATGAGAATTGGTTGGTGGAACCATCTCATTAATCAACCAACATTGTAGTAATTATGCCTTTGCCCTCTTTTGTTGTAGTAAAAATTTGGCTTTATGCAAAAGCTTACTACCCCACCTGCCATATTTGCATATAGACTAGATGATTACTTTTCCCCCTCTCTTGTGACTTTGCCGGCATATTCAATATGCTGACCTACACGGCTGCAACGTATCATGTTGCAGAGTACTTTCCCGATCAGGAGTGAGGATACGCTCTACGCTCGGTGAGATGCCCTTGGAGTCAGATGGACTCATCTACCTTTGAAGCTTCTGCAAGTTTAGTTATTCTCATGAGTTGGCCTTCAACCACTTTATTGTAATCATTATTGTAATAAAGGATTCGATATGAGATTTCGATTAATTTATGCTGTGTGATTTCCCTTTGATATATACATTGATGTACCGTGTGCGTACCAGCACGATCTTGGGATGCTACAGAGACACCGGAGATTCGACCTTTCAGGTCGGGTCGCTACAATCACTAACCTCTAAGGGGCAACCCATAGATCGTCTGCCAATGTCGAATCCCTTCGTGCATACGCGTCGAGCTGGAGTGTGTCTGTGTGATGACCCACAAGTATAGGGGAGTGTGTGATGACCCACAAGTATAATCGTTGTCCTTTCGATAAGTAAGAGTGTCGAACCCAACAAGGAGCAAAAGTAAATGATAAGCGGTTTTCAACAAGGTAATTTCTAGAAGCATTGAAACTGTAAGTAGCAAGTAGTTTGATAGCAAGGTAATTTCTAACGAGCAAGTAATGGTAACAATAGGTTAGGTGCAGCAAGGTAGCCTAATCCGTTTGTGGCAAAAGACAGGCCCAAACTATCTCCTATGATAAGCAAAGTGTTCCTGAGGGTACACGGGAATTTCATCTGGCCACTTTCATCATGTTGGTTTGATTTGTGTTTGCTACTTTGATAATGTGATATGTGGGTGGACGGGTGCTAAGGTGATGTTCTTACTTGAACTAGCAACATACTTATGATTAACTGCAACTACGAGAAAAGTATTAAGACAAAGACTAACCATAGCATTAAACATGTGGACCCAAATCAGCCCCTTATGAAGTAGCGCATAAACTAGGGTTTAAGCTTCTGTCACTCTAGCAACCCATCATCTAATAAATAATCCACAATGCATTCTCTTAGGAACAAGGATGGCGAAGTGTCATGTAGTCGACGTTCAAATGACACCATTAAGGGAATCACAACATACATATCATCAAAATTTTGAACACATACAAAATTCACATGATTACTTATAACATGACTTCTCCCGTGAACTCAAGAACAAAGGTAACTACCCATAGATAATATTCATGCTCAAGATTAGAGGGGTATTGAATAGCATAATGGATCTGAACATATGATCTTCCACCAAATAAACCATATAGCAATCAACTACCCAAGGTAATCAACACTACTAGTCACCCACAGGTACCAATCTGAGTTCCGGTACAACAATTGAACACAAGAGATGAACTAGGGTTTGAGAGGAGATGGTCATGTTGAAGATGTTGATGAATAATGGCATCCCAAAGATGAGAGGGTTGTTGGTGATGACGATGGCTTCAGTTTCCCCCTCTGGGAGGGAAGTTCCTGCGGCGGAATCGCTCCGTCGAAGGGCAAAAGTGCTCCTGCCCAAGTTCTGCCTCGAGTCGGTGGTGATTTGTCCTAAAAATTCTACCCTTAATTTTTTTACTTTTTGGGGGAAATCATACGAGAAGATGGGCTCCGGATTTGGGCCATGATGGGCACGCTCCACCAAGGCGCGCCTGGGGGGGCCTGTCGCTCCCTGGTGGGTGGTGCCAACCTGGTGCCCCCCCCAATAGTTTTTAGGTCGAGTATTACTTATTTATTATATAGAAAATCTTCGTAAAATTTCAACTTCATTGGGGATGCGCATAATAGGTATCCATGACATGGTTTTTTCAGGTACTGAATTCCAGTTGCCAGCATTCTTCCTCTTGGTGTACACCTTGCAAACTATGAGAGAAAAGGCATTAGAATTACTCCTAAAAGAATTATTATGTATAAAAACATTAGAAATAATAGTAGGAAAACATGATGCAAAATGGACGTATCACCGTGAACACAACTGAGCTTTTCGTACTTCTCGGTGGCGCGAAACTCAGAATCGAACTCATGTTGCAAGAGTCTACTGGAGTCATACTATGGATCCATCAATTGGTCAATTTCATAAGAGAGATGGAGTGGTCCAATTATAGACAAATTGAGTGAGCTTCTTTCTTTTCGACATGCTATAAAGATGAGGAATAATTGGGACCTAACAAGACGATTCAGATCCGTAGTACACCGACCTCCTGATGACGTTTAGCAAGTGCTCGGTAGTGACCGCCATCATGGTGGTGTCACCAATAGCGCTGCCAAGAGCGACTGCATGAACGGGAGAATCCGTACTGAAACCATTTGCACCACTCGTCCGCATTCCAACAATGTGAGCGCCACACTAGGAAATTTGGGGGATATATATTTTGAGGCTATTTAGGGATTTAGAGAAGACGAGGAAACTATGGGGATCAGATAATGTCCAAGGGAACTATTTATTGTACTCTGTTTATACGGCACATGGTTTCCCAAACCAAACCGTGTGAGATGGAAACATGCGTGATACACGATTCCTGTAACATGACCGTTTGTGATGTGCTACCCGGTACATATGGGGGCGGTAAAGAGCCGCTCTCTGGAAACCCAAAAAATCGTTATGCTGATAGAGATGTGGGCAGCGTCCGAGATGCAATGGCTATCGGATAGGAGGTCAATTCCCGATTGGTCAGCGGTGTCAGAATTATAGGAAGTCCATCATCGATCGATCGGCAATGGCGGCATGATAGGAGGTCAATCCTTGGTCGGTGGCGGGTGACGTGGCTTGAGACTGCGTTGGTAGTTCCCCAAAGAGTAAGGGATGATGCAACACAACGACATCAAGTATTTGGTGGAAATATGCCCTAGAGAAAATAATAAATTAGTTATTACCATATTTCCTTGTTCATGATAATTGTTTATTATCCATGCTATAATTGTATTGATTGGAAACTCAAATACATGTGTGGGTACATAAACAAAAAAAGTGCCCCTAGTATGCCTCTAATAGACTTGCTCGTTGATCAAATATGGTCAAGGTTTCCTAGCCATAGACATGATATGTCATTTGATAACAGTATCACACCATTAGGAGAATGATGTGATGGAAAGGACCCAAACTATAAACATAGCATATGATCGTGTTAGTTTATTGCTATAGTTTTCTACATGTCAAGTATTTGTTCCTATGATCATGAGATCATGCAAATCACTAACATCGGAGGAGTACCTTGCGTGTATCAAACATCACAACATAACTGGGTGACTATAAAGGTGCTCTACAGGTATCTCTGAGGGTGTTTGTTTGGTTGGCGTGGATCAAGACTGGGATTTGTCACTCCGTATGACGGAGAGGTATCTCTGGGCCCACTCGGTAACACAACGTCCCAAGAAGCTTGCAAGAAATGTGACTATGGACTTAGTCACATGATCTTGTGTTACGGAACGAGTAAAGAGACTCGCCGGTAACGAGATTGACCTAGGCAAGGAGATACCGACATACCAATGGACAAAGGGAACTGCATACGGGATTGTCTGAATCCTTGACATCGTGGTTCAATCGATAAAGATCTTCGTAGAATCTGTAGGAACCAAGATGGGCATCCGGTTCTCGCTATTGGTTATTGACCATAGAGTTGTCTCGGTCACGTCTACATAGTTCTCGGACCCGAACGGTCTACACACTTAGCGTTCGATGACAATTTGGTATTGTTGAGTTATGTATGTTGGTGACGCAAGGTTGTTCAGAGTCCTGTATGAGATCCCAGATCTCACAAGGAGTTCCAGACTGGTCTGGAGGTAAAGATTTATATATGGGAAGTCATATTTTGGCTACCGGAAAAGTTTCGGGTTTTTTCGATATTGTACCGAGAAGCTTCTAGAAGGTTTCGGAAACTTTCGGAGGATTCTGGAAGTCCACCAATGGTACTACCACGTCCTTAGGGTTTGGATGGGCTGACAAGAGCTGCCGTGGCATTTTTGGGCAAGGTTCACAAGTCCTTCAAGGCCCATCTGGCTTGGGAGAGGTGGAAAGTCCACGTGTTTATGGAAAGGGAGGGAATTGCACTAGGAGCCCAACTCCTCCCGCTTGGCTGTGCCATAGGGCTTGGAGGGGCTGATCTCCACACCCTCCACCTATACTTAGAGGGGAGGGGGCACGCCAAGAGCACACACGAAGCCCTTGACGCGCCTCTCTCTCCCTAGATCGTTTTCTCCTCCGTTCGCGGTTTCGGTAGTGCTAGGCATAGCCCTACCGGGATAGCACCATCACCATCACCGCCACGCCCTCACATTTTAGGAGAACTCATCAACTCTTTGCTCCCCGCTTCCTAGATCAAGAAGGCAGACACGTCATCGAGCTGTACGTGTGCTGAAAGCGGAGGTGCCGTCTGTTCGACGCTAGATCGGGACGGATCGTGATTGGATTGCGATTTGGATCGTGAAGACGTTCGACTACATCAACCGCGTTTGTTAACGCTTCCAGCTTAGCGATCTGCAAGGGTATGTAGATCCACTATCCCTCTCGTAGTTGTTGATCTTCATAGATAGATGTTGGGTGGCCATAGGAAAATTTTGTTTCTCATTTAACGTTCCCCAACAATGGTATCAGAGCTAGGTCTATGGGTGGATAACATGCACGAGTAGAACATAAAAGAGTTTGTGTGCATTGATGTTCAGATGGCTTACTTCCTTAGTCTTATCTTGATTCGGCGGTATTGTGGGATGAAGCGGCTCGGACCAACCTTACTCGTCCATGTACGAGAGACCGGTTCCATCGACTGACATGTGACTTTGTTGCATAAAGATGGCTGGTAGGTGTCTGTCTCTCCCACCTTAAGTGGATCACATTCGACAAAGGTGGTCATTGAGAAGGTTGAATAAAAATTTGTGTATCACCATTGTGGTTTTGTGTACCTAAGAATCATTCTTGCTAGCTACCCATAGCAGCCACGTAAAACATGCAACAACAATTAGAGGACGTCTAACTTGTTTTTGCAGGGTATGATGTGATATGATATGGCCAAAGACATGATGTGATATATGTGATGTATGATATGATCATGTTTTGTATATATTATCATGACTTGCATGTCGATGGGTACGGCAACCGGTAGGAGCTGTAGGGAGTCTTTAATTTATTTTCGCCATTTTGCTTTACTTTATCGCTACGAGTTAGCAATAGTTGTAGAAGCAATAGTTGGCGCAACAACCTCATGGTGACACGTTGATGGAGGTCAATATGATGGAGATCATGGTGCCATGCCAGTGACGATGAAGATCATGCCGGTGCTTTGGAGATGGAGATCAAAAGCATGACGATGATAGATCGTGCCGGTGCTTTGGAGATGAAGATCATGCCGGTGCTTTGGAGATGAAGATCATGCCGGTGCTTTGGTGATGTCATTTTAATCCTTTTATGCACCTTGTTTTTCTTAGGACGACGATAGCATTATAAGGTGACCCCTCATAAAATTTCAAGATAAAATTGTGGTCTCCCCGAGTGTGCACGATTGCTAAGGATCGTCGTTTTGAAGCACCACGTGATGATCGGGTGTGATAGACTCTACGTGCGCATACAACGGGTGCAAGCTAGTGTTGCACATACAGAACACTTGGGTTAAACTTGACGAGCCTAGCATGTGCAGACATGGACTCAGAACACCAGAGGTCGAAAGGTCAAACATGATTCATATAGTAGATACGATCAACATGGAGATGTTCACCATTGAAACCACCTCATCTCATGTGATGATCAGACTTGGGTTGGTGAATTTGGATCATGTATCACTCGAATGACGGAGGGATGTCAATTTGAGTGGGATTTTTTTTAAGTAATATGATTAACTAAACTCCTTATCATGAATATAGTCTAAAGTTGTCATTGTAAAATTATGTTGTAGATCAATAGCTCGCGCTGTAGCTCCTCCATGTTTTTGATACATTCCTAGAGAACATAAAGTTGAAAGATGATGGTAGCAATTATGTGGACTAGGTACGTGATCAGAGGATTGTCCTCACTTGTTGTACAGAAGGCTTATGTCCTTAATGCACCACTCGATGCACCCCCCCTCAAGCGGCGACTGTGGAAGTTGTGAACGTCTAACATGCACGTCCTGATGACTACTTGATAGTTCAGTGCATCATGTATTATGGCTTAGAATTCAGGCTCCCAATATGTTTTGAACGTCACAAAGCATATGTGATGTTCCAAGATATGAAATCTGATTTTAGGCTCGTGCCCGTGTTGAGAGGTATGAGAACTCCAATAAGATTATTTGCCTGCAAAGATGAAGAAGAATAGCTCAATCCGTGAGCATGTGCTCAGATTGTCTACACAGATTGTCTGTGTGCTACAATCGCTTGAATCGAGTGGGAGTTAACCTTCCAGATAAGAGAGTGATTCATATAGTTCTCGAAGTCACTGCCACAAAGATACTAGAGCTTCGTGATGAACTATAAATATACCAGGGACAGGAAAGATGATCCCTGAGCTGTTCATGATGTTTGACATCGCGAAGGTAGAAATCAAGAAGGAGCATCAAGTTTCAATGGTAAGTAAAACCACTAGTTTCGAGAAGGGAAAGAAGGGAAACTTCATGAATGGCAAGCCAGTTGCTGCTCTAGTGAAGAAACACAAGGTTGAACCCAAACCCGAGACTAAGTGCTTCTATTATGAGGAGAATGGTCACCGAGGCGGAACCACCCTAGATACTTTGCAGATAAGAAGGCCGACAACGTCAACAGAAATATATTTGATATATGTGTTATTGATGTGTACCTTACTAGTATTCCTAGTAGCACCTAGGTATTAGATACGATTCAGTTGCTAATATTGGTAACTTGAAATAAAAGCTATGAAATAAACAGAGACTAGCTAATGGTGAGGTGACGATGTGTGTTGGAAGAGTTTCCAAGGTTGATGTGTTCACCATCACACGCTCCCTCTACCTTCCATATTAGTGTTGAACCTAAATAAATGTTTTTTGGTGTTTGCGTTGAGCATGAACATGATTAGATCGTGTTTATTCAAATACGATTATTCATTTAAGTTACAGAATAACAGTTATTCTGTTTACATGAATAATACCTTCGATGGTCATGCACCCAATGTTAATGGTTCATTAAATCTCGATCGTAGTAATACACATGTTGATAATATTGATGCCAAAAGATACAAAGTTAATTATGATAGTACCTCATACCTGTGGCACTGCAACTAAGGTCATACTGGTGTAAAACGCATGAAGAAACTCCAAGCTAATGGATCTTTGGACTCACTCGATTTCGAGTCTCTTGAGACATGCGGACCATGCCTCATCGGCAAGAGGACTAAGACCCCGTTTTCCAGTATGATGGAGAAGGCAAGTGACTTATTGGAAATGATACATGTTGATGTATGTGGTCCAATGAGTGTTGAAGCATGTAGTGGATATCATTATTTTCTTACCTTCACTAATGATTTGAGTAGGTATGGGTATATTTAGTTAATGAAACACAATCGTGAAATGTTCGAAAAGTTCAAGCAAATTCAGAGTGAAGTTTATGATCATCATGACAAGAAGATAAAATTTCCATGATATGATTGTGGAGGTGAATATATAAGATACGAGTTTGGTATGCAACTTAAGACAAAGTGGAAATTATTTCACAACCCACGCCACCTGGAACACCATAGTGTAATAGTTTGTCCGAATGTCGTAGTCATGCTCTATTGGATATGGTGCGTACTATGATGTCTCTTATCATTTTTCCACTATCATTTTGGGTTATGCATTAGAGACAACTACATTCACTTTAAATAGGGCACCATCTAAATCCGTTGAGATGACACCGCATGAATTATGGTTTGGCAAAAACCTAAGCTGTCATTTCTTAGAGTTTGGAGATACGACATTTATGTCTGATAAGCTTGAACCCAAAGCAGAAAAGTGCATCTGCATAGGATACCATAAGGAAATAGTTGGGTACACCTTCTATCTCAGATCCGAGGGCAAAGTGTTTGTTTCTAAAAACGGGTCCTTTCTTGAGAAAGAGTTTCTCTCGAAAGTATTGAGTGGGAGGAAAGTAAACATTGATGAGGTTGTTGAACTGTCACTTCAGTTGGAGAGTAGCATGACCTAGAAAGATGTTTCTGTGAAGCCTACACCAAGTGAAGAGGAAGCAAATGATGATGATCATGAAGTTTCGGACCAAGTTACTACAAAACTTCGTAGGTCGACAAGGACTCGTATTGCCCCAAAGTGGTACGTCAATCCTGTCATGGAGGTCATGTTGTTAGACAATAATGAACCTACGATTTTTGAATAAGCAATGGTGGGCCCAAATTCCAACAAAACCTCTAGGAGCCATGAAATCCGAGAAATGGTCCATGTATGAAAACCTAGTATGGACTTTGGTAGACTTGCCCGATGAACGACATGTCGTTGAGTACAAATGGACCTTTAAGAAGAAGACAGACGTTGATGGTAGATGTCACTATTTATGAAGCTCGACTTGTTGCAAAGAAGTTTCCGACAAGTTCAAGGAGTTGACTGCGATGAGACTTTGTCACCCATAGAGATGCTAAAGTCTATTGGAATTATGTTAGCAGTTGCTGCATTTTTTGATTATGAAATCTGGCAGATGGATTTCGAAACGTCGGTTGAGTGGTTTGCTTAAGGAAAGGTTGTATGCAATATAACTAGAAGGTTTTGTCGATCCTAAGGATACTAAAAGGTATGCTAGCTCCAGTGATCCTTCTATAGACTAGAGCAAGCATCTCGGAGTTGGAATATACGCTTTGATGAGGTGATCAAAGTTTTTGGGTTTATGCAAAGTTTATAGGAAACTTGTATTTACAAGAAAGTGAGTGGGAGCACTATAGAATTTCTGATAAGTATATGTGGTTGACATATTGTTGATCGGAAAGAATGTAGAATTTCTGGAAAGCATAGGATTGTTTGAAAGGAGTTTTTCAAAGGAAGACCTGAGATGAATCTACTTAAATATTGGGCATCAAGATCTATAGAGATGAATCATGGGACTTGATAAAAATTTCAATGAATAAATACATTGAGAAGTTTATGAAGGAGTTCAAAATAGGTCAGTCAAAGAAGTAGTTCTCGGTTGTGTTGTAAGGTATGAATTTGAGTAAGACTCAAAGCTCTACCACGACAGAAGAAAGAGAAAGGACTAAGGTTATCCCCTATGCCTTATCCATAGTCTCTTTATAGTATGCCATGTTGTGTACCACACCTGGTATGCGTCTTGCCATGAGTCTGTCAAGGGGTACAAAAGTGGTCCAGGAGTGGATCACTAGAAGCGGTCAAAATTATCCTTATAACTAGAGTACTAAGGATTTGTTTCTTGATTCTAGAGATAATAAAAAGTTCATGGGTGGGTTACGTCGAATCAAGCTTTGACACCAATCCGGATGACTCTAAGTACCAATGGAGATATCTATAGTGGAGCAGCCATTTGGAATTGCTCCAAGTGGAGTTTGGAAGCAACATCTACAGTATGACATAGAGATTTGCAGAGTACACACGGATCTGAATGTTGCAGACCCATTGACTAAAACTTCACTCACAAGCAAAACAAGATCAAACCCCAGAACTCATTGGGTGTAAATCACGTGGTTATGTGAACTAGATATTGACTCTAGTGCAAGTGGGAGACTGTTGGAAATATGCCCTAGAGGCAATAATAAATTAGTTATTACCATATTTCCTTGTTGATGATAATTGTTTATTATCCATGCTATAATTGTATTGATTGGAAACTCAAATACATGTGTGGGTGCATAGACAACAAAGTGTCCCTAGTATACCTATAATAGACTAGCTCATTGATCAAAGATGGTCAAGGTTTCCTAGCCATAGACATGAGATGTCATTTGATAACGGGATCACATCATTAGGAAAATGATGTGATGGACAAGACCCAAACTATAAACATTGCATATGATCATGTCAGTTTATTGCTATAGTTTCCTACATGTCAAGTATCTGTTCCTATGACCATGAGATCATGCAACCCACTAACACCGGAGGTGTACCTTGTGTGTATCAAACGTCGCAACATAACTAGGCGACTATAAAGGTGCTCTACAGGTATCTCTGAGGGTGTCTGTTGGGTTGGCGTGGATCAAGACTGGGATTTGTCACTCCGTATGACGAAGAGGTATCTCTGGGCCCACTCAATAACACATCATCACAAGAAGCTTGCAAGCAATGTGACTAAGAAGTTAGTCACGAGATCTTGTGTTACGGAATGGGTAAAGAGACTTGCCGATAATGATATTGAACTAGGTATGGAGATACCGACTATCGAACTCGGGCAAGTAACATACCGATGGACAAAGGGAACTGCATACATGATTGTATGAATCCTTGACATCGTGGTTCAATCGATAAAGATGTTCGTAGAACATGTACGGACCAATATGGGCATCCAGGTCCCGCTATTAGTTATTGACCATAGAGTTGTCTCGGTCATGTCTACATAGTTCTCGAACCCATAGGGTCTACACACTTAACATTGAGTGACGATTTGGTATTGTTCAGTTATGTATGTTGATGACTGAAGGTTGCTCCGAGCCTTGGATGATATCCTAGATGTCACAAGGAGTTCTAGAATGGTCCGAAGGTAAAGATTTATGTATGGTAAGTCATATTTTGTCTACCAGAAAAGTTTCGGGATTTTTCAGTATTGTGCCACAAAGCTTCTAGAAGGTTCCAGAAACTTTCAAATGAGTCCGAAAGTCCACCAACGGTTCCACCACGTCCCAAGGGTTTGCATGGGCTGAGGGGAGGTGCCCGGGCCTTATTGGGCAGGGCCCATGTGGCTTGGGAGAATTGGAAAGTCCACCAGTTTATGGAAAGGAAGGGAATTGGACTAGAAGTCCAACTCCTCCCCCTTGGCTGCGCCCTTTAGCAGACGAACTACACGATCTTGTGCTATGCTTAGGATTGGGTCTTGTCCATCACATCATTCTCCTAATGATGTGATCCCGTCATCAACGACATCCAATGTCCATGGTCATGAAACCGTGACCATCTATTGATCAATGAGCTAGCCAACTAGAGCCTCACTAGGGACACATTGTGGTCTATGTATTCACACATGCATTATGGTTTCCGGTCAACACAATTATAGCATGAACAATAGACAATCATCATGAACAAGGAAATATAATAATAACCATTTTATTATTGCCTCTAGGGCATATTTCCAATAGTCTCCCACTTGCACTAGAGTCAATAATCTAGCTCACATCGCCATGTTATTAACACTTACATCACCATGTGATCATATCATCATGCGATTAACACCCAATCAGTTCTGGGATTTGATCATGTTTTGCTCATGAAAGAGGTTTTAGTCAACGGATCCGCGACATTCGGATCCGTGTGTACTTTCCAAATCTCTATGTCATACTGTAGACACTGCTCCCATGCTCCACTTGGAGCTATTCCAAATGGCTACTCCAATATACGTATCCGGATGCTACCAAGATTCATCCGGATTCGTGTTAAAGCTTGCATTGTCGTAACCCTTTACGATGAACTCTTTATCACCTCCATAATTGAGAAATATTTCCTTAGTCCTATAGTTACTAAGGATAATTTCGGCCGCTGTCCAGTGATCGACTCCTGGATCACTCTTGTACCCCTTGACAGACTCATGGCAAGTCACACATAGTTGCGGTACATAGCTTGGCATACTATATAGAGCGTATGGCTGAAGCATAGGGGATGACACTCATATTTTCTCTATCTTCTGCCGTGGTCGGGCATTGAGCTGTGCTCAATCTCACACCTTCTAATACAGGCAAGAACCCATTCTTGGACTGATCCATATTGAACTTCTTCAATATCTTGTCAAGGTATGTCCTCATTGAAATTATTATCAGGTATCTTGATCTATCTCTATAAACCTTGATGCCCAACAATTAGGTAGCTTTATCCAAGTCTTCCTTTGAAAAACCCTATTTTTCCGAACAACCATTTAGGCTTCCCAGAAATTCTACATCATATCCGATCAATAATATGTCAACTACATATTCTTATCAGAAATTCTATAGTGCTCCCACTCACTTTCTTGTAAATACAAGTTTCTCATAAACTTTGTATAAACCCAAAAACTTTGATCACTCCATCAAAGCTCATATTCCAACTCTAAGATGCTTGCTCCAGTCCATAGAAGGATCGCTAGAGTTTTCATACCTTTTAGCATCCTCAGGATTGACAAAACCTTTTGTTTGTATCACATACAACTCTTCCTCACGGAAACCGTTAAGGAAGCCTTGTTTTGACATCCATCTGCCAGATTTCATAATCGAAAAATGCAGCAACTGCTAGCATAATTTTAATAGACTTTTAGCATCGCTACAGATGAGAGAATCTCATCGTAGTCAACTCCTTGAACTTGGTGGAAACTCCTTTGCGACAAGTCGAGCTTTATAAACTGTGTTCATCTCAAAGGTCCATTTGTACTCAACGACCTGTCGTTCAACGGGCAAGTCTACCAAAGTCCATACTTGGTTTTCATACATGGATCCTTTCTCGGATTTCATGGTTCCCAGCCATTTGTTGGAATCCAGGCTCACCGTCGCTTCTCCATAGTTCGTAGGTTCATCGTTTTCCAACAACATGACTTCCAAGACAGGGTTGACGTACTACTCAAGGAAAGTATGCGTCCTTGTCGATCTACGAGATTCGATTGTAACTTGATCTGAAGCTTCATGATCATCATCAATAACTTCCTCTTCAACCGACGTAGGCTCCACAGAAACATCTTTCTGTGCTGCGCTACTCTCTGGTTGAAACAAAGGTTCAACAACCTCATCAAGTTCTATCTTCCTCCCACTCATTTCTTTTGAGAGAAACTCTTTCTCGAGAAAGGACCCGTTTTTAGCAACAAACACTTTTGCGCTTGGATCTGAGATAGAAGGTATACCCAATGTCTCCTTAGAGTATTCTATGAAGAAGCATTCGTCTGCTTTGGGTTTGAGCTCACTACGTGAAAACCCTTTTCGCATAAGCGTCACAGCCCCATACATTAAGAAATGATAGCTTAGGCTTCTGTCAAACCATAATTCACATGGTGTCATCTCAACAGACTTAGATGGTGCCCTATTCAAGTGAATGGATTTGTCTTTAATGCATAATCCCATAACGATAGTGGCAAAACTATAAGAGACATCATAGTACTCACTATACCCAATAGAGAATAACTACGACGTTCGGACACACCATCACACTATGGTGTTCGAGGAGGCGTGAGCTTTGAAACAATTTCCACATTGTCTAAAATTTCATACCAAACTCGTAACTCAGATATTCATCTCCACGATTATATCGTAGACATTTTATCTTCTTGCCACGATGATCTTTAACTTCACTCTGAAACTCCTTGAACCTTTCAAACATTTCAAACTCGGGTTTCATTATGTAAATATCCTCATATTCACTCAAATCATCAGTGAAGGTAAAGAAAATAACGATATCCACTGCGTGTTTCAACACTCATTGGACCACATACATCAACATGTATCAATTCCAATAAGCCACTAGCCCGCTCCATCATACCGGAAGACGGGGTCTTAGTCATCTTGCCCAAGAGGCATGGTTCGGATGTCTCAACCGATTCGAAATCGACCGAGTCCAAAGATCCATCAGCATGGAGTTTCTTCATGCGCTTTACACCAATATGACGTTTGTGGCAGTGCCACAAAAATGTGGTACTATCATTATTAACTTTGTATCTTTGGTACCAACGTTATGAGCATATGTGTTACTACGATCAAGATTCAATAAACCATTCCCATTGGGTGCATGACCATTGAAGGCATTATTCATGTAAACAGAATAACCATTATTCTCTAACTTAAATGAATAACCGTATTGCACTAAACACGATCCAATCATGTTCATGCTCAACGCAAACACCAAATAACATTTATTTAGGTTCATTACTAATCCCGAAGGTAGAGAAAGTGTGCAATGGTGATCACATCAACCTTGGAAACACTTCCAACACACATCATCACCTTTCACTTAGCTAGCTTCCATTCAATCTATAGCTTTTATTTCGAGTTGCTAACATTTAGCAACTAAGCCGGTATCTTATATCCAAGTGCTACTAGGAGTACTAGCAAGGTACACATCAATAACATGTATATCAAATATACTTCTGTCGACATTGCCAGCCTTCTTATCTACCAAGTATCTAGGGTTGTTCCACTTCAGCGACCATTCTCCTCATAATAGAAGCATATAGTCTCGGGTGTGGGCTCAACCTTGAGTTTCTTCACCAGAGCGGCAACTGGCTTGTCATTCCTGAAGTTTTTCCCTTCTTGCCCTTCTTGAAACTAGTGGTTTTCACTTAACCATTAACACTTGATGCTCCTTCTTGATTTCTACCTTCGCGGTGTCAAACAACGTGAATAGCTCAGGGATCATTATCTCCATCCTTGGCATTTTATAGTTCATCACAAAGCTCCAGTAGCTTGGTGGCAGTGACTTGGAGAACTTTATTAATCACTATCTTATCTAGAAGATTTACTCCCACTCGATTCAAGTGATTGTAGAATCCAGACAATCTAAGCACATGCTCACCGATTGAGCTTGTCTATTTTATCCTGCCGGCAAACAATCTTGTTGGACGTCTCATACCTCTCAACACAGGCATGAACCTGAGATCCCAATCTCAGCCCTTAGAACATCTCATATGTTCCGTGATGTTCAAAATGTTTTGGAGCCTTAATTCTAAGTCGTAATGCATGACGCACTAAACTATCAAGTAGTCATCAAAAAGTGCCTGTCAATATGTTCACAACATCTACAAACATCGCTTGAGGGAGTGGTGCACTTAGCAGTGCATGAAGGACATAAGCCTTCTGTGCAGCAATGAGAACAATCCTCAGATCACGAACCCAGTCTGCATTATTGCTACCATCAACTTTCAACTTACTTTTCTCTAGGAACGTATCAATAAGACAGGGGATCTATAGCGTGAGCTATCTACAACATAATTTGCAAAGACACTTTTAGACTAAGTTCATGATAATTAAGTTCTCATAATTAAATTATTTAATGAACTCCCACTTAGACATCTGTCTAGTCATCCAAGTGACACATGATCCATGTCAACTAGCCCGTGTCCGATCATCACGTGACACGGACTAAACATCCATGGTGAACATCTCCATGTTGATTGCATCTTCTATACGACTCATGTTCGACCTTTCGGTCTCGTGTGTTCTGAGGCCATGTCTGTACATGCTAGGCTTGTCAAGTCAACCTAAGTGTTTCGCGTGTGTAAATCTGGCTTACACCCGTTGTATGCGAATGTTAGAACCTATCACACCCGATCATCATGTGGTGCTTCAGAACAACGATCCTTAGCAACGGTGCACAGTTAGGGTGAACACATCTCTTGAAATTTTATTGAGAGATCATCTTATTTACTACCGTAGTTCTAAGAAAATAAGATGTAAACATGATAAACATCACATGCAATCAATATAGTGACATGATATGGCCAATATCATCTTGCTCCTTTCATCTCCATCTTCGGGGCACCATGATCATCACTGTCACCGGCACGACACCATGATCTCCATCATCGTGTCTTCATGAAGTTGTCTCACCAACTATTACTTCTAATACTATGGCTAAAGTTTAGCAATAAAGTAAAGTAATTACATGGCGTTTATGATTGACACGCAGGTCATACAATAAAATACGACAACTCCTATGGCTCCTACCGGTTGTCATACTCATCGACATGCAAGTCGTGAATCCTATTACAAGAACATGATCAATCTCATACATCACAATGCATCACATCACATCCTTTGGCCATTTCACATCACAAGGCATATGCTGCAAAAACAAGTTAGACGTCCTCTAATTTGTAGTTGCAAGTTTTTACGTGGCTGCAATAGGTTTCTTGCAAGAACGTTTCTTACCTACGCCAAAAACCACAACGTGATATGCCAATTTCTATTTACCCTTCATAAGGACCCTTTTCATCGAATCCGATCCGACTAAGGTGGGAGAGACAGACACCCGCTAGCCACCTTATGCAACAAGTGCATGTCAGGCGGTGGAACCGGTCTCAAGTAAGTGTACGTGTAAAGTTGGTCCGAGCCGCTTCATCCCACAATACCGTCAAATCAAGATAAGACTAGTAACGGCAAGCAAATTAACAAGATCGACGCCCACAACAACTTGTGTGCTACTCGTGCATAGATTCTACGCATAGACCTAGCTCATGATGCCACTGTTGGGAGACGTAGTAGTAAATCAAAAAAAATCTACGATCACCAAGATCTATCTATGGAGAAACCATCAACAAGTGGGGAGAGATTGCATCTTCATACCTTTGAAGATCGCTAAGCGGAAGCGTTACAAGAACGCAGTTGGTGGAGTCGTACTCGTAGCGATTCAGATCGCGGTGGACTCCGATCTTAGCGCCGACAACGGCGCCTCCATGCTCAACACACGTACAGCCCGGTGACATCTCCTGCGCCTTGATCTAGCAAGGAGGAGGGAGAGGGTGGGGAAGAGCTCCAACAGCAGCACGACGGCGTGGTGGTGGTGGAGCAGCAAGGTATTCCGGCAGGGCTTCGCCTAAGCACTGTGGAGGAGGAAGAAGAGAGGTAGAGCTGCACCGTGGGAGAGAGAGATCAAATCTTGTCTCAAAATATACAAAACCTCAAGTATAAATAGGAGGAGGGATAGGGAGGGCTGCCTTGGCCCCTCCTCCAAGGAGGAGAGCTTCGGCTGAGCTAGGGGAGGAGTCTACCTCCCACAAGGGAGGTGGATCTTCTCCTTTCAAACTCCTTTTTGCCTTATCTCTTTATCCCTATGCGCATGGGCTTTAGCAAAGGTCTTTCCCAGACCAATAAGGGGTGGCAAAGTTTATCTACCAGCCCATAAGGTCCTTTGGTCGTCACACCCCTCCCGGGGGTCCTCGGCACCCTCCTGGCACTCCCGGTACACTATCGATGAGCCCAAAAACTTTCCGGTGACCAAAACAGGACTTCCTATATATCGATCTTTACCTCCGGACCATTCTGGAGATCCTCGTGACGTCCGGGATCTCATCTGGGACTGCTAACAACCTTCGGTAATCACGTGTACCATTTCCCTATAACCCTAGCGTCATCGAACCTTAAGTGTGTAGACCCTATGGGTTCGGGAGACACGTAGACTTGATCGAGACACGTCTCTCGTAAATAACCAACAGCGGGATCTGGATACCCATGTTGGCTCCCACATGCTCCACGATAATCTCATCGGATGAACCACTATTTCGGGGATTCAATCAATCCCGTATACAATTCCCTTTGTCTACCGGTATGATACTTGCCCGAGATTTGATCGTCGGTATCCCTATACCTTGTTCAATCTCATTACCGGAAAGTCTCTTTACTCGTTCCATAACACATCATCCCGTGGCTAACTCCTTAGTCACATTGAGCTCATTATGATGATGTCTTACCGAGTGGGCCCAGAGATACCTCTCCGTCACACGGAGTGACAAATCCCAGTCTCGATTCGTGCCAACCCAACATACACTTTCGAAGATACCCGTAGTGCACCTTTATAGCCACTCAGTTACGTTGTGACGTTTGGCACACCCAAAGCATTCCTACAGTATCCGGGAGTTGCACAATCTCATGGTCTAAGGAAACGATACTTGAGATTAGAAAAGCTTTAGCAGACGAACTACACGATCTTGTGCTTTGCTTAGGATTGGGTCTTGTCCATCACATCATTCTCCTAATGATGTGATCCCGTCATCAACGACATCCAATGTCCATGGTCATGAAACCGTGACCATCTAATTATCAACGAGCTGGCCAACTAGAGGCTCACTAGGGACACGTTGTGGTCTATGTATTCACACATGCATTACGGTTTCCGGTTAAAACAATTATAGCATGAACAATAGACAATTATCATGAACAAGGAAATATAATAATAACCATCTTATTATTGCCTCTAGGGCATATTTCCAACAGGGACGAATTACGATTGGATCGCGAAGACGTTCGACTACATCAACCGCGTTTCTTAATGCTTTCCGCTTAGAAATCTACAAGCGTATGTAGATCAACTCTCCCTCTCATAGCTGTTGATCTCCATAGATAGATGTTGGGTGTTTGTAGGATTTTTTTCCATGCAATGTTCCCCAACAGTATTTCCGTCATTTATGAAACCAAGGTATCAATCCGTAGAGGAAGATGACGCACCCACATAAACAACACCTGCACACAAACAACAAATACTTGCAACCCGACGCGAAAGAGAGGTTGTCACACTCTCTACGGTAATAAGATAGATTAGGTAATGATATTTTGGCAAATAGATCTCACAAGAAAGCAAACTAAAAAAAGTAAACAAAAAGTGCAACAAGGTATTTTTGGGTTTTTTGGATTAATAGATCTGAAAACAAAAGATGCAAATAGTAGATCAGAAAGCAATATGTTGGAAAAGTAGACCCAAGGGATGTAGGTTTCACTAGTGGCTTCTCTCATAACTATAGCATGTAGTGGGTCAACAAATTACTGTTGGGTAATTGATAGAAGAACAAATAATCATGACCATTGCTACTTCTCGAGCATGCGTTGGTTTGCTTTGAAGAGGAATGGTTTGATGCAGCAAAGTAGATAAGTATTTCCCTCAATTTTTGAGAACCAAGGTATCAATCCAGTGGGAGACACAAGCGAGCCACCAATAGATGTACCTGCACAAGGAATCAAACTCTTGCACCCACCGCTATAAAAGGGTATTCAATCCCTTCATGGTTATTTGCAAGGATGAGATCTAGTAGAGATAGATATAATAGTATGCTTGAACGAAAAGTAGAACTGAAAGTAAAAATAGGGGAGCAAGTATTTTTGGTATTTTGGATTTTAGATCTAAAAATATAATATAGACCCGGGGGCCATAGGCTTCACTAGATGGCTTCTCTCATGATGACAACTATTACGGTGGGTGAACAAATTACTGTCAAGCAATTGATAGAAAAACGAATAATTATGAAGATATCCAAGGCAATGATTATGCATATAGGCATCACGTCCGTGTCAAGTAGACCGAAACGATTCTGCATCTACTACTATTACTCCACATATCGACCGACTCCTCCCTGCATCTACAGTATTAAGTTCATGAAGAACAGAGTAACGCATTAAGCAAGATGACATAATGTATAGGGATAAAATCAAGCAATATGATGAAAACCCCATCTTTTTCGCTTGATGGCAACAATATAATACGTGCCTCGCTACCCCTACTTTGTCACTAGGTGAGGACACCGCACGATTAAAACCAAAACTAAGCACTTCTCCTATTGCAAGAATTACCAATCTAGTTGGCCAAACCAAACCAATAACTCGAAGAGACTTGCAAAGATATGAAATCATGCATATAAGAATTTAGGAAAGACTCAAATAATATTCATGGATAATCTGAACATAAACCCACAATTCATCGGATCTCGACAAACACACCACAAAAGAGTATTACATCGGATATATCTCCATGAAGATCATGAAGAACATGGTATTGAGAAGCAAAGAAAGAGAGAGGAATCCATCTAGCTACTAGCTATGGACCCGTAGGTCTATGGTGAACTACTCACGCATCATCGGAGGGGCAGTGGAGTTGATGTAGATGCCCTCCATGATCGAATCCCCCTCTAGCAGATTATCGGAAAAGGCTCCAAGATTGGATCTCTCGAGAACAGAGGCTTCTGGTGGCGGAAAAGTGCTTCCGTGGCTCCCCTCGATAATGATGGAATATTTGGGAATTTATAGGCTGAAGATTAGGGTTAGGGGAGTTGCCAGGTGCACACAAGCCTGCCCAGCGCAGTGGCCCCCTGGCCGCGGCAAGCGGGATTGTGGCCCCGTGGCAGCTCCTCTGCCTTGGTTCTCAAGTCTCATGGCTTCCTTTTATTGTAGAAAAAATCTTTCCAGAGGTTTTATTCCGTTTGGACTCCGTTTAATATTCCATATCTACGAAACACAAAAACAGAAACTGGCACTAGGCTCTAGATTAATAGGTTAGTCCCCAAAATAATATAAAATAGCATATTAATGCATATAAAACATCCAAAACAGATAATATAATAGCATCGAACAATCAAAATTTATAGATACGTTGGAGACGTATCAGCATCCCCGAGCTTAATTCCTGCTCGTCCTCAAGTTGGTAAATGATAAAAACAGAATTTTTGATGTGGAATGCTACCCAACATATTTATCCATGTAATATTATTTATTGTGGCATGAATATTCATATCTGTTAGATTCAAAACAATAGTCTAATATTAACATAAAAATAGTAATGCTCCGAGCACACCAACAAGGTAGTCGTGTCCTTTCAAAATAACATGGCCTTATAAAGTTATCCCAACAAAATCATATGGTCTGGCTATGCTCCATCTTCGCCACACAAAGTATCTAAATCATGCACAACCCCGATGAACAAGTCAAGCAATTGTTTCACACTTTTGGTGTTCTCAAACCTTTTCAACTCTCACACAATACATGAGCGTGAGCCATGGATATAGCATTATTGGTGGAATATAATCTGGAGGGGGTTCAAGGAAAAAAGGAGAAGACAGTCTCACATCAACTAGGCGTATCAACGGGCTATGGAGATGCCCATCAATAGATATCAATGTGAGTGAGTAGGTATTGCCATGCAACAAATGCACTTAGATCTATAAGTGTATGAAATCTCAAAAAGAAAACTAAGTGATCGTGCATACTGAATATCCACTAGTTATATGAAAGTGACAAAATAGGAGACTCTCTATCATGAAGATCATGGTGCTACTTGGAAGAACAAGTGTGGAAAAAGATAGTAGCAATTTTCCCTTCTCTCTTTCTCTCATTTATTTATTTATTTTTATTTTTGGTGGGCTTATTTGGCCTCTTTTATTTTTTTTGTTTGGGCTTCGCTGGCCTCTTTTATTTTTTGTAAAGTTCGGATACTCGTCCCAACTTGTGAGGGAGTCATAGCTTCCATCATCCTTTTCTCTCATGCGACAATGCTGTATTAATGAGAATTCATCACACTTTTATTTACTTATAACTCAAATAAAAACAAATTACAACTCTATTCCTATGACAAGATATAACTCCATATGCAATATGAAGTTATGATGCAAGTCATAGAAAAACTACATGGTGGAAGTTGCATGACAATATATCTCAGAATGGCTATGTAAATGCCATAATAGGTAGGTATGGTGGATGTTTTGAGTAATATATGGTGGCTTTTTGGAGTATGGAGGGTTTGATGTACCGGCAAAAGTTGCGCAGTACTAGAGAGGCTAGCAAAGATGGAAGGGTGAGAGTGTGTATAATCCATGGACTAAAATTAGTCATAAAGAACTCACATACTTAGTGCAAAAGTATATTATTTATCAAACAAAGCATTATATGCATGCTTCTAGGGGAGAGGTTGGTAGGAGTTAACCATCGCGCGCTCCCGACCCTCACACAAAGGTCGACAATCATTAAACAAATCATACGTGCATGCTACGGGAATCAGAAGCTTTAACATATGTATCTCTTCAATTAACAACTACTCACTAGCATGACTCTCATATTACCATCCATATTATCTCAAAACTATATGCAAGGAATCCAACTTCTCATAGTTGTTAATCCACTTAATATGAAAGTTTTTATTATATCCCTCTTGGATGCCATTATATTAGGACTAAATTCATAACCTAAAAAATTTACCACGCTGTATTAAGAAACTCTCAAAATAATATAAGTGAGTAAATAGAGTTCAATAATTTCTATAAAATATAACACCACCATGCTATATAAAGATATAAGTGAAGCACTAGAGCAACGTTGCCTAGCTCAAAAGATATAAGTGAAGCATATGGAGTATTCTAACAAATTCACGATTCAGCGTGTCTCTTTCAAAGTATGTGTGCAGCAAGGATTATTTTGTCAAACTAACAAGCAAAGACTCATATCATACAAGATGCTCCAAGCAAAACACATATCATGTGGTGAATACAAATATAGCCTCAAGTAAATTTACCGATGGATTGAAGACGAAAGAGGGGATGCCTTCCGGGGCATCCCAAAGCTTAGGCTTTTTGGTATCCTTGAATATGACTTGGGGTGCCTTGGTTATACCCAAGCTTAGATTGTTGCCACTCTTTATTCCATAGTCCATCAAATCTTCACCCAAAACTTGAAAACTTCACAACACAAAACTCAACAGAAAACTCATGAGATCTGTTAGTATAAGAAAAATAAATCACCACTTTAGGTACTGTTGTGAACTCATTATTTATTTATATTTGTGTAATACCTACTATATTCTAACTTCTCCATCACTCATACCCCCAGATACGACCCATAGATACATCAAAATAAGCAAACAACACAAGGAAAACAGAATCTATCAAAAACAGAATAGTCTGTAGAAATCTGTAAACTTCGAATACTTTTGGAACTCTAAAATTTCTTAAAAATTAGGACAACAAGGTTAATTCGTGTATAAATCCCTTGTTAAAATTTCATATCAATTTCACGCTCTAAAAAATTCAGAAAATTCCTGTACTGAGCGCAAAAGTTTATGTTTTTCAGCAAGATCAAATCAACAACTACCATAGATCACGCCAAAGGTTTTACTTGTCTCAAACACTAATTTAAACACAAAAACAAAATTAATACAGATGTAATAATGTGCCAAACACACCAAAACATAAGCAAAAAGCAGGAAGTAAAAATAAAATTGGGTTGCCTCCCAACAAGCGCTATTGTTTAACGCCCCTAGCTAGGCAAAACGCAATAGATCTAGGTATTGTCATAATTAAAATAAGGGAGATCATTCATGCTCATCTCATAACCCCTTATTTCAGGAGCTAATTTACATTGTGGCAAGCAAAAGTAATCAAATAGGCTGAATTTAAGAGGATTGGGATCATCAAGATCAAGTGCCGGAGGGATAGGTTCCTCCTTATGTCCCTTGTGGTGTATAATTAATTCATCATTATAAGATTTACTTTTGTTAAAGTCCATGAGATCTTTATTAAGAATGAACTCTAATCCTTTATTTTTTATAGCAAAATTATGATTGAGTTCAGAAATCTTATCAACCAAAACCTCGGTAGGGACTTTCTTTCTCAAATTTTCATTATAGGCAACTCAATCTTGAGATCGTAGTCTCATTATCTATTCTTGATTAAAAAGGATCTCCTCAATAGGGGGACATCCACCATTAATTTTATAATGAGCAAGCCTCTTTCATGATAAATCTAAACTCGTGAGCTAGGAATATAGTGGTGGCACGCTTAACAGAAGAATGTTGAATATTAGAAAACTCAAGGAAAATCATTTGTATGCAAGGGTGCATGTGCAAGAATTGTCTCTCAAGTTCACTTATTAATAAAGTTATAGCATCTACAAGACTATTAGTTTTATTGAGAATGGAACCTCCTAAAGTAGGAAGCATTCCCACACAAGCGAAAAAATCTTGAATAACACCTTTTCCAATGATATTACCACTACCTATATGGAAACTTTTTGTATGAATGATAGTGGGTTCTTTTTGACGGTTGTCATTATCAAGGGCATCAAGATTCCCTTCAAGATTATTACTAGCGATACCCCCCAGATTTTCAGCAATAACCTCCCTTGGTTCAGACATGATGGCAAAGCGAGCAATCAAGCACACAATCAAGAGGAAAACAAAGAGACGAACGAAGAAGGGCGGATAAAAAGGCAAATTTGTTGAAAATCATTTTAGAAGTGGGGGAGAGGAAAACGAGAGGCAAATGGCAAATAATGTAAATGCAAGATATGAGTTTGTGATGGGTACTTGGTATCCTTGACTTTCTATGTATCTCCCTGGCAACAGCGCCAGAAATCCTTCTTGCTACTTCTCGAGCATGCGTTGGTTTCTTGTGAAGAAGAACAGTTTGATGTATCAAAGTAGATAAGTATTTCCCTAGGTTTTGGAGAACCAAGGTATCAATCCAGTAGGAGACAGAAGCGAGCCACCAATAGATGTACCTGCACAAGGAACCAAACTCTTGCACCCAACGCTATAAAGGGGTTGTCAATCCTTCACGGTTATTTGCAAGGTTGAGATCTAGTAAAGACAGATATAATAGTATGCTTGAACGGAAAGGAAAACTAAAAGTAAAAATAGGGCAGCAAGTATTTTTGGTATTTTGGTTTTAGATCTGAAAATATAATATGGAAAATAGACCCGGGGGCCATAGGTTTCACTAGCTGGCTTCTCTCATGATGGCAAGTATTATGGTGGGTGAACAAATTACTGTCGAGCAATTGATAGAAAAGCAAGTAATCATGAATATATTCAAGGAAATGATTATGCATATAGGCATCATGTTCGTGTGAAGTAGACCGAAACGATTCTGCATCTACTACTATTACTCCACACATCTACCGACTCCTGCCTGCATCTAGAGTATTCAGTTCATGAAGAACAGAGTAACGCATTAAGCAATATGGCATTATGTAGAGGGATAAAGTCAAGAAATATTATGAAAACCCCATATTTTTACCCTTTATGGCAACAAACAATACGTGCCTCGCTACCCCTACTTTGCCACTAGGTGAGGACACCGCAAGATTGAACCCAAAACTAAGCACTTCACCTATTGCAAGAATTACCAATCTAGTTGGCCAAACCAAACCAATAACTCGAAGAGACTTGCAAAGATATGAAATCATGCATATAAGAATTCAGGAAAGACTCAGGTAATATTCATGGATAATCTGAACATAAACCCACAATTCATCGGATCTCGACAAACAGACCGCGAAAGAGTATTACATCGGATAGATCTCCATGAAGATCATGAAGAACATGGTATTGAGAAGCAAAGAGAGAGAAGAAGCCATCTAGCTACTATCTATGGACCCATAGGTCTGTGGTGAACTACTCACGCATCATCGGAGGGGCGATCGAGTTGATGTACATGCCCTCCATGATCGAACCCCCCTCCGGCAGATTACTGGAAAAGGCTCCAAGATTGGATCTCTCGGGAACGGAGGCTTCTGGCGGTGGAAAAGTGTTTTCATGGATCCCCTCAATAATCATGGAATATTTGGAAATTTATAGGCCAAAGATTAGGTTTAGGGGAGTTGCGATAGGCCCACAAGCCTGCCCGGAACGGGTGGCCCCCCTGGCCGCGGCAAGCAGGCTTGTGGCCCCGTGGCAGCTCCTCTGCCTTGGTTCTCAAGTCTCGTGGCTTCCTTTTATTCTAGAAAAATTTCATTCTGGAGGTTTTATTTTGTTTGTACTCCATGTAATATTCCTTATCTACGAAACTCAAAAACAACGAAAAACAGAAACTGGCACTAGGCTCTAGATTAATAGGTTAGTCCCAAAAATAATATAAAATAGCATATTAATGCATATAAAGTATCCAAAACAGATAATATAATAGCATGGAACAATCAAAAATTATAGATACGCTGGAGATGTATCAACGATATCCAGACAATGATCATTATATAGGAATCATGTCCGAGAAAAGTAGACCGAAACAATTCTGCATCTACTTCTATTACTCCACAAATCGACCACTATCCATCATGCATCTAGTGTATTAAGTTCATGGGAAAACGGAGTAATGCAATAAGAACGATGACATGATGTAGACAGGATCTATCCATCTAGTAATAGACCCCATCTTGTTATCCTTAATGGCAACGATACATGTGTGTCTTGCTGCCCCGTCTGTCACTAGGAAAGAACACCGCATGATCGAATCCATCACATAGCGCATCTTCCCATGGCAAGAAAAATCAATCTAATTCGCTTAACTAAACCAAAGATTCGAAGAAGAAATAAGAGGCTATAAGTAATCATGAAATAAGAGATCAAAGAAGACTCAAATTATATTCATGGATAGAAACTAATCATGAACTCAAAATTCATCGGATCCCAACAAACACACCGCAAAAGTCATTACATCAAATAGATCTCCAAGAGACCACTGCAATTAGAAACATAGAGAGAGAGAGGAAGCCATCTATCTACTGCCTACGGACCTATAGGTCTATGTTGGACTACTCACGCATCGTCGAAGAGGCACCTATGAAGAAAATGAACCCATCCATGATGGTGTTAGATTGGATCTCGAGGTTCTGGAACTTCCGGCAACTCAAATTGTGTTTCGTTGACTCCCCTAGGGTTTTGTGAATACTTGGGAATTTATAGGCTCGATAGTCGATAGAGGGGCTGCCCGAGGTGCCCACCCTCTACATGGCTGCAATAGGGGCCTCTAGCGCGCCCTGGTGGAGGATGGCCACCCTGGGCTCCCTCTTCTAGTGTTGTTTGACCGATCTTTCTTTTTCAAGTCCATACAAAATCCACAAAAATCCCCACAACGTTTGGGCTCCATTTGGTACTGATTTTCCGCGAAGTAAAAAACAAGCAAAACCAGTAGCTGGCACTTTGGCACTATGTCAACAGGTTAGTCAAAAAATGATATAAAGTTGCTATAAAATGATTGTAAAACATCCAAGAATGATAATATAACAACATGGAACAAGCAAAAATTATAGATACGTTGGAGACGTATCAATGCTTATAGAGGAAATTTCAATAGTAGGTCGTATCCTCGTAACTCCTCTAACAACTATGGAAACTCTTATGGTAATTCCTATGGAAATTATTCTACAAATTCTAATAGGATACTCCATGATCTCGAGGACACATTTAAAGTATTTATTAGGTCTCAAAAGATTTTTAATACTATGGTCGAAGAAAAGTTGCATAGGATTGACACTTTGGCTAAAAACATGGATAGGGTTGCTTTTGATGTTGAAACTCCTAAAAGTAAAACTTTACCACCCAAGAATGATTTCAATGAGACTATTAAATCTACAAAATATCTATTAATGAAATAAAGGAGTGTACTGCTAAGTTAAACGCCTAGCGGAAATTCTTAGAAAAAGCTTCTCCACCCGGTTTTACCAGAATCATGATGAAGATCTTCAAATGATTGGTAATTCTCCTATTGAATCTTTATTTAATAATATGAAATTAAATAATAAATGGACTGAAGATGAGTCAACTCTAGCTAGAGAGTGTCCCGTTTGCTTGGAGGGTGATGATTCTATTGCCAAAACTGAAAAAGTGGGTTTGGAGAGGTTAAAACTTTAATTAGTGATGTGCCCACTATATTGGACTTCAAGGAATTTAATTATGAAATTTGATCTTTAGTAGAATGTATTTCCTTGTTGAAAACTATTATTATCTCACCCGATGCTTATGAACAAAACAAGGCTTTCACTAATCATACAGTGGAAGCGATGATAAAAGCTTACGATGAGAAACTCGAGCTTAAAGTTTCTATTTCTAGAAAATTGCATGGTGAGTGAGAACCTACTATTAAAATAAGTATAAATAAATATTAATTCAATTCTTTGTGTGACCTTGGTGCTAGTGTTTCAACTATACCTAAATCTCTTTGTGATGTGCTTGGTTTCACTAATATTCAAGATTGTTCCCTAAACTTGCATCTCACGGATTATACCACTAAAAAACCTTTAGCTATAATAAATGATGTTGTTATTTTTGCAAATAATAATTATGTGCATTTATATTTCATTATTCTTGATATTGATAGCAATCCTACTTGTCCAATAATACTTGGAAGACCTTTCTTACAAACTATAGGTGCAATTATTGATACGGAAGAGGGAAACATTAGGTTCCAATTTATATTAAATAAAGGGATGTCACTTCCCTAGGAACAGAATTAAACCACCTTATTAATAAATCATGATATCTACTTATGGGTGGTGTGTCAAAGATGACAACACTTGAAACTATGCATTATGCCTAGCTAGGGGCATCAAACAATAGCGCTTGTTGGGAGGCAACCCAATAGTTATCTTTATTTTCGATTTTTAACTTCATTTTTGTGTGTGATAATATGATTACTTCCTGTGAAAGTATTGTGTTTTCATTGTTTTTATTAGTGTTTGTGCCAAGTAAGGCCTTTGGGATGACTCACAAGTAGAATTGATACGGTGCAAAAACAGAAACGTTAGCGCCTAGTGCGGAATTTCTTCAATTTGACTGGAATGCCTATTTGATCTAAAAAATTTAAAAAGTTTTTCAATACAAATTCGTCAAGTTTTCCTATATTTTAAGAACTTTTAGATTTACGCAAGTACAGGTTCTTTACATATCTTTACAAATTGTTCTATTTTAGACAAATTCTGTTTTTTGCTTGCATAGTTTGCTTGTTTTGATGATACTATGGGTATAAGCCTTAGAGAAGTGGGAATACATTACCTATTATGAAATAATGAAATATTAATAAATTTATATAAATACCTAAAGTATTTGATATGTTGTTTATTCTTACGGATCTCATGAAGTTTTGTTGAGTTTTGCGTGATTGAAGTTTTCAAGTTTTGGGTGTTACCATGATGGACGAAGGGATAAGGAGCGGAAATAGCCTAAGATTGGGGAAGAAAAAGGCAGCCCAAGGTAATATTATAGGAATATTCAAGCGTGTACTCTTGGGGATGCCCTGGAAGGTGTCCCCTCTTTCATCTCAATCCATCTGTATGTCACTTGGAGCTATTTATTTTCCACAATAATCATTTTCTGAACACGCCTATTTGAGAGAGAGGCACCTTCTTCATAATTTGTTATAATACTCTATGTGCTTCACTTATATCTTTTGAGCTTAGCAGTTGCTCTAGTACTTCACTTATATCTTTTTTAGCACGGTGGCGTATAGGTTTTGTAGAAACAATTGCACTCTCATTCTTCACTTATATTTGTTTGATAGTTAATAAATAGTGACGGTAATTTTCATGGGTTGTAATACTAGTCCAAAAATAATAGGTATTCAATGCGTGATAATCAAAACCATCATGTAGCACATAAAAGAGAAATTATGTGTTAATGATATTGATGTGGTAATTTGAAAAGGTGTGAGTGCATGATTGTTGATTCGTAAAAGCATAGGTGTTAATAGGTGTTAATTTCCCATTTTTTAAATATTAAAAATTCATAGTGGGGATGTGTGAGCATTTCCATTCCTCGTTGAAATCCTAGTGTTGTTTCAGGTCAGAGGCACACGATGGTTCACTCCTCCCAACCTCCTCTGTCGGGGCATGCGAGTAGTACTTTGATTTGTGGTAAAACTAATAAAACATTGCAATAAGTATATGAGTTCTTTGTGAATAATGTGAACCCATGGACATACGCAATCTCACCACCTCATATTTTTCTAGCCACTTCGGTACATGCATTGCCCATTCTCACCTCGAGGATCGGTGCAAACTTCGCCGGTGCATCTAGACCTCGTAACATGATACGCCCTGTCACACATAAGACTCCTTATATCTTCCTCAAAACAGCCACCATAACTACCTATTATGGAATTTCCATAGCCATTCCTAGATATATTACCATTCAAATTCCATCGTTACTTCATATGACTAGTTCATTGATCATCATATTTCTTTGCATGATCATATAGAGCTAACATAGTATTTGTGGCAAAGCCACCATTCATCATATTTTTGATACACGTCACTCTAGATCATTGGGCATCCTGGTACACTGCCAGAGACATTCAGATTGAGTCGTATTGTTTCTTAGTTCTTCATATCGAGTATTCATATTGAGTTTACAGAAATCACAAATTGAACCTGTACTCCGATCACATCCCAGTGAGGAAAGTGTGATGATCATTATTATTCGAGCGTTGTCCCAGTGAGGAAATAAATATGGGGGAGGCCAAATGAGCACACCATAACAAAACGAAGAACATGAAAATGAGATAAAAAGAGAGAAGGGACTTTGTTACAATCTTTACCACACTTGTGCCTCAAAGTGGCTCTGTGTTCTTCATATAGAGAGTCTCATGTTATGTCATTATCATATGCTAGTGGGAATTATTTTTCATTATTGGAAACTTGGCTTGTATATTCTGATGACGTCCTTCCTCAAATGTCCGAGGTCTTCATGAGCAAGTAAGTTCGATGCACACCCCACTTAGCTTCAGTTGAGCTTTCATACACTTATAGGTCTAGTGCATAATTTGCATGGCAATCCTTACTCCTTGCATTGAAATCTATTGATGGGCATATCCATAGCCCGTTGATATGCCTAGTTGTTGCCAAACTTTCTTTTCCACTTTTTATCCCTTTGATATCTACCACCATATTCAATTCCACCTTTATGCTATGTCCATGGTTCACGCTCATGTATTGCATGAAGAATACAAAGTTGATGCACATTGAAAAAGTATGATCCAATTAACTGACTTGGACATTTTGGTGCTTGACATTTGTATTAATGTGGTGAAGACGGAACCATGCCTTTTGGGATCGTATACTTTGAAAGATTGATGATTATGTTGCTAGCTTATAAATATTACTATGTTTATGTTTGTTAATTCTTCTTTTCTCATTGAGCATACATGCAAAATATTACTTATTGGGTAGCTCGTCACATCAAAAATTATGTTTTTATCATTTACCTACTAGAGGACGAGCAGGAATTAAGCTTGAGGATGTTGATACGTCTCCAACCTATCTATAATTTATGAAGTATTCATGCCATGTTTACAATAAGTCTATATGATTTTGGTATGATTTTGTTAGAACTAACCCGCACTAACACTATTTTCAGCAGAACTAACGTGGTGTTGTTTTTGTGTAGAAATAAAAGTTCTCGAAATGAGCTGAAAATTTACGGAGATTGAAAGCACATTTGCTCCCTTGGTGGTGTTGGTAATTAATAACAACATATATGTCATTGAACTAATGTTTCCACAAAGCATGTTTCAGGAAAAGTTCAATGATGGGATGGCAGAAGGATTGTGGAACACCCCAAGATGCAAGGAAATAGATTGGCAAAGCTTCAAGCAAAAGGACTCTACATTTTACCTTTTGTGAGAAATCACTTTGAGTCCATAGGAAAGCCAATACTATTAAAAGGGGTAAGGTTCTATTGGTGAACAAAATGCTGATACACGCACAAGTGATAGTCACCAGATACACCCGCAAGCTGTTCCACAAAAGTCTGTCCAAAGCAAAATACTCAAAATCGGTGCAACCAACACTTTCCACTCGGTGCCACCGATTCTCAACCTTAGACAGACTCAGCCAAGCCCTAGCATTTCGGTGCACCCAACTCCACTTTGGTGCCACCGAGTTTGGGTTGCCAACTTCCTATTATGCAAGTTCACAAAATCGGTCACACTGAGTTTTGTGAATCGGCATCACCGAGATTGGCAATCTGAGCATTGGTCACCTTATCGGTGCAACCGAGTTGTATGTATCGGTCTCACCGAGATTCAAAAGTTTCAACCTTTGAGGCAACTCGGTACCACCAAGATTAACACATCGGTGTCACCGAGTCTGACCTATTAGGTGTAACGGTTGGATTTTTGGAGATGCCTATATATACCCCTCCACCACCACTCACTCATAAGAGAAGCACTCAGAACAGTTCCCCACTCATACCTATTGATTTTCTGAGAAAGAGTCACCTACTCATGTGTTCAGATCATGCCATTCCATTCTTACCATATGAATCTTAGTCTCTAGCCTCCCCAAGTTGCACCACCTAATCAATCTCTTCTACCAAGCTAAATCTGTGAGAGAGTGATTGGGTGTTGAGGAGTCTATCATCTTGAAGCACAAGAGCAAGGAGTTCATCGACATTATCGAGCCTATTACCTTTTGGAGGGTGGTGCCTCCTAGGTTGGTTAGGTGTCGCTCGAGAGCCTCCTACTTCGTGTTGTGGAGTGAACCAAGAAGTTTGTAAGGGCAAGGAGAACGCCTACTTCGTGAAGATCTACCCCGAGTTATGCTAGTCCTCCATGGACGTACTGTTGGAAATATGCCCTAGAGGCAATAATAAATTGGTTATTATCATATTTCCTTGTTTGTGATAATCGTTTATTATCCATGTTATAATTATATTGATTGGAAACTAAATACATGTGTGGGTATATAGACAACACTATGTCCCTAGTATGCCTCTAGTAGACTAGCTCGTTGATCAAACATGGTCAAGGTTTCCAAGCCATGGACATAAGATGTCATTTGATAACGAGGTCACATCATTAGGAGAATGATGTGATGGACAAGACCCAAACGATAAATGTAGCATATGATCATGTTAGTTTATTGCCACAGTTTTCTGCATGTCAAGTATCTGTTCCTATGACCATGAGATCATGCAACTCACTGACACCGAAGGAGTACCTTGTGTGTATCAAACGTCACAACATAACTGGGTGACCATAAAGGTGCTCTACAGGTATCTCCGAGGGTGTATGTTGAGTGCGCATGGATCAAGACTGGGATTTGTTACTTCGTGTGACGGAGAGGTGTCTCAGGGCCCACTCGGTAATACAACATCACAATAAGCCTTTCAATCAATGTGACTAAGTGTTAGCCACGAGATCTTGTATTATGGAACAAGTAAAGAGACTTGCCGGTAACGAGGTTGGACTAGGTATGGAGATATCGACGATTGAATCACGGTCAAGTAACATACCGAAGAACAAAGGGAACATCATACGTGATTAACTAAATCCTTAACATCGAGGTTCAACCGATAAAGATCTTCGTAGAATATGTAGGAACCAATATGGGCATCCAGGTCCCGCTATTGGTTATTAACCGTAGAGGTGTCTTGATCATGTCTACATAGTTCTCGAACCCGCAGGGTCTACACACTTAAGGTTCGGTGATGTTTCAGTAGCATAGAGTTATGTATGGTGGTGACCGAAGGTTGTTCGGAGTCCCGAATGAGATCTCAGATATTACGAGGAGCTTTGGAATGGTCCGGAGGTAAAGATTGATATATAAGATGTCGTCGTTTTCTCATGAGGGGTCATGCGAGACGGCAAATGCCACGAGGTGGCTTATCGAGGTGAGGGCAAGGCTGTTGTGGATGATCTAGGATGGGTATGCGAATAGCACCCAGTGGTTTACCCAGGTTTGGGGCTCTCTTGACAGATAATACCCCTACTCATGCATGTGTGTATAACTAAGGTACATTTTGTACATGGTTGCTCCTGGAGCTGTTTGGGGAGGAGAGCCATGAGGTTTCTTGCCTCATACATGAGTTTGAGAGTAGCTAACCCCCTTGAGAGAGTGAGAGGGGGCCTTTATATATGCATGGATGGGTAGCTTGGGATGTAAGCCATAGTGGGAACCTTACATCCCAAGCAGCTTGAGGTGTAAGCTACCTTGGGTAGCTTACAAGTCAAGACACATGTAGCTTGTGGACTAAGCCATGTCTATCCCCTGGTGTACTTTATAAATCAGTATCCAGGGGCAGGTTACACTGTAGAGAGTATTACATGATGCGCGTACAGTGTGCTCCTGCTCGCCAATAGCGCGCCGCCATGAGATATGGCCGTCAGGTCTGCACGTGTCCGATGGGACATCGTGAGCTGACTTCGTCAGGCCGTAGCCGGACAGGAGGAGCCAGACGGGGGGAGCCGGACAGGGGAGCCGGACAGGTGGAGGCTCCCGAGTCGAGCGGATGGAGGCTGCCGAACCGGACGGGAGGCTGCCGAGATGGACAGATGGAGGCTGCCGAGCCGGACGGGTGGAGGCTGCCGAGCCGGACGGATGGAGGCTGCCGAGCCGGATGGGAGGCTGCTGGGCCGGACGGATGAAGGCTGCCGAGCCGGACGGGTGGAGGCCGTCGAGCCGGATGGGTGGAGGTTGTCGAGCCGGACAGATGGAGGCTGTCGAGCCGGACAGGAGGCCGGCCAAAGCCCTCCTCTTTAGAGGAGGGGCCAAGGCAGCCCTCCCTCTCCCTCCTCCTATATATACTTGAGGTTTTGGCCTTTTGAGAACATTTCTGAACTCTCTCTCTCACGACAAAGCCCTACCTCTCTTCTTCCTCCTCCGCAGCGCTTAGGCGAAGCCGTGCCGGAATACCTTGCTACTCCACCACCACCACGCCGTCGTGCTGCTGTTGGAGCCCTTCCCTAACCTCTCCTTCCTCCTTGCTGGATCAAGGCGTAGGAGACGTCATCGGGCTGCACGTGTGTTGAATGCGGAGGCGCCGTTGTTCGGTGCTTAGATCGGAATCCACCGCTATCTGAATCGCTGCGAGTACGACTCCATCAACCGCGTTCTTGTAACGCCTCCGCTTAGCGATCTTCAAAGGTATGAAGATGCAATCTCTCCCCACTCGTTGCTGGTTTCTCCATAGATAGATCTTGGTGACACGTAGGAAAATTTTGATTCACTACTACGTCTCCCAGCATCCTAGTCTTCTCGTGTCGACTGAGAATGAGGCCTACTGAGTTCCAGGCAACTTTCGAGTGAAGGAAGAAGGCTCCGAGTGGATTGAATGTCGAGTGACTTGAACGTCTCGTGGAATCCAGTCGGAAGCTTATGCTCGATCTTCAAGTCCTCCAATGTAGTTTCCTTAGGTAGGGTATGTAGGTCTTGCCTAGGACCCTACCCTAGGTACATATCCTCGTCATAAACCATCCAAGAAAAAGGAGGATGAGGACTTTGAGCGTTTTATTGAAATGCTTATAATTGTCTTTTTGCGTATGCGCTTGACTAATATTCTGAAAATGTCTCCTTATGCTAAGTATATGAAAGATATTGTGACAAATAAAAGAAACATACCGGAAGCTGAGATTTCCACCATGCTTGCTAATTATACCTTTAAGGGTGTCATACCAAAGAAACTAGTAGATCCCAGAGTACCTACTATACCATGCTCTATTAAAAGAAACTATGTTAAAACTCCTTTACTTAACCTTGGATCTAGTGTTAGTGTTATGCCTTTCTCTTTGTTTCATAGACTTGAGTTGAATAAGTTGACACCTACTGAAATCTCCTTGCAAATGGCTGATAAATCAACTGCTTTACCCATCTGTATTTCTAAGGATGTGCCTGTCATAGTTGCAAATGTTACTATCCTAATGGAGTTTGTTATTCTTGATATTCCTGAGGATGATAGTATGTGGATCATCCTTGGTAGACCTTTTTTGAATACTACAGGGGCTGTTACTGATTGCAACAAGGGCAATGTCACTTTTCATGTTAATGGTAATGAGCATACGGTACACTTTCTGAAGAAACAACCTCAAGTTCATAGTATCAACTCCATTGGAAAAATTTCAACGATTATTATGGGAGATTTTGAATTTCCTCTCCCTACTGTCAAGAAGAAATATGAAATAATAATGGTAGGGGACATGCCTATCCCCGTTGAGCTAACTTCGTGCTATCCGAAAATTCTCCGGTTTCGTGTCATTCGAAAAAAGGTTGTCAATAAGACTTGATCAACCTTATTGATGGATTCCTTTTGACGTGCATGAGATGGATGAATTTAGAAAGCACAACCTTATCTACCCAACTTTTAGTTTATGTTGTTTAGATTAAACTTAGTAAAAATTCTATTATTTTTGTGTTTATTGATTTATCTGTGCAAAAAAATGACCTGAAAATAAAAATGCTCCAAATGCCCTGAAAATTTAGTATGATTTTTTCTGGAATATTTAAGAATTTCTGGAACTAAGAACATATCAGGGGGTTGCACCAGTGGGCCGCAAGCCCACAGGGCATGGCCACCCCTAGGCGCGCCCAGGTGGCTTGTGGGTCCCACGTAGGCCCACCTCACTTAGTCCAGCACCCATCCACTTCGTCTTCCTCTAGAAAAAACCACCATTGCTCAAACATGTGTTCTAGCTAATTTTGCTACCATTTTGGATCTCCTTGTGCAAAGCTCCATCTGCAAAACTGTTTTGGGGGACTGGTCTTCGGTATGTGACTCCTCCAATGGTCTAATTCGTTTTTTTAGTGCTTTATATATTGCAAATTTTTGCTGCTATGGCGAACTTGTTCTTGAGCTTGCATGTCAAAATTTTATGGTCCCAAGTAGTTTTGATGCTTTATATAGCCTCTAGGCACAAGGGTGGAAGGGGGCAAACCCTAGAGCAGATGGGCCCTAAGGCCACCCTAGGGCAGCCGCACCCCTCTCCCCTCCTGGCTGCCGCGTCGGATGAGATCTGGGGCTGCCGCCGGCCCCTAGGGTGGGAACCCTAGGGTTCAGCACTCCCTCCTCCTCCTCCTATATATAGTGGAGCACATGGGGCAGACGGAGGCATGCATCTCTCTCTCACGGCTCAACCATACTCCTCCCTCTCCTCGTTCTCCGTAGTGCTTGGCGAAGCCCTGCCAGAGACCATGCAACTCCATCGCCACAACGCCGTCATGCTGCCGGAGGTCTCCCTCAACCTATCCCTACTCCTTGCTCGATCAAGGCAGAGGAGACGTCATCGGGTTGCACGTGTGTTGAACACGGAGGCGTCGTTGTTCGACGCTTAGATCGGATTCCACCGCGATCTGAATCGCTGCGAGTACGACTCCACCAACCGCGTTCAAGTAACGCTTCCGCTTTGTGATCTTCAAAGGTATGAAGATGCACTCTCCCCTTACTCGTTGCTGGTTTCTCCATAGATGGATCTTGGTGATCGTAGGAATTTTTTGATTTACTACTACGTCTCTCAATAGTGGTATCAGAGCTAGGTCTATGCGTAGAATCTATACACGAGTAGAACACAAGTTGTTGTGGGCATTGATCTTGTTAATTTTCTTGCCGTTACTAGTCTTATCTTGATTCGGCGGTATTGTGGGAGGAAGCGGCCCGGACTAACTTTACACATAAGCTTACGTGAGACCGGTTCTGCCGCCTGACATGCACTTGTTGCATAAGGTGGCCAGCGGGTGTCTGTCTCTCCCACCTTAGTCGGATCGGATTCGATGAAAAGGGTCCTTATGAAATGTAAATAGAAATTGGCATATCACGTTGTGGTTTTGGCGTAGGTAAGAAACGTTCTTTCTAGAAACCTATAGCAGCCACGTAAAAACTTGCAACTACAAATTAGAGAACGTCTAACTTGTTTTAGTAGCATATGCCTTGTGATGTGATATGGCCAAAGGATGTGATGTGATGCATTGTGATGTATGAGATTGATCATGTTCTTGTAATAGGATTCACGACTTGCATGTCGATGAGTATGACAACCGGCGAGAGCCATAGGAGTTGTCTTATTTTATTGTATGACCTGCATGTCAATCATAAACGCCATGTAATTACGTTACTTTATTGCTAAACGTTAGCCATAGTAGTAGAAGTAATAGTTGGCGAGACAACTTCATGAAGACACGATGATGGAGATCATGGTGTCGTGCTGGTGACAGTAATGATCATGGTGCCCCGAAGATGGAGATCAAAGGAGCAAGATGATATTGGCCATATCATGTCCCTATATTGATTGAATGTGATGTTTATAATATTTAAATCTTGTTTGCTTAGAATGACGGTAGCTAAATAAGATGATATCTCACTAAAATTTCAAGAAATGTGTTCACCCTAACTATGCACCATTGCTAAGGATCGTTGCTCCGAAGCACCACGTGATGATCGGGTGTGGTAGGTTCTAACATTCGCATACAACGAGTGTAAGCCAGATTTACACACACGAAACAGTTAGGTTGACTTGACGAGCCTAGCATATATAGACATGGCCACGGAACACATAAGACCGAAAGGTCGAACATGAGTCGTATAGTAGATGCGATCAACATGGAGATGTTCACCATGGATGACTAGTCTGTCTCACATAATGATCGGACACGGGCTAGTTGACATGGATCATGTATCACTTGGATGACTAGAGAGATGTCTATCTAAGTGGGAGTTCATTAAATAATTTGATTATGTGAACTTAATTATCATGAACTTCGTCTAAAATTGTCTTTACAATCTACATTGTAGATCCAATGGCCAACGCTAATTTCACCCTCAACTTCAACGCGTTCCTAGAGAAAAGCAAGCTAAAAGATGATGGAAGCAACTATGCGGACTGTGTCTGTAGCTTGAGGATCATCCTCATAACTTCCAAGAGATTGTATGTCCTTGATGCACTGCTAGGTGACCCACCCATTTTCCCAGCGGATCAAGACATTACGAATGCTTGGCAGTCACGCTATGATGATTACTCCCAGGTTCAATGCGGCATGCTTTACAATTTAGAACCGGGGCTCCAAAAGCGTTTTGAGCAACACGGGGCATATGAGATGTTCCAAGAGCTGAAACAGGTTTTCCAAGCTCATGCCCGGTTCGAGAGATATGACAGCTCTGACAAGTTCTTCAGTTGTAAGATGGAGGAAAATAGTTCTGTCAGTGAGCACATACTCAAGATGTCTGGGTTGCACAACCGCTTGACTGAGCTGGGAGTTAATCTCTCGGATGACTCAGTCATTGAAAGAATCCTCTAGTCGCTTCCACCTAGCTACAAGAGCTTTGTGATGAACTACAACATGCAGGGTATGGAGACTTCCATTCCTGAGTTGTACTCGTGCTGAAATCAGCGAAGGTCGAGATCAAAAAGGAGCATCAAGTGTTGATGGTGAATAAGACCACTAGTTTCAAGAAAGGCAAGGGTAAGAAGAACTTCAAGAAAGATGGCAAAGTTGTTGCCATGCCCAGTAAGAAAGTTGTCGGGAAGAAGAACAAGAATGGACCCAAGCCTGAGACTGAGTGCTTTTATTACAAGGGTACCGGTCACTGGAAGCGGAACTGCCCCAAGTACTTAGCGGATAAGAAGGCCGGCAACATTAAGGGTATAGTTGATATACTTGTTATTGATTTGTACCTTACCAACGCTCGTAGTAGCTCCTGGGTATTTGATACCGGTGCAGTTGCTCACATTTGTAACTCCAAGCAGAAGCTGCGGAATAAGCAAAGACTGGTAACGGACAAGGTGACGATGCGCGTCGGGAATGGTTCCATGGTCGATGTGATCGGCATCGGCATGCTACCTCTACATCTACCTTCGGGATTAGTTTTAAACCTCAATAATTGTTATTTAGTACCATCTTTGAGCATGAACATTGTATCTCGATCTCGTTTGATGCGAGATGGCTACTCATTTAAATATGAGAATAATGGTTGTTCTATTTATATGAGAGAAATGTTTTATGGTCATGCCCCACTGGTCAATGGTTTATTTTTGATGCATCTCGAACATGATGTTACACATGTTCATAGTATGAGTGCCAAAAAGTATAAGGTTGACAACGATAGTCCCACTTACATGTGGCACTGCGGCCTTGGTCATATTGGTGTCAAGCGCACAAAGAAGCTCCATGCTGATGGACTTTTGGAGTCTCTTGATTTCGAATCATTTGACATGTGCGAACCATGCCTCCATTCTCTGGAACAATGGAGCGAGCAACTCACTTGTTGGAAATAATACATACCGATGTATGCGGTCCAATGAGCGTCAAGGCTCGCGGTGGCTACCGTTATGTTCTCACCCTCACTGATGACTTGAGCAGATATGGGTATGTCTACTTAATGAAACACAAGTCTGAAACCTTTCAAAGTTTCAAGGAATTTCAGAGTCAGGTAGAGAATCAACATGACAGGAAAATAAAGTGCCTACGATCTGATCGTGGCGGAGAATATTTAAGGCATGAGTTTGACACGCACCTAAGGAAATGTGGAATTGTTTCACAACTCATGCCGCCTGGCACACCTCAGCTAAATGGTGTGTCTGACTGTCATAATCGCACTCTATTGGATATGGTGCGATCTATGATGTCTTTTACCGACTTACCCCTATCATTTTAGGGATATGCATTAGAGACTACCGCAGTCACTTTAAATAGGGCACCGTCAAAGTCCATTGAGATGACACCGTATGAATTATGGTTTGAAAAGAAACCTAAGCTGTCATTTCTAAAAGTTTGGGGATGCGATGCTTATGTGAAGAAACTTCAACCTGAGAAGCTCGAACCCAAAGCAGAAAAGTGCGTATTCATAGGATAACCCAAAGAAACTATTGGGTATACCTTCTACCTCAGATCCAATGACAAAGTGTTTCTTGCCAAGAATGTATTCTTTTTGGAGAAAGAGTTTCTCTCGAAAGAAGTAAGTGGGAGGAAAATAGAACTTGATGAGGTAATTGTACCTCCACTCGAACGGGAGAGTAGCGCAGCATAGCAAGTTGTTTCTGTGGAGCCTGCACCGGCTGGAGAGGAAGTTAATGATGATGATCTTGAATCTTCAGATCAAGTTACTATTGAACTTCGAAGGTCCACTAGGACACGTTCCGCACCAGAGTGGTATGGCAACCCTGCCCTGGAGATCATGTTGTTGGACAACGGTGAACCTTCGAACTATGAAGAAGCTATGGCGGGCCCGGATTCCAACAAATGGCGAGAAGACATGAAATCCGAGTTAGGATCCATTTATGAGAAAAAAGTATGGACTTTGGTGGACTTGTCTGATGATAAGAGAGCCATAGAAAATAAATGGATCTTTAAGAAGAAGACTAACGCGGATGGTAATGTGACCATCTATAAGGATCGGCTTGTCGCTATGGGTTATCGACAAGTTCAAGGAGTTGACTACGATGAGACTTTCTCACCCATGGCAATGTTGAAATCTGTTCGAATCATGTTAGCAATTGCCGCATTTTATGATTATGAGATCTGGCAAATGGAAGTCAAAACGGCATTCCTGAACGGCTTCCTTAAGGAAGAACTTTATATGATGCAGCCGGAAGGTTTTGTCGATCCTAAAGATGCTAACAAGGTATGCAAGCTCCAGCACTCCATCTATGGGATGACGCAAGCATCTCGGAGTTGGAACATTCGCTTTAATGAGGTGATTAAAGCATTTGGATTTATATAGGTTTATGGAGAACCCTGTATTTACAAGAAAGTGAGTGGGAGCTCTGTAGCATTTCTCATATTATATGTGGATGACATACTGATAATGGGAAATGATATAGAATTTTTGGATAGCGTAAAGGCCTACTTGAACAAGTGTTTTTCATTGAAGGACCTTGGAGAAGCTGCTTACATGTTAGGCATTAATATCTATCGAGATAGATCGAAACGCCTCATAGGTCTTTCACAAAGCACATACCTTGACAAAGTATTCAAGAAGTTCAATATGGATAAGTCCAAGAAGGGGTTCTTGCCTGTATTACAAGGTGTGAGATTGAGTATGACTCAATGCCCGACCACGGCAAAGGATAGAGAAGAGAGGAGTGTAATTCCCTATGCTTCAGCCATAGGCTCTATTATGTATGCCATGTTGTGTACCAGACCTGATGTGAACCTTGCCATAAGTTTGGTAGGGAGGTACCAAAGTGATCCCGGAGCGGAACACTGGACAGCGGTCAAGAATATCCTGAAGTACGTGAAAAGGACCAAGGAGATGTTTCTCATATATGGAGGTGGCAAAGAGCTCGTTGTAAAGCGTTACATCGATGCTAGCTTCGACACAGATTCGGATGACTCCAAGTCACAAACCGGATACATGTATATTTTGAATGGAGGGGCAGTCAGCTGGTGCAGCAGCAAGCAAAGCATCGTGGCGGCATCCACATGTGAATTGGAGTCCATAGCTGCTTCTGAAGTAGCAAAGGAAGGAGTCTGGATGAAGGAGTTCATCACCGACCTAGGAGTAATTCCCAATGCGTCGGGCCTGATGACTCTATTCTGTGACAACACTGGAGCTATTGCCCTTGCCAACGAGCCCATGTTTCACAAGAAGACAAGACACATCAAGCGCCGCTTCAACTCCATCCGTGATTACGTTCAGGAAGGAGATATAAATATTTGTAAAGTACATACGGATCTGAATGTCGCAGATCCGTTGACTAAACCTCTCTCACAAGCAAAACATGATCAACACCAAAACTCTATGGGTGTTCAATTCATCACAATGTAACTAGATTATTGACTCTAATGCAAGTGCGAGATTATTGGAAATATGCCCTAGAGGCAATAATAAAATGGTTATTATTGTATTTCCTTGTTCATGATAATTGTCTATTATTCATGCTATAACTGTATTAACCGGAAACCGTAATGCATGTGTGAATACATAGATCACGACATGTCCCTAGTGAGCCTCTAGTTTGCTAGCTCGTTGATCAATAGATGGTCACGGTTTCTTGACCATGGACATTGGATGTCGTTGAGAAGGGGATCACATCATTAGGAGAATAATGTGATGGACAAGACCCTATCCTAAGCATAGCACAAGATCGTGCAGTTCGTCTACTAAAGCTTTTCTAATGTCAAGTGTCATTTCCTTAGACCATGCAATTGTGCAACTCCCGGATACCGTAGGAATGCTTTGGGTGTGACAAACTTCACAACATAACTGGGTAGCTATAAAGGTATGGTACGGGTATCCCCGAAAGTATCTGTTGGGTCGGCACGAATCGAGACTGGGATTTGTCACTACGTATGACGGAGAGGTATCTCTGGGCCCACTCAGTAAGACATCATCATAATGAGCTCAATGTGACTAAGGAGTTAGCCATGGGATGATGTGTTACAGAACGAGTAAAGAGACTTGCTGGTAACAATATTGAACAAGGTATAGGGATACCGACGATCGAATCTCGGGCAAGTATCATACTGGTAGACAAAGGGAATTGTATACGGGATTGATTGAATCCCTGACAACATGGTTCATCCGATGAGATCATCGTGGAGCATGTGGGAGCCAACATGGGTATCCAGATCCCACTGTTTCTTATCGACCGGAGAGGTGTCTTGGTCATGTCTACATCCCTCCCGAACCCGTAGGGTCTACACACTTAAGCTTCGATTACACTGGGGTTATAGGGAAATAGTGTACATGGTTACTGAGGGTTGTTCGGAGTCCCGAATGGGATCCTGAACGTCATGAGGAGTTCCGGAACGGTCTGAAGGTAAAGATTTATATATAGGAAGTGAGGTTTTGGTCACCGGAAGAGTTTCGGGCGTCATCGGTAACGTACCGGGACCACCGGAAGGGTTTCGGGGGTCCACCAAGTGGGGCCACCAGCACCAGAGGGCTGCATGGGCCGCAAGTGGGAGGGAACCAGCCCCTAGGTGGGCTGGTGCGCCCCCCACAAGGGCCCAAGACGCAGCACAAGGGTGGAAGGGGGCAAACCCTAGAGCAGAAGGGCCATAAGGCCCACCCTAGGGCAGCCGCACCCCTCTCCCCTCCTGGCCGCCGCACCAGATGAGATCTGGGGCTGCCACCGGCCCCTAGGGTGGGAACCCTAGGGCACAGCCCTCCCTCCTCCTCCTCATATATATAGTGGAGCACATGGGGCAGCCGGAGACACGCATCTCTCTCTCCCACGATGCAGCCATACTCCTCCCTCTCCTCATTCTCCGTAGTGCTTGGGGAAGCCCTGCCGGAGACCACGCAGCTCCACCGTCACCACACCGTCGTGCTGTCGGAGCTCTCCCTCTGTCACGCCCAAGATGCGCGCCTATCCTTTTTAAGGCACGAGGGCCCCGCAAGGGATAGAGGCGCATCTTGCCATTAGCAAGTATAGTATCATCACATCATACAATACTGAAAATATGAGTATACAAGATTGGCTTACACTCGCCACATGCTAAATTACAATTCACTCGGAGTTCATGATAATTAAGTTCACATAATCAAATTATTTAATAAACTCCCACTTAGATAGACATCTCTCTAGTCATCCAAGTTACACATGATCCATGTCAACTAGCCCGTGTCCGATCATCACGTGAGACGGACTAGTCATCCATGGTGAACATCTCCATGTTGATCGTATCTTCTACTTGTATCACTGGAGGGTTAGATTCTTTCATGGAAATTAGGAGGATGATATTCAAGTGGTAGGTAGCTCAATTGTAACGATAAGAGCGAGAGACTAGCAAGCAAAAATAGTATCGGGATCCGGGTACGATCATCTTGCCTGTTGGTTCTTCAGTGATACAAGTAGCGGGATCCTCGTAGTGGTACTCTCCTGGGTCCTCGTACTCAGTATCAACACTCGCGTCTACCCAAAAGAAAAAGCAACAACAAACATCCAACCAAGGTGCAATGCACAAACAAGATGATGCATGATCCATTTAGAAGAATTTAACATGGCAATCCAAAACTAGTCAGGTTTCACATGCAAAGTTTGTTTATTAATGAATCTGGAAAGAACCTCATGGTAAGTTATTTGGACATGCATGAACATGGGAAATATGGATGCAGCATGCAAAGTCGATAGAAATGCATATAAAGAACGCAAGAAACGGGGTTATGGTTCTCACGATACGCTCACAACAAGGTACGAAGGCAAAACACAAGACTACCAATGCCATGGGCTAATTCTTGGCATTCCAAGGTAGCCACTGGTTAGGCCACGAAAAACCAACCACAATAGACTCAAAAATCAATCAATTCCATTGAGTATAGCTCCCACAAGTCACAAAACAATAAAACAACAATCTGCCACAAAACAGCAACACAACAACTTACACAGCCCACAACTTGAGCTACAGGAAGCCTACAGCCACAAACAAGATATTGACAGAAAGTACATGACATATACATCAACTTATACAACTACACAATCAGCAACGGAGGCACACATCAATAAGCATGAAGCTATCAAGTTGACATGAACAAACAGTTTTCTGGGACTTAGTGAAAATTCCAGTTTTTCTGGAATCTGAGTTCATAAAGTAGCAAGTTGACAGCAGTAGTAAAATATGGTAGAGACCACCTCTTGGCATAAAAATTAACAGCATGGTAGTAGACAACATCTACTACAAATAACTGACGTTGAGCATGCTCAAATTCACAACACATCACAAGATACCATCCTCTCTTCATGGCATAAAAATAAGAGCAGATTCTCACACTTAGTAGTTTTTTAGCATGCTGAAACAGAAACATTAAGTTGGCTACTTAACAGCATGGTTCCCACTTATATGGGTGATTCTCATGTTAAACAAAAATACCATGGCATAATAGATATAAAACAGTAGCACTTCCGTGTTGGCACATGCCTCAAATCAAGTAAGGATTAAATCATGCAAAAATGACAAAGTAGCAACACAACTGAAAATGACAGTTTTATGAACTTGCTCAAAAGTGGAATCTGAAAGCACCAATGGGTTCATTGGCTCTTTCTACCCCAAAAACATGTGTCATATTCATCTGTTCATGTGAAACAACAAGGCACAACAAGATAGCAAAACAATCACCTATTCACATAAGTGGTTCATACTCTAATTGAACATGAGCAAATATGAGCAAAGCAGATTGGAATCTTAGCTAGAGATGTAAATGAACTAACAAATACCACATGCATATAATAAACAAGGGGTGAGTCAAGTGGGAAGCCCACTAGTCACCCACACACACACATACACTCTATACCACACACGCTCTACAAAGCACACACACACACATGCTTCATATGCCTAAGGGCATATGAGCACAAGCTCACTCAAGACCATACCACCCAAGAGGGGGTGTTCATCCACACACTTACTCACATGGCCATATATGCATAAGCACATGGCACACACACTCACTCTCACAAGTGCACTAGGCACAAAACTCACACACACACACTCCCACAAACAAGCATGCATGTAAACTCTCACCACACTAGGTCATGCATATATGCACACTCTCATGCACATACACACACATAGGGGTGTATGCATGAAGCACACATGCTCCCAAACATAAAAAAACATACACATGTACATATGCTCTCATGCATACACACATACATCTACACATGCATATGTACTCTTATGTACATACACATACACACACATATATAAGCACCAAGCACACCACACACTACAAATCACAAAAGAAAGCAGAAAGAAAACCTACACTTGCTCAATTCTGCATATACACACATATAATGCAAGGAAGAAAAAGAAACAAAAAAAGGGAGGTACTTGGGCTCGAACCCAAGACCTCATGGGTCTTACCCCACGAACCAACCACTCTACTATCGCTGCGTTTGCTAACAAAGGGGGCGCTCTACCTATCTTAAGCACACACATGCACTCACTATCGGACGAACTAAACCGCACACGCACTCTGACAGAGCAACGGCGCAGCATGGGGCTAGCTCCTGCCATCTCCGGCGAGGTGGGACACCGGCAGGAGTGCGGAATTCCCCTAGGAGTGCGAGGGACAAGGACCCGACGCGCGGGGAGCAAGAATGGAAGGGCAAAAAAATAATACGCATACTGCATCTAAGGGTAGAGCACCGAGAGCGCGAAGTTGACACGAACGAAACTACACGTACATGAGGCTAACAACAAAGCGGGCGAGAGGAATGGAAGGAGGGGTATACCTGCACTACCTAGGACATGGATAAGAGGCACGGGACACGACGGAGCGACGGCTGCGAGTCGAAGAACTCCGACACACTCCTGTTCCGAGACGTCGAGGAAGAAGACACCGACGATGAGGGGGCTCCAGGGTTGATGGCATCGCATGCATAGATGAAGCAGACTTCAGGGACTCCGGGGCGTCGATCCTCGCCGTCGGGGAGGAAGAGGACGATGCAGAGGATCTACCCCGAGCACGTGCTCGAGCTCGACCGGAGCATGGCAGATGGGCGACGGCTATAGCGTGGGCTCTTACCTGAGCGGCGGTGCGAGGTGGGAGAGGGACTGAATGGGGCCACGGATGCTAGGGCTAGGTCGGGTACACCTTATAAAGGGGCTAGGGTCGACGTACGGCCGTCAAATCACCGGAGTTGGCGACGTGGCTACTGTGGATGTGCTGTCGTACAGAGGAGAAGGAACGTGCACACTGGGAGGCCGGCTGGGCTGAGCTAGCACTCGGCTTCGCTACTGCTGGGCCAGGAGAGGCCCAGCTAGGGGACAACTCTCTCCCTCTCACAAAAAGGCTTACTTAATTTATTTTTAAACAACAGCAACACAAGCCAAAACCAGACAGCTGGAAAAAGATCTTGTGAAAACAAAATAGATTGAGACTCACTAAATAATGCACTATTTAATAAAAATATTAAGTTAATTTTTTTGGACAAGTAATTTTAATTTCTTTTAAAATAACAGCCCATGTTTTATTAAAGCACAAAAGCATACCACTCCAAACATCCAAAAGAACCACACTCTAAATTAAATATACATATAGGGCTACCTCTTGAACATTTTTAAGCATTTTAATTTGCAAGTTAATTCTGTTATGAAAATAACATGTGAATGAAAGGCATTAGGTTGGGGGTTTTGATGAAAGAAAGAGAGGGGAAGATGAAGGAGGTTGCACACATGAACTCCACCCACACTCAAATCACATCACAACACAAGTCACACTCCCATCCACGACACCATTCAAAGACACATGAAAACAAGCAAGGCAAGATGAATGCTATGATGGATGAAATGATGCATGAATGCACAACCACACATGGATGACAAGTTGCAAAACATCAGTAAGCTCATGACACAAGGTTCATACAATAGGTTAGATGCCATAAAAGGTAGGGACAGCACTTGGTCTGTCACACCCTCAACGTCTCCTTCCTCCTTGCTGGATCAAGGCGTAGGAGACGTCACTCGGCTGCACGTGTGTTAAATGCAGAGGCGCCATTGTTCGGCACTTAGATCGGATTCCACCGTGATCTGAATCGCTGCGAGTAGGACTCCACCAACCGCGTTCTAGTAATGCTTCCACTTTGTGATCTTCAAAGGTATGAAGATGCAATCTCCCCGTACTCGTTGCTGGTTTCTCCATAGATGGATCTTGGTGATCGTAGGAAATTTTTTGATTTACTACTACGTCTCCCAACACCTAGTTCCATGCTCAAAAATCAAATCAAATATAATGAAACAAAACTACCTCGGGATTGTTGTTTGTATGGACGGCACCCGTGGATTCGGCCAGCCGTGGAGTGTGTTCGATTGGCTGAGGGGAAGTAAAAAAATATCATTCTCTTAGGGAACCGCCTATAATGTATCTAGCATGGAAGATGGTGAAATCTCTTGGTTGTTATGTTAACAATGAAAGCATACCACTCAAATTATTATTCATCCCTGTTTTAAAAGCTCGAGCTCTGGAACCTCTGCAAATCCATGCTTCCCTCTGTGAAGGGCCTATCTATTTTACTTTACTGTGGAGTCATCATCCTCTCATAAAAAGCACCAGTTAAAGAGCACCACCGTCATTTGTATGCTTTGCTATTAGTTGATATTGAGTATGATTGTGACTGGATCTCTTTTACCATGAATTACAATTTCTAGTCGGTCCTTGTTCTTTAGGGGTGCTCTGCATTTTTGTTTTGTGGTCTCAAAAAGGGATAGCGAGATACCATTATATCATATTGTATCATGATTGTTTCGATAAAATTGTTGTCATCCGAGATTTACTTTATCGCTCGTTAGTTGATTGTATCATTGATATGAGTAAATGTGAGACCTAAATATTATTATGAACGTGGTTAGTCTATAACTTTGCTAAAAATCTGAACATCAGCTAGAAATATTTACAACAATAAGATCAAACAAAGTTTGCAAATTTTTTCCTTTGTCACTTTCATTTTGTCAAGTGAATTGCTTGAGGACAAGCAATGGGTTAAGCTTGAGGGAGTTGATACGTCTCCATCGTATCTACTTTTCCAAACTCTTTTGCCCTTGTTTTGGACTCTAATTTGCATGATTTGAATGGTACTAACCCGGACTGACGTTGTTTTCAGCAGAATTGCCTTGGTGTTATTTTTGTGCAGAAATAAATGTTCTCCGATTGACCTGAAAATTACGGAGAATATTTTTGTAATTAATAAAAAATACTGGCGAAAGAATCAACCAGGGGGGCACCCATTGGCCACAAGCCACGGGCGCCCCCCTAGGCCGTGCCCAGGTGGCTGGTGGGCCCCCTACAGCTCCATCGACCTCAATTCCAACTCCATATAATCCTATTCGGGGAGAAAAATATCAGGGAGAACAGTTCATCGTGTTTCACGATACGAAGCCACTGCCACCCCCGGTTCTTCCTCGGGGGGGGGGGGCAGATCTGGAGTCCGTTTTGGGCTCCGGAGAGGGGAAATCGAAGCCATCGTCATAACCAACCATCCTTCATCACAAATTCCATGGTGCTCTCCGTCGTTCATGAGTAATTCCATCATAGGCTTGCTGGACGGTGATGAGTTGGATGAGATTTACCATGTAATCGAGTTAATTTTGTTAGGGTTTGATCCCTAGTATCCACTATGTTCTAAGATTGATGTTGCTATGACTTTGCTATGCTTAATGCTTGTCACTAGGGCCCGAGTGACATGATTTCAGATCTGAACCTATTATGTTTTCAGGAATATATATACTCTACCCTCAAAAACTGTTACTTGTGGGTTATCAGGCGCGCAGACGGCGGCCACGAGGGGCCGCCTCATCTCGTGAGGCCGTCGGGTTGGAGTAGAGGAGGCTAGTCTCGCCGGTGTGGGAGTAGAGTGGCGGTGCCAGTGACGACATGGCGACACAACCCGATCTTAAATCGGTAAACAAAAAAGGAAAATGCCTATCAAGATGATCCATGAGTGAGAGAGAGAGAAAACCCAGATGAAGGATTGGGAAAATGACACTCTAGGGTAGCCGGTCAACACGACTGGCAGGCGAACCCTAGGTATGGGCGGGGCGGCCCCCAACGACCATCATTGAGACCAACCACCCTCGGGCGGCACGAAGCGAAAGCCGCAGGGCGCGACTATGGTTTGGATCGGTTAGCCTGATACCATGTAGAAAGAATAGAAAAGGATTGATGGAATTATTGATGTATTGCTAGAGCCTCATGACATATATATATGCGTGTGTGTGTGTGTGTACATAGGGAAAATACCTCCTACTACCGGGTGTAGTTACTCCCATGTCTCATATACTACCATGTGGTAGTATATGTATTAATTTATCACTTTGAGTATGTCCACACACTATATATAAGATACTCTAAAGGGTGTTACATGAAAAAATTATAGCTGATCTGTCATGGGAATGAGCACCTATGGGATCGTGGGGATCCCTTTCGGTTTGGCAGGGGCCGAGCTGGCACAAAGAGCCAGTCTGGTAAGCAGCGCACAGGAAATTTTTAACTAGGTTCGGGCCGCACGGATGCATAGAACCCTACTCTTGCTTGGTTTAATTGATTGTGTTCTAGGGTTCCAGCTACATGAGCGCCATGAACGGCTGCTACTTGAGCTAGGTCACCTCCAGTTGTCTAACTGTCGGGCTACCTAGTTCTCTAACTACCCAACTGTCTGATGTTTCGAAAGCCAAAAAGCCAAAAAGCCAAAAAGCCCTTTTCTATAATGCCCTGGACCTCCTTTTATACTTAAGGGGATCCCAATAGTGGTGTACAGTGCGCACACAGGATGCACATTGCTACAGTGCTATCGTACCTAACCCTGACGGAGTAGGACAAGAGCACTAAATGCACCGTCAGGGGCCTCAGTCTGTCAGTGGGACGGGACGGGGGTCGTCCCATCGGTGCCACTTAGCTCCCTCCGACATCGACGTCGCCACACGCATCCAGGTGAATCGACACCTGGCCCGTGCATTGGCGGTCCTTGACGGGACCTTGCCTTGCCGGGACCTTGCCTTGCCGGGGGCCTGGAGGCTCTACAGCCCTCCCGGCAAGGTCTTGCCGGTAGTCTTGAGTCTTCTGTGCTGGTGCTTGACAAGTCTTTGTTGGGCCTTGTCGCCGGGGCAGCTACTACTGCCCGTGCAAGAGTAAAGGGGCACTAGATGGCCCAAAAACTCTAGTGCACCGAAAGGAGCCCCCGGGCTTGGGCCATACACGTCGCGAGGCGTTCTTGGGCTAGGCCCAACCAATGCACGGGCATGCATGGAAGGTCCTTGAAGTTGAGATCATTATGCTCGATGCGCTTCCCCACGATGCCCATTGAATGTCGGTAGTGGGAAACATGCTGGGCACGGTCGCCAAGTTTTTAATTACCGTGTCAGGTCTTTTCCGCCACGCGTGCCCCATGTAGAGTGGGGATCTAGCAACGGGCGCCCGTGATTTAATGTCCGTGATAAAAGGCAGTAACTATGGCACCATGGATTAGGGCGACGGGGCGGTTGTTGTTCGCCCCGTGATCGAGGCGCTGCTATTGGAGGAGGTGGGCGACGTCCTTTGGAGTGGGGGAGAGCTAGCCCCCGCGCTTCCTCCTATAAATTTGGGACGGCGGGGGCAGAGCTCATCCATCCTTCTTCCGCTCTTCGAGTGCAGAACTCCGCAATCCGCCAGCCCTTCCCTCATCTTCTCTATCTTTTTCTTCTTGTAATCTCCCCTGGGGGAGAAAGTCAAATAAAGATGTACTTAGAAAAAAGGTGATATCTTATGTAAATTTTTACCCTATTTTTGAATGAATGCCTATTATCTTCCTTGTTAGACTGTTTGTGTGTATGAAATTTTCTCTACGCCCTTCCTGGAAGAATCTTGCCGGTGTGTGTAGCCCTACCGCGAGCGCTTTGAGGAACGGGTCCTTAGTAGCCTGCTGGCAGTGCTACTACCAGCAAGACACCTTGGCGTCCTTGGCGCGGCCGTTCAAGGCATCGCATTACTCAAAATGGGATAAGGGTGTGATCTCTATCACTTGAGTCGTTGAGCGGACTCGAAACAAAACAAGGAGCGCGGGCGAAGCCACCTAAACCGTTGAGTGGTTCCGAACGCAGTGAGGGTGCATCCAATCGCGACAAGGTTCCCGCACGTGCAGATTTTCCATACAGGAGTCGAAGTCGCACAAGGAAAATTACTTTCGGCAAGGATTCACATGGGTTTTTGCAACTTATCTTTTTTTCCTTTCTCCTTCCAGCAAGTTATTTTTTTGGGACTCCGCGCTCATAGGTATCCGCACCATCATTCCCCCCGGCAAAGCTGCACGCGAGTGATCCTTCTGTTCTTTAAAAAAAAGAAAATATGGATATGGAACCTTGGCGGTCTATTAGTCCTTGTCGGGATTAAGTGCAATGCGACACTTTAGATAAACATGCACATAAGTAAACATGAGAATCGAACAGGGTTGCGGAACACTTATCCTTATTTATCTATGCACAGGGTTTGAGCCTAGCTTTGTACCAAGGATTACATGCTTCATCGGCAAGACTTGTACAAAAGGTGGTTGCTGGGGCCGGCCTGACAACCGCGGCTCATGGGTAGAACTTTCGAAGATGTTCGATATTCCAGGAGTTGCTCACCGGAATGCCATCCTCGGTCTCCAGACGGACTGCACCGGGCGTAGTGACTCGTACTACCTGATAAGGGCCTTCCCACTTTGGCATCAACTTGTTTGGATTCTTGGCGGACTGAACTCACCGAAGAACAAGGTCACCTTCCTCAAGACTTCTGGCATTGACCTTGCGGGTGTGTTCGCGGCACAAGGCTTGCTGGTAGCGTGCAGCTCTCACAGCAGCCTGAAGACGGTCTTCCTCAAGGAGCATTGTGTCATCTTGTTGCAACTGCTCTTGCTCGAGCTCATCATAAGGGATCACTCGAGGTGACCCGTATATGAGTTTCATGGGGAGAACTGCCTCCGTCGCATAGACAAGGGGGGAGGCTGTCTAGCCGGTAGCTCGATTTGGGGTCATCCTGATTAACCAAAGAACCACCGGCAACTCATCAACCCAGTTCCTCTCGCACTTGTGCAGCCTATCAAAAGTTCTTGTTTGAGTCCTCGCAGCACTTCAGCATTAGCCCTCTCCGCTTGGCCGTTGCTCCTCGGATGGGCAATGGAAGCAAAACAGATTTTGCTACCAAGGTCTTGGGCATACTTCATGAAGGTGCGGCTCATGAAATGTGTGCCATTGTCAGTGATGATTCTGTTAGGAACACCAAAACAGCAAACTAGGCCTTTAAAGAACTTGACGGCAGACTGTGTTGTCACCTTCCTCACTGCTTCCACTTGCGGCCACTTTGTGAACTTGTCGATTGCCACGTACAAGTACTCAAAGCCCCCGGCAGCACAGGAAAAGGGGCCTAAGATGTTGATCCCCCAGACTAAAAATGGCCAGGAGAGAGGGATTGTTTGAAGGGCTTGAGCTGGTTGATGTAGTTTCTTTGAATGAAACTGGCATGCTTCACACTTGGTTACTAACGCAGTTGCATCCTGGAGGGCAGTGGGCCAAACGAAACCTTGCCGGAATGCCTTTCCGACAAGTGCTCTTGATCCTATGTGGGAGCCACATATACCTCCGTGTATCTCTACCAACAGCTCCAGACCATCCTCCCGAGAAATGCACTTGAGTTTCATGTCGTTCGGTCTCTTTCTGTACAGGACGTTGTCCATGAACCGGTACATACGAGATCGGCGAGCTACTTTCTCTGCTTCCTCTTGTTCCTTAGGGAGCTGTCCTGTTTGAAGGAATTGGACAATGTGTTGTGCCCATGCTGGAGCCTGGGGCTCGACAACAAGGACTAAAGATGTATCCTCTTCCGGGGGTGCATTTGCCTCGACGAAAAGGGCCTGAGGGCCTGCCGGAGTCTGCTGCACCCCGGCAAGCCTGGCAGGAGCTTATGCTTCTACGTAAGAGCCGGGGCCTTGCCGAAGCATAGCATTCACTGACAAGCCTGTCATTCCCTCTGGCAATCTTCTCACTGGCGGCTTCGGGAAGCTTTGTCGAAAAATACTTGCCGGAACTTAACTTTCTTCTCTTCTCTTGTTTAGTTGATGGTGTCACGGAGAGTTGAGTTAGTCGAAGCATGAAAGTTCCTGGTTCCATAGGTAACTTAAGGGCAGCGCATTTTGACAGGCCATCGGCAACTTTGTTCTCTGCACGTGGAACGTGCTCCATTTGCAGGACTTCCTCACTTCATCTACATAAGCTTCCATCAACGGACTCTCGTAATCTTTGTCCACTTGCGTGACAACAAGTTGAGAATCACCCCTGACAATAAGTTTCTTGATCCCAAGGTCCTCCGCGATCCTGAGACCGGCAAGCAGCCCTTCGTACTCAGCAATGTTGTTCGTTGATCTCTCTCGAGGAAAGTGCATCTGGACCACATATCTGAGGTGCTCTCTGGTGGGTGCAATAAGAAGCACTCCAGCACCAACGCCCTGCAGTGAGAAAGCCCCATCAAAATACATGATCCATTCTTGATTAGTTTCCTTGCCGGGGAGAGTTGACTCTGGAATCTCTTCATCGGGCATTGGAGACCATTCTGCAATGAATTCTGCGAAGGCCCTGCTCCACAATCCTGTCGGTAGCTTCTAGGTTCCTCAATATCCGTTGTAGCAGGAAGCGGGTGACAACGGTGATCTCATGTGCTTGGAAGTAATGGCGCAGCTTCCTCGAGGCCATAAGAAGGCCTGAGAGCAATTTCTGCACGCCGGAATACCTTGATCTAGGCCCATGCAACAAGGAGCTGACAAAATAGATTGGTCGCTGCACCACTTTCTTCTTCTAGACTATCTCTTTCAACTACGCAGATCTTTCTTTGCTGGCACCAGACCCTGCCGGAGACTGTCCCGGTTCTTTGCACGGCAGTCCTACCGTTGTTGTCCCTTCTTCTTCGTCAACCTCTCTTTCAGCCACTAGTACAGTACTCACCGCTTGATTCGTTTCCGCCAAGTACAGCAACAACGGTTATTGTGGTTTTGGCATGACTAGGACTTGCGGAGAGGAAAGGTACTTCTTCAAATCCTACAGCGCCGCCTCCGCTTCCGGAGTCCATTTCATTGGACCTACCTTCTTCAAGATCTTGAGAAAGGGAAGGGCACTCTTAGAAGATTTTAAGATGAACCTACTCAGAGCAGCAACACAGCCGGCAAGGCGTCGCACATCCTTGACTCGTCTTCGTGCCTCAATTTTCTCAATTGCTTTGATCTTGTTGGGATTTGCTTTGATTCCTCGTTGAGACACAAAGAACCCGAGAAGCTTGTCGGATGGGACCCGAACACACATTTCTCGGGGTTGAGCTTCATGTTGATCTTGCGCAGATTGGCAAATGTTTCTTCTAAGTCTGGTATGAGCATAGCCATGTCCTTGGTTTTGACCACTATATCGTCCATATAAGCCTCCATATTTCTATGTAGCTGGGGCTCAAAACCAATCCGGACTGCTCTTGCAAAGGTAGAACCTGCGCTTTTCAACCTGAAAGGAATACGCAAAAAGCAGTACGTACCACATGGGGTGATAAACACGGTCTTCTATTCGTCTTCCTTGGCCATAAAAATCTGATCATAACCGGAATAGGCGTCAAGGAAAGATAATAAGTCACAGCCGGCAGTGGAGTCCACAATCTAGTCGATGTGTGGCAAGGGAAAAGGGTCTTTGGGGCAAGCTTTGTTGATGGCTGTGAAATCAATGCATAGCCTCCACTTCCCATTCGCTTTGCGCACTACAATTGGATTGGCCAACCACGTAGGGTGGAGTACTCCTCTGATCAGACCGGCTGCCTCTAACTTCTTGATTTCTTAGGCAATAAATTGTTGCGCTCCAAAGCTTGCTTCCGGACCTTCTGCTTGACGGGCCGCGCGTGTGGGCAGATGGCAAGGTGGTGCTCAATCACCTTCCTGGGAACACTGGGGATATCATATGGTTACCATGCAAACACATCAACATTTGCCCGTAGGAAGGGGATGAGCGCGCTTTCCTATTTGTCGTCAAGGGTGGAACTTATGGTGAAAGTTCCTCCGATGCCATCCTCCTTGGCAGGCACCTTGTTGGTCTCTGGCGGGGCAGCCTTGGACTTTTTGCTCTTGCCGGTGGAGCTCTCTGGCACATCGTCAACAGTAGCGCAACACTCTGAAGAGGCGTGCTTGCCGAAATGTGCGCCAGAGGCCTTGTGGGTCTTCTTCCCCCCGGAAGATTCAACAACATGAGCAAGTGCCTTGGTGGTAGGTGTTGCAACTACGCCCCGGTAGAGTTGGTCGGCGCAGATAAGCGCACTCTTCTTATCGGAGTTGATGGTAATGACGCTCATTGGTCTGGGCATCTTTAGCACGTTCTAAGCGAAGTGAGTGGCCGCCATGAACTTGGCGAGTGTCGGACACCCGAGAATGTCGTTTTATGGCAATGAGATCTCGGCAACGTCAAAGACGATCTTCTCCATTCTGAAGTTGGTATCGTTGTCAAACGTCATCGGTAGCGTGACCTTGCCTTTCGGCTGAGTCCTTCCCGAATTGACCCCTTGGAAAGAGATTGTCGTCTCGAGATCTTTGTCGGGAATCTGTAGCCTCCGAGTGACATCGGGCGAGATCAGGTTCAGGCTGGCTCCACTGTCGACTAACATCTTCGCCACCTTGAGGTTGCGGATTGTTGGCGAGACCAACAACGACAGGCACCCAACCGCAGTTATGCGATCAGGGTGATCCTCAGTGTCGAAGATGATAGGAGTGTTGGACCATTTCAGAGGTTTCTGTGCGCCGATAGTGGGCTCTACCACATTAACCTCGTGCATCCACTGTTTGAGTTGGCGGTGGGAGGAATGCGACAAGGCTCCTCCCTCTATGCACATCACCTCCGTAGCCTTCTAAAACTCATGCTCACTGGACTCGTCGTCCTCTTCGACATCATCGTCATCTCCTTCTTGTTGTCGTGGCCACGGGCGGGCCGATCCTTCTGTTGCTTGGGCTTGCCACGGCGACCTCCTCGGCCAGCATGCTTCTTACCGGACTCCTCAGCACCATCCTGGCCCTTCTCCTTGTCGCGCCTTTCATATTCGGACCTCTGTTTCTCGGTAAGCTGCTCAACTTGCCGGTAGTCTTGGAGGTCGTGGCCTTTGATGTGATGGATCTTGTAATACTGCTTGCCGGAATCTTCTGGCTTGCTGGCGGCCGCCAGGGCGTGGCAGGAGGCACACTCGGAAACATCATTGTCGGGGTTGTCGACCTTGCCTTTCTTGGCGGCGGGGGGTTGCCGGATCGTTCGACGGCTAGCACGGTCTTTCCCTTGCACTTCTTTTTCTACTATCGGCCCTTCTTTGTGGGGGCAGCGGTGTCTTAGTCCTCAGAGTCGACCTTCACGTCGGCATCTTCGCCGTGGAGTCTTCTACCTTCTTTATCCCGAGTGCACTTGTCTGCCAAAGCATAAAGCTCGGTGACATCCCTGACTCTATTCATCGCCAGCTCTTCCCGCATCCTGCGGTTGCACATGTTCTGATGGAACATGCTGATAACAGTGGAAGGGTGAACGTCTGAATTGTTGTGGTGCATGCGGCTAAACCTCTGGATGTACTTGAGTAGAGTTTCGCCTTCCTTCTGGAGGATGATGTGCAGATCGCTCTCCTGGCCAGGAGCTTGATGACCTCCGGTGAAGGTGCCAATGAACTCGTGACACAGGTCCTCCTAGGAAGCGCTGGACCCCTCTGACAAGTGCACCAGCCATGACCTGACGTTGGGCTTAAGCACCAAGGAAGTAGTTGGCCAATATCTTGTCGTCGCGGCCCCCGACAGCCTGCACCGCAATGGTGTAGATGCTCAGGAACTCTGATGGATGGGTCTTGCCATCATATTTCTCCGGGACTTCTGGTTTGAACGTGCGGGAGTTGGGCCACTAGACTTGTCGCAGCTCATGGGTAAATGCTGGACAGCCCACCTTGTAAGGTAGGCTGACAGGGTACCCCGGCGCGGACTTGTCCACAGTGGGCCCCACGCGCCTATTTGATTGGAGGCGCGCTTCCCGCCACCGCTCGATCGCAGTTCAGGCATCTTCCTTGCCACCCTCCCGAAGAACATGACACTGATCGCGGCACGTCCGTGGGTGAGACGACGTCGTTGAGTAATTGTCGTAGGCGTCGGTCTGTCGCGTCGGTGGCCGGCGATGCTGTTGCGAAGGAGAGTGCACCGAGGTCGTGCCAACTCCAGGCACTTCACCATTGGTCTGAGACGGCCACGAGGGCCGAAGCTTATCCGCAAGGCTAAGGAGGCTCTGAATGGTGACTCTCCATTCATCGAGCTTCTCCGCAGCAGGAGGGTAGTTCAGGAGTAGTTGTGCTCGCGCCATCGCTTCCTCCGTTGTGGATGGCATCGAGCGGCGCGAGGAACGCGAGGTGCTCCGACTCCTAATCATGTTAGAAGGAGCACCGATGTGGTCCCGCGCCGGCATGACACTCCCGCTCGCATGTTGGTCTTGCGCATCTTGGGAATGACGCGCGGGAGCTTTTCCGTGGGGACGCTGAGAACTGCGGGCGTCGTGGCGCGGCTCTCCACGCATGTCCTGATAATGTCGCGGCGTAGGCGCCGGCGTGGGTGCCCTAGAAGACCTTCTTCCACCCCTGGAGTTTTCCGTACCACCTGCAGGCGGTACTGCTCCATCCTGAGACCCAGGGGCATCGGGGTTCCCACCGCCGCCATGAGCGTCTCTGCGGCGAGCGTCGCCACCTGCTTGGCCTTGGTCACAGGAGCGTCGCGGAAGTTCCAAACCTCCGCCGCCTCCTCCTCCACCCACGTCCCCGCTGTCCTCCACTTGCGCAGACACAGGGACGACGGTCGCGGACGGACCAACTGCTATCAGGCCCTTCTTGTTGGGGGACATGGCGATGATGGAGCTAGAGTGCGGATTACCGGAACGGGTTCACACCACTCAAGCCCCCCTACCTGGCGCGCCAAAGATGCCATGGGAACGAGCACCTATGGGATCGTGGGGATCCCTTTCGGTTCGGCAAGGGGCGAGCTGGCACAAAGAACCCATCTGGTAAGTGGCGCACAGGGAATTTTTACCCAGGTTCGCACCACTCAAGCCCCCTACCCGGCGCGCCAAAGATGTCGTGGGGATCCCTTTCAATTCGACAGGGGGCGAGCTAGCACTTAGAGCCGGTCTGGTAAGCGGTGCACGGGGAATTTTTACCCAGGTTCGGGCCGCACGGATGCGTAAAGCCCTACTCCTGCTTAGTTGTATTGATCGTGTTCTAGGGTTCTAGCTACAGGAGCACCATGAACGGCTGCTACCTGAGCTAGGTCACCTCTAGTTGTATAACTATTTGGCTGCCTATTTCTCTAACTGCCCAACTGTCTGATCTTTCGAAAGCCAAAAATCCTAAAAGCCAAAAAGCACTTTTCTGTAACGCACTGGGCCTCCTTTTATACTTAAGGGGATCCCAACAGTGGCGTACAGTGTGCACACGGGATGCACAGTGCTACAGTGCTATCGTACCTAACCCTGACGGAGTAGGACAAGAGCATTAAATGCACCATAAGGGGCCTTAGTCCGCCAGTGGGACGGGACGGGGGCCGTCCCATCAGCACCGCTTAGCTCCCTCCGACGTCGACGTTGCGACACGCGTCCAGGTGAATCGACACCTGGTCCATGTGCTGGCGGTCCTTACCGGGGCCTTGCCTTGCCGGGACCTTGCCTTGCCGAGGGCCTGGAGGCTCTACAGCCCTCCCGGCAAGGTCTTACCGGTAGTCTTGAGTCTTTTGTGATGTTGCTTGACGAGTTTTTGCTGGGCCTTGTCACCGGGGCGGCTACTACTGCCCGTGCACGAGTAAAGGGGCACTCGATGGCCCTAAATCTCTAGTGCACCGACATGATCCATAGTTTTTTTTATCATATTATGAAATACGTACATATTTGTCCGTAAAATGAGTATACTAAAAATATGGTATATACTACCTACAATTAGTATATATACTATCCAAATATTTTTATATACTACATACTACGCATACATACTCTTCGATACGATAGATACTACCTAAAACATACCAAACAAAAGTGGGAGTAACTACACCTGGTCGTACGAAACATTTGTCCTACATACATACATACATACATACATACATACATACATACATATATATAGTGTGTGTGTGTGTGTATCATCACTTCTGGCTGCTAGTTGTGTCCGACAAATATATAGGAATACAGGTACACGGGTCATATTGATCCAGGAAAATAAAAGAAGAAAGTTAATCAATGCATGTTCTTGTAAACATTGAAAACAAAAGGTTAGAAGTTATTGTGCAGCCACTGCTTAAATTCTTCTGAGTGCTTCTTTTTGATCTTATGATGAAGGAGCTTTGGATCTTGCTTGAGGTGAAATCTCCAAGATTGAATTGTGTGATGTATTCCTCTGAAGATTTTGCCATTTCTCTGGTTCCAAATTGTCCAGCAACCCGAAATAACAATCTCTGCTGCAAAAGCATGTGGGAATTGTTCAATTGCAAGTAAAGTTTCCTCATAGAGGGAAGTTCCTCTTTTCTTATTTGGAATTAAAGATTTCCAACAGTCCTGGGCAAAGACACAATCCCAAAGCAAATGTAAGTTTGTTTCTTTAGCATTATAATTGCACTAAGGGCATAAAGGATTATCAAGATGCATTCCTTTACTCTGTAGCAGTGATCTGGTGTTTATTCAGCAATGAGCTACGAGCAAAGAGAAAATCTTATGCTTGAGTCTGCTGGATGCTCCCCAGATTAGGGTAAAGATTGGATGTCCAATATCAGCTCCCATGAGAAATTTGTACATCTTCATAGAGGAATATATGTTGGACAATCCATTACAAATCCATTTGCCCTTTCCTTCATGGTTGAGAGTGGGCATCAAATAATCCAATTGCAAAAATTGATCATAGGCCTGAGTGGACATGGGTGTGTGAAAATGCTCAACCCATTTTTCAGATAGACTGAACTCATGAACAGAAAAGGTGTCCTTGATAGCATAAGAGTGGACTTCTGGGAATTTTTGTTCCAAAGGTTCAGTTTCCCAAATATCTTTTCCAAAAAGGATTGATTGTCCTGAAGAAATCTTGCAAGTACTTGCAACTTTTAATTCAGGAAATAATTTTAGATGAGGTCTCCACCAGAATGGGCCCTCCATCTTTTCAAAAGGAACACAATTGTTGTAATATTTCTCCCAAATAAACTTAACCCAAGGAATGTCCTCCGTATTAAGAACTTATATAAGTTTTCATCATTAGGGCTTTGTTATGAGTGATGGCATCTAGAATACCAAGACCTCCTTATTCTTTGGGCTTACACACCTTAGGCCAAGCAATCAGGGCAATGCCTTTATCTATGCTTCCATATTTTCTCCAGAAGAAGTGTCTGAGATATTTATTGATTTGTTCTATCACCCCAATTGGAAGAGAAAGGGTGCACATGAAGAAAATTGGTAGGGAAGCAAAAATAGACTTGATTAACTAAGATCTACCATCATAAGTGAGCATTGTGGAGCATTCAGAAAGCCTTCTTTCAATTATTTGTATTATAGGGTTGAAATATTCAATTTTTAGCTAGGAGGTGCTCATAGGGTGTCCCAAATATGTAAATCGGAAGGAACCTTGTTTGCAGTTCAAGATAGACAGCAATAAAGTCATTAAAGATTCAAAGACATTGATTGACACAATGATAGACTTGTTGTAGTTCACTTTTATTCCAGTGCAATCAGCATAATGAAGGAGCATGTTTTAATGTGCATGATCTAGGATGGAACTGCTGGAAGGACAACAATGGTGTCATCAGCATATTGGATCACAAGAAAATCTGGACATGATGAGCTGGAGATTGGAGGGATGATTAGTTGATGATTCATGGCCTCATTCAGAGTAGTCTGCAACACATCTGTCGCAAGAATAAATAAAAGGGGAGACAGAGGTTCTCCCTTTCCTAACTCCTCTTTTGCAATGAATTTTTCCCTAGAACTCCATTTAGCAGAACTACATATGTGCAAGAAGTCAGGATCAAATGAATCCAAGATAACCATTTATCCCCAAATCCCCTTGCTCTTAATATCAATAATTCCTTGATGATCAATCATGTCAAAAGCCGTCTCAAAATCTAGCTTAATGATCAAAGTGGGCTGCTTTGAATGTTGACACTGGTGAATGTATTCAAACGTCCAAGCCAAACAGTCTTGAATAGATCTTTGTTTCATGAAGACATATTGGTTGATGTGAACTAGATTAAGAATAACTTTCCACAGTCTTTTGGCAAGCAGTTTAGTGATAATTTTATTGGTAGAGTTTAGCAAGGATATTGACCTGAAGTCATTGGTAGTCTGTGGATTGTCTGTCTTTGGAATTAGGGTGATGAAGGAGTCATTGATACTTCGAAGAGAGCTTTTTCCTTCTTGGAAATTATGTACCATATTATAAAAATCAGGAGCAATAATGTCCCAACAGGTTTTGATGAAAGCACCATTAAATCCATCTCGCCTAGAAGCTTTATCCATTGGATTGTTTTTAACAACCTCATAAATTTCTTTCTTTGAGAAAGGAACCCCCAATTCCTCCAGCCCATTAATTTTATTGATAAGCGACGTGAGTTGCAGAAAATTGCTTGTGGGAGAAGTCTGTCCAAGCCTTACTTTGAATACCTTTCAAAGAATTGTTACTTTGGAAAAGTGTTGAGTATGCTCATTACCATGTTCATCTTGGATGGCACGAATAAAATTCTTTCTATATTTAATAGTGTCTTTGGCTTGAATTTTTTTTGGATTTCTCGTCCCCAAATTTGACCCATCTAATGGTTGCCCTCTGTCTCCAATAAATTCTCTACAAATATAGCAGTTTGAGCAAATGTTCTTTTAGAGTGTTTCTGCCAGTGCTTTCAATGTGTGTGAGTGGTCTGAACTCCTCAAAGAAGTCCCCCACTGAGATCACCTCATTTGTTGCTTTAATTGAACCACACAAATTAGATAGTTCTTGCTCCAAATCTTTAGACCTTTTCTTAATCTTTTGAACTTGGCAGAAATGAGCTTGGCACTGTTATTCTCCTACAAAGGTTGTGACCATATGTTTTTCACTACCTGTTTGAAATCTTTGTGTTCTAATTAGAAATTCGCAAATATAAAATCCGGGCTTTTCGAATGTTTGTCCCAATGGAAATCACACTTGGAATATGATCTGAAACATGCTTGGCTAGAGGGGTGACCATGGTGTTAGGGTAATTGGTAGATGAGCACTCTGAAGTAAACACCCAGTCGTTTTTTTCTAACATGGCAGCTTGTTGCATATTGCTCCATGAAAAGCTCCTACCCTTCAAGGAGATTTGAACTAGAGCAAGGGAGCTAATCACTCCATTGAATTGTAACATATTACTGATATCCCCATTTCCCTTGTTTCTATTGTGAAGATATTTGATATAGTTGAAGTCCCCTGCAATTATCCAATCTGTGTCATCATCCATTTGGATATTTTAAGCCAATCTAGGAAATGAATTCTGCGAGCAGAGTCACATGGTCCATACACATTAGTCAAAATCCAGGAACTGCCATTCTGACTGGATGTAAATCTCATAGATAAGGAAAATTCATTTTTGAAAAGGCATTCCCATGAAAAACAAAGCCATCCGTAATCCTCCAGAGGCTCCATCATAAGGATATAATTCAAATTTTGAAATTCTTCTATGATATAAGTTTTTAAAATAAGCACTATCAAAGCTCTCCCTCTTTGTTTCTTGCAGATAGACCACAGAACAATCATATACATCTATTTTGTTTGAAAGAGAAAGCCATTTGTTGCTAGAATTAATACCCCTAATATTCCGGTTCAGAATTTTCCTGTCTCTATTCATGAAGTAGTATATAAGATGGCTGAACCACTAGGTCCCACAAACTTGCAATCATCAAGTCACAGATAAACATGAGGTTCCTTACAAAGTATCAGTCTTTCACAAAACAAAAATGGATGAGGGATCTATAGATTTCCAAATCCATTACAAAAGTATTCCTTTTCCAGATCCTAATAACTAGCTCTATCTCAGCGGATTTCTTCAGTCTCTCCATGCAGGCTGCTTAGCACCTTTCTTGGCCTTCTTCTTGTGGAGTCCCTCCTCGTCAGGGGCTTTAGCATCCACCTTGCAATAAGAGGAATCCAGATTTTTTAACAACTTTACTTCAGCAGACTGGAGGTTTTGTAGAACAAGCCATGCAATTTGCATCTTTACAAGATTTATGCTTAAAACCCTTTGAAATAAGTTGAAGCCTGATGGGTATTGATCATTTTAATCCCATAAATGATAAATACTCTTATGATATTTCAATCATGTAAAGCAAAGGAGGCTTTCATGTCTGGCCACTTGAACTTAGGTTTGATTGTTGTTACGTTATGAAATGCAATTTTTTTAAATCTTTTTTGGGGGTAAAGCATAGCTTTATACCTTAACCATGCTTAGGCAGATCGCCCAAGGCACAAACAGCCACACTGGTAGGTACATCCGACTCCCACTCCACAAAAGAGTTCGGCTCACACATACGACCCATACTAGCTAGTTCATGCGCAGCAGTGTTTGCAGTACGCTTACAGAAAGAACCGACATGACGCGAAAACCAGAGCTTAAGCTGGAACTTAGTGTCTTCTATTATGGCAGAGTACACGGACGAGTCGGCCTTCCGTAGATACATTGCCTCAGTAAGTAGCTGTGAGTCTGTCTCAAACTCCACCCGGATCATCCCCATTTCAGTAGCCGAGGCGACAGCGTGAGCCATTGCGTGGACCTCTGCAGCGAAAGCATCGTGGACATTCTCCTATCGGCCAGCACGGGCAAAGATGATCTCTCCGTCCAGCAATCTTGCTACCACACCCCATCCTGCATGTGTCTCCCCTGGAATGAAGGATCCATCCACATTAATCTTTACCATATCATTGTCCGGCGGTCTCCATTTTCCTGAACCCGGCTTGACTGAGGAGCGCTAAAAATTTGTTGATACTCCAAGGCGCTGCAGCGAGTGCGTCTGGCCATTTCAGCTGCGGGCATCAGAAGTTCTCCCTCCCTCGGCCTATTCCGGTTGGACCACCAGAGCCACCAGAAGGTTAGGATGAGCTGTCGTTTGTATTCCTCTAGGATCCAGATGTGATCAAGCATTGCGTGAACAGACGTTATGCTTTCTAGCTCCATTCTTTGTTTCTCAAGGCCTAGCTCTCTCCAAACTTCTTTCGCCGACTTGCATTTGATGAACAAATGAGCTCCATCCTCAGCTGTCTTGTCACAGAAGAGGTAGGTTACATCATCAATTGGAACACCTCTCATGGTCAGGTTTGTTCTGAGGGCTAGCGATTCATGTTTGATTCTCCAAACAAACATTTGAATATTCCTTGGGCAGGGCAGCTTCCATATCCGCTTCCACGAATCATCCCGGCAAGAGTTTAAACTCCCAGCCATAGTTGAGCTATTGCCAACACTCCCCTTCTGTACCTGATTCTCAAGATGGACATGCAACTTATATGCACTTTGGACAGAATGCATACCCTTTGTGTCATACTACCAGGCTATAAAATCTTGCACACCATCTCGGATTGGAATCTGCAGAATCATCCTCGCATCATCTGGCCAGAAGGTATCCCTCACCAACTGTACGTCCCATCCGCCAGTAACTGGGCTAAAAAGATCACTTACATATTCCAGCAAGTTGTCGTTCCTCGGAGTGATGATTCTTCTAGACCACGGCCGGGGGATCCACGGGTCATTCCAGATCTTAACCTGCGTACCATCCCCGATGCGCCAAATGTATCCTTCCTTCACCAGCTCCAGCCCATGCAATAAGCTTCTCCAAGTGTAGGATATACCACTCCTCTGCACCGCCTTCAGCACATGTGTATTAGGGAAATATCATGCCTTGAGGACGCGCGCACAGAGAGTGTCAGGGGATTGGATCAATCGCCATACTTGCCTTGACAACATGGCTATGTCAAACCCTTACATATCCCTGAAGCCAAGTCCCCCCGGGCCTTGCATTTTGTAAGTTTCTGCCAACTTATCCAATGAAGAGTGTTTTCCTTCTCCTGTTGGCTCCACCAGTACTTGCCCAGCAACGTACAGAGCTCTTGACAGAAAGTTTTGGTAAGGAAAAAATATGACATGGCGAACGTCGGGATGGCTTGCGCGACCGCCTTCACTAGAGTCTCCTTCCCTACCTTTGCTATCAGTTTTTCCTGACAGCCGTATATGCGCCCAGCCATGGCTCCTTTTATATATGCAAAAGCTCTCCGCTTTGATTTCCCAACATGGACCGGGAGTCCTAAATACTTGTCATTCCAAGATTCACTCTGAATTTGCAACACCCCTTTAATCTCCACACGGGTATTTGCCGGAGTATTCGGGCTGAACATCATGGCCGACTTCTCCATATTAATGCATTGTCCGGAGCAATTTTTGCACAGCTCAAGGACCTCCCGCAGCGCTTCAGCTTCCCTCCGATCTGCCTTCATCAACAAAATTGAGTCATCCGCGAAGAATAAGTGCGACACCACTGGCGCTGCTGTGCAGATTTGGACTCCGCTGATCCGTCCGTTCCTCTCAGCATCCTGCAGCAGAGCTAAGAGGCCCTATGCACATATCACAAAAAGGTATGGCGAAATCGGATCTCCCTGGCGGAGGCCTCTAGACGGACTGAACAATATTGACTACTAAAATTCTTGTTCTCTTCGCATTCTTGTTCGCTGAACAGAGCACTACTAAAATTCCAGACTTCACGGTCCACGGTGGGATGTGATACCAGAACAATATTGACTAGCGATTGCCTCTTAAGTATTCTACTCGAAGGCACGCTTATTAGTTATTTCTTTTCAATGACGAAACCATGAGTATTATTCAAATTTTGCTTTGATACACCGCTCGATCATTAATCAAGTTCAACAGGTGCGTGTTGCGGGCCAGCAAAAGACGTGTAATTTTCTAAATCTTGATCTTTTCGGTTTCTTCTTTGCACACAAAGCACTACTAAAATTCCAGATTTCCCAGTCCACAGTGGGATGTGATACCAGAACAATCTTGACTAGCGATTGCCTCTAAGTGTTCTACTCAAAGGCACGTTTATAAGTTGTTTTTTCAGTGACGAAACCATGATTATTATTCAAATTTTAATTTGGTACACTTTCCTAGATTTTTTTGCAAATTTCGATAAAATTAAAAGTAGATATTAGAAGTTAACCCATTCAATAAAAAAGGGTAGTATAGTCTTTTGTATTCAAGTCAATCTATTTCTTGAACACAATACGCTCATACATACGCACCTACCTTCGCTCCTAAGAACGTGCGCGTACACACACATTTAATCTCTATGAGCACCTCTAGGACATTGAGACGACACATCATTTTGAGATTGACTAAATCGGCACGGACGTGTTTGTAGTCGATGAGAACGTCTCCTCTCACTAAGCGTACATTGCCGCAACGTCTCTTCCCACTGAAGTCCGATGCGCAGAGAGTACCACTATTCTCTTAACCATCAAATCATAGATTTTATTCGCCTGATCAATCTATTTAATATGTTTGATCCACATGTTAATATGATGATAGCCTTTTAAAGTAACTTTTAAGATCCGTGTGAACTTTTAGGGGTCTGTACCGGAGTAAAACTTTTTTTTTCATTTTTTATCGCGAAATTATGATTACTGTATCTCCTTTCTCACCTGTGTACAATTTGTTTTCTGGTCAAACATGGACGAATGCAGCTATTGAATATGTTTTCATATGCGTTGTACATACGAGAGCGGGTCTTACAAAGGACGGGCTCCTTGGAGCTCTTTTTTTTCAGCTTGCAAATAATAGAATTAGTTGATGAAACTTTATGGGCGTTGATAAATCGTGAACTTTTGGATTTTAAGTATGTCATCCTGAATATTTTTTCATGACAACTTTAGAGGTGATAATTTTATTTGTTAAAACATGACAACTTTATTTCAGTTCATTTTCTTGTCAGAAAATTGTCATGTTTGTCAACCTCGCGTGAACTAAAATTGTCATGAAAAACATTCGGATCTCCACGCTTAAAATTCGAATGTTCTGTATTTATCATTTTCGATCTTTATTTATAATTGAAGAACATGTAGGCAAATTATCGAACTAGTTGATCAAACTTTATATATACATGAAGTATGTACATGTTCTTCAAGTATGTAAAAAGTTTCATCAACTAATTAGATTATTTGTATGTTACACAAAAAAGACAAATATCTTGCCAAAATGCAACAAAGAAAAAACCCATTTTAATCTATATATTTGCCTTTTTAAGTACATCATATGTGCACATATGTGTTCATGAAATTTTGTACGTGTATACTACAAATATATTTCTACATGTACACTTTTTGTTCGAACTTTTTAAGATGTGAAATTAGCATTTCTTTCTGAAATAAATAAATAGCTCGGCCGCTGCGTGCACTTTTCGTTGTATATACTCTTATAGACCCGTGGTAGACTGGATGTACAACGGTACACAACTCAACCGACGCTTTTTGCAACTATAGTTTTCCACGAGATACATTATTATGCTTAGAAACCAAGCGAAAAAAGTAAACAAATACGGACGCGTACAGGGATGAGCAGTGATCGTATCTTGTATAATGGTGTCAGGTCACCGTCGGTACGCGACGCATCACTTGAATCGTCGACCGGTAGGCCGTACATGTCAATCCTTACGTATGTACATGCGCGTCTCTATATATGGTCCTGCTTCTTTCATGGAGCGACCAACTAATTGACATGTCTGCACAGTGTATATCGTGATTTAACTATATTTCGGTCATTCGGTGTATGATAGGACGCCGAAAAAGGCAGAAGCCTGAGCGTGTGCGTGTTGTGTTAATTAATCATACGTAGACGCTTGGATTTAGTGTTGCGTTTTGTAGCAAAAAGATTTAGATCTCCTTAGATTACGTGCTCGGTGGCTTCGCTACCTGAGTGAAGTTTCTGGATGTGAAAACAACTGGATCCCGTAGCCCTCTGAAGACTTTCCGTCCGTCCAAATCACACAATTAACTGACACAGTACCGCAGTCAGTGGGAGTAAAAGAAGCACGTTCAGCTAGATGGACAATATGTAGAGGCCACACGACGTGTTCCTTTCTAGGCTAGTACTACATAGGTTTACTCTGTGATCCCGGGCTTTGAACAGCATTGTTCACTAGCTAGCCATAGGATAAACCGTTAGCGAGCACATACGTCCATCTGCACCGACGATATACATAGACAGGACACGACTCACAAGACAAACGCATGGTCGATCAGCGGTCACGTCCGGACGTGGCGCTAGCTGCCTCTTCTCGGTCCCGCTCCACGACGAGCGGGCGGGCGAGCGACGACGAAAACGTCAATGAGCTCGCTCGCTCGGCGGTCGGCCGGAGTACGCTGTGTCGACGGCACTCGAGTGCATGCGCGCGTTTCATCCTGTTGCGCGCGCGCGCGTACGTAGAACGCGCGCCCGGTCTCGGCGGCGAACTGGCGATGATGATGACGGTGCGGGCACGAGGCCGAGACCTGCGAGAAGTGGTGCTGGTCAGTAGGGGGCAGAGGAGCCTGTTCATCCCTGATTGCCGCTTTGCCAGGTGAGGTGCGCTACATTATGGATACCTCCTCTTTCCAAGTGTTGTTAGCGTGTACCGATCAGATCAGGTGGGTGATGGAAAGCAGAGGCTGGACATGAGCGCGCGTTTCCGTCGCTGGGCTTGATCATTGCTTTTTTTGTTTTCCTTTCTTTCCTCTCGGCAGACAAACGTTTGTACCTGCTCTCAGAATCGATGGATGGCGATAGAACTGCGAATATTGCTAGTTGTGGTGCTCGTTTAAGAAAAAACACTTTTTACAACGTAATTTCTTATGAAACTTTTTTGTAAACACACACACGCATATACTACATATGTGCAGAAAAATATATTATGTTTTAATTACAAGCATACAAAAAGAAAGACAAATATGCAGTTTCAAATGGTCGGAATTTTGTATTTTGTACAGCTTACAAATTATATTTTTTCAGAACAAAGTTTCATGGATCCGTAATGAATGCATGCAAGTTTTCACAATTTTTTTTGAAACTTTTAAATATGGTTTTCATTATTCTCTTTAAAGGGCACCATGGTGTCCAAGCACACAAACTTTGCATTCATAGAACCGCAACTTCTTTTGCCGGGCCACTAGGACCAGGATGAAATCCGGCGCAGCCCGAAGGGTCGCGAATTCTAGGCCACACCACGTCCTCGGCCAGCAAAGTGCATACTCTTGTCTGAGAACTCAAAATCACTAATTGCAAGGTATCCTTTGTAAAGTTTACTCCCACCTTATTTGCTGATGATAAATGACGTACTGCATGTACGACATTTATCACAAGCTGAGAAACTTTCTATATAATCATACATTCATTTTTCTAATATTATCTTTTGAAACTAGCAATTTTCCTTTTTTATATAAAACAGAGATCGCAAAAACCTCACAACATCCAAAAACAAAAAGGGCTAGAAATGGGCGCGAGAAAAAACACATTACCATGGATGCGTCTAGCGTGCAACATGTGATAGTGCTGGGGCATACCCACAAGCGTCCGTTGAAGCAACTGTCAAAGTGATATGCGCAGAGACTTCCTTGAAAACGCGTGTCTAAATAACGCGCAAACCCTGTATAGCAATTTGGGACGACCACTACACACAAAGTGATTACTGGTTTTCTTGTGGATTTCTTCAAGACCTTCTATCGAGCGCAACTAATTAAAGAAGCAATTAATTAAGAAACGCTCGTTTGGGAGCCTCCCAAAGGTCACCTAGGGTGGGATGAGGACGTGTTGCGCTCTGGACACTCTCTTCATTTTTAATTTTATTTTTGCACATATTTTTGGCTTTTTACATGGTTTTTTCCAGGTTCTTTCGGCTTTTTGGTTTTCACCTGTCTTTCTTAAGTTTTGGAGAAAAAAATCAATTCTCTTTTGCACGAACAATGCATATGTTTTGTTTGCACGAGAGGCATGGTCATGCCTCCCGTAAACGGAAAAATAACGTGTTTTTTCCTTCCACGAAAAACATGAATTTGCTTTCGCGAGAGGAACGGTCATGCCTCTTGAAAAAAAAAGAACGTGTTTTCCTTTTTGCTTTCTAGAGAGATACCGATATGTGTTGGAAATATGCCCTAGAGGCAATAATAAATTAGTTATTATCATATTTCCTTGTTCATGATAATCGTTTATTATCCATGCTAGAATTGTATTGATCGGAAACTTAGATACATGTATGTATACATAGACAACACCATGTCCCTATTATGCCTCTAATAGACTAGCTTGTTGATCAAAGATGGTCAAGGTTTCCTAGCCATGGACATGTGATGTCATTTGATAACGGGATCACATCATTAGGAGAATGATGTGATGGATGAGACCCAAACTATAAACATAGCATATGGTCGTGTCAGTTTATTGATATAGTTTTCTGCATGTCAAGTATCTGTTCCTATGACCATGAGATCATGCAACCACTGACACCGGAGGAGTACCTTGTCTGTATCAAATGTCGCAACGTAACTGGGTGACTATAAAGGTGCTCTACAGGTATCTCCGAGGGTGTCTGTTGGGTTGGCATGGATCAAGACTGGGATTTGTTACTCCGTGTGACGAAGAGGTATCTTCGGGCCCACTCGGTAATACAACATCACAACAAGCCTTGCAAGCAAAGTGACTAAAGAGTTAGACACAGGATCTTCCATTACGGAATGAGTAAAGAGACTTGACGGAAACGAGATTGAACTAGGTATGAAGATACCGACGATCGAATCTCGGGCAAGTAACATACCGAAGAACAAAGGAAACATCATACGGGATTAACTGAATCCTTGACATAGAGGTTCAACCGATAAATATCTTCATACAATATGTAAGAACCAATATGGGCATCCAGGTCCTGCTATTGGTTATTGACCGTAGAGGTGTCTCGGTCATGTCTACATAGTTCTCGAACCCGCAGGGTCTGCACACTTAAGGTTCGGTGACGTTTCGGTAGTACAGAGTTATGTATGGTGGTGATCGAAGGTTGTTAGGAGTCTCGGATGAGATCCCGGACGTCACGACGAGGCTCCGGAATGGTCCGGAGGTAAAGATTGATATATAGGAAAGTCCTATTTTGGTCACCGAAAAAGTTTTGGGCTCAGCGGTAGTGTACCGGGAGTGCCGGGAAGGTACCGAAGGAACATTGTGAGGGGTGTCTCGACCCAAGGGGGCACATGGGCTATGGGAGAAGGTAAACCAGCCCCTAGTGGGCTGGCCTAAGTCCCACTAAAGGCCCATGCGGCTGGGGTAAAAAACCCAAGGTGGAAAGAGTTTCCAAGTGGGAAGGAGGAGTCCTAATACTACTAGGATTGGAGGAGGACTCCTCCTCTCCTCCTTGCGGACGAGGAAAAGGGGCCAGCCCTAGGGTGCAGGCCTCCTCCCTCTCTCCTCCTATATATATACTAGAGGTATTGAGGGTTTTGAGACACAAAAAACAGCCACGTGCTACCCTCTTCCTCTAGATCGTAGTTTCTCATCTAGATCGTTCTGACGGTGCTTGGCGAAGCCCTGCCAAAATAGTTCCACCACCATCACTGCCATGCCGTCGTGCTGTCAGAGAACTCATCTACCTCTCCGCTCCCTCTTGCTGGATCAAGAAGGCGGAGATCGTTATCGAGCTGAACGCGGAGGTGTCGTCCGTTCGACGCTAGATTGGAAGGACCATGATCAGGATCGCGAGACGATTCGTGATTTGATCGCGGGATGGATCGTGATGGGATCATGGAACGGATCATGATTGGATCGCGAGATGGATCGTGATGGGATTGCGGGACGCTCGGCAATTTGGATCATGAAGACATTCGACTATGTCAACCGCGTTTCTTAACGCTTCCCGTTTAGCGATCTACAAGGGTATGTAGATCCACTCTCCCCCTCGTAGATGCTCATCGCCATGGATATATCTTGCGTGTGCATAGGAATTTTTTTTGTTTCCCATGCAACGTTCCCCATTAGTGGTATCAAAGCTAGGTCTATGTGTAGATGAGATCACGAGTAGAACACAAAGGAGTTTGTGGGCGTTGATGCTTAGATTGCTTCCTCCCTTGGTCATGTTTTGATTCAGCGGTATTGTGGGATGAAGAGGCCCGGACCAACCTTACTCGTATGCTTATGAGAGACCGGTTCCATCGACTGACGTGTAACTTTGTTGCACAAAGATGGCTGTCGGGTGTCTGTATCTCCTACTCTAGTTGGATCGGATTCAACAAAGGCGGTCCTTGAGAACGTTGAATAGAAATTTGTGTATCACCGTTGTGGTTTATGCGTAGGTGGTAATTGTTCTTGCTAGATACACGTAGCAGCCACGTAAAACTTGAAACAACAATTAGAGGATGTATAACTTGTTTTTGCAGGGTATGTTGTGATGTGATATGGCCAATTACATGATGAGATATATGTGATGTATGAGATGATCATGTTTTGTATAGAATATCACGACATGCATGTCGATGAGTACGGCAACCGGAAGGAGCCATAGGGTTGTCTTTAATTATTTTCGTCATTTTTGCTTTACTTTATCGCTGTGAGTTAGCAATAGACATGGAAGCAACAGTCGGCGTGGCAACCCCGATGGCGACACGTTGATGGATATCAAGATGATGGAGATCATGGTGTCATGCTGGTGACGATGGAGATCATGCCGGTGCTTTGAGATGAAGATCAAAAGCACAAGTTCATGGCCATATCATGTCACTTATGATTTGCATGTGATGTTAATCCTTTTATGCATCTTGTTTTGCTTAGGACAACGGTAGCATTATAAGGTGACCCCTCACTTAAATTTCAAGAAGAATTGTGTTCTCCCCGAATGTGCACCATTGCGAAAGTTCGTCGTGTCGAGACACCACGTGATGATCGGGTGTGATAGACTCTACATTCACATACAATGGGTGCAAGCTAGTGTTGCACGTGCGGAACACTCGGGTTAAACTTGACGAGCCTAGCATGTACAGACATGGCCTCGGAACACAAGAGACCGAAAGGTCGAACATGAGTCATATAGTAGATATGATCAACATGATGATGTTCACCATTGAAACCACCTCAACTCATGTGATGATCAGACTTGAGTTGGTGAATTTGGATCGAATGACCGGAGGGATGTCAATTTAAGTGGGAGTTCTTAAGTAATATGATTAATTGAACTCATTATCATGAACATAGTCAGAAGTGTCTTTGCAAATTATGTTGTAGATAGCTCGCCTTGTAGCTCCCTTGCTTTTATTGATACGTCCCTAGAGAAAAGTAAGTTGAAAGATGATGGTAGCAATAATGCGGATGGGGTCTGTGATCTGAGGATTATCCTCATTGTTGCACAAAAGGCTTATATCCTTAATGCACCGCTCGGTGCGCCACCCCCTCAATTGTCATCTGTAGATGTTGTTAACATATGACAACCACATTTTGATGACTACTTGATAGTTCAGTGTGTCATGCATTATGGCTTAGAATTGAGGCTCCAAAACCTTTTGAACATGACGGAACATATGAGATGTTCTAAGAGCTAAATTGGGATCTCAGGCTCGTGCCCGTGTTGAGAGGTATGATACCTCCAACAAAATTCTTTGCCTGCAAGATGAAGGAGAATATCTCAATCGGTGAGCATGTGCTCAGATTGTCTGGGTACTACAATCGCTTGAATCGAGTGGGAGTTGATCTTCCAGATAAGATAGTGATTGATATAGTTCTCCAAGTCACTGTCACTAAGCTACTAGAGCTTCGTGATGAACTATAAAATGCCAGGGATGGAAATAATGATCCCTGAGCTATTCACGATGTCTAACACCGCGAAGGTAGAAATCAAGAAGGAGCATCAAGTGTTGATGTTTAGTGAAACCACTAGTTTCGAGAAGGGCAAGGTCTAGGAGGGAAAGTTCATGGATGGAAAGTAGTTGCTGCTCCAGTGAAGAAACCCAAGGTTGAACCCAAACCCGAGACTAAGTGCTTCTATTATGAGGAGAACGGTCACGGAAGCGGAACAACCCTAGATACATCATAGATAAGAAGGCTGACAATGTCGAAAGAAGTATATTTGATATACGTGTTATTGATGTGTACCTTGCTAGTACTCCTAGTAGCACCTGGGTATTGGATACCGGTTCGGTTGCTAGATGTTAGTAACTCGAAATAAAAGCTACAGAATAAACGGAGGCTAGCTAAGGGTTATTGGGAGACGTAGTAGTAAATCAAAATTTTCCTACGTGTCACCAAGATCTATCTATGGAGAAACTAGCAACGAGTGGGAGAGATTGCATCTTCATACCTTTGAAGATCGCTAAGCGGAAGCGTTACAAGAACGCGGTTGATGGAGTCATACTCGCAGCGATTCAGATCGCGGTGGATTCCGATCTAAGCACCGAACAACGGCGCCTCCGCATTCAACACACGTGCAGCCCGATGATGTCTCCTACGCCTTGATCCAGAAAGGAGGAAGGAGAGGTTAGGGAAGGGCTCCAAGAGCAGCACGACGGCGTGGTGGTGGTGGAGTAGCAAGGTATTCCGGCAGGGCTTCGCCTAAGCGCTGCGGAGGAGGAAGAAGAGAGGTAGGGCTTTGCCGTGAGAGAGAGAGTTCAAAACTGTTCTCAAAAGGCCAAAACCTCAATTATATATAGGAGGAGGGAGAGGGAGGGCTGCCTTGGCACCTCCTCCAAAGAGGAGGGTTTTCGGCCGAAGTGGGGATACAGTCCACCTCCCACAAGGGAGGTGGATCTCCTCTTTTAAAACTCTTTGCCCTTTATCTCTAGATCTCCAGCCGCATGGGCCTTTCTAGAAGGTCTTGGCCAGCCCAAAAAGGGCTGGCACACCTCCTCTAAGGGCCCACGAAGTCCTTTGGTCGTCACACCCCTACCGGGGTCCTCCGGCACCCTCCCGGCACTCCCGGTACACTACCGATGAGCCCGAAAACTTTCCGTGACCAAAACTGAACTTCCTATATATCAGTCTTTACCTCCGGACCATTCCGGAGCTCCTCGTGACGTCTGGGATCTCATCCGGGACTCCGAACAACTTTCAGTAATCACGTATACCATTTCCCTATAACCCTAGCGTCATCGAACCTTAGGTGTGTAGACCCTACGGGTTTGGGAGACACGTGGACATGACCGAGACACTTTTCCGGCCAATAACCAACAGCGGGATCTGGATACCCATGTTGGCTCCCACATGCTCCATGATGATCTCATCGGATGAACCATGATGTCGGGGATTCAATCAATCTTGTATACAATTCCCTTTGTCTATCGATATGATACTTGCGCGAGATTCGATCGTCGGTATCTCTATACCTTGTTCAATCTCGTTACCGACAAGTCTCTTTACTCGTTCCATAATACATCATCCCATGGATAAATCCTTAGTCATATTGAGCTCATTATGATGATGTCTTACCGAGTGGGCCCAGAGATACCTCTCCGTCACACGGAGTGACAAATCCCAGTCTCGATTCGTGCCAACCCAACAGACACTTTCGGAGACACCCGTAGTGCACCTTTATAGCCACCCAGTTACATTGTGACGTTTGGCACACCCAAAGCACTCCTACGGTATCCGGGAGTTAAACAATCTCATGGTCTAAGGAAACGATACTTGACATTGAAAAGCTTTAGCAAACGAACTACACGATCTTGTGCTATGCTTAGGATTGGGTCTTGTCCAACACATCATTCTCTTAACGATGTGATCTCGTTATCAACGACATCCAATGTCCATGGTCATGAAACCGTGACCATCTATTGATCATAGAGCTAGTCAACTAGAGGCTCACTAGGGACACGCTGTGGTCTATGTATTCACACATGCATTACGGTTTCCGGTTTACACAATTATAGCATGAACAATAGACAATTATCATAAGCAAGGAAATACAATAATAACCATTTTATTATTGCCTCTAGGGCATATTTCCAACAGTCTCCCACTTGCACTAGAGTCAATAATCTAGTTACATAGTGATGAATCGAACACCCATAGCAATCTGGTGTTGATCATGTTTTGCTCGTGAGAGAGGTTTAGTCAACGGATCTGCGACATTCAGATCCGTATGCACTTTACAAATATCTATATATCCCTCCTGAATGTAATCACGGATGGAGTTGAAGTGGCGCTTGTTGTGTCTTGTCTTCTTGTGAAACCTGGGCTCCTTCGCAAGGGCAATAGCTCCAGTGTTGTCACAGAATAGAGTCATCGGGCCCGACACACTTGGAATTAGTCCTAGGTCGGTGATGAACTCCTTCATCTAGACTCCTTCCTTTGCTGCTTCCGAAGCAGCTATGTACTCCGCTTCACATGTAGATGTCGCCACGATGCTTTGCTTGCTGCTGCACCAACTGACTGCCCCTCCATTCAAAATATACACGAATCCGGTTTGCGACTTGGAGTCGTCCGGATCTGTGTCGAAGCTAGCATCAACGTAACCCTTTACGACGAGCTCTTCGACACCTCCATATACGAGAAACATGTCCTTTGTCCTTTTCAGGTACTTTCGGATATTCTTGACCGCTGTCCAATGTTCCGCTCCGGGATCACTTTGGTACCTCCCTACCAAACTTATGGCAAGGTTCACATCAGGTCTGGTACACAACATGGCATACATAATAGAGCCTATGGCTGAAGCATAGGGGATGACACTCATCTCTTCTCTATCCTTTGCCGGGGTCGGGCATTGAGTCGTACTCAATCTCACACCTTGTAACACAGGCAAGAACCCCTTCTTGGACTGATCCATATTGAACTTCTTCAATATATTATCAAGGTATGTGCTTTGTGAAAGACATATGAGGTGTCTCGATCTATCTCTATAGATCTTAATACCTAATATGTAAGCAGCTTCTCCAAGGTCCTTCATTGAAAAACACTTATTCAAGTAGGCCTTTACACTTTCCAAGAGTTCTATATCATTTCCCATTATCAGTATGTCATCCACATATAATACGAGAAATGCTACAGAGCTCCCACTCACTTTGTTGTAAATACAGGGTTCTCCATAAACATGACAAACCCAAACGCTTTAATCACTTCATTAAAGCGAATGTTCCAACTCCGAGATGCTTATGCCAGCCCATAGATGGAGCGCTGGAGCTTGCATACCTTGTTAGCATCTTTAGGATCGACAAAACCTTCCGGCTGCATCATATATAGTTCTTCCTTGAGGAAGCCATTAAGGAATGCCATTTTGATGTCCATTTGCCAGATCTCATAATCATAAAATGCGGCAATTGCTAACATGATTCGGACAGACTTCAGCATCGCTACGAGTGAGAAAGTCTCATCATAGTCAACTCCTTGAACTTGTCGATAACCCTTAGCGACAAGCCGAGCCTTATTGATGGTCACATTACCATCCGCGTCAGTCTTCTTCTTAAAGATCCATTTATTTTCAATGGCTCGCTTATCATCAGGCAAGTCCACCAAAGTCCATACTTTGTTCTCATACATGGATCCTATCTCGGATTTCATGGCTTCAAGCCATTTGTTGGAATCCATGCCCGCCATCGCTTCTTTATAGTTCGAAGGTTCACCATTGTCTAACAACATGATCTCTAGGACAGGGTTGTCGTACCACTCTGGTGCGGAATGTGTCCTAGTGGACCTTCGACGTTCAATAGTAACTTGATCTAAAGTTTCATGATCATCATCATTAACTTCCTCTCCAGCCGGTGTAGGATCCACAGAAACAACTTCCTGTGTTGTGCTACACTTCGGTTCGAGTGGAGGTACAATTACCTCATCAAGTTCTATTTTCCTCCCACTTACTTCTTTCGAGAGAAACTCTTTCTCGAGAAAGGATCCATTCTTGGCAACAAAGACTTTGCCCTCGGATCGTAGGTAGAAGGTATACCCAATAGTCTCTTTGGGATATCCTATGAAGACGTAGCTTTCTGCTTTGGCTTCAAGCTTCTTAGGTTGAAGTTTCTTCACATAAGCATCGCATCCCCAAACTTTTAGAAACAACTTAGGTTTCTTTCCAAACCATAATTCATACGGTGTCGTCTCAACGGATTTTGACGGTGCCCTATTTAAAGTGAATGCGGCAGTCTCTAATGCATATCCCCAAAATGATAGCGGTAAGTCGGTAAGAGACATCATAGATCGTACCATATCTAATAGAGTGCGATTACGACGTTCAGACACACCATTTCGCTGAGGTGTGCCAGGCGGCGTGAGTTGTGAAACAATTCCACATTTCCGTAGGTGCGTGCCAAATTCGTGACTTAAATATTCTCCGCCACGATGAGATCGTAGGCACTTTATTTTCCTGTCACGTTGATTCTCTACCTCACTCTGAAATTCCTTGAACCTTTCAAAAGTTTCAGACTTATGTTTCATTAAGTAGACATACCCATATCTACTCAAGTCATCAGTGAGGGTGAGAACATAACGGTAGCCACCACGATCCTCGACACTCATTGGACCGCATACATCGGTATGTATTATTTCCAACAAGTCAGTTGCTCGCTATATTGTTCCGGAGAACGGAGTCTTGGTCATCTTGCCCATGAGGCATGGTTCGCACGTCTCAAATGATTCGAAATCAAGAGACTCCAAAAGTACATCAGTATGGAGCTTCTTCATGCGTTTGACACCAATATGACCATGGCGGCAGTGCCACATGTAAGTGGGACTATCGTTATCAACCTTACACTTTTTGGTACTCACACTATGGACATGTGTAACATCACGTAAGAGATTCATCTAAAATAAACCATTGACCAGCGGGGCATGACCATAAAACATTTCTCTCATATAAATAGAACAACCATTATTCTCAGATTTAAATGAGTAGCCATCTCGCATCAAGCGAGATCCATATACAATGTTCATGCTCAAAGCTGGTACTGAATAACAATTATTAAGGTTTAACACTAATCCCGAAGGTAGACATAGAGGTAGCGTGCCGACGGCGATCACATCGACCTTGGAACCATTCTCGACGCGCATCGTCACCTCGTCCTTTGCCAGTCTCCATTTATTCCGCAGCTCCTACTTGGAGTTACAAATGTGAGCAACTTCACCGGTATCAAATACCCAGGAGCTACTACGAGCGCTGGTTAGGTACACATCAATAACAAGTATATCACATATACCTTTAATGTTGCCGTCCTTCTTATCCGCTAATTACTTGGGGCAGTTCCGCTTCCAGTGACCGGTACCCTTGCAGTAAAAGCACTCAGTCTCAGGCTTGGTTCCATGCTTGTTCTTCTTCTTCCCGACAACTTGCTTACCGGGCACGGCAACAGCTTTGCCGTCCTTCTTGAAGTTCTTCTTACCCTTGCCTTTCTTGAAACTAGTGGTCTTATTTACCATCATCACTTGATGCTCCTTTCTGATCTCGACCTCTGCTGATTTCACCATCGAGTACAACTCAGGAATGGACTTCTCCATCCCTTGCATGTTGTAGTTCATCACAAAGCTCTTGTAGGTAGGTGGAAGCGACTGGAGGATTCTGTCAATGACCGAGTCATCCGGGACATTAACTTCCAGCTGAGTCAAGCGGTTGTGTAGCCCAGACATCTTGAGGATGTGCTCACTGACAAAACTATTCTCCTCCATCTTACAGCTGAAGAACTTGTCGGAGACGTCATATCTCCCGACCCGGGCATGAGCTTGGAAAACCAGTTTTAGCTCTTGGAACATCTCATATGCTCCGTGTTGCTCAAAACGCTTTTGGAGCCCTGATTCTAAACTGTAAAGCATGCCGAACTGAACAATGGAGTAATCATCGTAGCGAGAATGCCAAGCGTTCGCAATGTCTTGCTTTGCTGGGAGAAGGGGTGGGCCACCTAGTGGTGCATCAAGGACATACAATTTCTTGGAAGCTATGGGGATGATCCTCAAGCCACGGACCCAGTCCGCATAGTTGCTTTCTTCATCTTTCAGCTTGGTTTTCTCTAGGAACGCGTTGAAATTGAGGGTGACATTCGCGTTGGCCATTTGATCTACAATATAGATTGTAAAGATAATTTTAGACTAAGTTCATGATAATTAAGTTCACATAATCAAATTATTTTATGAACTCCCTCTTAGATAGACATCTCTCTAGTCATCCAAGTGACACATGATCCATGTCAACTAGCCCGTGTCCGATCATCACGTGAGACGGACTAGTCATCCATGGTGAACATCTCCATGTTGATCGTTTCTTCCATACGACTGATGTTCGACCTTTCAGTCTTCCATGTTCCGAGGCCATGTCTGTACATGCTAGGCTCGTCAAGTCAACCTAAGTGTTTTGCGTGTGTAAATCTGGCTTACACCCGTTGTATGCGAACGTTAGAACCTATCACACCCGATCATCACATGGTGCTTCGGAACAACAATCCTTAGCAACGGTGCACAGTTAGGGTGAACACTTTTCTTGAAATTTTTAGTGAGAGATCATCTTATTTACTACCGTCGTTCTAAGAAAATAAGATGTAAACATGATAAACATCACATGCAATCAATATAGTGACATGATATGGCCAATATCATCTTGCTCCTTTGATCTCCATCTTTGGGGCACCATGATCATCACTGTCACCGGCACGACACCATGATCTCCATCATTGTGTCTTCATGAAGTTGTCTCGCCAACTATTACTTCTACTACTATGGCTAACATTTAGCAATAAAGTAAAGTAATGACATGGCGTTTATGATTGACACACAGGTCATACAATAAAATAAGACATCTCATATGGCTCTTGCCGGTTGTCATACTCATCGACATGCAAGTCGTGAATCCTATTACAAGAACATGATCAATCTCATACATCACAATGCATCACATCACATCCTTTGGCCATATCACATCACAAGGCATATGCTGCAAAAACAAGTTAGACGTCCTCTAATTTGTAGTTGCAAGTTTTTACGTGGCTGCCATAGGTTACTAGCAAGAACGTTTCTTAGCTACGCCAAAACCACAACGTGATATGCCAATTGCTATTTACCCTTCATAAGGACCCTTTTCATCGAATCCAATCCGACTAAGGTGGGAGAGACAGACACCCGCTAGCCACCTTATGCAACAAGTGCATGTCACGCGGTGGAACCAGTCTCACGTAAGCGTACGTGTAAAGTCGATCCAGGCCGCTTCATCCCACAATACCGCCAAATCAAGATAAGACTAGTAGTGGTAAGCAAATTAACGAAATCGACGCCCACAACTGCTTTGTGTTATACTCATGCATAGATTCTACGCATATACCTAGCTCTGATACCATTGTTGGGAGACGTAGTAGTAAATCAAAATTTTCCTACGTGTCACCAAGATCTTTCTATGGAGAAACCAGCAACGAGTGGGGAGAGATTGCATCTTCATACCTTTGAATATCGCTAAGCGGAAGCGTTACAAGAACGCGGTTGATGGAGTCGTACTCGCAGCGATTCAGATCGCGGTGGATTCCGATCTAAGCACCGAACAACGGCGCCTCCGCGTTCAACACACGTGTAGCCCGGTGACGTCTCCTACGCCTTGATCCAGCAAGGAGGAAGGAGAGGTTAGGGAAGGGCTCCAAGAGCAGCACGACGACATGGTGGTGGTGGAGTAGCAAGGTATTCCGGCAGGGCCTCGCCTAAGCGCTGCGGAGGAGGAAGAAGTGAGGTAGGGCTGCCTTGGCCCCTCCTCCAAAGAGGAGGGCTTCGGCCGAAGTGGGGATAGAGTCCACCTCCCACAAGGGAGGTGGATCTCCTCTTTTAAAACCCTTTGCCCTTTATCTCCAGATGTCCAGCTGCATGGGCCTTTCTAGAAGGTCTTGGCCAGCCCACAAAGGACTGGCACACCTCCTCTAAGGGCCCACAAAGTCCTTTGGTCGTCACACCCCTCCCGGGGTCCTCTGGCACCCTCCCGGCACTCCCGGTACACTACCGATGAGCCCGAAAACTTTCCGATGACCAAAACTGGACTTCCTATATATCAATCTTTACCTCCGGACCATTCCGGAGCTCCTCGTGACGTCCGGGTTCTCATCCGGGACTCCGAACAACTTTCGGTAATCACGTATACCATTTCCCTATAACCCTAGCATCATCGAACCTTAAGTGTGTAGACCCTACGGGTTCGGGAGACACGTGGACATGACCGAGACACTTCTCCGGCCAATAACCAACAGCGGGATTTGAATACCCATGTTGGATCCCACATGCTCCACAATGATCTCATCGGATGAACCACGATGTCGGGGATTCAATCAATCCTGTAACAATTCCCTTTGTCTATCGGTATGATACTTGCCCGAGATTCGATCGTCGGTATCTCTATACCTTGTTCAATCTCGTTACCGGCAAGTCTCTTTACTCGTTCCGTAATACATCATCCCGTGGCTAAATCCTAAGTCATATTGAGCTCATTATGATGATGTCTTACCGAGTGGGCCTTGATATACCTCTCCGTCACACGGAGTGACAAATCCCAGTCTCGATTCGTGCCAACCCAACAGACACTTTTGGAGATGCCCGTAGTGCACCTTTATAGCCACCCAGTTACGTTGTGACGTTTGGCACACCCAAAGCATTCCTACGGTATCCAGGAGTTGCACAATCTCATGGTCTAAGGAAACGATACTTGACATTGAAAAGCTTTAGCAAACGAACTACACGATCTTGTGCTATGCTTAGGATTGGGTCTTGTCCATCACATCATTCTCCTAATGATGTGATCCCGTTATCAACGGCATCCAATGTCCATGGTCATGAAACCGTGACCATCTATTGATCAACGAGCTAGTCAACTAGAGGCTCACTAGGGACATGTTGTGGTCTATGTATTCACACATGTATTATGGTTTCCGGTTAACACAATTATAGCATGAACAATAGACAATTATCATGAACTAGGAAATACAATAATAACCATTTTATTATTGCCTCTAGGGCATATTTCCAACAAGGGTGAGATGATGATGTGTGTTGGAAGTGTTTCCAAGGTTGATGTGATCACCATCACACGCTCTCTCTACCTTCGGGATAAGTGATAAACCTAAATAAATGTTATTTGGTGTTTGCGTTGAGCATGAACGTGATTAGATCGTGTTTATTGCAATATGGTTATACATTTCAGTTAGAGAATAATGGTTATTCTGTTTACATGAATAACACCTTCAATGGTCATGCACCCAATGGGAATGGTTTATTGAATCTTGATCGTAGTAATACATATGTTCATAACATTGATGCCAAAAGATACAAAGTTAATAATGATAGTACCACATACTCGTGGCACTGCCGCTAAATGTCATATTGGTATAAATTGCATGAAGAAACTCCATGCTGATGGATCTTTGGACCCATTCGATTTCGAATCAGTTGAAGCAAGCGGATCCTGCCTCATGGGCAAGATGACTAAGACCTTGTTTCCAATATGATGGAGCGGGGAAAGTAACTTATTGGAAACGATACATGTTAATGTACGCGGTCCAATGAGTGTTGTAGCGTGTGGTGGATATCGGTATTTTCTTACCTTCACTGACGATTTGAGTAGATATGGGTATATTTACTTAATGAAAGACAAGTCTGAGACATTTGAAAGGTTCAAGCAAATTCAGAGTGTAGTTTGAGATCATCGTGGCAAGAAGATAAAATGTCTACGATATGATCATGGAGGAGAATATCTAAGTTACGAGTTTGGTATAGAATTTAAGACAGTGTGGAATTTGTTTCACAACTTACGCCACCTGGAACACCATAGCATGATGGTGTGTCCAAACGTCATAGTCGTGCTCTATTGGATATGGTGCGTACTATGATGTCTCTTATCGTTTTACCACTATTGTTTTGGGGTTATGCATTAGAGACAACTACATGCACTTTAAATAGGGCATCATCTAAATCCGTTGAGATGACACCGTATGAATTATGGTTTGATAGAAACCTAAGCTGAGATTTCTCATAGTTTGGGAATGCGACACTTATGTCTGATAAGCTCGAACCCCAAGCGGAAAAGTGCAACTTCATAGGATACCCTAACAACAGTTGGGTATACCTTTTATCTCAGATCTGAGTGCAAAGTGTTTGTTGCTAAAACCAGGTCCTTTCTTGAGAAAGAGTTTCTCTCGAAAGAATTGAGTGAGAGGAAAGTAGAACTTGATGTGGTTGTTGAACCGTCACTTCAGTTGGGTGAGCACGGCGCAGAAGGTTGTTTCTGCAGTGCCTACACCAAATTTAAGAGGAAGCTAATGATGATGATCATGAAACTCCGGATCAAGTTACTACCGAACCTTGTAGGTTGACAAGGACATGTACTGCCCAGAGTGGTACGGCAATCCTGTCTTGGAAATCATGTTGTTAGACAACAATGAGCCTAAAGACTATGAAGAAGCGATGGTGGGCTTGGATTCCAACAAGTGGCTAGGATCCATGTATGAAAACCAAGTATGGACTTTGCTAGATTTTCCTGAGTGGTAGGCCATTGAGTACAAATGGACCTTTAAGAAGAATACGGACGCTGATGGTAAATGACACCATTTATAAAGCTCGACTTGTCGCAAAGTAGTTTCCGACAAGTTCAAGGAGTTGACTGTGATGAGACTTTATCACCCGTAACGATGCTAAAGTCTATTGAAATTATGTTAGCAGTTGTTGCATTTTTCGATTATGAAATTTGGTAGATGGATGACAAAACATAGTTTCCTTAACGGTTCCCGTGAGGAAAGGTTGTATGTGATACAACCAGAGGTTTTGTCACTACTAAGGATGCTAAAAGGTGTGCAAGCTCCTGCAATCCTTCTGTGGGATGGAGCAAGCATCTCGGAGTTGGAACATATGCTTTGATGAGGTAATCAAAGTTTTTGGGTTTATACAAAGTTTATGAGAAACTTGTATTTATAAGAAAGTGAGTGGGAGCACTACAGAATTTCTGATAAGTATATGTGGTTGACATATTGTTGATTGGAAATAATGTAAATTTTTTGGAAAGCATAAAGGGTTGTTTGAAAGAGTTTTTCAAAGGAAGACCTGGATAAAGCTACTTAATTGTTGGGCATCGAGATCTATAGAGATAGATCAAGACGTCTGATGAGACTTTCAATGAGTGCATACCTTGACAAGATTTTTAAAGAGTGCAAAATGGATCAGTCAAAGAAAGAGTTCTTGCCTGATTTGTAAGGTGTGAAGTTGAGTTAGACTCAAAGCTCAACCATGGCAGAAGAAAGAGAAAGGACGAAGGTCGTCCCCTATGCCTTATCCATAGGCTCTGTATAGTATGATGTGCTGTGTACCGCACCTGTGTGTGCCTTGCCATGAGTCTATCAAGGGGTATAAGAGTTGTCCAGGAGAGGATCAATGGACAACGGTCAATATTATCCTTAGTAACTAGAGGACTAAGGAAATATTTCTCGGTTATGGAGGTGATAAAGAGTTCGTCATAAAGGGTTACATCGATGCAAGCTTTGACACCTATCCGGACGACTCTGAGTAGCAGTCACGATACGTATAGTGGAGCAACCATTTGGAATAGCTCCAAGTGGAGCATGGTGGCACCTGCAGTAAGACATAGATTTGCAAAGAACACATGGATCTGTATTGTGCAGACCATTGACTAAAGACCTCTCTCACATGAAAAGCATGATTGAACCCCAGAACTCATTGGGTGTTAGATTCATAACAATGTAAATCACATGGTGATGTTAGCCAGATTATTGACTCTAGTGCAAGTGGGAGACTATTGGAAATATTCCCTAGAGGCTATAATAAATTAGTTGTTATCGTATTTCCTTGTTCATGATAATCGTTTATTATCCATGCTAGAATTGTATTGATCGGAAACTCACATACATGTGTGGATACATAGACAACACCATGTCCCTAGTATGCCTCTAATAGACTAGCTCATTGACCAAAGATGGTCAAGTTTTCCTAGCCATGGACATGAGATGTCATTTGATAATGGGATCACATCATTAGGAGTATGATGTGATGGATGAGACCCAAACTATAAACATAGCATATGACTGTGTCGGTTTATTGCTATAGTTTTCTGCATGTCAAGTATCTGTTCCTATGACCATGAGATCATGCAACCCACTGACACCGAAGGAGTACCTTGTGTGTATCAAACGTCACAACATAACTGGGTGACTATAAAGGTGCTCTACATGTATCTCCGAGGGTGTCTGTTGGGTTGGCATGGATCAAGATTGGGATTTGTTACTCCGTGTGACGGAGAGGTATCCCAGGGCCCACTCGGCAATAAAATATCACAACAAGCCTTGCAAGCAAAGTGACTAAAGTGTTATACACGGGATCTTCTATTATTGCATGAGTAAGGAGACTTGCCGGTAATGAGACTGAACTAGGTATGGAGATACCGACGACCAAATCTCGGGCAAGTAACATACCGAAGAACAAAGGGAACAACATACGGGATTAACTGGATCCTTGACATAGAGGTTCAACCGATAAAGATCTTTGTAGAATATGTAGGAACCAATATGGGCATCAGGTCCCGCTATTGGTTATTGACCATAGAGGTGTCTCGGTAATGTCTACATAGTTCTCGAACCCGTAGGGTCTGCACACTTAAGGTCCGGTGACGTTTCGGTAGTATAGAGTTATGTATGGTGGTCACTGAAGGTTGTTGAGAGTCCTAGATGAGATCTCGGACATCACGAGGAGCTCCGGAATGGTTTGGAGGTAAAGATTGATATATAGGAAGTCCTATTTTGGTCACCAGAAAAGTTTCGGGCTCATCGGTAGTGTACCGGGAGTGCCGGGAGGGTACCGGGGGAACATCGGGAGGGGTGTCTCGACCCAAGGGGCCACATGGGCTGTGGGAGGAGGTAAACCAGCCCCTAGTGGGATGGTCGAAGTCCCACTAAAGTCCCATGAGGCTTGAGCAAAAAAAACCAAGGTGGAAAGAGTTTCCAAGTGGGAAGGAGGAGTCCTAATCCTACTAGAATTGGAGGAGGACTCCTCCTCTCCTCCTTGCGGCCGAGGCAAAGGGGCCAGACCTAGGGTGCAGCACTCTTCCCTATATCCTCCTATATATACTAGAGGTATTGAGTGTTTTGAGATACAGAAAACAGCCACATCCTACTCTCTTCCTCTAGATCGTAGTTTCTCCTCTAGATCGTTCTGACGGTGCTTTGCGAATCCCTGCCGGAATAGTTCCACCACCATCACCGCCATGTCGTCGCGCTGTCGGAGAACTCATCTACCTCTCTGTAGCCTATTGTTGGATCAATAAGGTGGAGATCGTCATCGAGCTGTACTTGTGCTGAACGCGGAGGTGCCGTCCGTTCGACCCTAGATCGGAAGGACCATGATCAGGATCGCGAGACGATTCGTGATCTGATCACGGGATGGATAGTGATGGGATCATGGGACGGATCATGATTGGATTGCGTGATGGATTGTGATGGGATCACGGGATGCTCGGCGATTTGGATCGCGAAGAAATTCGACTACATCAACCGCGTTTCTTAACGCTTCCCGCTTAGCGATCTACAAGGGTATGTAGATCCACTCTCCCCCTCGTAGATGCTCAATCACTATGGATAGATCTTGCATGTGCATAGGAAATTTTTTGTTTCCCATGCAACATTCCCCAACAGTATGCTTCTACGAGAGCCACGGATGTGCCTTCTTCGGAAAAGGAAACAACATGTGCGTGGTTTGTTTTTTCATCCATTTTTTGGACTAGTTTCTTTCATGAAAAAAAATCATCAAAACTTATCAACATGGGTCTAGTTTTGAAAATATCGACACAAGGAATCCAACGATGGAAACGGTTCAAGATTTGGACACGCGGTTTAACAGATAAAATGTTTTGAATAAACAAATCTACGAAAAAGGTGAAACTCCCATGTTGGAACAAGTGACAGATGCAGCGCGCCACTTATTGTAACCTAGGAAGAAGGTGGAAGTGATCTTTAAAAGGAGAACTCCTCAATTAGTGATTTCGCCTCCTATCTGATGTGTTTCGCGTCAAACTCACGATGCACATGACATGTAAAGTGTTGTTACGCCTGGGAGGATCTAGACTCGCTCCACAGTCCAACACTAGTCTTTCCTACGCACTTTGTCCTCACTTGTGCGCATCGGGGACTAATTTCCTGATCGGTCACCCATCCTAGAATTATTCCAAGCCAAGCACGTTTAACTTTGGAGTTCTTTTTGAACGAGCTTTTGGAAAAGAAGGAATTACTTGTTGATATATGTGCGTCCTGTCTGACCCATGTGCCATAACATTTGCCACAACGGAACACACACGCCATGTGCCACATGCCCACACACCTTGTGACAACCCAAGTGCAATCCAAGCTTGTAATCATATTCTGGAGAAAATCATCTTGAATGAATGCTATGTTTGGAGTAAATTGCAGAAAACCACCAGTTTGAGGGCTAGGTTAGCATAAATCACTACGTTACAGTTTCTTGGCAAAAAACACCACCTCTCTCGTAAACAATTTGCAAATACCACTGATTGGCGGATCGGGGACCGATAAGTGGGTTTATGACAGGTGGGGCCCATTTTTTGCCGACGTGGCACTGTCGGCTGGTCGAACAGCCATTAGACGGCGTTAGACTCTCCTCATTCACGGTGAACTTAACGAATCGTTTTGCTCCTCCGTCTCTCACTCCTCTCACTCTCACTCTGCTCTCGCATGCCCTCGCTCTCGCTCTGTTCTTGCTCGCCGCCGCCGCCGCTCCGCCCTGTGTCGCGCCACTGTCGCCGCATCGTCATGGTGTCCTAGACTGAAAGCGACAGTAGCGAGCACACTAGGGAGTACGTCAGCTCTGGTTCTGACGATGGCAGAATTCAGGTAAATTCCTCAACCTAGGGTTAGGGTTAGGGTTTTTTCTATGATTTGGGGATTTTTTTTCTCAAAGGAGCTTGTGTGTTAGCTCATCAAATGTTATGCATTTCTTTGCACTCCCGGCTCCCTGCTGCAACTGAGGACTCAGTTTTCGAGGGCCCTAAAAATGAAATGAATGTTTTGTGCCATGGTCACGAGAAGTTAGCAGAGAGGCGCGTTGCTTTTGAAGGAATTCTAACTGGCAGGAGGTTTCTCTGTTGCTCTGAGAAGGTATATGCTTCTAAGTAACAGCATAGTCATTGTTAGGATTTGGCCATTGTTTATTTATTATTAAGTTAGGAGAGTGTTAGGATTTTAAATATAGTATCTTTAGCTTTGGTTGTGATGAAAGGTTTTAATATGTTTTTGAATACTACCTTATTTCAGGATGGTAGAGACTATGGACTAGTTCAATGGATTGATCCTGCTTGGCCCAATACCCTTGAGAATGCATTGCACAAGTTATGGTTTATGTATGAAGAGAGCAAGAGACAGAGGACTGAGGACAATATGATGAATTCTTTTGCTGTTCATAACCTGACACAAGAGAAGAATAAGCTACAGGCCAGCTATGAGAAGCTGGTTGAAGATGTCAATGCACTTTTGGATGCCCAGCAACATAGGGCGGAGATAGAAAAGACAGATGTTGAAACCAAGAAGTTACAGGAGAAGTATGACATGGTGAAGAACATGGCAGATGCTCAGGCAAGTGTCATCAGGAACATGAAGCTCAAGCTAGTTGAAGAGAGGAAGAACTTGCAGATCCAAATTGATGAGCTCTAGAAGAGTGTTGAAGAGAGCTATGTGAAGCTGCATGAGAGCCATGCGAAGCTGTGGGAGAGCAATGTCAAGCTGGAGGAGAGCAATTTGAAGCTACAGGGGATCAAGGCCATCCTAAATGAATGATCACCTAGCTGTGGAAGTGGGCAGTATCATTTGGCATTTGCTTACCTTTTGTATGGTGTGGTTGGCTGTGCTGTAATGAGACTAGTTTTAATTTCCTGAACTATGGATCTGTAATGTACTAATCTAGTACTACGATTATGTATGGATTTGAATTAATGCTAAATGTGATGGTATTTAGAGTTGATGGATGAAAGCTGATCTGTTTATAATTTATGTATTTGAGCTATCAAATAGGGTTTTTAGGAATCTTTGATGGATGAAATTTGATCTTTGGGTTTTTTGTCAACCTAGAAGCAGCACTTAAGGTGTATGATAACTGTATGATAACCTCATCATCACAAAATGTACCATAATAAATTTGGTCTTAAGCTTAATCATAAAATTCCGAACTAGTCATACTTGAAGCATCATAGTATCACAACTTCTCTTAAACATCTCAACTACATGACCATGACAATAGTTTGACACAACCAAATTGACCACCAAAACAGTTTTCACACAACCAAACTGACCATCATCACAAGAGTTTTCACACACCTAAAATGCATCATTCCCATTGAGCACCTGAAGCAGTCAAGTAATCTCTAATTTTCTGGGTGGGCTTCCTGATTCTCTGGGAAACACCAATTGACCTTGGAGGCAAGAAAGATGCCCTTGCTCTAGTTGTTTTACCCTTTGCAGCAGTTGTTGAAGATCTAGTTGTAGCAACTGATGAACTACCAGTAGCTGATGAACTACCCGCAGCTGTCCTCTTTGGTGGTGCAGTAGAAGCGGTAGAAGATGCCCTCTTCTCTGCTGGTCCAGGTGCTGTAGCAGAAGCAAAAGAGGCCCTCTTCTTTGCTAGTCCAGGTGCTAATGGTGGTGCAGTAGCAGAAGAAACACTAGAGGCCCTCTATGCAGGTGGTGGTGCAGTAGCAACAGTAGCACTAAGACCCTCTGTGGTGGTGGTGCAGTAGCAGAAGAGGCCCTCCTTTCCGGTGTGGCTGCATCAGGTTCACAGGAGCTGCTGCTTGGATACAAAGAGATCAAATAGTGTAAGAACTGCAAAGATGAATAGAAAGATGAAATTACAGTTATTAGGACATTGGTTACCTCATGCCTATTCTTTCTCATTGCCAATGAGGGATTCAAATCATCATTACAGTTTGTGTATCTATGGCCAACCTTTTTGCAATTAGAGCAGGTAATTGAGGCCATCCTTGAGGTGTCTTTGGGAGCTAGCTTCTCATATTGGCCCTTTCTCCTCTTAGTCTGTGCCCTTCCCTTGTGTTCTTTGAAAATTGGAGGCTCAATGTCCATACTGTCTGTCCTTAGACACATATCAGGTCCAGGTACAGGATATATAATGGGATTGTAAGCTGCCAGGTACATCTTTTTTTAAGAAATAATGAACAAAGTCCTCTGGCTGAATCTTAGCCTTGTGTATGCAGAAACAACATGATTGCAAGGAACTGTTGTCATATCCCACTTCTTACACCCATAAGTCCTATGTTGTAGGTTCACAGCATAAGTTCTCTCCCCACTAGTGACTTGGTAAAGATTGGGCCCAGCCATCAAAGCATGACAGTTCCTTGCAAACTTCTTTGCTTCCTATAATTTCTCAGCTTATGTTGGACAAATGTCCCATCTTACATTCTCAGTCTTTGTTCTATTTGCATTGAACTTGACCATTAACTTTGTCCTAATTCCATCCACCATGGTCCTAATTGGTTTAGCCTTGACATCTAAACCATGTGTGAAATAGTTATAAAACTTATTATCTGTGCTTGTGATGTATAACTGAAGTAATTACAAGAAAGTAAATACAACTGATTACCTTCTGCCTATCTGAAATGATAGTGTATTTCCCAAACTTCCCAGATTCTCCACCCAATGCTACCCTCAACTGGTATAAAACCAGGTCTACGAGTTAGTGTCCTCCTTATCAACAATTCCAAAAGCAATGGGAAAAAATATTATTGTTGCCAGCTCTTCCAGTTGCAGCTAGAATTTGTTGACCAGTAGTGAGCTTGATGAAATAACCATCCACACCTACAACAAATAAATGAAACCACAATTGATTAGCACATGAAATCAAACATTAGTAGCACTTAGCAGAAATACTATTGACTTACCTATGAATGGTCTGCAACCATTGAGAAACCCTTCTTTGCATCCATTCAAGCATATGAACAGTCCATGGAACCTAGGGTTAGTGCTTGGATGCTCCTTCAGATATCTTGTTGTCACAATGCATCTTGAACCTAGATTCGTATCCAACACAGCCTGTAAATAATCCCTGAGCCTGGTGTACTGGGCTTTCTGATCTCCTAACACAACACTCTTTGCTTCCCTCTTTGCCCAGTATGCCATGTGTGTTGATATTTCCACACCATACATGTTTTTTGCAGTATTAATAATAGTTGTGATTGTTGTGCATGGGTCATTTCTGATAGCCTCCTCACAGAATTTTGAAACCCACTTAGTAGTGACTTTAGTGTTCTCTGACATAGAAAGGCATGTGTGCACCAAATACTACTTCCTAATTGTAAATGACTTCTCATTTGCAATCTGAGAAGCTGCTATATAGAAGAGGCATTGCTCATCTATAAAATGTGCTATCACCCTATCACTGCAGTTTCTATGGTAGACAAACTTCCTGTTTTGAGCAATGTGCAGGGTTTGAAGTGTAGTTCTAAACTGGTACACATTTATGAAGCGAAGATGCTTCACAAATTGCTCCTCTGGATGAGCTCTATCCTCATCAAACCATATCCTCTTATTCATCTTCTTTGCTTTGCTTTTTCTACCATTGGGCAACACATATGCCAATGCCTTAGCACCATCATCATCTTCCACACTAAGGTCCTGTGGTTTCTTGTCCTCATCAAATGATGGAATCCAGTCCTCCTCAAACATGTGTTCTATACTCCCATGTGAATTGCTTGTTGGGCCTTTTCTTTGTCTCTTGGCCCTAGTCTTCTTTGGTACATCTTGCCCTAGCTCATCCTCTTGTTCATCTTCCTCTTGTTCCTCTTCCTCCAATTTCTCCTCCTCTGAGTCACACATTTCCACAACATCTGTGTCCCCTTCAAAATGAAGTTCTGGGTCATTCCTCTGTCTTTTCATCTCCTTAAGCCTAGTTATGATATCACCATATTCTACCAGATCATCATCATCACTGTCCTCTTCATTGTCCATCACTACAGCTTTCCTTTTCAAACAAGTCTCCTTCAATCTTTCCTTTTTGTTCTTCCTAAACATTTCAATTTCCTTTCTCCTTGTCTCCTCCATTTCTTGCACTATTAACAGTTGCTCCTCTGAATTTTCAGTCACATGGTATTCTTCCACTACTGCATCACCTAAAGCAGGTTGCAGGCTCAGATTAAGTCTGCTCTGTTATATGTCAAACTACAAGGGCATTGGCTCTTGTTCTCCTGGTGCATCACAACTCTCAACTTCTACATGCACATTTTCAGCATTGAACAACACTCCTTCATCATCAATCTGATACAATTTGGGCTCTCCAATTTGTTCTATTGGGGGCTGCAGCTCAATGACATTAACACTGGTATTTATATTGGGAACTTTCTCTGCACTGGCACTAACTATTGTCACATTCAATATCTTGTTATTCTGCTTTGCTATGTAGTCTAAAATTTCCTCTAAATTATCATCGTCATCTATTTCTTCCATTCATTCAATCCCTAGCCCAAGCTCCCTCACATAAAACATATAATCTCTAAAACCATACCCTTATGTCTCCATCAGTGCTACCAAATTGTAATGTCTGATGTCTGACATCATCATACTCCTTTCAATATTATCTCTATCATGAAAATGCATCCTCAATTCCCAAACCTCATCTTCAAGACTGCAAATAATAATACAACAGTGCACTATAAGTACTTAAGTGACAGTGAAGCAAGCTAGTGCAGACCAGAGCAGAACACCATTTGAGTGCAACAACCACATTGCAATCAATATAACAGATAACCTAACCACTACATTAACCCTAACCCTAGCAACAGAACGGGAATGTGATTGGGAAGGGGAATAGGATTGGGATCTCACTAGATGTCGCCGAAAGATGAAGCAATGTGCTGGCTTCCAACTGGATTGGCCTTCACCGCCACAACGAAAGTTGTGGCCGCCTAGAATTCCGCCGAGTACTGTGGGTCCTCCTCCACCTCTTCTTCTACCATCGCCTTCGTAGGTTTCGAGCTCCTGCACATCTCGCCATTGCATGGCGCGGCGCCACCGCCAACATTGCTCAATTTCACCGGAGTCATGTCTGCGAAATGGGGGCAGGGATGGTGTGCCGCTAGATTCGCAGGAGCGGGAACAAGGGATAAGAAGGGGGAAACAGGGGAAGAAGACGGGGAAAACGGGGGGGAGAAGAGGAAACAGAACAAATGACAGAGTCTAACGCCATCTAACGGCTGTCCGACCAGCCGACAGTGCCACGTCGGCAAAAAACGGGGCCCACCTGTCATAAACCCACTTATAGGTGCCCGATCCGCTGATCAATGGTATTTGAAAATTGTTTACGAGAGAGTTGGTGTTTTTGCCAAGAAACTGTAACATAGTGATTTCTGCTAACCTAGCCCTCAAACTGGTGGTTTTCCTCAATTTACTCCTATGTTTTTCTTGTGTTGTTGCATCATGCACATCATCATCCCATTAATACATGACCATGTCTTGCTTTCATTTTGTTATGCATCTTGAATGTCATGTTATCATACTATGTGGTGCCATGTTATAGTTTTGTTTTGTTTATGTGGTTTCCTTTTCAACTTTGTGGATATCAAGTTTGTACTTGGGTTCAACTAGTTTCAAAGCATCAAGACCAATATCAATTTCCACTTCTTGTTTTCTCTTCAATTTCTTAGTGACATTTTTCTGTCCTAGAAAAATGTTCACCCTTTCTATATAAATATTTCACCATGTCTAATACCTGCATGTCAAATTTCAGCCCATTTGGAGTTGTTTTGGTTGGGTTCAAAAATGCATGAAGTTTGAAGTTAATTCAAAAAAATGTATATTTTTATCTCTAAAAATGTTCGAACCATTTTATTCAAATAGTGCATGAATCTAGGTTCTCAAATATGGGTTTGTTTCATCCAAAACCTTCTCATTTTGTTCCGTATACATTTTCTTTCTTTTATGTTTATTGAAAAAGGGGAAAATTTGCCTCCTTACTTGTAACCAAGCCGAGCCGAAGCCCATCCCACCTGCGCCGGTCGACCAACTAGCACTCCCGCGCACGCTGGTAGGTCCAGCGTGGCTGCTCCCAGAACCCACCTGTAGCATCTCCTCCACACTCCTTCGTCCTCCTCGTGGACCCCCTCCTCTCTCACAATAAAAACCCTCCAGGCAGCGCACATGGCCACCGTGGCCAAGCCTCGTCGTCGTGCTCACCCCCTTTAAAGCCAGCAACATGCCCTCGGGTATCCCCTTGCCTTTCCTTTTCCTCCTCACGCCGACACCGCTCCAAACCGCATGGCTACGCCCTTGCTTCCATTGTAGCTGCCATTGATGGCCTGAGCATGGCGTCGCTGCGGGCATAGGAGTGCACTCCGACATCCTCCTCGATGTCCCCGGGTACCCCTTCAATGCCTTGGTTCTGTTTTTTCCGTTAAGGCCAAGCCAAGATATTCTCCCCTGACGTCCCCTATTTCCTTTTCTTCGTCTTTAGATCGTGACACAACATCGCAAGAGTTCGTCCCTTTGTCGTCGATGCCACACTACCTCCCTGTTGTCCTGTTCAAGTCCTAGGTTGACGAGGTAGTCCCCTCTCGCTCTCAGATTCATCCTGGCATCTTTCTCTTCGTGTACGCGATGCCCGAATCATGTCAAGGCCCCGGCCGCCGTTCTCTCATCCGCTCCCGAGCACAAGTTCATGGATCTTGTGCCTTGCACTTGTTCTTGCCTCTCTCACTGAACACTTGCTCGCACACGCACGCACAAATCTTCACCCACGACCCCCCTGCCAGCATGCTCGACGCGGCCTTGCTTTGCTCTATAGCTCTGCTGCCGCCTGAGCCGCCTGATCTCGATCTCGAGGACCCCTACTTACCCGCATCGATAGGCCACACCTCTGCATCAAACTTAACCGCTGCAAGACCCCTGCGTTGCCGCTGCCTCCAAGCCCCGCCTTTATCGCCATTGATCGCTGGTGTCACAAGGAACTTCCCGGTGTACGTGGAAGAAGAACCCCTGCCTTTGCCTATTCAAAAGGAGGGAAGCCCCCTCTCTATTCGAACCCACGCCCTAGCATAGTGGTAGTAGACTCAGGCATGGGCAGCCCGGCCCGACGACCAAGCCCGAGCCCAGCCCAAAAAACCAGGGATGGGATGGGTCGGGCTTGCCAATCAGGCCGGGCTCGGGCCTTGTCTTGCAGCCAGAAAGTTAGTTCGGGCCTCGCTCGAGCTTTTGTGCTTTTATATTTCAGGCCGGGCTTGCACGAGCATACACCGAAAAACAGCATTCAGGCCGGGCTTTCGGACATGAATTTGGGCCAGTCTCGGGCTTGAAAACAAAGAGTATTTCGGGCTTCAGGCCGAGCTCAGGCTTGAGAAATGAAGGTCAGGTTTTTACAAGCCCGGCCCAAAACCCGGCCCAGCCTGGCGTTTGCCCAGGTTTAAGTGGCAGCACCACCACTGTCCTACCTCAGAGACCCGGGTTCAAATCGCCCCGGACGCAACTCAAAGCCCCCATTTTTATCCTTCTCGTGTGTCACTGACAATGGGCCTGTGGTGTTGGTAGATTTAGTAGTAAATCAAAAAAAATCCTACAATCACCAAGATCCATCTATGGAGAAACCAGCAACGAGTAAGGGGAGAGTGCATCTTCATACCTTTGAAGATTGCTAAGCGGAAGCGTTACAAGAACGTGGTTAGTGGAGTCGTACTGGTAGCGATTCAGATCGCGATGGAATCCGATCTAAGCGCCGAACAACGGCATCTCCGAGTTCAACACACGTGCAGCCCGATGACGTCTCCTACGCCTTGATCCAGGAAGGAAGAAGGAGAGGTTGAGGGAGAGCTCCGGCAGCACGACGGCGTGGTGACGGTGGAGCTACGTGGACTCCGGCAAGGCTTCGCCAAGAGCTATGGAGGACGAGGACGAGGAAGGGTAGGGCTGCCGAGAGAGAGAGAGAACTCGTGTCTAAAATCAGACCCAATACCTCGGGTATATATAGGAGGAGGGAGAGGGAGGGCTGCCTTGGCCCCTCCTCCAAGGAGGAGAGGTTCGGCCGAGATAAGGGAGGAGTCCACCTCCCACAAGGGAGGTGGATCTCTTCCTTTTGAATCTCTTTTAGCCTTATCTCTTTATCCCTAGCCGCATGGGCCTTTCCAGAAGGACTTGGCCAGCCCAATAAGGGCTGGTCCACCTCCTCTAACAGCCCACGAAGTCCTTTGGTCGTCAAACCCCTCCCGGGGGTCCTCCGGCACCTCCCGGCACTCCCGGTACACTACCGATGAGCCCAAAAGCTTTTCGGTGATCAAAACTGGACTTCCTATATATCAATCTTTACCTCCGGAACATTCCGGAGCTCCTCGTGACATCCAGGATCTCATCCGGGACATCAAACAACCTTCGGAAACAACATACAACATTTCCCTATAACCCTAGCGTCATTGAAACTTAAGTGTGTAGATCCTATGGGTTCGGGAGACACGTAGACATGACCGAGACACTTCTCCGATCAATAACCAACAGAGGGATCTGGATACCCATCTTGGCTCCCACATGCTCCACGATGATCTCATCGGATTAACCACGATGTTGGGGATTCAATCAATCCCGTATACAATTCCCTTTGTCTACCGGTATGACACTTGCCCGAGATTCGATCGTCGGTATCCCTATACCTTGTTCAATCTCGTTACCGGGAAGTCTCTTTACTCTTTCCATAACACATCATCCCGTGGCTAACTACTTAGTCACATTGAGCTCATTATGATGATGTCTTACCGAGTGGGCCCAGAGATACCTCTCCGTCACATGGAGTGACAAATCCCAGTCTCGATTCGTGCCAGCCCAAGAAACACTTTCGGAGATACCTGTAGTGCACCTTTATAGCCACCCAGTTACGTTGTGACGTTTGGCACACCCAAAGTATTCCTACGGTATCCGGGACTTGCACAATCTCATGGTCTAAGGAAACGATACTTGACATTAGAAAAGCTTTAGCAGACGAACTACGCGATCTTGTGCTATGCTTAGGATTGGGTCTTGTCCATCACATCATTCCCCTAATGATGTGATCCCGTTATCAATGACATCCAATGTCCATGGTCATGAAACCGTGAACATCTATTGATCAACGAGCTAGCCAACTAGAGGCTCACTAGGGACATGTTATGGTCTATGTATTCACACATGCATTCTAGTTTTTGGTTAATACAATTATAGCATGAACAATAGATAATTATCATGAACAATGAAATACAATAATAACCATTTTATTATTGCCTATAGGGCATATTTCCAACAGTCACCCACTTGCACTAGAGTCAATAATCTAGTTACATTGTGATGAATCAAAGACCCATAGTATTCTGGTGTTGATCATGTTTTGCTCGTGAGAGAGGTTTAGTCAACGGATCTCCGACATTAAGATCCGTATGTACTTTACAAATATCTATATCTCCTTCCTGAATGTAATCACGGATGGAGTTGAAGCGGCGCTTGATGTGTCTTGTCTTCTTGTGAAACCTGGGCTCCTTTGCAAGAGCTCCAGTGTTATCACAGAATAGAGTCATCAGACCCGACGCATTGGGAATCACTCCTAGGTCAATGATGAACTCCTTCATCCAGACTCCTTCCTTTGCTGCTTCCGAAGCAGCTATGTACTCCGCTTCACATGTAGATGCCGCCACGATGCTTTGCTTTCTGCTGCACCAGCTGACTGCCCCTCCGTTCAAAATATACATGTATCCGGTTTGTGACTTGGAGTTGTCCGAATCTGTGTCGAAGCTAGCATCGACGTAACCTTTTACGACGAGCTCTTCGGCACCTCCATATACGAGAAACATGTCCTTTGTCCTTTTCAGGTACTTCAGGATATTCTTGACCGCTGTCCAGTGTTCCTGCTCCGGGATCACTTTGGTACCTCCCTACCAAACTTATGGCAAGGTTCACATCAGGTCTGGTACACAGCATGGCATACATAATAGAGCCTATGGCTGAAGCATAGGGGATGACACTCGTCTCTTCTCTATCCTTTGTCATGGTCGAGCAATGAGTCGTACTCAATCTCACACCTTGTAACACAGGCAAGAACCCCTTCTTGGACTGATCCATATTGAACTTCTTCAATATCTTTTCAAGGTATGTGCTTTGTGAAAAACCTATGAGGCATTTCGATCTATCTCTATGGATCTTAATACCTAATATGTAAGAAGCTTCTCCAAAGTCCTTCATAGAAAAACATTTATTCAAGTAGGCCTTTATACTTTCCAAAAGTTCTATATCATTTCCCAATATCAGTATGACATCCACATATAATATGAGAAATGCTACAAAGCTCCCACTCACTTTCTTGTAAATACAGGGTTCTCCATAAACCTGTACAAACCCAAACGCTTTAATCATCTCATTAAAGCGAATGTTCCAACTCCGAGATGCTTGCACCAGCCCTTAGATGGAGCGCTGGAGCTTGCATACTTTTTTAGCATCTTTAGGATCGACAAAACCTTCTGGCTGCATCATATACAGTTCTTCCTTAACGAATCCATTAAGGAGTGCTGTTTTGACGTCCATTTGCAAGATCTCATAATCATAAAATGCGGCAATTGCTAACATGATTTGGACAGACTTCAACATCGCTACGGGTGAGAAACTCTCATTGTAGTCAACTCCTTGAAGTTGTCGATAACCCTTAGCGACAAGTCGAGCCTTATAGACGGTCACATTACCATCCGCGTCAGTCTTCTTCTTAAAGATCCATTTATTTTCAATGGCTCTCTTATCATCAGGCAAGTCCACCAAAGTCCACACTTTGTTCTCATTCATGGATCCTATCTCGAATTTCATGGCTTCAAGCCATTTGTTGGAATCCGGGCGTGCCATCGCTTCTTCATAGTTTGAAGGTTCACTGTTTTCCAACAACATGATCTCCAGGACAGGGTTGTCGTACCACTCTGGTGAGGAACATGTCCTAGTGGACCTTCGATGTTCAATAGTAACTTGATCTTAAGTTTCATGATCATCATCATTAACCTCCTCTCCAGCCAGTGTAGGCACCACAGAAACAACTTCCTATGTTGCGCTACTCTCCGGTTCGAGTGGAGGTACAATTACCTCATCAAGTTCTATTTTCCTCCCACTTCTTTCGAGAGAAACTCTTTCTCGAGAAAGGATCCATTCTTGGCAACAAAGAATTTGCCTTCAGATCTGAGGTAGAAGGTATACCCAATAGTCTCTTTGGGAAATCCTATGAAGACGTAGTTTTCCGCTTTGGGTTCGAGCTTCTCTGGTTGAAGTTTTTCACATAAGCATCGCATCCCCAAACTTTTTGAAACGACAGCTTAGCAAACCATAATTCGTACGGTGTCGTCTCAACGGACTTTGATGGTGCCCTATTTAAAGTGAATGCGGCAGTCTCTAATGCATGTCCCCGAAATGATAGCGGTAAGTTGCTAAGAGACATCATAGGTCGCACCATATCCAATAGAGTATGATTACGACGTTCAGACACACCATTTCGCTGAGGTGTGCCAGGTGGTGTGAGTTGTGAAACAATTCCACATTTCCTTAGGTGCCTCCCAAACTCGTGACTTAAATATTCTCCGTCACGATCAGATTGTAGGCACTTTATTTGCCTGTCACGTTGATTCTCTACCTCACTCTGAAATTCTTTGAACTGTTCAAAGGTTTCAGACTTGTGTTTCATTAAGTAGACATACCCATATCTGCTCAAGTCATCAGGGAGGGTGAGAACATAATGGTAGCCACCGCGAGCCTCGACGCTCATTGGACCGCATACATCGGTATGTATTATCTCCAATAAGTCAGTTGCTCGCTCCATTGTTCCGAAGAACGAAGTCTTAGTCATCTTGCCCATGAGGCATGGTTCGCACGTGTCAAATGATTCAAAATCAAGAGACTCCAAAAGTCCATCAGCATGGAGCTTCTTCATGCGTTTGACACCAATATGACCAAGGCGGCAGTGCCACATGTAAGTGGGACTATCGTTATCAACCTTACCCGTTTTGGTACTCACACTATGGACATGTGTAACATCACGTTCGAGATTCATCAAAAATAAACTATTGACCAGCGGGGCATGACCATAAAACATTTCTCTCATATAAATAGAACAACCATTATTCTCAGATTTAAATGAGTAGCCATCTCGCATCAAGCGAGATCCAGATACAATGTTCATGCTCAAAGCTGGTACTAAATAACAATTATTGAGGTTTAAAACTAATCCCGAAGGTAGATGTAGAGGTAGCGTGCTAACGGCAATCACATGGACCTTGGAACCATTCCCGACGCGCATTGTCACCTCGTCCTTTGCCAGCCCCCGCTTATTCTGCAGCTCCTGCCTGGAGTTACAAATGTGAGCAACCGCACCGGTATCAAATACCTAGGAGCTACTACGAGCGCTGGTTAGGTACACATCAATAACAAGTATATCACATATACCTTTAACGTTGCCGACCGTCTTATCCGCTAAGTACTTGGGGCAGTTCCGCTTCCAATGACCGGTACCCTTGCAATAAAAGCACTCAGTCTCAGGCTTGGGTCCATTCTTGTTCTTCTTCCCGGCAACTTGCTTATCGGGCAGGGCAATAGCTTTGTCGTCCTTCTTGAAGTTCTTCTTACCCTTGCCTTTCTTGAAACTAGTGGTCTTATTCACCATCAACACTTGATGCTCCTTTTTGATCTCGACCTTCGCTGATTTCAGCATCGAGTACAACTCAGGAATGGACTTCTCCATACCTTGGATGTTGTAGCTCATCACAAAGCTCTTGTAGCAAGGTGGAACTGACTGGAGGATTCTGTCAATGACCGAGTCTTCCGGGAGATTAACGCCCAGCTGAGTCAAGCGATTGTGCAACCCAGATATTTTGAGTATGTGCTCACTAACAGAACTATTCCCCCCCATCTTACAACTAAAGAACTTGTCGGAGACTTCATATCTCTTGACTCGGGCATGAGCTTGGAAAACCAGTTTCAGCTCTTGGAACATCTCATGTGCTCCGTGTTGCTCAAAACGCTTTTGGAGCCCTCGTTCTAAACTGTAAAGCATGCCGCACGGAACAAGGGAGTAATCATCGCAACGTGACTGCCAAGCGTTCGTAACGTCTTGGTCCGCTGGGAAAATGGGTGGGTCACCTAGCGGTGCATCAATGACATACAATCTTTTGGAAGCTATGAGGATGATCCTCAAGCCACGAACCCAGTCCGCATAGTTGCTTCCATCATCTTTCAGCTTGGTTTTCTCTAGGAACGTGTTGAAGTTGAGGGTGACGTTAGCATTGGCCATTGGATCTACAATATAGATTGTAAAGACAATTTTAGACTAAGTTCATGATAATTAAGTTCACATAATAAAATTATTTAATGAACTCCCACTTAGATAGACATCTCTCTAGTCATCCAAGTGACACATGATCCATGTCAACTAGCCCGTGTCCGATCATCACATGAGACGGACTAGTCATACATGGTGAACATCTCCATGTTGATCGTATCTTCTATATGACTCATGTTCGACCTTTCGGTCTTCCATGTTCCGAGGCCATGTCTGTACATGCTAAGATCATCAAGTCAACCTAAGTGTTTCTTGTGTAAATCTAGCTTACACCCATTGTATGCGGACGTTAGAACCTATCACAACCGATCATCACGTGGTGCTTCGGAACAACGATCCTTAGCAACGGTGCACAGTTAGGGTGAACACCTTTCTTGAAATTTTATTGAGAGATCATCTTATTTACTACCGTCGTTCTAAGCAAATAAGATGTAAACATGATAAGCATCATATGCAATCAATATAGTGACATGATATGGCCAATATCATCTTGCTCCTTTGATCTCCATCTTCGGGGCACCATGATCATCTCTGTCACCGGCATGACACCATGATCTCCATCATCATGATCTCCATCATCGTGTCTTCATGAAGTTGTCTCGCCAACTATTACTTCTACTACTATGGCTAACGTTTAGCAATAAAGTAAAGTAATTACATGGTGTTTATGATTGACATGCAGGTCATACAATAAAATAAGACAACTCCTATGGCTCCTGCCGGTTGTCATACTCATCGACATGCAAGTCATGAATCCTATTACAAGAACATGATCAATCTCATACATCACAATGCATCACATCACATCCTTTGGCCATATCACATCACAAGGCATATGCTGCAAAAACAAGTTAGACGTCCTTTAATTTGTAGTTGCAAGTTTTTACGTGGCTGCTATAGGTTTCTAGCAAGAACGTTTCTTACCTACACCAAAACCACAACGTGATATGCTATTTGCTATTTACCCTTCATAAGGACCCTTTTATCGAATCCAATCCGACTAAGGTGGGAGAGATAGACACCCGCTAGCCACCTTATGCAACAAGTGCATGTCAGGCGGTGGAACCGGTCTCACGTAAGCGTGCGTGTAAAGTTGGTCTGGGCCGCTTCATCCCACAATACCGTCGAATAAAGATAATACTAGTAACGGCAAGCAAATTAACAAGATCGACGCCCATAACAACTTGTGTTCTACTCATGCATAGATTCTACGCATAGACCTAGCTCATGATGCCATTGTTGGAAGACGTAGTGGTAAATCAAAAAAATTCCAACGATCACCAAGATCCATCTATGGACAAACCAGCAATGAGTAAGGGAGAGTGCATATTCATACCTTTGAAGATTGCTAAGCGGAAGCGTTACAAGAATGCAGTTGGTAGAGTCGTACTCACAGCAATTCAGATCGCGGTGGAACCCGATCTAAGTACCGAACAATGGCGCCTCCGCATTCAACACACGTGCAGCCCGATGACGTCTCCTATGTCTTGATCCAGCAAGGAGGAAGGAGAGGTTGAGGGAGAGCTCCGGCAGCACGACGACGTGGTGACGGTGGAGCTACGTGGACTCCGGCAGGGCTTCGCCAAGTGCTATAGAGAACGAGGAAGAGCAAGGGTAGGGTTGCGCCGAGAGAGAGAGAGAGAACTCGTGTCTCAAATCAGCCCAATACCTTGGGTATATATAGGAGGAGGGAGAGGGAGGGCTACCTTGGCCCCTGCTCCAAGGAGGAGAGGTTCGGCCGAGATAAGGGAGGAGTCCACCTCCCACAAGGGAGGTGGATCTCTTCCTTTTGAATCTCTTTTAGCCTTCTCTTTATCCCTAGCCGCATGGGCCTTTCCAGAAGGACTTGTCCAGCCCAATAAGGGCTGGTCCACCTCCTCTAACAGCCCACAAAATCCTTTGGTCGTCACACCCCTCCCGGGGGTCCTTCGGCACCCCCCCCGGCACTCCCGGTACACTGCCGATGAGCCCGAAAGATTTCCAGTGATCAAAACTGGACTTCCTATATATCAATATTTACCTCCGGACCATTCTGGAGCTCCTCGTGACGTCTAGGATCTCATCCGAGACTCCGAACAACCTTCGGTAACCACGTACAACATTTCCCTATAACCCTAGCGTCATCGAACCTTAAGTGTGTAGACCCTACGGGTTCGGGAGACACGTAGTCATGACCGAGACACCTCTCCGATCAATAACCAATAGCAGGATCTGGATACCCATGTTGGCTCCCACATGCTCCACGATGATCTCATCAGATGAACCACGATGTCGGGGATTCAATCAATCCCGTATACAATTCCCTTTGTCTACCGGTATGACACTTGCCCGAGATTCGATCGTCGGTATCCCTATACCTTGTTCAATCTCGTTACCGACAAGTCTGTTTACTCATTCCGTAACACATCATCCCGTGTCTAACTCCTTAGTCATATTAAGCTCATTATGATGATGTCTTACTAAGTGGGCCCAGAGATACCTCTCCGTCACACGGAGTGACAAATCCCAGTCTCGATTCGTGCCAGCCCAACAGACACTTTCAAAGATACCCGTAGTGCACCTTTATAGCCACCCAGTTACATTGTGACGTTTGGCACACCCAAAGTATTCCTATGGTATCCGGGAGTTGCACAATCTCATGGTCTAAGGAAACGATACTTGACATTAGAAAAGCTTTAGCAAACGAACTACACGATCTTGTGCTATGCTTAGGATTGGGTCTTGTCCATCACATCATTCTCCGAATGATGTGATCCCGTTATAAATGACATCCAATGTCCATGGTCATGAAACCGTGACCATCTATTGATCAACGAGCTAGCCAACTAGAGGCTCACTAGGGACATGTTATGGTCTATGTATTCACACATGCATTCTGGTTTCCGGTTAATACAATTATAGCATGAACAATAGATAATTATCATGAACAAGGAAATACAATAATAACCATTTTATTATTGCCTCTAGGGCATATTTCCAACATGTGGGACCCACCTGTCATGCACCCGAAGCCCCCAATGTCTTTGCCATGTAGGGCCTCCTGGTCATCCTCTATAGCCTTTCCTTTTTATTTATTTGAAAACCCAGCGGAATTTCATTTCTGGCAGCATCCATTTTGGGCAGTATTCCATTTTAGGGCATTCCAAAGGAGGCATATTTCCATTTTGAGCATTTCTTATATATCTAGATTAGGTAGCATTTGGCTTGTGAATTTGTGGCGTTTTCTTCACTTGACCATGTGCATATTATATATGAATATGGGGTAGGAAAATCCAAGGAATCCATTTGCGGTATTGGTTTTGCATTTTGAGGGAATTTTTGTGCATGTCATTTTTACATGATTAGGCATTTTGTGATTTTTGTGTGATATAATCAATGCACCATATGAATTACATTTGAACATGAGTTATGACCATTTTATATGAACTTGATCAATTGATCCTGGTATTTCTTTTCCATGCCATGATATCCTTGTTTAACTACTGCTATGACCTTGCAAACATGCCTACACAATGTTGTTGTTTTTGGAGATAGCTAATTTTCACCAAGTCTCAAACTGTTATTTCAACATAGCTTTTTGTCTTGATGATTGTCGTAAAGCTGTGATTCACATGAACATGCTCATGTTGGATGAATTTTATCCCATTATGTCTATTACCATGTTGTGAATTTTCATGCCATGATAAGTCTTGTATCATATTCAAAACTTGCTATGAACCTTTGTGAAAATGTGCAATTTCCATGAAGTCATAATCTGTGACATCATATAGCCATTTTGTGAGATCATTTCCAATGAGTCCATGCATCTAAACAACCTGAAACTTTTGGATTAAATATTGTGCATTAAACATACGACAGCTAAATGTCTTGTCTGAGCATTTTAGTTTCCTGCAGCTTGTTGTTTGATGGTTGCAAAGTGTCTTGTTACTGTTTGTGGCAGATTACATTGCATTTTTGTTTTGATCATTGTGTGAGTTCTATGCATTGGGTTTTCATGATCTTTATATGCATTTCATCTAAAATTGCATATACTATTCATTGGCATGCTTGGAATGCCAAGATTTTGCCTCTATCCTTCCTCATGTCCAGATCTATCATGTTTACTTCTCTATCTTATCGTGAGTGTTCTGAGAGAACCTTAGCTCCGATTGTGACAATCTTTATTTGCATTTGCATCTTTTTCATGAGTAGAATCCATTTTTGCCATGTTAAAGCACGCCATAATAATTAATATTGTTGTTCAAGCCAGAATGTTAAAAATAGTAATTCTGCATATGGAGTGTTGCTTGATCCATGTTTCCCATGGATCAAGACTTCATTTAATGTGACTAGTGTATAATTTCCATGCTAAATATATTAAATGGTCATGCATCATTCATGTTTATGCATTTTTCCATGGTTTTGTGTTTATTGGATGTTTGTTCTTTCTTGTGGGTAGCACCGGGTGATGAGTCTGAGTTTGAGGAACCTATTGAGAATATTTACGAGGAGCAACCATGTTATCCCACTAAATAATCACAAGGCAAGATATCATTACCTAGGATACAGTTACTATCTTTACTATGCTAGTTCTCTAACTGCTATTGCTATGTCTCGCTACCTACCACTTGTTTGTCAAGTCTCCAAACATGCCATGATAAGCCTCTAACCCTCCACGTCCTAGCAAACCATTGTTTGGCTAAGTTACCGCTACCGCTTGCTCAGTCCCACTTGTAGCGTTGCTAGTTGTAGGTGCAGATGGATCCATGTGATAACATGGATATCTTGGGATATCACATTATTCTTGATATTTAATTTAATGCATCTATACATTGGTAAATGGTGGAAGCCTTGGACTTTTGCTTGTGTATTTTTTCATTTTTGTCGCCTTAGTTTCTGATTACCGATTTTATGTTCCATATAGAGCGCTCCTAGCATGCTTGCGGTTGTTATGGGGACCCCTTAATTTTTGTTTTTGGATAAAACTATTCCGACAAGGCCATCATTGGTACTACATTTGCCTAATAACTAATAAAATTGCACAGGGACTAGCTACCCCGTGGATCTTTAATCAACAAACAGGGCCAGTGGTCCTCACGGGTGTTGGTCTGAAATAGAGCACTATGTGGGGTCACCCCGGGGCAACTTGGGTGTTTAATTTGGCAATTGCATTCTTTGCTTATCTGATAGTGCCATGAGAAACAGATGTGAGTGGTTCCTATTGGGATCTGGCCTGTTTGGCGGTCTTGCTGGATTTGTTTTACCTTTAATGAACGTCTTGTGCATCGGGTTTCTGAGGATACTATAGGTTATCCCCCGGTTGAGATTTACCACCACATATTGTGGCTAGTTTGTGATGGATGAGTTGGAGCACGGAGCGCCCCTGCAGTGTTAAATCTTTCTGAAAGTCATGCACGCGGCTATGTGGCAACTTGGAAATTTTACAATATCCCATTATAAAAAACTTTAAGTAAATCAAACTAAAATACACCAACCGTGCGTGTAACCATGATCGTCTCTTTTTGAGGTAGTTTGGGAAGAGAACACGGTGGGGTTGTTGGGAGACGTAGTAGTAAATAAAAAAATTCCTATGTGTCACCAAGATCTATCTATGGAGAAACCATCAACGAGTGGGGAGAGATTGCATCTTCATACCTTTGAAGATCGCTAAGCGGAAGCGTTACAAGAACGCGTTTGATGGAGTCGTACTCGCAGCGATTCAGATCGCAGTGGATTCCGATCTAAGCGCCGAACAACGGCGCCTCTGCGTTCAACACACGTGCAGCCCGATGATGTCTCCTATGCCTTGATCCAGCAAGGAGGAAGGAGAGGTTGGGGAAGGGCTCCAAAAGCAGCACAACGACGTGGTGGTGGTGGAGTAGCAAGGTATTCCGGCAGGGCTTCGGCTAAGCGCTACGGAGGAGGAAGAAGAGAGGTAGGGCTTTGCCGTGAGAGAGAGAGTTCAGAACTGTTCTCAAAAGGCCAAAACCTCAAGTATATATACGAGGAGGGAGAGGGAGGGCTGGCTTGGACTCTCCTCCAAGGAGGAGAGCTTCGACCGAATCAAAGGGAGAGTCCACCTCCCACAAGGGAGGTGGATCTCCTCCTTTTCAAACTCCTTTGCCCTTATCTCTACTCCTCCAGACGCATGCGCCTTTCTAGAAGATCTTCGCCAGCCCACTAAGGGCTGGCACACCTCCTCTAATGGCCCACGAAGTCCTTTGGTCGTCACACCCCTCCCGGGGGGTCCTCCGGCACCCTCCCGGCACTCCCGGTACACTACCGATGAGCCCGAAAACTTTCCGGTGACCAAAACTGGACTTCCTATATATCAATCTTTACCTCCGGACCATTTCGAAGCTCCTCGTGATGTCCCGGATCTCATCTGGGACTCCAAACAACTTTCGGTAATCACGTATACCATTTCCCTATAACCCTAGCGTCATCGAACCTTAAGTGTGTAGACCCTACGGGTTCGGGAGACACGTGGACATGACCAAGACACTTCTCCGGCCAATAACCAACAGCGGGATCTGGATACCCATGTTGGCTCCCACATGCTCCATGATGATCTCATCGGATGAACCACGATGTCGGGGATTCAATCAATCCCGTATACAATTCCCTTTGTCTATCGGTATGATACTTGCCCGAGATTCGATCGTCGGTATCTCTATACCTTGTTCAATCTCGTTATCAGCAAGTCTCTTTAATCATTCCATAATATATCATCCCGTGGCTAACTCCTTAGTCACATTGAGCTCATTATGATGATGTCTTACTGAGTGGGCCCAGAGATATCTCTCCGTCACACGGAGTGACAAATCCCAGTCTCGATTCGTGCCAACCCAACAGACACTTTCGGAGATACCCTTAGTGCACCTTTATAGCCACCTAGTCATGTTGTGACATTTGGCACACCCAAAGCATTCCTACGGTATCCTGGAGTTGCACAATCTCATGGTCTAAGGAAACTATACTTGACATTGAAAAGCTTTAGCAAATGAACTACACGATCTTATGCTATGCTTAGGATTGGGTCTTGTCCATCACATCATTCTCCTAATGATGTGATCCCATTATCAACGACATCCAATGTCCATGGTCATGAAACCGTGACCATCTATTGATTAACGAGCTAGTCAACTAGAGGCTCACTAGGGACATGTTGTGGTCTATGTATTCACACATGTATTACGGTTTCCTGTTAACACAATTATAGCATGAACAATAGACAATTATCATGAACTAGGAAATACAATAATAACCATTTTATTATTGCCTCTAGGGCATATTTCCAACAGTCTCCCACTTGCACTAGAGTCAATAATCTAGTTACATTGTGATGAATCGAACACCCATAGCATTCTGGTGTTGATCATGTTTTGCTCGTGAGAGAGGTTTAGTCAACGGATCTGCGACATTCAGATCCATATGCACTTTACAAATATCTATATCTCCCTCCTGAATGTAATCACGGATGGAGTTGAAGCGACGCTTGATGTGTCTTGTCTTCTTGTGAAACCTGGGCTCCTTCGCAAGGGCAATAGCTCCAGTGTTGTCACAGAATAGAGTCATCGGGCCCGACGCACTTGGAATTACTCCTAGGTTGGTGATGAACTCCTTCATCCAGACTCCTTCCTTTGCTTCTTCCGAAGCAGCTATGTACTCCGCTTCACATGTAGATGCCGCCACGACGCTTTGTTGTTGTTGCACCAGCTGACTTCCCCTTCGTTCAAAATATACACGTATCCAGTTTGCGACTTGGAGTCGTCCGGATCTGTGTCGAAGCTAGCATCGACATAACCCTTTACGACGAGCTCTTCGGCACCTCCATATACGAGAAACATGTCCTTTGTCCTTTTCAGGTACTTCAAGATATTCTTGACCGTTGTCCAGTGTTCCGCTCTGGGATCACTTTGGTACCTCCCTACCAAACTTATGGCAAGGTTCACATCAGGTCTAGTACACAGCATGGCATACATAATAGAGCCTATGGCTGAAGCATAGGGGATGACACTCATCTCTTCTCTATCCTTTGTCGTGGTTGGGCATTGAGTCGTACTCAATCTCACACCTTGTAACACAGGCAAGAACCCTTTCTTGGACTGATCCATATTGAACTTCTTCAATGTCTTTTCAAGGTATGTGCTTTGTGAAAGACCTATGAGGCGTCTCGATCTATCTCTATAGATCTTAATACCTAATATGTAAGAAGCTTCTCCAAAGTCCTTCATTGAAAAACACTTATTCAAGTAGGCCTTTACACTTTGCAAGAGTTCTATATCATTTCCCATTATTAGTATGTCATCCACATATAATACAAGAAATGCTACAGAGCTCCCACTCACTTTCTTGTAAATACAGGGTTCTCCATAAACCTGTACAAACCCAAACGCTTTAATCACTTCATTAAAGCGAATGTTCCAACTCCGAGATGCTTGCACCAGCCCATAGATGGAGCGCCGGAGCTTGCATACCTTGTTAGCATCTTTAGGATCGACAAAACCTTCCGGCTGCATCATATATAGTTCTTCCTTGAGGAAGCCATTAAGGAATGCCGTTTTGACGTCCATTTGCAAGATCTCATAATCATAAAATGTGGCAATTGCTAACATGATTCAGACAGACTTCAGCATCGCTACGGGTGAGAAAGTCTCATCGTAGTCAACTCCTTGAACTTTCGATAACCCTTAGCGACAAGCCTAGCCTTATAGACGGTCACATTACCATCCCCGTCAGTCTTCTTCTTAAAGATCCATTTATTTTCAATGGCTCTCTTATCATCAGGCAAGTTCACGAAAGTCCACACTTTGTTCTCATACATGTATCCTATCTCGGATTTCATGGCTTCAAGACATTTGTTGGAATCTGGGCCCGCCATCGCTTCTTCATAGTTCGAAGGTTCACCGTTGTCAAACAACATGATCTCCAGGACAGGGTTGTCGTACCACTCTGGTGCGGAATGTGTCCTAGTGGACCTTCGACGTTCAATAGTAACTTGATCTGAAGTTTCATGATCATCATCATTAACTGCCTCTCTAGCTGGTGTAGGCTCCACAGAAACAACTTCCTGTGCTGCGCTACTCTCCGGTTCGAGTGGAGGTACAATTATCTCATCAAGTTCTATTTTCCTCCCACTTAGTTCTTTCGAGAGAAACTCTTTCTTGAGAAAGGATCCATTCTTGGCAACAAAGACTTTGCCCTCGGATCGTAGGTAGAAGGTATACCCAGTAGTCTCTTTGGGATATCCTATGAAGATGCACCTTTCCGCTTTGGGTTCGAGCTTCTCAGGTTGAAGTTTCTTCACATAAGCATCGCATCCCCAAACTTTTAGAAACGACAGCTTAGGTTTCTTTCCAAACCATAATTCATATGGTGTCGTCTCAACGGATTTTGACGGTGCCCTATTTAAAGTGAATGCGGCAGTCTCTAATGCATATCCCCAAAATGATAGCGGTAAGTTGGTCAGAGACATCATAGATCGTACCATATCTAATAGAGTGTGATTATGACGTTCAGACACACCATTTCGCTGAGGTGTGCCAGGCGGCGTGAGTTGTGAAACAATTCCACATTTCCTTAGGTGTGTGCCAAACTCGTGACTTAAATGTTCTCCACCACGACGATCAGATCATAGGCACTTTATTTTCCTGTCACGTTGATTCTCTACCTCACTCTGAAATTCCTTGAACCTTTCAAAAGTTTCAGACTTATGTTTCATTAAGTAGACATACCCATATCTACTCAAGTCATCAGTGAGGGTGAGAACATAACGGTAGCCACCACGAGCCTCGACACTCGTTGGACCGCATACATCGGTATGTATTATTTCCAACAAGTCAGTGGCTCGCTCCATTGTTCCGGAGAACGGAGTCTTGGTCATCTTGCCCATGTGGCATGGTTCACACATCTCAAATGATTCGAAATCAAGAGACTCCGAAACTCCATTAGTATGGGACAATATGATCAAGGCGGCAGTGCCACATGTAAGTGGGACTACCGTTATCAACCTTACACTTTTTGGTACTCACACTATGGACATGTGTAACATCATGTTCGAGATTCATCAAAAATAAACCATTGACCAACGTGGCATGACCATAAAACATTTCTCTCATATAAATAGAACAACCATTATTCTCAGATTTAAATGAGTAGCCATCTCGCATCAAGCGAGATCCAGATACAATGTTCATGCTCAAAGCTGGTACTAAATAACAATTAACACTAATCCCGAAGGTAGATGTAGAGGTAGCGTGCCGACGACGATCACATCGACCTTGGAACCATTCCCGACGCGCATCGTCACCTCGTCCTTTGCCAGCCTCCGCTTATTCCGCAGCTCCTGCTTGGAGTTACAAATGTGAGCAACTTCACCGGTATAAAATACCCAGGAGCTACTACGATCGCTGGTTAGGTACACATCAATAACAAGTATATCACATATACCTTTAATGTTGCTGTCCTTCTTATCCGCTAAGTACTTGGGGCAGTTCCACTTCCAGTGACCGGTACCCTTGCAATAAAAACACTCAGTCTCAGGCTTGGGTCCATTCTTGTTCTTCTTCTTCCCGGCAACTTGCTTACCGGGCACGGCAACAGCTTTGCCGTCCTTCTTGAAGTTCTTCTTACCATTGCCTTTCTTGAAACTAGTGGTCTTGTTCACCATCAACACTTGATGCTCCTTTTTGATCTCGACCTCTGCTGATTTCAGCATCGAGTACAACTTAGGAATGGACTTCTCCATCCCTTGCATGTTGTAGTTCATCACAAAGCTCTTGTAGCTAGGTGGAAGCGAATGGAGGATTCTGTCAATGACCGAGTCATCCAGGAGATTAACTCCCAGCTGAGTCAAGCGGTTGTGTAGCCCAGACATCTTGAGGATGTGCTCACTGACAAAACTATTCTCCTCCATCTTATAGCTGAATAACTTGTCGGAGACGTCATATCTCTCGACCCGGGCATGAGCTTGGAAAACCAGTTTCAGCTCTTGGAACATCTCATATGCTCTGTGTTGCTCAAAACGCTTTTGGAGCCCCGGTTCTAAACTGTAAAGCATGCCACACTGAACAAGGGAGTAATCATCGCAGCGAGAATGCCAAGCATTCGCAACGTCTTGCTCTACTGGGAGAAGGGGTGGGTCACCTAGTGGTGCATCAAGGACATATAATTTCTTGGAAGCTATGAGGATGATCCTCAAGCCACGGACCAAGTCTGCATAGTTGCTTCCATCATCTTTCAGCTTGGTTTTCTCTAGGAACGCGTTGAAATTAAGGTTGACATTCGTGTTGGCCATTGGATCTACAATATAGATTGTAAAGACAATTTTAGACTAAGTTCATGATAATTAAGTTCACATAATCAAATTATTTAATGAACTCCCACTTAGATAGACATCTCTCTAGTCATCCAAGTGACACATGATCCATGTCAACTAGCCCGTGTCCGATCATCACGTGAGACGGACTAGTCATCCATGGTGAACATCTCCATGTTGATCGTATCTTCTATATGACTCATGTTCGACCTTTCGGTCTTCCGTGTTCCGAGGACATGTCTGTACATGCTAGGCTCGTCAAGTCAACCTAAGTGTTCCGTGTGTGTAAACCTGGCTTACACCCGTTGTATGCGAACGTTAGAGCCTATCACACCCGATCATCACGTGGTGCTTCGGAACAACGATCCTTAGCAACGGTGCATAGTTAGGGTGAACACTTTTCTTGAAATTTTATTGAGAGATCATCTTATTTACTACCGTCGTTCTAAGCAAATAAGATGTAAACATGATAAACATCACATGCAATCAATATAGTGACATGATATGGACAATATCATCTTGCTCCTTTGATCTCCATCTTCGGGGCACCATGATCATCACTGTCACCGGCACGACACCATGATCTCCATCATTGTGTCTTCATGAAGTTGTCTCGCCAACTATTACTTCTACTACTATGGCTAACATTTATCAATAAAGTAAAGTAATTACATGGCGTTTATGATTGACACGCAGGTCATACAACAAAATAAGACAACTTCTATGGCTCCTGTCGGTTGTCATACTCATCGACATGCAAGTCATGAATTCTATTACAAGAACATGATCAATCTCATACATCACAATGCATCACATCACATCCTTTGGCCATATCACATCACAAGGCATATGCTGCAAAAACAAGTTAGACGTCCTCTAATTTGTAGTTGCAAGTTTTTACGTGGCTGCTATAGGTTACTAGCAAGAACGTTTCTTACCTATGCCAAAACCACAACGTGATATGCCAATTGCTATTTACCCTTCATAAGGACCCTTTTCATCGAATCCAATCCGACTAAGGTGGGAGAGACAGACACCTGCTAGCCACCTTATGCAACAAGTGCATGTCAGGCGGTGGAACCAGTCTCACGTAAGCGTACGTGTAAAGTCGGCCCGGGACGCTTCATCCCACAATACCGCCGAATCAAGATAAGACTAGTAGTGGTAAACAAATTGACAAGATTGACGCCCACAACTGCTTTGTGTTCTACTCGTGCATAGATTCTACGCATAAACCTAGCTCATGATGCCACTTTTGGGAGACGTAGTAGTAAATCAAAATTTTCCTACGTGTCACCAAGATCTATCTATGGAGAAACCAGCAACGAGTGGGGAGAGATTGCATCTTCATACCTTTGAAGATCGCTAAGCGGAAGCGTTACAAGAACGCGGTTGATGGAGTCCTACTCGCAGCGATTCAGATCGCGGTGGATTCCGATCTAAGCACCGAACAACGGCGCCTCCACGTTCAAAACACGTGCAGCCCGGTGACATCTCCTACGCCTTGATCCAGCAAGGGGGAAGGAGAGGTTGGGGAAGGGCTCCAACAGCAGCACGACGACGTGGTGGTGGTGGAGTAGCAAGGTATTCTGGCAGGGCTTCGCCTAAGCGCTGCGGAGGAGGAAGAAGAGAGGTAGGGCTTTGCCGTGAGAGAGAGAGTTCAGAACTGTTCTCAAAAGGCCAAAACCTCAAGTATATATATTAGGAGGGAGAGGGAGGGATGTCTTGGACTCTCCTCCAAGGAGGAGAGCTTCGGCCGAATCAAAGGGAGAGTCCACCTCCCACAAGGGAGGTGGATCTCCTCCTTTTCAAACTCCTTTGCCCTTATCTCTACTCCTCCAGCCGCATGGGACTTTCTAGAAGGTCTTGGCCAGCCCACTAAGGGCTGGCACACCTCCTCTACTGGCCCACGAAGTCCTTTGATCGTCACACCCCTCCCGGGGGTCCTCCGGCACCCTCCCGGCACTCCAGGTACATTACCGATGAGCCCGAAAACTTTTCGATGACCAAAACTGGACTTCCTATATATCAATCTTTACCTATGGACCATTCTAGAGGTCCTCATGACGTCCGATATGTCATCTGGGACTCCGAACAACTTTCAGTAATCACGTATACCATTTCCTTATAACCCTAGCATCATCGAACCATAAGTGTGTAGACCCTACGGGTTCGGGAGACACGTGGACATGACCGAGACACTTCTCCGGCCAATAACCAACAGCGGGATCTAGATACCCATGTTGGCTCCCACATGCTCCACGATGATCTCATCGGATGAACCACGATGTCGGGGATTCAATCAATCCCGTATACAATTCCCTTTGTCTATCGGTATGATACTTGCCCGAGATTCGATCGTCGTTATCTCTATACCTTGTTCAACCTCGTTACCGGCAAGTCTCTTTACTCGTTCTATAATACATCATCCCGTGGCTAACTCCTTAGTCACATTGAGCTCATTATGATGATGTCTTACCGAGTGGGTCTAGAGATACCTCTCCATCACACGGAGTGACAAATCCCAGTATCGATTCGTGCCAACCCAACAGACACTTTCGGAGATACCCGTAGTGCACCTTTATAGCCACCCAGTCACGTTGTGATGTTTAGCACACCCAAAGCATTCCTACGGTATCCGGGAGTTGCACAAAATCATGGTCTAAGCAAACTATACCTGACATTGAAAAGCCTTAGCAAACGAACTACACGATCTTGTGCTATGCTTAGGATTGGGTCTTGTCCATCACATCATTCTCCTAATGATGTGATTCCGTTATCAACGACATCCAATGTCCATGGTCATGAAACCGTGACCATCTTTGATCAACGAGCTAGTCAACTAGAGGTTCACTAGGGACATGTTGTGGTCTATGTATTCACACATGTATTACAGTTTCCGGTTAACACAATTATAGCATGAACAATAGACAATTATCATGAACTAGGAAATACAATAATAACCATTTTATTATTGCCTCTAGGGCATATTTCCAACAGGGGTTATGTTTGATCGTAAGTAGGTGTTCAAGATCACTTGTTGATCATAACTAGTTCATGGCCGTCATGCTTAGAACACTTATCTTATTCTTGTACTCATAAGTTAGCCAATTAATCCTCTTAGTGCTACTACAACCTCACCACTTAACCATATCCCACATATAAGTTCAGATAGTCTTGGTACCCTGGGTAATAAGATTGTTGAGTCCCCTTGGCTCACAGATTCATACAATACCATAGGTACAAGTACAAATGATCTTGCCGCTAATGATTCCACAACACTCAAGTGGAAGTATGATGAGGAACATGAGCGCATGTACGTTTCTTATCCCGATGAGTAGAGAGGGATTCCTTGGTCAGCAGCCGGGGATATTGCTTGATGGATGTGATCTTTTCGTTTGATTTTGTCCGTAGACGGACCTTGTTCTTATGTATGATGCATGTATGAATGATTGTATTTGAATATTTAATATTTTAGCATGTGGCGAGTGTAAGACAACGCATATACTCATCTTCTCTTTACATGTATTGTCATGGATATCTATTCTTGCGAAGCGAACCGAAATGTGCCTCAATCCTTACCGTCGCCCTCGTGCCTTCGTGAGGATTGTACCGCATTTTGGGCATGACACACATGACCCTCACATGCCTACGTAACCACAAGGGTTGACTCTGATATCAATTGTAACGCGTCGTTGCGCCTGGCAGATCTAGATTGGCCCCGCAGACCAATACTAGTCTTTTGTGGGCATTTTATCCTCACTCGTGCGCAATCGAAACCAATTTTCCAGTCAGTCATCCATCCTAGGATTACTCCAAGCCAAACACGCTTAACTTCGGAGTTATTATTGAACGAAATTCCAAAAAAAAAGAAATTTCTTGTTTATATGAGTAGTCTATTATTTCTAATAAGCCACGCTCTCACATGACATCCCTCCAACTCGGCTGGCCGAGTGAAGCCGAAAGCGCCCAAGCGGAAACTATATCGAACATGCTACTGTAGCGCTCCGTCGAGAGTAGCAACCAGAGATCTTGTGTCTGGATGATTTAATATAGTCATCGGTTCATTGTAGCAAAAATGGTTTTTGTTTGTCTTTTTAGAAAATATGAATGGTTTTTAAGCATAAACAAAAATTTGAACTCTAAACAATTTTTGGAAAGAACAAACAATTTTTGAACATGTTTTGAAAACACAAACTGTTTTTTCAAAAATCAGAACATCTTTTGTTTTTTCAACATTTGTGAAATTCCTAATAATTCATGTAATCTGCAATTTTTTTTGTATTTTTTGTTCATTCTTATAAAAGTGATTTCTTTTTATTTTTAGAAATTTTGACAATTATATCAAGAATATAGCCGATCCCAAGCCCGGGTAAAGGAGGGTTGTGATAGGCTTGGCGAGCCAACGTGAAAACCCAGCCACTCTTATGGAGATGAAACCCAAAAGATTTTCGTTAGGGCGTAACCCTCTCAGCGACGTGCCACATCGGAACCCGGGTGTGGTAGAAAATGGGCAAGGGCCGGGCCGTCACCCCCAGGTGGCGCGCCGTATCGTGATCTGGATACGGTCGCAAGTGAGCGAGGATCGGGTCGTCGCATCCTTAGTGGCGCGCTACATCGGCGCCCGGGTGTAGTGGAAAATGAGCGAGGGTCTTCGCATTTGACTCAACGAGTGCGAAGGGTAAGGAAGCTAGCCGAGCCTAGGAGGATTCGATTAGGTAGCTGGAACGTAGGGTCTCTGACAGGAAAGCTTCGGGTGGTAGTTGATACAACGGTGAGGAGAGGCATCGGTATCCTTTGCGTCCAAGAGACCAAATGGAGGGGACAGAAGGTGAAGGAGGTGGAGGGTACCGGCTTCAAGCTATGGTACACGGGGACGGTTGCAAACAGAAATGGAGTAGGCATCTTGATCAGCAAGAGCCTCAAGGATGGAGTGGTAGACGTCAAGAGACGTGGGGACCGGATTATCCTGGTCAAGCTGGTAGTTGGGGACTTAGTCCTCAACGTTATCAGCGCATATGCCCCACAAGTAGTCCACAATGAGAAACACCAAGAGGGAGTTCTGGGAAGGCCTGGAGGACTTGGTTAAGAGTGTACCGATCGGCGAGAGGCTCTTCATAGGAGGAGACCTCAATGGCCACGTGGGCACATCTAACACATGTTTTGAAGGGGTGCATGGGGGATTTGGCTATGGCATCAGGAATCAAGAAGGAGAAGATGTCTTAAGCTTTGCGTTAGCCTACGACATGATCGTAGCTAACACCCTTCTTTAAGAAGAGAGAATCACATCTAGTAACTTACAGTAGTGGGCAACACTCTAGCCAGATTGATTTCATCCTCCTGAGAAGAGAAGACAGGCGTGCATGCCTAGACTGTAAGGTGATACCTGGAGAGAGTGTTGTCCCCCAGCATAAGCTTGTGGTTGCTGACCTCCGCTTTCGGATTCGTGTCCAGCGGGACAAGCATGTCAAAGTCGCTAGAACGAAGTGGTGGAAGCTCAAGGGGGAGGTAGCTCAGGTGTTCAAGGAGAGGGTCATTAAGGAGGGCCCTTGGGAGGAAGGAGGTGATGCAGACAACATGTGGATGAAGATGGCGACTTGCATTCGTAAGGTGGCCTCAGAGGAGTTTGGAGTGTCCAGGGGAAGTAGAAGAGAAGCTAAAGATACCTGGTGGTGGAATGATGTTGTCCAGAAGGCAATCAAGGAGACGAAAGATTGTTTCAGACGCCTATATCCGGATAGGAGTGCAGACAACATAGAGAAGTACCAGATGGCAAAGAAGGCCGCAAAGAGAGCTGTGAGTGAAGCTAGGGGTCAGGTGTATGAGGACCTCTACCAAAGGTTAGACACGAAGGAAGGCGAAAGGGACATCTATAAGATGGCCAAGAGCCGAGAGAGGAAGACGAGGGATATTGACCAAATCAAGTGCATCAAGGACGAAGCAGATCAACTCCTGGTGAAGAACGAGGAGATTAAGCATAGATGGTGGGAGTACTTAGACAAGTTGTTCAATGGGGAGAGTGAGAGCTCTACCATTGACCTGGATGACTCCTTTGATGATACTAGCAGGCGTTTTGTGAGGCGAATCCAGGAGTCGGAGGTCAAGGAGGCTTTAAAGAGGATGAAAGGAGGCAAGGCGATGGGCCCCGATTGTATCCCCATTGAGGTGTGGAGAGGCCTCGGGGACATAGCGATAGTATGGCTAACCAAACTTTTCAACCTCATTTTTCGGGCAAACAAGATGCCAGAAGAATGGAGACGGAGTATATTAGTTCCAATCTTCAAGAACAAGGGGAATGTTCAGAGTTGTACTAATTACCGTGGAATTAAGCTGATGAGCCATACAATGAAGCTATGGGAGAGAGTCATTGAGCACCGTGTAAGAAGAATGACAAGCGTGACCAAAAATCAGTTTGGTTTCATGCCTGGGAGATCGACCATGGAAGCCATTTTCTTGGTACGACAACTTATGGAGAGATATAGGGAGCAAAAGAAGGACCTGCATATGGTGTTCATTGACTTGGAGAAGGCCTATGATAAGATTCCGCGGAATGTTATGTGGTGGGCCTTGGAGAAACACAAAGTCCCAACAAAGTACATTACCCTCATCAAGGACATGTATGATAATGTTGTGACAAGTGTTCGAACAAGTGATGGCGACACTAACGACTTCCCCATTAAGATAGGACTGCATCAAGGGTCAGCTTTGAGCCCTTATCTTTTTGCCTTGGTGATGGATGAGGTCACAAGGGATATACAAGGAGATATCCCATGGTGTATGCTCTTTGCGGACGATGTGGTGCTAGTCGATGAGAGCCGGACGGGGGTTAACAGGAAGTTGGAGTTATGGAGGCAAACCTTGGAATCGAAAGGTTTTAGACTTAGTAGGACTAAAACCGAGTACATGAGGTGTGCTTTCAGTACTACTAGGAACGAGGAGGGGGAGGATGTTAACCTTCATGGGCAAGTGGTGCCTCAGAAGGACACCTTTCGATATTTGGGGTCAATGTTGCAGAAGGATGGGGATATCGATGAAGATGTGAACCATCGAATTAAAGACGGATGGATGAAGTGGCGCCAAGCTTCTGGCATTCTTTGTGACAAGAGGGTGCCACAAAAGCTAAAAGGCAAGTTCTATAGGACGGCGGTTCGACCCGCAATGTTGTTTGGCGCTGAGTGTTGGCCGACTAAAAGGCGACATGTGCAACAGTTAAGTGTGGCGGAGATGCGCATGTTGAGATGGATGTGTGGCCACACAAGGAAGGACCGCATCCGGAATGATGATATACGAGATAAAGTTGGGGTAGCGCCAATTGAAGAGAAGCTTGTCCAACATCGTTTGAGATGGTTTGGGCATATTCAGCGCAGGCCTCCAGAAGCCCCAGTGCACAACGGACGGCTTAAGCATGCTGATAATGTCAAAAGAGGCCGAGGTAGACTGAACCTGACATGGGAAGAGTCCGTAAAGAGAGATCTGAAGGACTGGAGTATCACCAAAGAACTAGCCATGGACAGGGGTGCGTGGAAGCTCGCTATCCATGTGCCAGAACCATGAGTTGGTCGCGAGATCTTATGGGTTTCACCTCTAGCCTACCCCAACTTGTTTGGGACTAAAGGCTTTGTTGTTGTTGTTGTATATCAAGAATATATTATTCTTAAAAAAATATACACAAAATTTGAACATTTTTAAAAATGAACTATTATGGAATTCTCTGAATATCTTTTGTTTGAGGAAGACAAAGGGAAGAAAATAAGAAAGAAAAAAATGTAGAAAAAGGAAAAAGGAAAATTAACGCCAGAAAGGACAACTATTTAAGAAAAAAAACAGAAAAAAACGGTTTACAATATTGTAGAAAGTGATCAAACCCGAGGGGGCAGAGATGGCCCGGCCCACTTTGAGCTTATTCCATAGAGTGAGCGAACTAGTTTTGGGACATTGTAGAAGGATCCTGAACGCGTTTTCTCTTTTTCTATTCCTTCAATACTGTTTTCTTTTTTTCATACTTTTTAGTTTTCCTTTTATTTAAAACAATATTGCTAATTTTTCTTAAGTTATTTGGAATTACAAAAGAAAATTAGAATTTTAAAAAACAAATTAATATAAATGTTCATTTTTCTAAAAAATAAATTTTCAAACATATCCGTGAATCCACAAAATCACAATTTAATAAATATTTGTATTTGCTAGAATTATTATTATTTTTAAATGTTCTCGTTTTTTTTCAGAATTTCTAAAATGCTTTTGTTTCATTTTTGGGGGATGGGGGGGGGGTGTTTAAAAGTATCCAAAGTTTCGGAAAATGATCGCATATTAAAGAGGTATTCACTTTGATACACAAATATACGTATTTTCAGAAAATGTATTGAAAATTATAAAATCCTGATTAAAAATTAGTGCACTACAATGGAAGGTCGCTATAGTATCTGTTTCGCGGCCGCTCCATGGTTGGTTTCCCAAAGTACGTTGGTCACCACAATACGCACGAAATTTAGATTGACTGTGTCGGAGTCTTATTTGGCGCAAAATCTGTTACATAGGAACTCACGTTTTCTTCTGTTTTTTGTGGTTTTTGCGAAGGGCTACTTGTTCAATGTGGGCGCCTTTTCTGTTTGTTATTTTGTTTATTTATTTTATTTTTCACGGTTTTTGGTTGTTTTAATCTGGATTTTATATTTTATCTCCTATTCCTTTTTAATCAAATAACATTTTTTAAACTACAATTTTTAAATTCGTGATAAATGAGTTTTTAGAACATTTTTAAAATTAAAGAGTGTTTTCTGAAAAACTGGAATTAGTTTCATTTGAAGAATAAATTCTGGCAAAACGAATATTTTTAAAATTTGTAAATAAAATTGAAATATAAGATGTTTTATGAAAATATTTTTAATTTGAAGTTTTTAGGAAACTTTTAAACATTTGTTTTGATGTTTTGGGGAAATTTTAAATAATTTCTATTTTTTGTATTTTATTTACAATGTATTAATGTTTTTTAATGTAAGGAAATTTTCACCTTTGTACTACAAGCAGATATTTTTTCCAAAATCGCCTTGAAAATCAAACTTACAAAAAGAAAATCATTGCGACTCGCTATAATCCAGAACACCGAATATGGGTCGGCCTTGTCGCTGACCCTCTTTGTGTCTCCTCAACAATTGTACGCCTAGAGCATTGAAGCGGGATACTCTTGAGCGTAGATCTTGTGCCTCGCTTACAGTGAGGTTACCATAGGTCTCGTTAAAGGTTTTTACCTCCAAGCTGTTGCTATTGGGCTGGCTGGTTATCATCTTTTTTGTCCGTTCTTTGTCTTTCATTTTCTTCTTCGGTGAGTTCACTGCTTCCAGCTCGAGTTTCTCTTTCTTTTTTCTTTGTTTCTACGTGATTTTTTGATTTTCATTTTTTGCCTTTCCATTGGGTTTCTTAGTTTCTTTCATTGAGTTTTCATCATTTTTCGTCTTATCTTTGTTTTTATTTGTTTCTTTCTTGATTTTATTGATATGTTTTGTTTTTTTGATTGCAAGTGAGGTTAACCTTGTTACATGCACCTAGCCTCGTGTCACCACACCAGAGGTATGACTCGTTCATTGCCTACCAATTTTAGTTAATTTGTGTATTATATATTTATTTGTTAAAGAAGTAAATAGACATATCCAATAATTATGTATCCTAAATATATGGTAAACCACATAATTTATTTATTTTGACTCACAATTTGGTTAAAAAAATCATTGTCCATGCAAACTTTTTAGTTGCAATGAACTCCTCTAGTTCCGTGTAGATATAACAACTATAATTGTCTCACCATAAATAGGGACACTTAATAGCGCATAGTGAGAGCAGTAGAATTTTTTCACAGATTTCATTCCAAGTGAAGTTAACCTTGTTACATGCATCTAGCCTCGTCACACCAGGGGTATACTTCGTTCATTGCCTACCATTTTTAGTTAATTTGTCTATCATATATTTATTGGTCAAATAAATAAATAATATATTTAATTCCATATACTAAGTATATGATAAACCACATAATCTATTTTTTTCTTTTGACTCACAATTTGCTAGAAATATTATCGTCCTGAAATCTTTTTAACCGCAATAAACTCCATTTGTTTCGTGTAAATATATCAACTATAATTGTCTCCCTATAAATAAAGGCAACCAATAGCGCATAGAGATATCTGTAGGATTTTTTCATACAAATTGGTGACTTGCCATCTATCAAGAAAGAAAAATCAGGAGTACTTCAAGGTATTTATTTTATATTTTGTATGTACTAAGCTAATATTCGTTGTGTTATAACACAGATAAACGTAACTACTTTAGGTTGGTAAAGTCAAAATATGTTAATAATTTTGTTGGTCAATTTAAATATGTGAAATATTAATTGTTTTCTAAAAGCGATATTTTTTGCTTTGTAATGTGATATGTAACTTTATTATATATCAAACTGAGGTGTAACTTACTACGTACACTTATTATGTATAGAATATACCTTATCAAAGTATTATGCAATTTAGGCATTACATTAAACGTTAGTTCACAGCTGAGACTTCTCACGGGTCAAACTATACGATGTATGTAAGAGATAATGTAGATAGGATTCATATAGATGGCATTGGACGGGACTACTTTTGCTACGACTATGATTAACAGGAGACACGATATATTTTTTGCTAGAATTGTGTCCATTTTGTGATGTATATGTTCCCAATACATCAAAACGGTAAACCAAATAATATAATTAGTAAGGACATATTGTTTTATAGTTAGTTGTTTCTTTAGTGATTTTTTAAAATTAACAATTGTTCAAATTGTAAAACTAATAAAGCAGACGTATTTGACGAATTAGAAAGACTCGTTGCATACAAAAATGAATTTAATCTAACACAAAAGCAAGTCCATAACATGCACACTATATCAGAGATGTATGATGATTATCCTGCGCAGGTCCATTGCTTTATAACTGCGAACATATATGATAATCATTTGGTAAGTGATATACAATATGTAAAATGTAATCTCACTACTTCACATTTTAATATAATGTGTTTATTTTTTAAATGTAGATACAACAGACACCAATAGTTGACAGGCTTGGTCTGCAACAGTATGGTTTAGTTTTGTTGGAAATGAGCCGGTAAACACACAAATCAGTAGAAGTTGACTATCATATTAAGAAAGATGTCCATCTCAAAATTAATGAATTGCATTGAGTAATTTAGCAAGACTTCATGAGATAGATGTTGAGATGTGGGTTGTAATTCCTGTTATTTCTGGGGCAAATTGGCCCAAATTGACAATGGGATTCAAATCTATTGCAATAATAGGAAGACAAGCATTAAGTTCTAATGAAGATTCGAAAGATGAAGCAGATGATGACCATGATGAAGAATAGGAACATTGTTTTTTAAATAAATCATTTATATATTTTTAGAATAAATACTCATTTATGTGGTTTATGAAATGAGCCTGTATTACAATGATTTAAATATTTTTAGCATATGTATTCAACATCAACCAATAGTAAAGAGTATAGATGAAGAAAAAAATAGGGCATCTCTTCTGCTAAAAAAAATGAAAACACTGAGTGTCAAAAATGTTGCCAAATGAATGAATCAACGTTTCGTGAATCTATACTAATGTGCATCTAAACACTAACATTCAACTACAATCTGTAAATACAATCTAACATTAATCTACACATGTGAATCAAATATAAGTGCATACTTACTTGCACATTGCTTAAGCACGAGTGTAGGATCGTAAGTATGTCTAGAGGGGGGGGGGTGATTAGACTACTTGACCGAAGTAAAACCTAACCTTTTCCTAATTTTACCCGTTGGCAATTTTAACGATATTACCGAGTCTAGCACACCCTACACATGAATGTCTACGAGTTGTGCAACGGAAATTAAAGACATTGCAAGTGAATGTAAAGGGAGGGATAGGAAGATCAAACGTAATAAAGACATGGAGATTTTTGGCGTGGTTCCGATAGGTGGTCCTATCGTACATCCAAGTTGATGGAGACTTCAACCCACGGATGATATCGGTTGCGCGAGTCCACGAAGGGCTCCACCTATGAAGGGTCCACAAAGAAGCAACCTTATCTATTTCACCATGGCTTACGTCCACGAAGGACTAGCCTCACTCGGGGTAGATCTTCACGAAGTATGCGATTTTCTTGCCCTTGGAAACTTCTTGCTTTAACTCCACATGATTTGGAGGCTCTCAAGCTATACCTAACCAATATAGGAGACACCACTCTCCAAGAGGTAATAGATGTTGTGTTGATGATGAATTCGTTGCTCTTGTGTTTCAAAAGATAGTCTCCTCGATGCTCAATCACTCTCTCACATAAATTTACTTGGTAGAAGAGGATGATTGGTGGAAAGATACTCGGGGAGGCTAGAAATCAAGGATATATTGGTTGGAGTGGAAGATCTTGATCTCAATACATGAGTAGACGGTTCTCTCTTGGAAAATGAATGGTGCAAGTGTTGGTTCATTCAGATGGCTATCTCAATGAGTTAGAGGTGGTGGAGGGGTATATATAGCCTTCACCAAAAATGCAACTGCTACAACATTATTGCACAACTTGGTGACACCAAATATAAATCTCGGTGCTAACGACTAGTGCAAAAAGTCCCAAGTTTTAGCTTTTTGGCGAGACCGATTTGGCTTAACCTAGGCAGATCCATAACTTTGGTGGCTCTGGAAGATCAATCTCGGAAGTTTCGAAATTAAAAACTTAGATCACAGAAGCTTGGCCACTGCTTTTTGGTTCCACTGAATGCAGTTCCACCAAACCACTTTCCTTGTCCTTTTGGAACTTATGCTTATAGATGTATGCCTTTTGGTTTATGCAATACACCTACTACCTTTCAAAGATGTAAGATGGCTATATTATATGATTTTTGTGAGAAGTTGTTGAGGTATTCATGGATGATTTTATGTTTATGGAACTTCTTTTGATGATTGCTTAAGCAACCATGATTGAGTTTTGGAGAGATGTGAAAAAATTAATATTGTTAAATTGGGAGAAGTGTCACTTTATGGTGAATGAAGGTATATTACTTGGGCATGAAATCTTCGACCAAGGTATTGAGGTGGATAAGGCTAAATTTGATGCAATTGAGAAAATTCCACACCCTAAAGATATTAAAGGTATAAGAGGTTTCCTTGGTCATGCTGGTTTCTATAGACAATTTATCAAGATTTCTCTAAGATTTCTAGGCCTCTTACCAATCTTTTGCAAAAATTGGTTCCATTTGTTTTTGATGATGATTGTGTAGAAGTCTTTGAAATATTTAAGAAGGATTTAATTTCTGCACCTACTGTTCAACCACCTGACCGGAACCTACCTTTTGAAATAATGTGTGATGCTAGTGACTATGCTGTTCATGCTGTTCTAGGATAAAGAGTTGATAAGAAATTAAACGTTATCCATTATGCTAGTAAGACTCTAGACAACGCTTAGAGAAATTATAATACTACTGAGAAAAACTTTAGCAGTTGTGTTTGCATGTGATAAGTTTATACCTTATGTTGTTGATTCTAAAGTTACCATTCACACCGATCATGTTGCAATTAAATATCTTACGAAAAAGAAATATGCTAAAACTAGATTAATTAGGTGCCTTCTGATACGTTTCCATCGTATCTATAATTTTTTATTGTTTCATGCCAATATTCTACACCTTTCATATAGTTTTGGCAATATTTATAATATTTTTGGGACTAACTTACTTATCGAGTGCCCAGTGCCAGTTCCTATTTTTGTTTCATAGAAATTCCATATCAAACGAAGTCCACACATGATAAAAATTTACAAAGATTTTATTTTGGAATATATGTGAATTTTGGGAAGAAGAATCAACACAACACGGTGCCCGAGGGAGTCACAAGCCAACATGGTGCGCCTAGTGGGTGTGAGAGTGCCCTGATAGATCATGCCTCCCACTTAAGTTTGTTGGGCTCCTACTTTCGCCACAAGAAATATATTTTCACTATAAAAATCCCCTCAAAATTTCATCCCGATCGGAGTTAAGGATCTCCGGATATTTAAGAAATGGTGAAGGTGAGAAAACAGCGGCGAAAACAGGAGAGAAACAGAGAGATCGATCCAATCTCGGAAGTGCTCCTGCCCTTAGGAGCCATGGAGGACATGGACCAGAGGGGAAACTCTCCTTACAACTAGGGGGATACCAAGGAAGAAGGAAGGGGTCTCTCTCCCCTCTCTCCCGGTGGCGCCGGAGCGCCGTCGGGGCAACCATCATGGCGGGAATCTACACCAACAACTACGCCGCCGTCATCAACACCACCACCACCTTCCCTCATCTATCTATAGTGGTTCACTCTCCCGCATCCCACTGTACCACCTATTTTAACATGATGGTGTTTTATGCTACATATTATTATACAATGATTTGTTGTTATCGTATGATGTTTGAGTAGATCCCTTTTGTCCTATGGGTTGATTGATGATCTTGATTGATTTGAGTTGCGTGGTTTATTTTGGTTCTGTCCTAAGATGCCTCCCGTGAGGCGCACACATGAAGGATTCACTCAGGCGGGTGTTGCAATATGTTTATGATTCGCTTATAGTAGGTTGGCGAGTGATGGAACACAAATCCGAGTAAGGGGATTGTTGCGTATGGGACTAATGAGGACTTGATGTTTAATGCTATGGTTGGGGTTTACATTAATGATCCTTAGTAGTTGCGTATGCTTGATAGAGTTCCAATCATAAGTGCATATTATCCAAATACAAAAATTATGTTAGCTTATGCCTCTCCCTCATATAAAACTACAATAATGATTACTGATCTTGTTATCAATTGCCTAGGACAATCTCGCAAATCCTATCACCACTTTTCCACACTCGCTATATTTACTTTATTGTTCTTTTATTGAAACATCACCTAAATTTTGTTTCCACAAAACTATCTACAAAGTATTTCTAGTTCTATTCCCGCAAAGTGGTTTCATACTTGTTCTAGGTAAAGTAAGTGTTAGCGTGCGTAGAGTTGTATCGACGGTCGATAGAACTTGAGAGAATATTAATTCGACATTTAGCTCCTCGTTGTGTTTAACACTCTTACTTATCAAAAAAGGCTACAAATGATCTCCTACACTTGTGGGTTATCAGGACCTTTTTCTGGGGCCATTGTCGGGGAGCAATAGCATAACGGTTGATATTCTCGTGTGTGCTTGTTTGCTTTATCACTAAGTAATTTTATTTTCTATTCTAAGTTGTTTTCTATCTTTAGTTATGGCTAGGAAACGAAAAATAGAAAAAAATAGATGTACTTGCTAACCCAGTGGTTGAGGAACCACCCAAAATCTACTACACTCATGAAGCTTTCTACTTGGATCATCTTCGATCCCTTTGTGCTCGTGCTGAAAACCCAACTAGTTTAGTTGAGGGAAAATCATTAAATGAGCATGCTTATTATGTGATACACTACTTATCACAAAAAGGGAAACTCTTGTGGCATCAAAATAATACTTTGTTTTGCTATGCGTGGAATTTATGCGAAATACATGATTTTACTTGTTGTTCTGAAGACACTAAAAACACCTTCCCTAGCAATGTGTGTTTAATGATAATGAAATATTATCTTATTATGCCAAGGATGCCTACTGTTATTATTATGTTGAACAAATTGTAGAATTTTTTGCTTTTACGTGTGCATATGAAATTGCTTCTGTGATTGAAAAGTATGATGGTACTCTTTACAAATCTGAAATTTTTGCCGTACTTAAATATTACTATCCAAAATATGCTTCTAATGCTTATGTTAAAGAATTTATTGAGAGAATGTCTGCTGCCTTTGAAGAGACTAATATTTTGCAGGAATCTATGGAAGAAGAAATTGCTAAAACTATGAGCTCATTAGATGAAAAATATGAGGAGGATAGCGAAGAACAAATGGAGGAAGAGCGAATTAGCTACCCATACCCACCTTCCAATGAGAGTAACTGTTCAACTCATACATTGTTTAATTTCCCTTTGCAAATACCAAACGATGAATGCTATGATGATTGCTATGATCCCTTGGATTCTTTTGAAATATCCCTTTTTTATGAACTTGATGCTTGCTATGCATGTGGCCGTGATGCCAATATGAATTATGCTTATGGAGATGAACTTGCTATAGTTCCTCATGTTAAGAATAAAATTGTTGCTATTGCAACCACACATGATAGTCCTATTATCTTTTTGAATTCTCCCAACTACACTATATCGGAGAAGTTTGCACTTATTAGGGACTATGTTGATGGGTTGCGTCTTATTATTACACATGATTCATTTTGATGAATATAATATGCATGTGCTTGCTGCTCCTACTTGCAATTATTATGAGAGAGGAACCAAATCTTAACCTCTCTATGTTTTCGGTACAATAAAATTGCAAGAAACTACTTATGCTATGTATTGTCCTTTACTTTGTGTGAATGAATTGTTCTTTTATGACATGCGAATGCATAGGAAGAGAGTTAGACTTCGTTTTCACATGACATATATATATATATATCACTTTGTGCTCACTACTTAATTACAAATCATTGTTAATTAAAATTGGCTTTCATATACCTTGGGATCTGGGTGGATCAATTACTCGAGCACTATACGTCTAGCTTAAGACTTTAAAGAAAGCACTGCCAGGGACACAACCCAGAAGTTTTAGAGAGTCATTTATTTAAGTTGCGTTCTATTAAAACAATTTTTAAAAAATAAAGTGGGAAACTTAAAACAGTTTTCAAAAAGCAAGGTGAAAGTGAGAAAGATGAGCACCGTTGAAGTGGGGGACGTCCTTTAACTTTTGTTCATGCCCATGGGAACTTTGTGAATCTTGATTACAGAAACTTAAAAAAAATCATCCCCTTATAAAAATCCATTGTATTATAAACATACTCTGCCAAGATTTACCTTTAGGATGTTTAAATTGCTTGTTTGATATGTGTTGTATAAAAACAGAAACTTTGGCTATAGTATTTGATTTTTGATATTTTACTAGAAGGTTAAAAGTTCCTGAAATTTTCACACAGTACTTTTGTACAAATTTTTACTATGTTCTAATTTTTCAGAATTTTTGGAGTTACAAAAGTATGGTATGCATCTGCATCTTTACAGACTATCCTATTTTTCACAGATTGCTATTATAGTTGCTTTGTCTACTTATGTTTGAGTTCTTGTTGAGACCCATTGACTTGTGAGCCATAGAATTGTGAATAAGGTGATGGCAAGACATGATGTGATTTCCTGTTATATGTACTAACCTTTCTAATGAAAGTTCTGTTAAGTTTTGTGTGGATTAAGTGTTCGAAAATCGAGGAGGTATTGATATGAGAAGAATAAGGAGAGGAAAGATATCAAGATTGGTGATGACAAAGGCACCCCAAGTAAATATAAAAGGAGACTTAAGCGTCTAAGCTTGGGGATGCTCTGGAAGGCATGCCATCTGTCTTCTCAACAATTATTGGCATGTCTCGGTTTTTGTTTTGTTCACGTGATATGCGTAAATTCTTGGAGCGTCTTGTGACTTTTATTTTCCTTTTTATCAATGCACCATGATGGTATGGGAAAGTCCATGGTTGATTTATAGAATGCTCTTTGCACTTCACTTATATCTTTTGAGTATGGATTTATAGAATGCTTCATGTGCTTCTTATATTATTTGAAGTTGCATGTTTGTTTCTCTACATACAGAAAACTGTTATTTGTAGAATGCTCTTTTGCTTCACTTATATTTATTAGAGGATGGTCATTTTTAGAAATAATTAAACTCTCATGCTTCACTTATACCTATTTAGAGAGTCAACAGGAATTGGTCATTTACATGGTTAGTCATAAAATCCTACATAAAACTTGTAGATCACTAAATATGACATGTTTGATTCCCTGCAATAGTTTTGCGACATTAAGATAGTAATATGTGGGTGCACTGGTGGACGATTGTGGATTTGTAAGAATATTGATGTTAAGGTTTGTGATTTCTGAAGCATGCACATATAGTCTCTAGTTATGCGATGAAGATTGGAGCATAATTTATCCTTGATTGAAATCCTTTGTGCTATTATAATCGGGGGGGGGGGGGCGATGGTTAACTCCTCCCAACCTCCTCCCTAGGAGCATGCGAGTAGTACTTTGTTTCAAGAGAGCTAATAAAACCTTGCAATAAGTATGTGAGTTCTTTATGACTAATGTGAATCCATGGATGTACTCACTCTCACCACCTCATATTTGCTAGCCTCTTCGGTACCGTGCATTGCCCATTCTGACCTCGAGGATTGGTGCAAACTTAGCTAGTGCATCCAAACCCCGTTTGTCAGTGCACTAGGACAGGGGTACCCAGTGCCCCTGACCTATGCACAGGTAGTAGTAGTAGGACCCATTAAAACAAGTGCAAACCAAACAAGCATCCAAGACCAAGACTCCGACAGTAGAAACCTACAATAGGCCAAGTAATGCCGACAAGATCAATACAACAACCCAAGACTGGCCCGAAGCATGCCAAGCACATCCACGGTGCCTGCCGAGGATTGCGGCGCGTGAACCTTCAACAAGACCCGACAAGCCACCCCCCGGCAAGCGCGAGCCGATCGACCATTGCTCCACCGCATTGCAACACCAGTCACTTGTCGATGCAGTGTCGATCTCCCAGGTGGCTAAGTGGTTCTTGCTAAGCACATGGCGACATGCTGGAAGATAGATTATGCCCCCTTGACACCCGTCCAGAGGTGTGTCAAGTTGTGGTGCAATATTTAGCCAGAGCGGTGGTAAAAGCTTGCCGGGGATGCACCCCCGCACGCCACCTAGACTAAATTTATGGCATTTTGTCCTAAGTGCCAGAGTTAGGTATGATAGCACTGTCGGTGGCTTTGAGTGATTGATATTTTGGTCCCCTTTACCCGTGTTGTCGGAGGCTTTGAGTTCTTGTTTGTGGCAATCAACAAGTTCACAAAGTGCCCTAAGATGGAGCCAGTGAGGAAGGTGACCGCACAGTCAGCTATCAAGTTCATGAAAGGACTACTATGCTGTTTTTGAGTGCCCACATAGTGATCACCGACAACCGCACCCAGTTCACGAGCCGCACCTTCATGCAATACATCCAAAGTACTGGAAGAAAAGTCTTCTTCACCTCTATTGCCCATTGATACGTCCATTTTGCATCATGTTTTCTTGCTGTTGTAATGTTTTTATCCATAATAATGCTTTTTGGAGTAATTCTAGTGCCTTTCCTCTCATAATTTTCAAGGAACACACCAAGAGGGAGAATTCCGGCAGCTAGAAATCTGGACCTGGAAAAGCTATGTCAGGCTACCTATTATGCACAACTCCAAACAAGTTGAAACTTCATGGAGATTTTTTATGGAGTATTTAAGAATTATTGGAGCAAATAACTACCAGAGGGGCCCCACCAGGTGGGCACAACCCACCTAGGTACGACAGGCAGCCAAGGCACGCCCTGGTGGGTTGTGCCCTCCTCGGCCCACCTTCGGTGCCCCTCTTCTTGTATATAAGTCATTTTGACCTAGAAAAAAATAAGGAGGAGGCTTTCGGGATGAAGTGTCACCGCCTCGAGGCGGAACTTTGACAGGAGCACTTTTACCCTCCGGCGGAGCGATTCTACCGGGGGAACTTCCCTCCCGGAGGGGGAAATCATTGTCACATCATCACCAACAACTCTCCCATCTTGGGGAGGGCAATCTTCATCAACATCTTCAACAGCACCAACTCCTCTCAAACCCTAGTTCATCTCTTGAGTTCAATCTTGTTACCGGAACTATAGATTGGTGCTTGTGGGTGACTAGTAGTGTTGATTATGTCTTGTAGTTGATCACTATATGGCTTATTTGGTGGAAGATTATATGTTCAGATCCATTATGCTATTTAATACCCCTCTGATCTTGAGCATGATTATTATTTGTGAGTAGTTACTTTTGTTGTTGAGGTCACGGGAGAAATCATGTTGCAAGTAATCATGTGAATTTGATATGTGTTCGATATTTTGATAGTATGTATGTTGTGATTCTCTTAGTGGTGTCATGTGAACATCGACTACATGACACTTCACCATATTTTGGCCTAAGGGAATGCATTGTGGATTAGCAATTAGGTGATGGGTTGCGAGAGTGACAAAAGCTTAAGCCCCAGTTTATGCGCTATTCCGTAAGGGACCGATTGGATCCAAAAGTTTAATGCTATGGTTAGAATTTATTCTTAATACTTTTCTCGTAGTTGTAGATGCTTGCGGGAGGGTTAATCATAAGTAGGAGGTTTGTTCAAGTAAGAGCAGCACCTAAGCACCGGTCCACCCACATATCAAATTATCAAAGTACCGAACACGAATTAAACCAACATGATGAAAGTGACTAGGTGAAATTCCCGTGTACCCTCAAGAATGCTTTGCTTATCATAAGAGAGCGCTTTGGCCTGTCTTTTGCCTCAAAAGTATTGGGCTACCTTGCTGCACTTTTTTTCTATATTCATTACTTTCTCGTTACAAATTATCTTGCTATCAAACTACTTTGCTACTTACAATTTGAGCACTTGCAGACATTACCTTACTGGAAACTACTTGTCATTTCCTTCTGCTCCTCGTTGGGTTCAACACTCTTACTTATCGAAAAGAGATACAATTGATCCCCTATACTTGTGGGTCATCAAGGCTATTTTTTGGCACCGTTGTCGGGGAGTGAAGCACCTTTGGTAAGTGGAATTTGGTAAGGAAACATTTATATAGTGTGCTGAAATTTATTGTCACTTGTTACTATGGAAAACAATCCTTTGAGGAGTTTGTTCGGGGTATCTTCACCTCATTCGCAACCACAATTAGCTACCCCTCAACCCACTGCACCTACTAAAAATATTGAATATGAAATTCCTTCGAGTATGATAGAACAACTGCTAGCTAATTCTTATGTAGGAGATGGAACTGAACATCATGATATGCACTTGATATATGTGGAACAAATTTGTGGATTGTTTAAGCTTGCAGGTTTACCCAGGGATCAAGTTATGAAAAAGGTTTTCCCTTTATATTTGAAGGGAAAAGCATTGTCATGGTATAGGCTATTTCAAATTGCAGTTCCACCAAATTTTTTATCCTATGCATCTAGTTCATCATGATCGGAATTATATATATATAATTTTTGGCCTCATGAAGGATAAAGTATCGCTCTAGCTTGCGGGAGGCTTAAGTCAATGTTATATTCATGCCCCAATCATGAGCTGTCAAGAGAAATTATTATCCAGAATTTTTATGCTTGGCTTTCTCTTAATGATCAAACCATGCTTGATACTTCTTGTGCTGGTTCTTTTATGAAGAAGACTATTGAATTCTGGTGGGATCTTTTGGAAAGCATTAAATGCAACTCTGAAGATTGGGAACACGAGAAAGGTAAAGAGTAAGGTATTAAACTTAAGTATGATTGTGTTAAATCTTTTATGGATACCGATGCTTTTCAAAAGTTTAGCACTAAATATGGACTTGACTCTGAGATAGTAGCCTCCTTTTGTGAATCATTTGCTACTCATGTTGAACTCCCTAAGGAGAAGTGGTTTAAATATCACCCAACTATTAAAGAAGAAATTAAAAAACCAACACCAGTTAAAGAAGAAACTATACTCTATAATGTTGATCCAATTGTTCCTTCTGCTTATATAGAGAAACCACCTTTCCCTGTTAGGATAAAGGAACATGCTAATGTTTCAACTGTGGTTAACAAAATCTATATTAGAACACCTAAACCTGAAGAACAAATTAAAGTAGAACCTAGCATTGCTATGGTTAACGATCTCTTGGAAGAAGATATTGATGGGCATGTTATTTACTTCTGTGAAGAAGCTTCTAGAATTGCTAAAGCTGATAGAAAAGATAACCATAGACTTGTTGTGGGCATGCCTATTATTTCAGTTAAAATAGGAGATCACTGTTATCATGGTTTATGTGACATGGGTGCTAGTGTGAGTGCTATTCCTTACACTTTATATGAAGAGATTATGAAAGACACAACACCTGCTGAGATAGAAGAAATAGATGTTACTATTAACCTTGCTAATAGAGACACTATATCATCAATGGGGATTATTAGAGATGTCGAAGTCTCGTGTGGGAAAATAAAATACCCTACTGATTTTCTTGTTCTTGGTTCCCCACAAGATGACTTCTGTCCCATTATCTTTGGTAGACCTTTCTTGAACACAGTTAATGCTAAGATAGATTGTAAGAAACAAACTGCGGGAGTTAGCTTTGGTGATGAGTCTGATGAGTTTAATTTTTCCAAGTTTAGTAAAAATCATCATGAAAAAGAATTGCCTAGTAAGGATGAATTAATTGGTCTTACTTCTATTGCTGTACCACCTACTGATCCTTTAGAACAATATCCTTAGACCATGAAAATGATTTACATATGCATGAAAAAATAAAATAGATAAAGTTTTCTTTGAGCAACGTCCTCTTCTTAAACACAATTTACCTATTGAAACTGTTGGAGGTCCTCCTCCACCTAAAGGTGATCCTATGTTTGAATTAAAACAATTGCCAGACACTTTGAAATATGCTTATCTTGACGAAAAGAAGATATATCATGTTATTATCAGTGCTAACCTTTCAGAACATGAAGAAGAAAGATTATTGAAAGTTCTAAGGAAGCATCGGGCTGCTATTGGATATACTCTTGACGATTTAAAGGGCATTAATCCCACTCTATGTCAGCACAAAATGAATATGGAACCTGATGCTAAACCAGTTGTTGATCACCAACGTTGGTTAAATCCGAAGATGAAAGATGTGGTAAGAACGGAAATATTAAAACTTCTAGAAGCAGGTATTATCTATCCTATAGCTGATAGTAGATGGGCAAGTCCTATTCATTGTGTTCCTAAGAAAGGAGGTATTACTGTTGTTCCTAATGATAAAAATGAACTTATTCCACAAAGAATTGTTATAGGCTATAGAATGGTAATTGATTTTAGAAAATTGAGCAAAGCAACTAGAAAATATCATTACCCTTTGCCTTTTATTGATCAAATGCTTGAAATATTATCTAAGCACACACACTTTTTCTTCCTTGATGGATATTCTGGGTTTTCACAAATACCTGTATCACAACCTGATCAAGAAAAGACCACTTTTACTGGTCCTTTTGGAACCTATGCTTATAGACGTATGCCTTTTGGTTTATGTAATGCACCTACTACCTTTCAAAGATGCATGATGGCTATATTCTCAGATTTTTGTGAAAAGATTGTTGAGGTTTTCATGGATGACTTCTTTGTGTTGGGAAGTCTTTTGATGATTGTTTAAGCAATCTTGAGCGAGTTTTGCAGAGATGTGAACAAACAAATCTTGTCTTGAATTGGGAGAAGTGCCACTTTATGGTTAATGAAGGCATTGTTTTGGGTCATAAAATTTCTGAAAGAGGTATTGAAGTGGACCAAACTAAGGTTGATGCAATTGAGAAAATGCAATGTCCTAAAGATATAAAAGGTATTCGTAGTTTCTTAGGTCATGTTGGTTTCTATAGGAGATTTATCAAAGACGTTTCTAAAATTTCTAGGCCTCTTACTAATCTCTTGCAAAAGGATATCCCTTTTGTTTTTGATGATGATTGTCTTGAAGCCTTTGAAACACTCAAGAAAGCCTTATTTACTACACCTATTGTTCAACCACCTGATTGGAACTTGCCTTTTGAAATTATGTGTGATGCTAGTGATTATGCTGTTGGTGCTGTTCTAGGACAAAGAGTTGATAAGAAATTGAACGTTATTCATTATGCTAGTAGAACTCTAGACAGTGCTCAAAGAAATTATGTTACTACTGAAAAACAAATCTTAGTAGTTGTGTTTGCTTGTGATAAATTTAGACCTTATATTGTTGATTCCAAAGTAACTATTCACACAGACCATGATGCTATTAAATATCTTATGGAAAAGAATGATGCTAAACCTAGACTTATTCGTTGGGTTCTCTTGTTACAAGAATTTGATTTACATATCATTGATAGGAAAGGAGCTATGAACCCCGTAGCTGATAACTTGTCTAGGCTTGAAAATGTGCTTGATAACCCACTACCTATTGATGATAGTTTTCCTGATGAGCAGTTAGCTGCAATAAATGTTGCTAATAGTATTCCTTGGTATGCTGACTATGCTAATTACATTGTTGCTAAATATTTACCACCTAGCTTTACTTACCAACAAAAGAAAAAAAATCTTCTATGATTTAAGACATTACTTTTGGGATGACCCACATCTTTATAAAGAAGGAGTAGATGGTATTATTAGACGTTGTACCTGAGCAAGAACAGGGACAAATCCTATAGAAATGTCACTCCGAGGCTTATGGAGGGCATCATGCTGGAGATAGAACTCCTCATAAGGTATTGCAATCTGGATTTTATTGGCCTACTCTCTTCAAGGATGCACGTAAGTATGTCTCATCTTGCGATGAATGTCAAAGAAAAGGTAATATTGGTAAGCGTCAAGAAATGCCTATGAATTATTCAATTGTTGTTGAACCATTTGATGTTTGGGGATTTGATTACATGGGACCTTTCCTTCCTCTAATGGGTATACACATATTTTGGTTGCTGTTGATTATGTTACTAAATGGGTAGAAGCTATTCCAACCAGTAGTGCTGATCACAAGACCTCTATTAAAATGCTTAAGGAAGTTATTTTCCCAAGGTTTGGAGTCCCTAGATATTTAATGACTGATGGTGGTTCACACTTTATTCATGGTGCTTTCCTTAAAATGCTTGCCAAGTATGATGTTAACCATAAAATTGCATCACCCTATCATCCTCAGTCTAGTGGTCAAGTTGAACTTAGCAATAGAGAAATAAAATTAATTTTTCTAAAAGACTGTCAATAGGTCCAGGAAGAATTGGTCTAAGAAAGTAGTTGATGCACTTTGGGCTTATAGAACAGCATATAAAAATCCTATGGGTATGTCTCCTTATAAAATGGTTTATGGAAAAGCTTGTCAGTTGCCTCTTGAGTTAGAACATAAAGAATTTTGGGCAGTTAAAGAGCTCAATTATGATTTCAAACTTGCTGGTGAGAAGAGGTTATTTGATATTAGCTCATTAGATGAATGGAGAACCCAAGCTTATGAAAATGCAAAATTATTCAAAGAAAAGGTCAAAAGATGGCATGATAGAAGAATTCAAAAGCGTGAGTTTAAAGTCGGAGAATATGTTCTTTTGTACAACTCTCGTTTTAGATTTTTTGCAGGGAAGCTCCTCTCAAAATGAGAAGGCCAGTATGTCATAGAGGATGTTTACCGGTCTGGTGCGATCAAAATAAATAATTTTGAAGGTACTAACCCGAAGGTTGTCAATGGACAACGAATAAATCATTATATCTCATGTACGCCTATTAATGTTGAAAGTAATATTATCCAAACTTTGACATCGGAAGAACACATAAAAGAGTCCTTCTGGAACACTCCATAATCGTGAAAATAAAGAGGTACGTGATACGGTAAGTAAACGAACTCTGAAAAATCCACCAAAATATTTTTTGTCAGTTTTGGAATATTTTAGAATTTTGGAAATAAAGAAACTCCCAGGAAGCGTCCCCTAGTGGGCACAAGACACCAGGGTGCGTCAGGCTTGCCTGGCGCGCCCAAGTGGGTTGTGCCCACCTGGGACACCTTCCATACTCCATTTTTCTTCCATGTACTTGTCCTCCAAGATAAAAAAAATCTATATATACTTCCGAAACCTATTGATCACCGTATCATGGAGAAATCATCTGTTCTCTTTTTCCCTTGTTGTTTTCTGTCAGATCCCATCTACCATGGTTGCTTCAAGCTCCTCCAAGGACAAGTTATTCAAGAACGTCATCAACCCATATCTTCGGGAGGTGGTGTAGCACCCTCATGTCATTGAGATGCATGAGGGGGTGCTGCACCTTTGCGATGTGCCATGTCCCAAGGGGACGGGAACCATGGAGTCTAGGCTTGAAGCTGTGGAGCAAGATGTCTTCCGATGCAAGGGAATGGTGGAGCATGGACTCCATGACAATCACCTCATGATCACGGACCTCTCCCGTAATCTCAAGGTGGATGGCAAGGCCATGAAGGACACTGTCTTCACCTTCAACGGGCAAATCAACTTCTTCCAAAGCCAGATATATGACCTCCATAACCAAGTCTTAGAATATGAGGCAAGGTTTAAAGGTATGAGTTTGGCTTCTAGTTGCAAGACCCGTGAGACTCCCTCTTCCTCTCATGATGGTGGACCAATGCCATGGAAATCCGAGGACAAGACTTCTACTTCACCACCATCATCATCTTCACCACCAAAGGAGAACTCAGTATCGGGTATGGGCACTCCCCTTGGCTTCTGCCAAGCTTGGGGGAGGTGCCCTGGTATCATATCATCACACTATCTTTTTGCTTTTACTTATCTTAGTTCAATATTTTGCCTAGATGAAATAAAGTTCAGTTCAATCCTATCTTATTTGAGAGTTTGCTTAGTGATCTATCATTGTAATCGTGTGCAAGTTATATGATAACGTTTAGTTTGAGTTTTTGCTTTCTTTACTTTCATGTTGCAAATAAAGAAAAATAAATAAGAAAGAAATGAAATAAAGGAGATAAATCAATAAGATCACATACTAATCCTATGGTAGGTGATGGCACTACATAAGGAAAAGTATAAGTAGGACATTTTATTAGAGATTAACAAACATAACATTAGCCAATGATGCAACTCATGAAAGAATTAATAAGGGAAGAGGAGATTCACATATAAATATACTATCCTAGAAATCTTTTGTGATTGTGAGCCCTCATCAAAATATTATATGCCAAAATTGTTGACGTTGGACAAGGAAGACAACTTAATGGTTTATGTTTGTTTATATTCACATAGAAGTCATATTGTCATAGATCCTTTAACATGTGATGCTTGCCCCCTACCTTTGCTAGCCAAAAATTCCACACTAAGTAGAGATACTACTTGTGCATCCAAAAAACCTTAAACCCAAATCCTATTTTCAAGAGTCCACCATACCTACCTATGGATTGAGCAAGATCCTTCAAGTAAGTTGTCATCGGTGCAATAAGGCGATAAAATTTGCTTATAAAAGTGTAAGATCATTTAGTGTAAGAGAAAATTAAGCATTGTACGAACTTGGATGAAAAAGAATAAAAGCGACAGACTGCATAATAAAGGTTGTCATCTTAAGGGGCAATACAACATGACGTTCTCTTGTACTAAGGGATTGAGCATACAAACAAATAAGTGCATGACAACCTCCGCATCCCTCTGCGAAGGGCCTATCTTTTACTTTTATGCAAGAATCAAAGTTTTTCTCTATTCCTTTTACTTTTCTCCTTTGTCAAGCATCATGTGGTGAGGAAAGATCTAGGCACATATGTCCAGTTGAATATAGATAGCATGAGTTATTATTGTTGACATCACCCTTGAGGTGAGGATGTTGGGAGACGAAACTATAAGCCCCTATCTTTCTATGTGTCTGGTTGAAATGTTTTGCTCATGGGTACGAGGCGAGTGTTAGCAATCATAGAAGACTATATAATGGTTGAGTATGTGGACTTTCCTAAAGGCTCCGATACGTGACCCTTCCTGAAAAGATGATGAATTGTAGTTGCAAAGTTGACTGAGAACATAGTTTGTTGGTTTCTAATAGAGGTTTTGCTTTATACCTCGATTGTGTGATGAACTATTACTTATTCATGAGAACTATATGATAAAAGTTCTATGATAAAAGTCCTATGTTTAATTTTGTTGCTGTTATAATAATCAACATGATGCTTCTATGCCTGTATTTTGTTTTTATCGACACCTCTCTCTCAAAGCATGTGGATATGTTTTTCGATTTCGGTTTTTGCTTGAGGACAAGCGAGGTCTAAGCTTGGGAGAGTTGATACGTCCATTTTGCATCATGTTTTCTTGCTGTTATTTATAATGTTTTTATCCATAATAATGCCTTTTGGGGTAATTCTGATGCCTTATCTTTCATAATTTCCAAGGAACACACCAAGAGGGAGAATTCCGGCAGCTAGAAATGTGGACCTGGAAAAGCTACATCAGGCTACCTATTCTGCACAACTCCAAACAAGCTGAAACTTCACGGAGATTTTCTATGGATTATTTAAGAATTATTGGAGCAAATAACTACCAGAGGGGGCCCACCAGGTGGGCACAACCCACCTGGGCGCGCCAAGGAGCCTAGGCGAGCCCTGGTGGGTTGTGCCCTCCTCGGCCCACCTCCCGTTCCCCTCTTCTGGTATATAAGTCATTTTGACCTAGAAAAAATAAGGAGGAGGCTTTCGGGACGAAGCGCCGCCGCCTCGAGGTGGAACTTGGGCAGGAGCACTTTTGCCCTCCGGCAGAGCGATTCTACCGAGGGAACTTCCCTCTCGGACGGGGAAATCATCGTCATCATCATCACCAACAACTCTCCCATCTTGGGGAGGGCAATCTTCATCAACATATTCAACAACACCAACTCCTCTCAAACCCTAGTTCATCTCTTGAGTTCAATCTTGTTACCGGAACTATAGATTGGTGCTTGTGGGTGACTTGTAGTGTTGATTACGTCCTGTAGTTGATCACTATATGGTTTATTTGGTGGAAGATTATATGTTCAGATCCATTATGCTATTTAATACCCCTGCGATGTTGAGCATGATTGTTATTTGTGAGTAGTTACTTTTGTTCTGGAGGTCACGGGAGAAATCATGTTGCAAGTAATCATGTGAATTTGATATGTGTTCGATATTTTGATAGTATGTATGTTGTGATTCCCTTAGTGGTGTCATGTGAACATCAACTACATGACACTTCACCATCTTTGGGCCTAAGGGAATGCATTGTGGAGTAGCAATTAGATGATGGGTTGTGAGAGTGACAGAAGCTTAAACCCCAGTTTATGCGCTATTTCGTAAGGGACATATTGGATCCAAAAGTTTAATGTTATGGTTAGAATTTATTCTTAATACTTTTCTCATAGTTGCGGATACTTGTGGGAGGGTTAATCATAAGTAGGAAGTTGTTCAAGTAAGAGCAGCATCTAAGCACCGGTTCACCCACATATCAAATTATCAAAGTACCGAACACGAATTAAACCAACATGATGAAAGTGACTAGATGAAATTCCCGTGTATCCTCAAGAACGCTTTGCTTATCATAAGAGACCGCTTTGGCCTGTCCTTTGCCTCAAAAGGATTGGGCTACCTTGCTGCACTTTCGTTACTATATTTGTTACATGCTCGTTACAAATTATCTTGCTATCAAACTACTTTGCTACTTACAATTTCAGCAATTGGAGATATTACCTTACTGAAAAGTACTTGTCATTTCCTTCGGCTCTTCATTGGGTTTGACACTCTTACTTATCGAAAAGAGCTACAATTGATCCCCTATACTTGTGGGTCATCACCGATCCAAGAAGCAACGGGCAACTCGAGAGGATGAATGCTGAAGTGCTATGAGGACTCAAGACAAGGACTTTTGGTAGGCTATAGAGAAGCGACAAGCGCTGGATAGATGAGCTGCTGGTGGTTCTTTGGTCCCTCAGAACGACACTGAATCGAGCTACCGGCCAGATGCCCTTCTCCCTAGTGTATGGGGCAGAAGTAGTGCTCCCATAGAACTCATATACGGGTCACCTCGAGTACCTGCCGACGATGAAGTAGAGCAAGAGCATCTACGGCATGACGATGCCATGATCCTCGAGGAAGATCGTCTCCGGGTTGCTGTGCGTGCTGCACACTACCAACAAGCCCTGCGCCACTACCATAGCCGCAGGGTCCACGCCCGAAGCTTGAGGAAGGCGACCTTGTCCTTAGGCGCGTTCAGTCCGCCAAGGGTACCAACAAGTTGATGTCGAAGTGGGAAGGCCCTTACCGGGTAGCATGATTCACCACACCTGGCGCAGTCCATATGGAGACCAAAGATGGCACCAAGGTGCTTAACTCATGGAATATTGAGCATCTTCGTAAGTTCTACCTGTGAGGCGCGACTGCCGGGTTCAGTCCTCGGCAGCCACCTTTTGTACAAGCCTTGCCGAAGTTGCATGTAACCCTTTATACAAAGCCAGGCGCAGACCATGTGCAACCAGAGGCGGAGCTGGAGCAAGTGTTACCCGATGCACCACTTTAACGACATATAATTTTTTAAGAAACAATATATAGAATAAAGGTGTATTTCATCACTTCTAGCACATATTATTGAATATAATCCAAGGCGTTTTGTAAACACAAAATGTAGCCATCAAAATACTTACAATAATGATAAAACAAGGGACATAATTACCTGAAAAATATGTCTTGCATTTCCATATCCCAACATACATTGTCGGACAACAAGGTTCGGTAAGCTACAAGATACAAATAGAATTAAATCTACTAGTAGAAAATAATAAAATGCCCAAATAAAAGTTCTTAGATGGCTAAAAATCTGGAAATTACCTTTGTATGGTCTATTCCCCTGAGCCATGAAATAATCAACCACTTGAGGATTGGTGGCCTTTTTCATTTCTTGTTTCTACACATAACAAATAACACCATCACTCAAACTTTCATCGTTGAGGCGATTGCGCAAGAAAATTTTGCCCCCTTCCATAGCTGATGGTGCTTTTATTTTGAGAAGAAACTTGTCCATGATATCTATGTTACAAATACAAATTACAAATGAGACTTGTACAGATAAATAAAATACATCCTACTTAGAGGTTCTGACCCTAGAAAATGCCCCACACTTTGTCAAAACATAGTGATTCTACTACATTACAAGTTTATACAAGATTGTTGCAGTTTGTAAACAAATTAGGAGAAGTAAGACAAAGCTGTTATCACAGTTGTGCCCTTTTCTAATCTATATGGACAGAAGTCAGGCCTTGGAGACAAAGGTTAAAAAAAGTTCCGAAATTAGTTACCGAGCGTCGGACCGGCCAATGGCGCATCACATCGGCTGTGCGAGGAGAGGACCCAGGCTGCATGACCGGCGGCGTCCGGTGGCCAGGGCGCTGCAACTATACTCCATGGCTTCATACGCGTAACCCATCTACAAAATCGATCAACATATGATTGAAATCGAATTAGATTTTTTTGGGGGACAATCTAAATCGATTAGGACCCGTATGTGAGGAGCGGATCGGCAGGCGAACTTTCACACGTAGTGCTGCTTTGGGCCAATGCAGAGTCCAGAAGCATGGCTCAAAAGGCTGACCTGATGCACTACTCTTGGGCCATCCTGATGCACTAGGATTTTTTAATATATAGGTACAACTAGAAAAAATTTCCTACCGTATTCTTGTGCATACAGGCTGGCCCAAAGAGCTCCGCCCCTGTGTGCAACAATAATAAATCTACGCATTGCATCATATCATCGCATTGCATGTTCATTATGTATTTTTATGATTGCAATGTTATCGCTTTTAAGTTTTAGAGATTTGCCAGAGTACTTGTTAAGCCTATAATCCTTGTTGCCGCATCCTCTATTCGGAGGATAGAGGCTTCTTGCCCCACGTGTTTGACCCCCAGGAAAACATAGGAGGAGGGCAAGGGGACAAGGACAACAGCCTAGCATACTTCAAAAAGGGATACTGCCTAAAAAGATAAGTCTAATCACGTATCCCGAGTTCTATGTTGTTTGCTCCCTTAAAGGAAATCTTTACTCCCTTTTTTGCTGTGTACAATGGAGTCCTTCGCGTGGTGAAAACCCTTGTCAGGGTTCGGCCGTTCCCCCAGATCCTAATGATCATCAGCTCTCGGGGGGGTGGGGGCTGTGCGGGTACCGACAAGAAGCCTTGCCGAGGAATGATGCCAGCCTGCTGCGGAGGGCTCACTCCCCCTTTGGCACTCGTGGTTAGTATTGACCCCGCAAGCAGTTCCGTGCGGTAAGGACAAACATACAAACACAGTAGAAATAAAGGGAGAAAAGGATAGTACTCAAGGAAGAGAAATAACATTCTTTCATTCATTTCCAGTACAAATTGGATAGAGATTACATTTTGATTAGCTAAAATTTGGCAAGTGCCTACATATTTTGAGCTATAAAAAGATAACTTCCCCGTAATGCCTTTCTTGTACCTCTCCTCCTAGGGATTAGATGGAGAAGAAAAGAGGGCAAAAGGAGCGCCTAGGTGGGATTTGGCGCCTCCCTGCCAGGACCAGAGGGACGCGTCCCCTGGAGGAGCCAAAGGACAGTGCACCCAGGCAGGGCGGATGGAGCCGGCAGAGAGGAACAAGGCGGAGGGCAGGTGTAGATGGTGGCACAACCAAACGTAGCTGTTTATGATGGTGCTACCGACGATCACAGCAAGTCGGACCTGTCGTCCCCGCTCCTGAAGCATTATGGGTTGCCTCTGCCAGTGCCTTCTTCATCACCACCACTCGAGCGAATGCCTCCGCCTTCATCCAAGACCTTGACGCGGCAGCCGAGGCGAACACCAAGCTCTTCTAAGGGCCCCACAAAGAGCATGGCCATCGTTGGTGGCCAAAGGCTCCCACCCAACGCGCACTATACATAAATCCATGGGTGGAGAACTCTACCGCGATGCATGATGAACCGCTGCTACAACCACTGATGACCCACAAGTATAGGGGATCTATCATAGTCCTTTCGATAAGTAAGAGTGTCGAACCCAACGAGGAGTAGAAGGAAATGATAAGCGGTTATCAATAAGGTATTCTCTGCAAGCACTGAAATTATCGGTAACAGATAGTTTTGTGATAAGATAATTCATAATGGGTAGCAAGTAACAATTGTAACAGAGGTGCAGCAAGGTGGCCTAATCCATTTTATAGGAAAGGACAAGCCTGAACAAAATCTTATATAAAGCAAGGCGCTCCCGAGGACACATGGGAATTTCTGTCAAGCTAGTTTTCATCATGTATATATGTTTCATGTTCGTTACTTTGATAATTTGATATGTGGGTGGACCGGTGCTTGGGTGCTGCCCTTACTTGGACAAGCCTCCCACTTATGATTAACCCCTCCCGCAAGCATCCGCAACTACGAAATAAGAATTAAGATAAATCTAACCATAGCATGAAACATGTGTATCCAAATCACCCCCTTACGAAGCACCGCATAAACTAGGGTTTAGGATTCTGTCACTCTAGTAACACATCATCTACTTATTACTTCCCAATGCCTTCCTCTAGGCCCAAACAATGGTGAAGTTTCATGTAGTCAACGTTCACATAATACCACTAGACGAGAGACAACATACATCTCATCAAAATATTGAACGATTACCAAATTCACATGATTACTTATAACAAGACTTATCCCATGTCCTCAGGAACAAACGTAACTACTCACAAAGCATATTCATGTTCATAATCAGAGGAGTATTAATGATGATCAAGGATATGAACATATGATCTTCCACCAAGTAAACTAACTAGCATCAACTACAAGGAGTAATCAACACTACTAGCAACCCACATGTACCAATTTGAGGTTTTGAGACAAAGATCGGATATAAGAGATGAACTAGGGTTTGGAGAGGAGATGGTGCTGATGAATATGTTGATGGAGATTGAACCCCTCTCGATGAGAGGATCATTGGTGATGATGATGGCTCTGATTTCCCCCTCCCGGAAGGAAGTTTCCCCGGCAGAACAACCCTGCCGGAGGTCTAGATTGGTTCTGTCCAAGTTTCGCCTCGAGACGGTGGCGCTTCGTCCCGAAAGCTCTCTTCTAATTTTTTTCCAGGTCGAAACCCTCAATATAGCAGAAGCTGGGCATCGGAGGGCTGCCAAGTGGGCCACAAGGCTCAGGGGCGTGTCCTCCAGGCTTGTGGCTGCCTGGTGGGCCCCCTAGATGTATTTCCTTCGCCCAATATTTTTTATATATTCCAAAATAATTCTCCATAGATTTTCAGGACTTTTGGAGTTGTGCAGAATAGGTATCTCAGATTTGCTCCTTTTCCAGTAAAGAACTCCAACTGCCGGCATTCTCCCTCTGCATGTAAACCTTGTAAAATAAGAGAGAAAAGGCATAAGTATTGTACCAAAATGTGTAATAACTGCCATAATGCAATAAATATCAATATAAAAGCATGATGCAAAATGTACGTATCAACTCCCCCAAGCTTAGACCTCGCTTTTCCTCAAGCGAAAGCCAAAATCGATAAATATGCCCACATGTTTAGAGATAGAGGTGTCGATAAAATAAAATACAGACATGTAGGCATCATGATGATCTTTAGAACAATAACATATATTGACATATAATTTCTTATTCTAAAGTGACAATTCATTCACAATGGTAAAGTACGAATCAAGAACTCTATTGAGAACCGACAAACTATGATCTCAGTCATTGAAACAATTCCAATTTATCATAACGTAGGAAAGAGTCAATATAAGAGATTCTAAAGCAAATCCACATACTCAATCATCTTTTAGTATTTCACAATTGCTAACACTCATGAGGTACTTATGAGGTTAAAGCTTCAACCGGACACAGAGAAATATAGGGGCTTATAGTGTTTCCTCCAAACTATTTACCTCAAGGGTAATGTCAACAGTAATAACTCATGCTCGTCCACTTTCGAGTGGATATATATGTCTAGATCATTTCCCAACACATGACGCTTGCCAGAATATAAAGGCGAAATAAGGAAAGTGATGGAGATCACCACGACTCTTGCATAAAGGTAAGTACTTGAAATTAAATAAAAGTAACACATAGGCCCTTCGTAGAGGGAAGAAGATGTTTTCATGTGCTTTTATAGTTGGATGCACAATCCCTTAATGCAAAAGGACGTCACTTTATATTGCCCCTTGTGATAGAGAACTTTATTATGTAGTCCGTCGCTTTTATTTCTTCCCGATCACAAGTTCGTATAAATTTTATTTCCTCACACTGATAGATCACACATATTTAGAAAGCAATTTTTATTGCTTGCACCGATGACAACTTACTTGAAGGATCTTATTCAATCCTTTGGTAGGTATGATGGACTCTCATGGAAAAACTAGGTTAAGGGTGTTTGGATGCACAAGTAGTATCTGTACTTGGTGCCGAAGTTTTGGCTGATATGAGGTGGAAGCAAGCGACACATGTTGAGGGATCTATAACAATATAACTTCTATTCGGAAATAAGCAAACATAAACCATTATGTTGTCTTCCTTGTACAACATCAACTTCTTAACATATAATATTTTAATGAGTGCTCACAATCATAAAAGATGTCCAAGATAACATATTTATATGTGAACCTCTCTTTCTTTATTATTTCCTTTTAATTGCCCCAATGACCAACAACTATGTTTGTCAACCCACAACAGGTTTCAATCGACATACTTCTTATATGTGAAGTCATCACTCCCCATAAGATTATCATATATACTCTTTGCTTTTATTCTATACTTTTTTCTACTTCATCTTTCTCAAGACGAAGATCATACCAAATAAGCAAATCCCTCAACTCAAAAGTACTTTTTATTATATAAATCACAGACTTGCTTACATAGGAGGAATCATCAAGCAAAAACTCAAAACTAGATCACACGAAAACTTTATTCTACTAGATCGAGATATAACCAAAAGGATCAAACAAAGGAAAGATGATAAAAATAAAAATAAAAATAAAAGATGTGATGGTGATAAGATACGGGGGCACGTCCCCTAAGCTTGGAGCAAGCCAAGGGGAGTGCCCATACCCATGTGTTTAGTCGTCTTGCTTCGGAGGTGGTGATGCTATATACTTGGCGATGATGCCCTTCAGAATGTGATTCTCCTCCTCAAGCTTGTTATTTTGCTGTCTGAGATCCATTATTTCCTTGTGAAGTTTTCCAGAGATGGTTAAAGCGCCCTTAACCTATGGGTGTTTCATTGTTGCAGGGGAAGAAGCAACACTCCCTTTTCATATTTTCAAAAGTAAGAAATTTAGTATTGGAAGGGATAAGCGAAATCGGAATTGCTGAGCTCTAAAGTTCTTCCAGCATGGCTCCAGGTTGTAGATGAGAGGTAACTTCTTGGTTTTCCTCCATGGCATATATCCTTTTCAAGTCGGCCTCCATCTCTTCTTCCATAGCCTGCCCGAAGCAGTTCTCCCCGACCAACTCTTGCGAAGACATCTTGCTCTAAATCTACTGCAAAAATAGCCCAAAGAGAAAATAGGAGGTATTGTCGTGATACGAGAGTCAAAACCTTCAGGAGATTATATAATGAATTTTTACCGACCCAAAGGAGTATACCACAAGAAAACGGAGTCTGGAAGGTGCACGAGGTGGCCACAAGGCACAGGGGCGCGCCCTCCAGGCTTGTCGCCTCCTCGTGCACTATTCAGACTACTTTAAATTTTCCTAATTTTTTAAATATTCCAAAACAGATAAAAATTGGCATTGAATTTTTTTGGAGTCTATTTATTTACCTACTACATACCTATTCCTTGTCGGAGTCTGAAACGTTCTGGTAAGTCTCCCTAATGTACTCCTCCGGAGTTATGGTATTGATGAATTGGTTTCAACATTTATGGGAGTACCTGAGATAAATTGTTTGATTCTTTGACCATTCACCACCTTCGGGTTTGTGCCTTAACGATACACCTCCTCGATAACGTAAGGAGCTTCCCATTTAGAGAGAAGTTTTCCTGCAAAAAATCTTAAACGAGAATTGTATAGAAAGACATGATCACCTACATTAAATTCATGCTTTTGTATCCTTCTATCATGCCATCCCTTAACCTTTTCTTTAAACAATTTGGCATTCTCATAGGCTTGGGCTCTCCATTCGTAAAGTGAGCTGATGTCAAATAACCTCTTCTCACCAGCAAGTTTAAAATCATAATTGAGCTCTTTGATTGCCCAATAATCTTTATGTTATAGCTCTAGAGGTAAGTGACATGATTTACCATAAACCATCTTATACGGAGACATACCCATAGGGTTTTTGTAAGCAGTTCTATAAGCCCACAATGCATCATCAAGTTTCTTAGACCAATTCTTCCTAGATCTATTAATAGTCTTCTGCAAAATCAATTTAATTTCACTATTGCTCAATTCTACTTGACCACTAGACCGTGGATGATAAGGAGATGCAATTCTATGATTAACATCGTATTTAGCAAGCAATTTACGGAAAACACCATGAATAAAGTGTCGACCACCATCAGTCATCAAATATCGAGGGACTCCAAATCTAGGGAAAATAACTTCTTTAAGCATTTTAATAGAAGTGTTATGATCAGCGCTACTAGTTGGAATAGCTTCTACCCACTTAGTAACATAATCAACAACAACTAGAATATGACTATACCCGTTAGATTGTGGAAAAGGCCCCATATAATCAAAACCCCAAACATCAAATGGTTCAATAACAAGAGAGTAATTCATAGGCATTTCTTGACGTCTACTAATGTTATCAATTATTTGACATTCATCACAAGACAAGACAAACTTATGAGAGTCCTTGAAGAGAGTAGGCCAATAAAATCCAGATTGTAGTACCTTATGTGCAGTTCTATCTCCAGCGTGGTGTCCTTCGTAGGCTTCGGAGTGGCACTTGTGTAAGATCTGTTCCTATTCATGCTCAGGTACACAATGTCTAATAATACCATGTAATACTTCTTTACAAAGGTGTGGATCATCCCAAAAGTAATGCCTTAAATCATAGAAGAACTTTTTCTTTTGTTGGTATGTGAAAGTAGGCAGTATAAATTTAGCAACAATGTAATTGGCATAATCATCATACCATGGAGCATTGTGTGAAGCATTTACGATAGCTAATTGTTCATCGGGAAAGCTATCATCAATAGGTAGTGGGTCATCAAGAACATTTTCTAACCTAGACAAGTTATCTGCCACAGGGTTATCATCACCCTTTCTATCAATAATATGCAAATCAAACTCTTGTAGCAGAAGGACCCACCTAATATGTCTAGGTTTAGCATCTTTATTATCCATAAGGTACTTAATAGAAGCATGATTGGTGTGAACAGTTACTTTGGAATCAACAATATAAGGTCTAAACTTATCACAAGCAAACATGACCGCTAAAAATTCTTTTTAAGTAGTAGCATAGTTTCTTTGAGCACTATCTAGAGTTTTACTAGCATAATGGATACCATTTAATTTCATATTGATTATTTGTCCTAGAACAGCACCAACAACATAATCACTAGCATCACACAAAATTTAAAAGGGAAGGTTCCATTCGGGTGGTTGAACAACAAGTGCGGTAATCAAGACATTCTTAAAATTTTCGAATGCTTCTACACAATCATCATCAAAAACAAATGGAACATATTTTTCCAAAAGATTTGTGAGCGGCCTAGAAAACTTAGAGAAATCTTTGATAAACCTCCTATAGAAACCAGCATGACCAAGGAAACTTCTTATACCTTTGATATCCGTAGGGCACGCCATTTTTTCAATAGCATCAACTTTAGCTTTATTAACTTCAATACCTCTTTCTGAGATCGTGTGCCCTAGGACAACACCTTCATTAACCATAAAGTGGCACTTTTCTCTACAAAACTCATTCAAGGTTGCTCAAACAATCATCAAATGAAGTTCCGTAAACGGAAAAATTATCCATGAAAACCTCAATAATCTTTTCACAAAAGTTAGAGAATATAGCCATCATACATCTTTGAAAGGTAGTAGGTGCATTGCATAAACCAAAATGCATATGTCTATAAGAAAAGGTACCGAAAGGGCAAGTAAAAGTGGTTTTTTCTTGATCCTGGCTCGATACAGGTATTTGAGAGAAACCAGAGTAACCATCTAGAAAGCAAAAATGAGTATGTTTGGATAGTCTTTCTAGCATTTGATCAATAAAAGGTAAAGGGTAGTGATCTTTCTTGGTAGCTTTATTTAGTTTCCTAAAATCAATTACCATTCTATAACCTGTAACAATTCCTTGCGGGGTCAATTCATTTTTATCATTAGGAACAACGGTAATACCTCCCTTCTTAGGGACACAATGGACGGGACTAACCCATCTACTATGAGCAACACGATAAATTTGTTGGAAATATGCCCCAGAGGCAATAATAAAATGGTTATTATTGTAATTCCTTGTTCATGATAATTGTCTATTGTTCATGCTATAATTGTGTTAACCGGAAACCGTAATACATGTGTGAATACATAGACCACAACGTGTCCATAGCGAGCCTCTAGTTGGCTAGCTCGTTAATCAATGGATGGTCACGGTTTCATGACCATGGAAATTGGATGTCATTGATAACGGGATCACATCATTAAGAGAATGATGTCATGGACAAAACCCAATCCTAAGAATAGCACAAGATCATGTAGTTCGTCTGCTAAAGCTTTTCTAATGTCAAGTATCGCTTCCTTAGACCATGAGATTGTGAAACTCCCGGATACCATAGGAATGCTTTGGGTGTGCCAAATGTCACAACGTAACTGGGTGGCTATAAAGGTGCACTATGGGTATCTCCGAAAGTGTCTGTTGGGTTGGCACGAATCGAGACCGGGATTTGTCACTCCGTGTGACGGAGAGGTATCTCTGGGCCCACTCGGTAAGACATCATCAAAATGAGCTCAATGTGACAAAGCAGTTAGCCACGGGATGATGTGTTACGGAACGAGTAACGAGACTTGCCGTTAATGAGATTGAACAAGGTATAGGGATACCGACGATCGAATCTCGGACAAGTATCATACTGGTAGACAAAGGGAATTGTATACGGGATTGATTGAATCCCCGATGTCATGGTTCTTCCGATGAGATCATCGTGGAGCATGTGGGAGCCAACATGGGTATCCAGATCCCACTAATGGTTATTAACCGGAGAGGTGTCTCGGTCATGTCTACGTGTCTCCCGAACCCGTAGGGTCTACACACTTAAGGTTCGATGACGCTAGGGTTATAGGGAAATAGTGTACGTGGTTAGCGAAGGTTTATCGGAGTCTCGAATGAGATCCCGGATGTCACGAGGAGCTCCGGAATGGTCCATAGGTAAATATTCATATATAGGAAGTGAGGTTTTGGTCACCGGAAGTGTTTTGGGGATTACCGGTAACGTACCGGGACCACCGGAAGGGTTCCGGGGGTCCATCAAGTGGGGCCACCAGCCCCAGAGGGCTGCATGGGCTGCAAGTGGGAGGGAACCAGCCCCTATATGGGCTGGTGCGCCCCCACAAGGGCCCAAGGTGCAACTGAAGTGGGAGGGGGGCAAACCCTAGGGCAGATGGGCCCTAAGGCCTACCCTAGGGCAGCCGCACCCCTCTCCCTCTATGGCCACCGGCCAAATTGGATCTGGAGGCTGCTTTACCACCCTAGGGTGGGAACCCTATGGCGCCCCCTCCTCCTCGTCCTATAAATAGAGGAGCCCTTGGGACTGCTAGAGACACACGTCTCTCTCTCCCACGGCGCAACCCTACTCCTCCCTCTCCTCGTTCTCCGTAGTGCTTGGCCTAGCCCTGTCGGAGACCACGCAGCTCCACTATCACCACGCCGTCGTGCTGCCAGAGCTCTCCCTCCACCTCTCCTTCCTCCTTGCTAGATCAAGGTGTAGGAGACGTTATCGGGCTGCACGTGTGTTGAACGCAGATGCGTTGTTGTTCAGCGCTGAGATCGGAATCCACCGTGATCTGAATCGCTGCTAGTACGACTCCACCAACCGCGTTCTTGTAACGCTTCCACTTTGAGATCTACAAAGGTATTAAGATGAACTCTCCCCTTACTCATTGTTGGTTTCTCCATAGATAGATCTTGGTGGTCGTAGGATTTTTTTTGATTTACTACTATGTCTCCCAACAGTGGCATCATGAGCTAGGTCTATGTGTAGAATCTACGCACAAGTAGAACACAAGTTGTTGTGGGCGTCGATCTTGTTAATTTTCTTACTGTTACTAGTCTTATCTTGATTCAGCGGTATTGTGGGATGAAGCGGCCCGGACCAACTTTACACGTATGCTTACGTGAGACCGGTTCCACCGCCTGACATGCACTTGTTGCATAAGGTGGCTAGCGGGTGTCTCTCTCTCCCACCGTAGTCGGATTTGATTCGATGAAAAGGGTCCTTATGAAGGGTACATATCAATTGGCATATCACATTGTGGTTTTGGCGTAGGTAAGAAACGTTCTTGCTAGAAACCTATAGCAGCCACGTAGAAACTTGCAACAACAAATTAGAGGATGTCTAACTTGTTTTTGCAGCATAGGCCTTGTGATGTGATATGGTCAAAGGATGTGATGTGATGCATTGTGATGCATGAGATTGATCATGTTCTTTTAATAAGATCCATGACTTGCATGTCGATGAGTATGACAACCGGCAGGAGCCATAGGAGTTGTGTTATTTTATTGTATGACCTGCGTGTCAATCAAGATCGCCATGTAATTACTTTACTTTATTGCTAAACGTTATCCATAGTAGTAGAAGTAATAGTTGGTGAGACAACTTCATGAAGACACGATGATGGAGATCATGATGATGGAGATCATGGTGTCGTGCCAGTGACAGTGATGATCATGGTGCCCCGAAGATGGAGATCAAAAGAGCAAGATGATATTGGCCATATCATGTCACTATATTGATTGCAAGTGATGTTTATCATGTTTACATCTTATTTACTTAGAACGACGATAGTAAATAAGATTATCTCTCAATAAAATTTCAAGAAATGTGTTCACCCTAACTGTGCACTGTTGCTAAGGATCATTGTTCCAAAGCACCACATGATGATCGGGTGTGATAAAGTCTAACGTTCGCATATAATGGGTGTAAGCAAGATTTACACACGTGATACACTTAGGTTGAATTGACAAGCCTAGCATGTATAGACATGGCCTCGTAACATGGAAGACCGAAAGGTCGAACATGAGTCGTATAGTAGATGCGATCAACATGGAGATGTTCACCATGGATGACTAGTTTGTCTCACATGATGATCGGACACGGGCTAGTTGACATTGATCATGTATCACTTGGATGACTAAAGAGATGTCTATCTAAGTGGGAGTTCATTAAATAATTTGATTTGTGAACTTTATTATCATGAACTTAGTCTAAAATTGTCTTTACAATCTATATTGTAGATCCAATGGCCAACATAACATCACCATCAAATTCAACGCGTTCCTAGAGAAAACCAAGCCGAAAGATGATGGAAGCAACTATGAAGACTGGGTCCGTAGCTTGAGGATCATCCTCATAGCTTCCAAGAGATTGTATGTCCTTCATGCACCACTAGGTGACCCACCCATTTTCCAAGCGGACCAAGACGTTATGAACGCTTGGCAGTCACGCTATGATGATTACTCCCTGGTTCAGTGCGGCATGCTTTACAGTTTAGAACCGGGGTTCCAAAAGCGTTTTGAGCAACACGGAGCATATGTGATGTTCCAAGAGATCAAACTGGTTTTTCAAGCTCATGCCCAGGTCGAGAGATATGATGTCTCCGACAAGTTCTTCAGCTGTAAGATGGAGGAGAATAGTTCTGTCAGTGAGCACATACTCAAAATGTCAGGTTTGCACAACCGCTTGACTCAGCTGGGAGTTAATCTCCCGGATGACTCGGTCATTGACAGAATCCTCCAGTCGCTTCCACCTAGCTACAAGAGCTTTGCAATGAACTACAACATGCAGGGTATTATGGAGAAGTCCATTCCAGAGTTGTACTCGATGCTGAAATCAGCGAAGGTCGAGATCAAAAAGGAGCATCAAGTGTAAGAAGAACTTCAAGAAGGATGGCAAAGCTGTTGCCACCCCCGGTAAGCAGGTTGCGAGGAAGAAGAATAAGCATGGACCCAAGCCTGAGACTGAGTGCTTTTATTGCAAGGGTACCATTCACTGGAAGCGGAACTCCCCCAAGTACTTAGCGGATAAGAAGGTCGGCAATGTTAAAGGTATATGTGATATACCTTTTATTGACGTGTACCTTACCAGCGCTCATAGTAGCTCCTGGGTATTTGATACCGGTGCAGTTGCTCAAATTTGTAACTCCAAGCAAGAGCTATGGAAATAAGTGGAGACTAGCAAACGACGAGGTGACGATGCACGTTGGGAATGGTTCCAAGGCCGTTATGATCTCCATCGGCACGCTACCTCTACATCTACCTTCGGGATTAGTTTTAAACCTCAATAATTGTTATTTAGTACTAGCTTTGAGCATGAACATTGTATCTGGATCTCGCTTGATGCGCGATGGCTACTCATTTAAATCTGAGAATAATGGTTATTCTATTTATATGAGAGAAATGTTTTATGGTCATGCCCCGCTGGTCAATGGTTTATTTTTGATGAATCTCGAACGTGATGTTACACATGTTCATAGTGTGAGTACCAAAAAGTGTAAGGTTGATAACGATAGTCCCACTTACATGTGGCACTGCCGCCTTGGTCATATTGGTGTCAAACGCATGAAGAAGCTCCATGCTGATGGACTTTTGGAGTCTGTTGATTTCGAATCATTTGACATGTGCGAACCATGCCTCATGGGCAAGATGGACAAGAGTCCATTCCTCGGAACAATGGAGCAAGCAACTGACTTGTTGGAGATAATACATACCGATGTATGCGTTCCAATGAGTGTCGAGGCTCGTGGTGGCTACCGTTATGTTCTCACCCTCACTGATGACTTGAGAAGATATGGGTATGTCTACTTAATGAAACACAAGTCTGAAACCTTTGAAAGGTTCAAGGAATTTCAAAGTGAGGAAGAGAATCAACATGACAGGAAAATAAAGTGCCTACGATCTGATCATGGCGGAGAATATTTAAGTCACAAGTTTGGCACACACCTAAGGAAATGTGGAATTGTTTCACAAGTCACGCCGCCTGGCACACCTCAGTGAAATGGTGTGTCTGAACGTCGTAATCGCACTCTATTGGATATGGTGTGATCTATGATGTCTCTTACTGACTTACCGCTATCATTTTGGGGATATGCATTAGAGACTGCCGCATTCACTTTAAATAGGGCGCCGTCAAAGTCCGTTGAGACGACATCGTATGAATTATGGTTGGGAAAGAAACCTAAGCTGTCGTTTCTAAAAGTTTGGGGATGCGATGCTTATGTGAAGAAACTTCAACCTGAGAAGCTCGAACCCAAAGCGGAAAAGTGTGTCTTCATAGGATATCCCAAAGAGACTATTGGGTATACCATCTACCTCAGATCCAAAGGCAAAGTCTTTGTTTCCAAGAATGGATCCTTTATCGAGAAAGAGTTTCTCTCGAAAGAAGTAAGTTGGAGGAAAATAGAACTTGATGAGGTAATTGTACCTCCACTCGAATCGGAGAGTAGCGCAGCATAGGAAGTTGTTTTAGTGGAGCCGGCACCGGCTGGAGAGGAAGTTAATGATGATGATCATGAAACTTCAGATCAAGTTACTATTGAACGGCGAAGGATCACTACGACACGTTCCGCACCAGAGTGGTATGGCAACCCTGTCCTAGAGATCATGTTGTTGGACAACGGTGAACCTTTGAACTATGAAGAAGCGATGGCGGGCCCGGATTCCAACAAATGGCTAGAAGCCATGAAATCCGAGATAGGATCCATGTATGAGAACAAAGCATGGACTTTGGTGGACTTGCCTAATGATAAGCGAGCCATAGAAAATAAATGGATCTTTAAGAAGAAGACTGACGCGGATGGTAATGTGACCGTCTATAAGGCTCGGCTTGTTGCTAAGGGTCATTGACAAGTTCAAGGAGTTGACTATGATGAGACTTTCTCACCGGTAGCGATGCTGAAGTCTGTTCGAATCATGTTAGTAATTGCCGCATTTTATGATTATGAGATCTGACAAATGGACATCAAAACGGCATTCCGGAACGGCTTCCTTAAGGAAGAACTGTATAAGATGCACCCGGAAGGTTTTGTCGATCCTAAAGATGCTAACAAGGTATGCAAGCTCCAACGCTCCATCTATGGGCTGGTGCAAGCATCTCGGAGTTGGAACATTTGCTTTAATGAGGTGATTAAAGCGTTTGGATTTATACAATTTTATGGAGAACCCTGTATTTATAAGAAAGTGAGTGGTAGCGCTGTAGCATTCCTCATATTATATGTGGATGACATATTATTGATGGGAAATGATATAGAACACTTGGAAAGTGTAAAGGCCTACTTGAACAAGTGTTTTTCAATGAAGGACCTTGGAGAAGCTGCTTACATATTAGGCATTAAGATCTATAGAGATAGATCGAAACGCCTCATAGGTCTTTCACAAAGCACATACCTTGACAAAGTATTGAAGAAGTTAATATATGGATCAATCCAAGAAGGGGTTCTTGCCTGTATAACAAGGTGTGAGATTGAGTATGACTCAATGCCCGACCATGGCAGAGGATAGAGAAGAGATGAGTGTCATCCCCTATGCTTCATCCATAGGCTCTATTATGTATGCCATGTTGTATACTAGACCTGATGTAAACCTTGCCATAAGTATGGTAGGAAGGTACCAAAGTGATCCCGGAGCGGAACACTGGACAGTGGTCAAGAATATCCTGAAGTACCTGAAAAGGACCAAGAACATGTTTCTCATATATGGAGGTGCCGAAGAGCTCATCGTAAAGGGTTAGGTCAATGCTAGCTTTGACACAGATCCGGATGACTCCAAGTCACAAACTGGATACGTGTATATTTTGAATGGAGGGGCAGTCAGCTGGTGTAGCAGCAAGCAAAGCGTCATGGTAGCATCTACATGTGAAGCGGATTACATAGCTGCTTCGGAAGCAGCAAAGGAAGGAGTCTGGATGAAGGAGTTCATCACCGACCTAGGAGTGATTCCCAATGCGTCGGGCTCGATGACTCTATTCTGTGACAACACTGGAGCTATTGCCCTTGCCAGGGAGCCCAGGTTTCACAAGAAGACAAGACACATCAAGCGCCGCTTCAACTCCATCCGTGATTACATTCAGGAGGGAGATATTGATATTTGTAAAGTACATACGGATCTGAATGTCGCAGATCCATTAAATAAACCTCTCTCATGAGCAAAACATGATCAACACCAGAACTCTATGGGTGTTCGATTCATCACAATGTAACTAGATTATTGACTCTAGTGCAAGTGGGAGACTGTTGGAAATATGCCCTAGAGGCATTAATAAAATGGTTATTATTGTATTTCCTTGTTCATGATAATTGTCTATTGTTTATGCTATAATTGTGTTAACCAGAAAACGTAATACATGTGTGAATACATAGACCACAACATGTCCCTAGTGAGCCTCTAGTTGGCTAGCTCGTTGATCAATAGATGGTCACGGTTTCATGCCATGGACATTGGATGTCATTGATAACGGGATCACATCATTAGGAGAATGATGTGATGGACAATACCTAATCCTGAGCATAGCACAAGATCATGTAGTTCGTCTGCTAAAGCTTTTCTAATGTCAAGTATCGCTTCCTTAGACCATGAGATTGTGCATCTCCCGAATACCGTAGGAATACTTTGGGTGTGCCAAATGTCACAACGTAGCTAGGTAGCTATAAAGGTGCACTACGGGTATCTCCGAAAGTGTCTATTGGGTTGGCACGAATCGAGACTGGGATTTGTCACCCCGTGTGACGGAGAGGTTTCTCTGGGCCCACTCGGTAAGACATCATCATAATGAGCTCAATGTGACTAAGGAGTTAGCCACGGGATGATGTGTTATGGAACGAGTAAAGAGACTTGCCGGTAACGAGATTGAACAAGGTATAGGGATACCGACGATCGAATCTCAGGCAAGTATCATACCGGTAGACAAAGGGAATTGTATACGGGATTGACTGAATCCCCGACGTCATGGTTCATCCGATGAGATCATCGTGGAGCATGTGGGATCCAACATGGGTATCCAGATCCTGCTGTTGGTTATGGACAGGAGAGGTGTCTCGGTCATGTCTACGTGTCTCCTGAACCCGTAGGGTCTTCACACTTAAGGTTCGATGACACTAGGGTTATAGGGAAATAGTGTACGTGGTTACCGAAGGTTGTTCAGAGTCCTGGATGAAATTCCATACGTCACGAGGAGATCCGTAATGTTCCAGAGGTAAATATTCATATGTAGGAAGTAAGGTTTTGGTCATCGGAAGTGTTTCAGGGATTACCAGTAACGTACCGTGACCACCGGAAGGATTCCGGGGGTCCATCAAGTGGGGCCACCAGCCCTAGAGGGCTATATGGGCCGCAAGTGGGATGGAACCAACCCCTAGGTGGGCTGGTACGCCCCCCACAAGGGACCAAGGCGCAGCTGAAGTGGGAGGGGGTGGCAAACCCTAGGGCAGATGGGCCCTAAGGCCCACCCTAGGGCAGCCGCACCCCTCTCCCTCTGCGGCCGCCGGCCAGATGGGATCTGGAGGCTCCCGCACCACCCAAGGGTGGGAACCCTAGGGCACAGCCCTCCCTGCTCCTCCTCCTCCTATAAATAGAGGAGCCCTTCGGTCTGCCAGAGACACGCATCTCTCTCCCCCACGGCGCAACCCTACTCCTCCGTCTCCTCATTCTCCATAGTGCTTGGTGAAGCCCTGCCAGAGACCACACAGCTCCACCATCACCACGTCGTCGTGCTGCCGGAGCTCTCCCTCAACCTCTCCTTCCTCCTTGCTCGATCAAGGCATAGGAGACGTCATTAGGCTGCACGTGTGTTGCAGGCAGAGGCGCCGTTGTTCGGCGCTAAGATCGGAATCCACCACGATCTGAATCGCTATGAGTATGACTCCACCAACCGCGTTCTTGTAATGCTTCTGCTCTGCAATCTTCAAAGGTATGAAGATGCACTCTCCCCTTACTCGATGCTGGTTTCTCCATAGATAGATCTTGGTGGTCGTAGGAAAGTTTTTGATTTACTACTACGTCTCCCAACAAAATTATACGTGCCTCCAGAAGCTTTAGTATTTCTTTTCTTACCATTTCTTTCATCTTAGGGTTCAATCGTCGTTGGTGATCAATAACTGGTTGGGCAACATGCTCCATATTAATTTTATGCTAACATAGAGTGGCACTAATGCCCTTAAGATCATCAAGAGTATGTCCAATAGCAGCATGGTGCTTCATCATAGTTTTCAATAATCTCTTTTCTTCATGCTTTGGAAGGTTAGCACTAATAATAACAGGATATATCTCCTTTTCATCAAGATAAGCATATTTCAATGTATCGGGTAATTGTTTGAGCCTAAACACGGGATCACCCTTGGGTGGAGGAGGAACCCCAAGTATTTCAACAGGTAAGTTGTGTTTCATAATAGGCCGCTGATCGAAGAAAATTTCATCTATTTCATTCCTCTCATTCATATGCATATCATTTCATGGTCTAGCAAATATTGTTCTAAAGGATCTGTAGGAGGCACACCAATAGAAGCAAGACCAATAATTTCATCTTTACTAGGCAACTCTTCTTCATGGGGATGTCTATGAAATTTAGAGAAATTGAACTCATGAGACACATCCCCAAAACTCACAGTAACTGTTTCTTTCTCACAATCAATCCTAGCATTAGCAGTATTCAAGAAGGGTCTGCCAAATATAATGGGACAAAAGTCATCTTGTGGGGAACCAAGAACAAGAAAATCAATAGGATATTTTATTTTCCCACACAAGACTTCAACATCTCTAACAATCCCCATCAGTACAATAGTGTCTCTATTAGCAAGCTTAATAGTAACATCAACTTCCTCTGCAATATCATGCATGATTTCTTTATATAAGGAAAAGGGAATTGCAGTTACACTAGCACCCATATCACACAATCCATGATAACAATGATCTCCTATTTTAAGAGAAAAAACACTCACGCCAACAACTGGTCTATGTTTACTCTTAGTATCAAGTCTAGCAATTCTAGCCGCTTCATCACAGAAATGAATAACATGACCATCAATGTTATCAACCAAGAGATCTTTAACCATAGCAATAATAAGTTCAACTTTAGTTTGTTCAGGGGGTGTAGGTGTTCTAATACAACTCTTAAGAACCACAGTTGAAGCTTTAGCATGTTCCTTTATCCTAACAGGGAAGGGTGGTTTCTCAATGTAAGTAGTAGGAATAACAGGATCAACATTATAAGTAATAGTTTCCTCTTCGGCTTTAATAGGTTCAACTACTTTCACTTCAACAGGAGGATGATATTTAAACCACTTCTCCTTAGGGAGATCAACATGAGTAGCAAAAGATTCACAGAAAGAAGCTACTATCTCAGAGTCAAGTCCTTATTTAGTGCTAAATTCACGAAAAGCATCGGTGTCTATAAAGGATTTAACACAATCAAACTTAAGGTTTATACCTGACTCCTTACCTTCGTCGAGTTCCCAATCTTCAGAGTTGCATTTAATTTTTTCCAATAAGTCCCACTTGAATTCAATATCTTTCTTCATAAAAGAACTAGAACAAGAAGTATCGAGCCTGGATCGATCATTATGATAAAGCTGAGCATAAAAATTCTGAATAATAATTTCTCCTGAGAGCTCATGGTTGGGGCATGAATATAGCATTGACTTAAGCCTCAACCAAGCTTGAGAAATTCTTTCTCCTTCACGAGGCCAAAAATATAATTCCATCACGATGACCCAGATGCATAGGATAAAACTTCTGATGAAATTCCAATTTCAATCGGTTGTAGTTCCATGATCCAATATCATCACATAGCCTGTACCATGCCAATGCCTTATCCTTAAAAGATAAAGGAAAGGCCTTCTTCTTGAAAACATCTTTGGGAAACCTGCAAGCTTAAATAATCCACAAACTTCATCCACATAGATTACATACAAATTAGGATGTACTGGTCCATCTCCTGCATAAGGATTAGCTAGCAATTTCTCTATCATACCCGAAGGAATTTCATAATAAATATTTTCAGTAGTTGTAGCAGGTTGAGGAGCGACTCTTTGTGCTTCAAGTCGAGGTGAAGATACCCCGAGCAAGCCCCTCAAAGGATTATTTTCCATAGTAACAAGTGACAGTAAATTTCAACACACTATATAAATTTTTCTTACCGAGTTCCACTCACCAAAGGCGCTTCACTCCCCGGCAACGGCGCCAGAAAAGAGTCTTGAAGACCCACAAGTATAGGGCATCTATCGTAGTCCTTTCTATAAGTAAGAGTGTTGAACCCAACGAGGAGTAGAAGGAAATGATAAGAGGTTCTCAATAAGGTATTCTCTGCAAGCATTGAAATTATCGGTAACAGATAGTTTTTTGATAAGATAGTTCGTAACGGGTAGCAAGTAACAATTGTAACAAAGGTGCAGGAAGGTGGCCCAATCCTTTTTATAGCAAAGGACAAGCCTGAACAAACTCTTATATAAAGCAAGGCGCTCCCGAGGACACATGGGAATTTCTGTCAAGCTAGTTTTCATCATGTATATATGATTCACGTTCGTTACTTTGATAATTTGATATGTGGGTGGACCGGTGCTTGGTTGCTGCCCTTACTTGGACAAGCCTCCCACTTATTATTAACCCCTGTCGCAAGCATCCACAACTACGAACGAATAATTAAGATAAATCTAACCATAGCATGAAACATGTGGATCCAAATCAGCCCCTTACGAAGCGACACATAAACTAGGGTTTAAGATTCTGTCACTCTAGCAACTCATCATCTACGTATTACTTCCCAATGCCTTCCTATAGGCAAAAACAATGGTGAAGTGTCATGTAGTCGACGTTCACATAACACCACTAGAGGAGAGACAACATACACCTCATCAAAATATCAAACGAATACCAAATTCACATGATTACTTATAACAAGACTTATCCCATCTCCTGAGGAACAAACATAACTACTCATAAAGCATATTCATGTACATAATCAGAGGAGTATTAATGATGATCACGGATCTGAACATATGATCTTCCACCAAGTAAACCAACTAGCATCAACTACAAGGAGTAATCAACACTACTAGCAACCCACATGTACCAATCTGAGGTTTTGAGACAAAGATTGGATTTTAGAGATGAACTAGGGTTTGGAGAGTAGATGGTTCTAATTAGTATGTTGATGGAGATTGAACCCCTCTCGATGAGAGGATCGTTGGTGATGACGATGGCTTCGATGCCCCCCTCCCGGAAGGAAGTTTCCCTGACAGAACAAACTTGCCGAAGCTCTAGATTGGTTCTGTCCAAGTTCCGCCTCGAGACGGCGGTGCTTCATCCCGAAAGGTCTCTTATGATTTTTTCCAGGTCGAAACCCTCAATATAGCAGAAGATGGGCATCGGAGGGCTGCCAGGTGGGGCACAAGCCTCAGGGGCACGCCTAGGGGGATAGGGCATGCCCTCTAGGCTTGTGGGTGCCTGGTGGGCCCCCTGATGTATTGCTATCGCCCAATATTTTTTATATATTCCCAAATAATTCTTCGTAGATTTTCAGGACTTTTGGAGTTGTGCAGAATAGGTATATCAGATTTGCTCCTTTTCGAGTCCAGAACTCCAACTATCGGCATTCTCCCTCTTCATGTAAACCTTGTAAAATAAGAGAGAAAAGGCATAAGTATTGTACCAAAATGTGTAATAACAACTCATAATGCAATAAATATAAATATAAAAGCATGATGAAAAATGGACGTATCAACCACTCGCATGCGACCAGCGGCCATACAGAAAATTTCTCTTCATAACCTTGAAGAAGGAGCGCAGGACCGCGGCCCACCATGACGCCGCATTTCCATTATGGACTCCAGCGCGGTGTCGACCGCGTGGCGTTCCATCAAGACTGAATCAGCGGGCGACGTAGCGGTAGGTGCGTCGCCACAACTGTCCCTAGCACGACCGCCGCACCGCCTGCTCCCCCATCTAAGACTCCTCCGACCGGCTCGCAGCCCAAGGTCATCGACCCGGGGCGGGAGCAGAGCATGGACACAAGAAGGAGACCTTGCGGTGGCAAGCACATTCACCAGACCCTTCCCCCTGACCATCAGGAGGGAAGGGGCGGCCGAAGACGGGGGAAAGGAGGGAGAGCTCTGCGGATTAAGGACCAAGGATAAGAAGGAGGTGGATGAGCATCGGCCTTGTGGCCTCCCAATTTATAGGGGAGGGCACGAGGGCTAGCTCTCCTCCAATCCAAAGGCCGTCGTCCGTCTCCACCAATTCCATTACCCACGTTCATGGGTAAATAGGTAACCGTCCCATCGCTCCAATCCATGGTGCTACGGTTTCTGCCCCGCCCAAACCTTTAAGTCACATGCATGCACTGCGAACTCCCCGCAATGCATGCGGCATGCGTGGCGGAAATGGCCTGAGGTAGTGGGTCACAGTCGACTTGTAACTTGGCGCTTACTCCCTCACATTGCGCGCCTATGCATAAATTTTGGGCGTGACCCAACGTCTCTAGGCGAGCGAGTGTCGGCCAAACCCGGGGTCTGCTGTCAGTGCACTAGGACAGGGGTACCCAGTGCCCATGACTTATGCATAGATAGTAGTAGCAGAACCCATCAAAACAAGTGCAAACCAAAAAAGAATCTAAGACCAAGACTCTGGTAGTAGCAACCTACAACAGGCTAAACAACACCGGCAAGATCAATACAACAGCCCAGGATGGGCCCGGAGTGTGCCAAGCACATCCCCGGTGCCTGCTGGGGACCGAGGCGGTGCGCCTTCAAGAAGACCCGAAAAGCCACCCCCCATCAAGAGTGGGCCGATCGGCCACCACTCCACGGCATCACAATGCCAGTCACTTGTCGATGCAGTGTCGAGCTCCCAGGTGGCTAATTGGCTCTCGCTAAGCACGTGGCGACACACTAGAAGACATATTATGCCCTCTTGAAACCCGTCCAGAGGCGTGTCAAGCTGTGGTGCAACATTTAGCTAGAGCGGTGGTAAAAGTTCGCCGGAGATGCACCCCCGCACGCCACCTAGACTGCATTTATGGCATTTCATCCTAAGTGCTAGAGTTAGGTATGAAAGCATTGTTAGCTCTCTAATCACCAGACAATGTCTATTTTGCCATTGTGGTTGCCCCTTGAGCTATAAAAGGAGGCCCGAGGCAGCCTAGCTAAAGATTCAGACCTTTGGACACTTGTACTCACGTATCAGCTCCCGGAAGGCAACCCTTGCCGGGCTTGAGCATTGCGTGTTCTTCGTGCTCGTTTGATCAATCCACCAAAGCAAGAGTAGGGTTTTATGCTTCACAGCGTCCCGAACCTGGGTAAAACACCAGCGTCCCGATCGTCGTGTTGTCGCATTATCTTTGCTCTTTGTGCATGTGACCTTGCCCCTACCGAACCACAAAGGGGCTTACAACCCAATAGGTGATCGAGTGCATCGTGCACCAACACCGCGACATGATATGCTCTGTTGCACATAAGTTTCATTATATCTTCCTCAAAACAGCCACCATACCTACCTATTATGGCATTTCCATAGCCATTCTGAGATATATTGCATGAAACTTTCACCATCGCATCGTATGACTAGTACACCCATTGTCATATTTCTTTGCATGATTTTAAGATAGCTAGCATGATATTCCATGGCTTGTCCTTTTTTGATATGTTTTGCTACGCTAGATCATTGCACATCCTTGTACACTGCCAAAGGCATTCATATAGAGTCATATTGTTTAGTAGTTTTATATATCGAGTTGTAAGTAAATAAAAGTGTGGTGTTCATGTTGGAAATATGCCCTAGAGGCAATAATAAAATGGTTATTATTGTATTTCCTTGTTAATGATAATTGTCTATTGTTCATGCTATAATTGTGTTAACCGGAAACCGTAATACATGTGTGAATACATAGACCACAACATGTCCCTAGTGAGCCTCTAGTTAACTAGCTCGTTGATCAATAGATGGTCACGGTTTCATGACCATGGACATTGGATGTCATTGATAACGGGATCACATCATTAGGAGAATGATGTGATGGACAAGACCCAATCCTAAGCATAGCACAAGATCGTGTAGTTTGTTTGCTAAAGCTTTTCAATGTCAAGTATCGTTTCCTTAGACCATGAGATTGTGCAACTCCCGGATACCGTAGGAATGCTTTGGGTGTGCCAAACGTCACAACGTAACTGGGTGGTTATAAAGGTGCACTACGGGTATCTCCGAAAGTGTCTGTTGGGTTGGCACGAATCGAGACTGGGATTTGTCACTCCATGTGACGGAGAGGTATCTCTGGGCCCACTCGGTAAGGCATCATCATAATGAGCTCAGTGTGACTAAGGAGTTAGCCATGGGGTGATCTATTATGGAATGAGTAAAGAGACTTGCCGGTAATGATATTTAACAAGGTATAGGGATACCGACGATCGAATCTTGGGCAAGTATCATACCGATAGACAAAGGGAATTGTATACGGGATTGATTGAATCCCCGACATTGTGGACATCCGATGAGATCATCGTGGAGCATGTAGGAGCCAACATGGGTATCCAGATCCCGCTGTTGGTTATTGGCCGGAGAGGTGTTTCGGTCATGTCTACGTGTCTCCCGAACCCGTAGGGTCTACACACTTAAGGTTCGATGACGCTAGGGTTATAGGGAAATAGTGTACATGGTTACCGAAGGTAGTTTTGAGTCCCGGATGAGATCACGAACGTCACGAGGAGTCCCGGAATGGTCCAGATATGAAGATTGATATATAGGATGTGAGGTTTTGGTTACCGGAAGTGTTTCGGGCGTCACCGGTAGTATACCGGGACCACCAGAAGGGTTCTGGGGGTCCACCAAGTGGGCCCACCGGCCCCAGAGGGCTTCATGGGCCATAGGTAAAGGGAACCAGCCCCTGGGTGGGCTGGTGCGCCCGTCCCACCTGGCCCAAGGCGTAACAAGGGGAGAGACGGGGCAAACCCTAGCCCCAGATGGGCCCTAGGCCCACCCTAGGGTAGCTAGGGCAGCCACACCTCCTCCCCTCCCTCTGGCCGCCGCACCAGATGCATCTAGTGGCTGCCGCACCACCCTAGGGTGGAAACCCTAGGGTGCAGCCCTACCTACTCCTCCTCCTATATATAGAGGTGCCCTTGGGGCTGTTTGAGACACGGTTCTCTCTCCCTCTCACGCACAGCCCTACCTCTCCACCTCCTCGTTCTCCGTAGTGCTTAGTGAAGCTCTGTCGGAGTACCATGCAGCTCCACCATCACCACACCGTCATGCTTCCGGAGCTCTCCCTCAACCTCTCCTTCCTCCTTGCTGGATCAAGGCGTAGGAGACGTCATCGGGCTGCACGTGTGTTGAACGCGGAGGCGCCGTTGTTCGGCGTTGAGATCGGAATCCACCGCGATCTGAATTGCTGCGAGTACGACTCCACCAACCGCGTTCTTGTAATGCTTTGTAACATCCCAAATTTTGGAATGTTATAATAATTATTAGAATGTTTGTTTGTTTCCTTGAGTGATTGAAAGTGAGTGAAATTTGAAACTTTTTGAAACTTTGGAATGAGAGGGAATGAAATGACTTTCCCAAAATTTTACTCTACATTCTTTATCCTCAGGAATTCAAATCCATTCCATCACAAAAACCCTAGAGTGAAGATGATATGACTTCTTCCATTTTAGAAAATGAAGAGGGATTTGAAAATGGTTTGAATTCCATTCTGAAAATATTTCAAATTCAGAAACTTTATGCAACTCAATGACTTTCATGAGAGAAGATAATATGACTTCTTCAAATGTATGAAATATGAGTTGGAAGTTTAAACCAAAGATTTGAAAAAGGGAATTTGAAAACTATTTGAGAATTTCTCATATGGAGTTTCAATTTCATTTGAATTCCCTATTTGAATTTGAAAGCATCCAAACCCCTTGCAAAGAATTTTGAGAGGAGCAAAATGACACTCCAAAAACAGGGGGTATTTGTGAAGTTTTTGAACTATAAAACCCATGGGGTTATTTGAAAAATATTTGCAAAATAAATAAAGCCAATTAGGCAATTTTCTAAAAATATTTTTTGAAGTATTTAATTTGACCAGATAAAAATGTTCATTAAATGGAATTAAATCCCTTGATAATTTTGGTATAAAACTTTTTATTTTTTAGGGAAGTAATTATGGCCATTTATTTGTTTTGATTCGCTGGTAATTTAAAAAAGGAAAATCCTTTAAAGCCTTTAAGACCACCGGCCCACCTGCCTATTTAGCCTCCCCAAAATCTCTCCATGCCGGTCGCCCGATCACCGCGCCCCTCCTTCTCTCCCACTGATGCACGGACCCCATCGCCCGACGCAAATCTCGCCACGGTCACCTCCCTCCTCTCTCCCCTCTTTCCATGCCTCGCCGGAGCCGAGCCGAATCCGCCGCGGATCTCTCTCCCCTAGCCATCTAGAGCGCCCCGACCCCTCCTATATAAGCCTCTGCCACCCCTCGACCCGTTCCACCCCTTCGCCCCTCTGCCCAAGCCCCCACTTCGTCGGAATCCGTCGCCGGAGACAACCACGGCCGCCACACCTTTGCTGCACCACTGCTCCTCCCTCCCCTCCCTGAGCTCTTCCGAGCCCATCATCGACCTCGCCTCGCTCTCCCGCACCTCCCCATCCCCCTGCCCGAGCCCCAGACCCCCCCAAAGCCCCACGCCATCGACCTCGCCGGAGCGGGCCACTTCCCGAATGCTCCAAGAGCTCGTGCCGCTAGTCTCCATCGCCCCCAAGCCACTCCGCCGCCGCCATCATCTTCGCCGTGCTCTCCCATGCCGATTGGTACCATCGCCGAACCCGGAGACCCCCTGGAGCCGTCGCCCGCTTCGTTCCCGATCCGGCGCCGCCGTCAACCTCGCCGGAGTCCACCACCGCCGGTAAAACTCCCTCGGTGAGACTCTTCTCTCCCTCCCCACCGTCGGATCTAGATCAACGGCGTAGATTAGACGTTTTAAATCCCCGAAGCGGTATGCACTAGACTTCGGCCGTCCGCTTGATTTGCCCCGCACGCACACACCCGTAGCCAATCAGGAAGCGACACGTCACCCCCCTATCCGTTAGTTATAGATTTTTATTTTCTGTTCTGTTTTAAAAAAACAGATTTAGTTCTGTTTTTGTTTTTAGCATATCTTTTATGTTTTTAGTTGTTTTTAATTGATTCATTTTCATTGTGTCACAATTTTCATCTAGTTTCCGTAGATGCCAAGTTTGACTATATTTGAATATTTAAATTTGAATTTAAATAGATTTGATTTAAATTTTATTTTCTGAATAACTTGAGTTTAAATATTTTTTTGATTGATTCTTTTTGCTACTTGTCACTAGTCACCTTAGTTATCATTAGGTATACTTTGGGAATTTTTCGAATATTTTAAAATAGTATTTTCAACCAAAACAGATTCTGTTTAGTTCTTATTAGGATTATTTATCTTCCTTTTGTTTTAAATTGTGTTAAAATTATTTTCTTTTACATTAGTTGATAAATTTTATAAAGTTTTCTGTTAGAAGATAGTAGTCCTTCAAAACAAATATTATTTTATTGCATGGAATCAATTCTAGTTCAATTATAACTTGCAATTGGATTTCCATTGCTAGTTTGATTTGCTATTTGAAAATACTTTTAATAAAATTTTGTTTTATAAAATATACTTTCTATTAACTTAGTTAATATATATTTTGTTTTCTCTTAGTTATCAGTAGTACTTCAACTAAACTTATTTTATGTTATTATTTTGATAGCATGAAATCAATTCTAGTTTCATAATAACTTGCAAATTGATTTCATTGCTAGTTGGAACTCTTATTTGAATTTTTTTTTATTTTCTGTTAACTTAATTGTTTTGTACTTTGTTTTTCCCTTATTTTAATATTGCATTGTTTTACTTGTTGTTAAGCTTAGTGGGCAAACACTTATGTTGTTTAGAGTTTTGTTTTCATAAGTCTTACTTGTTCTTCAAAAGTAATTACTTTACTAAAATACTTTTGTTATATTTTACTTTGTTTTTGTTTTGTTAATAGTTGTTGTAGAGGAAAACTACCTTAGTTGTTTTTATGAAAACTTTCTTGACTTTGAGTTTTGTCTTAAGTGTTTCCTTCATCAACCTTGTTGCTTTTGTTTCTTGTGTTACCTTGTGATTGTTAGTTTTGATTGCTAGAAGTGTTTGCTTATGAATGCAATGTTTGTTATATAGATTTTCATCGGAGAGTGACGAATAGTCTATCAAGTTATTTCGGAGAGCGATCTTTCTCTTCATCAACAGTACAGGCAAGTTCACTTTGACCATCTTTTCATACCTATGTTTTATTGCATGTAGTGACATCATTCAACAAATCCCTCCCGTAGTGTTATTGAAATTCTTGTAGTTGAGTAGAATGCATGAGGTAGGAACCCACCACTTGTTACTAATGCCCCGGGAACGCTAGTTAGTGCAATGCTATGCTAAAGTAGACGGGGTCTGGTATGAGTGTTCGTGAGTGGTGTGAAGAAGGACTCCACGTCAAAACGACGACTTCATGAAGGCTTCTTGAAGACCTGCATATTCAAGACCTCAAGACTTCGAGACTCGAGAAACAAGTTTTTCAATACACACTACTGGGTGAGGGATTGTTGGAACGGTACCCTGGAGAAGCCAGTGGATTTGCCTAGGTGTTGCTGGAGATGGCCAGTATTCACGCGGAAAGCCTCACCCAGACTCAAAGGGAAGGATGAGTACTTCATGCCCGGAAGCTACCTGCACAGCCACAAGTCATTATGGGCTCTAGCTTGGTTGGATATCGTGGTGACCCTGGACAGGCGGTGCTACGAGATGTAGAAGAACGGTAGGAAAGGATGGGCACCGACAGAGTCACAGGGAAACCCTTTGGAAGACCATGTTTTTGTCATCCATTTCTCAAACACCCTGAAGTGCGAGAAATCAAACGGAGCCGACCAAATCTTGTGGGGAACGTGTGCCACACTCTGCAGAGTTAAACCTAATCGATTAGCCGTGTCCCCGGTTATGAACAATTTGAGCTTCTAGACTTGGATCTATCTCTGAACTCTCAACACTGGACTGATAACTAATTGTGGGCAACTTATGATACTTATGGGCATTGAGACATTGGTTGGCGGAACCATGTCATGATAGGTAACTCCATAGTGAATTTCCTGATATTCCTTTGTTGTAGGAAAATAAAATCAGCTTTTACGCAAAAACTCAGACACAGAGCCACAAAGCCTTTGCATATAGAATAGCCTTTATTCTTCTATTTCTCCTATGGTGATCTTGCCAGTACATTCAATGTACTGACCTACACGGCTGCAACGTCTTATGTTGCAGATACTCTTCTACGACGGGTAAGAGTATGATTCAGGGTTACGGTCCGCACTCAACTTGCCGTTGGTGTTATTGGGACTCCACTCCCGTTGACTGTATCCGCTGCTATTTTAAGGTATATATCAGTTTTATGTTAATTACATGTGATTGCACTTTGATATATACATTGATGTACTGTGTGTGCCAGCATACTGATCCAGGGATGGCACAGAACACACAGAGGCTTGACTCGTTTTGAGTTGGGTCGCTACACGCTTCCGCTTAGCGATCTTCAAAGGTATGAAGATGCAATATCTCCCCACTCGTTGCTGGTTTCTCCATGGATAGATCTTGGTGATCGTAGGAAATTTTTTGATTTACTACTACGTCTCCCAACAGTGGTATCAGAGCTAGGTCTATGCGTAGAATCTATGCACGAGTAGAACACAAGTTGTTGTGGGCGTCAATTTTGTTAATTTGCTTACCACTACTAGTCTTATCTTGATTCGGCGGTATTATGGGATGAAGCGGCCCAGACCGACTTTACACGTACGCTTACGTGAGACTAGTTCCACCGCCTGACATGCACTTGTTGCATAAGGTGGCTAGCGGGTGTCTGTCTCTCCCACCTTAGTCGGATTGGATTCGATGAAAAGGGTCCTTATGAAGGGTAAATAGCAATTGGCATATCACGTTGTGGTTTTGGCGTAGGTAAGAAAAGTTGTTGCTAGTAACCTATAGCAGCCACGTAAAAAGTTGCAACTTCAAATTAGAGGACGTCTAACTTGTTTTTGCAGCATATGCCTTGTGATGTGATATGGACAAATGACGTGATGTGATGCATTGTGATGTATGAGATTGATCATGTTCTTGTAATAGGATTCACGACTTGCATGTCGATGAGTATGACAACCGACAGGAGCCATAGGAGTTGTCTTATTTTATTGTATGACCTGCGTGTCAATCATAAACGCCATGTAATTACTTTACTTTATTGCTAAACATTAGCCATAGTAGTAGAAGTAATAGTTGGCGAGACAACTTCATGAAGACACAATGATGGAGATCATGGTGTCGTGCCGGTGACAGTGATGATCATGGTGCCCCGAAGATGGAGATCAAAGGAGCAAGATGATATTGAACATATCATGTCACTATATTGATTGCACGTGATGTTTATCATGTTCACATCTTATTTGCTTAGAATGATGGTAGTAAATAAGATGATCTCTCAATAAAATATCAAGAAAAGTGTTCACCCTAACTGTGCACCGTTGCTAAGGATCGTTGTTCTGAAGCACCACGTGATGATCGGGTGTGATAGGTTCTAACGTTCGCATACAAGGGGTGTAAGCCAGATTTACACACGCGATACACTTAGGTTGACTTGACGAGCCTAGCATGTACATACATAGCCTCAGAACACGGAAGGCCGAAAGGTCGAACATGAGTCGTATAGAAGATACGATCAACATGGAGATGTTCACCATGGATGACTAGTCCGTCTCACATGATGATCGGACACGGGCTAGTTGACATGGATCATGTGTCACTTGGATGACTAGAGAGATGTCTATCTAAGTGGGAGTTCATTAAATAATTCGATTATGTGAACTTAATTATCACGAACTTATTCTAAAATTATCTTTACAATCTATATTGTAGATCCAATGGCCAACACGAATGTCACCCTCAATTTCAACGCGTTCCTAGAGAAAACCAAGCTAAAAGATGATGGAAGCAACTATGCGGACTGGGTCCATGGCTTGAGGATCATCCTCATAGCTTCAAAGAAATTGTATGTCCTTGATGCACCACTAGGTGACCCACCCCTTCTCCCAGCAGAGCAAGACGTTGCGAACGCTTGGCATTCTCGCTGCGATGATTACTCCCTTGTTCAGTGTGGCATGCTTTACAGTTTAGAACCAGGGCTCCAAAAGCGTTTTGAGCAACACAGAGCATATGAGATGTTCCAAGAGCTGAAACTGGTTTTCCAAGCTCATGCCCGGGTCGAGAGATATGACGTCTCCGACAAGTTCTTCAGCTGTAAGATGGAGGAGAATAGTTTTGTCAATGAGCACATCCTCAAGATGTCTGGGATACACAACTGTTTGACTCAGCTAGGAGTTAATATCCCGGATGACTCAGTCATTGACAGAATCCTCCAGTCGCTTCCACCTAGCTACAAAAGCTTTGTGATGAACTACAACATGCAGGGGATGGAGAAGTCCATTCCTGAGTTGTACTCGATGCTGAAATCAGCGGAGGTCGAGATCAAGAAGGAGCATCAAGTGTTGATGGTGAATAAGACCACTAGTTTCAGGAAAGGCAAGGGTAAGAAGAACTTCAAGAAGGACGGCAAAGCTGTTGCCACGCCCGGTAAGCAAGTTGCCGGGAAGAAGAAGAACAAGAATGAACCCAAGCCTGAGACTCAGTGTTTTTATTGCAAGGGTACCGGTCACTGGAAGCGGAACTGCCCCAAGTACTTAGCGGATAAGAAGGACGGCAACATTAAAGGTATATGTGATATACTTGTTATTGATGTGTACCTAACCAGCGCTCGTAGTAGCTCCTGGGTATTTGATACCGGTGCAGTTGCTCACATTTGTAACTCCAAGCAAGAGGTGCAGAATAAGTGGAGGCTGGCAAAGGACGAGGTGACGATGCGCGTTGGGAATGGTTCCAACGTCGATGTGATCGTCGTCGGCACGCTACCTCTACATATACCTTCGGGATTAGTGTTAAACCTTAATAATTTTTATTTAGTACCAGCTTTGAGCATGAACATTGTATCTGGATCTCGCTTGATGCGAGATAGCTACTCATTTAAATCTGAGAATAATGGTTGTTCTATTTATATGAGATAGATGTTTTATGGTCATGCCCCGCTGGTCAATGGTTTATTTTTGATGAATCTCGAACGTGATGTTACACATGTCCATAGTGTGAGTACCAAAAAGTGTAAGGTTGATAACGATAGTCCCACTTACATCTGGCACTGCCGCCTTGGTCATATTGGTGTCAAACGCATGAAGAAGCTCCATACTGATGGACTTTTGGAGTCTCTTGATTTCGAATCATTTGACACGTGCGAACCATGCCTCATGGGAAAGATGACCAAGACTCCGTTCTCAGGAACAATGGAGCAAGCAACTGACTTGTTGGAAATAATACATACCGATGTATGCGGTCCAATGAGTGTCGAGGCTCGTGGTGGCTAACGTTATGTTCTCACCCTCACTGATGACTTGAGTAGATATGGGTATGTCTACTTAATGAAACATAAGTCTGAAACTTTTGAAAGGTTCAAGGAATTTCAGAGTGAGGTAGAGAATCAATGTGATAGGAAAATAAAGTGCCTACAATGTGGCAGAGAATATTTAAGTCACGAGTTTGGCACGCACCTAAGGAAATGTGGAATTGTTTCACAACTCACGCCGCCTAGCACACCTTAGCGAAATGGTGTGTCTAAACGTCGTAATCACACTCTATTAGATATGGTATGATCTATGATGTCTCTTACCGACTTACCGCTATCATTTTGGGGATATGCATTAGAGACTACCGCATTCACTTTAAATAGGGCACCGTCAAAATCCGTTGAGACGACACCATATGAATTATGGTTTGGAAAGAAACCTAAGCTGTCGTTTCTAAAAGTTTGGGGATGCGATGCTTATGTGAATAAACTTCAACCTAAGAAGCTCGAACCCAAAGCGGAAAAGTGAGTCTTCATAGGATATCCCAAAGAGACTATTGGGCATACCTTCTACCTCAGATCGGAAGGCAAAGTATTTGTTGCCAAGAATGGATCCTTTCTCGAGAAAGAGTTTCTCTTGAAAGAAGTGAGTGGGAGGAAAATAGAACTTGATGAGGTAATTGTACCTCCACTCGAACCGGAGAGGAGCACAACACATGAAGTTGTTTCTATGGAGCCTACACCGGCTGGAGAGGAAGTTAATGATGATGATCATAAAACTTCAGATCAAGTTACTATTGAGCGTCGAAGGTCCACTAGGACACGTTCCGCACCAGAGTGGTACGGCAACCCTGTCCTGGAGATCATGTTGTTGGACAACGGTGAACCTTCGAACTATGAAGAAGCGATGGCGGGCCCGGATTCCAACAAATGGCTTGAAGCCACGAAATCCGAGATAGGATCCATGTATGAGAACAAAGTGTGGAATTTGGTGGACTTGCCTGATGATAAGCGAGCCATTGAAAATAAATGGATCTTTAAGTAAAAGACTGGCGCAAATGGTAATGTGACCGTCTATATGGCTCGGCTTGTCGCTAAGGGTTATCGACAAGTTCAAGGAGTTGACTACGATGAGACATTCTCACCCATAGAGATGCTGAAGTCTGTCCGAATCATGTTAGCAATTGCCGCATTTTATTATTATGAGATCTGGCAAATGGACGTCAAAATGACATTCCTTAATGGCTTCCTCAGGGAAGAACTGTATATGATGCAACCGGAAGGTTTTGTTGATCCTAAAGATGCTAACAAGGTATGCAAGATCCAGCACTCCATCTATGGGCTGGTGCAAGCATCTCGGAGTTGGAACATTCGCTTTAATGAAGTGATTAAAGCGTTTGGGTTTGTACAGGTTTATGGAGAACCCTGTATTTACAAGAAAGTGAGTGGGAACTCTGTAGCATTTCTTATATTGTATGTGGATGACGTACTGATAATGGGAAATGATATAGAACTCTTGCAAAGTGTAAAGGCCTACTTGAATAAGTGTTTTTCAATGAAGGACCTTGGAGAAGCTTCTTACATATTAGGTATTAAGATCTATAGAGATAGATCGAGACACCTCATAGGTCTTTCACAAAGCACATACCTTGAAAAGATATTGAAGAAGTTCAATATGGATCAGTCCAAGAAGGGGTTCTTGCCTGTGTTACAAGGTGTGAGATTGAGTACGACTCAATGCCCGACCACGGCAAAGGATAGAGAAGAGATGACTGTCATCCCCTATGCTTCAGCCATAGGCTCTATTATGTATACCATGTTGTGTACCAGACCTGATGTGAACCTTGCCATAAGTTTGGTAGGGAGGTACCAAAGTGATCCCGGAGCAGAACATTGGACAGCGGTCAAGAATATCCTGAAGTACCTGAAAAGGACAAAGGACATGTTTCTCGTATATGGAGGTGAAGAAGAGCTCGTCGTAAAGGGTTACTTCGATGCTAGCTTCGACACAGATCCGGACGACTCGAAGTTGCAAGCCGGATACATGTCTATTTTGAACGGAGGGGCAGTCAGCTGGTGTAGCAGCAAGCGAAGCATCATGGTGGCATCTACATGTGAAGCGGAGTACATAGCTACTTCGGAAGCAGCAAAGGAAGGAGTCTGGATGAAGGAGTTCATTACCGACCTAGGAGTAATTCCAAGTGCGTCCGGCCCGATGACTCTATTCTGTGACAACACTGGAGCTATTGCCCTTGCGAAGGAGCCCAGGTTTCACAAGAAGACAAGACACATCAAGCGCCGCTTCAACTGCATCCGTGATTACATTCAGGAGGGAGATATAGATATTTGTAAAGTGCATACGGATCTAAATGTCGCAGATCCGTTGACTAAACCTCTCTCACGAGCAAAACATGATCAACACCAGAATGCTATGGGTGTTCGATTCATCACAATGTAACTAGATTATTGACTCTAGTGCAAGTGGGAGACTGTTGGAAATATGCCCTAGAGGCAATAATAAAATGGTTATTATTGTATTTCCTTGTTCATGATAATTTTCTATTGTTCATGCTATAATTGTGTTAACCGGAAACCGTAATACATGTGTAAATACATAGACCACAACATGTCCCTAGTGAGCCTCTAGTTGACTAGCTCGTTGATCAATAGATGGTCACGGTTTCATGACCATGGACATTGGATGTCGTTGATAACGGGATCACATCATTAGGAGAATGATGTGATGGACAAGACCCAATCCCGGATACCGTAGGAATACTTTGGGTGTGCCAAGCGTCACAACGTAACTGGGTGGCTATAAAGGTGCAGTACGGGTATCTCCGAAAGTGTCTGTTGGGTTGGCACGAATTGAGACTGGGATTTGTCACTCCGTGTGACGGAGAGGTATCTCTGGGCCCACTCGGTAAGACATCATCATAATGAGCTCAGTGTGACTAAGGAGTTAGCCATGGGGTGATGTATTACAGAATGAGTAAAGAGACTTGCCAGTAACGAGATTGAACAAGGTATAGGGATACCGACGAACAAAGGGAATTGTATACGGGATTGATTGAATCCCCGACATCGTGGTTCATCCAATGAGATCATCATGGAGCATGACGGAGACAACATGTGTATCCAGATCCCGCTATTGGTTATTGGCCAGAGAGGTGTTTCGGTCATGTCTACGTGTCTCCCGAACCCGTAGGGTCTACACACTTAAGGTTCGATGACGCTAGGGTTATAGGGAAATAGTGTACGTGGTTACTGAAGGTAGTTCGGATTCCCAGATGAGATCCTCGACGTCACGATGAGTCCCGGAATGGTCCAGAGACGAAGATTGATATATAGGATGTGAGGTTTTGGTTACCGGGAGTGTTCCGGGCATCACCGATGGTGTACCGGGACCACCGGGAGGGTTCTGGGGGTCCACCAAGTGGGCCCACCGGCCCCAGAGGGCTTCATGGGCCATAGGTGGAGGGAACCAGCCCCTGGGTGGGCTGGTGCGCCCCTCCCACCTGGCCCAAGGCGCAGGAAGGGGAGAGAGGGGCAAACCCTAGCCCAGATGGGCCCTAGGCCCACCCTAGGGTGGCTAGGGCAGCTGCACCTCCTCCCCTCCCTCTGGCCGCCACACCAGATGCATCTGGTGGCTGCCGCACTGCCCTAGGGTGGAAACCCTACGGTGCAGCCCTACCTCCTCCTCCTCCTATATATAGAGGTGCCCTTGTGGCTGTTTGAGACACAGTTCTCTCTCCCTCTCAGGCACAGCCCTACCTCTCCACCTCCTCGTTCTCCGTAGTGCTTAGCGAAGCTCTGCTGGAGTACCACGCAGCTCCACCGTCACCACGCTATCGTGTTGCCGGAGCTCTCCCTCAACCTCTCCTTCCTCCTTGCTGGATCAGGGCGTACGAGACGTCATCGGGCTGCACGTGTGTTGAACGCGGAGGCGCCGTTGTTCGGCGCTGAGATCGGAATCCACCGCGGTCTGAATCGCTGTGAGTACGACTCCACCAACCGTGTTCTTGTAACACTTCTGCTTAGCAATCTTCAAAGGTATGAAGATCCAATCTCTCCCCACTCCTTGCTGGTTTCTCCATGGATAGATCTTGGTGATCGTAGGAACATTTTTGATTTACTACTACGTCTCCCAACAGTTCATCATTATTACAACATTGTCCCAGTGAGGAAAGCATGATGGAGACTATGATTCCCCCACAAGTCGGGATGAGACTCCGTACAAAAATGAAAAATGGGGGAGGCCAAACGAGCCCACCGTAAAAAAAAGAAATGGGACAGGCAAAAAAATCCCACCATGGAAATATATATATATATAATAGAAATAAATAAATGAGAGAAAAAGAGAGAAGGGGCTATGCTACTATCCTTTACCACACTTGTGCCTCAAAAGGGGCACCATGTTCTTCATATAGAGAGTCTATTGAGTTGTCATTTGCATATGCTAGTGGGAATCTTTCATTATACAACTTGGCTTGTATATTTCGATGACAGGCTTCCTCAAATGCCCAAGGTCTTCATGAGCAAGCAGGTTGGATGCACACCCACTTAGATTCAGTCGAGCTATCATACACTTATAGCTCTAGTGCATCTGTTGCATGGCAATCCCTACTCCTCCCATTGATATATATATTGATGGGCATCTCCATACCCGTTGACACTCCGAGTTGATTCAAGACTTTCTTCTCCACTTTTAACCCTTTGAAACCTACCACCATATTTCATCCCATCTTTATGCCATATACATGGTTCACGCTCATGTATTGCACAAGTAATAAAAAGCTGAAGCGCGTTAAAAAGTATGATCCATTTACTTGGTTTGACACCGAGGTGCTCATGATTTATACTTTATGCTAGGAAGACCAAGCATGACAGGCTATATGATTTTGTAGGGATATCATTCTTTAGCATTGTTATTTTGAAAGGACATAATTGTTTGCTAGTAAACTTGAGTATTGATGTCTTTATGTCAAATGATAGACTATTGCATTGAATCACTTGTATCTTAATATTCATGCCTTGATTATACATTTGTTCAAGATTATGTTAGGTAGCATTCCACATCAAAAATTATCTTTTTATCGTTCACCTACTCGAGGACGAGCAGGAATTAATCTTGGGGATGTCATATCTTTAATTTTTGATTTTATCATGCCAATATTCTACAACTTTCACATACGTCTGGCAACATTTTATATTATTTTGGGACTAACTTACTTATCGAGTGCCTAGTGTCAGTTCCTATTTTTTGTGTGTTTTTTGTTTCACAGAAATTCCGTATCAAACGAAGTCCAATGTGATAAAATATTGCGGATATTTTTTTCGAATATAAGTGATTTTTTGAAGAAGAATCAACGCAACACGGTGCCAGTGAGAGGCATAAGCCAACAGGACGCACCCAGGGGTGAGCACGCCTTGATGGATTGTGCCACCCCTTAAGTAGGTTGGGGCCCTACTTTTGTCGGAAGAAATATATTTTCACGATAAAAATCTCCTCAAAATTTCAGCCCGATCGGAATTACGGATCTCCGGATATTTAAGAAACAGCAAAGAGCCAGAAAACAGCTGTGAAAACAGGAGAGAAACAGAGTGATAGATCCAATCTCGGAGGGGCTCCTGCCCTCCGAGAGCCATGGCGGCCATGGACCAGAGGGAAAACTCTCCCCCAACTAGGGGGACACCAAGGAGGAGCAAGAAGAAGAAGAAGAAGGGTGTCTCTCTCCCCTCTCTCTCCGTGGTGCCGGAGCGCCGCCGGGGCAACCATCATGACGTCGATCTACACGAACAATGTAGCGACCCGACCTGAAAGATCGAATCTCCGGTGTCTCTATACCATCCCAAGATCATGCTGGTACGCACATGGTACATCAATGTATATATCAAAGGGAAATCACACAGCATAAATTAATCGAAATCTCATATCGGGTCCTTTATTACAATAATGATTACAATAAAGTGGTTGAAGGCCAACTCATGAGAATAACTAAACTTGCGGAAGCTTCAAAGGTAGATGAGTCCATCTGACTCCAAGGGCATCTCACCGAGCGTAGAGCGTATCCTCACTCCCGATCGAAAAAGTACTCTGCAACATGATACGTTGCAGTCATGTAGGTCAGCATATTGAATATGCCGGCAAAGTCACAAGAGAGGGGATAAAGTAATCATCTAGTCTATATGCAAATATGGCAGGTGGGGTAGTAAGCTTTTGCATAAAGCCAAAATTTTCCTACAACAAGAGAGGGCAGATGCATAATTACTACAATGTTGGTTGATTAATGAGATGGTTCCACCAACAAATTCTCATACCCAAGTTGTCATTAATAACCCACATCAATATAAATAATTGTATTGAGAGTTCCAGATAGTTTCATTTCCTTTGGCTCAAACTGTCCATGACCGTGGACACGGCTAATCGATAAGGTTTGGGTACTCTACAGAGTTTTGCACACGTTCCACACAAGATTCGGTGCCCATCCTTTCCTATCGTTCTTCTACATATCGTAGCACCGCCTGTCCAGGGTCACCACGATATCCAACCAAGCTAGAGCCCATATCCTTGGGTCTTGAAGCATCCATCCATCTCTTTGTGCCTGGGTGGACCTTTCCGCATGAATATTGGCACATCTCCAGCATCATCTAGGCTAACCACTAGTTTCTCCAGGGCGTCGTTCAATCATCATCCACCCAGAGGTAAGTTGAAAACTTGATGTCTTGAAGACTTGATCATCAGGTAGGTCTTGAAATTATTAACTCTCAACTCTCATGAATCACACAACCAACCCCGTCTACTAATAGCATAGCAAAAATGTAAAACAACGTTTCTCGGGGCCAATGTGTCAAAGGGGTTGAGGGGTACCTACCACATGATACTACAATAAGTAACTAAGTTTCCAATTTACCTACTTTGCATGCAATTGGGGTGATGGAAGAACTAATGCAATAAAATATAGGTATACATGGTCAAAGTGACTTGCCTTGCTTACGATCCTCGTACTCGAGTGACTCTAGGTAACAAGCTTCGCACTCCGGATGATCTAACGGATCAAACAAGAGCACACCATATGCATAAATACAAAATAAATCACACAATTCAGCAAGGTTAAACAAACAATACTAAAACCATTCAGTAGTATCAATCAAGAGAAAGAAATAAACTATTTTTGACTCACAAAAATTTTAGTGTCAAAAACTTCTACTACTACCACTTTAAGACAAACAACCAAGCAATAGCTAGTAGTGAAAGAAATAGTAATAAAATCAATTTTAGTAAACAGAATCAATTTCACTAAACTTTTGTGTAAAGAAACACTACTAAAATAAAAAAATAACTAGAATGTTCCTATAACTTTGGAATAGGAAACCAAAACAATAATACTATTAACACTAATATTATTATCATCATATTACTTAACAGAATTGAATTACTAAAATTATTTACTAGAAATCTAACTTAATCATCTATCTAGTGTGTGAAAGTAAAACTAAATTGTTTTATAAAACTATACCTAATGAAAAAGATATAACGATTCCTATAATAACATGGTATAAAACTAAACAATCATTTTAAATATTAGCAAGTAATGTTACCTAAATGTTTGAAAGAACAGAAACTAATGAAAACTATTAACAAAGTTAAACTAATTCAGATTCAAATTAAATTAAAATTAGGAAAACTAAACTACATTAAGAACTAAGCAGATTCTGTTTTTGTTAAAAATAGTAACTAAATTTATTCAAAAAAAACTCAAATCATTTAGGATGATAGGTTTAACTAATACCAAACAGTGGCAAAAAGATTCACTCAAAAATGTATTTTTAAACTATAGTTATACAGATTTTAGTAATTTGAACAAATTTGATTAGATTCAAAATTTACAGCTCAATTTGAAATCTAAACATACGGTCATAAACTACAGCAAATTTGTGACCTAATACAAAAAGAATCAACTAAAAAAACTAAGTAGTTTAAAAGATATAAGTAAAACAAAAACAGAACACATTCTGTTTTCTAAAAACAAAACAGAAAAGAAAAGAAAACTTAACGGACGGACAAGGCTACGTGGTAGCTTCCTATTGGCTGAGAGGCGTGTGCGGGAGTGCTTGCGGCGGACGGCCGATTAGTAGAGGATACCGGTTCGTTATTTAAATGATTCTAATCTGGCGCGTAGACTACAGATCCGACGGCTACGGGAGGGGCGGCGGCTTACAGTGGTGGTCGGGGAGATCTCCGGTGGCGTCGACGGCGGCCGGAAGCAGGAGGTGGTCGGGGAGGGTGCTCCGGTGGTCGGGGGCAGCGTCCGAAGGCTCCAAACGGCGGTGGTGGATCTCCGACGAGCTTTGGTGGTGTCGGAGGGACGTGGGGTGGAGTGGAGCAACGAGCAATGGCGTGGGGAGGTTCGGGAGTGGGCAGTGCTCCGGCGAGCTCGTGGGCGGCGTTCCGGCGAGGGAGAGAGAGGGGTTTTGGGCGGAATGGAGTGCGGAGGGTGTGTGTGTTTATATAGGATGCTCGGGTTGGTGCGGGGAAGGCAGGGGAGGGAGATCCGCGCGGGGAGAGATCTCCGGCGAGGTTCCGACGCGGGGAAGAAGGTGACAGCGCGGTGAGTGGGAGCGATGATGGATCCCATTTGTCAGCGAGAGCGAGAGGTTTGCGGGAGTGTCGGTTGGTCATTAATAAGGAAAGTCGGGAGGGGTATAAAGAGCAGGTCGGCGGACCGGTCTTTAAAGGCTTTAAATATTTTTCCTTTTATATTTTTCCATAGCGTTTAAAACCTTTTAATGCATTGAAATCATTTCCAAACATAGGAAAAATATATATCAAAGTGATCAGGAGAATTAATGCCATTTATTGAACATTTTTCCTCTGTCATTTGAATACTTTGAAAAAAATAACTATTTTTAAAAAATGCCTATTTTGTTTTTAAAACCTTTTGCAAATATTTTTCAAAAGACCCCCCTGGTTTTATTGTTCAAATATTTAACCAAGATGTCCTTGGTGTGGAGTGTCATGTTACTCCCCTCTTCCTTTGAACTTTTCCAGAGATTTTCAAATAGGTGAAACCAATATATGGAAAATTGAAATGGACTATCAGAATTTCAAAGGAAGCACTTCAATCATTCATTTCATTCAAACAATATGATGATGATGCATAGCTATATTTCATAACATTCCAAAATGAAAATTTTGGGATGTTACAAACCTACACACCTTAAGATGAATCTCGCCCTCGAGATTCGGGTTGGCTAGAAAATAGGTGCGGGTGGTCTCTACGAAGATCTTCTTCACGTTCCCAGGTGGCTTCTTCCTTGGTGTGGTGACTCCACAGAACCTTACAGAACTTGATGATCTTGCTTCGGGTAACTCTGTTGGCAGTCTCGAGGATTCTCACAGGCTTCTCCTCGTAGGTCAGGTCACTGTCAAGTTGTATGGCCTCTAGGGGCATTGTGTCTCTCAAAGGAATATCAGCCATCTCAGCATGGCATTTCTTCAACTGGGAAACATGGAAACATCATGAACTCCGGACAATCCTTCCGGCAATTCCAGCTTGTATGCAACTTTGCCTCTACGTTCTAGAATTTTGGTGCTAACTTCCCTTTAACACCAAACCTCTTGATTCCTCGAAGTGGGGACACACGGAGACATGCTCAATCCCCTACTTCATATGTCACCTCCTTGCGTTTATTATCAGCATAGCTCTTCTACCGGGATTGAGCTATCTTGAGTCGGTCTCGAATCAGTTTGACCTTCTCTTCAGAATCTTTGATAATATCGGGACCAAAAAGTTTTCGGTCGCCAACACCAACCCACATCAATGGTGTTCTACACCTCCTTCCGTATAAAGCTTCAAAAGGGGCCATCTTCAGACTGGTCTGATAACTGTTGTTGTACGAGAACTCTGCGTAAGGTAAGTTGTCATCCCAACTAGACCCATAGTCTAGTGCACAAGCTCTCAACATGTCCTCCAGAATCTTGTTGACTCTCTCAGTCTGTCCATCGGTCTGCGGATGAAAAGTTCTACTGAACTCCAGCCTCGTACCCAAAGTTTCATGTAGGTGATGCCAATACTTTGAGGTAAATTGTGTTCCTCTATCTAATAAGATACTCCTTGGAACTCCATACAGACACACCATCCTGGTCATATATATCTTGGCTAACTTAGCACTGGTATAGGTGGTCTTCATCGGGATGAAATGAGCCACCTTGGTCAAGCGATCAACCACTACCGAGATGGAATCATAACCTAAATGGGTCCTGGGTAATCTTGTGATGAAGTCCATACCAAGCTTATCCCATTTCCACTCGGGTATCGGCAATGGTTGGAGTAACCCTGCTGGTTTCTGATGTTCCGCCTTTACTCGCTGACAAACATCACATATTGCAACGTGTTCCGCAATATCCTTCTTCATACCTGTCCACCAATAACTTTCCTTCAAATCCAGATACATCTTGGTGTTGCCTGGATGTATCGAGTAAGGTGAATCGTGGGCTTCCTGAAGTATCAACTTCCTGAGCTGTGGATCATTGGGCACATAGATTCGGTTCTCAAACCACAGAGTTCCTTGTTCATCCTCACAAAAACCTTTAGCTTTACCATCCTTCATTCTCTACTTTATCTCAGCTATCTCCTTGTCCGACTTCTGGGCTTCACAAATTCTTTTAGTTAAAGTGGACTAGATCTCCAGTGTGGCAACATATCCTCTTGGAACTATCTCTATCCAGAGTTCTCTGAGATCATCGGCTAACTCCTGGGGTAATCCTCCTGCTGTGAGTGTGTTCACATAAGTTTTCCGACTCAAGGCATCTGCTACAACATTTGCCTTCCCTGGATGGTAATGTAATCTCATGTCATAGTCCTTGATTAACTCTAACCATCTCCTCTGTCTGAGGTTCAACTCCTTCTGCGTGAAGATATACTTCGGGCTCTTATGATCAGTGTACACATCACAACTATTTTTGATAAGGAAATGTCTCCAAGTCTTGAGTGTGTGCACTACGGCTGCTAGCTCCAAATCATGGGTGGCATAATTCAACTCATGGGGTCGTAGCTGTCTAGATGCATATGCTACAACTTTTCCCTCCTGCATGAGTACTCCTCCATGTCCTTGACGGGATGCGTCACAATAAACCTGGAAGTCCTTTCGATTGTTTGGCAGTATCAACACTGGGGCTGTGACCAAACGTTTCTTCAACTCCTGGAAACTGGCCTCACATTCCTCAGTCCAGATATACTTAGACTCTTTCTTCAACAGCTCTGTCATGGGCTTGGCAATCATTGAGAAATTCTCAATGAATCTCCGGTAGTATCCGGCAAGTCCAAGAAAGATGCGGATCTCCTTAATTGAGGTGTGTGACTTCCACTCGATGACTGCTTCAACCTTAGCAGGATCTACTACTATTCCTTCTCCAGAAATAACATGTCCAAGGAATCCGACTTCCGTCAGCCAAAATTCACATTTACTGAACTTGGCATACAACTGATGCTCTCTAAGCTTCTCCAGAACTAAACGCAAGTGTTCCTTGTGTTCTTCCTCGCTCTTGGAGAATATCAAAATGTCATCGATGAACACCACGAAAAACTTGTCCAAGTATTCCATAAACACTTTGTTCATCAAATTCATGAAGTAGGCAGGAGCATTAGTCAAACCAAAGGACATGACTGTATGCTCGTATAAAACATACCTGGTGGTGAAAGCTGTTTTGGGTATATCCTGTTCACGAATCTTTAGTTGGTGATACCCTGATCGAAGATCGATCTTGGAGAATACTTTGGCGCCTACTAGCTTATCAAACAGGTCATTAATTATCGGCAGAGGGTACTTATTCTTGATAGTTACCTCGTTCAATGCTCGATAATCGACCACCATCCTCAAGGTTTTATCTTTCTTCTCCACCAAAAGAACTGGGGCTCCCCAAGGTGATGAACTTGGGCGTATATATCCCTTGTCCAATAGCTCCTTAATCTGCTTCTTGATTTCCACTAAATCATTTGTGGGCATCCGATAGGGTCTCTTGGAAATCGGGGCTGTCCCTGGTAGTAGCTCTATTAGGAACTCAATCTCCCTATCTGGTGGCATGCCTGGTAATTCCTCCGGGAATACATCTGAAAAGTCTCGTACAACCGGTACTTCCTCCTGAACAACTCCCGTAAGGGAATTTAACTAAGCACTCATCCGTGTGCGTCGGGATACATACTTAATCCTTTTGTTCTCTGGGGTGGTGAGCAAAATAGACTTGCTGGGGCAATCAAGATTTGCTTCATACTTGGTCATCCAATCCATGCCTAGGATTACATCCAATCCCTGGGATTGTAAGAGGATGAGGTCGGTAGGAAAAACATGGTTTCCTATGTGAAGTTTCAGGGCGTGGCATCCTATTCCCGCCGTCATCATTCCTCCTGGGGAATTTACTTTAATGGGCTGACTAAGGGTTCTGGTGGGTAAACCATACTTTTGCACAACTACCCTTGATATGAATGAATGAGTTGCACCAGAATCAAAAAGTACCATAACTGGACGTGAATGCAATAAAAACTTACCAACCACAGTCTCGGGCTGATCATAGACTTCTTCTACATTGAGGTGGTTCACCTGAGCACGAGGAAACGGATTTGGCTTCTTAGCTATGGAGTTGCCGTTTCCATTCCCTTGCTTGTTCAGAGGGCATTCAGTGGGATAGTGCCCTGTCTTCTGACACTTGAAACAGGTGATATGGTTCAGATCCTTCTGAGCTGGAGCGGGACGGTGTTGGTTGCCATTCCCACTTCCATTCTTGAAGCTGCCATTGTTGGGACGATTATTCACATTTCCTCCATGGTCGTGGCCTCCATGGTTGTGCACGGGATGAGTGTATCCTCCATACTTACCGGTCCCTGATCCGGTATTTCCTGAGTACGGGGTGTAGCAGGGCTTCTGATGAGCTCCAAAGGTAGACTTCCCATGTGCATACTTCCTCTTGCGGTTCTTAATTTGCTGTTGATTCCCCTCCAAGATGAGGGCCTTGTCTACCAGCCCCTGGTAGTTGCTGAAGGTAGCCACCATCAGTTGCACGCTCAACTCATCATTGAGTCCTTCCAAGAAGTTTTCCTGCTTGGCTGCATCATCGGCCACATCTCCTGGTGCATAATGAGCCAACGTGTTGAAGTCGTCCACGTACTGGGCCACGGAACGGTTCCCCTGGCGTAAGTTGCGATACTCACGCTTCTTCAGGCTCATAGCTCCAGCTGAGACATGTGCGGTGCGGAAAGCTTGCTTGAACTGCTCCCAAGTTACACCAGTAATGGGGTATGTGGTGGTGTAGTTCTCCCACCATGAAGCTGCTGGTCCATCCAGTTGATGGGCGGCAAAACGTACTTTTTCAGCCTCGGTGCATCCTGCGGTGGTGAGTTCCCTCTCCATCTTGCGGAGCCAATCATCTGCCACAATGGGCTCTGTGCTGCTAGAGAAGGTTGGGGGATTCAGTCTCAGAAAACGGGTGAGGTTGTCGCCTTGAGGTGGAGGGTGGTTGTTGTGGTTGTTGGTCTGATTCTGAATCAACAGTTGCTTCAGGGTGTTTTGCTGCTGAAGGAGTTGGGTGAGCTCTGGCGGAAAAGTGAAATCGGGCTCACGTCGCAGAGGCATCTTGCTGTTTTCAGAGGGGTGGGAATTAGAATAGAACAATGACCTAAAAGGGAAATTCACTACCCATCTGCAATGCAACAAACATATCACACCAAATACTCATTCATTTATTCAACTCAAAGTCAAACATCGAGATACAAATCTCCATTCAAACTAAACATCGACCTACACCTTAACGACGAAAATGAAAAATACATGGGGCATAAGTAAAGTTTTCCTCAAAAGTACATGGTGACAGAGCCTCCTCCAGTGGTGCTCTCCTCATAGTCATCATCGTTGCTGATCAAAGGAGCCATGTCTCCCTCAGGATGAAGATTTTCACCCATGTCCATCTTTTCCTCCAGTGTTGCGATACGAGTGTTCAGCTTGTCGATCCTCTCTAAGAAATCCTTCACCTCATACTCATGCTCGTACTCGGCTTCCCATAAGTCAGCTTCGAGGTCAATCTCACAGTTTATCAGCCTCTTGATCATCTTCGGGTCGGCATGTACCCGAAGCTCCAAGGTCCTGACGTGCGTCTCCAAGGTCTAGATATAGGAAATGGTGGTGTCTTCAGTGGGAGTGGTTATGATGTTTCCATTGGCATCCCTACGACAAACCATGCTGAGTCCTGGTGAAATGGTTCCACCTCTGTATTCCTCCTGAATACGTCCAAGGGCATGATGAATGGCCATGTCTCTTCCAAGTATCCAGCTGGGTGCCACAAACTTGAAGTCGATGGGTTCCTTCCGATTCCCAAAGGTCTTCCCTGGAATGTGCACCTCTATCCTGTAGCGTCCGTCTTGTGGAAAGGACATGAGAGGAGTCCCAGTGATGCTCGACAAAGCAATCCTCATGTCCCTGACGATCCTCATCAGCTCCTTACCAAAGGGCATCGTTGCGTCAGGCTGGCAAAACTCCGTGATCAAAACTGGGATGAAGGTGGCCATCTATAAATTTTGAAATAATCGGAGGGAAGTCAGAAACGAGTAGATGTGAGTATAAGAATTTTAAAGACAAAAGGGAAATAAATCCTAAGGCTTTTCCAATCCTAGAAGTTACGTCCTACGGTCAGCGTGTGCTCTGATACCATTTCTGTAGCGAGCCGACCTAAAAGGTCGAATCTCCGGTGTCTCTGTACCATCCCAAGATCATGCTGGTACGCACCAGGTACATCAATGTTTATATCAAAGGGAAATCACACAACATAAATTAATCGAAATCTCATATCGAGTCCTTTATTACAATAATGATTACAACAAAGTGGCTGAAGGCCAACTCATGAGAATAACTAAACTTGCGGAAGCTTCAAAGGTAGATGAGTCCATCTGACTCCAAGGGCATCTCACCGAGTGTAGAGCATATCCTCACTCCTGATCGGCAAAGTACTTTGCAACATGATACGTTGCAGCCGTGTAGGTCAGCATATTGAATATGTCGGCAAAGTCACGAGAGAGGGGGAAAAGTAATCATCTAGTCTATATGAAAATATGGAAGGTGGGGTAGTAAGCTTTTGCATAAAGCCAAATTTTTCCTACAACAAGAGAGGGCAAAGGCATAATTACTACAATGTTGGTTGATTAATGAGATGGTTCCACCAACCAATTCTCATACCCAAGTTGTCATTAATAACCCACATCAATATAAATAATTGTATTGAGAGTTCCAGATAGTTTCATTTCCTTTGGCTCAAACTGTCCATGACCGTGGACACGGCTAATCGATTAGGTTTGGGTACTCTACAGATTTTTGCACACGTTCCACACAAGATTTGGTCGCCTCTATTTTATTTCTCGCACTTCAGTGTGTTTGAGAAACGGATGACCAAAACATGGTCTTCTAAAGGGTTTCCCTGCGACTCTCTCGGTGCCCATCCTTTCCTATCGTTCTTCTACATATCGTAGCACCGCCTGTCCAGGGTCACCACGATATCCAACCAAGCTAGAGCCCATAATGACTTGTGGCTATGCAGGTAAGCCTTGGGTCTTTAAGCATCCATCCATCTCTTTGTGCCTGGGGTGGACCTTTTCGCATGAATACTGGCACATCTCCAGCATCATCTAGGCTAACCACTGGTTTCTCCAGGGTGCCATTCAATCATCATCCACCCAGAGGTAAGTTGAAAACTTGAAGTCTTGAAGACTTGATCATCAGGTAGGTCTTGAAATTATTAACTCTCAACTCTCATGAATCACACAACCAACCCTGTCTACTAATAGCATAGCAAAAATGTAAAACAACGTTTCCCGGAGCCAATGTGTCAAAGGGGTTGAGGGGTACCTACCACATGATACTACAATAAGTAACTAAGTTTCCAATTTACCTACTTTGCATGCAATTGGGGTGATGGAAGAACTAATGCAATAAAATATAGGTATACATGGTCAAAGTGACTTGCCTTGCTGACGATCCTCGTACTCAAGTGACTCTAGGTAACAAGCTTCGCACTCCGGATGATCTAACGAATCAAACAAGAGCACACCATAAGCATCAATACAAAACAAATCACACAATTCAGCAATGTTAAACAAACAATACTGAAACCATTCAATAGTATCCATCAAGAGAAAGAAATAAAATATTTTTGACTCACAAAAATTTTAGTGTCAAAAACTTCTACTACTACCACTTTAAGACAAACAACCAAGCAATAGCTAGTAGAAAAAGAAATAGTAAGAAAATCAATTTTAGTAAACAGAATCAATTTCACTAAAACTTTTGTGTAAAGAAACACTACTAAAAGAAAAAAAACTAGAATGTTCCTATAACTTTGGAATAGGAAACCAAAACAATAATACTATTAACACTAATATTATTATCATCATATTACTTAACATAATTGAATTACTAAAATTATTTAATAGAAATCTAACTTAATCATCTATCTAGTGTGTGAAAGTAAAACTAAATTGTTTTATAAAACTATACCTAATGAAAAAGATATGAAGATTCCTATAACAACATGGTATAAAACTAAACAATAATTTTAAATATTAGCAAGTAATGTTACCTTAATGTTTTAAACAACAGAAACTAATGAAAACTATTAACAAAGTTAAACTAATTCAGATTCAAATTAAATTAAAATTAGGAAAACTAAACTACATTAAGAACTAAGCAGATTCTGTTTTTGTTAAAAACAGTAACTAAATTTATTCAAAAAAATACTCAAATCATGTAATATGATAGGTTTAACTAATACCAAATAGGGGAAAAAAGATTCACTCAAAAATATATTTTTAAACTATAGTTATACAGATTTTAGTAATTTGAACAAATTTGATTAGATTCAAAATTTAAAGCTCAAATTTGAAATCTAAACATAAAGTCATAAAATACAACAAATATGTGACCTAATGCAAAAAGAATCAACTAAAAACACCAAGTAGTTTAAAATATATAAGTAAAACAAAAACAGAACACATTCTGTTTTCTAAAAACAAAACAGAAAAGAAAAGAAAACTTAAAGAACGGACAGGGCTACGTGGCAGCTTCCTATTGGCTGAGAGGGCATGCACGGGAGTGCTTGCGGCGGACGGCCAATTAGTAGGGGATACCGGTTCGTTATTTAAACGATTCTAATCTGGCGCGTAGACTACAGATCTGATGGCTACGGGAGGGGCGGCGGCTTACAGTGGTGGTCGGGGAGATCTTCGGTGGTGTCGACGGCGGCTGGAAGCAGGAGGTTGTCGGGAAGGGTGCTTCAATGGTCGGGGGAGGCGTCTGAAGGCTCCAAACGGCGGTGGTTGATCTCCGGCGAGCTTTGGTGGTGTCAGAGGGACGTGGGGTGGAGTGGAGCGGCGAGCAGTGGTGTGGGGAGGTTTGGAAGTGGGCAGAGCTCCAGCGAGCTCGTGGGTGGCGTTCCAGCGAGGGAGAGAGAGGGGTTTCGGGCGGAATGGAGTGCGGAGGGTGTGTGGCTTTATATAGGGTGCTCGTGTGGGTGCGGGGAAGGCAGGGAAGGGAGATCCGTGCGGGGAGAGATCTCCGGCGAGGTTCCAGCGCGGGGAAGAAGGTGACCGCGCGGTGAGTGGGAGCGACGATGGGTACCATCTGTCAGCGAGAGCGAGAGGTTTGCGGGAGTGTCGGTTGGTCATTAATAAGGAAAGTTGGGAGGGGTATAAAGAGCAGGTCGGCGGACCGGTATTTAAAGGCTTTAAATATTTTTCCTTTTCTATTTTTCCATAGCGTTTAAAACCTTTTAATGCATTGAAATCATTTCCAAACATAGGAAAAATATATATCAAAGTGATCAGGAGAATTAATGCCATTTATTGAACATTTTTCCTCTGTCATTTGAATACTTTGAAAAAAATAACTATTTTTAAAAAATGCCTATTTTGTTTTTAAAACCTTTTGCAAATATTTTTCAAAAGACCCCCCTGGTTTTATTGTTCAAATATTTAACCAAGATGTCCTTGGTGTGGAGTGTCATGTTACTCCCCTCTTCCTTTGAACTTTTCCAGAGATTTTCAAATAGGTGAAACCAATATATGGAAAATTGAAATGGACTATCAGAATTTCAAAGGAAGCACTTCAATCATTCATTTCATTCAAACAATATGATGATGATGCATAGCTATATTTCATAACATTCCAAAATGAAAATTTTGGGATGTTACAAACAACTTTGCCGCCGTGATCACCACCACCATCACCTTCCCTCATCTATCTATAATGCTCCACTCTCCCGCATCTCGCCGTACTCCCTATTTTAACATGGTGTTTTATGCTACATATTATTATCCAATGATTTTTGATATCATATGATGTTTGAGTAGATACCTTTTGTCCTATGGGTTGATTGATGATCTTCATTAATTTGAGTCGCGTGGTTTATTTTGGTGATGTCGTAAGGTGCCTTTCATGAGGCGCACATGTGAAGGATTCACGCTAGAGAGTGTTGCAATATGTTTATGATTCACTTATAGTGGGTTGGTGAGTGACTGAGACACAAACCCGAGTAAGGGGATTGTTGCGAATGGGAGTAAAGAGGACTAGATGTTTAATACTATGGTTGGGTTTTACCTTAATGATCCTTAGTAGTTGCGGATGCTTGCTAGAGTTCCAATCATAAGTGCATATGATTCATGTACGAAAAGTATGTTAGCTCATGCCTCCCTCTCATATAAAACTGCAATAATGATTACCGATCTTGTTATCAGTTGCCTAGGACAATCTCACAAATTCTATCACCACTTTTCCACACTCGCTATATTTACTTTATTGTTCTTTTTATTAAAATAGCACCTAACTTTTATTTCCACGTTCTTTATTATCTTGCAAAACTATCTAAAAAGTACTTCCAGTTCTATTCCTGCAAAGTAGTTTCATACTTGTCCTAGGTAAAGTGAGTGTTCGCATGCGTAGAGTTGTATCGGTGGTCGACAGAACTTTAGAGAATATTAATTCTACCTTTAGCTCCTCATTGGGTTCGACACTCTTACTTATCGAAAAAGTCTACAAGCGATCCAATACACTTCTGGGTTATCAGGTTCTTTTACTTCAAGAATTTTATTTGCACATTATTGATAGAAAAGGAGCTAAAAATCGTGTAGCAGATAATTTGTCTAGAATGGAAAATGTTCTTGATGACCCACTACCTATTGATGATAGTTTTCCTGATGAGTAATTGGTTGTCATAAATGCTTCCCGTAATATCCCTTGGTATGTAGATTATGATAATTACATTGTCGCTAAATATGTACCACCTAGTTTCACATACCAAAAAAAGAAAAAGTTCTTCTTTGATTTAAGACTTTACTTTTTGGGATGATCCACATCTATATAAACAAGGAGTAGATGGTATTATTAGATGTTATGTACCTGAGCATGAACATGAATAAATCCAAAGGAAGTGTCATTCCGAGTCATATGGAGGACTCCATGCAAGAGACAAAACCACACATAAGGTATTACAGTCTGATTTTTATTGGCCTACTCTCTTCAAGGATGCATGTAAGTTTGTCCTTTCTTGTAACGAATGTCAAAGAATAAGTAATATTGGTAGATGGCAGGAAATTCCAATGAATTATTCACTTGTTATTGAACCATTTGATATTTGAGGCTTTGATTATATGGGAACTTTTCCCTCCTTTAATGGATATACTCATATTCTAGTTGCTGTTGATTGCGCCACTAAGTGGGTAGAGGCTATTCCAACTAGTAGTGCTGATCATAAAACCTCTATTAAAATCCTTAAAGAAGTTATCTTTCCAACGTTTGGAGTCCCTAGATATTTAATGACCGATGGTGGTTAACATTTTATTCATGGTGCATTTCATAAACTCTTATCTAAAAATGATGTTAATTATAAAATTGCTTTGCCATATCACCCTCAATCTAGTGGTCAAGTTGAATTGAGTAACAGAGTACTAAAACTAATTTTGCAAAATTATGTTAATAGATCTATAAAGAATTGGAAGCAACTTGATTATGCATTGTGGGCATATAGAACTGCATATAAAAACCCTATGGGTATGTCTCCATATAAAATTGTATATGGTAAGGCTTGCCATCTAGCTCTTGAATTAGAACATAAAGCATATTGGGTAATCAAATAACTTAACTATGATTTCAAACTTGCCAGTGATAAGAGGTTATTTGATATTATTTATCTAGATGAATGGAGGATACAAGACTATGAAAATGCCAAGTTGTTTAAAGAAAAGTTTAAAAGATGGCATGACAAGAGAATACAAAAACGAGAATTTAATGTTGGTGATCATGTTCTATTATACAATAGTCGTTTTACATTCTTTGTAGGACAACTCCTCTCCAAATGAGAAGGACACTATATTATTGAGGAGGTTTGTCATTCCGGAGCCATCAAGATAAATAACGCAGAAGGAACAAATCCTAAGGTGGTTAATGGGTAAAGAATCAAACATTATATTTCAGGTACACCCATTAATAACGAGACCAATGTTATTCAAACAATGACACCGGAGGAGCACACAAAAGAGACCTTCCAGAATACTCTGGAAACCTAGAAAGGGTAGGTACATGAGATGGTAAGTAAACCGACTCAAACAATTCCGCAAAAATTATTTCTGTCTGTTCTGGAATATTTGGAAAATTACAAAAATAAGAACTAGCCGAGAGGGCCCGGGAGGAGGTCACAAGGCAACATGGTGCGCCCACCACCCTTGGGCGCGTCGGGTTGCCTTGTGGGCCCCTCCTGTGCCTTCCCGACTCCATTTCATTTTGGGTTACTTGTCCTGCACGTAGAAAAAATCATTATATATACTCCCCGATGTTTTGATCACCGTATTGCGAGTTCTCCTTTGTTCCTGTTTTGGGTTATTTTTCTAGCATATATAGACCGCAATGTCTTCGTCAAGATTGGCCAAGGACAAGTTATTTTAGAAGGTCATCAACCCTTATTTGTTGGATGTGATGAAGCGCCCTCAAACCATTGAGATGCGTGAGGGGTGCTCCATATCTGGGATATCCAAGGCCCAAGGAAGGAGGGAAGCGAGAGGTCCATGCTTCAGCCGGTGGAGGAGGTAATCTTCAACTGCCAAGGGATTTTTGAGTGTGGTTTGAGTTCTAATCAATCCAAGATTACATACTTCATCCAGGAACACAAGTTGGACACCAAGGATGTTGGAGAAGCTTTCTTCAAGCTCCAAGAGCGATCGAGTATCTCCAAGCCCAAATCTGTGACCAAAAAAACCAAAATTGTGAGTATGCGTCCAGATTTAAAAGGATGAGCATCGCTGCCGATTTCAAGATTTGGGAGACATGTTCTTGTTTCTATGATGGGGAGCCCTTGGCTTGGAAGATGGAGGACAATTCCACTACTTCATCACCACCCTTAGCTTGTTCCATGCTTGGGGGAGGTTCCCCGGTATCATATCACCATCACTTTTATTATCATTGTCTATCTTAGTTTGATCCTTAGATATTTTGTGATTTAGGGGAATAAAGTTTTAGTGTGATTTAGTTTCAAGTGCTTTCTTTATGTTCTATCTATCTATCTATGTAATCATGTGCTTCGGTTATCTAATAAAGATTAGTTCGAGTTTTTCTTGCTTTAATTACATTCTTGCATCAATCATAGCAACGAAAAGAACGAAAGAAATCATATGCTAATCCCATGGGGAGTAATGACTTCAGATAAAAAGAGTATAATTGGTAAAATTTGTTGGAAGTTAACAAACATAGCATTAGTCATTGATGCAATTCATGATATAGTAATAATGAAAGAGAGGTCTCACATATAAATATAGTATCTTTGACATCTTTTATGATTGTGATCCCCCATTAAATATTCTATGCATGATCAATTAGTTGATGTTGGACAAGGAAAACAACGTAATGAGTTATGTTTGCTTATATTCACATAGAAGTTCTATTGTCATGGATCCTCCAACATGTGGTGATTACTCTTATCCTTTGCTAGCCAGAAACTCTGCACCAAGTAGAGATACTATTTGTGCTTCAAAAATACTTAAACATTTTTTCTTGTCATAAGAGTCCTCTATATCGACCTATGGATTGAATAAGATCCTTCAAGTAAGTTGTCATCGATGCAAAAGCACTAAAAATTGCTCCTAAATATGAATGATCTTTTATTGAAAGGGAAAATAAGCTTTGTACGATCTTGTGATGGCAAATAAATAAAAGTGAGGGACTTCATAATAAAGGTTTCTATCATAAGGGGCAATATAATGTGAAGTTCCTTTCTATTAAGAGCTTACACATCCAAATAATAAGAGCATGACAACCGTTACTTCCCTCTACAAAGGGCCTATCTTTTACTTTTTCTCTATTTACTTTAATGCAAGAATCAATAATGTTAATTCCCATTCCATTCTTATTGTTCTCTACTTTTCAAGTATTATGTGGTGAGGAAAGATCCGAGCACATATATCTAGTTGGATATAAGTGATCATGAGTTATTATTGTTGACGATATCCCTGAGATAAAATATTGGGTGGTGATGAATTATAAACCCCCATCTTCCTATGTGTTTGATCAAAACTTTATACTTCATAAATGTTGCGTGGGTGTCAGCAATCATAGAAGACTAAATGATATTTGAGTATGTGAGCTTGCTAAACAAAGCTTTTACATAGACTCGTTTTGACAATATGATGTATTGTAGTTGTTTCAATGACTAAGAACATAGTTTGCTAATTTTCAATAAAGTTTATGGTTCATACTTGAGCATGTGGATACGTTATTACTTATTCATGAGAAGTTTGATGATATTATGTTGCTGTTATGATAATGATCATGATGCTTACATATTCATATTTTATTTTTATCAACACCTCTCTCTCTCTCTAAGCATGTCGTCATGATTATCGAGTTCAACTTTCGCTTGAGGACAAATAAGGTCTAAGCTTCGGGGAGTTGATACGTCTATTTTGCATCATGATTTCCTACTATTATTTATATAGTTTTTTTGTCATTATTCAACTTTATGATACAACCTTAATGCCTTTTCTCTTTGAATTTACATGCATTACATGGAGACGAACATTACCGATAGTTGGAATGCTTGACCTAGAAAAGCTACATACAAGATACCTAATCTGCTGAACTCCAAATGACTTGAAATTTTATGGAGAATATTTTTGGAAAAATACGGTAGCCAAGAAGTACCAGAGGGGGGCATGGGTCGCTCACAAGGCAACAGGCCGCACCCACCCCCATGGGCGTGCCCTGATGCCTTTTGGGTCCCATGGGCGGTATCCAGTACCCCTCTTCTGCTATATGATGGGATTTGACATAGAAAAAATCAAGAGGATACTTTCGGGACAAAGCGCCACCGTTTCAAGGTGGAACTTGGACAGGAACACTTTTGCTATCCAGCGAAGTGATTTTGCCGGGGAAACTTCCCTCCGGAAGGGGCAAATCGAAGCCATCATTGCCACCAACACCTCCTCCATCATGAGAGGATCAATCTTCACCAAAGTCTTCACCAGCACCATCTCATGTCAAACCCTAGTACATCTCTTGTATTCAATCTTTGTCTCAAAACATGAATTTGGTACAAGTAGGTTGCTATGAGTGTTGATTACATCTTATAGTTGATGCTAGTTGGTTTATTTGGTGGAAGATTATATGTTCAAATCCTTGATGATATTCAATGTACCTCTGATCTGGAACATGAACATTATTTGTGAGTAGTTACTTTTGTTCTCAAGGACATGGAAGAAGTCTCGTTATAAGTAATCATGTGATGTTGGTATTTGTTCGATATTTTGATGATATCTATGTTTCTCTTCCTTTAGTGGTGTCATGTGAATGTCGACTACATGACACTCCACCATATATCTGCCTAAAGTGAAGCATTGGGTAATGATAAGTAGATGATGGGTTGCGAGAGTGACAAAAGCTTAAACCTTGGTTTATGATTAGTTCCATAAGAGACTAATTTGGATCCACACGTTTAATGTTGTAGTTAGATTTATCTTAATTCTTCTTTTGTAGTTGAGGATGCTTGCGAGGGGGGCAATCATAAGTGGTTTCTTTTTTTCAAGTAAGAGCAACACCTTAGCACCGGTTCACCCACATATCAACATATCAAAGTAACGAATGTGAATCAACTAAACATGATGGACGTGACTAGACGGAAATTCCAACGTGTCCTCGAGAGCGCTTTGTTTTATATAAGAGAACTTTCATGCTTATCCTTTGCTACAAAAAGAATTAGTCCACCTTGTTGCATCTTTGTTACTATTATCACTTGTTACTTGTTACGAATTATCTTGCCACAAAACTATCTATCACATCTGCTTACAACGCTTGTAGAGAATACCTTGCTGAATACCACTTGTCATTTTCTTCTGCTCCTCGTTGGGTTCGACACTCTTACTTATCGAAAGGACTATGATTTATACCCTATACTTGTGGGTCATCAAGCATGGCGTAGGAGCGCGACCGCGTAGGAGGACCGCCGGAATGTTCAAGGACAGTAGCCACGATGAGGGGGGATGAGGGCGGCCGCGGCGAGGGGGCATGCTGGATTCGGAAGAGCGGAGGAAAGTTTGAGTTTCGAGATGCGGTTTTGAAGGGAATTGATCCATAACCGCGGTCGGGAATAGTAGCAACGGGCCTTGGCAAATGCCCGCCACGTTAATTAGCAATGCTAGGCCGGTGATGAGGACCACCACTGCTACGTCTTTGTACTAAATATGGTTTGCTTGGAAATTTGTAGACCCTAGTCAAATTTGATACTAGACAAGGTTTATTACATATGATTTCCCTAAAAAAATTTGGGGATAAAATATGTGTGGCTGGTGACCCCTAGTGTACACTCCACTGCTAACTTCCCAAATATATAAAATTTATTTCCTCTTTAACTGATATCTACTCGCTAGGTATTCCTTAGGGCCCACCACTACTCACTTTCAGCTTCACTTGTGGTGGGTGGTTATTTGCCACTCATATGATAACTCCGGTGGCGGGCGGAGTTTGTTACCCGCCACTGCCGAATTTCTATAATAGAAGTGGTCGGGGCATGTCTATGTCCGCCACTAATTTGAGGGCACCTATAAGACTTTTCCTAGTAGTGACGTGGGCGTAGACTTATCAAAATTTAGGATCCAAATGTGCATTTCCGTACTTATATGACTCAAATGACATAGTTCAAATATTTTTAGAACCTTCGATGCATTTTATTCTTTTTATATTAAATACAGGCTCTAATACACTGAATATTTGAGTTTTCATGTAGCGACCCGACCTGAAAGGTCGAATCTCCGGTGTTTTTGTACCATCCCAAGATCATGCTGGTACACACATGGTACATCAATGTATATATCAAAGTGAAATCACACAACATTAATTAATCGAAATCTCATATCGAGTCCTTTATTACAATAAGGATTACAATAAAGTGGTTGAAGGCCAACTCATGAGATAAACTAAACCAAAAACTTGCGGAAGCTCCATAGGTAGTTGAGTCCATCTGACTCCAAGGGCATCTCACCGAGCATAGAGCGTATCCTCACTCCTGGTCAGAAAAGTACTTTGCAACATGATACGTTACAGCCGTATAGGTCAGCATATTGAATCTGCGAGAAAAGTCACAAGAGAGGGGGTAAAGTAATCATCTAGTCTATATGCAACTATGGCAGGTGGGGTAGTAAGTTTTTGCATAAAGCCAAAATTTTCCTACAACAAGAGAGGGCAAAAGCATAATTACTACAATGTTGGTTGATTAATGAGATGGTTCCGCCAACCAATTCTCATACCCAAGTTGACATTTAAAAAAATACCCACACAATGTAATTTATTGTGTTGAGAGTTCCAGATAGTTTCAGTTCCTTTGGCTCAAACTGTCCATGACCGTGGACACGGCTAATCTGTTAGGTTTGGGTACTCTATAGAGTTTTGCACACGTTCCCCACAAGATTTGATCGCCTCCGTTGGATTTCTCGCACTTCATGGTGTTTGAGAAACGGATGACAAAAACATGGTCTTCTAAAGGGTTTCCCCAAGACTCTGTCAGTGCCCATCCTTTCCTACCGTTCTTCTACATCTCGTAGCACCGCCTGTCCAGGGTCACCACGATATCCAACCAAGCCAGAGCCCATAATGGCTTGTGGTTGTGCAGGTAAGCCTTGGGTCTTGAAGCATCCATCCATCTCTTTGTGCCTGGGTGGACCTTTCCGCATGAATACTGGCACTTCTCCAGCATCATCTACGCTAACCACTGGTTTCTCCAGGGCGCCGTTCAACCATCATCCACCCAGAGGTATGTTGAAAACTCGGAGTCTTGAAGGCTTGATCATCATGTAGGTCTTGAAATTATTAACTCACAACTCTCATGAATCACACAACGAACCCCATCTACTAATAGCATAGCAAAATGTAAATCAACGTTTCCTGGGGCCAATGTGTCAAAGGGTTGAGGGGTACCTACCACATGATACTACAACAAGTAACCAAGTTTCCAAATTACCTACTTTGCATGCAATTGGGGATATGGAAGAACTAATGCGATAAAACATAGGTATACATGGTCAAAGTGACTTGCCTTGTTGACGATCCTCGAAATCAAGCGACTCTAGATAACAAGCTTTGCACTATGAATGATCTAACGAATCAAACAAGAGCACACCATAAGCATAATCACCATACAATTCATTCAACAGTAGGGGAAACAAATGCTTCAACAAACAAAAGCACAATCAAAGGAAGAATCACTTAAAGTATAAGACTACAAAAATTTTGGTGTCAAAATCCCTACTAAGACATACAAGTCAAAAAATATTGTTTTTGAACAACTAGACATTTTAGATAACAGAAAAGTAAATATAAAATTTTATTTGAAAATAGAAAGTATTTCATTATAAAAGTATTGTGCTAAAAGAAGTACTACAAAACTTTTTTCTAAACAATATACATGGTGAAAACAAGATGAACCTCTTCAAACTAGAGCACAAAACAATTTGAAAAACATATTTTATTTATAGAAAAAAATACACCTAATGTTGAATCAACAGTACCTAATGATTCTAAAACCAAAGGTTAAACTAATTCAGGTTCAAATTAAATTAAAAATCAATTTAATTAAAATCTATTAAGAACTAAACAGATTTTGTTTTTGTTAAAATCAGTAACCAAATTCATTCTAAAAATTCTCAAACTATGTAGAATGATAGGTTTAACTAATACAAAACAGTGGCAAAAAGATTCACTCAAAAATATATTTTCAAACTCTAGTTATACAGATTTTATTATTTTAATTTTTTTATTAGATTCAAAATTTAAAGGTCAAATTTGAAATCTAAGCATACAGACATAAACTACATCAAATTTGTGAACTAATGCAAAAAGAATCAAATAAAAACACCAAATATTTTAAAAGATATGATAAAAACAAAAACAGAATACATTCTGTTTTCTAAAACAGAAAAGAAAAAGAAAAACTTCCTATCTATCGGACAGTGTCTACGTGTCAGGTTGTGATTGGCCGCAAGGGCGTGCGCGTGAGAGCTTACGAACAGACGACCGACGACTAAAGCATACCGATTCGATTATTAAATAGATCTAATCTCGTGCGTTGACTACGGATCCGACGGCTACGGGTGGAGGTGGAGGCTTACAGAGAGGGGTCGGGGTCTCCGGTGAGGTCAACGGTGGCCGGTGGTCGGAGAAGCTCGGGGACGACGGTGCGGTGGTCGGGGGCGGCGTCCGAAGGCTTCAAACGGTGACGGCAAGTCTCCGGCGTCAATTGGTGGCGTTCGAGGGGGCTGGGGATGAGTGTGGCGAAGGGCACAAGCTCGGGGACGTTCGGTTGGGTATGCCGAACTCCGGCGAGGGCTGGGGCAGCGCTCCGGCGAGGGAAAAGTGGGTTTCGGGTGTGGAACGAATAGCGGAGGGTCGAGGCTTTATATAGGGGCGCTGCGGTGTTCGGGGAGGGTACGAGAGGCGAGATCCATGGAGAGGGATCTCCAGTGACAACGGTCGGGCGTGGGGAAGGGGATGACCGCGCTGAACCCATGGTCAGACGGTGGGTCCCGCGCATCAGTGAGGGTGGGCGCGTGGTTAGCGTGTCGGTGGCCGACCCGGAGTGGTTTCGGGAATTAAAGACGGTGGTCCGGCCCGGTTCGTTTTAAAAACTTTCCTTTTCTATTTCCAGTGCAGTAAAAACTCTTTTAATGCATTCAAAACAATTCCAAATTTAGGAATTATATATATCAAATTGATCAGGATAATTAACGCTATTTAATGAACATTTTTCCTCTGTCATATTGAATATCTTTTTTAAAATTTATTTTCAGAAAATGCCTAATTGATTTTAAATCCTTTTGAGATAAATTTTCAAATAACCCCCTGGTTTAATTGCTCAAATATTTCACCAAGATGCCCCTGATGTGGAGTGTCATGTTACTCCTCTCTTTCTTTGAACATTTCCAAAGGTTTTCAAATAGATGAAACAGATACATGGAAAAATAGAAATGGCCTTTCAGAATTTCAAAAGAAGCACTTCAACAAATTCAATACATTCCAACAAAATGATGATGCAAAGCTATATATCATAACATTCCAAAATGAAATTTTGGAATGTTACAAACCTACCCACCTTAAGATGAATCTCGCCCTGGAGATTCGGGTTGGCTAGAAAATAGGTGCCGGTGGTCTCTACGAAGATCTTCTTCGCGTTCCCAGGTGGCTTCTTCCTCGGTGTGGTGACTCCACAGAACCTTACAGAACTTGATGGTCTTGCTTTGGGTAACTCTGTTGGTAGTCTCGAGGATTTTGACACGCTTCTCCTCATAGGTCAGGTCACTGTCAAGTTGTATGGCCTCTAGGGGCACTGTGTCTCTCAAAGGAATATCAGCCATCTCAGCATGGCATTTCTTTAGCTGGGAACCATGGAAAACATCATGAACTCCGGACAGTCCTTCCGGCAATTCTAGCTTATATGCAACTTCACCTCTACGTTCCAGAATTTTGTAGGGGCCTATGAATGTGGGTGCTAACTTTCGTTTAACACCAAACCTCTTGATTCCTCGAAGTGGGGACACACAAAGATATGCTCAATCCCCTACTTCATATGTCACCTCCTTGCATTTGTTATCAGCATAGCTCTTCTGCCAGGATTGAGCTATCTTGAGTCGGTCTCGAATCAGTTTGACCTTCTCTTCAGAATCTCTGATAAGATCGAGACCAAAAAGTTTTCGGTCTCCAACACCATCCCACATCAATGGTGTTCTGCACCTCCTTCCGTATAAAGCTTCAAAAGGGGCCATCTTCAGACTGGTTTGATAACTGTTGTTGTACGAGAACTCTGCGTAAGGTAAGTTGTCGTCCCAACTGGACCCATAGTCTAGCGCACAGGCTCTGAACATGTCCTCCAGAATCTGGTTGACTCTCTTAGTCTGTCTATCGGTCTGCGGATGAAAAGCTGTACTGAACTCCGGCCTTGTACCCAAAGTTTCATGTAGCTGATGCCAAAACTTTGAGGTAAATTGTGTTCCTCTATCTGACACGATACTCCTCGGAACTCCATGCAGACATATGATCCTGGTCATATATATCTTGGCTAACTTAGCACTGGTATAGGTGTGTTGGAAATATGCCCTAGAGCCAATAATAAAATGGTTATTATTGTATTTCCTAGTTCATGATAATTATCTGTTATTCATGCTATAATTGTGTTAACCGGAAACCGTAATACATGTGTGAATACATAGACCACAACGTGTCCCTAGTGAGCCTCTAGTTGGCTAGCTCGTTGATCAATAGATGGTCACGGTTTCATGACCATGGACATTGGATGTCGTTGATAACGGGATCACATCATTAGGAGAATGATGTGATGGACAAGACCCAATCCTAAGCATAGCACAAGATCGGGTAGTTCGTTTGCTAAAGCTTTTCAGTGTCAAGTGTCGTTTCCTTAGACCATGAGATTGTGTAACTCCCGGATACCGTAGGAATGCTTTGGGTGTGCCAAACGTCACAACGTAACTGGGTGGCTATAAAGGTACGCTACGGGTATCTCCGAAAGTGTCTGTTGGGTTGACACGAATCGAGACTGGGATTTGTCACTCCGTGTGACGGAGAGGTATCTCTGGGCCCACTCGGTAAGACATAATCATTATTAACTCAATGTGACTAAGGAGTTAGTCACGAGATGATGTATTACGGAACGAGTAAAGAGACTTGCCGGTAACGAGATTGAACAAGGTATGGTGATACCGACGATCGAATCTTGGGCAAGTACCATACCGATAGACAAAGGGAATTGTATACGGGATTGATTGAATCCTTGACATCGTGGTTCATTCGATGAGATCATCATGGAGTACATGGGAGCCAACATGGGTATCCAGATCCCGCTGTTGGTTATTGACCGGAGAGGTGTCTCGGTCATGTCTACGTGTCTCCCGAACCCGTAGGGTCTACACACTTAAGGTTCGATGACGCTAGGGTTATAGGGAAATAGTGTATGTGGTTACCGAAGGTTGTTCGGAGTCCCGGGTGAGATCCCGGACGTCACGAGGAGTCCCGGAATGGTCTGGAGACGAAGATTGATATATAGGAAGTGAGGTTTTGGTTACCGGAAGTGTTCCGGGTGTCTACGGTAGTGTACCGGGACCACCGGAAGGGTTCCGGGGGTCCACCAAGTGGGCCCACCTGCCCCGGAAGGTTCCATGGGCCAAGAGTGGGAGGGAGCCAGCCCCTAGGTGGGCTGGTGTGCCTCCCACCCCAGCCCAAGGCACAGCAAGGGTGGAGGGGGCAAACCCTAGGCTTAGATGGGCCTTAAGGTCCACCCTAGGGCGCCTCCACCTCTCCTTGCCCTGGCCGCCGGCCAGATGGGTTTCTGGAGGCTGCTGCCACCCCTAGGGTGGAACCCTAGGGCGCAGCACCTCTCCTCCCCTCCTCCTATATATAGTGGAGGTATTTGGGGCTGCACAACACACGAGTTCATCTCCTCCCTGGTGCAGCCCTACTCCTCCCTCTCCTCGTTCTCCGTAGTGCTTAGTGAAGCTCTGTCGGAGTACCATGCAGCTCCACCGCCACCACGCCGTCGTGTTGCCGGAGCTCTCCCTCAACCTCTCCTCCCTCCTTGCTAGATCAAGGCGTAGGAGACGTCACCGGGCTGCACGTGTGTTGAACGCGGAGGTGCCGTCCGTTCGGCACTTGATCGGATCTACCGCGATCTGAATCACTGCGAGTACGACTCCATCAACCACGTTCTAGCAACGCTTCCGCTTAGCGATCTTCAAAGGTATGAAGATCCAATCTCTCCCCGCTCGTTTTCTGGTTTCTCCATAGATGGATCTTGGTGACACGTAGGAAAATTTTGATTTACTACTACGTGTCCCGATAGTGGCATCATGAGCTAGGTCTATGCGTAGAATCTATGCACGAGTAGAACACAAAGCAGTTGTGGGCGTCGATTTAGTTAATATGCTTGCCGTTACTAGTCTTCTCTTGATTCGACGGTATTGTGGGATGAAGCGGCCCGGACCAACCTTACACGTACGCTTACGTGAGACCGGTTCCACCGCGTGACATGCACTAGTTGCATAAGGTGGCTAGCGGGTGTCTGTCTCTCACACCTTAGTCGGATTGGATTCGATGAAAAGGGTCCTCATGAAGGGTAAATAGCAATTGGCATATCACGTTGTGGTTTTGGCGTAGGTAAGAAACATTCTTGCTAGAATCCTATAGCAACCACGTAAAAACTTGCAATTATAAATTAGAGGACGTCTAACTTGTTTTTGCAGCATATGCCTTGTGATGTGATATGGCCAGAAGGATGTGATGTGATGCATTGTGATGTATGAGATTGATCATGTTCTTGTAATAGGGTTCACGACTTGCATGTCGATGACTATGACAACTGGCAGGAGCCATAGGAGTTGTCTTATATTATTGTATGACCTGCGTGTCAATCATAAACGCCATGTAATTACTTTACTTTATTGCTAAGCGTTAGCCATAGTAGTAGAAGTAATAGTTGGCGAGACAACTTCATGAAGACACAATGATGGAGATCATGATGATGGAGATCATGGTGTTGTGCCGGTGACAATGATGATCATCGTGCCCCGAATATGGAGATCATAGGAGCAAGATGATATTGGCCATATCATGTCACTATATTGATTGCATGTGATGTTTATCATGTTTACATCTTATTTGCTTAGAACGATGGTAGTAAATAAGATGATCTCTCAATAATTTCAAGAGAAGTGTTCACCCTAACTGTGCACCGTTGCTAAGGATCGTTGTTCTGAAGCACCACGTGATGATCGGGTGTGATAGGTTCTAACGTTCGCATACAACGGGTGTAAGCCAGATTTACACACGCGAAACACTTAGGTTGACTTGACGAGCCTAGCATGTACAGACATGGCCTCGGAACACGGAAGACCGAAAGGTCGAACATGAGTCGTATAGAAGATACGATCAACATGGAGATGTTCACCATGGATGACTAGTCCGTCTCACGTGATGATCGGACACGGCCTAGTTGACATGGATCATGTGTCACTTAGATGACTAGAGAGATGTCTATCTGAGTGGGAGTTCATTGAATAATTTGATTATGTGAACTCGATTATCATGAACTTAGTCTAAAAATTGCCTTTAATATCTATATTGTAGATCCAATGGCCAACGCAAATGTCAACCTCAATTTCAACGCGTTCCTAGAGAAAACCAAGCTGAAACATGATGGAAGCAACTATGCGGACTGGGTCTGTGGCTTGAGGATCATCCTCATAGCTTCCAAGAGATTGTATGTCCTTGATGCACCGCTAGGTGACCCACCCATTCTCCCAGCGGACCAAGATGTTATGAACGCTTGGCAGTCGCGCTGCGATGATTACTCCCTTGTTCAGTGCGGCATGCTTTACAGTTTAGAATCGGGGCTCCAAAAGCGTTTTGAGCAACACGGAGCATATGAGATGTTCCAAGAGCTGAAACTGGTTTTCCAAGCTCATGCCCGAGTCGAGAGATATGACATCTCCGACAAGTTCTTCAGTTGTAAGATGGAGGAGAACAGTTCTGTTAGTGAGCACATCCTCAAGATGTCTGGGCTTCACAACCACTTGACTCAGCTGGGAGTTAATCTCCCGGATGACTCGGTCATTGACAGAATCCTCCACTCGCTTCCACCTAGCTACAAGAGCTTTGTGATGAACTACAACATGCAGGGTATGGAGAAGTCCATTCCCGAGTTGTACTCCATGCTGAAATCAGCGGAGGTCGAGATCAAAAAGGAGCATCAAGTGTTGATGGTAAACAAGACCACTAGTTTCAAGAAAGGCAAGGGTAAGAAGAACTTCAAGAAGGACGGCAAAGCTGTTGCCGTGCCCGGTAAGCAAGTTGCCGGGAAGAAGAAGAACAAGAATGGACCCAAGCCTGAGACTAAGTGTTTCTATTGTAAGGGTACCGGTCACTGGAAGCGGAACTGCCCCCAAGTATTTAGCGGATAAGAAGGACGGCAACATTAAAGGTATATGTGATATACTTGTTATTGATGTGTACTTGACCAGCGCTCGTAGTAGCTCCTGGGTATTTGATACCAGTGCAGTTGCTCACATTTGTAACTCCAAGCAGGAGCTGCGGAATAAGCGGAGGCTGGCCAAGGACGAGGTGACGATGCGCGTCGGGAATGGTTCCAAGGTCGATGTGATCGCCGTCGGCACGCTACCTCTACATCTACCATCGGGATTAGTTTTAAACCTTAATAATTGTTATTTAGTACCAGCTTTGAGCATGAACATTGTATCTGGATCTCGCTTGATGCGAGATGGCTACTCATTTAAATCCGAGAATAATGGTTGTTCTATTTATATGAGAGAAGTGTTTTATGCTCATGCCCCGCTGGTCAATGGTTTATTTTTGATGAATCTCAAACGTGATGTTACACATATGGCGGGCCCGGATTCCAACAAATGGCTTGAGGCCATGAAATCCGAGATAGGATCCATGTATGAGAACAAAGTATGGACTTTGGTGGACTTGCCTGATGATAAGCGAGCCATTGAAAACAAATGGATCTTTAAGAAGAAGACTGACGCAGACGGTAATGTGACCGCCTATAAAGCTCGGCTTGTCGCTAAAGGTTATCGACAAGTTCAAGGAGTTGACTACGATGAGACTTTCTCACCCGTAGCGATGCTAAAGTTAGTCCGAATCATGTTAGCAGTTGCCGCATTTTATGATTATGAGATCTGGCAAATGGACGTCAAAACGGCATTCCTTAATGGCTTCCTCAAGGAAGAACTGTATATGATGCAGCCGGAAGGTTTTGTCGGTCCTAAAGATGCTAACAAGGTATGCAAGCTCCAGCGCTCCATCTATGGGCTGGTGCAAGCATCTTGGAGTTGGAACATTCGCTTTAATGAGGTGATTAAAGCGTTTGGGTTTGTACAGGTGTATGGAGAACCCTGTATTTACAAGAAAGTGAGTGGGAGCTCTATGGCATTTCTTATACTGTCTGTGGATGACATGCTGATAATGGGAAATAATATAGAACTCTTGGAAAGTATCAAGGCCTACTTGAATAAGTGTTTTTCAATGAAGGACCTTGGAGAAGCTGCTTACATATTAGGTATTAAGATCTATAGAGATAGATCGAAACGCCTCATTGGTCTTTCACAAAGCACATACCTTGAAAAGATATTGAAGAAGTTCAATATGGATCAGTCCAAGAAGGGGTTCTTGCCTGTGTTGCAAGGTGTGAGATTGAGTACGACTCAATGCCCGACCACAGCAAAGGATAGAGAAGAGATGAGTGTCATCCCCTATGCTTCATCCATAGGCTCTATCATGTATGCCATGCCGTGTACCAGGCCTGATGTGAACCTTGCCATAAGTTTGGTAGGGAGGTACCAAAGTGATCCCGGAGCGGAACACTGGACAGCAGTCAAGAATATCCTGAAGTACCTGAAAAGGACAAAGGACATGTTTCTCGTTTATGGAGGTGCCGAAGAGCTCGTTGTAAAAGGTTACGTCGATGCTAGCTTCGACACAGATCCGGACGACTCCAAGTCGCAAACCGGATACGTGTATATTTTGAATGGAGGGGCAGTGAGCTTGAGCAGCAGCAAGCCAAGCGTCGTGGCAGCATCTACATGTGAAGCGGAGTACATAGCTGCTTCGGAAGCAGCAAAGGAGGGAGTCTGGATGAAGGAGTTCATCACCGACCTAGGAGTGATTCCGAATGCCTCAGTCCCGATGACTCTACTCTGTGACAACACTGGAGATATTGCCCTTGCGAAGGAGCCCAGGTTTCACAAGAAGACAAGACACATCAATCGCCATTTCAAATCCATCCGTGATTACATTCAGGAGGGAGACATAGATATTTGTAAAGTGCATACGGATCTGAATGTCGCAGATCCGTTGACTAAACCTCTCTCACGAGCAAAACATGATCAACACCAGAATGCTATGGGTGTTCGATTCATCGCAATGTAACTAGATTATTGACTCTAGTGCAAGTGGGAGACTATTGGAAATGTGCCCTAGAGGCAATAATAAAATGGTTATTATTGTATTTCCTAGTTCATGATAATTGTCTGTTATTCATGCTATAATTGTGTTAACCGGAAACCGTAATACATGTGTGAATACATAGACCACAACGTGTCCCTAGTGAGCCTCTAGTTGGCTAGCTCGTTGTTTAATAGATGGTCACGGTTTCATGACCATGGACATTGGATGTTGTTGATAACGGGATCACATCATTAGGAGAATGATGTGATGGACAAGACCCAATCCTAAGCATAGCACAAGATCATGTAGTTCGTTTGCTAAAGCTTTTCAATGTCAAGTGTCGTTTCCTTAGACCATGAGATTGTGTAACTCCCGGATACCGTAGGAATGCTTTGGGTGTGCCAAACGTCACAACGTAACTGGGTGGCTATAAAGGTACGCTACGGGTATCTCCGAAAGTGTCTGTTGGGTTGACACGAATCGAGACTGGGATTTGTCACTCCGTGTGACGCAGAGGTATCTCTGGGCCCACTCGGTACGACATCATCATTATGAGCTCAATGTGACTAAGGAGTTAGTCACGAGATGATGTATTACGGAACGAGTAAAGAGACTTGCCGGTAACGAGATTGAACAAGGTATGGTGATACCGACGATCGAATCTCGGGCAAGTACCATACCGATAGACAAAGGGAATTGTATACGGGATTGATTGAATCCTTGACATCGTGGTTCATCCGATGAGATCATCGTGGAGTACGAGGGAGTCAACATGGGTATCCAGATCCCGCTGTTGGTTATTGACCGGAGAGTTGTCTCGGTCATGTCTACGTGTCTCCTGAACCCGTAGGGTCTACACACTTAAGGTTCGATGACGCTAGGGTTATAGGGAAATAGTGTATGTGGTTACCGAAGGTTGTTCGGAGTCCCGAGTGAGATCCCGGATGTCACGAGGAGTCCCGAAATGGTCTGGAGACGAAGATTGATATATAGGAAGTGAGGTTTTGGTTACCGGAAGTGTTCCGGGTGTCTACGGTAGTGTACCGGGACCACCGGAAGGGTTCCGGGGGTCCACCAAGTGGGCCCACCTGCCCTTGAAGGTTCCATGGGCCAAGAGTGGGAGGGAGCCAGCCCATAGGTGGGATGGTGCGCCTCCCACCCCAGCCCAAGGCGCAGCAAGGGTGGAGGGGGCAAACCCTAGGCTTAGATGGGCCTTAAGGCCCACCCTAGGGCGCCTCCACCTCTCCTTGCCCTGGCCGCCGGCCAGATGGGTTTCTGGAGGCTGCCGCCACCCCTAGGGTGGAACCCTAAGGCGAAGCACCTCTCCTCCCCTCCTCCTATATATAGTGGAGGTATTTGGGGCTGCACAACACATGAGTTCATCTCCTCCCTGGTGCAGCCCTACTCCTCCCTCTCCTCATTCTCCGTAGTGCTTAGCGAAGCTCTGTCGGAGTACCACCTAGCTCCACCGCCACCACGCCGTCGTGTTGCCGGAGCTCCCCCTCAACTTCTCCTCCCTCCTTGCTGGATCAAGGCGTAGGAGATGTCACCGGGCTGCACGTGTGTTGAACGCGGAGGTGCCGTCCGTTCGGCCCTTGATCGGATCTACCGCGATCTGAATCGCCGCGAGTACGACTCCATCAACCGCGTTCTAGCAACGCTTCCGCTTAGCGATCTTCAAAGGTATGAAGATCCAATCTCTCCCCGCTCGTTTGCGGGTTTCTCCATAGATAGATCTTCACTGGAATGAAATGAGCCACCTTGGTCAAACGATCGACCACTACCCAGATGGAATCATATCCTGAACGGGTCCTAGGTAGTCCTGTGATGAAGTCCATACCAAACTTATCCCATTTCCACTCGGGTATCGGCAAAGGTTGGAGTAACCCTGCTGGTTTCTGATGTTCCGCCTTTACTCGCTGACAAACATCACATACCGCAACATGTTCGGCAATATCTTTCTTCATACCTGTCCACCAGTAACTTTCCTTCAAATCCAGGTACATCTTGGTGTTGCCTAGATGTATCGAGTATGGTGAATCGTGGGCTTCTTGAAGTATCAACTTCCTGAGCTCTAGGTCATTGGGCACATAGATTCGGTTCTCAAACCATAGAGTACCCTGTTCATCTTCACGAAAGTCTTTAGCCTTTCCTTCCTTCATTCTCTGCTTTATCTCAGCTATCTCCTTGTCCGATTTCTAGGCTTCTTGAATTCTTTTGGTCAAGGTGGACTGAATCTCTAGTGTGGCAACATATCCTTGTGGAACTATCTCTAACCAAAGCTCTCTGAGATCATTGGTTAACTCCTGGGGTAATCCTCCGGCTATGAGTGTGTTCACATAACTCTTCCGACTCAAAGCATCTGCCACAACATTTGCCTTTCCTGGATGGTAATGTAATCTCATGTCATAGTCCTTGATTAACACTAACCATCTCCTCTGTCTGAGGTTCAACTCCTTCTGCATGAAGATATACTTCAGGCTCTTATGATCAGTGTACACATCACAACTATTTCCGATAAGGAAATGTCTCCAGGTCTTGAGTGCGTGCACTATGGCTGCTAGCTCCAAATCATGGGTGGCATAATTCAACTCATGGGGTCGTAGCAGTCTAGATGCATATGCTACAACTTTTCCCTCTTGCATGAGTACTCCTCCAAGTCCTTGACGTGATGCGTCACAATAAACCTGGAAGTCTTTCCGAATATTTGGCAGTATCAACACTGGGGCTGTGACCAAACGTTTCTTCAACTCCTGGAAACTGGCCTCACATTCCTCAGTCCAGATATACTTAGACTATTTCTTCAACAGCTCTGTCATGGGTTTGGCAATCTTTGAGAAATTCTCAATGAATCTCCGGTAATATCCGGCAAGTCCGAGAAAACTGTGGATCTCCTTAACTAAGGTGGGTGACTTCCACTCAGTGACTGCTTCAACCTTAGCAGGGTCTACTGCTATTCCTTCTCCAGAAATAATATGTCCAAGGAATCCGACTTCTGTCAGCCAAAATTCACATTTACTGAACTTGGCATATAACTGATGCTCTCTAAGCTTCTCTAGAACTAAACGCAAGTGTTCCTTGTGTTCTTCCTCGCTCTTGGAGAATATCAAAATGTCATCGATGAACACCATGACAAACTTGTCCAAATATTCCATCAACACTTTGTTCATAAAATTCATGAAGTAGGCAGGAGCATTAGTCAAACCAAAGGACATGACTGTATACTCATATAAGCCATACCTGGTGGTGAAAGCTGTTTTGGGTATATCCTGTTCACGAATCTTCAATTGGTGATACCTTGATCTAAGATCGATCTTGGAGAATACTTTGGCGCCTACTAGCTGGTTAAACAGGTCATTAATCATCGATAGAGGGTACTTATTCTTGATAGTCACCTCGTTCAATGCACGATAATCGACCACCATCCTCAAGGATTTGTCTTTCTTCTCCACCAACAGAACTGGGGCTCCCCAAGGTGATGAACTTGGGCGAATATATCCCTTATCCAATAGCTCCTTAATCTGCTTCTTGATTTCTACTAAATCATTTGCGGGCATCCGATAGGGTCTCTTGGAAATTGGGGCTGTCCCTGGTAGTAGCTCTATTAGAAACTCAATCTCCCTATCTAGTGACATGCCTGGTAATTCCTCCGGGAATACATGTGGAAAGTCTTGTACAACCGGCACTTCCTCCTGAACAACTCCTATGAGGGAATTTAACCGAGCACTCATCTGTGTGCGTCGGGATACATACTTAATCCTCTTGTTCTCCGGAGTGGTGAGTGAAATAGACTGCTGGGGCAATCAAGGTTTCCTTCATACTTGGTCATCCAGTCCATGCCTAGGATTACATCCAATCCCTGGGATTCTAAGACGATGAGGTCGGTAGGAAAAACATGGTTTCCTATGTGGAGTTTCAGGGCGTGGCATCCTATCCATGCCATCATCATACCTCCTGGGCAATTGACCTTAATGGGCTGACTAAGGGTTCTGGTGGGTAAACCATACTTTTCCACAACTACCCTTGATATGAATGAATGAGTTGCACCAGAATCAAAAAGTACCATAACTGGACATGAATGCAATAAAAACTTACCAACCACAGTCTCGGGCCGATCATTGACTTCTTCCACATCAAGGTGGTTCACCTGAGCACGAGGAAAAGGATTTGGCTTCTTAGCTGCGGAGTTGCCGTTGTTGTTGCCATTTCCATTTCCTTGCTTGTTCTGAGGGCATTCAGTGGCATAGTGCCCTGTCTTCAGACAGTTGAAACAGGTGATATGGTTCAGATCCTTCTGAGCTGGAGCGGGACGGTGTTGGTTGCCATTCCCACTTCCATTACCATTCTTGAAGCTGCCATTGTTGGGACGATTATTCCCATTTCCTCCATGGTTATGGCCTTCATGGTTGTGCATGGGATGAGTGTGTCCTCCATACTTACTGGTCCCTGATCCGGTATTTCCTGAGTACGGGGAGTAGCGGGGCTTCTGATGAGCTCCAGAGGTAGACTTCCCCTGTGCATACTTCCTCTTGCGGTTCTCGATTTGCTGCTGCTTCCCCTCCAAGATGAGGGCCTTGTCTACCAGCTCCTGGTAGTTGCTGAAGGTAGCCACCATCAGCTGCACGCTCAACTCATCATTGAGTCCTTCCAAGAACTTCTCCTGCTTGGCTGCATCATCGGCCACATCTCCTGGTGCATAACGAGCCAACGTGCTGAAGTCATCCACGTACTAGGCCACGGAATGGTTCCCCTGGCGTAAGTTGCGAAACTCACGCTTCTTCAGACTCATGGCTCCAGCTGAGACATGTGCGGTGCGGAAAGCTTGCTTGAACTGCTCCCAAGTCACACCAGTAATGGGGTACGTGGTGGTGTAGTTCTCCCACCATGAAGCTGCTGGTCCCTCCAGTTGATGGGCAGCAAAGTGCACTTTTTCAGCCTCAGTGCATCCTGCGGTGGTGAGTTCCCTCTCCATCTTGCGGAGCCAATCATCTGCCACAATGGGCTCAGTGCTGCTGGAGAAAGTTGGGGGATTCAGTCTCAGAAAACGGGTGAGGTTGTCGCCTTGAGGTGGAGGGTGGTTGTTGTGGTTGTTGGTCTGATTCTGAATCAACAGCTGCATCAGGGCGTTCTGCTACTTGAGAAGTTGTGTGAGCTCTGGCGGGAAAGTGAAGTCGGGCTCACGTCGCGGAGGCATCTTACTGTTTTCAGAGGGGTGAGAATTAGAATAGAACAATGACCTAAAAGGGAAATTCACTACCCATATGCAATGCAACAAACATATCACACCAAACACCCATTCATTTATTCAACTCAAGTTTCAAACAAATCTCCAAAATCAAACTAAACATCAACCTACGTTTTAACAACGAAAATGAAGATACATGGGGGCATAACTAAAGTTCTCCTCAAAAGTACATGGTGAAGTGGCCTCCTGCGGTGGTGCTCTCCTCATAGTCATCATCGTTGCTGATCAAAGGAGCCATGTCTCCTTCTGGATGAAGATTTTCACCCATGTCCATCTGTTCCTCCAGAGTTGCGATGCGAGTGTTCAGCTTATCGATCCTCTCTAAGAAATCCTTCACCTCATACTCATGCTCGTACTTGGCTTCCCGTAAGTCAGCTTCGAGGTCAATCTCACGGTTCATCAGCCTCTTGATCGTCTTCGTGTCGGCACGTACCCCAAGCTCCAAGGTCCTAATGTGCGTCTCCAAAGTCTGGATATAGGAAATGGTGGTGTCTTTAGTGGGAGTGGTTATGATATTTCCATTGGCATTACTGCGACAAACCACGCTGAGTCCTGGTGAAATGGTTCCACCTCTGTATTCCTCCTGAATACGTCCAAGGGCATGATGAATGGCCATGTCTCTCCCAAGTATCCAGCTGGGTGCCACAAACTTGAAGTCGACGGGTTCCTTACGATTTCCAAAGGTCTTCCCGGGGATGTGCACCTCGATCCTGTAGCGTCCGTCTTGTGGAAAAGACATGATAGGAGTCCCGGTGATGCTTGGCAAAGCAATCCTTACATCCCTTATGATCCTCATCAGCTCCTTACCGAAGGACATCATTGCGTCAGGCTGACAAAACTCCGTGATCAAAATTGGGATGAAAGTGGCCATCTATACATTTTGAAATAAATCGGAGGGAAGTCAAAAACGAGTAGATGAGAGTATAAGAATTTTAAAGACAAAAGAGAAATAAATCCTAAGGCTTTTCCAATCCTAGAGGTTACGTCCTACGGTCAGCGTGTGCTCTGATACCATTTCTATAGCGACCCGACCTGAAAGGTCGAATCTCCGGTGTTTTTGTACCATCCCAAGATCATCCTGGTACACACACAGTACATCAATGTATATATCAAAGTGAAATCACACAGCATTAATTAATTGAAATCTCATATCGAGTCCTTTATTATAATAAGGATTACAATAAAGTGGCCGAAGGCCAACTCATGAGATAAACTAAACCAAAAACTTGCGGAAGCTCCATAGGTAGTTGAGTCCATCTGACTCCAAGGGCATCTCACCGAGCGTAGAACGTATCCTCACTCCTGGTCGGAAAAGTACTCTGCAACATGATACGTTGCAGCCGTATAGGTCAGCATATTGAATATGCCGGCAAAGTCACAAGAGAGGGGGTAAAGTAATCATCTAGTCTATATGCAAATATGGCAGGTGGGGTAGTAAGTTTTTGCATAAAGCCAAATTTTTCCTACAACAAGAGAGGGCAAAAGCATAATTACTACAATGTTGGTTGATTAATGAGTTGGTTCCACCAACCAATTCTCATACCCAAGTTGACATTTGAAAAAAACCACATCAATGTAATTTATTGTGTTGAGAGTTCCAGATAGTTTCAGTTCCTTTGGCTCAAACTGTCCATGACCGTGGACACGGCTAATCGATTAGGTTTGGGTACTCTGCAGAGTTTTGCACACGTTCCCCACAAGATTTGATCGCCTCCATTGGATTTCTCGCACTTCATGGTGTTTGAGAAACGGTTGACCAAAACATGGTCTTCTAAAGGGTTTCCCCGAGACTCTGTCGGTGCCCATCCTTTCCTACCGTTCTTCTACATCTCGTACCACCGCCTGTCCAGGGTCACCACGATATCCAACCAAGCCAGTGTTGGAAATATGCCCTAGAGGCAATAATAAAATGGTTATTATTGTATTTCCTAGTTCATGATAATTGTCTATTGTTCATGCTATAATTGTGTTAACCGGAAACCGTAATACATGTGTGAATACATAGACCACAACGTGTCCCTAGTGAGCCTCTAGTTGGCTAGCTCGTTGATCAATAGATGGTCACGGTTTCATGACCATGGACATTGGATGTCGTTGATAATGGGATCACATCATTAGGAGAATGATGTGATGGACAAGACCCAATCCTAAGCATAGCACAAGATCATGTAGTTCGTTTGCTAAAGCTTTTCAATGTCAAGTGTCGTTTCCTTAGACCATGAGATTGTGTAACTCCCGGATACCGTAGGAATGCTTTGGGTGTGCCAAACGTCACAACGTAACTGGGTGGCTATAAAGGTACACTACGGGTATCTCCGAAAGTGTCTGTTGGGTTGACGCGAATCGAGACTGGGATTTGTCACTCCGTGTGACGGAGAGGTATCTCTGGGCCCACTCGGTAAGACATCATCATTATGAGCTCAATGTGACTAAGGAGTTAGTCATGGGATGATGTATTATGGAACGAGTAAACAGACTTGCAGGTAACGAGATTGAACAAGGTATGGGGATACCGATGATCGAATCTCGGGCAAGTACCATACCGATAGACAAAGGGAATTGTATACGGGATTGATTGAATCCTTGACATCGTGGTTCATCGGATGAGATCATCGTGGAGTACGTGGGAGACAACAAGGGTATCCAGATCCCGCTGTTGGTTATTGACCGGAGAGGTGTCTCGGTCATGTCTACGTGTCTCCCGAACCCGTAGGGTCTACACACTTAAGGTTCGATGACGCTAGGGTTATAGGGAAATAGTGTACGTGGTTACCGAAGGTTGTTCGGAGTCGGATGAGATCCCGGACGTCACGAGGAGTCCCGGAATGGTTCGGAGACGAAGATTGATATATAGGAAGTGAGGTTTTGGTTACCGGAAGTGTTCGGGTGTCTCCAGTAGTGTACCGGGACCACCGGAAGGGTTCCGGGGGTCCACCAAGTGGGACCACCGGAAGCGGAACTGCCCCAAGTACTTAGTGGATAAGATGGACGGCAACATTAAACGTATATGTGATATACTTGTTATTGATGTGTACTTGACCAGCGCTCGTAGTAGCTCCTGGGTATTTGATACCGGTGCAGTTGCTCACATTTGTAACTCCAAGCAGGAGCTGCGGAATAAGCGGAGGCTGGCCAACGACGAGGTGACGATGCGCGTCGGGAATGGTTCCAAGGTCGATGTGATCGCCGTCGGCACGCTACCTCTACAACTACCATCGGGATTAGTTTTAAACCTTAATAATTCTTATTTAGTACCAGCCTTGAGCATGAACAGTGTATCTCGATCTCGCTTGATGCGAGATGGCTACTCATTTAAATCCGAGAATAATGGTTGTTCTATTTATATGAGAGAAATGTTTTATGCTAATGCCCCGCTGGTCAATGGTTTATTTTTGATGAATCTCGTACGTGATGTTACACATGTCCATAGTGTGAGTACCAAAAAGTGTAAAGTTGATAACGATAGTCCCACTTACATGTGGCACTGCCGTCTTGGCCATATTGGTGTCAAACGCATGAAGAAGCTCAATGCTGATGGACTTTTGGAGTCACTTGATTTCGAATCATTTGACACATGCGAACCATGCCTCATGGGCAAGATGACCAAGACTCCGTTCTCCGGAACAATGGACCGAGCAACTGACTTGTTGGAGATAATACATACCGATGTATGCAGTCCAATGAGTGTCGAGGCTCGCGGTGGCTACCGTTATGTTCTCACCCTCACTGATGACTTGAGCAGATATGCGTATGTCTACTTAATGAAACACAAGTCTAAAACCTTTGAAAGGTTCAAGGAATTTCAGAGTGAGGTCGAGAATCAACGTGACAGGAAAATAAAATGCCTACGATCTTATCGTGGCGGAGAATATTTAAGTCACGAGTTTGGCACACACCTTAGGAAATGTGGAATTGTTTCACAGCTCACGCCGCCCGGCACAACTCAGCGAAATGGTGTGTCTGAATGTCGTAATCGCACTCTATTGGATATCGTGCGATCTATGATGTCTCTTACCGACTTACCGCTATCATTTTGGGGATATGCATTAGAGACTGCCGCATTCACTTTAAATAGGGCACCATCTAAATTCGTTGACACGACACCGTATGAATTATGGTTTGGAAAGAAACCTAAGCTATCGTTTCTAAGAGTTTGGGGATGCGATGCTTATGTGAAGAAACTTCAACCTGAGAAGCTCGAACCCAAAGCGGAAAAGTGCGTCTTCATAGGATATCCCAAAGAGACTATTGGGTATACCTTCTACCTACGATCCGAGGGCAAAGTCTTTGTTGCCAAGAATGGATCCTTTCTCGAGAAAGAGTTTCTCTCGAAAGAAGTAAGTGGGAGGAAAATAGAACTTGATGAGGTAATTGTACCTCCACTCGAACCGGAGAGTAGCGCAGCACAGGAAGTTGTTTCTGTGGAGCCTACATCGGCTAGAGAGGAAGTTAATGATGATGATCATGAAGCTTCAGATCAAGTCGCTATTCGAAGGTCCACTAGGACACGTTCCGCACCAGAGTGGTACGGCAATCCTATCCTAGAGATCATGTTGTTGGACAATGGTGAACCTTTGAACTATGAAGAAGCGATGGCGGGCCTGGATTCCGACAAATGGCTTGAGGCCATGAAATCCGAGATAGGATCCATGTATGAGAACAAAGTATGGACTTTGGTGGACTTGCCTGATGATAAGCGAGCCATTGAAAACAAATGGATCTTTAAGAAGAAGACTGACGCGGACGGTAATGTGACCGCCTATAAGGCTCGGCTTGTCGCTAAGGGTTATCGACAAGTTCAAGGAGTTGACTACGATGAGACTTTCTCACCCGTAGCGATGCTAAAGTCAGTCTGAATCATGTTAGCAGTTGCCGCATTTTATGATTATGAGATCTGGCAAATGGACGTCAAAACGGCATTCCTTAATGGCTTCCTCCAGGAAGAACTGTATATGATGCATCTGGAAGGTTTTGTCGATCCTAAAGATGCTAACAAGGTATGCAAGCTCCAGCGCTCCATCTATGGGCTGGTGCAAGCATCTCGGAGTTGGAACATTCGCTTTAATGAGGTGATTAAAGCGTTTGGGTTTGTACAGGTTTATGGAGAACTCTGTATTTACAAGAAAGTGAGTGGGAGCTCTATAGCATTTCTTATACTGTATGTGGATGACATGCTGATAATGGGAAATAATATAGAACTCTTGGAAAGTATAAAGGCCTACTTGAATAAGTGTTTTTCAATGAAGGACCTTGGAGAAGCTGCTTAGATATTAGGTATTAAGATCTATAGAGATAGATCGAAACGCCTCATTGGTCTTTCACAAAGCACATTCCTTGAAAAGATATTGAAGAAGTTCAACATGGATCAGTCCAAGAAGGGGTTCTTGCCTGTGTTGCAAGGTGTGAGATTGAGTACGACTCAATGCCCGACCACGGCAAAGGATAGAGAAGAGATGAGTGTCATCCCCTATGCTTCAGCCATAGGTTCTATCATGTATGCCATGCTGTGTACCAGGCCTGATGTGAACCTTGCCATAAGTTTGGTAGGGAGGTACCAAAGTGATCCCGGAGCGGAACACTGGACAGCGGTCAAGAATATCCTGAAGTACCTGAAAAGGACAAAGGACATGTTTCTCGTTTATGGAGGTGCCGAAGAGCTCGTCGTAAAGGGTTACGTCGATGCTAGCTTCGACACAGATCCGGACGACTCCAAGTCGCAAACCAGATACGTGTATATTTTGAATGGAGGGGCAGTGAGCTGGAGCAGCAGCAAGCAAAGCGTCGTGGCAGCATCTACATGTGAAGCGGAGTACATAGCTGCTTTGGAAGCAGCAAAGGAGGGAGTCTGGATGAAGGAGTTCATCACCGACCTAGGAGTGATTCCGAATGCGTTGGGCCCGATGACTCTACTCTGTGACAACACTGGAGCTATTGCCCTTGCGAAGGAGCCCAGGTTTCACAAGAAGACAAGACACATCAAGCGCCACTTCAACTCCATCCGTGATTACATTCAGGAGGGAGACATAGATATTTGTAAAGTGCATACAAATCTGAATGTCGCAGATCCATTGACTAAACCTCTCTCACGAGCAAAACATGATCAACACCAGAATGCTATGGGTGTTCGATTCATCACAATGTAACTAGATTATTGACTCTAGTGCAAGTGGGAGACTGTTGGAAATGTGCCCTAGATGCAATAATAAAATGGTTATTATTGTATTTCCTAGTTCATGATAATTGTCTGTTGTTCATGCTATAATTGTGTTAACCGGAAACCGTAATACATGTGTGAATACATAGACCACAACGTGTCCCTAGTGAGCCTCTAGTTGGCTAGATCGTTGATCAATAGATGGTCACGGTTTCATGACCATGGACATTGGATGTCGTTGATAATGGGATCACATCATTAGGAGAATGATGTGATGGACAAGACCCAATCCTAAGCATAGCACAAGATCGTGTAGTTCGTTTGCTAAAGCTTTTCAATGTCAAGTGTCGTTTCCTTAGACCATGAGATTGTGTAACTCCCGGATACCGTAGGAATGCTTTGGGTGTGCCAAACGTCACAACGTAACTGGGTGGCTATAAAGGTACGCTACGGGTATCTCCGAAAGTGTCTGTTGGGTTGACGCGAATCGAGACTGGGATTTGTCACTCCGTGTGACGGAGAGGTATCTCTGGGCCCACTCGGTAAGACATCATCATTATGAGCTCAATGTGACTAAGGAGTTAGTCATGGGATGATGTATTACGGAACGAGTATAGAGACTTGCCGGTAACGACATTGAACAAGGTATGGGGATACCGACGATCGAATCTCGGGCAAGTACCATACCGATAGACGAAGGGAATTGTATACGGGATTGATAGAATCCTTGACATCGTGGTTCATCCGATGAGATCATCGTGGAGTACGTGGGAGACAACATGGGTATCCAGATCCCGCTGTTGGTTATTGACCGGAGAGGTGTCTCGGTCATGTCTACGTGTCTCCCGAACCCGTAGGGTCTACACACTTAAGGTTCGATGACGCTAGGGTTATAGGGAAATAGTGTACATGGTTACCAAAGGTTGGTCGGAGTCCCGGATGAGATCCCGGACGTCACGAGGAGTCCCGGAATGGTCCGGAGACGAAGATTGATATATAGGAAGTGAGGTTTTGGTTACCGGAAGTGTTCCGGGTGTCTCCGGTAGTGTACCGGGACCACCGGAAGGGTTCCGGGGGTCCACCAAGTGGGCCCACCTACCCCGGAAGGTTCCATGGGCCAAGAGTGGGAGGGAGCCAGCCCCTAGGTGGGCTGGTGCGCCTCCCACCCCAGCCTATGGCGCAGCAAGGGTGGAGGGGGCAAACCCTAGGCTTAGATGGGCCTTAAGGCCCACCCTAGGGCTCCTCCACCTCTCCCTGCCCTGACCGCCGGCCAGATGGGCTTCTGGAGGCTGCCGCCACCCCTAGGGTGGAACCCTAGGGCGCAGCACCTCTCCTCCCCTCCTCCTATATATAGTGGAGGTATTTGGGGCTGCACAACACACGAGTTCATCTCCTCCCGGGTGCAGCCCTATTCCTCCCTCTCCTCGTTCTCCGTAGTGCTTAGCGAAGCTCTGCCGGAGTACCACGCAGCTCCACCGCCACCACGCCGTCGTGTTGCCGGAGCTCTCCCTCAACCTCTCCTCCCTCCTTGCTGGATCAAGGCGTAGGAGACGTCACCGGGCTGCACGTGTGTTGAACGCGGAGGTGCCGTCCATTTGGCACTTGATCGGATCTACCGCGATCTGAATCGCTGCGAGTACGACTCCATCAACCGCGTTCTAGCAATGCTTCCGCTTAGCGATCTTCAAAGGTATGAAGATCCAATCTCTCCCCGCTCGTTTGCTGGTTTCTCCATAGATAGATCTTGGTGACACGTAGGAAAATTTTGATTTACTACTATGTCTCCCAACAGCCAGAGCCCATAATGGCTTGTGGCTGTGCAGGTAAGCCTTGGGTCTTGAAGCATCCATCCATCTCTTTGTGCCTGGGTGGACCTTTCCGCATGAATACTGGCACTTCTCCAGCATCATCTAGGCTAACCACTAGTTTCTCCAGGGCGCCGTTCAACCATCATCCACCCAGAGGTATGTTCAAAACTCGGAGTCTTGAAGACTTGATCATCATGTAGGTCTTGAAATTATTAACTCACAACTCTCATGAATCACACAACCAACCCCGTCTACTAATAGCATAGAAAAATGTAAATCAACGGTTCCCAGGGCCAATGTGTCAAAGGGTCGAGGGGTACCTACCACATGATACTACAACAAGTAACCAAGTTTCCAAATTACCTACTTTGCATGCAATTGGGGAGATGGAAGAACTAATGCGATAAAACATAGGTATACATGGTCAAAGTGACTTGCCTTGTTGACGATCCTCAAAATCAAGCGACTCTAGATAACAAGCTTTGCACTCCGAATGATCTAACGAATCAAACAAGAGCTCACCATAAGCATAATCACAATAAATTCATTCAACAGCAAGGTAAACAAATGCTTCAACAATCAAAAGCACAATCAAAAGAAGAATCACTTAAAGTATAAGACTATAAAAATTTTGGTGTCAAAATCCCTACTCAGACATACAAGTAAAAAAAATTGGTTTTGAACAACTAGACATTTTAGATAACAGAAAAGTAAATATAAAATTTTATTTGAAAATATAAAGTATTTCATTATAAAAGTATTGTGCTAAAAGAAGTACTACAAAACTTTTTTCTAAACAATATACATGGTGAAAACAAGATGAACCTATTCAAACTAGAGCACAAAACAATTTGAAAAACATATTTTATTTACAGGAAAAAATACACCTAATGTTGAATCAACAGGACCTAATGACATCTAAAAACAAAGGTTAAACTAATTCAGGTTCAAATTAAATAAAAAATCAATTTAATTAAAATCTATTAAGAACTAAACAGATTCTATTTTTGTTAAAATCAGTAACCAAATTCATTCTAAAAATTCTCAAACTATGTATAATGATAGGTTTAACTAATACAAAATAGTGGCAAAAAGATTCACTCAAAAATATATTTTCAAACTCTAGTTATACAGATTTTAGTAATTTAAACAAATTTGATTAGATTAAAAATTTAAAGTTCGAATTTGAATTCTAAGCATACAGACATAAACTACATCAAATTTGTGAACTAATGCAAAAAGAATCAAATAAAAACACCAAATATTTTAAAAGATATGATAAATGCAAAAACAGAATACATTCTGTTTTCTAAAACAGAAAAGAAAAAGAAAAACTTCCTATCTATCAGACAGGCTCTACGTGTCAGCTTGTGATTGGCCGCGAGGGCGTGCGCGTGAGAGCTAGCGAACGGACGACCAACGACTAAAGTGTACCAATTCGATTATTAATCAGATCTAATCTTGCGCGTTGACTACGGATCCGATGGCTACGGGTGGAGGTGGAGGCTTACAGAGAGGGGGTCGGGGTCTCCGATAAGGTCAACGGCGGTCGGTGGTTGGAGATGCTCGGGGACGACGGTGCGGTGGTCGGGGGCGGCGTCCGAAGGCTTCAAACGGTGGCGGAGAGTCTCCGGCGTCGATTGGTGGCGTCGGAGGGGGCTGGGGATGAGTGTGGCGAAGGGCACGAGCTCGGGGACGTTCGGTTTGGATGCCAAACTTCGGCGAGGGCTGGGGCAGCGCTCCAGCGAGGGAAAAGTGGGTTTCGGTTGTGGAACGAATAGCGGAGGGTCGGGGCTTTATATAGGGGCGGTGCGGTGGTCGAGGAGGGTACGAGAGGTGAGATCCACGGAGAGGGATCTTCGGCGACGGCGGTCGGGCGTGAGGAAGGGGATGACCGCGCTGACACCACGGTCGGACGGTGGGTTCCGCGCATCAGCGAGGGTGGGGGCGTGGTTAGTGCGTCGGTGGCCGACCCGGACTGGTTTCGGGAATTAAAGACGGTGGGCCGGCCCGGTTCGTTTTAAAAACTTTCCTTTCCTATTTCCAGCGCAGTAAAAACTCTTTTAATGCATTCAAAACAATTCCAAACTTAGGAACTATATATATCAAAATGATCAGGAGAATTAATGCTATTTAATGAACATTTTTCCTCTGTCATATTGAATATCTTTTTTAAAATTTATTTTCAGAAAATGCCTAATTGATTTTAAATCCTTTTGAGATAAATTTTCAAATAACCCCCTGGTTTAATTGCTCAAATATTTCACCAAGATGCCCCTGGTGTGGAGTGTCATGTTACTCCTCTCTTTCTTTGAACATTTCCAAAGGTTTTCAAATAGATGAAACAGATACATGGAAAAATAGAAATGGCCTTTCAGAATTTCAAAAGAAGCACTTCAACAAACTCATTACATTCCAACAAAATGAGGATGCAAAGCTATACATCATAACATTCCAAAATGAAATTTTGGGATGTTACATTTCAAAGGTTCGCTTTCTCTGGTCTTAAGTGGTAAATCTTGCCTTTTGCAATTTGAGATATGTCATGTAGCGTACTACACTAAAAATTCTGTTGAATGGTCCTTTATAATCTTATTACTGCTCTAACTTTCTTCTATCGTTGACTGTATTACAGCAAAATGAACCAAACTTATTTCTCAACTATTGTATATGGAGAAACATCATCACTGGGCACTGATAACAAAATATGGATAATTACAGAGACTGAGTGATGGTATAAAATTTGAAATATGATTATGCACTGAAGCACCGCCTGGTTTTTCTCATCTGTTTCTCAAGACGAATGATGCAGTGGTTGTTACACCCACCAGCACCTTGTTTTGTGACGGTGTGAAAAAGAGGTTACATGTTGACGCCCTGTCATCTTGTTAAAATGTTATTCTGATGCAGACGATTGTTGATACTCGAACCTATCCTTATTTCTACCACAATATTTTTTGCTTAAGAATGATGTGCCGTCTCTAGTTATATATATCTCATCTTCTTGAGACTCCTGGTGGTCCTGAGTTAAATTTTGGCCTCCAACAGAGTGATCATTACACAATGGCTGTGTTGAAGGAAGGCATATCATTGAGAAATACAAGGTCTTCTTCCATATATGAAAAGACTGTGGCAACCGAAGGGTCACTATGGGTATGCATCATATGCACGTCAACAGGAGAATTGAAAAGTAAGAGTGTCTGTCTCCCTGATGATCTTACTTTCCTGGGATTAACACATTCATCCAGTTCTTGCCAATGAAAATATGTTTTGTGGGTGGATTTTTGTGCTGTGGAATCCTCTCATGATCTTGAGCACCAATCTGCTCTTGGGTTCATCCGAGTTCCAACGGCATGTTTAGAGGATGGGATCGAGTCTTACATCAATTAAGATCGTTTTGTCAACATCAGCACAAGAGAACTTAGACGTGTCTGTATATTTAGGAAATACAACCTTTTATGTAATTTTTATCATATTAAGTGATAGTAGTGTGAAGATTATGTTAAGACTTGGAGTTGGAGAGATGGGACGTGAGTCGAAGATTAGGAGATGAAGGAGTAAATGACACCGGCAGTCATAGAACTTGCAATGCGCGTGCACTTCAGTCACGGTACTTGCAAACCGGAAAAACCCATGATAGAACTTGTGTTGCGGTTGCAAATAGGTCACACGTGCCATCTAAATCGGTCGGCTACCCGGTTTTATCCCTCCAACGGTCAAGCATGACGCACATGGGGATGGTTGGGCACAAAAATTTCATGTGTTGCTCAGATGAGTGACTGACGGGCCTTGTTTTTTAGCACAAAGGCCCCCACCTTCGTAGGTAATGATGTTTTGATGTCCTGCTTCATATGTGTGTCCTTTTGTGTTCATAGCCAATGGGAGAGGAGGTTGGTGGCGCTGCTGCCACGTCAAGCTCATCGGTGGCAAGTGCACCAACGATGACGATGGTGCCGCCTAAGATGGAGTTTCCGCTTCTAAGAACCAAATCACATGAACAAACGATTTACGATGCATCCCATTTTCCACCATTTGTTAGGGATTTCTGCCGCAGTCGATGATGACGATTGATGCTCCATCCAAGTATTTTTTTGATAGGTTTGCAGGTGAATCAGTAGTAGTTAGTTAGTTCAAACTCGTAGTTTTGTAGGATTTGTGCAAAATATAGCAATTTAGGGCTGCCTGCTAGGGTTACTGAATTTTGTTGCCACCGATCATTAATTCATTGTCCAATGTAAGGTCTGATTCGATGAAATCGTACAACTTAGATCAATATAGGGTCTGATTCACTGAAAGGTAGCATGGTTTGATAACCTGTAAGTGAACACTTTTTGTAATTATATGATTGACTCAATGCTTGGACAATTAAACTATCCACCTAGTGTGCTTGATATTGTATTTGATGGCCACCTGGTAAAACACTTGATGATTTGGTCAGAACTGATTTTGAAGTTGACTATCTAAAAATGGGAAGAGCACTCAGCACTCAAAGGTCCTTGTTTTTTTTGTGAAGGATGTGAAAAAGTGAGATGCAACAGGAGGAAGATGACATTGCATAAAAAGGTTGCCTGAACTGTGTGCAGTCATACTAAGCCCTATAAACAAGGACAAGATCATGTTCGAAATTTGGGAACAAGAGAGAAAGGATCCTTTTTTAAAGCGGTCCGATTTACAACAGGGCTCTTTTACTAAAATAATAGGGTCTTTTTTACAAAATAATCAACCCCAACCAAGCTCACATGCGCTATGGGTGACCATTAGAGGGAGAAAAAGGTTCTGATGGCATGTGTGACATATCTGCACCTGCGACACAAGTTCTATGATGTTTTTTTCGAAAAAATGGAGCACCTGACCGGTTCAGATGGCATATGTGACCTATCTGCACCCACTATGCGACACAAGTTCTATGATGTTTTTTTCTATGATGGGTTTTTCACTTTGGAAGTACCATGACTTAAGTGTAGCCGCCCCGCAAGTTCTCGGACCGCTAGTGCCAATTACTCCCAGATGAAATTTGTAGATTTTTGGGAGGGCACAAGCTATTCTTCAAGCTACTAAACTTTGTACCAGCATATCGATCCTTGTAATCATAATATGGTAAGCTTTTTCTTCCCATCTCGCCAATGTTTCGATGTCACTAGTAGAAAAAGGCCCATTTGTCCTGGTTCATAAGGCCCATTTTCCCGGTTCTGGAACAGGGACTAAAGGGTCGGGACTAAAGCCCAAAACCTTTAGTTCCGGTTCGCTTACCAACCGGGACAGAAGGGGCTCCACGTGGCCGGTACTGGAAGCCCAGGCAGGAGGACCTTTAGTCCCGGTTGGTAACACCAACCGGGACGAAAAGGCATCCACGCGTCAGCATCTAGCACTTGCTGGGTTTTTTTGAAAGGGAGGGGGATTAGGCACTTTGGATGGTTAATTTAGGAGTTTTATATTGTTTTAGCTAGCTAATTGATAGAGAGAAGTGTCCTCTCTTTCTCCGTGCTTGGTCGACGCTAGCTACTATAGAGAGAACTCGACACGCTAGCTAGTAAGCAAATGAAGGAACCATTAAGTACAAAAGATCATCATGAACATATAGATATAGAAGTGATCGAACTCTCTTTCTCCGAGAGATTGGTCATATAACAAATTTTCGTATATATATCCGACGCTACTAGCTACATATATACAATATAAGATCTCTTACAATCTCTAACATCTAATGTCAACTTTCAGATGGTATTCTCTGGCTTTATTTATGATGTGGTCAAGAAAAAATCCTACCAATTCTTCTTGAATTGCTCGTAAGGGATCATGTGGTAGGAGTTCATCCCACATCTGCCACATCTAATTTGAAGAAGGGGGTCAATACATATATATGGTAATAAAATAAAATTGTGAATATTATTGCTTACACACTTGAAATTGTTTTTCAGAGTAGCCCCGCTTAGGGGTCGTCGCGTTGTAGATGAACTCGCAAACATAGTATCCACATAAATTATTCCCGGTTTCCTGCCACAAGTACTTTATGAGAAATAGAGTTCAATCAAACTGATAATCAAGCATGATAAATGGTATTGATGAAACTAGAACCAATGGGAGATGCGCGGAACTAGCTAGTAGTACTTACTTTCGGGTGTGTAAATCGCAGCTCCCCCGGTAGTGCCGGAACAATTGATGTGAACTCTTTCCAAACCTTGCCAGACAAAGAAACTAATTACTTGATATCAGGAAATGAACAAAGTTGCCGATATGATCTGATAATGATCGATTGAACTTACTTCTGGGGAATTTCAGTCATGTCCGCATATTCCTGGGGATCTTTTTGTTTCAAGTCTAGGACGGTTACAACTCCCCGCTCAAGCTGAATCTCTAGCAGAATAAAGTGGAAACTGCGCACGCATGCATAACTCATGAATTACATTACTATAAACCTCGAGTAATAAGGGAAACCGAATATGCACAAGACAATAACACTCACTTGAAGTTGTAAGGAAAGAGTATTATCCCTTTGTTTTATTTTTTAAGCAACGATTGTAGGAAGTTCTCCTTGGTTTGTGTGGGATACTTTTGAAAATTATACTCATGTATGACATTTGGGTTAATGAACCCAATGTCATAGATTTGTGCTTTTCTGCATTCGACGATCTTCAATCTCCATAAAATAGTAGTGAGGATAATTATATATACATGCAATGAAAGAGCTGAGCTATATACATAGAGAGACATAATTACAGAAGTAGTACTTACAGACAGTAGCAAGTCACGATTGTTTTGTCGAGGGCCTTTTGATGGTATAACTGGAATATCTCCTTAAATTCCATATTCAACAGTTCCATTCCAATGAGGTCATGCTCCTCTTTAACTAAGAGTATCAAAGAATTCTTCCCAGACTCGCGGTAGGTTTTCATGTACCATTCATGGAATTTTCGCATCATCGTTGTTAGAGGAGGAGGATCAGGTTTGACGAGAGGTTGCCCGTGCCGGTAACGGAATTTGTCCACCTCCAATGGCTTAAACTGTACATCATCGCTCAGGTAATCACTAGGTTTGGTACCGGGCACCATCCCCGGATGATTAGTGACAATATTGCTAGACACCTTGAGCGGGGGGCATGATTGGTTCGCCTGTTCGTCGAGCTGGAGAATTTTTTTCCCACTTCTTCGTTTTGCTAACCTTGCATCACTGGAAGTACTTCCCGACCGCCGTGCATCCTGATATGTCTTTTTAATACAACGGTCAAAGTTGGAATCTGGCGGAGGCGGCGGTGGTCGCTTCAGGGCATCGATAGTGCGCATCCCTTTCATCGGATCTATCTTCTCCTTCGGAGGTGGAGTTTTCTTTGCAAAATGGGCCCTCAATTCGGCCTGACGTATCTCCTCATTTTCAGAATTTTTTAGAGGCTTGAGAGATGGACCGTATCTGTATCCCCTCCTGCCTATGCTTGCACTACTAGCTGCCAGAGCGACGCCGGCTCCCTTCTATTGTTGCTTACTAGGCGCCGGAGGAACCGGACCGGCGGCGTCTGTCTTCCGCCGTTGCCGATGAGGCTAAGGAGGAGGCGTACTGCTCCGACGTGCCGGAGTAGGCTAGGAGGAGGTGGAGTGCCCCCATGCGTCGGAGGAGCCGGAGAAGGAGGAGTTGTGCCCTGATCACTCGTCGGAGGAGGAGGACGAGGAGCCGGAGTGCCCTGATTCGCCTGGGGAGAAGGAGGAGGCGGAGACATCCAGTTTGGAAGCTTGATGTACTCCTTCTGCCATAGACATGTACTCCTCAGGGCACGAACCAGCCTATTCTCTCCTTCACCTGTATAGTGGTCAAGCTCGAGCTCCTCAAATTCCTTTATTACTTCATCCACCATCACAACAGCATAGCCATGTGGAATCGGACGGCAGTGAAAAGTTCCGTTGGGTCGAGGAGGTGCAACAGAGCCGATAGCCGCCTTGAAAGTGAGGTTCCAACATTTCATCATAAGATTGCAATGTTGAGCCTCCATGATACTATCCATGGGGTAGCTAGGAGACGTGAAGTCAGGCTGAACGGGCTCCGTGGAAGCGACGCTGCTTCTCCGCTGAGATGGCGGGGTAGCTTCTGGTGTAGCTTTGTGCTGCTGAGATGGTTGACCGGCAACTCGCTAGCTCTCAGCTTCCTCTAGCTTTTGTAGTCTTGCATTGAGCTTCTGAATTTCGCTCAGCTCCGCTTTCCTCTTTCTCTCCCGGCTTCTGTAACCGCCTGCATCGAGAAACCCAACCTTCCACGAAACGGAGCCTGGTTGCCTCGTGTTCGTCCAGGGTGCTCAGCATTCCCTAGGGCCTCAGTCAGCTCGTCCTTCTCTCTGTTGGGAATGAATGTCCCTTGCTGCGCTGCGGTGATATACTTCTGAAGCTTGTTCATGGGTATTTCAAGTTGCTCTTCCATCCAACGACACTTCCCTGTTTCAGGGTCCAAAGTTCCCCCAACCCCGAAGAACTAAGTCCTTGAAAGGTCTGTCCAGTTCGATGTCTTTGGTACGATGTTTTTAGCAATCAGTTCACTCTCAGCTTTGTCCCACAATGGCCGGGCTTTGAGTTAGCCACCTGACCCCGTGTGATGGTGATATTGCTTCTTTGCAGCATTGACCTTGTCTGTCTCTGACATTTTCTTACTCTTGTCCGATGTCTTGTAGTCCACAAATGCGGGCTAGTAATCTCTTATCTTCTCAAATCGGCCGGTGAATTCTGGAGTCTTCCCTTTGCTGAGAAACTTTGATTTCAACTCATTCTTCCACCTCCTGAATAGATCTGCCATCTTCTTAAGAGCACACGCCTTGACGAGTGGCTCTATAACTGGCTTATTCGGATCCTCCTATGGCGGTAGGGTGAAATTTGCCTTTAGTGCGATCCAAAGATCATCTTTCTGTCTATCGGTGACATAATCACCTTTAGGGGCGCCGTACTTAGGCTTATTCCATTGCTTGATGCAGATCAGGATGTTGTCCCTAACAATAGCTCCGCACTAAGATGAAAATGCGTTCTTGGTACGCTTGGGTTCAATCGGATGGCCATCATTCGCGGGTGCTGTGATCGTGAACTTTTCATCCTTGCGCAACCTCTTCTTCGGGACTCGTCTCGTTACCGAAGTTTGGCTCAATCCGGAGGGCTATAAAAGAAGAAAGAAGAGTTAATTACTATATGTACATACCGAAATAATTAATGCATCAATTAGCTAGTTAGCATAGCCTTAATTAAAATATATACCTCGCCGGACTTTGCAACAGCTCCCTCCTCCGATCGGTCACCGGGGCCGTCATCATGGTCTCCTTTTTCCTCCGGCATTCGGTCACCGGAGCCATCATGATCATGTCCTTCCTCCTCCATTGTTCGATAACCGGAGCCGTCATAATCCTCTCCTTCCAGACCATCGGTGTCGTTGAGAAACGACAAGATATCACGTCCGCCGTGGATTATATGCCCCAACAACTATTCTTGTTCTTCGTCTCTTGGATCCATAGTTTCTGCAAATATTACAACATGGCAATTAATATACAAACATGAATGTCCGACGTCTGGACCGCCTCTCTCATGAATGTCAAACAAGGGATTCTATTAACCTTTAAGGGATTTAATTAACAAAACGGGGCCATTCTAAATGTGCAAAAAATGGTCCATATTTTTCCTGATCTCATCTACCATTCTATATGTCACGTTGTCTAGTGTCAAAGGATTCAAGAAAACTAAGGCTTCATCATTAGCCGGAAGTAACAGGCACATAATGGTACGAAGCTCTCCAAAATTGTTTTGTAACAGAGACCCGGATAGGACAATTAATTAGCTTTTTGGTACTAAGTTCAGCAAGAGCCTTTCGAATATCGCTATTTGAAAGGCCTTTGCTGAAATTCGTGCCATAAAGCAAATTATTCTATCCGGGACTCTGTTTCAAAACAACTTTGAAGAGCTTCGTAGCATCATACGCATGTTACTTTCGGCTAACGATGAAGCCATGGATTTCTTTAATACTTTGACAGACAACGTGACATATAGAAGAATATATATAGACGAGATCAGAAAAAAATCGGATCAACTTGTACACATCCATAATGGGGGCATTCTTGATAAATCTATGTTACCGGAGTTTTCTTCATTTAACTTGGTAAATTTGGGTGGCCTCGACAACGCTTCTAGGGTTTGGGGTGGCCTCGACAACACTTCTAGGGTTTGGGGTGGCCTTGACAATGCTTTTTCAGTCCCGGTTTTGGTGGCCTCGAGAGTTTATCGGGTAGGGACGGGGTAGATCGACAACGACGCTCTTTCTTCTAGGGTTTGGGTGGCCTCGATAGTTGGTCGGGTGAGCGGACCGCCTCTCTCTCATGCATGTCTGATGTCCCCTCTCAAGTAGAAGTTATCGGGGAGGGGTAGATCAACAACGATGCTCTTTATTCTAGGGTTTGGATGGCCTCGATAGTTGGTCGGGCGAGCGGACCGCCCCTCTCACTCATGCATGTCTGACGTACCCCCTCATGTCGAAGTTATTGGGGAGGGGGTAGATCAATAACGATGCTCTTTCTTCTAGGGTTTGGGTGGCCTAGATAGTTGGTTGGGTGAGCGGACCGCCTCTCTCTCATGCAAGTCCGACGTCCCCTCGTCGAAGTTATCGGGGAGGGGGTATATCAACAATGACATACATTCCAGATCTGTTGGAAAGCTCTCGGGGAGCCGAGGCCAACATGATGATAGGGAGCCGGGGTGCTCCCGTGGCCTTGTTGATAGATAGAGCCGATGCCAACGTGATGATAGAACCGATGCCAACATTTTCATTTAACAATAAAACTACCTTCAAAAAAAGACTTGCTTTGCCGCAGGTGCTCGGTGCGATGTGGACTCGGTGGAAACACTTTATGAAAATGCGATGGTGTCCGGGCCGGGCGGTTTTCTTTTCCTACTTCATTGTCTACTTTGTTTTTCCTTATATGTTTGTTTTCGTTTTCACTCTACATTTTCGTACATATGAAAAACAACGAACACTTTTTACATGAACATATACACACATATACATGAACATATACATATACTTGAAAAGAACATATACATGAACATATAAACACATGACACATATACATGAACATATATACATATACATGAAAAAAATATACATGCGGCTCACTGGGGGCGACGGGGAGGCAACGGGGACGGCGGAGACGGGGAGGCGACATGGAGGGCGGCGACAGGGAGGCGACGAGGACGGCGGCAATGGGGAGGCGACAGGGACGAGGACGGCGGTGATGGGGAGGCGACAAGGGTGCCGGCGACGGGGCCGGCGGCTTGGGGATGCGACGGGGCCAGCGACGAGGACAGGGCCGGTGATGGGGAGGCAATGAGGACGGCGGCTCGGGGAGGCGACGGGGCCGGCGACGAGGACGGTGGATCGGGGAGGCGACGGGGACGAGGACGGCGGCTCGGGGCAACTGCTAGATGAAACCTGCGAAATTTCCTATGTGCTTCTTATATACAAGAAGCATTGGTCCCGGTTGGTGGAACCAACTGGGACGAATGCCAACCTTTAGTCCCGGTTGGTGCCACCAAACGGGACCAAAGGTCTCTTTTCGGCAGCCCAAAGGGCAGGAAGCAGAGACCTTTGGTCCCGGTTGGTGTCACCAACCGGGACTAAAGGTGGGCATTGGTCCCGGTTGGTGCCACCAACTGGGACGAAATTGCTGCATTGGTCCCGGTTGTAGCCACCGACCGGGACTAAATGGTTGGTCCTGGCTATGGTGGGAGTTTAATCCCACCTTGCCAAGTGAGGGGTGCTCGTACTGGTTTATAAGCCCACCCCTCCTTGCCTTGTTGAGTTCCTCTCAAATTAAAAATAGATGCCCTTATGTGGGAAAATTTGACCTGAAATCAAATTGAATTTCAGTCTGATTTTTGATCAAATTTTACTTACATAAGCGCATCTATGTTCATTTTTGTTATTTTTTATGTTATCTAAAGGGATTTCATGTTTTTGAACTTATTTGAACTCCATACTTTTTGTGTGTTCAAAATGGACCATTCAAAGCCACATCATCAATTTTCAACCCTTTCCGACTTCATGGTATTTTTCATGCACTTACTGATTTTTTTTGGAGCTAAATAACCCTGAAATGGAAAAGCACTTCAAATGAACTCTAAAAAGATTGAAAGTTGGCATGAAATCATCATTTAACCCACATAGCATGTGCTAAAAAGTTGAGAGGGTTACGGCAAAAATTGGATGCACTTTGTGTACAAAATGGACAATCTCTTTCGAAGTATCACCGTTTCACACGAAAACTCATCCGTTAAAATGGATTTCATTTTTAACTTATTTGAACTCTATACTTTTCGTGTGTTCAAAATGCACCATTCAAAGCCACATCATCAATTTTCAACCCTTTCTGACTTCATTTGCCATTTTTCATGCACTTACTGGTTTTTTGAGCTAAATAACCCTGAAATTGAAAAGCACTTCAAATGAACTCTGAAAAGGTTGAAATTTCGCAAGGTATCATCATTTCACCCACATAGCATGTGCTAAAAAGTTGAGAGGGTTACGGGAAAAATTGTATGCACTTTGTGTACAAAATGGACAACCTCTTTTGAAGTATCACGGTTTCGGACGAAAACTCATCTGTTACAAAGGGATTTCATTCTTTTGAACTTATTTGAACTCCATACTTTTTGTGTGTTCAAAATGCACCATTCAAAGCCACACGATCAATTTTCAACCCTTTCTGACTTCATTTGGTATTTTTCATGCACATACTGATTTTTTTGAGCTAAATAACCCTGAAATTGAAAAGCACTTCAAATGAACTCTGAAAAGGTTAAAAGTTGGCATGGTATCATCATTTCACCCACATAGCATGTGCTAGAAAGTTGAGATGGTTACGGCAAAAACTGGATGCGCTTCATGTATTAAATGGAAAATCTCTTCTGAAGTATCACGGTTTCGGACGAAAACTCATCTGTTACAAAGGGATTTCATTTTTTTGAACTTATTTGAACTCCATACTTTTTGTGTGTTCAAAATGCACCATTCAATGCCACATCATCAATTTTCAACCCTTTCTGACTTCATTTGGTATTTTTCATGCACTTACTGGTTTTAGTGAGCTAAATGACCCTGAAATTGAAAATCACTTCAAATGAACTCTGAAAAGGTTGAAAGACATTTCATTTCTTCACATGTCACTGCAATGATATAGTTGTGGAGAGAAAGTCTTCACTTTTTCTTTGCTTGTGTCCTTTGCTTATTGCGCTGTAACCATGGATAATCTTCATCATTTAACGGGGTGCTTGGGTCAGCCTTGACTTTGAAGGGAGGAATTTCATGAAACTTTTCATAATCTTCAGACATGTCTGTCTTGCCCTCCAATCCCTTGATGTCTCTTTTTCCTGAAAGAACTATGTGGCGCTTTGGCTCATCGTATGATGTATTTGCTTCCTTATCTTTTCTTTTTCTCGTTATGGTAGACATGTCCTTCACATAGAAAATCTACGCCACATCATTGGCTAGGACGAATGGTTTGTCTGTGTACCCAAGATTGTTCAGATCCACTGTTGTCATTCCATACTATGGGTCTTCCTATACCCCGGCTCTTGACCGACTGACCCATTTGCACTGAAACAAAGGGACCTTGAAACCATGTCCATAGTCAAGTTCCCATATGTCCACTATGTAACCATAATATGTGTCATTTCCCCTCTTGGTTGCTGCATCAAAGCGGACACCGCTGTTTTGGTTGATGCTCTTTTCATCTTGGGCGATCATGCAAAATGTATTCTCATTTATCTCATACCCTTTGTAAGTCAATACAATCGAAGATGGTCCCCTGGCCAATGAGTACAACTCATCATAAATAGTGTTGTCACCCATGAGACGTGTTTGCAACCAACTGCCGAAAGTCCTAATGTGTTCATATGTAATCCAATCGTCATACTGCTCCGGGTGTTTGGAGCGCAGAATATTCTTATGTTCATCGACATACGGGGTCACCAAGGTGGAATTCTGTAGAACTGTGTAGTGTGCTTCAGACCAAGAATGCATGTCCCTACATATTATTGAGTCCGATCCTAGCATGCCTTTTCCAGTCAGTCTCCCCTCATACCACGATTGAGGGAGACCAATCTTCTTAAGGTCAGGAATGAAGTCAACACAAAACCCAATGACATCCTATGTTTGATGGCCCATGGAGATGCTTGCTTCTGGCCTAGTGCGGTTATGAACATATTTCTTTAAGACTCCCATGAACCTCTCAAAGGGGAACATATTGTGTAGAAATACAGGGCCCAGAACGACAATCTGATCGACTAGATGAACTAGGACGTGCGTCATGATATTGAAGTAGGACGGTGGGAACACCAACTCGAAACTAACAAGACATTGCACCAAATCACTCCTTAACCTTGGCAGGATTTCTGGATCGATCACTTTCTGAGGGATTGCATTGAGGAATGCACATAGCTTCACAATGGCTAATCGAACGTTTTCCGGTAGAAGCCCCCTCAATGCAACCGGCAGCAGTTGTGTCATGGATTTGTCCCGGCAGATGTCCAGGTGAACGGACTTAGGTTCGGGGCAAAGACTCAACTACGTGGCGGCTTGAAGGGGTTGATCGGAATCGAGAGACACGGAGTTTACCCAGGCACGGCCCCTCCGATGGAGATAAAAGCCTACGTCCTGCTTGTCTGGTATTGATGATGAAGAAGATCTCTCGGTTACAGGGGTACCGTTTGCTACCTCTAATCACGAGAGCCTCTAATCTGTCTATCTCCAATCCCTTGTGTTGTCTAAACTTGTTAACTTGTGTCCCTCCTCCCTCGAGGGTGCTCTACCCCTCCTTATATAAGTGAAGAGGGTAGGTTTACAAATAGAGTCCTACTAGGAGTAGGATTAGGACTAGTCTCTCTAGAATCCTATTCCGGGTCTTGTAACCTTCGGCAGGGAGTCTTTCTATCTTTGAGCCTTCTCTTGTGAGCCGCCTGGCGGCGGCTTACACGCCGGGTCTTGGGCCTGGTCGTCCTGTGATCCGCCTGCTGGGTCATTAATAAAATGTCATGTCTTTTCCGGGTCTCCTGTAAGTCGCCAGACCAGGTCATACCGCGGGGTATATCCCTGACATTAGCCCCCAGATTAGTTTGAATTTGTTCATGCTAAGCTCCTTAAATAAGAATAATAAATATGTTTAAGTAGCCGGCTTATAAAATGGCTCCTCAGAAATCCGGGTCTTTTCTGCATATGAAATAGTGGTTTTTGATAATCATCTTGCTTGTCAATGTCCTTTGAAAAATATTGAAAATAGAACATCCATAAGCCATTGAGTCGGCTTCCAATACTCTTGGCGGGTCATTTCCACCGGGTCATAATCATTGATGATGTCGGGTCATTATCGTTGGTGACGTCGGGTCAAATAACTAGAATCCAGCTGACTTGATAAAAATATTGGGATGAAAATGCATCTGATGTAAAACCGGACTTCCATTGTTGTGAAGCAGGGCGACTTTATATAAAATCCGGTGGGTTATGATCTTTTGATAATGCCGGGTCATAAATGTTGGTGATGTCGGGTCTAACAAATGAACTCCATAATTAACATCTTGAAAATTATCCTCAAAGTTTTTTGATATGTCCATATTACCCATAGCCCCCAAGCTTCGAGATTATCCATGATAACTTGGTGCTATGCAATAATATTTTGGACTGTGTAGCCCCCAAGTGCTGGGTTGTCCTACCTATAGCAACATGGGACTTATAACTGCCTTATACCTTTATAAAGCTTCGGCGGGTGTAGCCCCCAAGGGCCGGCTCATCAGAACGTGATGCGCTGGGTCTTCAATTCGAATCTCTTAATCTGTTGGAACAGCTGAATACTGTAGCCCCCAAGTACCGGGTCACATGCCAGCGGCGACTTGGGACTTTAGAAAATTCGTTCTGAGCGGTGTAGTCCCCAAGTGCTGAGTTAGTAAAAATTACTGGCCTGGGACTTTAGAAGAATATAGAAAGGCCGGCTCATCTCCTTGTGATAATATGGTCTTGCTAATAATTGTGATTTGAAAACCGGCTTGCATTAGCCCCCAAGTGCCGTGGTGCGTGCTTGCAGTGACATGGGGCTTTGCATATTTGATATAAACTGGACTTTGAATAATGTAGCCCCCAAGTGCTGGGTCATCTGCTTGCGGCGACTTGGGACTATAATATGACTCACCACAACTTGTTGAATGAATCCTTGACCGTGGTTGTAATGTAACCTGACATGAATATCCTAGAATAATTCCTTCGTCTTTGACATGAAATCCTTGCTCGTGGTTGTGATGTAACCCGACAAATGTATATTTGGAGAAATCCATGAGTGTTGTACATTATCACAGAGCACAATTGAAGAAATCCGAGAACCGGTTAATTAGATGACATGGTGTTATATCTGATACGGCGGCTCTTTGAAAAATAATGACTTCTCCGAGCTGGCTTGAAAACCCCAATCATTTAGTACTGGTTATGATAAACCATGAAGATCCAGCCAGGTTGGTTATTAAAGATCCATTTGCTCTTGCGGAGTACTTAATGGCGGCTCATCTTTAAGAGATAAAACCTGCAATAATAAACAAGACAGAATATATTCTGCATTGTTGTAAGGGCGGCTTGAAAAAGCACAACCCGGAGATGTTATAGTATTGCTCCTTCTTTCATAATCTTGCTGTCACCCGGCTTGATAAGCCGGCATGTCATGTGAATATGATTCGATGTATGATGCAATGTTGATGCAATGTACGATGCAATGTTGATGCAATATATGATGCAATGTGTGATGCAATGTTTGACTTGTCAGTATTTTTGGCGCAAACACCGGTTGTTAGGGTTAGATAAGCTACACCCGGAGGTGAGAAGCCCGCTTTTACAACCGTGACTAATCATGTTAGTCGGAGATGGCATAAGGCCGGCCGATAAGGCATTAGAAGCGATACCCGAAGGTAAGAAGCCACCCTCAGCCCGCAGCTAATTGTGTTAGCCGGAGATTTGGCATAAAGCCAGCCGATAAGGCGTTAGAAGCGATACCTGACGGTAAGAAGCTGCCCTCAACCCGCGGCTAATCGTGTTAGCAAGAGATTTGGCATAAAGCCGGCCGATAAAGCGTTTAGAAGCGATACCCGAAGGTAAGAATCCACCCTCAGCCCGCGGCTAATCGTGTTAGCCGGAGATTTGGCATAAAGCTAGCCGATAAGGCATTAGAAGCGATACCCAAAGGTAAGAAGCCGCCCTTAGCCCGCGGCTAATCATGTTAGCCGGAGATTTGGCATAAAGCCGGCCGATAAGGCGTTAGAAGTGATACCCGAAGGTAAGAAGCCGCCCTCGGCCGTGGCTAATCGTGTTAGCCGGAAGATTTGGCATAAAGCCGGCCGATAAGGTGTTAGAAGCGATGCCCGGAGGTAAGAAGCCACCCTCAACCACGACTAATAATGTTAACCGGAATTTGGCATAAAGCCGGCCGATAAGGCGTTAGAAGCGATACCCGAAGGTAAGAAGCCGCCCTCGGCCGTGGCTAATCGTGTTAGCCGGAAGATTTGGCATAAAGCCGGCCGATAAGGTGTTAGAAGCGATACCCGGAGGTAAGAAGCCACCCTCAACCGCAGCTAATCATGTTAACCGGAACTTGGCATAAAGCCGGCCGATAAGGCGTTAGAAGCGATACCCAGAGGTAAGAAGCCGCCTTCAGCAGTCGCAGTTGACATCTCAACTGGAATATTTGTGAATTCTTCTTGTAAGTCGCCATCTTGTAAGCCGCCATCTGGTATGAAGGAACGGTAGAAGCTCCAAATAAATTCAGGAACCTATGTTTGAATGGTGCATCATGGCGGTTCGTCCTCTTGGGCAACTTTTAATCTTCCGTCAAAGATGTAGTAGCCTCCAGGATCGGGTTAATTTTTGCCATGACCCGGGGTTCTCATTGAAAAGGACCAAAAAAGTCTTGTTATGTTTGTATCCCCCAAGTCTTAAGTTGACTTGAAGAGGCAGCTTGAGAATCTCCACTGAAAGTTGAGGTTGGCCATGGCGGGTTATAGCTAATTCCGTATGAATTGTTTCAATGATCAGGTCGATGGTTCGGTCCGGCTGGTTGTTGAAGTTAACCAAACTGTAATGGCAGAGATTTGTGCGCCTGTCCGTTGGGCGGCTCGTATTGACGAGCACTGCATCGATATGTTGATGTAGATCAAACTATGGGCGGCGTCTTGCGCGCGTCAATTGGGCGGCTCATACTGGTGTATGCGGCCGCTGGCGTGTTGATGTAGACGTCGAAGTCAGCTGTGACATGATCGCGAGAGATGACCACGACACTGTAAGCCGGTGTTATCGTGAGAGATGGCCACGGAGTTGCGAGCCGAGTGGTCGGTGAGCCGCGGCGTTGTTGGTGAAGACCATATCGCGAATGCGACGGCTTACCACGTCCATTGGGCGGCTCATAATTCCGGGTTAGCACGAGTGGTACTGGAGCATTGATGTAGACGTAGAAACCAGCCATGGTATTGTAAGCCACTGCTATTGTGGAAGACACCACGACATTGAAATCATTTGAATGAACAAGAATAAGAATATTGTTATGCTTATCCTTCATCACGTTGAGTTGATGACAACACGGATTTCGCACACCACTTATTCTACTTGGAAAGAATTGAAGAGAGAGAGAGATATCACAATCTTGAAGAAGTCTTGCACGAGAACACCGGTAAGAATTCAAAACGGAAGAGAATAATGCAAATGGATGAAATAATATGAGAACGAAGAGAGCATGATTCTCCTAAAGGAAAACTGAACAAGGCACCAGAAAGAATTAGAGACTAAAGAGGACACCTGAGAATGAAGAGAACAAGATCTGCTTAATAGAAACTGAACAAGGCACCAGAATAATGAGATATGAACGAAGGAACAGCAATTGAGAAGAATTTGAGAACGAAAGCTGAAAGCTGAGAACAAAGAAATCCTTTGAAATGATGGCCTTCGGAGGATCAAGAAATGAAAACAACTCTGAATGCACCAGATAGATATGGGAGAAATTTGCCATGATCCAAAACAATTTGAGAAGGTAGCAACAACCTGAAACCATGAGACTCTGGAAGAGCGAACAACGATTTAAGAGAAATTCTCCTTCGATCTTCGAGCACAGAATGAAGACGAGAAACAACACCATGAATTACTGAGACACCTCGGAATAATGAATAAAGAAAGGATGAGTTAACAATGAAAATGATTTAGATGCGATCTTGGAAGAACAATATGACTGATGAAAATCATTCTTATGCCATATTTAAAAGAACTTGAGGGCATCTCCAGAAAGATTAGAAGAGTCAGGTAGGATCCTGGGAAAAGACCTATGGGTTATGGGCCCACTGAAAAGAAACCATTGTTGAAACAAATGATTACAAGAGAGATTGCACATGTACAAATTAAGAACTTTATGATATGAGACTCTTGAAATAATTTGAAAGGTTTATGAATGGGAATGAAAGTCTTCTGAGATATCTTCAACACTCCGGATAGAATAGAGATAAGAATAAGCAAGAGAGGCTTGATAAAGAATTTCCAACATGGGAGAGCAAAAGAGAATGAAATGATATGATGAACACCAAGAACTAAAATTGAATCCACCGGAAAAGAAACAAGATGAATACTAATAAATGATAACTTGAGCACTGAGCATCTTCATGAAGAATCACCGGAGAAGAATAACAACAAGAACAAAGAATATGAGGATAGATCTTGAAATGAAACTCTTGATAATCCCCACAAGAAATCATCGGAAACAAGATAGAAGAAAAGATAGAGGAAGCACTACATGAATAGAAAGACACTTGGATGAGAATATAATCATTGAAGAAAAAGGCTGGGAGGGCGGAAAAAACAAAGAAAACTTGGAACAGATGAGACAACTCCGGGAAGAATAAGAGGATTGATTTTGCAATATTGAAGAGGATAGAATTCACTTGAAGAGAAGCACACCGGTAGGAACAGAATTGATATGACAACTTGATTGGGCAAAAGAATTAGCATTCCCATAGAAATATGAGAACACTACTTAGAAAGATATGAAATCTTCACTTGACATCGAAGCAACTCCAATTACCATATTCAAAACAAAACAAAGGATGAGGCTTATGAAACAAGCCAGACACAAATACATACCCACTATGCACTTGTTGGAAAGATAATTCTAGGTAACTACTTGAATTCCCACCTAAGAACTTCCGAAAGCTTTCTTGTTTATGCGATTCGGGTTGCGGAATCAGGAACCTGCCCTAGGCAATCAGCTGCAACTGCATCCGCAACCTTCGACACCATAATTCAAGAAATTTTACAAACTCGTCTAATCTCGAATCCTCGAACTCACAACGATACTAAACCATGGTGGTACCCCGGACGCCTCCCTAGTACTGGGTGACTCCGACCTTTTCTCACCACGATAAGTATTGAAGAAATTCCGAAGATTCTCCATCCTGAGATACTAAGAAAACTGAATGATAACGATGTGCCAACATTCCTCGGAGCTCAACTCCCCGGAAGAAATCAAGTCAGATAGGAGGCACCAAGACAGAACCCTGTCACATCGGCATCATATAGTTTCCAAAATACCCGCGCGATCCTAAAAAAATTTTGAGCGAGAAGAGGAGTAGAATCAAAATTCCTATGTCGAATACCTCACCAGAGCATAGAAGAGGAGTAAAAAGAAACCTACTCTCCGATATAACTAGACTCAAAACAGTTTTTCACTAGACTCGACTCGTCCAAGTTCGATCAATCAAGGGGGCTCCTAGGTCGGTACAGGCTCTGATACCAACTTGTCACGCCCAAGATGCGGTCCTATCCTTATTTGGCACGAGGGCCTCAACAGGGATAGAAGCGCATCTCGATGCATTCGCAAGAATTGATATCATTACAAGTACATGTACAGAAGAGATGAGTATATGGAATTGGCTTACACTCGCCACAAGCTACATCAGAGTCACATCAATAGAATAACATCTCAAACATCATACATAAGAGCAGGGTCCGACTACGGACGAAATCAAACGGTAAAATGACATCCACCCTTGCTATCCCAGGCTGCCGCCTGGAACCAATCCAAGATTGAAGAAGAAGAAGAACTCCAAGTCAATTCAAGCAACACGCTCACGTCAAATCATCACATTACCTGTACCTATAACTGTTGTTGTAGTAATCTGTGAGCCACAGGGACTCAGCAATCTCATTTCCAAGGGTATCGAGACTATTAAAGCTTAATAGGTGAGGCATGGTTAAGTGGTGAGGCTGCAGCAAGCGACTAAGCATTTGGTTGAGTGGCTAACTTACGAGTACAGAAAGTAAAGTATGGTCTACGCCTAACGGACGCGAACTAGTAATGATCACTAAATGATCCTGAACACCTACTTACGTCAAACATAACCCCACTGTGTTCTCCTCCGGATAAGGACTCACGAGAAGAGACAGTCACGGTTAGTCACACGGTTGGTGTATTTTATTAGAGTTTACTTCAAGTTTGCTAAGACCGGGTGTCAAACAAAGTATCCAAGTTTGCCACATAACCGCGGGCACGGCTTCTCGAAAAGATTTAACCCTGTAGGGGTGCTCCAACTCATCCATCACAAATTAACCACACTCAGTGAGAATAACCTCAACCATGGATCTCGTGATCATCCTAGGCAATTCCAAAGGAAATCCAACACCTCGAGATAGCCCGAAGAATAATCGGAATTCCTCACTCAAGACGTTCGAGAAAGGTAAAACAAATCCAACAAGGCCTCCCGACGTGTCGAGAATCCCGATAGGAGCCGTGTATCTCGTTCTCAGGACACGACGGATTGTCCAAACTTTCGGTAGGCCAAACACAGAGTTTCCCCTGGTAGCCACCGGCGGTTGACAGGTTGGACCAACACTCATGCGGAGCACTGGCCCGGGGGTTGATTAAATTATCGATGGGGTGATCATGCCCTATGCAAGTTCATTAGTTGTAGGCAAATGTAGTACCAATGTTGGGCCTTGCTAGACAAGCTTTATTCTAACCCGAAAATCAAGGGGGTCCCCATAATAACCCCGAGCATGTTAGGAGCGCTCAATTATGGAACATAACACCGGTTCACAAGTAACTAAGGGCAGCAAGAGTGGAACAAAACACCGAGCAAAAGGCCAAGCCTTCCACACTTAACCAAGTATATATGTGCATTAAATTAAATAGAAGCAATATTGTGATATAACAAAAGAAGGTCCATGTTGGCAAATGGAAGCAATGCACCTGCAACTAGCAACACTATAAGAAGGGCTGAGCAAGCGGTAACATAGCCAAACTATGTTTTGCTGGGACGTAGAAGGGTTAGAGGCTTATCATGGCAATGTTGGGAGGCTTATCAACAAGTGGTAGGTAGCGAGACATAATGATAAAAGACGAGACAACTAGCATGGCAGTGATACTAATGGTATCTAGGGAAATGTGTCATCTTGCCTGAGATCCCGCTCGAAAGAAGAACGAGTCCATGAAGAAGACCAACCAACGTAGTCGAACGAATCCTCACATTCCGAACGCTTTCGGAACTCTATCGAGAAGAAGCAATCCGAAACAAACAATCAACACAAGATACACCACAACATATGCATGGCACGATGCACAAGCAAATATGATGCATGTCCGGTTAAATATGCAAGGCATGACAATTCACAACAATCAAATACTACACTTTAAGTGAAGCTCAATATGCAACGAGTTGCATATGGACGAAACTCCACGTTCGAAAAACTAAATGCACCGATAAAACCAATGGAATTTTCTACCCCGAAAACATCTATAATATGATTAGGTTCATGTAGAAAATTAATCACAATTAAATATGCGGGATTAGGACTATTCACGGGTTAGCAATTCATTAATGCAAATTAAATGCAACCAACAATCCAACAATTTTATCATGCATGAAAATGCGGTGCAAATGAGATGAACATTTTTAATATGAGATTCTATTAATTTCGATGCACAGTTAATTAATTATGAAAATGCAATTAATGCAAATGTGCGATATGACATGTTAAATAATTTTATGCATGGGTGCAAATGGCATATTAATATTCTATGATTTATTCTAACCATTTTTCATGTTGAAATTATTTACATCCGACGCACGGTTCTTTTATATGATTTTTATAAATGTGCAAAATGCATCAATAAAAACACAAAAGAAAAAGGGGTCTGGCTCACCACGTGGCCAATGGGCCGGATTGGGGCTAGCTGGGCCTGGGCGCTGCTCCTGGCCCACGCAGCATTGGCAGGGTCAACGGGCGCAGGAGGAACGCTCGCCTCGTCCGCTCGATCCCGAGCGTAGGCGGCGGCATAGGCCAGCGGCGGAGCCCGGCGAGGGGCGCGGAGGAGGCCGGCTAGCCAGGACCTGACCGGTTCCGGGCCGGCGCGGTTGGGCAGGGCGACAGCGCGGCGGAGCTCAATGGCGGCGCTGGAGGAGCTCGGCAGCCATGGCACGGCGCGAGAGAGGAGCTACAGGAGAGAAGAGGCCGGAGGTGAGGGAAGAGAGGAGGAAGGAAGGAGAAGGGAGAGGGGAGAGAGAGGGGTCCGGCGGCGGCTGGCCGGGGCTGGGACGACTCGGTGGCTCTGGTGGCCGGCTCCGGCGAGCTGCCACAGGAAGAGGAAGGAGAAGCTCCATGGGAGGCTCGGGAGAGCTCCGGAGAGCTCCGGAACGGCCGATTCGGGCCCGGATCGGCTCGAACGGGCCCAGATGGGCTCGGGCGGGCTAGCTAGAGGTGGGAGAAGGGGCTGGCTAGGGTTTGGGGCACGGGAACCGAGGGCTATTTATAGGGATTCGGGGCTGGGGTTACGCACTGTCCGTTTTCGGTTTGTCAGGTGTCGGTCCGACGGTCCGGAAGCGGAGGGTCCGGCTGCGTGACTGTGCAGACGGGCAAAGAGGGGAAGAGAGAGAAGTCTGCGACCCGTGGCACGACGATCAAAAACACCGAGAACGTCCGACGGAATACCGATAAACTACCGATAACCTCTCTGCTGCGACTGACCGACGGGGTATCTAACGACCTCAGATCGCGACGAAATTCGACGGGCGACAAGTTTCAACTCGATCCGAGAATATTTTTGTGCGCACTTAAAAACGGTTTTATTTGAAAGGTGTCGCGGCACGTGCGTGTGTGGCTGGTCTCGAAACGGGCAACGGCAAAACGGAGAGAACTGGCAACTACGAACGGATGCAAGTTTTCGAGAACGGGCGATGATGCAATGCATGATGCGAATGATGCGAAGACAAATGCAACAACCAAAACAAAACACAGACGAAAACGGAAACAAAAGGGGAATCTTCTGAAATGTTGGTCTCGGGCTGTCACAGGTAGGCAGCGCAATTGTAATGATAAGAACGAGAAACTAGCAAGGAAAGATAGTATTGGGATCCGGGTACGATCATCTTGCCTGTAAGTCCTTCAGCGGAACAAGTAGCGGGATCCTCGTAGTGGTACTCTCTAGGGTCCTCGAACTGAGGTTCGACACTCGCGTCTACCCAACATAAACAGCAAATAAATAACCAACCAAGGTGCAATGCACAACCAAGATGATGCATGATTCCTTTAAGAAGAATTATAACATGGCAATCCGAAACTAGTCATGTTTCACGTGCAAAGTTGTTTATTAATGAATCTGGACAGAACCTCATGTTTAATTATTTAGACATGCATGAACATGGCAAATATGGATGCAGCATGCAAAATTGATGAAAATGCATATAAGGATCGCAAGAAACGAAGCTACGGTTCTCGAGATACGCTCACGACAAGGCACGAAGGCAAAACACAAGACCACCAAATACCTGGGCTAATTCTTGGCATTCCAAGGTAGCCACTGGATAGGTGATGAAAAATCAATCACAATAGACTCAAGAATCACTCAATTTCATGGAGTATAGCTCCCACAACACACAAAACAACATAGCACTCAACCTGCCACAAAACAGCAACATAGCAATTTGAAAAGCTCACAACTATTGCTACAGGAACTCTACAGACACAAACAAGACATGTACATAAACTAGACCACACACACACCAATTAATCCAACTATGCAATCAGCAAAAGAGCTACACATCTCTATGCATGGAGCTGGCAAGTAGACATGATGAAACAGGTTTTTAGGGACTTAGTGAAAATTCCAGTTTTCTGGAATCTGGGTTAATAAAGTAGCAAGTTGACAGCACTGGTTAAATATGCTAGAAAGCTCCAAATGGCTTGCAAATTAATAGGATGGTATATTGCAATATACACTACAATTAACTAACACTGAGCATGATCAAATAACAACCACAACACTAGCTACACTCTACTCTACATGGAAAAACAATAACAACAGATTCTCCAGACAGCCATTTCTAAGCAGGATGAACAGTAACATAAAGTAGCCAACTAAACAACATGGTTCCCACTTATCTAGTGACTTGACATGAATAAAAAAATACTGGGACATTCCCAACAACTTTGACTAACAAATTCATGTTGGCAAGATCTTGAAAGCATGCATGAATTCAATCATATGAAAAAGACAAAAGGGCATCACAGCATAAAAATGCAGTTTTGTCAAGTTGCCCCAAAGGCAAATCTGACTTCACAGATGCATTCATGGGTGGATTCTACCCCAAAATCAATACTCATACCAATGTGCTTGCATGGAGCAAAAGGGAGCAAAGGGGGGTCGAAATTTGACCACCCTAGGCCATGGTGACTTATGCCACTCCCTAAACTTGATGTATATGTCACAAAATGCTATGTGCTCCATATATACATGTTGATAGAGAATATTTAGCTTGCTAGGCACATGATACATGGCAGAGCATCAAGAGCAAGAAGGTAAGCAAGCTAGGAGAGGTAAAATGATCATATGCACATAAAAGGGAACCTACACATGCATCTCTACACTTAAGCTCACACCCATCCACATACATATGTAAACTCACAACACTCACACCAAGCAACATATCCACATGTGCACATGCACATGTAGGTGCATACACATGTACATACACACATGCACAAGCACTCACATACGAGGTGCACCACACACCCAACACACACACACACAAACTCCCTAGCACACCTACACATGTATGTGTGTGTGAAACACACACACACAAACATACATGGCACCACACCATGTAGTGTTCTACACTCCACCTACCACAAACACACACACTCTCATGTATGTGCATGCACCAAGCACATACACACACAAGTGGTGTATGTAAGGCATACATACACACACCACTTACAACACCACACACCACCACACACACACACACAAGTGGGTATATGCAAGAGACACATACACACACATGCACCTACTAACACACACATACATATATATATGTATACACTAAGTGTATACACACATATACATGTATTCATGCAAGGCACACCCAATATACATGCATGAGACATCAAAATAAAACAAGAAAAAGGAACCTGATCCTACACATACATACATACACTACAAAAGGAAAAGGGAAGAAAAAAACAAGCAAAGAAAGAAAAAAATAAAAGGGGGAAGAATGGGATTCGAACCCCAAACCCCCTGGCCACAGGACGAGCTGGTCACCACTGCGCTATCGAACCGGATCTAAGCAGAAGTGGAAACACAACACTCTAATACACGCGAACAACTTAACTGACGAAACTGACGAGAGAACAGAGCAGGCACAGCGGCAGCTACAGAGCAATGGCGGTGACGGTTCTGGCGACTACCGTACGTCTCCGGCGGCACAGACGGGCAGATTCGAAAGGAGGAGCAATGGGGAACCCATCCCACGTCTCAGCTTGCGCCGAGGGGGATCAAAGTTGAGCTCAGGCTCGAACCTTCCAGCCGGCGGAGATGACACTATGGCAACCGCACCTACGGACTACGGCAAGGAGAGGGGACCGCAGGGATGGGATGCTCATCAAGAGGTTCTCGGAGACACGGGGCGCGAGTGATGGCGACGAAAGGGACGGAGCGTCTCGGGGACGCGGCGGCGACGAAGGGGAAGAAGACCGGCCGCGCTGCGACGACAAGGAGGAAGAAGAAGACCTCCCGAGGCCTCCTAGCACCAGGAATGGGTCGCGGACGGCACCAGCTCGCCGTGGATCATCTTGAAGGCGGCGAAACTCCACCGGAGGGGCGCCGGCGACAAGCCCGTCGACCTCTGCACCTCACTGAACTTACCTCTCTCTCTAAACCCGAAGAGAAGAAGAAGAAACTGAGGAAGAAGGAGGAGGAGGAAGAGGAGAAAGCGGCAGCGGCGAGGGGAGAAGGAAGAGGGATGGAACCCTAGGGATCCGCGCACTTAAAAGGACCCGGCCTCGACGTTCGGAGCTAACGGTGACGGCAACGCGCTCACTCCCGCTCTCTGCACTGCACTGCACGCGCACACACTTTGACGGAGGAAAGGGGAAACGGGGCAGGTACCCGTCTACTGTGCACGTGGGCTGGGCCCCGGCCCACTTCTCCTCGCTCTCTCTCCCAACTAAACTCACAAGGCTTTCCTTATTAAAATAAAACAGCCACCTCAAAATAATCCCCATGCCATTTAAAAAAGGTTTTAGCCAAAACAAAAATACTTTTGACAAGAAGAAAATATGCTCATAGTAAATAAAATATTAGGTTGATTTTATGAACAAGTTATTTTATTAATATATTAATAAAACAGCCCCTGTTTAAATAATTTTCAAAATCCAAACATAATCAACTATCAAAAGTATCACTTCCACTATTCATGAGAACAACAGAGCCACCTCATGAACATTTTTAAAAGATTTTTAAAACAACTCAAATCTGGTCATATAGTTGTTAAAAGAAGAGAGGGGAAGATGGGGTGATGTTGAAAGATGGAAGAGAGGGGGAAGGAAGAGGGTTTTGCACACATGGACTCAACCATACACAAACCACCTCACAACACAAGCATATCACAACACAAGTCACAAACAATCACACAAGGACACAACATGGCAATTATGAAAGAAGGCATGGTGAAGAAATGATGAATGCCATGATGCATGAATGCAATTCAATCACATGGGACAAGGTACACATCATCACATAGCTCATGACACAAGGTTCATACATATAGTAACATGCCAAATAAGGTAGGGACAGCACTTGGGCTGTCACACGCTGTCTATGCTGAGCATTTTTTTCATGTTTGTCGAGCGTCTTGTCTATATCAAGTACTTTTTAGTCTGCGCTTGACAAACTCCGCTCTTTACCGAGTGCCCAATTTAGCCGAGTGCTTTCTGTATGATACTCGGTATGTAGCCTGCATGCTGAGTGCTTGAGGATGCGTTTGGTTGCCTGCATCGTTTGTTTCCCATTTGCATACTTGGCCCAGTTGGGCATGGCTGAGCATATGCAGGCAAAAAACCAACATCTACATGTTGATTGGTTGCCTGCATACTCTCTTCTTGCATCATAGCAATGCCTCTTCGGTCCATGTTTTGTTGCTTGCATTGGCTGTGGTCACACGAGTGCATGTTGCTTGGTTGCATACGAGCATAGAGTTGTGCTCACCTTTTACCCTACTTGGTGAGCTTACCACTACTACTACACCTTAAAGATGACCACACCTCGCGCACCAGCACGACAACACTGCAATGGTGATGAACTAAACGAAGAAGTTCTTTATCCCGAATGGATGATCCACCTTGGCAACCTCAACCTTGTTGCATCCCTGCTCTAGCACATACTTGGAGTAAGCATCTTTTGCCTCCTGCCTAGTCTCAAACCCTTTGTGGGTTTAGTTGTTGTACCATGAAACTTGTTTGCTGCAACCTTCCCATGAATTGTAAACCCTTGGAACCCTCCCTTCGAACACGGCATACCACTTTCCCCAGCAGTGCTAATGAGCAATAAGTTGAATAGACAAGCAATGAAGCACTCTAGGAGCAAGCAATGAATCAACAAGCATGAGCATAAGAGCATTAGTAAGCATGCATGATCATACTACATAGCAAGTTCAACATACCACTATGTACGTGTCATCCTACCACTACATCCAAAAGAGGGTGTAATCCTACCACCACATCCAAAAGAGGGTGTAGTCCTACCACCGCAAGTTTATGATCACCATGAGGGGTGATTATATACTACCTTACCAAATATACATACCATAAGATTGTTTTCAAGCCCTAACTACACAAAATAAACATCGTCGTCGTCGAGTATCATGCACGCCGTTGCCACCAGGAGAAGCAGCACTAGTATTACTGCTTGACTAGCCAGGTCCTCAGCTAGAGCACCCTATGAGCCTCTCCCATGGCAACAAACCCAACACCTTGGGATTTTTTTGTTAAGCAGGTGGTTGAGCTCCACTATGAGAGCCTTTGGGCTGAAGCCAACTTGGTCCATGACGGTGCCGTAAAGTTGAGGGTGCACGTCCATCGTCTTGCTCTCCCTGATGGCGATGACCACCTCTTTCACTACCTGAGTCATGCTGCTGAACACGATCATCTCCTCCTCCATGAAGTCTGATCACTTACTCTTCCTATCAAGCAGATGAATGTCCTGATCTTCCTTCTCAGGAGCATCAAGGTTGGTGGTGTTTGACTCCTGGGTGTGTCGATACTCTCGCATCGGTGGCATGGGCGGCATCGGGGCCATTAGCGAGCCCAACGCCTAACCTGACCCCATGCATTCTTGATGGTTGCGAGCCCAAAGGAGAAAATCTGTTGTATCTGGTGGTAGTTCTGGATAGGGTTGTTGAGGAACTCTGCGTCCTTGGGGTGATCCTAAGAAAGAATCAGGGCAAAGTGGCGGTTAGTTAGTATGGCACAATGGTTCATTGGAGATGATTTGTTAGAATGGCATGGTTTGTGAGCTAACCACGATGTGGCCTTGGTAGTGCTCTGCATCCAACATAATCATGTAGGACTCCTCATCCCATGAAGCACCACACAGGTCTCTCAGCTTGGAGATGGTGATCCACTTAATTCTCCACTTCCTCAGGTGGTTTACACCTGGGTTGCGGTGATCTCCTGTCCACAAAAGTCGGGGACTTGCTTTGCCATAGAGTTCAAATGAACCTCCTTGAACCCTTATCAGTCCTCACTCCACTAGATATGATGTCACACATCTTGTTAAGCATAAAAGTGGAGAGGAAGGGCTGCCATTTAATGTTGCATCCCCTGCCATCCTTGTTCCTTTGCGGCAGCCTTTCGAGCAGCCACATGAGAAATAATGTTGTGCTCAGCTAGCACAAATGGAGGAACCATGGGTGCCACCTCGAAAACCTCTGAATCAGGAGGCATTGGGTCGATGTTAGCATGGGAGTCCTGGACGTAGGACACCGGGAACTGGCTCTCGTACGACACGATGACCAGACTAATTTTTTGCATGGTCATGTCCTACAAACGTAAGCGTCATCAACATACAAAAGGCTACACATCAACAAACAATACAACATTCACACAAGGATGATCTAGTTCAAGACAACACTAATCATGGACACATAAGGACTATCGTGTTCAACACTTGTACACTACCATACCATACATATAAGCATACCACCAATCCATCCATGAACATCTAAGCATGCTACCACTCCATGCATGACCATCTAAGCATACTACCAATCCATACATGATCATCTAAGCATACTACCACTCCATCCATGAACATCTAAGCCAACAACCAATCCATCCATGAACATCCAACAAAACAACCACTGGCATGCTTCAAATCCATTCCAACTAGCTACTACAACACCCTAGTCGAACAAATCGGATGATCTAACCCCACCCCATCGACAAATCTGGCTAGAACTAGTAGAGGGAAGGGATGGTCGAACTTACATACGCCATCAGAGGATCAGCAATGGAGGTGTGGCACGAAGGAGAAGAGGAGAAGTGGATGCATCACCATGGCCAACCGGTCGTCAGAGTATTTGCGCCTCTTACCTTGTCATCAAGGTGGATCCAGGTTGGAGTGATACCTCGAGTGGGGGGAATAGTGGCGGAAGTTTTGGCGCACTGGTCACCCCTGGCTATATAGGGCGACTGTGAATCGGTGGGCGGTGACGCGAATTCATCCCACCGCTTTTAGGAGACGCGCCATCTCCATGCCTGCAGCTGCGGAGCATGGTGTTGCCCTCCCCTGCATTGCCCCAGTCTGTCTCGCTAGAAACTGCGAATTCGGTCGTTCCGAGCGGGGCTGACTGAGCATTTCTTTAAGTTCCGTGCGGGCTAACTTTTTGATGCGACCAAGGTAACAAAATAGCCCCAAAACACTGCGTGTGGGCCTTGTTGGGCCTAATGCAAGCGACTAAATGCATCCTGAGTGTTTTTCCTGCAGTGTCCATTGTTGTTTTGCAGAATGCAATCATGAAATGAGACGCAGTTCGGATGCTACTTTTTCCTTGCTCTCATCTCTGAAGATCCTTTCTCCTTTAACCTAGTTTGCATCAAGGCAACACCCAAGTATGAAAATTCGCCTTCTAGAAAAATAGTCTACGTATGTGTGACTAGTTTATTTGAGAAGAAAAAGAAGAAGCCATGAGCAGCCCCAGTAAATTAATCTCAACTCCTATAAAAATCACAGTTGATGACGATGCATGCCTTCCATCCATCATTTTTGACCGCTTGATCTGCATCTGACACAGGAGAGGCAACCCCACTTGTAATTTGCAAATAAACCCCTTATTCTCTTTGTTCATCTCCCTATTGTTGAATCTCGAGCTCCACAAATCCCAAGGAAGTTCGAACATAGGGGCATGTGCGAAGATTCCCAACAGCCTCACCCCACCTAGCTCACAACCCAGTAGCTTAGTTTGATGAACTAGCACGATGGTGAGGGAGAAGATTGCACACAGTGATTTACCTAGGTTTGGGCCGCTTCGAAGCATAAAAACCTACTCCTGCTTTGGTGGATTGCCTCATGAGGATGTTTGTGGATGACTTCGTACAGTGGTGCGTTGTCTCGCGAGGGCATTCTGGTGGTCTTGCTTCTCTTTTGGTCTTTCTTTTCTACGGAGCAGCCTAGCCTCTATTTATAGTGGCCCGGGTCCTCTTCGCTTATCGCTATGGCGGAAAGGGATCCCACAATGGCCAAATTCGAAGGGGGACAAGTGGTACGCCCTTATCCTAACGAAAGGTGATCTTTGCCTGCAAAGTAGTTGTTGGTGATGCGGTGGTGGGCTTGGCGATGACGTTTGTCCTATGGGGCTCGTGGTCTTGGTCTTGTTGCACTGGAAAACTTTGGGGGGGGGGCGCTTCGAGAACCGGTGTACCTCCTTGCCCCCTTTGCACTAAAGGGGAAACTGTGCCGTCTGGCGCGCTGGTGCCCGCCTGTCCTGCCTTGCGTCATCCTCTGCCTCCTGAGGCCAAGCGTTGCATAGATACCTCCGCCGCTCAGGAGGGAGCATGGGGAGGCCTACTCCCTGCGGTTCCTGGTGCTACTTCCCTCGTGAGATCATGGATCTCGCTACGGCCTTGTCTTGAGTGGGGTCATGCTGGGCCGTGCTTGGCTATCAAAGTGGGTCACACCCTGGGCCGCAGGCAGGCAAGTCTGGGTACCCCCATTCCAGAATGCCGGCAATAGCCCCTAGGCCCGAGGCGCGCTCGAGATGGCTTCCGGATGAAGCCGTTGAGGACGGCGCAAAGCGTCGCGGGCCCTAAACGCCTACGAGCCAGGCTTGAGATGCGTCGCTCACCGAGACGCCGATGCCTCCACTCCCCGAAGGACATCAGGAATCGCCCCAGGTCAAACTGATGGGATGCCTATGCGCTGTGTTGGCCATCATTACCTTTCCTCGAATGCGGCTGGTCCCTTGGGCCTTCACCCCTCGGGCTACACAGATGTGACCCAACGGGAGAAGATGAAGTGATGTGGAGCAAGGATGCATGCCGATGAGCCTGCCCTGCGGCGCCCAAGGAGCAGACGACGCCTACACTCCCATGACGTCCCATGGGCTATAGTTACGCCTATAAATCCGCCCCACCCGGGGGGTCTTGCATTCCTTCTCACTCTCCATTATCCCAAAGAAATCTCTCTCTTCTTCCTTGATTCCTTTACCCCCATGGCGTCTAGAGGGAGTGCTGCGAGCGCGAGGAAGCGCGCGGGGCCTTCAACTTCTTCGCGTTCCTACGGAAGCGGCTGTAGGGGGCCCTCAGGGCCGGCCCAAGCTCGCCGACGCTGGGCCATCATTGACGAGAGAGTGCTCTACAACCCATCCCTTTTCTTGCAGACTTTCCCGACACACCGGACCTGGTCATCTCCTCCTCCCAAGGTGCCTGTGACCAAAAAGCGCAGGCTCGGCGAGCTCCAGGAGGAGGCGGACGCGCAGCGGGCCCAGCTGATGAGCGCCGAGGCAGGTCTCGAAGCCGCCCTCAGGAGCGAAGAGGACGCCAGGGCAGAGCTGGCATCCCTCCAGGCGCACATCAAGGGGGCAGCTGACGCTGTGCAGGTCACCTAGGACGAGGCAGCATACGCAAATATGCTGGAAGCGCAGTGCCCCAATCAATACTTGGGTATCGCCTGCCGCGCGGTTGGAGTGGTGGGCCGGTTCATCGGGGAAACCCCCGCGCTGCCATGCACGCACATCGACGGAGGCTACCTTGACTTCTTCGTTAGGGTGGTGGAGGCGCCGAAGAGCGTAGTCTCTTGGGTGGACGAGGATAATGAGGCCAGCGCACGTGAACCTCCTGGACCTTGCTCTAACGTGTGTCTTCTCCAACCTGTGCCACCACGCCCTGGAGCTTGATCTTCTACCCATCGAGGAACGGGTGCCCGAGGAGCTCCAGAGGCCACTCAGGGATGAGGTGCGCCCACACGTGGAATCCCTAGTGGAGCGGTTCATCCAAGTGCCCTCCTCCGATGAGGACGATGGCTCCGACGTCGAGGCGGCCGGTGGTTCGGACGGAAACAATGGCTCCTCCGCCTAGGCACCCCCTGTCGGTGTCAAAACCGTCGGATCTTAGGCAAAGGCTCCCAAACTATCAGACTAGAATCAACGGTAACATGAGAGGAAGGGGGCACAAATTTACCCAGGTGCGGGCCCTCCAATGGAGGTAATACCCTACGTCCTGCTTGGTTGTATTGATGATATGAGGGGTTACAGAGTTGATCTACCTCGAGATCGAATAGCTAACCCTAGATGAGTTATTCTATCCCTACACCCTAAAACCCTCCAGCTTATATAGACGCCCGGGGTGCCTAGGGTTTACATATGTCCGGTTACATGCCAAAGAGATAAACATGCCTATTTTCTATATCAAACATGGAGTGCAAGTTGTGCTTCCCGAAGCTTCCACCTTGGAGACTCGGCCTTCAAATATTCGTGTGTCCGGTAAGTAGCCCATATAGTCCCGCCCACAAGAATAGGTCGTCCTCCCGAGGAACCCTTAATCCAGGACTCCCTCAGTAGTCCCCTAACTTGCCTCCAACGCCAAGGGTCTTCAGCTCCAATTACTTCACGAACAAAGTCTTCGGCTTGCAAGGTAAGTTCCTTCTGCTGAACAGAGTTCGGCCTCGGATGACAAATAGCTTCCGAATAACGGTGCAGCCGAATATTGTGAAATAAGTTGGCTTTGAAGGCCAAACATCAGGGGGAAAAGATAACATTCCCTAACGACCTCTCCGATGAAAGGTCACGACCCACCATGACTGCTAGGCCAGTTAGAGGGACTCGATGAGCGGTTCGAGGCCATTCCATTAGCACGATCTATCAACGTGTAGATCATGCTCTGTTTCATACAGAATATGTTTAATCATGCATGCGCAACTGTGCACACGTCTCGGGAAGTGGAGGGATTCACGGCGCGGAGGAGGGGGCTCAAACGATAAGCCTCATAAAAGGGAAAGAAAACCCCCACGGCTATTCACGCTCCCCATCTGCTTCCGCTGCCATCCATTCCTATGAGCCTCCGACACCCAGGTCTAAATCTTCCGCCCTCACCTCCTATCTCACCAATGGCAGGCTCTAGCTCCAATGGAAAGTGGGAGGCCTCCACTGTGACCTATGAGGACATCCAAGACCTCAAGAAGACCGGATACCTCCCCGTTGATATCCCCCACAGCGCGGCGGAGGAGGGCCAAGTGATCCCCAACCCCAAGCCAGGCGAAATGGTGGTGTTCATCCCTCACTTCATCAAGGAGTTGAGATTTCCTCTCCACCCCTATGTCAGGGGGTCGATGTTCTTCCATGGCCTCGACTTCCATGACCTCCCGCCGAACTCTTTTCTGCACATCTCAGCGTTGATCCTCGTATGCAAGGCTTTCGTGCGCCTCGAGCCGCACTTCGGGCTTTGGCTCCAGGTGTTCAACATCAAGCCCAAGTGTGTCGGTGGCAAGCATGCATATTGCGGCGGAGCGGTCATCGGCAAGCTCACCCGCGTCATGTGGCTGCTGGGCACCCTCATTCACACCATCAAAGCGTGGCAAAAGGAGTGGTTCTACATCACTGAAGTGCAAGAAAAAGGTCAGCATCCCCCCGCCGCATTCAGATCCTCCCCCACCCGACTAGCATCATGGCTCGAAAAGGGCCTCGTCTGGGGACCAAGCAAGGAGGTGGGCGACCCGCAGAAGTGCATCGACTCTATGATCGAGGAGGGCACCAAGTTGACTAATGTGGTCCAGGTGATGCTCCGAAGACGAATCCTCCCTTTCCAGCGCCAAGATACTCCCTTGTGGGCCCGTCAGCTCGACGCCGCGCCCACAATTCAGAATCTCTTCCGCACTACGCGGGAGAAGTTATGGAGGCGCTCGTCAAATCGCAGAAGAGCTGGCCATCCAAGGAGGAGGACAAGGGCCTGCACGCCGCCAATTCCGAACCCGAGGTACGGTATATCTTAGCTTGGTCAGCTTTTATTTCATAGGGAGGTTTCATAACCCCTTTTTCGATCTGCCTCTACAGAGGTGACTAAAGAAGGGAGTCAAAATTAATAGTCTGGCGCCTCAGCCCAAAGACGAGAGGACCGAGCTGTTAGCAAAAATGCTCGTGGTGAAGCCCTATGAGGCTCTCGTGAAAAAAGAGAAGAAGAAGAAACCAGGCTAGGCTGGCATCCACATCAGGGACCAGCCCGACACCGCATCCGAAGATACCCCCGCCTCATTGAATAAGGAGGAGGCTGAGGAGGAGGAAGAAGAGGAAGAGGAGGAAGAGGAGGAGGCTAAGGTCGAGAGAGAGGGGGAAGGTAATTCCCCACGTGCCAGGAAGAGAGCGACGTCTTCGGACGCTCCAAAACAGGTCCCTCCTCCTGTCCAGAAGAGGGCGCGTCAGGTGCAGGTGATTCTGACCGATGATAGTTTGGACTCAGACACTGTGTCCGAAGACCTTGAAGAGGTTCCGCAGAGGAGCCTGTGGATCAAACCCCCTCCAAACAGGTTAGGATCCGAAAAACCTCCTATTCATCATGAATAGATTTAGAGTTTACTGACGTGCAAGTTATTGACTTTGCAGCCCCCCGCGCGTCATCCGCACTGACGTGTTGTCGGACGGGGAAACCCCGCCTGCCGAAGAAGCGGAGAGCGGGGATGCCTCGCATCCCACCAATCCAGGCTCCACGAGGGATGCCATGGAGGTGTTGCCCTAGCACACTCCTGTGGAAGCGGACACCGATGGGAAGGGAGAACGTACCATAGCTGAGGCTAACGCCTCGGCCACTGAAGACCGGGGGCGACACCCCTCCTGGACTCCGAGGAGGCCGGACGAGCGGGTGCTCAGTCTCCTCCAAGAACATCTCCGGAGCGCATTGTGCCTTTAGAGGCAATGGTTCAATCTCCGGTAGGTGATCGGGGTATCTGACCATCACCAGCACCACTGACCAATAGGTGGTCGGTCATGGAGGAGGCTCTATCGAGCGCCTCCATTCCCGAGTATCACCGCACCCTTATGGGTGCGGTATTGCACGACATCTAGTCCATTGACAACGGACTGAAGGAGGCCTTCAAAGGTATCCTTATGGGTTTTCAAGTCACCTGATGTTCTTATTTGCAAAGTTTTTATTTATTTCTATTATATACATGAGAGCCCCCGAGCCCTAGGTGAGGTGGAAAAAAACTCACCTAGGGGTCACTCCTATATCTGATATCGGACTAGATACACTTGAAGTATCCGACATGTTAGGATAACTCGTAATAAGGTCCAACATAAGATCGGATTGACTATAATTCCGGAATTGAGAACCCATGTAATATATCAATTGTATGTGTAATGCAGGCTTCGTCATAGGCGGCGGCAATAAATGGCGCTGAACTGGACGAGCTAAATCGGAAGCTTAAGCGCTCCGAAGACGAAGTTGAGGCCCTTAACCGAAGATTCGACGAGGCCCAAGGTATGTCAAAACAGAATCCGAATACCTTTGTCTGAACTCCATCGTCTGAATACTGTCAATGCCGCCTTTTCACATTGTATGATGTACGTGCAGCTTCGACGAAAGAGATGGAGAGGCTCAAGGCCAAGATCCAACGCACGAAGGACGAAGCAGCCGCCGAGAGGGCGGCTGCTAAAGAAATGACTATCGCCCTGTCTGCCATGCGAGCCGCCAGTGGCAAGCATGAGGCTCGCGTGGCGGAGGTCCAGCGGGAGCTCAAGGATGCCAGTGAAAAAGGCGAGGTCTTGGAGCGAAAGAATAAGGCGAGATTGGCCGAGCTTTCCACTTTAACAACCGAACTCCAGAAGGAGCGGGTGGACAGACGGTTCTACGAGGAGCAAGTGCGCCAAGCGAAAGACATAACAGATGGTAAGCCGTACTCTCTAAAGTACGGGTTTAGAGATAACAAATTCGAATTGCTTACCGAGGTGTGGCGATCCTCAGGTGCGTCCTCCGATCTCCAGAAGAGCGTGGCAGACGCCAATCAGCTGTTCGCCTTGCGGGGATAAAAAGATGAAGCTCGGCTGCTCTGGGCATAGTTTGCAGCCCCCGAGCATCCTCCTCTTCTAGTGGAGCAGCTGAAACTACTGATGGAGCTGCACGAGATGGCGGAGCCAGCCATGAAGGACCTCTGCATCTGCTTATGGCCCGGTGAGCTGCTGCCAGGGAGCTACTTTGGCTTGGTGCAGAGGTTGATTGCTGCTTCGCCCGCCTCGACACCATCAAGTGCTCCTCCTGCATCGAGAGAGTCCGGATGGCCCTTGCAAGAGCGAAGGTGCACTGGCCAGGGCTAGATCCGATGAAGGTAGCCACCGCCCTGCCGCCTCCCGGGAAGGAGCATATACGCCCCGAGATATACTTTGATGGAGTGATGGAGAGTGCTCGTGTGATAGCGTCCAAGTGTCCAGGCGATCATTTATTTGAATGAAATGTAACGCGTCCGAAGACTTATCCAAACTTTTGATGATATTACATATTGTTCTTGTATGGTTTTGCATTCCTTTATAACTCCTATCTGGCCGTTTGATACTGAAAGATGCGAGTCGTCGGCTTCAGCCCCCATGTAGATACTACATGGGGTGTCTATGCCAATGAACATGAATTATCGGAACCCAAAGGCGGTAGAGTGCGGCACACTAGGCAGTCAGACTATAGTGCTTTATTTCTTTCACTTAGTCGTAGGGGTGCGAAAAGGACTACATGAAGCATACAATTAGCCACAAAAGTGTTGTGATGTTCGGATGAACTATGGCCAAAGCCGATATCACAATGTTTGCATAAAGGGCAAAGTCCAACCATGCACGCTCGCACCCGCGACATTGTTTAAAAAACTGTTTTTAAAGCGCACAAAACATATTCTCGTATTGGGTCAAAACTTGGCGTGTGGTCTTGTTATATTATAGGTAGACCACCTGCCAAATTTCACTGCAATCGGAGGTCGTTTGATACCCGAACGGTCAACCGTAGTAGTGCGGTCATCGGTTTATTCGTCTGACATTTTCGGTGTTTTAAAACATCGTGTCATGGGCCACAACTCCCTCTCATCTCAGCCCACTCCCCCTCCCCACATCCCAACCAGCCCACCTACACCACCCCCATTTCCGGAGCCATCTGATCAAGATCGAGCGGCTCGAATCGGGCAAAAACCCCTAATCCCCCTTCCTATTAAAGCCCCTACCCTAGCCTCCCCTAACCTCTAGCCACCTTCCAACTCAATTTCCGCGCCCAGCCAACTCCACCGTGCCACTTGGCAGGCAGCCAGCCAGCCCAGCCACTGTAGCCGCCACTCCTGGCCACCCCTAAACCGCCACGTCATCGCCCCAGCAGTCCCTGCCGCCGCAGGCCGCCGAGCCCAGGCGTGGCCCACCCTGAGCCAAACCGGGCCCGAGCCGGCTCGCCCGGCCCGGGCCCCACGAGATCCGTGGCTAGCGCCGCCCGGGAGCTCTTCGGATCTTGTGCTGCCACTGCCACCTCGGATCCCACCACCGCAAAACCAGCCCATCCCGCGCCCGAGCCCGCTGCCTTGTGCCTCGTCGTCGGTGAGCCCCTCTATAGGTAGGTTTGCCATGCCATGAGCCTCATGTTTAGGTGTAGTTTTCATCATATAAACATGTATAATCAATGTTGCGTATTTAAGATGCTAAAATATTTCTAAGTCTGCAGTCTGTAATATTTTGTAGTTGTCTTGCCATGTGTTTTGCTAGTGATCTAGAACCCCTTTGGGGTTGGTGTAGTGGAGTTATTTGTAGCATATAATGTCTACTACCATGATGCTAATTTTCATACCATAATATGCATTGTCGCTTATAGTTTTACTGCTGTTAATATGCCTTCGTGATATAAACTGCTCTGTCAAAACTGGGTTATTTGCACTAAGTCTGAAAACTGCTTAGTTCAATATGCCATGTGCGAGCTTCCTACCATGTGATCCATGCCTCTTTTGAGTATGATATGTGAAGATGAGATGAAGTGTGTGTTATATGCTACTGCCCCATGCTTAGTTTATGCATTTTAGAATCTTGTAGCTTGTTGTTTTCATGTGTGCAATATGCTATGTTGTTGTTTTGGGCAGATTTGCACTAAACCTTGTATGGGTGTTTGTGGTTGAACCGTAGCTCCCTTTTAGGCATTCCTTATATGAAACATGATTAGAATTTCATGTAGTTTCATAATATCTTGCTGCATCCATGATTTTAAATGCTTGTGGTTGTCATTGTCATGCATTTTGCATTCATGGCTTATAATCTTGTGATTGTCACAACTTTTAGACCATAGCTCCGTTTGAGATGTTCCACATATGTAAATCGACTAGAATGAAGTGTAGAATTGCGTGGGATACTTTATTCTGTTGTTTAAAAAATATAAAATATGTTTAGTTCAGATCTGGGCCAATTTCGAAATTAACATATGGGGTCATTTCGGAAATGTTATAAGTTGTTTCCAACCTCATTAAAGATGCCTAGATAGATAGTTTATTTATGCTTCACCTCTTGCCATGTTTAACAACATGTAACATAGATGTGTACCTAAATGGGAGTGAACTAAGTAATTGAAATGTGAAGTTTCGTCAATATGCAACTCATTGCATATTGAGCTTCACTTAATGTGTAGTATTTGATTGTTGTGATTTGACATGCCTTGCATAGTTAAACCGAACAAGCATCATAATTGTTTTGCTTCATGTCATGCATAAGTTGTGGTGTATCGTGTATTGATTATTGTTTTTAGATTGTTCCTTCTCGATAGAGTTCCGAAAGCGTTTGGAGTGTGAGGATTTGTTTGACTACGTTGGCTCGACTTTTTCATGGACTCGTTCTTCTTCCAAGCGGGATCTCAGGCAAGATGACACATTTCCTTGGATACCACTACTATCATTGCTATGCTAGTTGTCCTGCTTTTATCGTTATGTCTCGCTACCTACAACTTGTTTATCAAGTCTCCCAACTTTGTCATGAAAAGCATGTAACCGTCCACCTTCCCAACAAACCTTTGCTTGGCTATGTTACTGCTTGCTCAACCCTTCTTATAGCATTTCTAGTTGCAGGTGCAATTGCTTCCATGTGACAACATGGACATTCGTTTGTTATCACAATATTATTTTTATTTAATTTAATGCACATATATACTTGGTAAAAGGTGGAAGGCTTGGCCTTTTTCTTGGTGTTTTGTTCCACTTTTGTCGCCCCTAGTTACTTGTGTACCGGTGTTATGTTCCATATTGAGCGCTCCTAACATGCTCGGGGTTGTGGGGACCCCCTTGATTTTTGTTTTAGGATAAAGCTTGTCTAGCAAGGCCCAACATTGGTACTACATTTGCCTAAGAACTAATAAAATTGCATAGGGACTTTCCGGACCCTAAGGATCTTTAATCAACAACCCGGGCCAGTGCTCCTCATGAGTGATGGTCCAACCAAGAGCGGCTTATTAACGCTACCCGGGGCAACTTGGTGATTGGCGTGGTAACCATCGCTCTTCCCTCGTGTCCTGTGAACGAGATACGCGGCTCCTAGTAAATCTTTCGGAAAGCCATGCTCGTGGTTATGTCGCAACTTGGAAAACTTGTTTAACACCCGATGATAGTAAACTTGAAGTAAACTCAAATAAAATACACCAACCGTGAGCGTAACTGTGACTGTCTCTTCTCGTGAGTCCTTATCCGAAAGAGAACACGGCGGGGTTATGTTTAACGTAAGTAGGTGTTCAGGATCAGTTAGTGATCATTACTAGTTCACGTCCGTTAGGCGTAGACCACCATACTTTACTTTCTGTATTCGTAAGTTAGCCACTCAAACAAATGCTTAGTTACTTGTTGCAGCCTCACCACTTAACCATACCTCACCACTTAACTCAAACAATAGTCTTGATACCCTTGGAAATGATATTGTTCAGTCCCTATGGCTCACAGATTACTACAACAATAGTTGCAGGTACAGGTAATGCGATGATTTGACGTGAGAGTGATGCTTGTTTGATTTGGAGTTCTTCGTCTTCTTCTTCATCAATCTAGGATGGGTTCCAGGCGGCAGCCTGTGATAGCAAGGATGGATGTCATTCTATCATTTGGTTTCGTCCGTAGTCGGACCCTGCTCTTATGTATGATGTTCGAATATGTTGTTGTATTGATGTGATCTTGATGTAGCTTGTGGCGAGTGTAAGCCAATTCCATATACTCATCTCTTCTGTAAATGTACTTGTAATGATATCCATTCTTGCAACACGACGAGATGCGCTTCTATCCCTGTCGAGTTCTCGTGCCAAAATAAGGATAGGATCGCATCTTGGGCGTGACAAGTTGGTATCATAGCCTATACCGACCTAGGAGCCCCCTTGATTGATCGAACTTGGCCGAGTTGATTCTAGTGAAACAATTATTTTGATTTTAGTTATATTAGAGAGTAGGTTTCTTTTACTCCTCTTCTATACTTTGGTGAGGTTTCGACTTAGGAATTTTTATTCTACCCTCTTCTCACTCAAAAAAAATTTAGGATCACGCTGATATTTTGGAATCTATATGATGTTGATGTGATGGAGTTCTGTACTTGGTGCCTCCTGTTATCGAGGAGTAGAGCTCCAAGGGATTTTTCGACATCATTATTATTCAGTTTCCTTAGTATCTTTGGATGGAGGATGTTCGAAATTACTTCAATACTTTTCGTGACGAGATAAGGCTGGAGTCACCCAGTATTGGGGAGGCGTCCTGTCACAACCCTAGCAAGTGTCTAGGCTAGCATTGTGTTTGCATCATCATCATCATCATTGCATCAATATGAAATGGGGAGAAAGAAAGAAACCCTAAGCATTTTATGAATTAAAGGAATTCCAGATAAATGAAATTTTAACAAATCCAAAATGCCCATCAAAAATGTCCCCTATGTCTGATAATTAGGGACATGGATATACCAGGGGCCATTTGAATTATTTGAACATTTAAAATAATTTGAATTAATGGTTTAAGTCCCTGGAAAATGATAAATAAAGCAAATATCATTATCACTGTTTTCAAAATAATCTGAAACTGTTATTACAAGTTTGGAATATTCAAACTTCAATTTAGAAAATATGTGGGTCATTTTGAAAAGTTATTTGGATCTGCAAAGAAATAAAACAAATGTTAGAAAACAGAAAACAGAAAATACAAAAAAGGAAAGGAGTACCTGTGTAAGTGGAAGGCCCAGCCCAGCCCACAGGGGTGGAAGAGTCATCTTCCACCTCGCGCCAGTAGGCGACGAGGTGGCGGCCGATGCCGTCGGCGACCTCCACCTCCTGCTTCCACGCAGCACGCAGCTCCTTTGCTTCCTCGCGTCTGGAAGACGCGCGCGCTCTCTCGCCTGAGCCCATTCTCCCCCTCGCTCTCTCCTCTCTCTCTCTCTCTCCCGATCCCCCTGCCGAAGCTGCCGTCGCCGGACGTCGATTCGTCGCCGTCGCTGCATCCCCGAGGCCGCTGACCAGCTCCCTGGATCCGCAGTGAGCTCCTCTTCCCTCCCCCTGCATTTCCCCTCTCTTTCTCGCGCCATAGCTAGCCTAGCCTTCGGACCCGAATCCACCTCGCCGCTGTGGTCGGTCGTCACCGTGCGTCCAGTCCCCTAAGCTCACACGCGTGTGCATGAATGAACTCCTGGAGTTCCCAGGAGCTCGCAGAACCCATCGTCGGGTCGTTCCGTGCCCTGTATCGCGTTCTGGTCTGAGCCCAAACTCCGGCCGCTGCCACGAGTTCGTTTCTAGTGAGCTCCGGCGACCCCGCGACCTCCAGTGGTTTCGGTTGGGTGCGGTCGAGCACGGGCTGCACTCCGGTGGTCTCAGCGTGCCAAATAACCCCCTGTAGGAGAACCCGAAGCCGCCGCCGCTTCTGTTGGTCGCCGACGACGAGCCGTCGACCAAACTCCGGCGAGTATGACCCCAGGTGGGCCCTGGCGTGACCCTGTGGGTCAATGACAGGTGGGGCCCCTGCCCAGATTAGTTATGTTAATCACGAATTAATTTAAATCGTTTAATTAAACTAATGTGACACTGACAGTGGGCCCTACTAGTTTAATTAGTCAGATTATTTAGTTAAAACAATCTAATTAAGTGTTGAGTCTATGACAGAAGGGTCCCACATGTCAGGTTTGACTCTGGCCTAGTCAACTGACCAGCTGACGTCATCATGATGTCATGCTGATCCAATAACTCAATTTCCTTAATAAAATTAAATCAGGAAATTCTAGAGATTATTCAAATCTTTGAAAAATCATATAAATTAATCTGTAACTCAGATGAAAATAATATATATATATATGAAAATTCATCAGAAAAATCCAATGAATCCAATGGTGCTATTCTCATGCATGTTAGAGCAACCTAAATAGGTGAACATGGACATTTTAGCATTAGGTCAATATATGGAGTTTGAAATGAGAACAACTTAGAACCTATATTCAAATACATTTTAAATCGATATGATCACTAGATACATTAGCTCATCTATGCATACTATCATGCCATGATCATGCATCATATTGTTGCATCTGCTTGTATTGAATGTTTTCATCTTAGTTGTAGTAGATCCGAATCCGAACGATAGTACTCTGTACCCCGACGAAGGAGTGAATTCCTCCGCTTCCCAGCAAGGCAAGCAACCCCATTGATCATTCCGATAACATCCCGTCCTCTCGCTCCTGCTTTTATTCATTGCATTAGGACATTGTTACATGATAGTCTTACATGGTAGATGAACCTAATCTTCTGCATGACCTGATCTTGTCACAGTAAATAGCTAACCATGCAACCTAGCATACCTGGTAGATGCTTATGCCGTGATGTGCTTAGCTTACATCATGCCATGATGCTATGCTTAGAGTTGTGTCAGGTCTGATTCATCTGGGTGATGAACCAGAGTGAAATTGTGATGTTCTGATGTGATGAGCTCATAACGAATCCGCTTTGGTAAAAGGTGGCGATGAGAGGCTATGTAGGAGTACATAGTGGGTTGTCTCATTGGGACCGTTCTTAGGAACTGGGTTCCGTGTTTGTGATCCAAGATGAGATACTACCACATGTTGGGCCCTGAAATATGGACCTGCTTGACTTATCAGTCGCTTAGTCTTTGGTCCAGGTATTGCAAGTAGTTTCTGGTGTTTATAGCATGCTGGAGGCCGTGCGTAGCGCTGACCCTCGGGGTGGGTTACGACGCGGTAGGTAGTGGCACGGTGTACCAAGGGTCACCCGAATGGTGGGCTTGGGAACCCTGCGCACATTGTTTGGGACCGTAGTGGAAACATCGGCCGGACTTCCATGTGGGTCAGTCTCAGATAGGCGGTAGCCTGGACTAGAGGTCTTATGTGATTGACGGTCGTGGCCGACTCCCTCGCTGGGCATCTGCTTGAAGGTTGCCGAGGTACATGGTTTATGGCACACAGCGATAAGTGGCGAGAGCGTGTGTGAAGAAGTACACCCCTGCAGGGTTATGAAACTATTCGAATAGCCGCGTCCTCGGATATGGACTACTTGGAGAACTTATGTTGTTCATAGATAATCAAATGGATACTGCTAAAAATCTCAAGACAAGTGTGAGTACCGTGGATGGCACGCTTCCGGGAGGGGAAGGTGAGTCCATGGTGGTGTATTGAGATGGAGTTAGTGGACTCGTGTGCGATAAGTAAAATTGTAACCAAGAGTATAAAATTGAGTAGTATAGGTTAGCCATGAGTCAAAGCTGGCTTTCTGCATAAACTCCTCCACCCCTTTGTTGATACATGAGCATAACTAGACTAGGTCTGTTTTAAAGACTTGGTGAGTACGATTGTACTCATCCTTGCTTAATTAATGTTGCAGAAGAAAACCAGGACCCATCAGGTGGGTTCTATCTAGACGTTGACGATACCGAATAGCTGGTGTCCCAGCTACGATCTTGCCCGTGTGGTGGGCTGTAGATAGTCAGGCCATGTGCCTCTTTTCCTTTTCACTGTCCGTACTCGGATAGTTCTAAGTTTCCGCTGGCACGTATCCTTGTTTGCTGCTGTGTCTGTCCCTTCGGGGAAATGTCTCGCGATGTAATGGAGTCCCTGTAGCCTGCTACGACTCGTCTACGTGCAGTGATGACATTCGTGTCTCGCGACGTAATGGAGTCCTTGTAGCTTGTTATGACTCGTCTACACACGCTTGAGGCCGACACCTGCATTGCTGGGTTATGTATGCCTATTTCCGTATGGATGTACCACTTGGGTTCTATAACTAGTAATGTCGGCCCGGGTTCTTTGTTGTGTGATTGCCAGCGAATGTTCACATACGTGAGCCAAAAGGCGCAAACGGTCCCGGCCAAGGTAAGGCTGCAGCTATGGAGTTGCCGTGCGTCAGGCCGCAAAGTGATGTGATATGTTACAGCCTGGATTCATATGACTTAGGATCAGGGTCCCGACAGCGTTGGTATCAGAGCCTGACTGACTGTAGGACTACCAAGCCAAACCGGTCGAAGTTGAGTCTAGAAACACTATAGATAAGTAGGAGAATTGATTGTGGAAGGGAACGTAAGGCTCTTTTTACTCCTCTTCCCAAGTTATTCTATGCTGGGTCATTCTCATCTTTTCTACGGGGATAGGAACTAGGATTCTCATCTATTGCTTAGGATGACGAGTTACTAGCCATGGACCAATAGCTAGCTTGCTTGTGAATAAGTGCAGTTATTTTAGTGTTGTTGGTGTGACAAACAGATGGAGAAGAGATTTGAGTCTAGATAGTCGAGTGGTTATGCCTTTCCAATCTCTTTTCAATTGCCTCAAAAAAAATTGTTGAGCAATTATAGCCGTTATGCTGTACAATTTCTGCTAGGATCTCTAATGTCTTTGCATCATTCGATGTTTCAGATGCCATCTCGTCCTTTCCATCAGGTGGTCCGTCTGACTAGGTGCATCGATGTGCCGGGTCACATGGCCATGCTGGTTAGAGTGATGATGGAGGTTGGATATCGCTGGTACCCGGAGTACACAATGGAGGAGCCGTACCGAGATTTCAACCAGAGTCAGTATCTGTGTACCGTTAGGATATACCCTTCATTTCCTGGAGCTGCAGAGCCGCTTCACTGGACTCATGGATTGGGCGTTACCATAGATATGGCAGTTCAGGAAGCCGCTTACACTATGCTGACTATTATGAGGTTTCACCATGGTCTGCTTCAGAACACGGAGTTTTGCTATGTTCCTGCGTCCATGGGAGGAGAGGATGGATATCTCAGTGCAGCCTACTCTGATCATTCTCATGAAGACCCTAGACTGCAGGTGACCGCTCAGATGTTGGAGAACAGGGATCGTGATGCACATGCCCTTCGCATGGAGCTCTATGCTACCCGTGCCCGTCTTTGGACAACCTTGACACAGTTGGCACCTATCGTGCAGACAGGTTATGGAGATTTGGAGATGTTGACTCCATCGCGGACTCATTTGCCAGGACACGTAGACTGGCCTGATGTTGGAGGCATCACCCCTCTTCGAGGACCGCTGTTGCCTCCGACAAGGGGACCAAGGCCACACCCGTGTCCTTATGGTTTCCAGGGATCCCAGGCTAGAGTGTTTGCAGATCCGCACGTTCAGCTCCCAGGTCACGGGGGTTACCTGTACGAGGCATTCTACGGTGATGTTTGAGTGCGTGGATGCTAGACCTAGTAAGCTAGTAGATGTATCGCCACAGTCCTGTGTGTCTAGTGGGTTATGATCAAGGTCGAGAGTTGAGTTCCGAAGGTGTAGATAGATAATGTATAGGATGCTTGTAATGCCTCCGATGAGTTGTGTCATCTCTCCGTAGTTGTTTTCAGCTTGGGTTTGTACTGAACTAAGTCATGGTGTGTATGAAACCTAATGTTTATATGGTAGTTGCTTTACCATGTTGATTGGTGTTTATCCTACATGCCATGTTGATCAGTGCATTCCTTAATTCATGTCCTAGAGTTGTTGTTCCCCATGTCTAAGCTATGGATTGTTTTCCTCAGGATGGTGTCAACCAGGAACAACCCCGTGCATACTCATGAGCAAGGCGAGAGTAGCCAGCCAAGGCAAGAAGAGCTGCAACGAGCACCATCTCTAGCGGAGGTGATGCTAGAAGCTGAAAGGAATAAGAGGGAGACCAACAGGCTATTGGAGAGGATTGAATAGAACACTGCTCGCGCTCCCCGCAATGATCACCATGATGGAGTGTCACTTGGTGACTTCATTAAGTTGTGTCTGCCTAAGTACCATCACTCGATCGATCCCCTCGATGCGGATGATTGGCTGACCAGTATGTCACGCAAGATTCGAGCTGCAAATGTTTCAGAGGCCAACAAGGTGACCTTTGCGACATACTTTTTGGAGGGACCTGCCAACCTGTGGTGGGAAAGCTATGAAGCTATGCGTCCCCAAGGACCTGCGCCAACCTGGGCAGAGTTTAGTGCCGCATTTTGTCTCCATCACATCCCAGAAGGGTTGATGGACCGCAAGAGAGAGGAATTATGTGCCTTCACACAGGGCAGATTGTCAGTGGATGCATACAGTCGCGAGTTTGGTAATCTTGCTTGCTATGCTCCAGAGGAAGTCTCAACTGATGCCAAGAAGCAGGCTAGGTTCCGCAAGGGACTTAATGCTGAGCTTCGCCGAGATCTTCGCTTGCATGAGTGCACCACCTTTCAAGCTCTCGTCAATAAAGCCATCAATGCTGAGTCCGGACAGACTGATTACGAGGCCACAAGGAGGCATAACTGTGACTTCAACCCTGCATCGGGTTCAGGACCCAACAAGCACCGAATATGGGTACCCAATGCAGCTATGCCGACAAGGTACACTATGAGGTCATCCTTCCAGGCACCTCGTCCAGTTCAGTCCAACCCTCCACCCAGACCATTTGGAGGACCACAAGTAAATGTTGCCCCTCGTGCTACAGTGGTATGCTACAAGTGTGGAGAACCGGGACATTATTCTCGTGAATGTCCCTAGAACAATGCTAAGCCCGCCGGACGTGGAAAACCAGGAAAAGCTTTCTATGTGAAGCCAACTCCTGCCCGTGGGCGAGTGAATTATGTGTCTGCTGAAGAAGCCCTTGAAGATCCTGATGTCATTCTAGGTACGCTTCTTGTTAATAGCCATCCAGCATCTGTTCTATTTGATACTGGGGCATCTCATTCATTCATCTCAGAAAGTTATGCACAGTTGCATAACATGTCTTTCTGTGACATGCCCACTCCTTTAGTAGTTCAGACTCCTGGTTCAAAATGGCAAACCTCTAGAGTGAGCCATGACAATGAAATTCTGGTGGATAGACTAGTATTCCTAGCATCCTTGATAGCTCTTAAGTCTTCGGACATCAATATCATTCTAGGTATGGATTGGATGAAAGCCCACTATGCCAAGATTGATACTCATTCTAGGAATGTTCAACTTACACATTCCTCGGGAGAGATAGTCAATGTCTCTACTCGAACAACCAAGCGCCAACTCTATTCCTTAAATGCTAGCCCCCTCCCTGAGCTAGAAGAGATTCTGGTAGTCCATGATTTTCCGGATGTCTTTCCAGAAGAACTGCCAGGTATTCCACCTGTTAGAGATGTTGAGTTCGTGATAGAACTTATCCCAGGGACAGTTCCAATAGCCAGAAGACCCTATAAGATGGCACCCTTAGAACTAGCCGAGCTAAAAACCCAACTCGATGAAGCTTTGAAGAAAGGTTTCATTCGTCCTAGTTCTTCTCCTTGGGCCTGCCCCGTCCTTTTTGTTAAGAAGAAGGATGGATCAGATCGGATGGTTGTGGATTATCGACCAGTGAATTTGGTCACTATCAAGAACAAGTATCCGCTTCCCAGGATCAACGATTTGTATGATCAACTCGCTGGATCCTCTGTCTTTTCAAAAATGGATTTGAGGTTGGGATACCATCAAATCAGAATTAGAAACGGGGACATTCCAAAAACGGCTTTTGTCACTCGTTATGGCCAATACTAGTACACCGTCATGTCCTTCGGTTTAACCAATGCTCCAGCCACTTTGTCTCGTCTGATGAATTCGATATTCATGGAGTATTTGGATAAATTCGTCGTGGTTTACCTCGATGATATACTCATCTACTCGAAGAACGAACAAGAACATGCCGAGCATCTAAGGCTGGTACTGATGAAACTTCGAGAGCATCGCCTATATGCCAAATTCTCCAAGTGTGAATTCTGGTTGCCGGAAGTGACCTATCTGGGCCACGTGATCTCTGGCAAAGGTATTGCTGTCAACCCCAAGAGAGTTTAGGCCGTCCTTGATTGGACTCAACCTGAATCGGTTAAGAAAGTTCGAAGTTTCCTTGGCTTAGCGAGCTATTGTCACCGCTTTGTTGAGAACTTCTCCAAGGTTGCAAACCTCTGACTGAACTCCTCAAGAAAGATAAGAAGTTCGAGTGGACCCCACAATGTGAGCATAGTTTTCAGGAGTTGAAAAGACGACTGACCTCTGCTCCCGTTCTGGTGCCACCAGATTTTTCTAAGGACTTTATTATCTATTGCGACGCCTCGCGACAAGGATTAGGTTGCATTCTCATGCAAGATCGTCATGTGATTGCTTACGCATCCCGACAGCTGCGTCCACATGAGGATAATTATCCAACACATGATCTTGAGCTTGCAGCTGTAGTCTAGGCACTAAAGACATGGCGACATTACCTTCTGGGTAATCGTTGCGAGATATTCACTGATCACCAAAGTCTGAAATATATTTTCACCCAGCCGGATTTGAATCTCAGGCAAAGACGATGGGTAGAGTTGATTACAGATTACGACTTAGGGATAACTTACACCCCAGGGAAAGCCAATGTCATGGCTGATGCACTAAGTCGTAAGTCTTATTGTAACAATTTGATGTTACAACAAGGTCAACCGCTTCTCCATGAGGAATTCAGGAAGTTAAATCTTCACATTGTTCCTCAAGGATTCCTATCCAACTTGGTGGCGAAACCTACTCTTAAGGATCAAATCATAGCTGGCCAACGGCGTGATAAGGGAATTTCCCGGATCAAAGAGAACCTCGTTAGCGGTGGCGCTAAGGACTTCTCTATAGATGATCAAGGTGTAGTGCTTTTTCAGGGCCGTTTAGTGGTTCCTACAAGCCAACATCTCAGGCAGCTGATTCTTAAGGAGGCTCATGACTCTCCTCTCACAATTCATCCAGGTAGTACCAAGATGTATCAGGACCTACGCCAGAGGTTCTGGTGGACTAGGATGAAGAGGGAAATTGCTCAATATGTTGCTAACTGCGACGTTTGTCGTCGTGTGAAAGCAGAACATCAAAGGCCTGCTGGCACTCTTCAACCCTTAGCCATTCCTGAATGGAAATGGGATAAGGTCGATATGGATTTCATCACCGGTTTTCCTAGGACCAAGAGAGGGAACAATGCTATATTCGTAGTCATTGATCGCCTCTCCAAAGTGGCTCATTTTCTTCCTGTTCGGGAAAGCATTACCGCTAGTCAGCTAGCGGAGTTATATGTTTCTCGAATAGTTTCTCTTCATGGTGTTCCTTTGGAGATTAACTCAGACCGTGGAAGTATCTTTACTTCTCGATTTTGGGAAAGTTTTCAAACTGCCATGGGGACCCATCTATCCTTTAGCACTGCTTTCCACCCTCAATCAAGTGGTCAAGTTGAGAGAGTCAATCAAATTCTCGAAGACATGCTCCGAGCTTGTGTTATATCTTTCGGTATGAACTGGGAGAAATGTCTTCCATTTGCCGAATTTTCTTATAACAATAGTTATCAATCAAGCTTGGGCAGAGCCCCTTTTGAAGTTCTCTATGGACGAAGGTGTCGAACACCTCTTAACTGGTCAGAAACCGGCGAGAGGCAACTCTTTGGTCCGGATATGATCCAGGATGCAGAGGAGCAAGTTCGCATTATTCGTGAAAAGTTGAAAACAGCCCAATCCCGTCAAAAGAGTCAATATGACCGTCATCATAAGTCGGTGACTTATGAAGTTGACGAGAAGGCTTACCTTCGGGTTACACCTCTGAAGGGTACCCATCGCTTCGGTATCAAAGGCAAGTTGGCTCCTCGTTACATTGGACCTTTTCGCATTCTTGCTAAACGAGGAGAGGTTGCCTACCAATTGGAACTTCCTTCGCATCTTTCCAAAGTTCATGATGTCTTCCACGTCTCTCAACTTAGGCGTTGCTTTTCGGACCCTGTCCGAGAAGTGGACCACGAAGCGCTTGATCTCCAAGATAACCTTACATATCGGGAATACCCTGTTCGTATTCTTGATCAAGCTGATCATACCACTCGGCGTCGGAACATCAAGTTTCTCAAGGTTCAGTGGTCGCATCATTCTGAAAAGGAGGCGACATGGGAAAGAGAAGATCGTCTTCGACTAGAGTACCCCGCGCTCTTCCCGACGACTTCAAAATCTCGGGAGGAGATTCTTTTGAGTGGGGGTGAGTTGTCACAACCCTAGCAAGTGTCTAGGCTAGCATTGTGTTTGCATCATCATCATCATCATTGCATCAATATGAAATGGGGAGAAAGAAAGAAACCCTAAGCATTTTATGAATTAAAGGAATTCCAGATAAATGAAATTTCAACAAATCCAAAATGCCCATCAAAAATGTCCCCTATGTCTGATAATTAGGGACATGGATATACCTGGGTCCATTTGAATTATTTGAACATTTAAAATAATTTGAATTAATGGTTTAAGTCCCTGGAAAATGATAAATAAAGCAAATATCATTATCACTGTTTTCAAAATAATCTGAAACTGTTATTACAAGTTTGGAATATTCAAACTTCAATTTAGAAAATATGTGGGTCATTTTGAAAAGTTATTTGGATCTGCAAAGAAATAAAACAAATGTTAGAAAACAGCACACAGAAAATAAAAAAGAAGAGGAAAGGAGTACCTGTGTAATTGGAAGGCCCAGCCCAGCCCACGGGGGTGGAAGAGTCATCTTCCACCTCGCGCCAGTAGGCGACGAGGTGGCGGCCGATGCCGTCGGCGACCTCCACCTCCTGCTTCCACGCAGCAGGCAGCTCCTCTGCTTCCTCGCGTCTGGAAGACGCGCGCTCTCTCTCCCCTGAGCCCATTCTCCCCCTCGCTCTCTCCTCTATCTCTCTCTCCCGATCCCCCTGCCGAAGCTGCCGTCGCCGGACGTCGATTTGTCGCCGTCGCTACGTCCCCGAGGCCGCTGACCAGCTCCCTGGATCCGCAGTGAGCTCCTCTTCCCTCCCCGTGCGTTTCCCCTCTCTTTCTCGCGCCGTAGCTAGCCTAGCCGTCGAAGCCAAATCCACCTTGCCGCCGTGGTCGGTCGTCACCGTGCGTGCAGTCCCCTAAGCTCACGCGCGTGTGCATGAATGAACTCCTGGAGTTCCCAGGAGCTCGCAGACCCATCGCTGGGTCGTTCCGTGCCCTGTATCGCGTTCTGGTCTGAGCCCAAACTCCGGCCGCCGCCACGAGCTCGTTTCCGGCGAGCTCTGGCGACCCCGCGACCTCCAGTGGTTTCGGTTGGGTGCGGTCGAGCACGGGCTGCACTCCGGTGGTCTCAGCGTGCCAAATAACCCCCTGTAGGAGAAACCCGAAGCCGCCGTCGCTTCTGTTGGTCGCCGATGACGAGCCGTCGACCAAACTCCGGCGAGTATGACCCCAGGTGGGCCCTGGCGTGACCCTGTGGGTCAATGACAGGTGGGGCCCCTGCCCAGATTAGTTAAGTTAATCACGAATTATTTTAAATCGTTTAATTAAACTAATGTGACACTGACAGTGGGCCCTACTAGTTTAATTAGTCAGATTATTTAGTTAAAACAATCTAATTAAGTGTTGAGTCTATAACAGAAGGGTCCCACATATCAGGTTTGACTCTGGCCTAGTCAGCTGACCAGCTGACGTCATCATGATGTCATGCTGATGCAATAACTCAATTTCCTTAATAAAATTAAATCAGGAAATTCTAGAAATTATTCAAAACTTTGAAAAATCATATAAATTAATCTGTAACTCAGATGAAAATAATTTATATATGAAAATTCATCAGAAAAATCCAATGAATCCAATGGTGCTATTCTCATGCATGTTAGAGCAACCTAAATAGGTGAACATAGACATTTTAGCATTAGGTCAATATATGGAGTTTGAAATGAGAACAACTTTGAACCTATATTCAAATACATTTTAAATTGATATGATCACTAGATACATTAGCTCATCCATGCATACTATCATGCCATGATCATGCATCATATTGTTGCATCTGCTTGTATTGAATGTTTTCATCTGCGTTGCCGTAGGTCCGAATCCGGACGATACTACTCTGTACCCCGACGAAGGAGAGAATTCCTCCGCTTCCCAGCAAGGCAAGCAAACCCATTGATCATTCCGATAACATCCCGTCCTCTCGCTCCTGCTTTTGTTTAGGACATTGTTACATGACAGTCTTACATGGTAGATGAACCTAATCTTCTGCATGACCTGATCTTGTCACAGTAAATAGCTAACCATGCAACCTAGCATACCTGGTAGATGCTTATGTCGTGATGTGCTTAGCTTACCTTCATGTCATGCTGCTATGCTTAGAGTTGTGTCAGGTCTGATTCATTTGGGTGATGAACCAGAGTGAAATTGTGATGTTCTAATGTGATGAGCTCATAACGAATCCGCTTTGGTAAAAGGTGGCGATGAGAGGCTATGTCGGAGTACATAGTGGGTTGTCTCATTGGGACCGTTCTTAGGAACTGGGTTCCATGTTTGTGATCCAAGACGAGATACTACCACATGCTGGGCCCTGAAATATGACCCCGCTCGACTTATCAGTCGCTTAGTCTTTGGTCCAGGTATTGCAAGTAGTTTCTGGTGTTTATAGCATGCTGGAGGTTGTGCGTAGCGCTGACCCTCGGGGTGGGTTACGAAGCGGTAGGCAGTGGCACGGTGTACCAACGGTCACCCGAATGGTGGGCTTGGGAACCCTGCGCACATTGTTTGGGACCGTAGTGGAAACTTCGGCCGGACTTCCATGCGGGTCAGTCTCAGATAGGCGGTAGCCTGGACTAGAGGTCTTATGTGATTGACGGTCGTGGCCGACTCCCTCCCTGGGCATCTGCTTGAAGGTTGCCGAGGTGCATGGTTTATGGCACACAGCGATAAGTGGCGAGAGCGTGTGTGAAGAAGTACACCCCTGCAGGGTTATGAAACTATTCGAATAGTCGCGTCCTCGGATATGGACTACTTAGAGAACCTATGCTGTTCATAGATAATCAAATGGATACTGCTAGAAATCTCAAAACAAGTGTGAGTACCGTGGATGGCACTCTTCCGGGAGGGGAAGGTGAGTCCATGGTGGTGTATTGAGATGGAGTTAGTGGACTTGTGTGCGATAAGTAAAATTGTAACCAAGAGTGTAAAACTGAGTAGTATAGGTTAGCCATGAGTCAAAGCTGGCTTTCTGCATAAACTCCTCCACCCCTTTGTTGATACATGAGCATAACTAGACTAGGTCTGTTTTAAAGACTTGCTGAGTACGATTGTACTCATCCTTGCTTAATTAATGTTGCAGAAGAAAACCAGGACCCATCAGGTGGGTTCTATCTAGACGTTGACGATACCGAATAGCTGGTATCCCAGCTATGATCTTGCCCGTGTGGTGGGCTGTAGATAGTCAGGCCATGTGCCTCTTTTCCTTTTCACTGTCCGTACTCGGATAGTTCTAAGTTTCCGCTGGCTTGTATGAACTTGTTTGTATGACTTGAGTGCCGGGTCATGTGACCCTATCTGTATGAACATATTATGAAAGGCTCCTCTGGGCCTTTTAAATAAAAGTCATGTTGTTGTATGGTTATGTTGTGATGCCATGGTTGTATCTATGCATATCGGGCATGTCGTGCGTACGTGTGACGTGCAATGGTATGTATGGGATCCGACACCTAGTTGTGTGCCTTTAGTAGTACTCTTTATGGGAAACTGCCTCATTGTGCTTCCACCGAGCCTTGGTAGCTTGCTACTGCTCCGGACACATTGATTGACCGGCACGTATCCTTCTTTGCTGTTGTATCTGTCCCTTCGGGGAAATGTCTCGCGATGTAATGGAGTCCCTGTAGCCTGCTACGACTCGTCTACGTGCAGTGATGACCTTCGTGTCTCGCGACGTAATGGTGTCCTTGTAGCTTGTTATGACTCGTCTACACACGCTTGAGGCCGACACCTGCATTGCTGGGTTATGTATGCCTATTTCCGTATGGATGTACCACTTGGGTTCTATAACTAGTAATGTCGGCCCGGGTTCTTTGTTGTGTGATTGCCAGCGAATGTTCACATACGTGAGCCAAAAGGCGCAAACGGTCCCGGCCAAGGTAAGGCTGCAGCTATGGAGTTACCGTGCGTCAGGCCGCAAAGTGATGTGATATGTTACAGCCTGGATTCATATGACTTAGGATCAGGGTCCCGACACGTCCGGGGTACTGCCATGTTTGGTATCATTGTGTTTTCGAGGATCCGAGATAGATGGAGTTCTGAAACCTCTGGTTATGTGTTGACGGATGGATACAGTTAGAGTGTAGGGCTTGTTAGTTGTGTGAGATATTTTTCCTCCCTATATCCCCAACACCCGATTGCATAACCAATGATTTTGGAAGTTCTTAGGTGGGAATTCAAATATGTACCTAGGATTATCTTTCCAACAAGTGCATAATGGCTATGTATTTGTTCTGGCTTGTTTCGTAAGCCTCATCCTTTGTTTTGTTTTTCAATATGTTATTTGAGTTGCTTCGATGTCAAATGGTGATTTCATATATTTCCTAAGATGCGTTCTCATATTCTCTGGGAATGCTAATTGTTTTGCCCAATAAAGTTGTCATATCAATTATTTTCATCCGGTGTGCTCTCTTCAAGTGAATTCAATAAAAGGGTAGCCCAGTGCATGTAGCTCCTGCTTGCGCAGGGTCCGGGGAAGGGTCCGACCACTTTGGGTCTATAGTACGCAGCCTTTCCCTACATTTCTGTAAGAGGCTGTTTCCAGGACTTGAACCCGTGACCTCATGGTCACAAGGCAGCAGCTTTACCACTGCGCCAAGGCTCCCCTTCTTCAAGTGAATTCAATCCTTTCAATATTTGCAACATCAATCCTCTTATTCCTTCTCGGAGTTCATTTCATCCCTCCCAAGTTTTCTTTGCTTTCCCGACCCTCCCGCCCTTTTCCTTCAATGATTATATTCTCATCCAAGTGCCTTTATCTTCATTGATGCTTCCGCTATCATTTCTTCCATATTGTATCCGGTGAATTCTAGTGGACATTCTCAAGAGTTTCATTTTCAAGATCTATCCTCCTATTCTTTGTTCTTGTTGTTAGTCTTCTCTGGTGGATTCAATTCAAGATCTCAGTGTTCATCATATCCTTTCACAATCGTTCAATGATTGCCCATGTTGGAATTCTTATCCAAGCCTCTCTTGCTTATTCATCTCTTATTTTATCCGGTGTTTTCAGCATATCTCAGAAGATTTATGTTCCCATTCAAATCCATTCCAATTATTTTGAAGGTTCTCACCTCATCAAGTTTTCATTTGTATCGGTGCAATCTCTCTTTCTAAGCAATTGTCTAGATGGTGGGTTCTTTTGAGTGGGCTCATAACCCACAGGTTTTTCCCCAGGATCTTACCTGGCTATTCTAATCTTTCCGGAGATGTTCTCAAGCTCTCTTCTAATATGACATAAGAATGAATTTCATTAGTCATATGCCTTCTCGAAGATTGCTTCTAAATCATTTTCATTGTTGGCTCAACCTTCCTTGTTCATTATTCCGGAGTGTCTCAATAATTAATGGTGTTGCTTCTCATCATTATTCTCAGTATTGAAGACTGAAGGAGAGTTTCTCTTAATCTTAGTCCATTCTCTTGAAGATTTGTCATCTCATCTTGATGCTTTCCTCTTAAATTGTTCAATCATGAGTAATTCCTCCCATATCTATCCGGTGCATTCAGAGTTGTTTTCATCCACGATTCTCAGAAGGCCATCATTTCAGAAGATTTCTTCGTTCTCAGCTTTCAGCTTTCATTCTCAAATTCTTCTCAATTGTTGCCCCTTCCTTCGTATCTCAATTATTCCTGTGCCTTGTGAAATTTTCCATTAGGTGGATCGTGATCTCTTCGTTCCCATGTATCTTCGTTCAATCGTAGTATCCTCGTTCGTTGTGAATTCTTACCGGTGTTCTCGTGCAAGACTTCTTCACGTTTGTGATCTATCTCTTGCTTTCTCTTCAATTCTTTGCAATTAGACTAAGTGGTGTTCTGTACATTGGGTTCCAATTCTTTTCAACCGCATTATTTTGATCTCCCTTTCATCCCAGTGTTCGCCAAGAGGTCCTTCATGGTGGTTTGTTAAGTATTTAATTCTTCTCCAAGTGTTCTTCAAGATTCTTGTTGGAGGTGATCAAGTGTTCTTTATCTTGGATTTCTAAGTTCAATTCCTTCTCCATTGTCTTTTGAGACAGTGTTATTAAATTCCTGATTCTGAGGAAAATTGTCAAGAATGAGATAAGTCAACCCATCATGTCTTCTTAGAGTTATCTTGGGTTGGATTTCACCTAAAGCATTTCTCAAGGATTGTTGCTATCGTGGTGTTATAAATGATTCAAGTGTCTCCTCCACCTCTTGGTGAAAGAAGCTTTGCATATCTTGTTGCTCTCAAGCAATCAATTGTTCTGTTGTGGCAGGTTGTCACCACATAATTTTGAGACGTTTTCCATAAGCCCGCAACAAGCTTGTTCTTTTCGTTGTTGATTTTTCAACAACTCCGTTCAACCATGCTTTCAAATTCAATGGTGGTAGTTGGGAGACGTAGTAGTAAATGAAAATTTTCCTACGTGTCACCAAGATCTATGGAGAAACCAACAAGAGCAAAAGGGGAGTGCATCTTCATACCTTTGACGATCGCAAAGCGGAAGCGTTACTATAACACGGTTGGTGGAGTCGTACTCGTAGCGATTCAGATCGCGGTGGATTCCGATCTAAGCGCCGTACAACGCGCCTCCGCATTCAACACACGTGCAGCCCGATGACGTCTCCTACACCTTGATCCAGCAACGAGTAAGGAGAGGTTGAGGAAGAGCTCTGGCAGCACGACGGCGTGGTGACGGTGGAGCTGCGTGGTACTCCGGCAGGGCGTCGCCAAGCGCTACGGAGGACGAGGAGGAGAAGGGGTAGGGCTGCGCCGAGAGGCAGAGAAACTTGTGTGTATGGCAGCCCCCAAAACCCCACTATATATAGGAGGAGGATGAGGGGTATGGAATCCCCTAGGGTTCCCAACCTAGGGCCGGCATCCAACCCTAGATTGATCTAGGGCGGCGGCCAAGAGAGGGAGAGGGGTGCGACAGCCCTAGGGTGGGCCTAAGGCCCATCAGCGCCTAGGGTTTGCCCCCCTCTCCTCCCTTGCTGCGCCTGAGGCTTGGTGGGAGGCTCACCAGCCCACTCTGGGGATGGTCCCTTCCCACTCTCGGCCCACGCAAGCCTCTAGTGTCGGCGGCCCCACACAGTGGACCCCCCAGAACCCTTCCGGTGGTCCCGATACGTTACCGGTGATGCCCGAAACACTTCTGGTGACCAAAATCTCTCTTCCTATATATAAATCTTTACCTTCGGACCATTACGAAACTCCTCGTGACATCCGGGATCTCATCCGGGACTCCGAACAATCTTTGGTAACCACGTAGACTATTTCCCTATAACCCTAGCATCATCGAATCTTAAGTGTGTAGACCTTACGAGTTCAGGAGGCATGTATACATGATCGAGACACCTCTCCGGTCAATAACCAATAGCGGGATCTGGATACCCATGTTGGCTCCCACATGATCCATGATGATCTCATAGGATGAACCACGATGTCAGGGATTCAATCAATCCCGTATACAATTCCCTTTGTCTACCGGTATGACACTTGCCCGAGATTCGATCGTCAGTATCCCTATACCTTGTTCAATCTCGTTACTGGCAAGTCTATTTACTCGTTCCATAACACATCATCCCGTGGCTAACTGCTTAGTCACATTGAGCTCATTATGATGACATCTTACCGAGTGGGCCCAGAGATACCTCTCAGTCACATGGAGTGACAAATCCCAGTCTCGATTCGCGCCAACCCAATAGATACTTTCGAAGATACCTGTAGTGTACCTTTATAGCCATCCAGTTACGTTGTGACGTTTGGCACACCCAAAGTATTCCTGCGGTATCTGGGAGTTGCACAATCTGATGGTCTAAGGAAACGATACTTGACATTACAAAAGCTTTAGCAGACGAACTACACGATCTTGTGCTATGCTTAGGATTGGGTCTTGTCCATCACATCATTCTCCCAATAATGTGATCCCGCTATCAGTGACATCCAATGTCCATGGCCATGAAACCGTGACCATCTATTGATCAACGAGCTAGCCAACTAGAGGCTCACTAGGGACATGTTGTGGTCTATGTATTCACACATGTATTACGGTTTCCGGTAAATACAATTATAGCATGAACAATATACAATTATCATGAACAAGGAAATACAATAGTAACCATTTTATTATTTCCTCTAGGGCATAATTCCAACAGTCTCCCCCTTGCACTAGAGTCAATAATCTAGTTACATTGTGATATATCGAACACCCAAAGAGTTTTCGTGTTGATCATGTTTTGCTCGTGAGAGAGATTTAGTCAACGGATCTGTGACATTCAGATTTGTATGTACTTTCAAATATCTATATCTCCTTCCTGAATGTAATCCAGAATGGATTTGAAGCGGCTCTTGATGTGTCTTGTCTTGGCAAGGGCAATAGCTCCAGTGTTGTCACAGAATAGGGTCATTGGGCCCGATGCATTGGCAATCACTCCTGGGTCGGTGATGAAGTCCTTCATCCAGACTCCTTCCTTTGTTGCTTCCGAAGCAGCTATATACTCTGCTTCACATGTAGATGCCGCAACGACGCTTTGCTTGCTGCTGCACCAGCTGACTGCCCCTCCGTTCAAAATATACACGTATCCGGTTTCTGACTTGGAGTCATCCGGATCTGCGTCAAAGCTAGCATCAACGTAACCCTTTACGACGAGCTCTTCGTCACCTCCATATACGAGAAACATGTCCTTTCTCCTTTTCAGGTACTTCAGGATATTCTTGAGCGCTGTCTAGTGTTCCGCTCCGGGATCACTTTGGTACCTCCCTACCAAACTTATGGCAAGGTTCACATCAGGTCTGGTACACATGGCATACATAATAGAGCCTATGACTGAAGCATAGGGGATGAAACTCATCTTTTCTCTATCCTCTGTCGTGGTCGGGCATTGAGTCACACTCAATCTCACATCCTGTAACACAGGCAAGAACCCCTTCTTGGACTAATACATATTGAACTTCTTCAATATCTTGTCAAGGTATGTGCTTTGTGAAAGACCTATGAGGCGTTTCGATCTATCTCTATAGATCTTGATGCCTAATATGTAAGAAGCTTCTCCAAGGTCCTTCATTGAAAAACACTTATTCAAGTAGGCCTTTATGCTTTCCAAAAGTTCTATATCATTTCCCATCAACAATATGTCATCCACGTATAATATGAGAAATGCTATAGAGCTCCACTCACTTTCTTGTAAATACAGGGTTCTCCATAAACCTGTATAAACCCAAGCACTTTAATCACCTCATTAAAGCGAATGTTCCAACTCCGAGATGCTTGCACCAGCCCATAGATGGAGCGCTGGAGCTTGCATACCTTGTTAGCATCTTTAGGATCGACAAAACATTCTGGTTGCATCATATACAATTCTTCCTTAAGGAAACCATTCAGGAATGCCGTTTTGACGTCCATTTGCCAGATCTAATAATCATAAAATGTGGCAATTACTAACATGATTCGGATGGACTTCAGCATCGCTACGGGTGAGAAAATCTCATCGTAGTCAACTCCTTGAACTTGTCGATAACCCTTAGTGACAAGCCGAGCCTTATAGACGGTCACATTATCATCCGCGTCAGTCTTCTTCTTAAAGATCCATTTATTTTCTATGGCTCGCTTATCGTCAGCCAAGTCCACCAATGTCCATACTCTGTTCTCATACATGGATCCTATCTCGGATTACATGGCTTCAAGACATTTGTTGGAATCCAGGCCCGCCATTGATTCTTCATAGTTCGTAGGTTCACCGTTGTCCAACAACATGATCTCCAGGACAGGGTTGTCGTACCACTCTAGTGCGGAACGTGTCCTAGTGGACCTTCGAATAGCAACTTGATCTGAAGTTTCATGATCATCATCATTAACTTCCTCTCCAGCCGGTGCAGGCTCCACAGAAACAACTTCCTATGCCGCGCTACTCTCCGGTTCGAGTTGAGGTACAATTACCTCATCAAATTCTATTTTCCTCCCACTTACTTCTTGCGAGAGAAACTCTTTGTCTAGAAAGAATTCATTCTTGGCAACAAAGACTTTGCCTTCCCATCTGAGGTAGAAGGTATACCCAACAGTTTCTTTGGGGTATCCTATGAAGACGTACTTTTCCGCTTTGGGTTCGAGCTTCTCAGGTTGAAGTTTCTTCACATAAGCATTGCATCCGCAAAATTTCCGAAACGACAGCTTAGGTTTCTTTCCAAACCATAATTCATACGGTGTCGTCTCAACGGACTTAGACGGTGCCCTATTTAAAGTGAATGCGACAGTCTCTAATGCATATCCCCAAAATGATACCGGCAAGTCGGCAAGTGACATCATAGATCACACCATATCCAATAGAGTGCGATTACGACGTTCAGACACACCATTTCACTGAGGTGTGCCAGGCGATGTGACTTGTGAAACAATTCCACATTTCCTTAGGTGCGTGCCAAACTCGTGACTTAAATATTCAGATGGTAGGCACTTTATTTCCCTATCACGTTGATTCTGTACCTCACTCTAAAATTCCTTGAACTTTTCACAGGTTTCAAACTTGTGTTTCATTAAGTAGACATACCCATATCTGCTCAAGTCATCAGTGAGGGTGAGAACATAACGGTAGCCACCGTGAGCCTCGACGCTCATTGGACCGCATAAATCGGTATGTATTATGTCCAACAAAACAGTTGCTCGCTCCATTGTTCCGGAGAACGGAGTCTTGGTCCTCTTGCCCATGAGGCATGGTTCACACGTGTCAAAAGATTCAAAATCAAGAGACTCCAAAAGTCCATCAACATGGAGTTTCTTCATGCGTTTGAAACCAATATGACCAAGGCGGCAGTGCCACATGTAAGTGGGACTATCGTTATCAACCTTACATCTTTTGGTACTCACACTATGGACATCTGTAACATCACATTAGAGATTCATCAAAATTAAACCACTGACCAGTGGGGCATGACCATAAGACATTTCTCTCATATAAATAGAACAACCATTATTCTCAGATTTAAATGGGTAGCCATCTCGCACCAAACAAGATCCAGATACAATGTTCATGCTCAAAGCTGGTACTAAATAACAATTATTGAGGTTTAAAACTAATCTCGAAGGTAGATATAGAGGTAGCGTGCCGACGGCGATCACATCGACCTTTGAACCATTTCCTATGTGCATCGTCACCTTGTCCTTTGCCAGTCTCCGGTTATTCTGCAGCTCCTGCTTTGAGTTACACATGTGAGCAACTACACCGGTATCAAATACCCAGGAGCTACTACGAGCGCTGGTAAGGTACACATCAATAACAAGTATATCACATATACATTTAACATTGCCGGCCTTCATATCCGCAAAGTACTTGGGGCAGTTCCGCTTCCAGTGACCGGTACCCTTGCAATAAAAGCACTCAGTCTCAAGCTTGCGTCCATTCTTGTTCTTCTTCCCGGCAACTTGCTTACCGGGCGCGGCAACTGCTTTGCCGTCCTTATTGAAGTGCTTCTTACCCTTGCCTTTCTTGAAACTAGTGGTCTTATTCACCATCAACACTTGATGCTCCTTTTTTTATCTCGACCTCCGCTGATTTCAGCATCGAGTACAACTCAGGAATGGACTTCTCCATACCATGTTGTAGTTCATCACAAAGCTCTTGTAGCTAGGTGGAAGCGACTGCAGGATTCTGTCAATAACCAAGTCATCTGGAAGATTAACTCCCAGTTGAGACTAGCGGTTGTGCATCCCGGACATTTTGAGTATGTGCTCACTGACAGAACTATTCTCCTCCATCTTACAACTAAAGAACTTGTCGAAGACATCATATCTCTCGACCCAGGCATGAGCTTGGAAAACCAATTTCAGATCTTGGAACGTCTCATATGCTCCGTGTTGCTCAAAACGCTTTTGGAGCCCCAGTTCTAAATTGTAAAGCATGTCGGACTGAACCAGGGAGTAATCATCACAACGTGACTGTCAGGCGTTCATAACGTCTTGAGTCGCTGGGAAAATGGGTGCGTCACCTAGCGGTGCATCAATGACATACAATCTCTTGGAAGCTATGACGATGATACTCAAGCTACGGACCCAGTCCGCATAGTTGCTTCCATCATCTTTCAGCTTGGTTTTGTCTAGGAATGCGTTGAAGTTGAGGGCAACATTAGCGTTGGCCATTGGATCTACAATATAGATTGTAAAAACAATTTCATACTAAGTTCATGATAATTAAGTTCATATAATCAAATTATTTAATGAACTCCCACTTAGATAGACATCTCTCTAGTCATCCAAGTGATACATGATCCATGTCAACTAGCCCATGTCCGATCATCACGTGAGACGGACTAGTCATCCATGGTGAACATCTCCATGTTGATCGTATCTTCTATACGACTCATGTTCGACCTTTCGGTCTTCCGTGTTCTGAGGCCATGTCTGTACATGCTAGGCTCATCAAGTCAACCTAAGTGTTTCGCGTGTGTAAATCTGGCTTACACCCGTTGTATGTGAATGTTAGAACCTATCACACCCGATCATCACGTGGTGCTTCGGAACAACGATCCTTAGCAACGGTGCATAGTTAGGGTGAACACCTTTCTTGAAATTTTATTGAGAGATCATCTTATTTACTACCATCGTTCTAAGCAAATAAGATGTAAACATGATAAACATCACATGCAATCAATATGGTGACATGATATAGCCAACACCATCTTGCTCCTTTGATCTCCATCTTCGAGGCACCATGATCATCATTGTCACCGGCACGACACCATGATCTCCATCATCATGATCTCCATCATCATGTCTTCATGAAGTTGTCTCGCCAACTATTACTTCTACTACTATGGCTAACGATTAGCAATAAATTAAAGTAATTACATGGCGTTTATGATTGACACGCAGGTCATACAATAAATTAAGACAACTCCTATGGCTCCTACCGGTTTTCATACTCATCGACATGCAAGTCGTGAATCCTACTACAAGAACATGATCAATCTCATACATCACATATATCACATCACATTCTTTGGCCATATCACATCACACGGCATATGCTGCAAAACAAGTTAGACGTCTTCTAATTTGTTGTTGCAAGTTTTACGTGGCTGCCATATGTTTCTAGCAAGAACGTTTCTTACCTACGCCAAAACCACAAAGTGATATACCAATTTTTATTTACCCTTCATAAGGACCCTTTTCATCAAATCCGATCCGATGAGAGTGGGAGAGACAGACACCCGCTAGCCACCTTATGCAACAAGTGCATGTCAGGCGGTGGAACCGGTCTCACGTAAGCGTACGTGTAAAGTTGGTCCGGGCCCCTTCATCCCACAATACCGTTGAATCAAGATAAGACTAGTAACGTGAAGAAAATTGACAAAATTGACGCCCACAACACCTTGTGTTCTACTCGTGCATAGATTCTATGCATAGACCTAGCTCATCATTCCACTTTTGGGAGACGTAGTAGTATATCAAAATTTTCCTACGTGTCACCAAGATCTATCTATGGATAAACCAACAACGAGCAAAGGGGGAGTGCATCTTCATACCTTTGAAGATCGCAAAGCGGAAGCGTTACTAGAACACAGTTGGTGGAGTCATACTCCCAGCGATTCAGATCGTGGTGTATTCCGATCTAAGCGTCGAACAACGGCGCCTCCGCGTTCAACACATGTGTAGCCCGATGACGTCTCCTACGCCTTGATCCAGCAAAGAGGAAGGAGAGGTTGAGGGAGAGCTCCGGAAGCACGACGGCATGGTGACGGTGGAGCTGTGTGGTACTCCGGCAGGGCTTCGCCAAGCGCTACGGAGGACGAGGAGGAGAAGGGGAAGGGCTGCGTGGAGTGGGAGAGAAACTTGTGTGTATGGCAGCCCCGAAAACCCCACTATATATAGGAGGAGGAGGAGGGGTGCGGCAACCCCTAGGTTTCCCACCCAGGGGCCGGCGGCCAACCCTAGATTGATCTAGGGCGACGGCCAAGAGAGGGGAGAGGGGTGTGGCAGCCCTAGGGTGGGCCTAAGGCCCATCAGCGCCTAGGGTTTGCCCCCTCTCCTCCTTTGCTACGCCTGGGCCTTGGTGGGAGGCGCACCAGCCCACTCTAGAGCTGGTCCCTTCCCACTCTCGGCCCACGCAGGCCTCTGGTGCCGGTGGCACCACACAGTGGACCCCCGGAACCCTTCCGGTGGTCCCGGTACGTTACCGGTGATGCCCGAAACTCGTCCGGTGACCAAAACCTCACTTCCTATATATGAATCTTTACCTCCGGACCATTCCGGAACTCCTCGTGACATTCGGGAGATCATCCGAGATTCCAAACAACCTTCGGTAACCATGTACACTATTTCCCTATAAGCCTAGCATCATCGAACCTTAAGTGTGTAGACCCTACGGGTTCGGGAGGCATGTAGACATGACCGAGACACCTCTCCGGTCAATAACCAACAGCGGGATCTAGATACCCATGTTGGCTCCCACATGCTCCACGATGATGTCATCGGATGAGCCACGATGTTGGGGATTCAATCTATCACGTATACAGTTCCCTTTGTCTACCGGTATGACACTTGCCCAAGATTCGATCATCGGTATCCCTATACCTTGTTCAATCTGTTTACCGGTAAGTATCTTTAATTTTTCCGTAACACATCATCCCGTGGCTAACTGCTTAGTCACATTGAGCTCATTATGATGACATCTTACTGAGTGGGCCCAGAGATACCTCTCCGTCACATGGAGTAACAAATCCCAGTCTCGATTCGCGCCAACCCAACAGATACTTTCGGAGATACCTGTAGTGTACCTTTATAGCCACCCAGTTACATTGTGACGTTTGGCACACCCAAAGTATTCCTACGGTATCCAGGAGTTGCACAATCTCATGGTCTAAGGAAATGATACTTTACATTAGAAAAGATTTAGCAGGCGAACTACATGATCTTGTGCTATGCTTAGGATTGGGTCTTGTCCATCACATCATTCTCCCAATGATGTGATCCCGTTATCAATGACATCCAATGCCCATGGCCATGAAACCGGGACCATCTATTGATCAACGAGCTAGCCAACTAGAGGCTCGCTAGGGACATGTTGTGGTCTAAGTATTCACACAGTATTACGGTTTCCGGTTAATACAATTATAGCATGAACAATAGACAATTATCATGAACAAGGAAATACAATAATAACCATTTTATTATTGCCTCTAGGTCATATTTCCAACAGGTAGAATTTTTCATTTTCTTCTCCGCTCTCTTCTCTCGAAAGATCTAGCTTCTATTCTTTTATTCCGGAGGCATTGTGATGTTGCTCTCTTCAATCTCACATCTAGTGTGATTAAGTTCATGTTCTTTCTTTGCTTATTATTTATACCGGAGTGCTGTGTTCTATGTTCATGTTCTTTCCTTCTTATGAAATTTTTTCCCTCTATCCTACCGAAGTGTTGCCCAAATTTATTCTGAATTCTTCCTTGTTCCTTGTGTCATCTTTCGTCTCGTTGAAACCTTCAATAATCATTGGTTTCACTCGTTGGTCAGAGAAGCAACAAAGTTTACCTCTTTCTCTTTCTCTTCCCCTTCTCATTCTAGATCTCGAGACGAGATCATCGTGTAGTGGAGGAGAGGTGTAATAGCCCGGGACCGACGCTCCAGAAGATTCCCTTTTAATTTCCATTCTCGTCATGTGATTCATTTTATTGTTGCATTCATAATCGCATCATTTGCATCATCTTGCATAGCATCATCACTCGTTTCTGAAAACTTGCATCCGTTCGTGTTCGCCGATTCTCTCAGTTCGTGTTGTTGTCCGTTTCGAGTCCAACCACACACGCCCATGCCAGCAACATCGTTTAAAACAATCGTTTTTAAAGCGCGTGAAAAATATACTCGGATTGGATCAAAACTTGGCGTGCGGTCTTGTTATATTATAGGTAGACCGCCTACCAAATTTCGCCGCAATCGGAGGTCATCTGATACCCGAATGGTCAACCATAGCAGTGTGGTCTTCGGTTTATTTGTCAGACATTTTTGCTGTTTTAAAACCTCATGTCACGGGCCACAACTCCCTGTCATCTCAGCCCACTCCCCCTCTCCACAGCCCAACCAGCCCACCTACACCACCCCCATGTCCGGAGCCGTCCGAGCAAGATCGAGCAGCTCGAATCGGGCTAAAACCTCTAACCCTAATACCCCTTCCTATTAAAGCCCCTACTCTAGCCTCCCCTAACCTCCAACCACCTCCCACCTCAATTTCCGTGCCCACCTAGATCCACCGTGCCACTTGGCGGGCATCCAGCCAGCCCAGCCACCGCAGCCGCCGCTCCTAGCAACCCCTAAACCGCCATGTTGTCGCCCCAGCAGTCCCCACCGTCGCGGCCCAGCCGAGCCCAGGCGTGGCCCGCCCATGGCCGAACCGGGCCCAAGCCGGCTCGCCCGCCCCGCGCCCCACGAGCCTCGTGGGTAGCGCCGCTCAGGAGCTCATCGGATCTCACGCCGCCACCGCACCCTGCTGCCTGCTGTGATACCGCCGCCACCTCGGATCCCACCGCCGCAAAGCCAGCCCGTCGCGCGCCTGAGCCCGCCGCCTTGTGCCTCGCCGCCGGCGAGCCTGGCATTGTTGCCCCGCACCTATGCCCCGCCGCCGCCTGGCCTCGCCGCCGTCGGGAATGGGCCAGCCGCCACCAGATCTGGTGACCCCTGCCCGGATCCGCCCCGATCCGCCCCTCGCAGCCCCTCGCCGGCGATGCTTGCGCCGTCCCGTCGTGTCGGTGGCCGGCTACCTCCTCGACCCCATATCGGGACGTCCCCATCCCGATCCAGCCCGTCCCAGATCCATGGATCCCTCCATCTAAATGGCGGTGCCCTGGATCAATTCGTCCCGTTGGATACCTTTGTCCAGATTTTTTGGTGGGGTAATTTTCTCTAAGTCCCTGGGCATTGTCCGCTTTTCATCATGTTGGCATATTCAATTGCTTGTAACTAGTGAATCGTGCATCGGTTAAAAATGTGTTATATCTAAAAGTTGTACTATTTTTCATGCTTTACATGATGGTATAAATTGCATGTTCATTAGGATTCATTTGCATGCTAAAAACCCTGTTGCAAAGGTGCCCTGTGTCGTAATTGACAATATGTTAAAATCTTTTATTTTAATCGAACTTGTATGGATGATTGCATCTCATCGGTAGGCCTTTTGCATGTGGTGTCTTCATGAGTTTTGCTCTAGGTTATGTCTACTTTGATGCAATGCCTCTGGTGCTAGGTCGAAGTTCATTCTCATGTATATTTCTTGCTCTCAAGTTGCTGACGCGTTAAAAATGAAATCTGTAAACGAAGAGTTCCATTTTGAGATGCTCGTATTAAGCAATTCATGCCCCTTTTGAGTTATATTTTGGGAGTGTGTTGTTGCATGACATGTCTAATTGTTGTAGGTAGGTTTGCTATGCCATGATCCTCATGTTTAGGTGTAGTTTTCGTCATATAAACATATCTAATCAATGTTGCTGATTTAAGATGCTCAAATATTTCTATGTCTGGAATATGTAACATTTTGTAGTTGTCTTGCCATGTGTTTTACTAGTGATCTAGAACCCCTTTGGGGTTGGTGTAGTGGAGTTATTTGTAGCTTATAATGTCTACTACCATGTTGTTAATTTCCATGCCATAATATGCACTGTCGCTTATAGTTTTACTTCTGTCAATATGCCTTTGTGATATAAACTACACTGTCAAAAACTGGGTATTTTCACTAAGTCTGAAAACTGCTTAGTTCAATATGCCATGCGCGAGCTTCCTACCATGTGATCCATGCCTCTTTTGAGTATGATATATGAAGATGAAATGAAGTGTGCATTATATGCTACTGCCCTATGCTTAGTTTGTGCATTTTAGAATCTTGTAGCTTGTTGTTTTTCTGCGTGCAATATGCTATGTTGCTGTTTTGGGCAGATTTGCACTAAACCTTGTATGGGTGTTTGTGGTTGAACCGTAGCTCCATTCTAGGCATGCCTTATATGAAACTTGCTTAGAATTTCATGTAGTTTCATAATATATTGCTGCATCCATGATTTCAAATGCTTTAGGTTGTCATTTTCATGCATTTTGCATTAATGGCATTTAATCTTGTGATTGTCATAACTTTTAGACTGTAGCTCCGTTTGAGATGTTCCACAGATGTAAATTGATTAGAATGGCGTGTAGAATTGCATGAGATAACTTATTCTATTGTTTAAAAAAAATATAATATGTTTATTTCAGATCTGGGCCAATTTCGAAATTAACATATGGGGTCATTTCAGAAATGCTATAAGTTGTTTCCGACCTCATTTAAGATGCCTAGATAGATAGTTTATTTATGCTTCACCTCTTGCCATGTTTAACAACATGTAACATAGATGTGTACCTAAACGGGAGTGAACTAAGTAATTGAAATGTGGAGTTTTGTCAATATGCAACTCGTTGCATACTGAGCTTCACTTAATGTGTAGTATTTGATTGTTGTGATTTGACATGCCTTGCATAGTTAAACCGGACATGCATCATAATTGTTTGTGCATCATGTCGTGCATATGTTGTTGTGTATCGTGTGTTCATTGTTGTTTTTAGATTGTTCCTTCTCGATAGAGATCCGAAAGCGTTCGGAGTGTGAGGATTCGTTCGACTACGTTGGCTCGACTTCTTCATGAACTCGTTCTTCTTCCCAGCGGGATCTCAGGCAAGATGAGACAATTACCTGGATACCACTACTATCATTGCTATGCTAGTTGTCCCGCTTTTATCGTTATGTCTTGCTACCTACCACTTGTTTGTCAAGTCTCCCAACTTTGCCATGAAAGTCTCTAACCCTGGACCTTCCCAGCAAAACTTTTGGTGGCTATGTTACCGCTTGGTCAGCTCTTCTTATAGCATTTCTAGCTGCAGGTGCAATTGCTTCCGTGCGACAACATGGACATTCTTTTGTAATCACAATCTTATTGCTATTTAATTCAATGTGCATATATACTTGGTAAAAGGTGGAAGGCTTGGCCTTTTGCTCGGTGTCTTGTTCCACTTTTGCCGCCCCTAGTTACTTGTGTACCGGTGTTATGTTCCATATTGAGTGCTCCTAACATGCTCGGGGCTGTTATGGGGACCCCCTTGATTTTTGTTTTAGGATAAAGCTTGTCTGGCAAGGTCCAACATTGGTACTACATTTGCCTAATAACTAAAAAATTACATAGGGACTTTCCGGACCCTGAGGATCTTTAATCAACATCCCGGGCTAGTGCTCCTCATGAGTGTTGGTCCAACCCAGAGCAGCTTATTAACGCTACCTGGGTCAACTCAGTGATTACCGTGGTAACCATCACTCATTCTTCGTGTCCTAAGAACGAGATATGCGGCTCCTATCAGGATCGTCGACACGCCGAGCGGCCTTGCTGGATTTTTTTTACCTTTATCGAACATCTTGTGCGTGGAATTCCTATACTCTGGGCTATCTCGAGGTTGAGGTTTTCAAGTGGAATTGCCTAGGAAGATCACGACATTCGTGGTCGAGGTTATTCCCGCTACGTGTGGTTAATTTGTGATGGACGAGTTGGAGCACCCCTGCAGGGTTAAATCTTTCGGAAAGCCATGCCCGCGGTTATGTGCCAACTTGGAAAACTTGTTTAACACCCGGTTATAGTAAACTTAAAGTAAATTCAAATAAAATACACCAACCGTGTGCGTAACCGTGACTGTCTCTTCTTGTGAGTCCTTATCTGAGAGAGAACACGGTGGGGTTATGTTTGACATAAGTAGGTGTTCAGGATCAGTTAGTGATCATTACTAGTTCACGTTCGTTATGCGTAGACCACCATACTTCACTTTCTGTATTCGTAATTTAGCCACCCAAACAAATGCTTAGTTGCTTGCTACAGCCTCATCACTTAACCATACCTCACCCATTAAGGTTTAATAGTCTTGATACCCTTGGAAATGAGACTGTTGAGTCCCTGTGGCTCACAGATTACTACAACAATAGTTGTAGGTACAGGTAATGCGATGATTTGATGTGAGAGTGATGCTTGTTTGATTTGGAGTTCTTCTTATTATTCTTCATCGATCTAGGATGGGTTCCAGGTGGCAGCCTAGGATAGCAAGGATGGATGTCATTTTATCGTTTGGTTTTGTCCGTAGTCGTACATTGCTATTATATATGATGTTTGAATATGTTGTTGTATTGATGTGATCTTGATGTAGCTTGTGGCGAGTGTAAGTCAATTCCATATACTCATCTCTTCTGCAAATGTACTTGTAATGATATCCATTCTTGCAACACGATGAGATGCGCTTCTATCCCTGTTGAGGCCCTCATGCCAAAATAAGGATAGGATCGCATCTTGGGTGTGACACCCTATTGAAGGGAGGAGGAAGGATCTAAGTTTTTGGTCTGAAGCCGAACTCGCTTCCCAACATTGTGTGCCTTTATGGCGGATGTCGAAACTTGCCGATCTTCTTTGTAGCTGAATTCGGCCGCCATGGCCAGTGCATGTTCCTCAGTTCTAAGGGAGCGCTCTATATTGCCCTTAACAGTAATGACCCCCTTGGGCCCCGTCATCTTGAGCTTGAGGTATGCGTAATGTGGGACTCCATTGAAACGAGCGAACATTGTCCGACCATGCAGCACGTGATAGCCGCTGCGGAAGGGCACAAAGATCAAGGCTTCGTTGCGAAAGTTATCGGGCGAGTCAAACACAACTTCCAGGGTTATGGAACCTGTACATCGGGCCTCAACGCCTCGGATCACTCCTTTGAAGGTAGTGCTAATGGGTTTGAGCCTTGACAGATCTATGCCCATCTTTTTCATCGTATCTGAGTAAATCAGGTTAAGGCTACTTCCTCTGTCCATTAGGACTTTTGTGAGGTAATACCCATCTATAATGGGGTCTAGGACGAGGGCCGCCAAACCCCTGTGGTGGATACTGGTCGGGTGATCATGCCGATCAAAGGTGACCGGGTATGCTGACCATGGGTTGTACTTCGGGGCTATAGGTTCCACGGCGTAGACCTCCCGAAGGGCACGCTTCCTCTCCTTCTTAGTTATATGGGTGGCGTATATCATATTCACCATTTTGACTCCGGGAGGAAATTTCTTCTATCCGCCACCAATTGGACCCCGAGGCTCATACTCGTCCTCGTTGTGAGAGCTTTTGCCTTGGTCTTCGGATGGTATCTTGCCTGCCTGTTTAAACACCCAGCAAATGTGATGTGTGTGGTTGGCGGGCTTCTTCGGAGTCCCATGGATTTGGCAAGGCCTTTCCATGATGTTCTCCAGCTAGGTGGATCCTTCGCGATTGCCTTTAGGAGGCTTCTTTCGCTGCCCAGGTCGGGAGTTGTGGAATCCGGCGTTTACGGCCGTGTCATCCCGGGCTTCAGAGGTTGCGGGATCTTCGAAATTTTGGCTATGTCTTGCGAGCCAATTGTCTTCACCCGCGTAAAAGCGGGTCATAAGGGCGGACATGCTCCGAGGTTTATGCTGGCCAATCTGGCGGACCAGCCATTCATCTCGAATATTGTGCCGGAAGGAGGCTATGGTCTCAGCATCTAGACTGTTGACAATTTGGTTCTTCTTAGTCAAGAACCGATTCCAGAATTGCCGAGCAGACTTGCCGGGCTTCTGTACGACGTTGCTGAGATTGGAAGAGTCCGGCAGGTGGACATAGGTTCCCTGGAAGTTAGAGCGGAATGCATCTTCCAGGTCTTCCCAGCATCCAATGGAGTTTTCGGGGAGGCTATTTAATCAATCACTACGGGAATCAGGCAGTTTGCCGTCAGCCATCCCGGACGGCAAAGGCATGCATCCTGGACGGCAAAGGCTTTGCCGTCCGCCAACAGACAGCCAGCCGTCCAGCTGAATAAGCCATGGCAAAGGGTGCTTTGCCGTCCGCTGGCGGACGGGAAAGACCTTTGAATCTTTGCCATCGGCCAGCGGACGGCAAAGGGCCTGGACAACACACGTGGCACCTTAGCTCCGTTAAGGACTTAACGGCATGATTTGTCGTCCGCTGGCCGATGGCAAAGACCTTAGTTCTTTGTTGTCTGCTAGCGGACGGCAAAGAACCCACCTAGGCCAGCCCCAGGTTGCAAAGGTAGCTGCCACGTGGCATCTTTGCTGTCCGCTGGCTGAGGGCAAAGCACTTTGTCGTCCGCTAGCAGATGGCAAAGTGGCTATATAGCCCCTGTTTTTTTTGTTTTTTTTAAATCATTCAATTTGACAGAATATCACATATATATCCAACATATCAACAATACAAGTTTCCAACAAGCATACCAACAATAAGTTTCAACAAGCATACCAACAATAAGTTCCAACAAGCATACCAACAATAAGTTCCAACAACATATCCAACATATACAAGTTTGGAACAACATATCCAACATACATATCCAAAACAAGTTTCCAACAAGTTTCCATAAACAAAAGTAAGCACAAGTCAAAGAGTACACTCCATCAATGCAAGCTTCCTCATCTATAGCAAATCTACAAAGTAGGAAAGATGAAAGTTAGAAAAAGAAGAAGACTTGCTAATAGAAAAAAAAGAAAAAGAAGAAGAAGAACAATTGTACCGAGGCTTCGGATTATCCACCCCATTACTAATATTAATCTTCATCGTCTGTATATGCTCGGGGATCAATAAATGCATAATCATCATCACTATCAGTAATGACGTGCTCATCAGCATCATCAATAAATGCATCAACATGTGGAAGGCCTCTATACCTCAATGTTCTGGGGTGAAGTAGAGCGGTTCTTGAAACGTTTTTTGAAAACACGTGTTTCTTGGAAGAATTCTCCTTCATATGTGTCTGGGTTAATGTGAGGTTCATAATCATCTTGATTGAGGGGAGGTGGTCTAAAATGTGGCGGCACATCATAAACGACATCCCAACCTTTCAAGTTTGGATCCGTTTGGTAGGCCCACGGTAGATAGAAAACTTGGGTCGCCTGTTGAGACGTAATATAGACATCAGGAACATCTAAATGGGTGCTTTGTTTGACTTTGACTAGCTCTATATGTTCATGAGTCCTTCTAGTCTCCTTCGGCAGGAACCAATAACATTTGAAGACTACGACGTTTGGTGGGTTTTCACCAAAGGATGTAAGTTCATAAATTGCTTCAATTCTTCCATAATACTCGACCCCTCCTTTGCCGACAGCGAAGACACAACAATTTGTAGACTTTCGGTCGGCCATAGATAGCTCTTTGCCAAAAGTACGAAAGTGATACTCGTTGATGTCGTATTTCTCAAATGAACGGACCTTAAAGTCAAAACCATTAGCGACTTGTCTCAGTTAGGAGTCTATAGACTCTGCATTAGCCTACAAGTTTAATACGAAAGGATTGTTGCATTAGCCGCAAACTAGGCGAAGAAATCGTCTAATTAATGGAAATTACCATTTGCTTGAACCAAGAGATGACACCGGGATAGCTGCCTCCATGCTTTGCCAGAAGCTCATACTCTTCGATGGAATCCTTTTGGATCACCGCTCCATCTGAGAATTTGGCAACGTATCTACTGTATCACATATCCGGGAATATATAAGAGCATTTCAAAGGAATTAGAAGTTGTGAAACAATGTACCGAGAACTTACTCGATGTACGGCTGCACTTCTGTTAGGTTGTTGAAGATATACAATGAAATGGTCTGCCATTCTTCGACATCCAACCCTATTGACTTCGAAGCACCGGCTGGTGCGAGCTTCCCTTTGAATAGACTGAGGTTGGATCGACCTTTTTCATGGTCGCCATCATTGTACCGAGGCTTCGGATTATGCAAATGATGATTCTTGGCTTTGTAGTGTGCTATCATGAAGTTTGCCACCTCCTCAGTAATGAATGCCTCGGCAATCGATGCTTCAACTCTACGTTTATTTTTACATTTTGCTTGAAGCGTCTTCTCCATCCTCTCAGTTGCGAAGCACCAACGATTTTGCATGGGCCCCCCAATCTTGCCTCGGTCGGGAGATGCAAAATCAAATGCTGCATTGGATTAAAGAAGCCCGATGGAAAGATCTTTTCGAACTTGCAGATCAACTCCGGCGCCAACTCTTCCAGTTCATTTAGCACGTCAGGCGATAGTTCTTTCGCACAAAGAGCACGGAAGAAATAACTCAGCTCTGCCAGTACTAGCCATTCATCCTTAGGGATAAAGCCACACAACATCACCGGCATTACCCGCTCAAGCCATATGTGCCAATCATGACTCTTGAGACCAAATATTTTCAATTTGTTAAGACTCGCTCCCCTCTTTAGATTCGCTACATACTCATCGGGGAACATCAACTGCATTTTCACCCACAAGAGCATTTCCCTCATAGCTGGCCTTCCAAGATTGAATGATGCCTTTGGCTTCCTCTAGTTCTTCTTTCCTTTCGGTAGTCGCATGTTTTGTAACGGTCTATCACATAGAGCCTCCTGATCGACTCTAGCTTAGGATTATCCTTCGACTTCCCCTCTATGACGAACAATGTACCGAAAAGGGCCTCGGCGATATTCTTTTGAGTGTGCATCACGTCGATGTTGTGTGGGCAAAAGAGGTCTTTAAAGTAAGGTAGATCACACAAACATATCTTGTGAGTCCGGGCGTGTTCCGTATTATACCCTTTGAAATACCCTGGACGATCTGGATCCGGCTCAAGAGTGTTTATCAAATCTAGGATCTGTTGGCCTATCAACATAGGTGGTGCAGTGTTTTTGACAACTCTAACTTTGATGAAATTCTTCTTGTCTTTTCTGAACTTATGGTCAGGATCCAGGAACTGTCTATGCATGTCAAAGCAAGAAAACTTGTGATCCGCCTCCAGCCAACGGAACTGAAGAGTTGCCTTGCATGTGGGGCACGAAAACCTTCCATGCACACACCAGCCAACGAATAGCGCATACGCCGGCAAGTCATGCATCGAGTACATGTACCACACATGCATTTTGAAGTTCTTTTTTGTAGCGACGTCGTATGTCTTGATCCCATTATCCCAGGCTTCTTGCAATTCATCCTTAAGCGGTTGCATGTACACATTCATATTCTTCCTCGGATATTTGGACCCTGGAATTATCAACATCAAGAAAATGTTCTTTCTTTTCATAATCTCTCCGGGGGGAGATTGAGTGGAATGACAAATACAGGCCAACAACTGTATTGTGCTGCCGTCATACCATACACATTGAACCCATTCGTGCTGATGGCAACTCGAGGATGCCTTGGATCTGCCGCTTTATCCTTATGTAATGCATGGAAGTGCTTCCATGCAAAAGCGTCTAAAGTGTGTCCCAACATCGGATTCCCATCTGCATCTAGTTCTGTTCTTTTGCCCAATTTATGCCACGTCATCTGTCTAGCCGTCTCTTCGACCATGAAAAGACGTTGAAGTCTTGGTATGATTGGCAGATACTGAAGAACATTAATGGGGATTTTGGTCTGACTCTTCTCACCCATACCATTGTCTACCAGAACATACTTGGAAGCATTGCAAATGGGGCAATAGTTCAAGCCCGCATACTCAAGCCTAAATAAGGCACATTCATTCGCACAGGCCTCTATCTTCTCATAGGACATCTTAAGCGCACGTAGGATTTTGTCCGACTGGTACTGGTTTGGTGGCAATACATGGCCTTTGGGTAGAAAGCGTCCAAATATCTTCATCATCACGTCATAGCATTCTCTGCCTAGGTTGAACTGAGCCCATGTTGGACAATTCGAAAGAATCACGGTTATAAATATGCTAATTAATGCATATTTATAGATGTAACCCTTTCGAATGGGAGATGCATAGTGGTCACGCATACTGGTGATTGAAGACACCTATAGCTAGCAAGTTTCATCGGCACGAAGACCGGAACAGAGGAAATGAAGGGGGCAGGAGGAGATGTCATTTGTGCTCACCCACGAATGCAAAGGGCGGAGCTCGTCGAACGCACGGGGAGGTCGTCGAACACCAGACCCTCACAGCGACGAAACAACTGCACATTTAAATCCACCTGATCAACATAAATATGATGTTCTGTATAAGAAAATCGAAAAATATATGACCTAACTCATAATTCACAAATATATGACCCGTGTTGTGTCGGGGTCGGGGTGTTGGGGGTGTCGTGTCGGGGTCGGGGTGTCTGGGGTGTCGTGTCGGGGTCGGGGTCGGGGTGTCGGGGTGTCATGTCGGGGTAGGGGTGTCGGGGGTGTCGTGCCGGGGTAGGGGTGTTGTGTCGTGGTCGGGGGTGCCATGTCAGAGTGTCGGGGTGTCGTGTCAGGGTCAGGGTGTCGTGTCGGGGTCGGGGTGTCGGGGGTGTCGTGTCGGGGTCGGGTTGTCGGGGGTGCCGTGTCGGGGTCGGGTGTCGGGGTCGGGGGTTGGGGGATCCTCTCTTCTTCTTCTTCTTCTTCCTCCTCCTCTTCTTCTTCCTCTTCTTCTTCTTCCTCTTCTTCTTCTTCTTCTTCCTCAATTTCTAATTATTCTTATTTTTTTCTCTTTTTTTCAGAACTAAACCTAAAACTAAAACTAAACTAAACTAAACGTAAACCTAAACTAAAGAGGAGGAGGAGGAGCTCCCCGCAGGTAGGGGGGCTGCCGGTGGAGGAGGGGGCGGTGGACGAGGGGAGGCATGCCGTAGGGGAGGGGGCGGCGCCGTGGGCTTCCTCACGGCCATGCTCGGGCGCCCGCCACAGGGGAGGGGCATTGTGGCCGGGGCGGCGGGGGCGCAGTGAGGGTCGGGAGCACGGCGGTGGGGCGGCGGGTCAGGGTGGCGGGGGCACGACGGGGGGCCGGCTGCAGGGTGGCGGAGGTGGGGTCAGGAGCACGACGGTGGGGGATCAACGGCGGCAGGGGCGCTGTGAGGGTGGAGCTCCGGGGCGCGATGGGGGCCGGCGGTGGGGACACGACGAGGGCCAGCGGCGGGGGCGCGACGGGGGTCGGGAGCACGGCGGCAGGGCGGCGAGGAGCCGGGTGTGGGGCGGCAGAGGCGCGGTGGGGGTTGGGGGTGGGCGGCGGGGGATCAGTGGTGGGGGTGGGGGCTGGGCTGGGTCAGGGGAGATGGGTCGGGGGAGATGAGAGGCGTGGGGGTGCGCTGTTAGCGGTTAGGTATTCACCTCTTTGTCGTCCGCTAGCAGACGGCAAAGAGGTGGGGTGGTGGGCCGTTATAGTAGTGCCGTCAACTGGACCCCACCCACCTCTTTGTCGTCCGTTCACTGACGGCAAAGATCTATGTCGTCAGCTAGCAGACGGCAAAGAGCTAGCTGACGGCAAAGCCCCTCTTTGCCGTCAGCTAGTTCTTTGCCGTCTGCTTTGTGCTAGCTGATGGCAAAGCCACTCTTTGTCATCTGCTAGCAGAAGGCAAAGAAGTGGCAGACGACAAATCTTTTGATTCCAGTAGTTAATGTCGAGCTAGCCCCTTAAGCTTAAGAGGTAGATATTTGATGGCATGGAGATCGTCTCCTCGCGCCATGTGGATATGGAGGAGGAAGTCCTCAATCCACACGGTTGGGTCAGTAGTCCCATCATACTGTTATATATTCACAGGTTTAAACCCCTTGGGGAACTGATATCGCATTACCTCATCTATGTAGCATAGTGGGTGAGTGACGCCTCTGGCCCGTGCTATGTCGCTCCTGTATTCGGCGTTTGTGTGGGCCCAGTTATGTTCCCGGACTTTGTTATTTTGGTCGAACCATGGTCTGTACCCGCCCCGTCTATTGGGTGAGTACTCTCTGGATACATAGATGGATCTTGTACGGCCTGCTCTGTGATCCAGGTTATCTCGCAGGTTGAACCTATCATTGGGCTCTAATGGCTCCTTACCCCGTCTTAGGGGTATTGTCGGTATATAACCGGTGTCGTTAGCCGTCGTGTCCAGCCCGCGCGGGGGACAGTCCGGCTTGTCGTATGGAGTATGGTTTGGAGAAGGAGTATCAGTGAGTTCGTCATCGAATTGCGGCAACAGCCTTCTCCATGGGTAGCTTTTGTGCTGGTCCGACAGATCGGTGCCGTATATTTCCATAGCTGAGAGGACTTTCGTCCATCGATCATTGAGGTCATCCTGTTCAGCTTTGAGTTGTCGTTCTTTAGCTTTCAAGCTGCGAGCCGTTGCTATGAGCCGCTGCTTGATTTCTTCCTGATCTTCGAGTTTAGCTGGGATGTACAAATCATCGGCTTCTGGTATATCTTCCTCCTTGACGGGGGGAAGGTAATTATCGTCTTCGGAGTCGCTGACGTTATCAGAGTTGTTCTGGTCCTCGGGCCTTTCTGGACCCTCTAACGGGTGTTCGGGGATATCGAGATTGCCATGGTCAGCAGGGGTAGTGTCGTCCCCATTGCTGATCATAGCCTTCCTACCCTTTTTGCCTTTGGACCACTTATGCGGTTTCCGGTGCCTTGACGGTACATTGCCCGACTTGTCGCCATCGTTGTTAGGTGTGTTGTCTCCCTTAGTGGCAGGAGTATCTAGCATGTAGACACCATATATGGAAGTGGCGGCCCACGTCCTGGTGTTAACGGGGGTGGGAGCACGGTCCTCTTCATCCATGTATTCTGCCTCCTCGGAGGCATAGTCCAGCATGTCGGTTAAATCTTCGACGGTGCCTATCAAGTGGGTGGTGGGTGGGTCGAAAAAATTGTCCTGAACCGCACCGTAACCGAACTAAGCACCGATCGGGGACGTATCGTCGGTGATCTTCATCGATGAGATCCGATCTAGGGCCTCGTCAACCGCTGAGGGGCCGATCAGATCAAGCTATTCAGAACTTGCGGAGTTAATCTCCAAGGCGTTCGGACATGGGGAGTGTTCAGTGAGAACATGTGTCCGGTCATCTGGCTCAATGGATGGACCATGATAGGAGATCGGCCCATCGCCATGGGTGACCCCATTGGCATGTCTGAAGAAGGGGCTCGAGGTTAAATCCTCTGAGTCATCGGGTGCTACAGGCGAACCTGCGAGCCCAGTTAACAACAAGTCACCCCGAGAGTCTACGGAGAACTCTAAGTTTCCGAATCTGACCTCCCAATCAAGGGCGAAGCTCTCAACACGGCCTAGATGGCCAGTGGGATCAGCGTGCAGCACAACACTGCCAAAGGCGAAGATCTGTCCGGGGACAAAAGTGTCCATGTTGCGGACCTCTTTGTTGATGAAAAGGCGAGACATCGATTCCATCTTGCTCACGGAGGAACTCTCAATGAAAGCACCAATGTCGGTGTCAAAACCGGCGGATCTCGGGTAGGGGGTCCCGAACTGTGAGACTAGAATCGACGGTAACAGGAGACGAAGGGGACACATATTTACCGAGGTTCGGGCCCTCTAGTGGAGGTAATACCCTACGTCTTGCTTGGTTGTATTGATAATATGAGGGGTTACAGAGTTGATCTACCTCAAGATCGAATAGCTAACCTTAGATGAGTTATTCTGACCCTACACCCTAAAACCATCTAGCTTATATAGACGTCGGGGGTTCCTAGGGTTTACATATGTTCGGTTACATACTAAAGAGATAAACATGCCTATTTGCTATATCAAACGTGGAGTGCAAGCCGTGCTTCCCGAAGCTTCCACCTTGGAGACTGGGCCTCCAAATATTCCTGTGTCCGGTAAGTAGCCCATATAGTCCAGCACATAAGAATAGGTTGGCCTCCTGAGGACCCCTTAATCCAGGTCTCCCTCACCCCATGTTTTCTTTTTCTGGCTCCTATCATGTTCAAGAAAAACCCACCCCCTGAGGGCGTCAGTATTTTGTGTATTACCTTCGTCCTCCTCCCTCTTTCCTTAAATCGTCGGTTGCTTGCTCGACGTGACGTGACTTCATCTCTTGCATGGGGCGTGGTGTCGTTGTTGATGCGGTCTGATGATGTCGGCTTGCCAGGTTCTCGTGAGGCATGCCCTCCTGAGGGGGAGCTTTCCGCCTTCAAGTCCTAGGTCCTTGTTATCGTCGCTTGACGAGGCCGGACTCCTCCCCTTGCCCCTTGGGACCACGAGAACCCTAGTGGTAGCACATAGTAAACCGTAGCGCCTGCATTCTCACGTTAGTGCTCACACCTCCTACCCTGCATTCTGGGTATCATTTAATCAGAAAGTTCCTGATCTGTTCGGTGGAGTACTTAGCTTATCGGGTCGTGGCAATCTTGTGCGTCACGAGGTGCAGTTGAAATGTCCAGGGAGCTCGGGGATCCCACATGGGGGGCTTCTTCCGTGTTTGCGGAATGGTTTGGGGGCCCTTTCAGGACTCTGCATCTGCAGGACCCAATCACGAGAAGGCCTCGCCCGCCGTTGGGGCGTCCGGATCACCAGGACAGACCAAAGGGGGTGAGGCCTCCGCCACCGCTGGGGCATCAGGATCACCAGGACGAGACCAAGGGGTGCAGAGCGACATGATCGATGAGGTTCCCATGGCACGTTGCTTAGGAACCCCCCTTAACGCTCAAGCAGCGCTCTACGTCGGCAGGACCTAGTCCCGCGCATTCCTTGACCACCATTGGGGCGTCCGAATCACCAGCACGAGACCAAGGGGTGGAGCCTCGACCACCGTTGGGACATCCGGATCACCAGGACGAGACCAAAGGGCGAGGGGCTATATGTCCGGTAAGGCTCCTAAGGCGCGTTGCTCAGGAGCCCACCTTGACGCTTGAGGGGCTCCCATACCGTTTGGTCGGCCGCTGCCTCCGGAGGCGCTTGAGCCTCCCGAGGCCCCGTGCTGTCATCCTGGGCCGTGGTCATAGCCCCCAAGCGGGAGTCGACCGCCAAACCATGTATGTTCCTGAGGCGACGGGTCCTTGCTGGCCTGCTCTGAGGCAACCCGGGGAGGGCCAAAGTGTGTAGGCCTTTGTAAGGTGCCAATTCAGAGAAAGAGACTCCAAAGCCAGAAAAAGAGAGTGCAGTGAGAGAAAAGTTCCCGTCCTTTTTCAAATAGAGTTCCAAAATCTTCAAATTTCATTTCAAAGAGTGGCAATTCGAACACCAAAAAAGAAGCAAGCAACTGTCGCGTCTGGCACCTAGGCTAGTCTTCGTCTTCGTCTTCCCCCAGCGCGGAGCGTAGGGCATCCATGTTGCGTGAGCATAGTCATTGGAGGACAGTGTTGTCTGCTAGGGCGGAGCATGGGGCTTCCACTTGGGCATGGGATGGAACCCCTCCGCGTCCTCGGGGGGCTTCGGGCGTATACAACCCATTCATTATGACATGAGAGTGCCATGACCGAAGATAGTTGGGCAAGCACCCTGGCGCACGACCCAGGTGCTCCCAACTTCGTTAAGAGCCATCCCGTGAATTTATGCTCAGTTGTGCGCCTCTACAGACCAAACCCGAATGCATTGTTCCCCGTGTAGCCGTGGGATTGCTCTCCCGCAGCCCAAACATGAGCACAATGCCCCCGACGCAGCCATAGAATGTTGGGAGACGTAGTAGTAAATCAAAAAAATTCCTACGATCACCAAGATCTATCCATGGAGAAACCAGCAACGAGTGGGGAGAGATTGCATCTTCATACCTTTGAACATCGCTAAGCGAAAGCGTTACAAGAACGCGGTTGGTGGAGTCGTACTCGCAGCGATTCAGATCGCGCTGGATTCCGATCTCAGCGCTGAACAACGGCGCCTCTGTGTTCAACACACGTATAGCCCAATGACGTCTCCCGCACCTTGATCCAGCAAGGAGGAGGGAGAGGTTGAGGGAGAGCTTTGGCAGCACGATGGCATGGTGATGGTGGAGCTACGTGGACTCCGGCAGGGCTTCGCCAAGCGCTACGGAGAACGAGGAAGAGGAAGGGTAGGGCTGCGCCGTGAGAGAGAGAAGTCGTGTCTCAAATCAGCCCAAACCCTTGCATATATATAGGAGGAGGGAGAGGGAGGGCTGCCTTTTCCCCTCCTCCAAGGAGGAGGGCTTCGGCCAAAGCTAGGGAAGAGTCCACCTCCCACAAGGGAGGTGGATCTCCCTCCTTTCAAACTCCTTTTGCCTTATCCCTTAATCTCCAGCCGCATGGTCCTTTCTTGAAGGTCTTGTCCAGCCCAAAAAGGTCTGGCACACTTCCTCTAAGGGCCCACGAAGTCCTATGGTCGTCACACCCCTCCCGGGGGTCCTCCGGCACCCTCCCGGCACTCCCGGTACACTACCGATGAGCCCGAAAACTTTCCGGTGACCAAAACTGGACTTCCTATATATCAATCTTTACCTCCGGACCATTCCGGAGCTCCTCGTGACGTCCGGGATCTAATCTGGGACTCCGAACAACCTTCGGTAACCACGTACAACATTTCCCTATAACCCTAGCGTCATCGAACCTTAAGTGTGTAGACCCTATGGGTTCGGGAGACACGTAGACATGACCGAGACAACTCACCGGTCAATAACCAACAGCGGGATTTGGATACCCATGTTGGCTCCCACATGCTCCACGATGATCTCATCGGATGAACCACGATGTCGGGGATTCAATCAATCCCGTACACAATTCCCTTTGTCTATTGGTATGATACTTGCCCGAGATTCGATCGTCGGTATCCCTATACCTTGTTCAATCTCGTTACCAGCAAGTCTCTTTACTCATTCCGTAATACATCATCCCGTGACTAACTCCTTAGTCACATTGAGCTCATTATGATGATGTCTTACCGAGTGGGCCCAAAGATACCTCTCCGTCACACCGACTGACAAATCCCAGTCTCGATTCGTGCCAACCCAACAGACGCCTTCGGAGATACCTGTAGTGCACCTTTATAGCCACCCAGTTACGTTGTGACGTTTTGCACACCCAAAGCATTCCTACGGTATCCGGGAGTTGCACAATCTCATGGTCTAAGGAAACGATACTTGACATTGAAAAGCTTTAGCAGACGAACTACACGATCTTGTGCTATGCTTAGGATTGGGTCTTGTCCATCACATCATTCTCCTAATGATGTGATCCCATTATCAATGACATCCAATGTCCATGGTCATGAAACCGTGACCATCTATTGATCAACGAGCTAGTCAACTAGAGGCTCACTAGGGACACGTTGTGGTCTATGTATTGACACATGTATTACGATTTCTGGTTAACACAACTATAGCATGAACAATAGACAATTATCATGAACAAGGAAATACAATAATAACCATTTTATTATTGCCTCTAGGGCATATTTCCAACATAGAAGTGTTGTGTCAATGAAGCCACCTCGTGAGGTGTCGGGGCGCCGGCCAGACCGTGGCTCGAGGGCCTCGCGAGGCCTTGCCCCCCCGAGGGCTGCGCCTGCGCTCCTGCTATCGCGGGTGCCCCATGCTGCTTGTATCATGTCGCTGCCCCCAGACTGTTGCCCATGTGGCTGCATGTTGTTTTCTCGCGAGGGCGGTGGCTGCACCACGCCCACATGCATCCAGGGACGTCCTCCCCCTATCCCAGTGGCATCAACCTGGCCTAGTACTCCCTCAGTGGGAGCCCCTAGGCCCGGCCTGGGGAGGACGTCCAGGGCAACCCCTTACCCTGGGAGGGTGTTGGCGCTTGCAGGGGGCTCCCGATCCATCAATCCATCCGTAGGTATGACGTAGCTTGGAACATAGGCCTCCACATAAAGGCCTTGTTCCCCTCCTAAACCGTCCCCGCGTGCACCAGGGACGGCCCCTCTGGGTGGCAATGCAGCACCACTCTGGGCGCATAGCCCGCAGACCCTCCTTTGGCAGGCCTCTACCGCCGATGTGGGGTTGACCGCGCGTGTCCTGACGTGGGTTGCCTCCTTGGTGATCCAATGTGCCTTCGTTATGGTTAACTGCCTGTCCAGACACCTGAGCTACCTGCTCCCTGCGCCAGTTGGCGCCCTCCCTCCGGGACGACCCAGGCTATCGATGATCCATTGGAACATGAGGGTGCGCGTTGAGGCGCGTGCGGGGCGTCCCATCATTTTCTTCAAAGGCTCCACCGACGCGGCCGGGCGGCGCCCTGAAACCACTCATAGGGATCCGAAGGAGAAGGAGCACGGTGTGCGACAAGCCCTGTCCGGGATCTCCTGGGTTTGGAGGGGGCACGTCATCTACGGGAAAGGCGACGGGGATGGCGAACGAGCCCCCAGTGCCTAACGCAGGCGGCCACGAAGAAGGGTGGGGAACCAAGGCCCTCCTCGCGACGGTGACCAACTCGATGATGTGGTCGGCCCATGAGTTGAAGCCCCCGTGCATCGTCGGTGGCGAAGCATCTCGCTCTCCATTAGCAGTGCGTCATGCGCATTGAGATCCCCCATGTGGGTATAGTGCGACATCGGTCCCGTGGGTGTCGCCCGCCTGCCGCGCGCTTGGCCGACATCAGCAGCGACGGTGGTGGAAACGACACTAGTGGCCTAGTACTGATCGCCCAGCATCGTGCTTCCGGGGCATGGGTCTTGGATGGCTACTGTGAGGTTGGTGAAGGTGGATCCGTCGGGGCTGAAGAGAGCTTGTTGGGCGTCGGCCATCGACAGAGTGGGGTGAAGAAGAAGCAGAGCTTGCTGGAAACTCCGACACGCTTCCCCTACCTGGCACGCCAAATGTTCGATCTCGAGCTCTGCAAAACCCAAGAAAGTTCGAACACAGGGGCGTATGCGAAGATCCCCAACAGCCTCACCCCACCTAGCTCACAACCCGGTAGCTTAGTTCAATGAACTCGCACGATGACGAGGGAGAAGATTGCACACAATGATTTACCAAGGTTCGGGCCGCTGCGAAGCGTAAAACCCTACTCCTGCTTTGGTGGATTTTCTCATGAGGAAGTTTGCGGATGAATTAGTACAGTGGTGCGTTGCCTCACGAGGGCGTTCTGGTGGTCTTGCTTCTCTTGTGGTCTCTCTTTTCTACGGAGCAGCCTAGCCTCTATTTATAGTGGATCGGGTCCTCTTCCCTTATCGCTATGGCAGGAAGTTATCCCATAATGGCCAAATTCGAAGGGGGGCAAGGGGTACGCACTTATCCTAAGAAAAGGTGGTCTTCGCCTGCAAAGTAGTTGTTGGTGATGCAGTGGTGGGCTCGGCGATGACGTCTATCCTGTGGGGCTCGTGGTCTTGGTCTTGTTGCACCGGAATGGAAACCTTTGGGGGCGCTTTGGGAACCGGCATACGTCCTTGCCCCATTTGCACCAAAGGGGAAGCTGCGTCGTGTGGCGTGCTGGTGCCTGCCTGTCCTGCCTTACATCACCCTTGGCCTCCCGAGGGCAAGCATTGCATAGAGATGTCCACCGCTCAGGAAGGGGGCTGGGGAGGCCTACTCCCCGCGGGTCTTGGTGCTGCTTCCCTCACGAGCTTAGGGCTCTCGCGAGGGCCTTGGCTTGAGTGGGGTCACACTGGGTTGTGCTTGGCTCTCGAAGTGGGTCACGCCCTGGACCGCAGGCAGCCAAGTCTGGGTTGGGAGGAGAAGGGCTCTGGCGAGGAGTTCAACGATGGTTTCTCTATGGAATATGTAATTGCTCCCATTGCTAATCACAGTCAACACTCGGTGGAGGAGCTTTGGTAGGAGGGCGGCGTAGTCCGCACTGAAGCCGGGGGCTCCATCTTGGGATTTTCTTGGAGTAGCAAGGACGGTTGGGGTCTGAGATGACACGCTAGATCACGTGGAGAAGGGCGCCGACTAGGGGTTCGACAATGGTTTCTCTATGCAATCTGTTATTGCTCTCATTGTTAATCTATCTTGTCAGGGTGCATATGCAGAGCTCTATATGTCCTAGGTACCTTTTTTGCATAACTAAGTTCATGAACTTACAGTTTTTCCTACTGCTGAAAGGAAATTATTTCTTCTACAAATCAATTGACGAGTATTGAGTGCGAAGTGTCGTTCAATGTCAAAGTCTCATAGGTTGTCGATAATCTAGTAGCTTCTTTGTGCAATTGCGTTATGCTTACATGACAAAGGGGTTCATAGTTGAATTTTATATCTGACTACAACTTTATGCAATTAGGCAAAACATTAATTAAAGTTTCTTTATTTATCCCATTACTAATAAGCTTGCACGTGCAACACACGTCTGTACCAAATATAGGATAGATTTCTCAAAAAAATGAAATTTCACACAAAGTGCACAATACCTAATTCATGACTCATACAAACAATTTGTAATATTATTCTTCATGAATCAACATTATTTTTGAAATAAATATCACACACCTTTGCATTAGTTATATAATCTTTTATCTCAATGCACAATTTCCCAACACACGGTGCCCAAACATTTATAATCTCCTATAAATAAATTATAGTATGTGAACAAAATGTCCACGCAGACTTGGCCCATCATTGCATGGGTCAAATATACAACCATTTGTAATTTGCAAATCATATAGTTACGGTATGATACCGTTAGAAATTGGAATCCCCTTGTTGAATGGTGAACCATTTAAAAGGTTAATCACCATCGTCCATATACAATCACACATACAAGTATTATTCAGTAAAGAACCATTTATATATCAACAAAGTTCAGTAAAGAACTATTACTATCCAAAAATCAAGTGTTGGTCACAAAAGATAAAATTAGCGATTATCCCTTCGGTTAAAATTGAATTGAGGGACTATGCAGACTAAGGTCTGAAACAAGCAAGAATTGCATAGCATCTTGCCAAGGGCGTGTTGATTATGTTACAGAGATACAAAGAGCAAAAAAAATGATACATTTTGATTATGTGCAACATGAAGCTCGAAATCAAGGAAATTAAAAGCATTGAAATACACGCATAAATATCAAAAGAGACCATTCTGAATGGAGTCAATGCAAGATCCCAATATAGTGCAAGCGTTGGCGCTGCAGATCAATTGCAAGACATGTCCTTACTCCTATGATGTTCGACAAATTATCTCTGAAATTTATCCAGTTATGAAATTATCTTAAAGAACTATGAAAAACAAAAATCGCAACATCAAGTGAGTTTCGGCTTCAGTGAAATTGCTTGTTGGCACACTTTTTTGTCAAATATTCTTTGTCTTTGGTTGACCAAACATCGTCTCATATTATGATGTATGAAGCGATCATTTAACACAACAATATCCCAAAGCAGAGATATTCTTAAGCTTTTGTACAAGCTTTGCAAAGAAATTTCACAACCCGTATAGAGTGTCTGAGCAGAACTATTGATTTCAGATTGCCGGTTGTATATCTCAAACGGAAATCATAAGTTAAATAATTGCGACAAACTACCCAGAAAGTATATATCTCAATAGCAATTGCTTTAAAAAAATTATATGATGGAATAGTAACTCGCAGATGGCAACCAAAATGAATTTGTATCAAAACGGATGAAATCTTGGTAATAAACCCAACACATAATAGAATTAAACACAAAAGGTACGGACACCATCAATGGTGGGGCAGATGACACAAGAGAGGAGTCGTGACTTGGTGATCGTGGTCGTTCTCTACAAGTACCTTGCTATGGTGTTGTGTTGTTATGACCGGGGTAACTTATACCCGTAGAAGGCCCATTGGGCCGGTTTAGTTAGGGGCTTAGCCCATAAGTTATCTTATTTTCAGCATCGTAGTTATATATACAAGTTATAAGACTCTTTTAGAAATCAAGCAATAAGACTATTCTATTATCCGGCATCCAGAGGAGCCGGAACCCTAAACCCTAGCCGCCGCCGCCTTCCGCACGCATGACGGCGCCTAGCCACCGCCGGCTGCGTGATCGGCCACGTACGACCCCGTCCTTCCCTTACAACCTCCGTTCCCGACCCGGTAGAACCCTAGTTCCTACCACCTTGGTATCAGCGAGCTCCGGTTCGATCATCTCTTCACCACCACCCAACCCGTCCCTCCCGCTGCCGACCTCCGCCATCACGCTGCTGCCCATCACCACCGCCTCGTCGCACTCGCCCTCCGCGCCGCTGCTCTCCACCGCCGCCGCCGCGGAGGCCACTCCGCTGCCGGCCCTGCCCACCGCATCGGCCGCCACCATCTACCCCTCGGAGGAGGTCTCCGAGGTCCTCCATGACCTCATCACCGCCGTCCAGGGGGTCCAACTGTTCCTGTCCAGTCCCTACGGACCGCCGCCATCACCGGCCGCTGCCATCGGGCCGTCGGCCCTGCCGTGGTACGCGCCGCTGCCATCACCGGCCGCGGCTTTCCCGGTGCCGCTGCAGCCCAGCTGCAGCTGTAGCCGCCGGCCGCCCTCATCACGCACCGGCCACAGTGGTCGCCGCCGGTCTTCGTGGTGCCCCACGTGCCGATCGCCTTCCTGCAACAACCACTGCCTCTGCAAGGCCCGGTGATGTCCACCATCGTGCTGACCCTGACCGCACTGGGCGGCGTTCCGATCCAGCAGATCCGCTTTTCGCCGTCGCCATCTCCGCTTCCGGCCTGGCTGTCCGCGTTGTCGCCGCCATCGGTCTACACGACGGTCGAGGACCAGCCGGTGCCCACCCTCCTGTACGGTGATCCGCCCACCCCCTCGTGTCCGTCTTCATACGGGGGACCCCCGGTCTCCACCGACCGGGCGCTCCGCACCACCGATCCGGGCGGCTACGGCAGCCGCCACCACGGTTCGCCAAGATCGACTTCGCCACTTACGATGGGACTAAGGACCCCCTCAACTGGCTCAACCAGTGCGAGCAGTTCTTCCGCGGGTAACTCACCCTCGCGTCGGACCGCACCTAGCTCGCCTCCTACCACCTCCGGGGTGCCGCGCAGACGTGGTACTACGCCCTCGAGCAGGACGAGGGCTGCATGCCCCCTTGGGAGCGCTATCACGTGCTCTGCCTCCTTCACTTTGGGTCGCCGATCCGCAGGAGCCGCCTGGCGGAGCTCGACCGCCTGCCCTTCACCTCCACGGTGCAGGTTCGCCGATCATTTCCAAGCCCTGGCATACCATGCGCCGGGGGTGATGGCACAGCAGCGGGCCGAGCTTTTTGTCGGCGGCCTGCCGGATCACATCCGCATGGACGTGGAGTTGCGGGGACCCCAGGACCTCCAGACGGCTATGTACTACGCGCGCGCCTTTGAGCGTCGCGCACAGGCCTTGCAGAAGGCGACCCCGGCACGCGGTGGCCGCCCGGCCGCCAGACCGCCCCTGACTGCCCCTGTACCGGGCCAGCTGCCCCAGGCCGCGCCAGCGGCGGCCATACCGGCCGCGACACGGCCCTTCCGTCGGCTTTCTCCTGCTGAGCAGCTCGAGCGACGTCGCCAAGGGTTGTGCTATAACTGTGATAAGCCGTACGTGTCGGGCCACGTCTGCCCGCGTCTCTTCTACTTGGAGGCGGCCGATTACGTCGAGGAGGACACCCCCCCCCGACGGGCTTGACGAGTTGCCGTCTCTAGCGGAGGGGGAGGTTGTGTCTGCGCCCGCTCCGGCCACAACACTCGTCGTCTCTCTCCATGCGCTCGCCGGCATCCACGGCGAGCGGACTATGCTGTTGCTGGTGATGATTCACGACCAGCGCTTGGTGGCCCTACTAAATATGGGCTCCACGCATAACTTCCTGCTCGAGGCTACCATGCGCTGTCTCGTGCTTTAGCCGACGAGCGGGGAGCAACTCCGGGTCACGGTGGCTAACGGCGACCGCGTCTGGTGCCATGGGCTGGCGCGGAACGTGCCCATCACCATCGGCGACGAGCACTTCACCATCACGTGCGCCGGCATCGAATTGGGTTGTTTGGACTTCATCCTTGGCGTTGACTTCTTATGGACTCTCGGTCCCATCCTTTCGGACTTTGATGCCCTAACAATGACTTTTTGGCATCTCGGCCGCCGCTTCCGGTGGGAGGGCGTTGGGAGCGCCTTGCCAGTGACGCCGCAGCCTCAGTTGGCCACGACTACCGCCAAGCCCAAGCACCCACTGTTGGATCACCTCCTGCAGCAGCACGGCAACCTCTTCGACGAGCCTCAAGTCCTTCTGCCGACTCGGGTGTATGATCACCGCATCCATCTCCTGCCGGGCACGACGCCGGTTGCGGTGCGCCCCTCTCTCTATCCTCAGATACAGAAGGACGAGTTAGAGCGCCAGTGTGCACTCATGCTAGCCTTGGGCATCATCCGCATCTCCACATCGCCGTTCTCGGCGCCGGTCCTCCTCGTCTGCAAGTCGAACGGCACATGGTGCTTCTGCATCGACTACTGCGCCCTTAATGCCCCAACACTCAAGGGCAAGTTTCATATCCCGGTGGTCGACGAGCTACTAGACGAGCTACATGGGGCGCGCTTCTTCACCAAGCTTGACCTCCAGTCGGGCTACCAGCAGGGGCAGATGCACCCGGATGATATCGCCAAGACGGCATTTCGGACTCATCATGGCCACTTCAAGTTCTTGGTGATCCTTTTGGCCTCTACAAAGCTCCAGCAACCTTCCAGGCCTTGATGAACGACGTCCTCCGCCCCTACCTATGCCGGTTTGTGCTCGTATTCTTTGATGATATTCTTATCTACAGCGCCTCATGGGCGGAGCACCTTCAGCACGTCGACATAGTCTTCAACGAGCTTCGAGCGCACCATCTTCATCGTAAGTGCTCAAAGTGCTCGTTCGGGACACCTTCAATCACCTACCTCGGCCACGTCATCTCAACCAAGGGAGTTGCGATGGACGCCTACAAGGTGGCGGCCGTCGCGGCCTAGCTGCAACCGCACTCACCGCGGGCTCTTCGCAGATTCCTTGGCCTCGCAGGGTACTATCGGAAATTTATCTGGGAGTTCGGCCTCATCGCATCGCCACTCACGTGCCTGCTGCGCCGCGAGGCTTTTGCCTGGAATGAGGAGGCGACAACAGCATTTGAGGCCCTCAAGGGGGCCCTCATGATGGGCCCCGTTCTTCAGATGCCCGACTTCGACCGCCCATTCATCGTGGACCGCAACGCCTCCAGTGTGGGGTTCGGCGCTGTCCTCCATCAGGGCGATGGACCCATCGCCTTCTTCAGCAGGCCCTTCGCTGCGCGCCATCTTAAGCTCGTGGCATACGAGCGGGAGCTCATCGGCTTGGTTCAAGCGGTGCGCCGTTGGCGGCCCTACCTTTGGGGCCGGTCGTTTCGGATTCGCACGGATCACTACAGCCTCAAGTTCTTATTGGACCAAAGGCTCTCTACCGTGCTGCAGCATCAGTGGATCAGCAAGCTCTTTGGCTTTGACTTCACAGTCAAGTATCATCCGGGCCGCCTTAACATCGTGGCCGACGCCCTGTCTCGCCACGACGCCGACCACAACACTATCGTCGGCGACTCTGAGGGGGCGGTGCTCTGCATCCGCTCGGGGCCCTCTTTTGCCCTCTTCGACGACATCCATCAGGCCACTGCAGCCGCGTCGGATGCTCTGCTCCTTCAGCAGCGGCTTGTGGCGGGCGACCTAGAGGAGCCAAGCGCCTCGCGGACGGTTTGCTCCTGCATGGGCACTGTATATTCTTGCCAAAGCACGATGATCTCCGTCACCAGTTCTGTTGTTGGCTCACTCGGCAGGTCACAAGGGTGTGCAGAAAACCATCCATCGTCTCCGCACCGACTTCTACATCCCGGGTGATCGGGCCTTGGTCCGCGACTGGGTGCGGTCTTGTGTGACGTGCCAGCACAACAAGACGGAGACACTACGGTCGGCTGGTCTGTTGCAGCCCTTGGAGGTGCCCTCTCGGGTATGGGCTGGTATCTCCATGGACTTAATTGAGGGCCTCCCCAACGTGGGCGGCAAGTCCGTCATCCTCACGGTGGTCGATCGCTTCTCCAAGTATGCTCACTTCATCACGCTCGGCCATCCCTACACTGCCACCCACGTCGCCCATGTCTTCTTTGACGGCATCGTTCGCCTCCATGGGTTCCCCTCTTCGATCGTCAGTGATCGGGACCCGGTGTTCATGGGGCATGTCTGGCGCGACCTCTTCCGGCTGGCGGGCGTGAAACTCCGCCTCAGCACGGCCTTCCACCGTCAGACGGACGGCCAATCTGAGGTTGTCAACAAGGTGATTGCCATGTATTTGCGTTGTGGCACAGGTGATCGTCCTCGCGCTTGGGTGGACTGGCTCGCATGGGTGGAGTACTGCTACAACACCTCCTATCACTCCGCCATGCGTGCCTTGCCATTCGAGGTAGTCTATGGCAAACCGCCCCCGCCCATCCTGTCGGTTGACCCAGAGACAGCTCAGACGGAGGCGGCCGGCGATCTTCTCTGCAGCCGCGACGAGATGCTCGCGGAGGTCCGGCAGTGCCTCATCCAGACACAACAGCTGGCCAAGCATTACTACGATGTCCACCATCGTGAGGTGGAATTTGCAGTGGGCAATTGGGTGTGGCTGCGCCTCCTTCACCGCTCTACGCAGTCCTTGGACCCACGCGCGAAGCGCAAGAAGGTCCTTGCTACGCCGGGCCATTTACCATCTTGGAGCGCATCGGGAAGGTGGCCTACCGCCTTCAGCTACTGGCCGGTGCTCGCATCCACGACGGCCACTCCAGCTCTTCCTCCAACCGACGATGGGCGCCTTCTTCCGGGACCAGCGAAGGTGTTGCAGGCCTAGCTTCGTTGCGGGGTATGGTACTTGTTGATCCAATGGGTTGGCCTTCCGGAGGAGGAGGCCACTTGGGAGCAGCGCGAGGAGTTCCGCCACCACTACCCAGACTTCCAGCTCGAGGACGAGTTGTTTGCGTAGGCGGGGAGAGATGTTATGACTAGGGTAACTTATACCCATAGAAGGCTCACTGGGCCGGTTTAGTTAGGGGCTTAGCCCATAAGTTATCTTATTTTCAGCATCGTAGTTATATATACAAGTTGTAAGACTCTTTTAGAAATCAAGCAATAAGACTATTCTATTGCCCGGCTCCCAGAGGAGCCGGAACCCTAAACCCTAGCCGCCGCCTGCCTCCACCGCCGCCACCGCCTTCCATGTGCACGACGGCGCCCAACCACCGCCGGCCGCGCGATCGGCCATGCCTGACCCCCTCCTTCCCCTACAACCTCCGTTCCTGACCCGGTAGAACCCTAGTTCCTACCATGTGTCCTCAGCGTCTCACATCTCCCATCCTTGCATCCCACGCCTTTCACGCAGCATATCTTCGACCTCTTAGACATATTTGATGCAATGACAATGGAGTTAATAAATCTGCCAGTGGTAAAGAAAAGGTAAATGCAATCAATTGCAAGCTTCTTTTCACACAGTAGTGAAGAAAAGGGAAATGCAATCAATTGTAAGTGTCTTTTCACGGGTATCTAGCATAATCCTTTGGCCCTCGTACAAGTTGCCTAGATATATATCAAACATATGTGCTTTAATACTGGGACCTTCAACCATAATAGTCAGATATACAAAACGTTTCAAACGTAAACTTCCAAAATCTAAAAGAATTTGTAATGTTTCATTCTGAAAATTGTAAACTATGTATAGGGAAATGTTTCATTTGCAAAGGGATCCAAACCGTGTACTCCCATCCACCCTTGGTTCAAAGATTGTCTTCTCTTTGAAGGCCTGGGTATCAAGAAAGAAGACTAATTGGAGATGATTCAGTTGATCTCATACATGAGGCATGAATGCCAACTGCCATGGGATCATTTCAGTCTCAACGTATGGATGTTTAGAGGGCTTTGATACAACAGAACGTCTAAAAGGAATTACGAACGATTGTCCTATTCATAAATCTTCACGAATTTACATCCAAAAATTTCAGTTTGTATAATCCATTTCAAAATGCAGTTTTTGATGTTCCAAATTATTTTCCAGAGAACAAATCACGTGAGATGAACAACAAACTAGATTAAAGATTGGGTCTTACTGGCAAGCTCCTTTGACCTGCTCGATCCAAATCGCCAGCTCAAACTTGCTGATGCACATGAAGCTTATGGACAAAGCTTGGGCACAGAAGAGAACGACCATGGAGGCCAATGTGGGTACAAAGGTGATGCGCGCCGGTGGTAGCATGGACGGGATGGATCTCGACTCTATCCAGGGCGTGCATGACGAGACAACACCATCTCAGCTCCACATCTACTAATCGCCGTTGGGTGGGCAATGGGATAATGGTAGGAGAGGATGGGATATGCTGTCGGCCTAGGGGTTGGTGGTAGGAGAGGTGCGGCACACTGGTCAGTTTTGCCGCGACAGATGGGGAGGGTCAGGAGGCAGTGCGTGTGGCGTGGACGGCAAGCAAAGGCACACGACGTAGGTCGCGGGGGAGTTGGTTTGAGCGGGTACGATTGGAGGGGATCTGGGATCTGATTGCGATAGTTTTATTTTTTTTGTCCCTTGAGTGATTATAGGGATTGTGGATGCTGAGCATGAGACTTCGCGTGCACTTGATTTCCTAGAGTAAACAATACCTGCATTTCAACCACATCTCACTAGAGCCAGGTTGAGAAAAAACAGGCAACAAACCAACATACGCATGTTGTTTGGTTGTCTGCATTGCATCAATGGACACTTTCAGGCTGGATGTTTGGTTGCCCACATTTGTGGTTAAGGGGTGTGCAAGTGCAAGCCACGGTTATTTAACTGCATACATGTTTGTGTTCTGCTCACCCATTCAAATGTGGTGGCCTTAGAGCATCTCCAGCAGAGGCTCTAAATTAACCAAGCGCTGTGAAAACCGGCCATATAGCACGCATGGGGCGAATCTAGCGCTCCAACAGCCGCACAACAATGTCGCGCGCGGTAGAAAAGACTGCATCGTGTGCTGTTTATTTCGTGCGCCCGCTCCAGTATGCTGGACAAGCGAAACTCACGCGCGTAACACCAGCCGCCACTGACTGCTCCGGGTGCACCCGCCTTCGCCCTATCTGATGCCTGTGCCGGCAAAATTTCTGCAATGGACGGTCGCGCCGACATCCCCCAACCCCTGCCTACACCCACGACAAATCTGTTGTGTCATCGACTCTGCCACCTCAAACCATTACGCGCGGATGAACTCCGGTTTTGCCAACGGCGGAGCAGCGACTCCAAGCGTCGGTGTCGCTTGTGGTTGTTCATCATATCTACTATATGACTCATGTTCGACCTTTCGATCTCCTATGTTTCGAGGTCATGTCTATACATACTAGGCTCGTCAAGTTTAACCCGAGTGTTCTGCATGTGCAAAACTGGATTGCACCTATTGTATGTGAACATAGATTCTATCACACCCGATCATCATGTGGTGCTTCGAAACGACAAACTTTCGCAACGGTGCACACTCGGGGAGAACACAATTTTATCTTGAAATTTTAGTGAGGGATCACCTTATAATGCTATCGTAGTCCTAAGAAAAATAAGATGCATAAAATGATTAACATCACATGCAAATCATAAGTGACATGATATGGTCATGAACTTGTGCTTTTGATCTCCATCTCCAAAGCACCGGCATGATCTCCATCGTCACCGGCATGACACCATGATCTCCTTCATCATGATCTCCATCATTGTGTTGCCATCGGGGTTGTCGCGCCAACCATGCTTCTACTACTATTGCTAGCATTTAACTATAAAGTAAAGCATTACATAGCGGTTAATGATTGACATGCAGGTCATACAATAATTAAAGACAACCCTATGACTCCTACCGGTGGCCGTATGCATCGACATGCAAGTCGATATAAACTATTACAAAACATTATCATCACATACATCAAATATATTCCATCATGTCTTTCACCATATCATATCACAACATACCCTGCAAAAACAAGTTAGACGTCCTCTAATTTGTTGTTGCATTTTTTGCTTGGCTGCTATGGGTATCTAGCAAGAACGATTCTTACCTACGCAAAGCCACAACGGTGACATTCAAGTTGCCTTTTATCCTTCTACAAGGACCACCTCCATCGAATCCGATTCAACTAAAGTGGGAGAGACAGACACCCACCAGCCATCTTTATGCAACAAGTTGCATGTCACTCGATGGAATCGGTCTCTCGTACATGGACGAGTAAGGTTGGTCCGAGCCTATTCATCCCACAATACCACAAAATCAAGATAAGAGTAAGGAGGTAAGCGATCTGAACATCAATGCTCACAAACTCTTTTGTGTTCTACTCGTGCATGTTATCTACGCATAGACCTAGCTCTCATACCACTGTTAGGGAACGTTACATGGGAAACAAAAATTTCCTACGCTCACCAAGATCGATCTAGGAGATGAAAATCTACAATAGGAGAGTAGATCCACATACCCTTTTAGATCGCTAAGCGGAAGCGTATATAACATGGTTGATGTAGTCATACTCTTTACGATCCAACTTGATCTAGTGCCGAACAGACGACACCTCTACGTTCAGCACACATACGGCTCAATGACATCTCCTCCTTATTGATCCAACAACAGAGGGAGGAGAAGTAGATGGGATATCAACAAACACGACAGTGTGGTGGTGATGGTGGTGTCGCAGTGTCGACAGGGCTTCGCCAAGCGCCTCCGGAAAGACGTATGAGGAAGAAACAGGAGAGACGAGAGGAGGGTCGCAGCCATGGGACGAACCCCTGCCCCCTTGTGCCTCCCCACCTTTATATAGGCATGGGAGGGGCTGGTGTCTTTCCCTCCAAGCTCCTAGGGTCGTTGGTCAAGGAGGGAGGAAGGAAATCCCTTATTTGCTTCCCCACCGATCACTATCCCCCCTTTTTAGGGATCTTGATCTTTCCCTTTCGGGATATGATCCTTTTACTTTTGAGGGGGGATCTTGATAAGCCTATACAAGGGGGGTGTGGACTTTCCCCACTACCCAGGTCCATGTGGGCCTCACTCCGGAACCTTCTAGAACCTTCTCGGTACAATACAGAAAAAACCTGAACATTTTCCGAACACTGAATATGACTTCCCATATATAAATCTTTACCTCCGGACCCTTCGAGAGCTACTCGTGATGCTCGGGATCTCATCCGGGACTCCGAACAACATTCAGTCACCAATGTACATATCCCACTACTACTCTACCGTCATCGAACGTTAAGCGTGCAGACCCTACAGGTTTGAGAATCATGTGGACATGATCGAGACACCTCTATGATTAATAGCCAATAGTGGGACCTGGATGCCCATATTGGTTCCCACATATTCCACAAAGATCTTTATCGGTCGAATCATGATGTCAAGGATTCAATCAATCACATATGCCATTCCCTTTGTCTATCGGTATGTTACTTGCCCGAGAGTCGATCATCGGTATCTCCATACCTAGATCAATCTCGTTACTGACAAGTATCTTTACTCGTTCCGTAATACAAGATCCCATGACTAACTCCTTAGTCACATTGCTTACAATCTTATTGTGATGTTGTATTACGGAGTGGGCCCAGAGATACCTCTTCGTCATACAGAGTGACAAATCCTAGTCTCGATCCGCGCCAACCCAACAGACACCCTCGGAGATACCTGTAGAGCACCTTTATAGTCACCCAGTTACATTGTGACGTTTGATACACACAAGTAATTCCTCTGGTGTCAGGGAGTTGCATGATCTCATGGTCGTAGGAACATATACTTGACATGGATAAAGAAGTAGCAATAAACTGACACGATCAACTGCTATGCTTACGGTTGGGTCTTGTCCATCACATGATTCTCCTAAGGATGTGACCCCGTTATCACATGACAACTCATGTCTATGGTTAGGAAACCTTAACCATCTTTGATCAACGAGCTAGTCTAGTAGATGCTCACTAGGGACACGGTGTTGTCTATGTATCCACACATGTATCTGAGTTTCCAATCAGTACAATTATAGCATGAATAATAAACGATTATAATGAATAAGGAAATATTATAATAAATAATTTGTTATTGCCTCTAATGCATATTTCCAACATTTTCATGATGCCGCGGATGAACTGCAGGGTGGCTTCACGCCGCCGCCCACCGCGAAGCCACGAAGCTCCGTCTCCAAGCGACCGAGGGCAACGACGGCGACGGCACCATATGTGATGACCCAAAAGGAGAATAAAGTGGCAGGGAGGAAGAAACCAGCATCGTCTCTGCCCCTCCCCCCCCCCTCGCCACCAGAAGCGCCCGAGGAATCGCAATTTGGTGCGCCGCCGGCCGATGTGCAAATGGTGCTTGATGAAATGTCCGCAAGGTAAGATTTTTTTTCTTTCTTTATTGTTTCTAGAAATGTGTGCATATGAATAGCTTGATTTAGATTTCTTTACCATACTTTGTAGTTTCAATGTTGCGCCGGCAGCCGATGCGCAAATGGTGCTTGATGAAATGTCCGCAAGGTAAGATTTTTTTTCTTTGTTGTTGCTAGAAATGTGTACATATGAATAGCTTGATTTAGATTTCTTTACCATACTTTATAGTTTCAATGATGACGCTTATTTTTTAAATGTTCAAGATCATGTTGTTTTAATTGTGAAAAATTGATATGTGATGTTTCATATGTGCCAAGTGGTGGCTGGGTGCGCACACTGTATTTTACCGCGCCTGGTGAAGAGCTACTGCAACGCGCTAAATTTTGCAGCGCCTGCTAAAGCTACCACATGTCCATGCGCGCTAAAACGCTATTTCGGTGCCCAAAAAATTTATTGTGTCGTGCTATCGCTCGTCTATTATAGATGCTCTTACCACCACATCAGGCACAATAGCAGGCAGAGCACTAACAACACATAAACTAGCAGGTAAACAACAGCTAATAGCATATAAACAAGCAAGTAAATAGGCATACTGCTAAACAAGATTAAGCTTAAAGATAGCAGGGGCATCCCATGTCCCTGCTTCAACACAGGGTGCCGAACCCTGGAAAAAATATTAACAAGTTCCGAGCAAGTTATCCCATCACCACCGCAAACTAACTACAAGTTCACAGGGCAAAAGCAAGGTCACGGATGCAATTGTGCCTGCTGCTGCGCACCCTGCACCCGATGGAGCTATCGCGGTTATACATTTGTACCTTGAGCCCTAGGTTGGAGATGCGCATCACGACGAGGTCATCATGGACGATCCTGTGGTGGAGGCAGAAGTACTGTCAGCCCCTGCGAAGGACCATTTGGCCCTCGAAATTCTGGACTTGAACCCAGAACTTGCACCACTTGTTTGTTGAGAGACTCACCACGCGCGGGAGCTTCACAGTCAGCCACTCCCTTATCACCTCCATGAACTTGGGAGGGATGATGAGCATGGCGAGGTCCTCCTCGTCCTTGATTTGCATGTAAAAGCGAAGAGGCTCTCGGGACCCCTCCTCGTAGCCGGTTTGTGGAGATCGTTCCCTTAAACGCGGTTGGTTCATGAAGGCGATCCTGCGAGGCACGTTCACCCCCTTGATCTAGTGGTTCGTGCGGATGAAGTCCACGGTGGCCTCAGCGTCGGCGACAACATGGGCTCCTCCTCTGGAAATGTACCACTCCATCTTCATCACCTTGTCAGGAAAGATGACCTTGATTAGTAACACGACATTGGCATTAGTCTACATTTGTATTAGTAGCTAAAGTAGCAAACACATTGTCTCTATATGTACCATAAAAACCATGCACGTAATGAAACCATGCACCTATCTAGCTAACTAGCATCATGAACACTAACCAGGAACATGAGAGACAGCAAAAAAATAGCTAGCATGCACATGAAACCTAAGCATGAACATCAAACACCTCACCTATCTAGCTTACTAGCATCATGAACTCTAAGCATGAACATCAAACACATCACCTATCTAGCGTACTAGCATCATGAACTCTAAGCATGAACATCAAACACATCACCTATCTAGCTAACTAGCATCATGAACACATTGTTGCACATGAACCCTAAGCATGAACATCAAACACAACACCTATGTAGCTAACAAGGACCATGAACACATTGTTGCACATGAACCCTAAGCATGAACATCAAACACAATACCTGACCTGGTACATCTTTAAGTTCCATGTGGGCCGAGACATGGGTGCAGCCCAGGCAACCAAACAATGCATTTTCGTCCCAAATGCGAGCAAAACGCGTCCTTCGTATTTTCCTAAGGGGTGGAACATGGTCAGTCAATGTAAATTGCTAAGTGCACACACATAAAAAAATAGGTTAAACTAGATGTTAGATTGAGTTTAGTGTGCCTAATCATGTGGTGGTAATGTTAACTCGTGAGTGAAGTCATGTTGGGTGTACATATGTTTACTTATTAGCTGCAAGATGTGGTTATACTTCAGATAGACATGTCCACCTTTTTTCACCGTTGGTCCACAAATTTATTATTATGTACAAAATGGCACCATTGAGCTTTCATTTCCATTTCACCAGTTGAACACATACTACAGAAAGGAGGACATATCAGCATGAAGGACTAGACTGTTAAATATGAGATCTAATTGTGCTAGTGGGTGGCAAAATACCTATTTGAGGTATATATTTTGTGCTACCTATGACTACAATCCGTGTAGTTCCTCCCTGAATGTTCCGCCAACTACCAAGCCTTTTGTCGGATGTTACTCTGCACGGATATGCCTCATAATTAACATCACTATTCGGCTAATTCGTCGACAAAAATTCGGGTTTAACTCCTTTACACTAGTAGAAAACACACCTTTCGTCCGCCTCATTAGTCCCGGTCCGATTTTGAACCGGCACTAATATGCTCATTAGTCCCGGTTCGTGACGAGCATCATTAGTGCCGGTTCGTTCCGGACCTTTAGTCCCGGTTCGTGCCATGAACCATCACTAAAGGTGTGGTGGCAGGCTGGCGTCAGCCTGGGGCCCCACAGAAACCTTTAGTCTCGGTTGGTGGCTCCAACCGCGATTATAGGCTAACCTTTAGTCACGGTTGGATCCACCAACTGGGAGTAAAGGTCCCCTATATGAAACCCTTCGGCCAGCCCGAGCACACTCCTCTCTGTTCTTCCCCTTTCCTCTCCTCTCTGTTCTTCCCTCTTCCACGAGCTCATCCTCCATTTTTGCCAAAATTTGTCAAGATTTGGAGGCATCCCATCCATCCAAGTGTTCACAAAGGTTAACAACTTTGTCCTTTCATCTCTCATTTCTAGATTAGCTCTTGAAATGCTCTATAAGTATAGTAATTTGTGGGTTTTAGTTTGTATGTGGTAGTTTATTTGATTTATGCAATTTGAGCTCAAATTAACTTCTTACATTGCATTTGTAGGTGTGGTTTACTTAGTGCCTTCCCGTCCCCGTCCTAACCACCATCGATCGCCGGCACCGTCCCATCGCCGGCACCACCTTGGTGAGACACTTGTTCTTATCCTTTTTCATAAAAAAACCATGTTTGTAAGATTTAGTTAGTTACTTGTATAGTTTTCTTACCTATATGGTTGTTTGTTATACATAGTGGCATGGTTTTGAAATCTGTCTCTGTCGGCCCTCGTCCGGTTTATGATTCGAATGTGGTATATACTCTATTTTATAACTCTTTGTTGCATTTCGTGTTTATGACAATTATGCCTAGCAAGTTGATATAGATATTTTTATCTAGGAGGTCTGTGAACCGGACATTCCAACCGACACAGATATTCTTGTCAAGAAGTTAAATTTAGTTGAAAAATAAAACGAGTATTTGAAAGAAAAATTGTAAAGAGTTGAAGAAGAGAAGATGAAATTGGAGTTGTATGTTGTTGATGTCGTCGATGATCACAAGATCAAGATCGGTGCAATGTGTTTGAAGATTAGAAAAATTAAAAGATATGCCATTGATAGTGAGGCTTGGTATCACTATGATGTTGGATCAATTGTTACCTTAGTTGCAATGTTGATCGCATTTGTTGTTGCATTTAAATGTTTTAGCTAGAGAGTTTGTGTGTTGTTTTATGAGAACAAGTGTGTATGAACTTTATGTACGAACTTGTATTAATTTGGTCTTTTCGGTGTTGTGTAATGAAGATGAGCCGGCAATGGATGTACGACAACCGATGCTCTCCCCAGTTCATTAATGGCGTGCATACTTTTATGGTTGCAGCTGAGGCAGACAAGCAGTCAGATGGTTTTATGTATTGTCCATGTGCTGGCTGTAAGAATGATCGAAATTACTCTAACTCAAGAACCATTCACGTCCACCTGTTTGAGTCTGGTTTCATGTCCGGCTATAACTGTTGGACCAACCATGGAGAAAGAGAGATCCTAATGGAAGATAATGAAGAAGAGGCTGACGACGAATATCCTGGCCATGGGTTCCATGAATACGATGGTACAACAATGGGGGAAGAAGCTGAGCCGACAATGCGGGAAGGAGCTGAAGAAGAGGCATCAGATGAGCTCGCTGATGATCTTGGTCGGGCCATTGCCGATGCAAAGAGAAACGATGCAAATGAAAAGGAGAAGCTGAAGTTGCAGCGCATGTTAGAGGATCACAAAAAAGGGTTGTACCCAAATTGCAAAGATGACAAGAAAAAGTTGGGTACGACACTGGAATTGCTGCAATGGAAGGCAAAGAATGGTGTATCTGACAAGGCATTTCAAAAGTTGCTTATAATGTTAAAGAAGAAGCTACCAAAGGACAACGAATTGCCAGAGAGTACGTACGAAGCAAAGAAGGTTGTATGCCCTCTAGGATTAGAGGTGGAGAAGATACATGCATGCCCTAATGACTGCATCCTCTACCGCGATGAGCATGAGGATTTGAATGCATGTCCAGTATGATGTGCATTGCGCTATAAGATCGGCCACGCTAACCCTGGTGATGTTGAGGGCGAGCGCCCCAGGAAGAAGATTTCTGCCAAGGTGATGTGGTATGCTCCTATAATACCACGGTTGAAACGTTTGTTCCAAAACAAAGAGCATGCCAAGTTGATGCGATGGCACAATCAAGACCGTAAGAAAGACGGGAAGTTGAGTGTGCCCGCTGACGGATCGCAGTGGAGAAAAATTGAGAGAAAGTGGAAGGACTTTGCAAAGGACGCAAGGAACGTATGGTTTGGTTTAAGTGCAGATGGCATTAATCCTTTTGGGGAGCAAAACAGCAATCCTAGCACATGGCATGTGACTCTATGTATCTATAACCTTCCACCTTGGTTGTGCATGAAGCGGAAGTTCATTATGATGCCAGTGCTCATCCAAGGCCCCAAGCAACCCGGCAACGACATTGATGTGTACCTAAGGACATTGGTTGAATAACTTTTACATCTGTGGAATGGAAAAGGTGTACGTGCATGGGATGCGAAAGATCGGGAGGAATTTGACCTACATTCGTTGCTATTTGTAACCATCAATGATTGCCCTGCTCTCAGTAACCTTTCAGGACAGACAAACAAGGGATACCATGCATGAACGCACTGTTTAGATGATACCGACAATATATATTTGGATAAATGTAAGAAGAATGTGTATCTGGGGGCATCGTCAATTTCTTCAGAGCAGGCATCACATAAGAAAGAAAGGCAAGCATTTCAAAGGTGAGGCAGATCACCGGAAGAAGCCTCGCCACCGTACGGGTGATGACATACTTGATATGGTCAAGGATTTAAAAGTAATCTTTGGCAAGGGTCCTGGCGCACAATCTGTTCTGAATAACGCTGACAAACGCGCATCCATGTGGAAGAAGAAATCTATATTTTGGGACCTACCCTATTGTAAATACCTCGAGGTCCGCTGTGCAATCGGTGTGATGCACGTGACGAAGAATATTTGCGTGAACCTACTATGCTTCTTGGGCGTGTATGGGAAGACAAAAGATACACCGAAGGCACGAGAGTACCATCAACGTATGCACAGAGAAGACGGCATGGATCCAAAGCAGTTTCAGGGTCATGCCAGCTACACTCTTACAAAAGAAGAGAAGGAAATCTTCTTCGAATGCCTACTGAGTATGAAGGTCCCATCTGGCTTCTCATCGAATATAAAAGGAATAATAACTATGGCAGAGAAAAAGTTCCAGAACCTAAAGTCTCATGTCTGCCATGTGATTATGACGCGACTGCTTCCGGTTGCATTGAGGGGGCTTCTACCGAAAAACGTTCGATTAGCCATTGTGAAGCTATGTGTATTCCTGAATGCAATCTCTCAGAAGGTAATCGATCCAGAAATCCTACCAAGGTTAGAGAATGATTTGGTGCAATGTCTTGTCAGTTTTGAGTTGGTGTTCCCACCATCCTTCTTCAATATCATGACGCACGTCCTAGTTCACCTAGTCAAGGAGATTGCCATTCTGGGTCCTGTATTTCTACACAATATGTTCCCTTGTGAGAGGTCCATGGGAGTCTTAAAGAAATATGTTCTTAATCGTGCTAGTGTTTGAAATATGCCCTATAAGCAATAATAAAATGGTTATTATTGTATTTCCTTGTTCATGATAATTGTGTATTGTTCATGCTACAAATGTGTTAACAGGAAGCCATAATACATGTGTGAATACATAGACCACAACATGTCCCTAGTGAGCCTCCAGTTGGCTAGCTCATTGATCAATAGATGGTCACGGTTTCATGACCATGGACATTGGATGTCAGTGATAACGGGATCACATCATTAGGAGAATGATGTGATGGACAAGACCCAATCCTAAGCATAGCACAAGATCGTGTAGTTCGTTTGCTAAAGCTTTTCAATGTCAAGTATCGTTTCCTTAGACCATGAGATTGTGCAACTCACGGATACCATAGGAATGCTTTGGGTGTGCCAAACGTCACAACGTAACTGGGTGGCTATAAAGGTGCACTACGGGTATCTCCGAAAATGTCTGTTGGGTTGGCACGAATCGAGACTGGGATTTGTCACTCCGTGTGACGGAGAGGTATCTCTGGGCCCACTCGGTAAGACATCATCATAATGAGCTCAATGTGACTAAGGAGTTAGCCACGGGATGATGTATTATAGAACGAGTAAAGAGACTTGCCAGTAACGAGATTGAACAAGGTATAGAGATACCGACGATCGAATCTCGGGCAAGTATCATACCGATAGACAAAGGGAATTGAATACGAGATTGATTGAATCCCCGACATCATGGTTCATCCGATGAGATCATCGTGGAGCATGTGGGAGACAACATGGGTATCCAGATCCCGCTGTTGGTTATTGACCGGAGAGGTGTCTCGGTCATGTCTACGTGTCTCCCGAACCCGTAGGGTCTACACACTTAAGGTTCGATGACGCTAGCGTTATAGGGAAATAGTGTATGTGGTTACTGAAGGTTGTTTGGAGTCCCGGATGAGATCCCGGACATCACGAGGAGTTCCGAAATGGTCCGGAGACAAAGATTGATATATAGGAAGTGAGGATTTGGCCACCGGAAGAGTTTCGGGAATTACCGGTAACGTACTGGGACCACCGGAAGGGTTCCGGGGGTACACCAAGTGGGGCCACCAGCCCCGGAGGGCTGCATGGGCCGAAGGTGGAGGGAACCAGCCCCTAGGTGGGCTGGTGCGCCCCTCCCACCAGGCCCAAGGCGCAGCAAGGAGAGAGGGAGGGGAAACCCTAGACCCAGATGGGCCTAAGGCCCACTAGGGCTGTGCCCTCCCCCTCTCCCCTCTATGGCCATTGTCCAAGCCCCATCTAGGACTGCCGCACCCTCTAGGTTGGGAACCCTAGATGGGGTGCCTCCTCCTCCCTCTCCCCTATATATATGTGAGGTTTTGGGGCTGCCCAACACATGGTTTTCTTCCTCTCTCGGCGTAGCCCTACTCATCCCTCTCCTCGTTCTCCGTAGCGCTTGGCGAAGCCCTGCCGGAGACCACACAGCTCCACCGTCGTGCTACCGGAGCTCTTCCCCAACCTCTCCTTCCTCCTTGCTGGATCAAGGCGTAGGAGACATCACCGGGCTGCACGTGTGTTGAACGCGGAGGCGCCGTTGTTCGGCGCTGAGATCGGAGTCCACTGCGATCTGAATCTCTACGAGCACGACTCCACTAACCGCGTTCTTGTAACGCTTCCGCTTAGCGATCTTCAAATGTATGAATATGCAATCTCTCCCCAATCGTTGTTGGTTTCTCCATAGATAGATCTTGGTGAGAGATAGGAAATTTTTTGATTTACTACTACGTCTCCCAACAGTGGCATCATGAGCTAGGTCTATGCGTAGAATCTATGCACGAGTAGAACACAAGTTGTTGTCGGTGTCGATCTTGTTAATTTTCTTACCACTACTATTCTTATATTCATTCAGCGGTATTGTGGGATGAAGCGGCCTGGACTGACTTTACACGTACGCTTACGTGAGACTGGTTCCACCGCCTGACATGCACTTGTTGCATAAGGTGGCTAGCGGGTGTGTGTGTCTCCCACCTTAGTCGGATCGGATTCGATGAAAAGGGTCCTTATGAAGGGTAAATGGCAATTGGCATATCACATTGTGGTTTTGGCATAGGTAAGAAACGTTCTTGCTAGAAACCTATAGCAGCTACGTAAAAACATGCAACTACAAATTAGAGGACGTCTAACTTGTTTTTGCAGCATATGCCTTGTGATATGATATGGCCAAAGAATGTGATGTGATGCATTGTGATGTATGAGATTGATCATGTTCTTGTAATAGGATTCACGACTTGCATGTCGATGAGTCTGACAACCGGCAGGAGCCATAGGAGTTGTCTTATTTTATTGTATGACCTGCGTGTCAATCATAAACGCCATGTAATTACTTTACTTTATTGCTAAACATTAGCCATCGTAGTAGAAGTAATAGTTTGCAAGACAACTTCATGAAGACACAATGATGGAGATCATGATGATGGAGATCATGGTGTCATGCCGGTCACAGTGATGATCATGGTGCCCCGAAGATGGAGATCAAAGGAGCAAGATGATATTGGCCATATCATGTCACTATATTGATTGCATGTGATGTTTATCATGTTTACATCTTATTTGCTTAGAACGACGATAGTGAATAAGATGATCTCTCAATAAAATTTCAAGAAAAGTGTTCAACCTAACTATGTACCATTGCTAAGGATCGTTGTTCCGAAGCACCACGTGATGATCGGGTGTGATAGGTTCTAGCGTTCGCATACAACGAGTGTTAGCCAGATTTACACACGCGAAACACTTAGTTTGACTTGACGAGCCTAGCATGTATAGACATGGCCTCCGAACACGGAAGACCGAAAGGTCAAACATGAGTCGTATAGAAGATACAATCAACATGGAGATGTTCACCATGGATGACTAGTCTGTCTCACGTGATGATCGGACACGGGCTAGTTGACATGGATCATGTATCACTTGGATGACTAGACAGATGTCTATCTAAGTGGGAGTTCATTAAATAATTTGATTATGTGAACTTGATTATCATGAACTTAGTCTAAAATTGTCGTTACAATCTATATTGTAGATCCAATGGCCAACGCGAATGTCACCCTCAACTTCAACGCGTTCCTAGAGAAAACCAAGCTGAAAGATGATGGAAGCAACTATGCAGACCGGGTCCGTGGTTTGAGGATCATCCTCATAGCTTCCAAAAGATTGTATGTTCTTGATGCACCGCTAGGTGACGCACCCATTTTCCCAGCAGATCAAGACGTTATGAACGTTGGCAGTCACGCTGCGATGAATACTCCCTTGTTCAGTGTGGCATGCTTTATAGTTTAGAACCGGGGCTACAAAAGCGTTTTGAGCAACACAGAGCATATGAGATGTTCCAAGAGCTGAAACTAGTTTTCCAGCCTCATGCCCGGGTCGAGAGATATGATGTCTCCGACAAGTTCTTCAATTGTAAGATGGAGGAAAACAGTTCTGTCAGTGAGCACATACTCAAGATGTCTGGGTTGCACAACCGCTTGACTCAGCTGGGAGTTAATCTCCCGGATGACTCGGTCATTGACAGAATCCTCCAATCGCTTCCACCTAGCTACAAGAGCTTTGTGATCAACTACAACATGCAAGGTATGGAGAAGTCCATTCCTGAGTTGTACTCCATGCTGAAATCAGCGGAGGTCGAGATCAAAAAGGAGCATCAAGTGTTGATGGTAAATAAGACCACTAGTTTCAAGAAAGGCAAGCATAAGAAGAACTTCAAGAAGGACTGCAAAGTTGTTGCCGTGCCCGGTAAGCAAGTTGTCGGGAAGAAGAACAAGCGTGGACCCAAGCCTGAGACTGAGTGCTTTTATTGCAAGGGTACCGGTCACTGGAAGCGGAACTGCCCCAAGTACTTAGCAAATAAGAAGGCCGGCAACGTTAAAGGTATATGTGATATACTTGTTATTGATGTGTACCTAACCAGCGCTCGTAGTAGCTCCTAGGTATTTGATACCGGTGCAGTTGCTCACATTTGTAACTCCAAGCAGGAGCTACGGAATAAGCGGAGACTGGCAAAGGACGAGGTGACGATGCGCGTCAGGAATGGTTCCATGGTCGATGTGATCGCCGTCGGCATGCTACCTCTACATCTACCTTCGGGATTAGTTTTAAACCTCAATAATTGTTATTTAGTACCAGCTTTGAGCATGAACATTGTATCTGGATCTCGCTTGATGCGAGATGGCTACCCATTTAAATCTGAGAATAATGGTTGTTCTATTTATATGAGAGAAATGTTTTATGGTCATGCCCCGCTGGTCAATGGTTTATTTTTGATGAATCTCAAACGTGATGTTACACGTGTCCATAGTGTGAGTACCAAAAAGTGTAAGGTTGATAACGATAGTCCCACTTAAATGTGGCACTACCGCCTTGGTCATATTGGTGTCAAACGCATGAAGAAGCTCCATGCTGATGGAATTTTGGAATCTCTTGCTTTCGAATCATTTGACACGTGCGAACTATTCCTCATGGGCAAGATGACCGAGACTCCGCTCTCTGGAACAACGGAGCGAGCAACTGACTTGTTGGAAATAATACATACCGATGTATGCGATCCAATGAGCATCGAGGCTCGTGGTGGCTAACGTTATGTTCTCACCCTCACTGATGACTTGAGCAGATATGGGTATGTCTACTTAATGAAACATAAGTCTGAAACCTTTGAAAGGTTCAAGGAATTTCAGAGTGAGGTAGAGAATCAACGTAACAGGAAAATAAAGTGCCTACGATCTGATCGTGGCGGAGAATATTTAAGTCACGAGTTTGGCACGCACCTAAGGAAATGTGGAATTGTTTCACAACTTACGCGCCTGGCACACCTCAGCGAAATGGTGTGTCTGAACGTCGTAATCGCACTCTATTGGATACGGTGCAATCTATGATGTCTCTTACTAACATACCGCTATCATTTTGGGGATATGCATTAGAGACTGCCACATTCACTTTAAATAGGGCACCGTCAAAATCCATTGAGACAATACCGTATGAATTATGGTTTGGAAAGAAACCTAAGCTGTCATTTCTAAAAGTTTGGGGATGTGATGCTTACGTGAAGAAACTACAACCTGAGAAGCTCGAACCCAAAGCGGAGAAGTGCATCTTCATAGGATATCCCAAAGAGACTATTGGGTATACCTTCTACCTTAGATCCGAAGGCAAAGTCTTTGTTGCCAAGAATGGATCCTTTCTCGAGAAAGAGTTTCTCTCGAAAGAAGTAAGTGGGAGGAAAATAGAACTTGATGAGGTAATTGTACCTCCACTCGAACTGGAGAGTAGCGCAGCACAGGAAGTTGTTTCTGTGGAGCCTACACCGGCTGGAGAGGAAGTTAATGATGATGATCATGAAACTTCTTATCAAGTTCCTATTGAATGTCGAAGGTCCACCAGGACATGTTCCGCACCAGAGTGGTACGGCAACCCTGTCCTGGAGATCATGTTGTTGGACAACGATGAACCTTCGAACTGTGAAGAAACAATGGCAGGCCCGGATTCCAACAAATGGCTTGAGGCCTGAAATCCGAGATAGGATCCATGTATGGGAACACAGTATGGACTTTGGTGGACTTGCCTGATGATAAGCGAGCCATTGGAAATAAATGAATGTTTAAGAAGAAGACTGAAGCGGATGGTAATGTAACTGTCTATAAGGCTTGGCTTGTCGCTAAGGGTTATCGACAAGTTCAAGGAGTTGACTACGATGAGACTTTCTCACCCGTAGCGATGCTAAAGTCTGTCCGAATCATGTTAGCAATTGCCACATTTTATGATTATGAGATCTGGCAAATGGATGTCAAAACGGCATTCCTTAATGGCTTCCTCAAGGAAGAACTGTATATGATGGAGCCGGAAGGTTTTGTCGATCCTAAAGATGCTAACAAAGTATGCAAGCTCTAGCGCTCCATCTATGGACTGGTGCAAGCATCTCGGAGTTGGAACATTCGCTTTAATGAGGTGATTAAAGCGTTTGGGTTTGTACAGGTTTATGGAGAACCCTGTATTTACAAGAAAGTGAGTGGGAGCTTTGTAGCATTTATCATATTATATGTGGATGACATACTGATAATGGGAAATGATATAGAACTCTTGGAAAGTGTAAAGGCCTACTTGAATAAGTGTTTTTCAATGAAGGACCTTGGAGAAGTTGCTTACATATTAGGTATTAAGATCTATAGAGATAGATCGATACGCCTCATGGGTCTTTCACAAAGCACATACCTTGAAAAGATATTGACGAAGTTCAATATGGATCAGTCCAAGAAGGGGTTCTTGCCTGTGTTACAGGGTGTGAGATTGAGTACGACTCAATGCCCGACCACGGCAAAAGATAGAGAAGATATGAGTGTCATCCCCTATGCTTTGGCCATAGGCTCTATTATGTATGCCATGCTGTGTACCAGACCTGATGTGAACCTTGCCATAAGTTTGGTAGGGAGGTACCAAAGTGATCCCGAAGCGGAACACTGGACAACGGTCAAGAATATCCTGAAGTACCTAAAAAGGACAAAGGACATGTTTCTCGTGTATGGAGGTGCCAAAGAGCTCGTTGTAAAGGGTTACGTCGATGCTAGCTTCTACACAGATCCGGATGACTCCAAGTCGCAAACCGAATACGTGTATATTTTGAACGGAGGGGCAGTCAGCTGGTGCAGCAGCAAGCAAAGCATCGTGGCAGCATCTACATGTGAAGCGGAGTACATAGCTGCTTCGGAAGTAGCAAAGGAAGGAGTCTGGATGAAGGAGTTCATCACCGACCTAGGAGTGATTCCCAACGCATCGGGCCCGATGACTCTATTCTGTGACAACAGTGGAGCTATTGCCCTTGCGAAGGAGCCCAGATTTCACAAGAAGATAAGACACATCAAGCGCCGCTTTAACTCCATCCGTGATTATATTCAGGAGGGAGATATAGATATTTGTAAAGTACATACGGATCTGAATGTCGCAGATCCGTTGTCTAAACCTCTCTCGCGAGCAAAACATGATCAACACCAGAATGCTATGGGTGTTCGATTCATCACAATGTAACTAGATTATTGACTCTAGTGCAAGTGGGAGACTGTTGGAAATATTCCCTAGAGGCAATAATAAAATGGTTATTATTGTATTTCCTTGTTCATGATAATTGTCTATTGTTCATGCTACAATTGTGTTAACAGGAAACCGTAATGCATGTGTGAATACATAGACCACAACATGTCCCTAGTGAGCCTCTAGTTGGCTAGCTCATTGATCAATAGATGATCATGGTTTCATGACCATGGACGTTGGATGTCATTGATAACGGGATCAAATCATTAGTAGAATGATGTGATGGACAAGACCCAATCCTAAGCATAGCACAAGATCGTGTAGTTTGTCTGCTAAAGCTTTTCTATGTCAAGTATTGTTTCCTTAGACCATGAGATTGTGCAACCCTGGATACCATAGGAATGCTTTGGGTGTGCCAAACGTCACAACGTAACTGGGTGGCTATAATGGTGCACTACGGGTATCTCCGAAAGTGTCTGTTGGGTTGGCACGAATCGAGACTGGGATTTGTCACTTCGTGTGACAGAGAGGTATCTCTGGGCCCACTCGATAAGACATCATCATAATGAGCTCAATGTGACTAAGGAGTTACCCTTGAGATGATGTATTACGGAACGAGTAAGGAGACTTGCCGATAACGAGATTGAACAAGGTATAGAGATACCGACGATCGAATCTCGGGCAAGTATCATACCAATAGACAAAGGGAATTGAATACGGGATTGATTGAATCCCCGACATCGTGGTTCATACGATGAGATCATCATGGAGCATGTGTGAGCCAACATGGGTATCCAAATCCCACTGTTGGTTATTGACCGGAGAGGTGTCTCGGTCATGTCTGCGTGTCTCCCGGACCCGTAGGGTCTACACACTTAAGGTTCGATGATGCTAGGGTTATAGGGAAATGGTATACGTGGTTACCAAAGGTTGTTCGGATTCCCGGATGAGATCTTGGATGTCGCGAGGAGTTCCGAAATGGTCCGGAGATAAAGATTGATATATAGGAAGTGAGGATTTGGCCACCGGAAGAGTTTCGGGAATTACCGGTAACGTACTGGGACCACCGGAAGGGTTCCGGGGGTCCATCAAGTGGGTCCACCAGCTTCAGAGGGCTGCATGGGCCGAAGGTGGAGGGAACCAGCCCCTAGGTGGGCTGGTGCGCCCCACCCACCAGGCCCAAGGCGTAGCAAGGAGAGAGGAAGGGGAAACCCTAGACCTAGATGGGCCTAAGGCCCACTAGGGCTGCGCCCTCCCCCTCTCCCCTCTCTGGCCGCCGGACAAGCCCCATCTAGGGCTGCTGCACCCTCTAGGGTGGGAACCCTAGATGGGGTGCCTCCTCCTCCCTCTCCCCTATATATATGTGAGGTTTTGGGGCTGCCCAACACACGGTTTTCTTCCTCTCTCGGCGCAGCCCTACTCCTCCCTCTCCTCGTTCTCCGTAGCGCTTGGCGAAGCCGTGCCGGAGACCACGCAGCTCCACCATCACCACGCCGTCATGCTGCCGGAGCTCTTCCCCAACCTCTCCTTCCTCCTTTCTGGATCAAGGCGTAGGAGACGTCACCGGGCTGCACGTGTGTTGAACGCGGAGGCGTCGTTGTTCGGCGCTGAGATCGGAGTCCACCGCGATCTGAATCGCTACGAGCACAACTCCACCAACCGCGTTCTTGTAATGCTTCCGCTTAGCGATCTTCAAAAGTATGAAGATGCAATCTCTCCCCACTCGTTGATGGTTTCTCCATAGATAGATCTTGGTGACACGTAGGAAAAAATTTGATTTACTACTACGTCTCCCAACAGCTAGGCCATAAGGAAGCATCTCCAAGGGCCATGAAATAGAGGAGGTCATTGAGTTTTGTGTTGACTTTATTCCTGACATTAAGCCGATTGGTGTTACTGAATCGCGGCATGAGGGCAGACTGGGTGGAAAAGGAACGCTAGGAAAGAATTCACTAATATGTTGGGACGGGCATTCTTTAGCGCAAGCACACTACAAAGTTCTACAAAGTTCCACCTTGGTGGCTCCGTATATCGAGCAACACAAGAATATTCTATGCTCCAAACACCCAGAGAAGTCTGACGACTGGATTAAACATGAACAAACAGTGACTTTTGCCGGTTGGTTGCAGACACGTCTCATGCATGATGACACTGTTGAAGATGACATGTACTTGTTGTCCAAGTTACCATCTTCGAATATATTGAATTTCAAAGGGTATGAGACAAATGGGAATACATTTTACACAATCACCCAAGATAAAAAGAGTGCCAACCAAAACAGTGGTGTCCGCTTTGACGCAGCAAACATCAATGGGCCAAAGGACACATATTATGGTTACATAGAGGAGATATGGGAACTTGACTATGGACTTGGTTTGAAGGTCCCTTTGTTTAGGTGCAAATGGTTCAATCTGACAGGAGGCAAGGTAAAGGAAGACCCGCAGTACGGAATGACAACAGTGGATCTCAACAATCTTGGGTACGCAGACGAACCATTCGTCCTAGCCAATGATATGGAGCAGGTTTTCTATGTGAATGACATGTCTACCAAGCCGAGAAAAAGAAAATATAAGGAAGCGAATACATCATGCGATGAGCCAAAGCGCCACATAGTTCTTTCAGGGAAAAGAAACATCGTGGGAGTGGAGAACAAGACACGCATGTGAGAAGATTATGAAAAGTTTCATGAAATTGCTCCCTTCACAGTGAATGTTGACCCGAGCATCAATTTAAACGATGAAGATTGTCCATGGTTATGACGCAACGGGACACACGTGAAGAAAAAAATTCACCCAAAGATCCCACTCTGGGATGTGACCAGCTTCTCTAGTTAGTTTCCAGACTTATATATCTGGAAAGTCCCACTTTGGACAAATCGAAGGTAATCTTTGTAATAGTAGTGTACTCATGTGTTTTGTGCATTCAGTATGCACCATTCGAAGGCACGCCATCAATTTTCAACCCTTTCTGACTTCATTTGCTATTTTTCATGCATTTACTGAAGTTTTTGAGCTAAATGACCCTGAAATTGATAAGCACTAAAAATGAACTCTGAAAAGATTGAAACTTGGCATGGTATCATCATTTCACCCACATAGCATGTGCTAAAAAGTTGAGAGGGTTACGGCAAAAAGTGGATGCACTTCGTGTACAAAATGGACAATCTCTTTCAAAGTATCAGGGTTTCAAACGAAAACTCGTCTGTTACAAAGGCATTTCATTTTTTTAAAGTTATTTCAACTCCAGACTTTTTGTGCATTTCAGTATGCACCATTCGAAGCCACGTCATCAATTTTGAACCCTTTCTGACTTCATTTGCTATTTTCATGCATTTACTGATTTTTTTGAGCTAAATGACCCTGAAATTGATAAGCACCACAAATGAACTCTAAAAAGGTTGAAAGTTGGCATGGTATCATCATTTAACCCACATAGCATGTACTAAAAAGTTGAGAGGGTTACAGAAAAAACTAGATGCACTTCGTGTACAAAATGGACAATCTGTTTCGAAGTATCAAGGTTTCAGACGAAAACTCGTCTGTTACAAAGGCATTTCATTTTTTAAACTTATTTCAACTCCAGACTTTTTGTGCATTTAGTATGCACCATTCGAAGCCATGTCATCAATTTTCAACCCTTTCTAACTTCATTTGCTATTTTTCATGGATTTACTGATGTTTTAGCTAAATGACCCTGAAATTGATAAGCACTACAAATGACCTCTGAAAAGGTTGAAAGTTGGCATGGTATCATCATTTCACCCACATAACATGTGCTAAAAAATTGAGAGGGTTATGGCAAAAACTGGACGCACTTCGTGTACAAAATGAGCAATCTCTTTTGAAGTATGATGATTTCAGACGAAAACTCGTGTGTTATAAAGGCATTTCATTTTTTTAAAATAACCTAAGTATTACAAAATTTAATATAATGATAAAACACAGTAAAAATAAATAGAAGAAAAAATAATCACTGAAAAAACTATTTTTAAAGTAAACTTATTCACAAACTAGTGATTCACATAGATTTCAAATAATTCAAATTTAAACTATTCAAATTTGAAAACTACTAGCACTAAGAGAAAGTTTATATCTTTTTACCTAAAGCAAAAGGTTTCACAAAGAAACTCTAAATAAAGAAAAAAAACTCGGAAATAAATAAAAAATAAATAAAGCAGAAAACAAAAAAATGAAAAATAAATAAATTAAAAAGTCCCCCCTACTCGGCCACAACGGCCTGCATAGGACTAGAAACCCAATCTGTAGTTAGGCCAGGATGCAGGCCCGCAAGGCCCAGTAAGCCCACCAGGGAATCACAGTAGAGGTAGGCCCACAAGGCCTGCATTAGAGAGGAGCTCAATGCAGTGCCCGTGTCGGGGCTTATAAACAGGTCGAGGCACCCCTCGACTAGCGAGGTGGGACTAAACATCCACCGCGGTGCGCCGTGCTAGGAACAGGTCTTTAGTCGCGGTTGGTGGCTCCAATCGTGACAAAAGACCCCCCCCTTCAATCGCGGTTGGAGCCACCAAACGTGACTAATGCGTTCCGCTTCCCACCGCTTCGGCTGGTGAAATTCACCTTTATTCGCGGTTGGTGGCTCCAACCGCGACTAAAGGGGGGGTCTTTAGTCGCGGTTGGAGCCACCAACCGCGACTAAAGGTCCTCATATATAAGCAATAGTTGAATTTTTTTCATTTTCCCTCTTCTTCGTCGTCTCTTCGACCATTGAACAGAGGAGATCGCCGCTGCGCGGCCACGACGCACCGCCTGCCCCGACGTTGTCACCGCCCATGTCGTCGCCGCCCCCGATGCGCCGCCAATGATGTCGCCGCCCCCCGTTGCCGCCCCCGTCGTGCGCCGCCCCCTCCTCGAGCTCGCGCGTCATTGTCGTCGCCGTCGCAGTCGCAGTCGCCGATGACTCGCCTCGCCGGCTGTCGCCCCGTTGTGAGCCCCTGCCGCCATGGAATTTTTTTATAAATGTTAATTAGATGTATATAATGTTAATTAGATGTATAGAAATGTTAGATGATTTTTAGATATATAAATGTTAACTAGATGAATTTTGAATATTTTTTTATATAATGTTGTTTTTCTATAATTAGTGTTTAATTATATATATGTTTAACTAGTATATATGCTTAATTAGTTTTTTTTTTGCTTAATTAGAGGTATATAATGTCCCTAACCTATTAAAATGTTTCTTAGAAATATATAATGTTGTATATCATATTACAGAAAAAAATTGTATACTAAAATGTTGCATAGGAAATTATAATTGAGAAATTTTTCGGAATTTTTTATTGAGAAAGGAATATTATTAGGGTAGTTATAACCTACAAATTTTTTTCATAAGATTTTTTTCTCGGAGTCAACGATGCATGTCCCCCATCCTCGTCATCGACTCATTCTTGACGACATCCTGCTTCAGAGGGGTAACGTTTGGGACTGGGCTCCGCCGGGCTGGCACTGGGAGGTGCTACCTTTAGGGGGGCGCAACTTGGTGAGGAACCCGGGTCTCGTCGTCGACCGGGAGCTTCTTTGGTGGCGTTCCCGTGGGCCACTTTCGATGCGGAGGCAGCCGGTCCCACGGGAGGTGGTACGTCGCCGTGTCAGGGAGGAGGACGAGTACGTCCGTCGCTACATGGATGCGTTGAACGTCAAGTTCTCCAATACCTGGCAGGTTCTTCAGGGATCTCACCCGAGCTATGATCCTGTCATAGTTCCTTCTCTTTGGGTGTCCACCGCCTGCCGCGCGAGATGTCAACTGTATCTGTAGTAGTGATATCATATAATTAATAATATTCGAGATGTATTAGTGATAATATTCGAGATGTATTCGAGATTGTATTAGATAATATTTGAGACGATTTATTCGAGATTATATTCGATGATGCATATTATGTACTATGATTCAGTTTTCCTTATTGATTGCATACATTCTAATTTGAATACTAAATTGTTTTATCTTTCTTCTTGGTTAGTTAAATAAAAGCTATGGAAAATACCGGAAAAGAATGAGAAGAGGCTTTGTTCAACATATACGCTCCACGAGCCCAGAGCATGAACCTGAAGATGATGACGACTCGCAATATCTAAACAATTCCGGTGAGGGTTGTATGTTTGTTGAAGACGAAAGAATAGATGAATTCGACAACGATGTTGACGAAGACCGGCGAGGTATATTTATTATATAAGTCATCCGGTGATCATTACATGTCTTAATTGAGTTGTATATGCATTAACGAATCGATCTTTCTTGTTTTAGGCCTCCGGATCGAGCAAATCTTTTACAAGAGACAGGGTAGTTCGAGGCTCGGCCAGAAAGTTGGACCCTGGCATAAAGTTCAACATCGATTCCATCAATACATCAATCGGCGAACCGCTTGAACCTAAGAAAAATGCGACCAAGTTCAAGAATCAATGCGGAGTTATTGTCAGGGACCAAATCCCGATCTCCACACAAGAATGGAAAAAGCCAGCAAAGGGAGATCAAGAAGGAGTTACTTTCGTCGATGAAAGAGCAAATTATGTGCTTTGGACCGAGCTGATGTCACATTTCACACTACCAGATAACTTGACAAATGCAGATCTGAAGAAAGTCAGAAACTATGCTCTTAAAAAGATGGCGATCGCATTCAACACCTTCAAGAAAAATGCATGGGCTGCGTACGTCAAAGCAAACAAGACGACTCCAAAATTCGAGGGAGCACTAGTGAAGGCAAAAGATCACTGGGACGATTTTGTGAAGTTCAAGAAATCAGAACTAGCTAAGGAACGGTCGAGAAAGAACAAGATTAATGATGAGAAAAAACAGTGGCACCATACTCTCGGGCCAGGTGGCTACCAGACGGCCCTGCCTAAGTGGAATCAATCCAAACAAGAGATGATTAGTGCAGGGGTCACCCCAGTTACAGGGACCTGGCCCCCGAGGTGTAGGACATGGTTTTATGTGCATGGGGGGAAGTTGGACCCAAAGACAGGGGCTATTATGGTGAAGGCAAGTCTTAAAAAAGTGACAGACAAAATTCTGATGAAAATAGAAGAAGCTCGAACGGGGGTGTTCACGCCCAACAGAGAGGACGACTAGCTTACGCGCGCCCTGAAGAATCCTGAACACCCGGGAAGAACATGAGGGAAAGGAGTTGTTCCATGGTTTGAGGGGTTTGTGAGTTGGAACGACGACTATAGAAGTCGTGCGAGAAAGAAGATGCAGGAGGAGCGAAAGAAGAAGGAGGAAGCACTCCGCCTTGAAGGCCTAGAATCAAAGCACCTGGAGTTGGAATCCAGAGTCAGGTGGCAACAGGAGCAGATCGACTCACTCAGCCAGGGAAGGGCGTCTCAGGGGCAGCATGAGCAGATTGATCCAGCATTGGATACCACCGTCCCATCTATGTCGAGAAGCAGCATGGGTTTCGCCCCGGCCAATATCAATGACGATGCATTGCTAGCTAGCTACCCTGTGGATGATATCAAAGACAGGACTAACTGTGAGCTACACATGAAAGTGAAGAACTTATCCATGAAGGTGGCAGACGGCTATGCTTTAGCAAATCCCCCAGAAGCAACCTTCCATTGCAATCCCATTCCAGCTGGCTATGCTCGTGTCGGGGTTGATGAAGTGATGTCAGGATATCACGAGCTACAACTTGACATTCTTGGAGGTGACAAGGAGAGAACACTCGGAGAGGCCATACATCGTATCATTCTATGGAAAAAGGATTGCATCGTCTTTCCAAGGCCACCGACTCCTCCACCTCCAAGTCCGCCACCGCATTAGTTGACTCCTCCTCCTCCAAGTCCGACACCGCGTCAGCCGACTCCTCCTCCAAGTCTGGCACGGCGTTAGCCAACTCCTCCTCCTCCAAGTCTGGCACCGCGTCAGCCGACTCCTCCTCCAAGTCCGGCACGGCGTCAGTGTGCTCCGTCGACTCAGCGTGCTCCGTCGCCTAAGCAATAGCGAAAGAGAGAGGCCGCAGCTACGACGACTAGCGATACAACATGCAAGAGATTCAAATATGGTCCAAGCCTCAAGCCTCTTCCGAAGTTGCCTTACCACCTGACTGACGAGGAACTCGAGAGCGTAGTGGATGCCAAAGTGAAGTACCTGAGCATGTCTCACAACACTTTATTGATATGGCTCGACCGACTATCAATCAGAAGGACAACGACTATGTGCGGTCTATCAAGAAGTCATATCTTGCAGGACAAAAGGAGTCGAGCTCGAGCTCGAGCCAAGGAGTCGGCAAAAAAGTAGGAAAAATATCCCCCTAGCTAGGAGAACAGGTAGTGCAATCGATCCCCCCGCTCATCGTACAAACACCTGTGAGTACTGCCGGTTGGCTAGGAGTAACCGACGATCATATAAGGATGGCTAAAGAGGCTGGTGTCAGTGTTGAACAACTCCTAGGCCTTGAGGAAATCCCCGGGCTTAAAGAGGAGGAAGTAAAATATCAATATGCCTGCGGCAAACCTCTGGTCAAGCCTGAAAATGTCAAGCTTCTACCAACGAGATTGTACAATTTGCATACGTGTTACATGCAAATAACATCAAATACCAATACAGAGTCCCTCATGGCGAGAGTCAAAGGGAGGCATTACTACCATAAAAAATATATGTGGATTCATTATTCAGAGTTGTTTCAGTTATTCAATCAAGACGCACTCGACAAATCTTTAGTCAGTTGCTATTGTCTGTAAGTGATTTCTTTCTATAATTTAAGTTTCTAGCTAGTTGTGCTCTTGTTCATTACCTGTAATTATCCTCACTATATTCGTTTCTATGGTATTATGCAGAATGAAGATGTATGAAATGAAACAAGCTGGACGCTATGGCATTGGGTTCATTGACCCAAATACAATTAATCAAAAGATATGGGAAACTGCATATTCGAGAAAAGACACAGAGAAAGCCATGCTAGATTTTTTGAAGCATCTAAACACCCAGTCAGAAATACTACTTCCTTATAACTTCGGGTGAGTGTTACTATATATATCTTGTACTACAAATTCTGTTTTTTTTCTTACTAAATGTTAATAAGCATTGTTGATGAGTTATGCAGTTACCACTGGATCTTGTTAATCATTGACGTTGATAAGGGAAAAGTTGAAGTACTCGATTCGCTATTTAAGGATCCATCCGAATACGCAATCGTTAGAGGGCTGCTTGACAGGTAATTTCAATCATTATCGCACTATGTCGGCCTCTTTAATTACTTCATTTCGTGATATCAACTAATTAATAACTCATTTATTCATTTTCTTTGCCGGCGGACAGGGCTTAGGCCAAGTTCATCAAACAGGTCCTAGGCAAGTGGGCACAACAACTGAAATGGGTGCGACCCAAGGTAATTAAGTACTACCAGGTAGCTAGCTACGTCCGTGCATCTCTTTAATTCTAGTTTCAATACCATTATCATGCTTGATTAATTATTGCCTGATTGATTTTTATTCTCGTAAAGTGCATAAGGCAGGAGCACGGCACTAGTTTATGCGCATACTACATTTGCGAGAATATTCGCATGATCACATCTGAATGGAGCAGAAATGAAAGAAATCTTTGGATACGTTTGTCAGAACACTATCCATAATTTTTTTATCATGATCTAGCTAATATATATACACACAACTAATATATTCATCTTAATCTCCATCTTGTAGCTGACAGAGACGTGGGGCCAGCGCATACCAGAGGCTCGGGTACGAGCAATTCAAGAGGAATTAGCTGAATTTCTGGTCGACCAGGTCATAGATCCCAAAGGAGAATACCATTATAAGATCAAGAACAAGAAGCAGTAATGCCTGCACATACACACACACACACACACACACACACACACACACACATATATATATATATATATATATATAATGATCCTCAAATTGTAGGAGAAATTGTATGTATGTGTATATATATAAATTGTATGTATGTATATATATATATATATATATATATATATATATATAATCGGTTCTACGAGAAATTCTATTTATATATATATATATGCACAACGTGTGTATAGTATGTAGTACCGTAATATATGTTTGAAATGAAAATTAATTAAATGGAAAATACAAAATTAAAAGGAAAATTAACCCATAATTAATTCATAAACCCCTAAAGAATTAAAAATAAAAATAAAAAAATAAAAAATAAATATTTTTAGTCCCGGTTGGTGTTACCAACCGGGACTAAAGGTCCCCCAGCCCACGGCGCCGTCGGATGCCACGTAGAGGGCCTTTGGTGCCGGGCCGTGTTGAACCGGGACTAAAGGCGGTAGGCTTTAGCCTCCACCCTTTAGTGTCGGTTCGAGAACCGGCACTAAATGCCCTTACCAACCGTGACAATAGGTTGTTTCTGCACTAGTGTTATGTATATCTGAGAAATTGACAGTGCAGATTAGAAGCCTAGAAGTTGTCCTTGTATGCTTTGGCTATCATGCTTAGAGCCCCAGTAGTTCAGAATCATACTAATATTTGCATATTGTATATTTATCATAGCATTCGTGCGTCTCAAGCTTTTGCCGCCAATTTGTTTCCTCTAAAATTCCAGAGTTCCATATGTGAATATCGAATATTTAGGTATCCTCTTTTATTACTGTTTTCACTTCACAAATAGGTTGATCTTTTCAAGAAGAATCACAAGTCCCTGAAATGTGGCACAAAAGTTCACATGTAATTAGGAACGATTAGTTCTTATGGGCAAGACGTTAGGGATTTCACAAGTGTTAGCTTCTTCTTCACTATGTGTTGTGACAGTTAATTGAGTATTGGCAGCATGGTCTACTCTTTTGAGGTTGCTGAGTTTACCCCTCGGGTAAGAGAACGTCAAGGAGTATATAAATGTTAAGGTTGCATATTTTTAAGCATCTGACACGTATAGATAGTTAAGTCAGTATGCTAAATAATAATAACTTGACATGTCAAATACATAATATTAGCTAAGTTTGGTGTAACCTACAAGTAATTTCAATAGAAATATGTTGCTTCTTGTGCGCTAAACCTACTGTACCACAAGGATAGAGATCGTAGCCTCTGTTCAACAATTTTTTCATGTAGTTTGATTTGTATTTGATATTTCATGGACTTTGATATTTCATTTAGTGATTCAGAGTAAATCAGTGGAAAGAATATTACATGTGTACATTTCTTTTTCTTCCGTTGTTTGATTATGTTCTGAACAATTGTATTGTTTTTCAAAGGGTTGCATATACCTGGCTGGCACTAACGAGAGAGTTATTAGGACCGAAGATAAATTACTCAAGGACTGAAGATAAATTAATGTTCATCCACTTTGGAAATTTCTAGTTTCTGTAAGGAAGCATGCTTGATTGTGTCTTGATGTGTACCTATCAACAATATAACGTCGCTTCGATGGATGCATTGATACTTTTATATTATTCTGTAGCAATGTACATGCGCTTGACTCTAACTTAAGACCATCTACTATTTTGTGATTCCGTAGCGTAGCACGAGCATCTTACTAATAGGGGTAAAAAGAGAAGTTATGTACACTGATACAGATGGTTTGCTGGCAATCTCCGTTTACAACTTTAAATTACGTGCTGAATCCCGAATCAGCAAACTATGACCAGATACATTCTGGACTTATTCAGCACGTGCTACTTCTTTCTACCCTAGCTAGCCCATGAGAGGAGATAAGTGTTAAAGCTGACAAGGTCTTGCAAGATTTGCTGGAAGACCATGAGCACAGAGAACACCCCCATGCCCACCAGCACAGGCTTTGCACCGGTGAAGTTCACTTTTTCTTTACCAGCCCTGGATGCTGCTTCTACTTGTCCAAGCCCAGCTTTTTGATCGGATAATTTGGAGACAATAGACCAGGCCATCAATGGGGGGAGAACACCGTACAAGATGGTCATGCAGTAGCCCCCCTGAACATGTGGAAATCAGACGAGCAACCTATCAATCAGTCAATAATTCATACTGTAGCTAGGAACTTTGCTTATGTGTTACTACTTCTCTGCGAAGCTGCGGCCCAGGAGCTGAAGGATGTGCACATGATGCTTTGATGTAAACTTACGGCGATGTCAGTGGCTATGGAGAATGAATCTGGAACAGCAGCTGCTATGAGCATGGTTGGGACAACCACCACCCCTGTAGCAACGTAGCTGAGCCTGTTGCTTTCCAGCAATGCTGGCCAACCAAGCTGGCTAGATCCTTCTTCCTCGGAAGCGTCTTCGTCGATCTTTGCCTGCACTTTGTCAGAGCACTTTTAACAGATGGTTCTCCTACTGATGACAAAGAAAAAAGATGGTTCTCCAGGTAGTTTGACTAGTAGGTCGAAGCATACATCTCGCTCGGCTGAGGAGGGGGCTAAATTGGTGGTCATCTGCTCGATGAAGAACTGCGACGCCGCAAGCAGGGTCCCGATGAGGGACGTCCCGACAGCCAGGAGCGAGAAGGTCTCGACCACCGCGTAGCTCCACCTACACAAAAGAAGTGCATGATTCGCCGATGTAATTCAATTCATTGCCTCCAGCGCGTCGTCCAGTGAGTCGGCATGCATGCAGATCAGCGTCACTGACAGATGGAGGAAGCAGTAGTAGTACACCGCATGTCCTTGGGTACGACGGCGGTGCTTACTCTGTCTCCAGCATGTCGAGGATGCCGAGGCCGTTGGGGTCCGTGGAGGAGGCGGAGAGGGTGAGCGCGACGTCGTCCCACACGAGCAGCGAGACGAGCGGCACGAGGCTCCCGACGAGGATGGAGAGCCGGATCCTCGCGAGGTCCCCCTCCAGGTACGCGCAGATCACTGCATGCGCCAACCAACCGCAATGCATTATCTTCAGTAGTACTACTCGTTTGGTTTGGTTTGGTTTGGTTGGTACTGTACCATGAACGCTTTGTATCTGGCGTGGTGTGGTGGCAGCTGGACCGTGTGCGTGCAAGTCAATGCGCACAGTGCATGTGGTTTCTCTTGGGCACGTTACACGTACCTGGCGCGATGTCGTGGTAGACCAGCGTGAAGATGATCACCGGCAGCGTTGCTGGAACCTGCTCCCAGTGGGCGTTCGCTGGCAGACTCAGACCGCCGCCGAACGCCACCGCCGAGATTTCAATCGTTAGCAGTAGCCCTGCATCAGCAGACAGATCACGGTCATGATAGTGATACACACCAATACCCAAGACTTGTTGCCATTTTGAAAGGTGTATCTGATATCCTGCTTTTACTACTTGACCACTTCTTTTCTGCTGGAAATGCAGTGTTACCAGGGACACCAGCTAGTATTATTACCCTGTACTATGTAATGAAAAATACCGTAGAACAAAACACACACACACACTGTACTGTGTAATCTGGGTAGGGACGGAAATATTGAGACGGCAGAGAAAGCAGAGGGCTCACCGGCTCAGAGCAAAGATTGTCCTGCGCTCCTACGCGTTAATGCAGATCTCAGTAGTGATGCATCCGTTCTTAGTACTACAGTGCTACTACTAGGGTACCGGCCGTTCATCCAAGTGACAACTCACATACACTATACTTAGTAGTGTACCACACTGGTAGCCGTTGCGCGCGAGCAAACAGCGCTAGAAGTACCTATCATGAAGAAGGTGAGCACTTGGTTCACTTGGGCGGTGACGCCCGTGCCACCGGCGGCGATGAGGAGCGCGAGGGCCGCGGTGAAGGCGGCACCAGAGACGGGCTCGGGCACGCCGATCGCGCGGGAGAGCACCTCGCTGGACTTGGACGTGTAGGCGACCATGGAAGTGTAGGACAGGAACAGGTAGGCGGTGGCGGCCAGGTTCCCTCCCCACTCGCCAAGCGTCGCCTGCGCCATGCTCTTCATGGATATCACCTCCAGGCCTGCGCCATCGCCGCCGTCTTTCTTGCTCTTCCGACGCAGGTGGACGTTGATCTCGGCGATGAGGAGCGCTTCGGTCACCAGAAAGGCCCAGCAGACGACCATGCACACAGCGCTTGGAACGAAACCCTGTGAATTACGCAGGAGTACAATTAAGGACAATTCTGTTCTGTCATACTGCCTGCATTCATTCACAACATATACTGATTTACTGCTTATTATTCCAATGCAAGAAAATATGCGAGTGAAATTAGTATGTGGCAGCATTCCAGTTCTTCGTACTAGGTCAAATATTTGACGCGGTTCGTTGTTCTGTACCAGGGTATTGTATTTCCAGATCGCGAAAGCTCAAGTTGGAACAATTTAAGGAGACAGAGAGAGATACCGCCAGCCAAAAATGACGAATGAGACACCAATTGAAAGCACGCAGCGACACCGGTTGGTGGTCATGGCGAGCAGGTACATGTGGCTGTTCTCAGATGTGTTCAATGAAAACTTTCATATGGGGGCCTCCGTGCCTCGGCAATTCACTGTACTGATATGGGTGGTAGATGGGCCATTACTCCATGAAATGCTGACCTTCAGGGAACGTTGTAGGTGGGACTGTGCTGCGTGGACGAGCCTCAAAGGGCCACATAATAATTTCGACATTTCATTCAGTACACATGTAGAGTAATTTACTAGCGTCCATCCTTGGCTGATTAATTTTGTTCTGCCGCCGTAGATCTCAGGCCTGACCATGCCGGTGAAATTCTCTACTATGCGGCAGAGCAAGGGGAAGAGAAACTCACCGCGGGTGCGGTGGTCTGCGGCACGGCAAGGATGCCTGACCCGATGCTTGTCCCGACTATGAGCGCAACGGCACCAGACACGCTCCCTCTCTTCGCCCCGCCACCTGGGCCTGGTGATGGTGACGCTCCGACGACGTCCTGCAGCGGCGGCGCTTGGTCGCCATCTCCTACCTCCGGCCCCGGGCCGCGGCGAGCTCTCACCGCGACGGCCCGCGCCCTCTTGCCCGGAGCGGCGCTGCACCGTGTGTTGCTGCCGCCGCGGCAGCAAATGCTTGTGGATTGGCTGGACGGCACGTGGCGGTGGAGCTTGGCCGGGCAGAGCGTGCGCCGGATGACGATGCCCTGCATCCGGCCGAGCTATGGAGACCAAAGGATTCAGAGTGGGATTCCGGATTCGATCTGGTGGATGGTATATTCATCTCATCACTAGAGTGGCCCCTGAATATACCGAATCTTGAGCTCGAGTGGCTGCGCTCGTCGTCTGCGGAAAAGCTGAAGTTTGTGGTGCGCAGGGCGAGAGCCGAGTGGACGCTAGTCGGAGAGATTCTGGACCGTGCATGTCTCAAGCGTGACGTCTGCTTCCCGACGAATCAAAAATGCTACATCCACTGGCTTATACGGGGAATTAACCGACCCTCCCTATCAACTAAACTTGCCCTCCCTGAATTTCAGGGTGAGGTGGAGCCCCTCCATCCCGATCCAATCACAGATTGCCAACTAATCCTCATTCCGTAAAATACCTGTAAAAGTCTTGACGGACTGGGGAGAAGATTTTTGTGTTCGTGTTACGAGTTCTGAACTTCCGAGGGCATCATATACCTGCAAATAAATCATGTTTCAGTCACTTTGGTTGTGGACCGCTAGGTGAAGAATCAACGATCAAGAAAGAAAGGGGAAAGAAAAAGTGATTGAAATTACCTTTAGTTTTAGTCGGATTCGGATGGTGTCGTGGGAACGAGTCTGACAGTAGATGGTAGGGAGGAGAGGGCAGAGTCCTAGTTATGGCGAGGGTGTACACACGAATGTATGAGTTCAGCCCCCTCTCATGAAGGTAACAACCCTATGTCTCAGTGCTCGGAAGCTTATGTCGTGTGGAATGTTGAGATTACAATGGTTGCGAACCCTTGTGCGTGAGGGGTGGGACGGCTTATATAGATTTCACTGCCCCTCATAATTACCCCGCATCTAAGGGTCCGATCGTGGGGTTAAAGTCTGCCATTACTAGTAACGTACGTAATAAATGCTACTAATGACGAAGGACAAATGACCGCCCGTTGGCCTCCTGGTGGTAAATCCTGGTCTTCTGGTGTCGACTGGGAATGAGGTCTACCGAGTGCCAGGCGACTGTCGAGTGAAGGAAGAAGACTCCGAGTGGATTGAATGTCGAGTGACTTGAACGTCTCATGAAATCTAGTCGGATGCTTATACTTGATCTTCAAGTCCTCCAATGTAGTGTCCTTAGGTAGTGTAGGCCTTGCCTAGGACCCTACCCTAGGTATGTATCCTCGCCATTAGCCTCCGAATGGAATGAGGGTTCGAGTGGTGAAATGGGGGTATCAATGCCAATCTCGAATTAAGGCATCAAATCTTCCGAATGATATTCAGAGCTTCAATGAAACTTATGTCGATTGAACTCTGAGCATTGACGTCAATTCAGCATCAACACGCCCAATTTTCCAAATGATATTCGGGGCTTCAACGAAACTTGCGTCAATTGAACTCTTCTTCATTCGCCCGGATCCATTTAGCCTTGAAAGTGTCCGAGTGGATGTTCAATGCCTATTTTGCTCTGAGTGAACTAAAAGCATCTTTGGAGGTGATGGGTCGATCCGTCATACCTGGATTTTGCGGGATACGAAAATTTGGAAAGCGCGCGCATGCGATGATGACGCCACGATCAGGGCAAGTGGAGGCACGACGCCTCGATTCTCGTGCCGATCATATCTCCACGTACAGGGCACCGTCAGCGGTTGGCGTGTGTGGTGATCTCGCAGGCCCACTAGTCAGCGGGACACTCGACGGAGTATAAAGCTCCACGCGTCGCAATTTGCAGAGTATTTCCGCCCATTCTTTCTCCTTTCCTCCGCCTCCTTTGCCTCCAGCGCTCCACTCCACTCCTCCCTGACGAGAGCCGTCGTGCCAATGACGAAGAACACAACGAAGAAGCTGGAACGGGCCAAGAAGGGGGCGACGAAGGTCAAGGGCAAGAAGCCCTCGACTGCCCGGTTCACCGCGCCGTCAGGATGGATGCAGGGTGACTTCCTCCTTTCAGTGGTCACCCGTGAATACATCGACGGCTTGGTTTCCAACGGGCTCGTCGCAGAAGGAGCTTGAAGGTTGTCAGAGGGAGAGCGCGAGCCGGAGCCACGCGACGGGGAGTGGGTCCTCCTGCTCTCCTATGTCGAAAGAGATTTACCCATGCCCCTCATCTGTTCTTTAGAGGGTTCTTGAATTTCTTTGGCACTCAGTTGCATCATTTCCCACCGAATAACATCGCGTACTTGTCGGCGTTCATAACTTTGCGTGAGTGTTTCCTGGGGTGTCCTCTCCACTGGGGACTCTTTAAGCACATTTTCACGATTAGATCTCACACAGTGAAGAAAGCAGACCTGTCGGATGGAAAAACTCATGTGCTGCAGCTGTGTGGGGGTTTGGGGCTTTAGAAGAGAGCGCAACGTTCCTTCCCTGCCATGACTCTCCCTAAATCCGTTAGAGGCTGGCAGTCGACTTGGTTCTATTGCAAGGACACAGCTTCAGCCAATATGTCGACTGGCCTCCCCGCTACACATCGGACCGCCCAGCTGCCCCCAAGTCCCTGAAGGTGACTGAAGAGGAACAAGATCAGGTGGTGACCTTGGTGGATGCCATGGTGAAATTGGTCCGGGGTGGAGTGGCTGGCCTGGATCTGTTAGAGACTTTTCTCAGTCGACGGATTCAGCCTCTCCAAACCAGAGACCACACCATGTGGCATTATGCGGGCCCAGAAGACTCGACCAGGACGCATCCAGAGGAGGTTCGCAAACAACTGTCGAGCAATGGCTTCGCAGCATCACTGGGGCGTGCGACAATCCCGTGGGAGCCAAGAGGATCCTACCCTACTCAGCCGAAAACCCGCCGAAGAATCTAGTAAGTTGCACTTTGTCGACTAGAGTACTTGCACTATCGAGTGATATACATTGATTTTTAGACTGACTTCCTTGTTGGAATCATGCAGGAATGGATAAACTTGCACTCGCTAGTTCCCAATGGGAACCAACCTAAAGATGGCGTAGTGAGGGAGGATGGCAGCATGGACGGCGATGGTCCCTCTGACTCTGAGGATGAATACGAGGACTCCGGTGAAGAGGAAGAAGTCGAGTCACCTCCCCAGCGCGAAGGCCGCACCAAGTCCTGCCAGGATCTGGCAGCTATTGAGGACAGGGCTCCAGGCCCTAGTGAGAAGAACCAGAAGCGGAGTCGCCCTTCAACTGTTGAGTTGAGTGAGAGGCTGGCCAAGCAGCCCAAGCAAATCACGACCAAACCTCGCAAGGCTCTACCTCGCATGAGGATGGCTGTACCTGTCGTCTCCATGTAAGTATTTATTTTCAAATTCTTTTCGTTGACTGTGACCTTGCGTTGTTGCTAACCGAGTGTTGTTCGATCCGTCAGAGCTGCTATGCCCGTAACTTCACCTCGTCGGGACGGAGGGGACCCGATGGGCATTGACACTGCTGACGCTGCCACTTCTCATAGAGGTTAATAAGTTCTTGATTCATCTGAATGGGATTTGCCAGTTGTGAAAGTTAACACTGTCGGTTGATGTTGCAGAGATCATCCAGCCGGAAGAGGATGAGGAACAGCTAGACACTTCGTGCACCCGCACCCGAAGAGCTTCATCAGCGCAGACGCTTCAGTGTTTGACTGCAGAATCCTCCCAGGGGATGGGTGACTCGAAACAAATCAGATCTGTACCTGCAGTACCTCTGTCGAATGCCCCTCCAGCTATCTCGACCATCGTGACATCGACTCCAACTGGACCTGCTCAGATTGCTTCAGCTGCCCCAGCAACTATGTCGATCCCGCCTATGACGGCTTTCTCTCTGCATCGCGTCCGGGAAGATCAGACCGGAGCTGTGAAGGAGGCTATGACCCAGGCAGAGCAGATAATGCTGCAAACCAAAGAGGCGTGCGAGGCGAGCAAGCTGGCTTATGATGTCAGCGTAGCCCTCCATACCAATGTTCGAGTAAGTTCGATTTTAAGTACATTTCCGATTGAATTCCTGTCTTTTCTTGACTGTGCACCCGGTGGGTGCTTATTGTCCACTCGTAGAATGTTTGAAATTTCTCCACTCGAATAGGTCAGGTCGTAGTCGAGTAGGATTTGGATCGATAGTACGCGTGGTACTAGAGTCACTCGACATGTCGAGTGCATTTTTTTTCTGACGAGTTACTCGACGGATCGAGAGTTAACCGTCTCAGTGGGGGCACTCTGAGTGCACCCACTGGGTGTAGTCCCCGAGACCACTGTCGAGTGCTTGCACTGGCAGGGGTCTTAGAGCTTGTCGTATGCTTGATACGTTTACCCTGAGTCGCACCACTCCACAGTTACGCTGTAGGTTTCATGGACATCATTGATAAACCATGATATGACGCTACATAAGGATAGACTACACTTCACAGAGTGGGGAGGGGCGTGACGGATGTTTTCTGCCACTCGACTGATCGAGAATTGGCGGATCCAGTGGGGGCACACTAAGTGCACCCACTGGGTGTAGTCCCCGAGACCGCTATCGAGTGCTTGCACCGGCAGGGGTCTTAGAGTTTGGTGTATACTGGATATATTTTGCCTTTGGTTACACCACTCTGAAGCTACCTTGTAGGTTTCATGGATATTATTGATAAACCATGATATGACACTACATAAGGATAGATTGAACTTAACGGAGTACGGAGGTGTGTCACTCGACGTGTCGAGTGACGGGTGAATGTTCTGACAGGGCTGACCTTGTCGAACGTTTTAATAACCAGTGAGGGCACGCTAAGTGCACCCACTGGGTGTAGTCCCTGGGGCTACTGTTAATTGTAGACGATAAGCAGTAGTCTTGAAAACTTGAAATCGGGATTTCTGTCGTACACGGAGTACTGGAGTCACTCGACATGTCGAGTGTATTTTTTTCTCTAACGAGTTACTCGACGGATCGAGTGTTAACCGTCTCAGTGGGGGCACTCTGAGTGCACCCACTCGGTGTAGTCCCCGAGACCGCTGTCGAGTGCTTGCACTGGCAGGGGTCTTAATAGAGACTGCTCTGAATTTGTTTACGGCACGCGGAGCACCAGGGCCACTCGACATGTCGGGTGGACTTTCTGCTTGAATTCTTCTTCCCCTGGACATGGGCTTCATGGATATCATAGGTCAACCATTATATGATGCTGTTCCAAGATAGTAAGACTGTCATTCGATGATATTCATAGCCCAGTAGACCGTCCTTGGCATTACTTGCCGATTGAATTTCTTTCTTTTGTTGGTTTTAGAGGGCTTGCGAACTTGGGACATAGTACAACGACCATGAGGATGAGAGTAACCGACTGCGTGTGGTTCTGGAAGCCTCCAACAATGCTTTGGAGCGAGCACGTGCTGAACTGAAGTCTCTCGGAGGTAATTACTGTGGACTTTCTGTATTCCCATCTTCACTTTTCATGTTTTGAACCGAGTGCTCTCACTCGAACATGCGTGCGCAATGAAAATCGTCGACTCCAAGTGCGACTCGACAATGTTGTTTCTTTAGATTCCATGAAGAGGACATTGGAGGAGAAGGAAAAAAACACTCATCGATGCCCAACGGGTGGCCACGGATAAGACCAAAGCTGCTGATTGGAAGCTGGCGGCCGCCAAGAAGCTGGAGGAGGAGAACGCAAAATTGAAGCAGGAGCGAGTGGACCTCATTAAAAGGGCCAAGCAGCTGAACAAAAGGAGCAACGGCCTGGAGAAGCACTTGGACGAATTCTTGAGGAAGATGTACAGCATGCTCGACGGTGAGTGTTTCTTGTCGACTGAAGTTTGTAAAATCTGTGAAGGTCATAGCTCACCGATTCTCCTCCTATTCCCACTCTTCAACAGAATTCTACTAGGACTTCGAGAAGGATACTGTAGCGACCCGACCTGAAAGGTCGAATCTCCGGTGTTTCCGTACCATCCCAAGATCATGCTGGTACACACACGGTACATCAATGTATATATCAAAGGGAAATCACACAGCATTATATTAATCGAAATCTCATTTCGAGTCCTTTATTACAATATAAATTACAATAAAGTGGCTAAAAGCCAACTCATGAGAATATCTAAATCTTGCGGAAGCGTCGAAGGTAGATGAGTCCATCTGACTCCAAGGGCATCTCACTGAGCATAGAACGTGTCCTCACTCCTGGTCGGAAAAATACTCTGCAACATGATACGTTGCAGCCGTGTAGGTCAGCATATGGAAAATGCCGGCAAAGTCATAAGAGAGGGGTGAAAAGATAATCATCTCGTCTATATGCATATATGGCAGGTGGGGTGGTAAGTTTTGCGTAAAGCCAATTTTTCCTACATCAAGAGAGGGATAAGCAAAAATATTACTAAGTTGGTTGATTAATGAGATGGTTCCACCAACCAATTCTCATACCCAAATTGTTAATACCCACATCATCATATTAATTGTGTTGAGAATTCCGAATGTTTCATTTCCTTTGGCTCAAGTCGTCCATGACCGTGGACACGGCTAATCGATTAGGTTTGAGTACTCTGCAGAGTTTTGCACACGTTCCCCACAAGATTTGGTCGCCTCCGTTTAATTTCTCGCACTTCAGGGTGTTTGAGAAATGGATGACCAAAACATGGTCTTCCAAAGGGTTTCCCTGCGACTCTGTCGGTGCCCATCCTTTCCTACCATTCTTCTACCTCTCGTAGCACCGCCTGTCCAGGGTCACCACGCTATCCAACCAAGCCAGAGCCCATAATGACTTGTGGCTGTGCAGGTAAGCCTTGGGTTTTAAAGCATCCATCCATCTCTTTGTGCCTGGGTGGACCTTTCCGCATGAATACTGGCCATCTCCAGCATCACCTAGGCAATTCCACTGGTTTCTCCAGGGTGCCGTTCAACCATCATCCACCTAGAGGTATGTTGAAAACTTGAATTCTTGATCATCATAGTAGGTCTTGAAATTATTAACTCTCTCAACTCTCATGAATCACACAACCAACCCCGTCTAATAATAGCATAGCAAAAGTAAAACAACGTTTCCCGGGGCCAATGTTGTCAAAAGGGTTGAGGGGGGTACCTACCACATGATACTACTACAATGTAACCAAGTTTCCAACTAACCTATCTTGCATGCAATTGGGGAAAATGGTAGAACTAATGCATATAAAACATGGGTAATCATGATCAAAGTGACTTGCCTGGTTGATGATCTTCGTACGTGAGTGACTCTAAGTAACAAGCTTCGCACTTCGGATAATCTAACAAAGCAAACAAAGCACTCAATAAGCATACAACAAAATAACAACTCATAACATTCAGCAAAGAAGTATTAACAATCAAGGCAACAATGCACAAAAATCACTAGCAAGAAAACACACAAAGTTTTGTTTACTAGGAGGTGATTGATAAAACACTACTAACATAATAAAACTATTTTGAAATAACCAAAACAATTGTTGACAGCAAGGAAACAATAAAATATTTTTATTAATAAACAGAAGAAAATCAATTTAAGTTTGTTGAGAAAACTTTTGTAAAGTTTGTAAAAGTTTTGATAAACACTATATGAATCAACTATAGTTTTACTATCAAAAGAGCAAAACAAAACTTATTATTTATTAACAAAACATGTTCTTAACAGAAAATAATTTACAAATAAACTTGTTTTAGAAAACAAAATTAAATTATATAAAACTTTGTTGAAAGAAAACTATTACTAACTAGTCAAAATAAACCTATTTGAAAAGAAATTGTGATTCCTATATTAACAAAGAAATAAACTAAACAATTTTATATTTTTATTAACAATAAGTAAAACACTAAATGTTTACTAACAGAACCTAATAAACAAATAAAACCAAATTCTAATTTAAACTAATTAAACTAAGTTAATTTAAATCATTCTAATTAATAGGCAGATTCTGTTTATAGATAAAACACTAATAAAAATCATCCAAAAATTCTGAAACTAAGCATGAAGTTAGTCCTAACTAATACCAAACAGTAGCAAAAAGATTCATATCAAAATCTATTTTCAAACTCTAGTTATTCAGATTTGAAGATTTTGACCAAATTTGATTCAATTCAAATTTTATAGTTCAAATTTGAAATTCAAAAGTACAGTGTGAAACTACATGAAAAATGTGAGCTATTGCAAAAAGAATCAACTCAAAACATTTAATATATTAAAATTTATAAGCAAAACAAAATCAGAACAGGTTCTGTTTTCTAAACAAAAATCAGAAAAGGTGAAATATCTACCGGACGGCCAGGGGCTACGTGGCAGCCTGTGAGTGGCTAAGGGGGGTGTCCGAGCGGGGTTACGGGCGGTCAACCGAACTAATGGGGATACCGGTTCGGGTTTTAAACTATTCTAATCCTATGCGTTGGTTATAGATCCGACGGTCTAGGGAGCTTACAGAGGAAGGGGTCGCCGGCGAGGGGATCTCCGGCGGGTCCGAGACGGCGAAGTCGTCGGGGTTGGTGCTCCGGTGGTCGAGGAAAGCAGCGAAGTGGTCTGGGCGATGGAGCTTGACGTACGGCGTCGATTGGTGGCAACGGTGGGGCGAGGGGTGGACGGAGTCGACGGCAATGGCGATGGGGAGGTCCGGTGATAGTGGCAACTCCGGCAACGAGATGCGGCAGCCTTCCGGCGAGATAGGAGAGGAGTTTGGGGGGAAACGAGGAGCGGAGGGTGGCCGGCTTATATAGGGGCGCTGGGGAGTGCGGGGGAGGAGAGAGGAGAGAGATCCGGGAGGGGAAAAGAAACGGCCGACGAGGTCGTCGGCGCGTGCGGGGGAGAGGGATGACCGGTCGGTAGAAACGGTCGGTTGGGGTGGGGTCCAGTGTCAGTGAGCGAGAGCGCGTTGAATGCGCGTCGGTCGGCCGGCTTTTAATCCATTCGCGAGTAACTGCCCGTGGGCCGGCCCGTTTAATACAGTAACCGTTACCGGTTTCTGTTTAATGTTTTTCCAGAGCGTTTCAAAAACCTTTAATGCATTCAAACCTTTTATAAATATAGGGCTATTATATATCAAAATTAACAGAATAATAGATGCTATTTAATGAACATTTTTATTCTGTCATTTGAACATCTTGAAAAAAATAATATTTTCAGAAATTGCCTAATTGTTTTTAAATCCTTTTTGCAAATATTTTCAAAATAACTCTTGGTTATTTTTGTTCAAATATATCACCAAGATGACCCTGGTGTGGAGTGTCATGTTACTCCCCTCTTATTTTGAACATTTTACCAAGATTTCAAATAGGTGAAAGCAACACATTGAAAGTAGAAAGGGGTTTCAGAAATTTAGAAAGAACATTTCAACAATACATGTATTCAAGCAATGATGATGATGGATGCATAGCTATATTTCATAACATTCCAAAATGGAATTTTGGGATGTTACAGATACAGAGGAGGTTGAGCCCAATCTGGATCCCACTAAGTCACATGTCGTAGATGCGGTGGCCATGAACATGCTCAGACTCAATTTCCGGCTCCACGACGTTCAGGCATATCTTGTTTGACTGAAGTATGCAATGGAGAGAATTGACAAAGAGCTATGGCCTGAGGACACCCTTTAGATCGATCTCAACTCCATGATGGCTCGCCTGAATGAACTTCCAAGTCGAGTGCAGGCCTGGAAGAAATCTGCTGCTCGCTGCGGGGCCGACATGGCGCTATCACTCGTCAGGGTCCATTGCAGGGACGTGAGGGAAGAGAAGCTGAAGGAGCTCCGGGTGGTTAACACGAAGAAACTCCAATTTGAGGACTTCATGGAAACCTTCATCGAAGCAGCCACCAGAATTGCTGACGGCATCGACTTGGACACTTTTGTCGAGCCAGCCAGCCCGTCAGATGCTTAAATAACTTGGTCTTTGGAAGAAATACTTTTATTCGCCTCGGTATGCCGAGTGGAATTGTATCCCTTAAAACTTCATTCGGGCGTTAGGCTTGAGCACATTTGCTTCTTTACAAAACGTTTATCCGCGATTTAACCTTTGGATTTTATTCGTATTTGGCTTTAAATCGTTTGTTCGACTGAGTTTGTTTTTAGGCTTAGGCAAAAACATGTTCGCAGCTAAGCCCCCGAGTGTGAGGATTGCTCACCACTCGGGATATTTTTGATCCTAAGCGAAGACGAATTCGCAAATAGGTCTTCGATGAATGTATTACTATCCACTCGACAGGGTTTTTAACTTAGGCGAAACGTGTTCGCAGCTAAGCCCCTGAGTGTGAGGATTGCTCATCACTCGGAGTAGTTTAGAACTTAGGCGAATGTCGATTCACAACTAAGCTGTCGAGTGAATGGACTGCTATCCACCCGACAAAGTTTTTAACTTAGGCGAAACATGTTCGCAGCTAAGCCCCCGAGTGTGAGGATTGCTCATCATCCAGAGTAGTTTAGAACTTAGGCGAATGTCGATTCGTAGCTAAGCTGTCGAGTGAATGGACTGCTATCCACATGACAAAGTTTTTAACTTAGGGGAAACATGTTCGCAGGTAAGCCCCCCGAGTGTGAGGATTGCTCATCACTCGGAGTAGTTTAGAACTTAGGCGAATGTCGATTCGTAGCTAAGCTGTCGAGTGAATGGACTGCTATCCACCTGACAAAGTTTTTAACTTAGGGGAAACATGTTCGCAGGTAAGCCCCCCGAGTGTGAGGATTGCTCATCACTCGGAGTAGTTTAGAACTTAGGCGAATGTCGATTCGCAGCTAAGCTGTCGAGTGAATGGACTGCTATCCACCCGACAAGGTTTTTAACTTAGGCGAAACATGTTCGCAGCTAAGCCCCTGAGTGTGAGGATTGCTCATCACTCGGAGTATCTTTGAACCTAAGCAAAGAAGGATTCACAAATAGGCCATCGAGTGAATGCACTGCTATCCACCCGACAGGGTTTTTAACTTAGGCGAAAGCATGTTCACAGCTAAGCCCCCGAGTGTGAGGAGTGCTCATCACTCGGAGTATTCCCAAGAATGAAACTGTATGATTGGAATCGACAATATATATTGCAGAAATGTGAATTGCATTGATGAAGTATTCTTATTACATCAGAGGATTCTTCTGTCTCAAGTCTAAAAACGCCGAAGTAGATCTGCATTCCAGGCTCGTGGCTCGTCTATCCGCTTCATGAGATTATACAGATGATATGCTCCATTGTTAAGCACTCTAGTGACGACGAAAGGACCTTCCCATGCAGGGGCAAGCTTGTGAGGTCGATGTTGATTCACTCGGAGCACCAAGTCTCCCTCGTGAAACGACCGAATCTTGACATTCTTTGCATGAAAACGCCGCAAATCCTACTGATAGGTAGTAGTCTGGATCAAAGCCATCTCTCGTTCTTCCTCCAGGAGATCTAGAGCATCTTGCCTAGCCTGTTTAGCTTCAACCTCAGAATACAGTTCCACTCGAGGAGAATTGTGAAACAAGTCACTCGGCAATACGGCTTCAGTACCATAGACCACGAAGAAGGGAGTCCGTCTAGTCGACCGATTTGGAGTAGTTCTCAGGCCCCATAACACAGACGGTAGCTCAGTTACCCAGGCACCAGCGGCATGATCCAGGTCGCGCATGAGACGAGGCTTAAGACCTTGCAAAATGGCCATTAGCCCTCTCGACTTGTCCATTGGTTTGAGGATGTGCAACAGATGCATAATCCACTCGGGTGCCTTGGGAGTTACAGAAGTTCCTGAATTCTTCCGAGTCAAAATTAGTGTCGTTGTCTGTGATGATGCTGTGTGGAATGCCGTACCGATAAATTATCTCCCTCATGAATGTGACGGACGTGCGGGAGTTCAGCTTCTTGATTGGCTTGGCTTCTATCCACTTGGTGAATTTGTCGACTGCTACCAGCAAGTGAGTGAATCCACCTTTTCCGGGTCGAAAGGTACCAACCATGTCGAGTCCCCAAACAGCAAATGGCCAGGCAAGAGGAATTGTCTTCAGAGAAGATGCCGGCCTGTGTGACAAGTTTAAATAGAACTGGCAACCATCACAATGACCAATGATGTCTTTAGCCATCTCATTAGCCCGTGGCCAGTAAAAACCAGCCTGATATGCTTTAGCGACAATCGTCCTTGAGGACGCATGATGGCCGCAAGTTCCCGAGTGAATCTCATCTAGAATCATTCGACCTTCCTCGGGGGAAATGCAGCGCTGTGTAACACCAGTCGCACTCTCTCTGAACAAATGATCTCCCATCATAGTGAAAGCCTTGGACCTGCGCATAATCTGTCGACCCTCTATTTCATCTTCAGGGAGCTCTTGTCTGAGGATATAGGCAATATAAGGCACAGTCCAATTGGGAGTGATAACCAGAATCTCCATGACTAGGTCAATCACTGCAGGGACATCGACTTTTGTTGGGTCAGTGGAACTCAAAGCTTGTGGGGGCTCTTCGGTGAAAGGATCTTCTTGAACCGAAGGAGTGTGCAAGTGCTCCAAGAACACACCGCTGGGGATAGGCCATCAAGTGGTACCAATCTTGGACAGCTCATCAGCCGCCTGATTTTTCAGTCAGGGAACATGATGAAGTTCTAGGCCTTCGAATTTCTTCTCCAACTTTTGGACTGCATTTCAGTATCTAGTCATAGCGGGGTTTCGAACATCCCACTCTTTCATCACTTGATTCACCACTAGATCTGAGTCGCCATAAACCATCAGGCACTTGACGTCGAGTGAGATAGCCATGCGCAACCCATACAAAAGTGCTTCATGCTGTGCCTCATTGTTGGAGGAATCGAAGTGAATTTGCAAGACATAGCTGAGCTTGTCACCCCTGGGAGATATCAAGACAACACTAGCACCGGAGCCATTCAACATTTTGGAGCCATCAAAGAACATTGTCCAATGTGTCGAGTGAACTTGGATAGGCTGTTTCTATTCAATCCACTCGGCCATGAAATCTGTCAATGCTTGGGACTTGATTGCTTTTTGGCTTCGAATATGATGTCAAAGTGTCCAAGCTCGATTGATCATTTAGCCACTCGACCTGATGCGTCTCGATTATTAAAAATCTCGGACAAAGGGGCATCACTGACGACTGAAATCGAGTGGTCTTGGAAATAATGCGCCACCTTCTTCGCTGATAGGTAAATACCATAAACCAGCTTCTGATAGTGTGGATATCTTTGCTTTGAGGGGGACAAAACTTCCGAGACATAATAGACTGGCCGCTGGACTTTATAAGCATTACCCTCTTCTTCCCGCTCGATAGTTAGCACTATACTGATGACCTGATTCGTGGACGCAATGTCCAGGAGCAAGGGCTCTTTGCTGGCAGGAGCGGCAAGCACCGGCTGGGTGGAGAGCATGGCTTTGAGCTCAACAAACGCTGCTTCGGCTTCGAGAGTCCACTCGAACGTGTCGGACTTCTTCATCAATTGATATAAAGGCAGAGCCTTCTCACCAAGACAAGAAATGAATCGACTCAATGCTGCCAAGCAACCTGTGAGCTTCTGAACTTCGTGCACTCGCACGGGAGTCTTCATTCGGGCAATGGCACTGATCTTCTCTGGGTTGACATTGATCCCCCGTTCGGAAACGATAAAACTGAGTAATTTGCCGCTAGGGATGCCGAAAGTACACTTGGCCGGATTTAGCTTTATGTCGAATCGCCTCAGATTGGCGAATGTTTCGGCCAAGTCAGCCAGCATGTCGGAACCTTTGTGGGACTTGACCACTATATCGTCCATGTAAGCCTTGACACTCTGAGGGATCTGGTCGAGTAAACATTTCTGAATCATGCGCATAAAAGTAGCGCCGACATTCTTGAGACCAAAAGGCATAGTGATGTAACAAAAACACCGGAATGGGGGTGATGAAGGCTGTCTTTATTTCGTCCGGGCCATACAGACGGATCTGATGGTACCCAGAGTAAGCATCCAAAAATGATAAAAGCTTGCACCCTGCAGTCGAGTCGACAATTTGATCCATGCGGGGGAGCGAAAAATGATCTTTAGGGCACACCTTGTTGAGATGTTTGAAGTCAATGCACATGCGCAACGACTTATATTTCTTTGGCACCATCACAACATTCGAGAGCCACTCGGAGTGGTAAATCTCCTGAATGAACTTGGCTTGCAAGAGACGGGCCACTTCTTCTCTGATTGCCTTGTGCTTCTCCGCCATTGAGCGACGCAAATGCTCCCTGGCGGGTTTGGCTTTTGGATCCACTCGCAGACGGTGCTTAGCCAGCTCCCTGGGAATCCCCGGCATGTCAGCAGGCTTCCATGTGAAGATATCCCAGTTCACACGAGGAACTGGATGAGCTCGGCATCCTATTTGCCGTCGAGTGTTGATGAGATATTCGTCGGGGCAGCAGTAGGATCCGTCGGGTGGATGTGCACCTTCTTCACTTCCCCTGCCAACTAAAATGCCGACTCGGAAGCCGACTTCTTTGCGCGGAGCAAATCAGCAGGGTCAGCGGTTTTCTTGTACTCTTCCAGCTCGACCATGGCCATCTGGTGATCGGCGATCTTGGATCCTTGCCGGAGGCATTCTTTGGCCCGCTGTCGATTGCTAGTGACCGTGATCACACCCTTAGGCCCTGGCATCTTCAACTTGAGATACACGTAACATGGTCGGGCCATGAAACGTGCATACGCGGGTCGACCTAGAATGGCATGGTAAGCACTCTGGAAATCCATGACTTCAAATGTCATCTTTTCCTTTCAGAAATTTTTGTCGTTCCCGAACGTCACATCCAATGCTATCTAGCCGAGTGACTTGGCCTTCTTCCCTGGGATGACCCCGTGAAATTGCATGTTGCTTTCACTCAGTCGGGACATCGGAATGCCCATCCCTTTCAGGGTATCTGCATAGAGGATATTCAGGCTGCTGCCACCGTCCATAGAGGATATTCAGGATCAACTACGAGAGCCTGTCGACCAGGTGTGGCCACATGAGCAGGATGGTCTATTTGGTCGAATGTGATGGCATACTGGGACCACTTTAGGTAGGCGGGGGTAGCAGGTACAGCCATGTTGACTTCTTTATTGATGACTTTCAGACGACTCTTGCTCTCGACATCAGTAAAAATCACAAGTGTAGAAGTGACATCCGAGAATGTTTCTTTATCTTCATCTTCATCACCCTTATGAGGAGATTTATCACTCAGAGGGTCGACCTTGAATTGCCCGTCTGAATGACCTTCCAAGTCTAGTGCAGGCATGGAAGAAGTCTGCTGCTCGATGCAGTGCCGACGTGGCGCTATGACTCGTCAGGGTCGATTGTAGAGACGTGAGGGAGGAAAAGCTGAAGGAGCTCTGAGTGGTTAACACAAAGAAGCTTCAATTTGAGGACTTCATGGAGACCTTCATCGAAGCAGCTACCAGAATCACAGATGGCATCGACTTGGACACTTTTGCCGAGCCAGCCAGCCCGTCGGATGATTAAAAAACTTGACCTTAGGAAGAAACACTTTTATTCGCCTCGGTATGCCGAGTGAAACTGTATCCCTTAAAACTTTATTCATGCCTTAGGCCTGAGCACATTTGCTTCTTTACAAAACTTTTATCCGTGATTTAACCTTTGGATTTTATCCGTATTTGGCTTTCAATCGTTTATTCAACTGAGTTTGTTTTTAGGATTAGGCGAAAACACGTTCGCAGCTAAGCCCCCGAGTGTGAGGATTGCTCAACACTCGGAATATTTTTGAACCTAAGCGAAGACGGATTCGCAAATAGGCCGTCAATTGAATGGAATACTACTCTCCTGACAGGGTTTTTAACTTAGGCGAAACATGTTCGCAGCTAAGCCCCCGAGTGTGAGGATTGCTCATCACTCGGAGTTTTTTCGGACTTAGGCAAATGTCGATTCGCAGCTAAGACGTCGAGTGAATGGACTGCTATCCACCCGATCGGGTATTTAACTTAGGCGAAACATGTTCGCAGCTAAGCCCCCGAGTGTGAGGATTGCTCACCACTCGGAGTTTTTTGAACTTAGGAGAATGTCGATTCGTAGATAAGACGTCGAGTGAATGGACTGCTATCCAGCCGATAGGGTATTTAACTTAGGCAAAACATGTTCGCAGCTAAGCCCCCAAGTGAAAGGATTGCTCAACACTCGGAGTATTCCCAAGAGTGAAACTGTATGATTGGAATCGACAATATATATTGCAAAAATTTGAATTGCATTGATGAGGTATTCTTATTACATCAGAAGATTTTTCTGTCTCCTAAGTATAAAAATTCCAGAGCAGATCTGCATTCTAGGCTCGTGGCTCGTTTATCCGCTTCATGAAATTATACAGATGATAGGCTCCATTGTTAAGCACCTTAGTGACGACGAAAGGACCTTCCCATGTAGGAGCAAGCTTGTGAGGTCAGTGTTGATTCACTTGGAGCACCAAGTCTCCCTCATGAAACGATCAACTCTTGACATTCTTTGCATGGAAGCGCCGCAAATCTTGCTGATAGGTAGTAGTCCGGATTAGAGCCATTTCTCCTTCTTCCTCCAGGAGATCTACACCGACCTGCCTGGCCTGTTCGGCTTCAGCCTCAGAATATAGTTCCGCTCGAGGAGAATTGTGAAACAAGTCACTCGGTAAGACAGCTTCAACACCATAGACCCGGAAAAAAGGAGTCCGTCCAGTCGACCAATTTGGCATAGTTCTAAGGCCCCATAACACAGACGGCAGCTCAGTTACCCAGGCACTTGCGGCATGATCCAGGCCACGCATGTGATGAGGCTTAAGAACTTGCAAGATGAGGCCATTAGCTCGCTCGACTTGCCCATTGGTTTGCGGGTGAGCGACAGATGCATAATCTACCAGAGTGCCCCGGGATGTGCAGAAGTTTCTGAACTCTTCCGAGTCAAAGTTGGTGCCGTTATCTATGATAATGCTATGAGGAATGCCGTATAGGAAAATTATCTCTCTCATGAATGTAACTGCCATACGGGTGTTCAATTTCTTGATGGGCTTGGCTACTATCCACTTGGTAAACTTGTCGACTGCAACCAGCAAGTGAGTGAAACCACCTTTTCCGGTTTGAAAGGGACCAACCATGTCAAGTCCCCAGACAGCAAACGGCCAGGCAAGGGGAATTGTCTTCAGAGCAGAGGCCGACTTGTGTGACAAGTTTGCATAGAACTGGCACCCATCACAGTGATCAACGATGTCTTTAGCCATCTCATTAGCCCGCGGCCAGAAAAAACCAGCTCTGTATGCTTTGGCAACAATCGTCCATGAGGATGCATGATGGACGCAAGTTCCCGAGTGGATCTCATCCAGAATCATTCGACCTTCCTCGGGGGAAATGCAACGCTGTGTAACGCCAGTTGCACTCTCTCTGAACAGGTGATCTCCCATCAAAGTAAAGCCTTGGACCTGCACATGATTTGTCGAGCCTCTGTTTCATCTTCAAGGAGCTCTTGTCTGAGGATATAGGCAATGTAAGGCACAGTCCAATCGGGAGTGACAACCAGAATTTCCATGACCAGATCAATCATTGCAAGGACATCGACTTCTGTCGAGTCAGTGGAACTCAAAGCTTGTGGGGGCTCTTCGGTGAAAGGATCTTCTTGTACCGAAGGAGTGTGCAAGTGCTCTAAGAACACACTGCTGGGGACAGGCCGTCGAGTGGACCCAATCTTGGATAGCTCATCAGTCGCCTGATTTTTTCAGTCAGGGAACATGAGGAAGTTCTAGGCCTTCGAATTTCTTCTCCATCTTTCGTACTGCATTGCAGTACCTAGTCATAGCGGGGTTTCAAACATCCCACTCTTTCATCACTTGATTCACCACCTGATCTGAGTCGCCATAAACCATCAGGCGCTTGACGCCGAGTGAGATAGCCATGCGCAACCCATACAAATGTGCTTCATATTCTGCCTCATTGTTGGAGGAATCAAAGTGAATTTGCAAGACATAGCTGAGTTTGTCGCTCCTGGGAGATATCAAGACAACAGCAGCACCGGACCCATTCAACATTTTAGAGCCGTCAAAGAACATTATCCAATGCGCCGAGTGAACTTGGATTGGCTGTTGCTGTTCAACCCACTCGGCCATGAAATCTGCCAATGCTTGGGACTTGATTGCTTTTTTGGCTTCGAATCTGCTGTCAAAGTGTCCAAGATCGATTGCCCATCTAGCCACTCGACCTGGTGTGTATGGATTATTGAAAATCTCAGACAAAGGATCATCACTGACGACTGAAATCGAGTGGTCTTGGAAATAATGCGCCACCTTCTTTGCTGATTGGTAAATACCATAGACCAGCTTCTGATAGTGTGGATATCTTTGCTTTGAGGGGGACAAAACTTTTGAGACATAATAGACTGGCCACTGGACTTTATAAGCTTTACCCTCCTCTTCCCGCTCGACAGTTAGCACTGTACTGACGACCTGATTTGTGGTTGCGATGTACAGTAGCAAGGGCTCTTTCCTGCCAGGAGCGGCAAGCACCGCTGGGTGGAGAGCAGGGCTTTGATCTCAACAAACGCTGCTATGGCTTCGGGAGTCCACTCGAATGTGTCAGACTTCTTCATCAATTGATATAAAGGCAGAGCCTTCTCACCGAGATGAGAAATGAATCGACTCAATGCTGCCAAGCAACCTGTGAGCTTCTGAACGTCATGCACTCACACGGGAGTCTTCATTCGGGTAATGGCGCTGATCTTCTCAGGGTTGACATCGATCCCCCATTCGAAAACGACAAAACCGAGTAATTTTCCGCCAGGGACGCCGAAAGTACACTTGGCCGGATTCAGCTTTATGTCGAATCCCCTCAGATTGGCGAATGTTTTGGCCAAGTCGGCCAGCAGGGCAGAACCTTTGCGGGACTTGACCACTATATCATCCATGTACGCCTCGACATTCCGAGGGATCTGGTTGAGTAAACATTTCTGAATCATGCGGATAAAAGTTGTGCCGGCATTTTTGAGACCAAATGGCATAGTGATGTAGCACAAACACCCGAATGGGGTGATGCATCCAGAAACGATAAACACTCGCACCCCGCAGCCGATTCAACAATTTGATCTATGTGGGGGAGTGAAAAATGATCCTTCGGGCATACCTAATTGAGATGTTTGAAGTCAATGCACATACACAAAGACTTATCTTTCTTTGGCACCATCACCACATTTGAGAGCCACTCGGAGTGGTAAATCTCCTGAATGAACTTGGCTTGCAAGAGACGAGCCACTTCTTCGCCGATCGCCTTGCGCTTCTCTGCCGCTGAACGACGCAGATGCTCCCTAACGGGTTTGGCTTTCGGATCCACTCTTAGACGATGCTCAGCCAGCTCCCTGGGAACCCCCGACATGTCAGCAGGCTTCCATGCGAAGATATCCCAGTTCTCACGGAGGAACTGGATGAGCTCGGCTTCCTATTACTGTCGAGTGTTGATGAGATATTCGTCGGGGCAGCAGTAGGATCCGTCGGGTGGATGTGCACCTTTTTCACTTCCCCTGCCGACTGAAATGCCGACTCGGAAGCTGGCGTCTTTGCACGGAGCAAATTAGCGGGGTCAGTGGTTTTCTTGTACTCCTCCAATTCCACCATGGCCATCTGGTGATCGGCGATCTTGAAGCCTTGCTGGAGGCATTCTTCGGCCCGCTGTCGATTGCCGGTGACCGTGATCACGCCCTTAGGGCCTGGCATCTTCAACCTGAGGTACACGTAACATGGTCGGGCCATGAAACGTGCATACGTGGGTCGACCCAAAATGGCGTGGTAAGCACTCTGGAAATCCAGGACTTCAAACGTCAACTTTTCTTTTCGGAAATTTTTGTCATTCCCAAATGTCACATCCAATGCTATCTGGCCAAGTGACTTGGCCTTCTTTCTTGGGATGACCTCGTGAAACTGCATGTTGCTTTCACTCAGACGGGACATCGGAATGCCCATCCCTTTCAGGGTATCCGCATAGAGAATGTTCAGGCCGTTGTTACCGTCCATGAGGACCTTTCTAAGTTGAGTGCCCCCCATCGGATCAACTACTAGAGCCTGTCGACCGGGAGTGGCCAAATGAGCAGGATGGTCTATCTGGTCGAATGTGATAGCATATTGGGACCACTTGAGGTAGGTGGGGGTATCTGGCACAGCCATGTTGATTTCTTTGTTGATGACTTTCAGACGACTCTTGCTCTCAACATCAGCAAAGATCACCAGTGTAGCAGTGATATCTGGGAATGTTTCTTTATCTTCATCTTCATCACCCTTCTCAGGAGATTTATCACTCGACAGGTCCCCCTTGGATTGCTGGATAAGGGTCCGACACCATCGAGTGGTGTGCTTGGGCAAATCACATTGCCTTCCGCATCTTTCCTCGTGTGAATTACACACGGCTGATCCATGATATCAATTCCTGACTGATTTTCCCTTTCTTGGGGGCATACTGTGCTTTAGCTTTGCCCTTGTTTTTTGACTGAGTCGCCAGTGCTGTTGCTTTTGCTTGAACCGGATCTTCAACTTTTCGCTTCTGTTTCCGATTGTTACAACCACCAGCCTCATTGGCGAATGTCTTCCCTTTGCCACTACGGAGGCGGTCTTCTTCCTCGCCATTGGCGTACCGAGTGGCAATTTCCATCATCTTGCCGAGTGAAATATCACCCATTCGCCCAAACTTCAGATATAGCTCTCTATATCTCACACCGGCCTTGAACGTACAAACAACCTAGTGTTCCGACACATTCTCCACTGTATGATGCAGAGTGGACCACCGCTGCATATAATCTCTCAAAGTTTCATTGGGCTTCTGGACACAATGCTGTAAGTCGACCAGACCTGCCGGACGCTTGAAAGTGCCCTCAAACATCCTGACAAACACTCGGGCAAGATCTTCCCAGCAATGTATACTGGAAGGAGCCAAACAATTCAGCCAAGCTCGAGACAAACCATCTAACATCAAGGATAGGTGCTTCATTGCAACATTGTCATTTCCGCCACCAATTTGCATAGCCACTCCGTAATCACCTAACCAAGTCTCTGGCTTTGTTTCGCCAGTAAACTTTCCGATCCCGGCCGCCAACCTAAAGTTGAGGGTATCTCTGCAGAACGTATGATTCTGCTGAAACACTCAGGACCAGAAACCACAGCTAAGCTACCACTCGGATAATCTCTGTCGTGTCCTTCTCTGTGGGCTCGGCCCCTGTCAATCCGCTTCTGAGTGAGGAGGTCGCGGGCATCAAAACCTGCATTCTGCTCATCACCGAAGGAGCGCCTATCGTCCTGGCGCCAGGGCGCGTACGGACCACTCTGCAGAGGAGTGGGCACTCGACGGTGGTCTTCACGGTGAAATTGATCTCTGACCTGCTCTTCACAGAAACCTCCGCCTCTACAGCGCAAGGGCGATCCAGAGCTGTGTGCCGACTGAACGGTCTCCGCCCTGGGTGAATTGCTATGTATCCTATTACGGGACTGAGAAACTACTGAATTCTGACGCTACGCTGCATCTAATAGTGCTCTGATCTGCATCAACCCTCTTCCAGCCTATGACCGTGAGGGCTGAATGGAATTTGCTATCCTAGCAGTAGCACCAACATTTAACATAGGAGTTCGATATACCTAAACGTCGTTGTGAGATCCAGTCGGAAACAGCTATCGCTGACGTCAACTGGGACGTGGTGGGCATTGATGAGCACACTCATCAAGTTCCGCCTGGAGCTCTTCCAGACGAATGCGTGTGGCCTCCAAAGCTTGAGCCTCGGCAGTCACGCCGACGATGGGAGTATGAAGGACCTCCTCCTCACGGCACGACTTCTCATTCGACGGACCGCCAGCCTCGCGCCTACCACGGCCAAAGCCAGGCGGTGAACTCTGATGAGAGCCCGCCATCAAGACCTCCGCTGTGGGATTGCAGCTTTTGCACTCGAAAGGCATATCGGATGGATCGGAATCTGACTCGAACACGCCATGAAGGGACTCGGTAGGCTCGAGTGCTACAATCTGCGGGGAAGAAGTTTGATGTGCCATTGCATGTTTGACCCAGCGCTGAAGTCGTGAGCGGCCGGATCGCTTGCGACCGCGAACAGCGAGGGGAGCCGACGAGTAAGGAGTCAAGGGCTGACGCAGCAGCACGCCGCATGGACTCGCATGGAAGTGCGTGGCCCTGCGGACCAGGAGCACCTCAACATCGAGAGGCGCTTCCTAGAGCCATGCCGAATCGTCGGCGATGAAGGTGAGCACTCTGAAACGGGTCTCGTGGCCCAGAGCAAAAACACCGCCGGAAGACATGTCGAAGGATGAAAAATGCAACCTCGCCGGAAGTCACTTAGATGCCTACCCCATGGTGGGTGCAAACTGTCGTGGGAACGAGCCTGAGAGTAGATGGTAGGGGTACATAAGGAGAGGGCGGAGTCCTAGCTACGGCGAGGGTGTACACACGAATGTATGAGTTCAGGCCCCTCTCGTGGAGGTAACAGCCCTACGTCTCAGTGCTAGGGAGCTTATGTCGTGTGGAATGTTGAGATTACAATGGTTGCGAACCCTTGTGCAGGAGGGGAGGGGTGGCTTATATAGATTTCGTTGCCCCTCATAATTACCCCGCATCTAAGGGTCCGATCGTGGGGTTTAAGTCTGCCATTACTGGTAACGTACGTAATAAATGCTACTAATGACGAAGGACTAACGACCGCCCGTTGGCCTCCTGGTGGTGGCTCCTTGTCTTCTGGTGTCGACTGGGAATGAGGTCTACTAAGGTCAGGCGACTGTCGAGTGAAGGAAGAAGACTCCGAGTGGATTGAATGTCGAGTGACTTGAACGTCTCATGGAATCCAGTCGGAAGCTTATGCTTGATCTTCAAGTCCTCCAATGTAGTGTCCTTAGGTTGGGTATGTAGGCCTTGCCTAGGACCCTATCCTAGGTACATATCCTTGTCAGATGGATCACAGAAAACACAACTGGCACACCAAAACGGGCACAAACCAACCCATTATACCCACTAACTGAACCCACCTCACGCCAACACTTCTTCCTTTTCTCTTTCTATTCCTCCGCGACTACCCCCCAAACCATGCTCCTCCCCTAGCGTGCTCCTCCCCCACCGTCGTCATTGAAATCCTCTATCCCCATGGAAAATGATGAACAACATCAGAGGATCAGAAACTTGAAGGAGAAACGAAAGGAACCAAATCACAAGACATACACATTGTCAAATGTCAGATTATCTAAACCCCTCTGTAATAAAACCCTAGCAAATCTGAAATCTCACATCATAGATCATCAAAACTGCTTATATAACAAACTACACATGGCAAGAATGATAGATGGAGATATTAAGAAAATGCAAGCAATACATAAGATACCCTAGTTCTGCTCTAAAACTATACATAATCAGAAGAAAACTATATTTTAGGAGATCATCAAAAACTCCTACATTAATCGTGATCCACAATTTACACTCACATTCTCAAATATCTAGGTGCACACTTTTCACCTGACGGAGGGAGTAGATGTAGTATAAAACTATCCCTACAAAATTTGCTCTATTTTATGATGTTTCACTCCTGTCACGTATAACCCTTTTTCATCACGGAAAATACACTCGTGACGTTTTTTGGCCATCGCCCCCATTGTCACCGAAACGCTGTCATGAAAAATTAAATCTTAACAATACCACTTTTTTCATTGCGCAAGATCGTATTTTAAGGGACGGCCCAACAAATGTCACCGATTGCCGTTTTCGCTGACGGTCCAGATTGTCACCTATGATAGCCCAATCTGTCGCCTAAGATATTTTTTGGCAACGATAATCTTGTCACCAGTGATTGATCTGCTGGTTTGACCGGTCAAAGATTCTGACAGGTGGGGCCAGCAGTTGCTGACGTGGGTGCTTCCATGTGGGTCCATCGTGGGTTTTATTGTAGATGGTCCTGTCAGTAATAAGTTGTGCGTCAGTATGAACGGCCAACAGTGTTAACATATGGGCCTATAAGATGCTAACATGGCTTCTTACATGTGGGACCAGGCATTGTATTTTTGGTGATGATGTGACGTCTGATCGACCAATGATTCTGACATGCAGTTCCATTGTTTGTGCTGACGTGGATGGGAGTGCCGACATCTATAACCGTTGTCATAGTGTGGAGGCACAGTCAATTTGTTTTATGTATCACCAATGGAAGGCATATTTGATACAAAACTTTGAATTTTAATTTTAATTTATGTAAAAATTGAATTGCCATGTAAATTCAGCCTAGTGACTACATCACAAACAGAACAATTGTCTCGCAGACTGAGATTTTACAATAGGCAACCATAGTACAAAGTCACACAATAAAATTTGACACTTGGTCACAGTTTCATCACCTTGAAACAATGCACCCGTATGATGGCAGTGTTTTTCAGCTGCAGACAATGAATTATTGTGATCGAATCCTGGTGATGTAGCACAAAGCTCCCTCAATATGTTGAAGAGTCCTAGGAGCAAAAAATTCTCTTCTTTGACTTCGTGGATGACATCATGTTCTTTGCCTAAGATTTTAAATGAAGTCTTGATAGACTGAATCTGTTGATGAAGCGCATGCATGGAAATATTCAGACCCTTAATTCCACCCTGAATGTTATGTAGAGTCTTCTTGGGAGTTTCACATACTACCTGCATGTATACAAGTGCATTCTTCACACATTTTAGTTCACAAGACATACGTTCATATACAACAATGTCACATAAGCAATAATGAATTCTATAATAAAATGTAGTATAGTTGTATATTTTGGGTCCTGAACAGATGATGCAATTTCAATAGCAACAACTCGAGTTTGTGAGTTGTGGATATTGTCTGTATCTTCAGCTTCCTCATCTAAAGAGATACCCCTTTTCCTGCAAAACCACATTCATTCCACATGTGAATACCCATGCTTTAGAATGGAAAAACTCTAAATCAACAGGTTCTAATCCTTTTTCCTGCAATCTTTGCAAAATCAGAGCTGCATTAACCTTGATAGTTCAATTTCTGAGCTCCTTGTACTTTGTCATTTTTCCTTAATACAATTAGAAAGATGAAAGGATCAACAAATATACAACCTTGTGCATGAAGTACAATAAAAAATAAGCACATTTCATTTATTAATGTATATAGAACTTCTTGTTAATTAGGAATCAAAGTATAACCATAATTCCAAACGAGTATGAAAACTGAAGTAAATTAGTGCATATCTGGCCAATCTCTTGAAATGTAAGGCACTTATATGAACCCTTATCACTTATATAGATAGATATTTAAACATTCATAGCTTAGTTTAGTTCAAATTACAGCGCAAACATGGATATAAATAGCATAATTTATTTCAAACTGCATTGTAGATTACGAAAGGTCGATCACTTCAGCCTTGGACCCCATTCTCCCAGACAGCATGATGCATCTTGAACGGCCTTGTGGCACATCTCGAGTACCCGACGCTCCTCGGTGATGATCTACGGATGCATCCGCCGTATGTCGACGATGTACTCTTCGTCTACATGCGCAACCTCGAGCTGCTCGAATGCCTCCCTATTCTCCCATACCTTGATGACCCACAAGTATAGGGGATCAATCGTATTCCTTTTGATAAATAAGAGTGTCGAACCCAATGAGGAGCAGAAGAATATGATAAGCGGTTTTCAGCAAGGTGATTTCTGCAAGCACTGAAATTGTAAGTAGCATGTGTTTTGATAGCAAGGTAATTTGTAACGAGCAAGTAACGGTAACAATAGGTAAGGTGCAACAATGTAGCCCAATCCTTTTGTGGCAAAGGACATGCCAATAGTATCTCTTATGATGAGCAAAGTGTTCTTGAGGGTACATGGGAATTTCATCTAGCCACTTTCGTCATGTTGGTTTGATTTGTGTTTGCTACTTTGCTACTTTGATATGTGGATGGACCGGTGCTAAGGTGTTGTTCTTACTTGAACTAACAACCTACTTATAATTAACCCCCTCGCAGGCATCCGCAACTATGAGAAAAGTATTAAGACAAAGTCTAACCATAGCATTAAACATTTGGACCCAAATCAGCCCCTTACGAAGTAGAGTATAAACTAGGGTTTAAGTTTTTGTCACTCTCGCAACCCATCATCTAACAACTACTCCACAATGCATTCCCTTAGGACCAAGGATGGTGAAGTGTCATGTAGTCGACGTTCACATGACACCACTAAGGGAATCACAACATACATACCATCAAAAGATCTAACACATATCAAATTCACATGAGTACTTGCAACATGACTTCTCCCCTGACCTCAAGAACAAAAGTAACTACTCACAAATAATATGCATGCTCAAGATCATAGGTGTATTGAATGGAATAATGGATCTGAACATACAATCTTCCAACAAATAAACCATATAGCAATCAACTACACAAGGTAATCAAAACACTACTAGTCACCCACGGGTACCAATCTGAGGTTCCGGTACAAAGATTGAACACAAGAGATGAACTAGGGTTTGAGAGGAGATGGTGCTATCGAAGATGTTCATGAAGAATGGCCTCCCCAAGATGAGAGGGTTGTTGTGTTGGGGAACGTAGTAGTAATTCAAAATTTTCCTATGTATCACCAAGATCAGTCTATGTGAAGCCAGCAACGAGTAAGGGGTTTGAGCTTCTTCATACCTTTGAAGATCGCTAAGTGGAAGCGTTACTATGAACGCGGTTGGTGGAATCATACTCGCAGTCATTCAGATTGCGGTGGATTCCGATCTAAGCACCGAACAACGACGCCTCCGCGTACAACACACGTGCAGACCGGTGATGTCTCCTACGCCTTGATCTAGCAAGGAGGAAGGAGAGGTTGAGGGAGAGCTTCGGCAGCACGATGGCATGGTGATAGTGGAGCTGCATGGTACTCCGATAGGGCTTCACCAAGCGCTACGGAGGACGAGGAGGAGGAGGGGTAGGGCTGCACCGAGAGAGGAGAGATCTATTGTCGACAGCCCCAAAAACCCTGACTATATATAGGAGGAGGGGAGGAGGGTGCGCCCCCTCTAGGGTTCGCACCCTAGGGGGTGTAGCAGCCCCAGATGGGGGGAGGGCCGGCGGCCAAGAGAGGGAGAGAGGGGGCATGCCCTAGGGTGGGCCTAGGGCCCATCTGCGCCTAGGGTTTGCCCCTCTCCTCCTAGCTGCTCCTTGGGCCTTGGTTGGAGGTGCACCAGCCCACTCAGGGGCTGGAACCTTCCCACTCTCGGCCCATGCAGGCCTCCGGGGCCGCTGGCCCCACCCGGTCGACCCTCGGAACCCTTTCGGTGGTCCCGGTACATTACCGGTGATGCCCAGAACACTTCCGGTGACCAAATCCTCACTTCCTATATATCATTCTTTACCTCCGGACCATTCCGAAACTCCTCGTGACGTCCGGGATCTCATCTGGGACTCCAAACAACCTTTGGTAACCACGTACACAATTCCCCTATAACCCTAGCGTCATCGAACCTTAAGTGTGTAGACCCTATGGGTTCGGGAGGCATGTAGACATGACCGAGACACCTCTCCAGTCAATAACCAATAGCGGGATCTGCATACCCATGTTGGCTCCCGCATGCTCCATGATGATCTCATCGGATGAACCACGATGTCGGGGATTCAATCAATCCCGTATATAATTCCCTTTATCTATCGGTATGTTACTTGCCCGAGATTCAATCGTCGGTATCCCTATACCTTGTTCAATATCGTTACCGGCAAGTCTCTTTACTCATTTCGTAACACATGATCTTGTGACTAACTCCTTAGTCACATTGAGCTCATTATGATGATGTATTACTGAGTGGGCCCAGAGATACCTCTCCATCACATGAAGTGACAAATCTCAGTCTTGATTCATGCCAACCCAACAGACACTTTCGAAGATAGCTGTAATGCACATTTATAGTCACCCAGTTACGTTGTGACGTTTGATATACCCAAAGCATTCCTACGGTATCCGGGAGTTGCACAATCTCATGGTCTAAGGAAACGATACTTGACATTAGAAAAGCTCTCGCATACGAACTACACGATCTTGTGCCATGCTTAGGATTGGGTCTTGTCCATCACATCATTCTCCTAATGATGTGATCACATTATCAACGACATCCAATGTCCATGGTCATGAAACCGTGACCATCTATTGATCAACGAGCTAGCCAACTAGAGGCTCACTAGGGACATGTTGTGGTCTATGTATTCATACGTGTATTACGGTTTCCGGTTAATACAACTATAGCATGAACAATAGATAATTATCATGAACAAGGAAATATAATAATCACTTTATTATTGCCTCTAGGGCATATTTCCAATAGTCTCCCACATGCACTAAAATCAATAATCTAGTTACATTGTGATGTATCAAACACCCATAGAGTTCTAGTGTTGATCATGTTTTGCTCGTGAAAGGGGTTTAGTCAACGGATCTACGACATTCAGATCTGTTTGTACTTTGCAAATATCTATATCTCCTTCCTGAATGTAATCACAAATTGAGTTGAAGCGGCGCTTGATGTGCTTGGTCTTCTTGTGAGACCTAGGCTCCTTGGCAATGGCAATAGCACCAGTGTTGTCACAAAAGAGAGTCATCAGGCCCGACACGCTGGGAATCACTCCTAGGTCGGTGATGAACTCATTCATCCAGACTTCTTCCTATGCTGCTTTCGAAGCAGTTATGTACTCCGCTTCACATGTAGATGCCGCCATGACGCTTTGCTTGCAACTGCACCAGCTGACTGCCCCACCATTCAAAGTAACCCTTTACGACACGTATCCGATTTGTGACTTGGAGTCATCCGGATCTGTGTCGAATCTAGCATCAACGTAACCCTTTACGACGAGTTCTTCGGCACCTCCATAAAAGAGAAACATCTCCTTAGTCCTTTTCAGGTACTTAAGGATATTCTTGACCGCTGTCCAGTGTTCCGCTCCGGGATCACTTTGGTACCTCCCTACCAAACTTATGGCAAGGTTCACATCAGGTCTGGTGCACAGCATGGCATACATAATAGAGCCTATGGCTGAAGCATAGGGGATGACACTCATCTTTTCTCAATCCTGTGCCGTGGTCAGGCATTGAGTCGTACTCAATCTCACACCGTGTAACAAATGCAAGAACCCCTTCTTGGACTGGTCCATATTGAACTTCTTCCATATCTTGTCAAGGTATGTGCTTTGTGAAAATCCTATGAAGCGTCTTGATCTATCTCTATAGATCTTGATGCCTAATATGTAAGCAGCTTCTCCAAGGTCCTTCATTGAAAAACACTTATTCAAGTAGGCCTTTATGCTTTCCAAAAGTTCTATATCATTTCCCATCAAAAATATGTCATCCACATATAATATGAGAAATGCTAGAGAGCTCCCACTTACTTTCTTGTAAATACATGGTTCTCCATAAACCTGTATAAATCCAAACGCTTTAATCACCTCATTAAAGTGAATGTTCCAACTCCGAGATGCTTGAACCAGCCCATAGATGGAGAGTTGAAGCTTGCATACTTTTTTAGCATCTTTAGGACCGACAAAACCTTCCGGCTGCATCATATACAATTCTTCCTTAAGGAAACCATTAAGGAATGCCATTTGACGTCCATTTGCCAGATCTCATAATCATAAAATGCGGCAATTGCTAACATGATTCGACGGACTTCAACATCGCTACGGGTGAGAAAGTCTCATCTTAGTAAACTCCTTGAACTTGTCGATAACCCTTAGCGACAAGCCAAGCCTTATAGACGGTCACATTACCATCCGCGTCAGTCTTCTTCTTAAAGATCCATTTATTTTCTATGGCTCGCCGATCGTCGGGCAAGTCCACCATTGTCCATACTATGTTCTCATACATGGATCCTATCTCGGATTTCATGGCTTCAAGCCATTTGTTGGAATCCGGGCCCGCCATCGCTTCTTCATAGTTTGAAGGTTCACCGTTGTCCAACAACATGATCTCCGGGACAGGGTTGCCGTACCACTCTGGTGCGGAACGTGTCCTTATGGACCTTCGAGGTTCAATAGCAACTTAATATAAAGTTTCATGATCATCATCATTAACTTCCTCTCTAGCCGGTGCAGGCTCCACAGAAACAACTTCCTATGCTGCGCTACTCTCCGGTTCGAGTGGAGGTACAATTACCTCATCAATTTCTATTTTCCTCCCACTTACTTCTTTCGAGAGAAACTCTTTCTCTAGAAAGGATCCATTCTTGGCAACAAAGACTTTGCCTTCGGATCTGAGGTAGAAGGTATACCCAAAAACTTCTTTGGGGTATCCTATGAAGACACACTTTTCCGCTTTGGGTTCGAGCTCCTCAGGTTGAAGTTTCTTCACATAAGCATCGCATCCCCAAACTTTCAGAAAAAACAGATTGGCTTTCTTTCCAAACCTTAATTCATACGGTGTCGTCTCAATGGACTTAGACGGTGCCTTATTTAAAGTGAATGCGGCAGTCTCTAATGCATATCCCCAAAATCATAGCGGTAAGTCGGTAAGAGACATCATAGATCGCACCATATCCAATAGAGTGCGATTATGACGTTCAGACACACCATTTCGTTGAGGTGTGCTAGGCGGCGTGAGTTGTGAAACAATTCCACATTTCCTTAGGTGCGTGACAAACACGTGACTTAAATATTCTCTGCCACGATCAGATCGTAGGTACTATATTTTCCTGCCACGTTGATTCTCTACCTCACTCTAAAATTCCTTGAACTTTTCAAAGGTTTCAGACTTGTGTTTCATTAAGTAGACATACCCATATCTGCTTATGTCATCAATGAGGGTGAGAACATAACGGTAGCCACCACGAGCCTCCATGCTCATTGGACGGCATACATCGGTATGTATTATCTCCAACAAGTCAGACGCTCGCTCCATTGTTTTGGAGAACAGAGTCATGGTCATCTTGCCCATGAGGCATGGTTCGCACTTGTCAAATGATCCAAAATCAAGAGACTCCAAAAGTCCATTAGCATGGAGTTTCTTCATGCGTTTGACACCAATATGACCAAGGCGGCAGTGCCACATGTAAGTGGGACTATCGTTATCAACCTTACATCTTTTGGTACTCACAGTATGAACATGTGTAACATCATGTTCGAGATTCATCAAAAATAAACCATTGACCAGCGGGGCATGACCATAAAACATTTCTCTCATATAAATAGAACAACCATTATTCTCAGATTTAAATGAGTAGCCATCTCGCATCAAGCAAGATCCAGATACAATGTTCATGATCAAAGCTGGTACTATATAACAATTATTAAGGTTTAAAACTAATCCCGAAGGTAGATGTAGAGGTAGCGTGCCGACGGCGATCACATCGACCTTGGAACCATTCTCGACGCGCATCGTCACCTCGTCCTTTGCCAGTCTCCGCTTATTCCGCAGCTTCTGCTTGGAGTTACAAATGTGAGCAACTACACTGGTATCAAATACCCAGGAGCTATTACGAGCGCTGGTAAGGTTAACATCAATAACAAGTATATCATATATACCTTTAACGTTGCCTGCCTTCTTATCCGCTAAGTACTTGGGGCAGTTCCGCTTCCAGTGACCGGTACCCTTGCAATAAAAGCACTCAGTCTCAAGCTTGGGTCCATTCTTGTTCTTCTTCCCGACAACTTGCTTACCGGGTGCGGCAACTGCTTTGCCATCCTTCTTGAACTTCTTCTTACCCTTGCCTTTCTTGAAACTAGTGCTCTTGTTCACCATCAACACTTGATGTTCCTTTTTGATTTCCACCTCCGCTGATTTTGGCATCGAATATAACTCATGAATGGACTTCTCCATCCCTTGCATATTGTAGTTCATCACTAAGATCTTGTAGCAAGGTGGAAGCGACTGGAGGATTCTGTCAATAACCGAGTCATCCGGAAGATTAACTCCCAGCTGAGATAGGCGGTTGTGCAACCGAGACATTTTGAGTATGTGCTCGCTGACAGAACTATTTTCCTCCATCTTACGCCTGAAGAACTTGTCAGAGACTTCATATCGACCCGAGCATGAGATTGGAAAACCATTCTCATCTCTTGGAACATCTTATATGCTCCGTGTTTCTCAAAATGCTTTTGGAGCCCCGGTTCTAAGCTGTAAAACATGCCGCACTCAACCAGGGAGTAATCATCACTATGCGACTGCCAGACATTCATAACGTCTTGAGTTGCTGGGAAAACGGGTGCGTCACCTAGTGGTGCATCAAGGACATATAATTTCTTGGAAGCTATGAGGATGATCCTCAAGTTACGGACCCAGTCTGTATAGTTGCTTCCATCGTCTTTCAGCTTGGTTTTCCCTAGGAACGAGTTGAAGTTGAGGGCAACATTAGCGTGGGCCATTGGATCTCCAAGATAGATTGTAAAGACATTTTAGACTAAGTTCATGATAATTAAGTTCACATAATCAAATTATTTAATGAACTCCCACTTAGATAGATATCTCTCTAGTCATCCAAGTGACACATGATCCACGTCAACTAGCCCGTGTCCGATCATCACGTGAGATGGACTAGTTATCAATGGTGAACATCTGCATGTTGATCGAATCTTCTATACGACTCATGTTCGACCTTTCGGTCTCCCATGTTTCGAGGCCATGTCTGTACATGCTAGGATCATCAACTCAACCTAAGTGTATTGCGTGTGTAAATCTGGCTTACACCCGTTGTATGTGAACATTAGAAACTATCACACCCGATCATCATGTGGTGCTTCGGAACAACGAACCTTAGCAATGGTGCATAGTTAGGGGGAACACATTTCTTGAAATTTTAGTGAGAGATCATCTTATTTAAGCTACCGTCGTTCTAAGCAAATAAGATGTAAAACATGATAAACATCACATGCAATCATATAGTGACATGATATGGCCAATATCATCTTGCTCCTTTGATCTCCATCTTCGGGGAACCATGATCATCATTGTCACCGGCACGACACCATGATCTCCATCATCATGATCTCCATCATTGTGTCTTCATGAAGTTGTCTTGCCAACTATTACTTCTACTACTATGGCTAATAGTTAGCAATAAAGTAAAGTAATTACATGGTGTTTTTGATTGACACACAGGTCATACAATAAATTAAGACGACTCCTATGGCTCCTGCTGATTGTCATACTCATCGACATGCAAGTTGTGATTCCTATTACAAGAACATGATCAATCTCATATGTCATATATATTTCATCACATTCTTTTGGCCATATCTCATCACATAGCATACCCTGCAAAAACAAGTTAGACGTCCTCTAATTGTTGTTGCAAGTTTTACGTGGGTGCTATGGGTTTCTAGCAAGAACGTTTCTTACCTACATAAGAGCCACAAAGGTGATATGCCAATTGCTATTTACCCTTCATAAGGACCCTCTTCATCGAATCTGATCCGACTAAAGTGGGAGAGAAAGACACCCGCTAGCCACCTTATGCAACAAGTGCATGTCAAGCGGTGGAACCAGTCTCACGTAAGCATATGTGTAAAGTCGGTCCGGGCCGCTTCATCCCACAATGCCGCCGAATCAAGATAAGACTAGTAACGGCAAGCAAATTGACCAAATCATCAGCCACAACTACTTGTGTTCTACTCGTGGATAGAATCTATGCATAGACCTAGCTCATGATGCCACTGTTGGGGAACGTAGTAGTAATTCAAAATTTTCCTACGTATCACCAAGATCAATCTATGTGAAGCCAACAACGAGTAAGGGGTTTGAGCATCTTCATACCTTTTAAGATCGCTAAGCGGAAGTGTTACTATGAACGCGGTTGGTGGAGTCATACTCATAGCGATTCAGATCGTGGTGGATTCCGATCTAAGCACCAAACAACGGTGCCTCCGCGTTCAACACACGTGCAGCTCAGTGACATTTCCTACGCCTTGATCCAGCAAGGAGGAAGGAGAGGTTGATGGAGAGCTCCGGCAGCATGATGGCGTGGTTACGGTGGAGCTGCGTGGTACTCCAGCAGGGCTTCGCCAAGCGCTACGGAGAACGAGGAGGAGGAGGGGTAGGGCTGCGCCGAGAGAGAGAGAGAGAGAGAGAGAGAGAGAGAGAGATCTATTGTCGGCAGCCCCAAAAACCCTCACTATATATAGGAGGAGGAGAGGAGGGTGCGCCCCCTCTAGGGTTCCCACCCTAGGGTGTGCGGCAGCCCTAGATGGGGGGAGGGCTGGCGGCCAAGAGAGCGAGAGAGGGGGGCACGCCCAAGGATGGCCTAGGGCCCATCTGCGCCTAGGGTTTGCCCCCTCTCCTCCTAGCCGTGCCTTGGGCCTTGGCGGGAGGCGCACCAACCCACTCAGGGGCTGGTCCCTTCCCACTCTCGGACCATGCAGGCCTTCGGGGCCGCTCGCCCCTCCTGGTGGATCCCCGGAACCCTTCCGATGGTCCCGATACATTACCGGTGATGCCCGAAACACTTTCGGTGACCAAATCCTCACTTCCTATATATCATTATTTACCTCCAGACCATTTAGGAACTCCTCGAGACGTCCGAGTTATCATCCAGGACTCCGAACAACCTTAGGTAACCACGTACACAATTCCCCTATAACCCTAGCGTCATCGAACCTTAAGTGTGTAGACCCTACGGGTCTGGGAGGCACGTAGACATGACCGAGACACCTCTCCGGTCAATAACCAACAACGGGATCTGGATACCCATGTTGGCTCCCACATGCTCCACGTTGATCTCATGGGATGAACCACAATGTCGGGGATTCAATCAATCCCGTATACAATTCCCTTTGTCTATCGGTATGTTACTTGCCCGATATTCGATCATCGGTATCCCTATACCTTGTTCAATCTCGTTACCGGCAAGTCTCTTTACTCGTTCCATAACACATGATCCCAGGACTAACTCCTTAGTCACATTGAGCTCATTATGATGATGTATTACCGAGTGGGCCCAGAGATATCTCTCCGTCACACGGAGTGACAAATCCTAGTCTCGATTCATGCCAACCCAACAAACACTTTCGGAGATACCTGTAATGCACCTTTATAGTCACCTAGTTACGTTGTGACATTTGATACAACCAAAGCATTCCTACAGTATCCGGGATTTGCACAATCTCCTGGTCTAAGGAAATGATACTTGACATTAGAATAGCTCTAGCATACGAACTACACGATCTTGTGCCATGCTTAGGATTGGGTCTTGTCCATCACATCATTCTCCTAATGATGTGATCCTATTATCAACGACATCCAAAGTCCATGGTCATGAAACCGTGACCATCTATTGATTAATGAGCTAGCCAACTAGAGGCTCACTAGGGACATGTTGTGGTCTATGTATTCACACATGTATTACGGTTTCCAGTTAATACAATTATATCATGAACAATATACAATTATCATCAACAAGGAAATGTAATAAATACTTTATTATTGCCTCTAGGGCATATTTCCAACATGTTGGTGATGACAATGGCTTCGATTTCCCTCTCCGGGAGGGAAGTTCCCCCGACAGAATTGCTCCGCCGGAGGGCAAAAGTACTCCTGCCCAAGTTCCACCTTGAGGGGGCGGCTCTTCGTTCCAAAAGTCCTCCTCTGAGTTTTTATAGGTTTTTTGGACTATATACCAGAAGATGGGCCCTGGAGGTGGGCCTGGGTGCCCACCTTCCACCAGGGCATGGGCAGGGGGCAAGCACGCCCTGGTGGAGGGTGGATGCCTATTGGCCCCCCTCCGGTAGATTATTTAATATATAAAAATTCCACATGAATTTTTAGCTTCATTGGAGTTATGCAGAATAGGTACCTCTGACATGGTTTTTCGGGGTGCTGAATCCCAGTTGCCGGCATTCTCCCTCTTGATGAAAACCTTGCAAATTATGAGAGAAAATGCATTAGAATTACTTCCCAAAGCATTATAATGCATAAAACATTATAAATAACAGTAATAAGACATGATGCAAAATGGACATATCAACTCCCCCAAGCTTAGACCTCACTTGTCCTCAAGCAAAAGCCGATATAGAAGAATATGCCCACATTGTTTGAGAGGTGTCGATAAAAACGAAATACAGACATAGAAGCATCATGCTTATTATTATAATAGTAACAAAACTAACATAAAACTTTCTCATAAAACTTTTATTTCATAGCAACATCATATAACTTCTTATGAGCAAGTAACAATTCATCACAACATGGGAATATAAAGCATAAACCTTATTGGAAATCAACAAACTATGTTCTCAGTCAACTTTGCAACTACAATTCATCATATTTTCAGGAAGAGTCTCATGTAGGAGCCTTTTGGAAAGTCGACATACTCAACCATCCTTTAGTCTTCTATGATTGCCAACGCTCATAGCATACCCATGGACAAAAAGTTTCAACCAGACACATAGAAAGATAGGGGCTTATAGTTTTCCTCCCAACATATTCACCTCAAGGGTGATGTCAACAAATAATAACTCATGCCTACTCATATCCAAATGATCATATGTGCCTAGATATTTCATCACCACATGATGCTTGACAAAGGAGATAAATAAAAAGGAATATAGAAGAATACTTTGACTCTTGCATAAAAGTAAAGATAGGCCCTTCGGAGAGGGAAGCAGAGGTTGTCATGCGCTTTTTAGTTTGTATGCAAAACCCCTTAGCGGAAAGAATGTCATGTTGCATTGCCTCTTGTTATAGCAACCTTTATTATGCAGTCCGTCGCTTTTATTACTTTGCCATCACAAGTTCGTGCAACCCCCAATTTTCTCTTACACTAATTGATCCAACACTTTCTAGAAGCAATTTTTATTGCCTTGATGCTTCGATGACAACTTACTTGAAGGATCTTATTTAATACATAGGTAGGTATGGTGGACTCTCAAACATGACTTTGGGTTTTGGGTTTTTTGATGCACAAGTAGTATCTCCACTTAGTGCAGAGTTTTTGGCTAGCAAAGATATTGGGCAAGCACCACATGTTAAAGGATCTACGACAATATAACTTCTATGTGAATATGAACAAGCATAAATCATTACGTTGTCTTCCTTGTCCAATGTCAACAATTTTGGCATATAATATTTAATGGGGATCACAATCACAAAAGATGTCCATGATAGTATATTTGCATGTGAATCTTCTCTTCCCTAATTAATTCTTTCATGAGTTGCATCATTGACTAATGCTATGTTTGCTAATCTCAAATAAATTTTACCACTTATACTTTCTTTATTTTGATGTCATTACTCACCATACTATTAACATATGATCTTTTCTCATTTATTTTCTTTTATCAGGATTGCAACAAGAAGGTAAAAGGGGCAAAATCTCAAACTAAACTTTATTATATAACTCTCACTCAATTACATAGATGAATACATCATGAAACTAGCACTCGAAAATAGATCATACTAAACTTTTATTCAACTAAATCATGAAAAGGATAAAGATCAAAAGTAGAAAGCAAAAGGTAAAAGTGATGGTGATAAGATAGCGGGGCACCTCCCCCAAGCTTGGCTTGAGCCAAGGGGAGTGCCCATACCCGTGTACTCCGATCTCCTTTGGTGGTGGTGATGATGAAGCTGGTGGTGATGAAACGGTATTAGGTTTATCCTCAGGCTTCCAGTGCAAGGGTTCACCATCAAAAGTTGAGGCACGAGTCCCTAGAGTCCTACAATTGGCAGCTAAGCTTATACCTTTAAATCTTGCCTCATACTTAACAACTTGATTTTGGAGAGCATAAATTTCACTCTGTAGAAAGTTGATTTGCTTGTTGAAGTTGAAGACGATGTATTTCATGGACTGGCCATCCACCATGTGATCACGGGTAAATTCTGTGATCATGGATTGATTGGCACTTAGTCCACGCTCCATCATCCCTTTGTACTTGAAGACGTCTTGCTCCACCGCTTCCAGCCTAGCCTCCATGCTTCCAGTCCTCTTGGGCACCTGCACATCCCGGATGTGGAGCACCCCCTCATGTATGTCAATGGTTTGAGGGTGCTTCATCACCTCCGGCAGATACAGGTTGATAACCTTCTCAAAGAACTTGTTCTTGGGGGAACTTGAGGAAGCCATGGGGATTTAGATCTGACAAGAAAACAACACAAAACAGGAACAGAGGAAAATCTCATGATGCAGTGGTCAAAACAGCCGGGGGGTAGATAAAGAGAATTTTTCTTCTTGGAAAGCAAGCAAATGAAAGGAAATGAAGCCGGGAAGGATCCCAAGGTGGGCATGCTGCACCTAAGGATGGCAATTTTACCCATGGGTATGGGTACCCGCTGATACCGTACCCGCATGGGCAGGGTTTGGGCACACTTTTATACCCATGGGTTGTACCCATACCCTACCTGTTAAGTCATGGGTAGGGTACGGGTATATCCTTGTACCCGTGGGTATACCCATACCCTGCCCACTTGTGAACTAATGTTAAGTTGTCGTTAATTGATCATTAATTTTTCAAGTGACTCATCTACTCCTATTGACTTATGAGTATGTTGTGATTTCTAAATTTTGATAATTGTCATGTACTCACCTACCTGTTACTGAGTTGAGATAATTGATTGTTTTGTCAAATGTGCTATCAATGAGTATAAAATTATGAACAACTTGTGTACTATTTGTTCTACCCACCAGGGACCCAATGGGCACGGGTAAAGTTTCATACCCATGGGTACGGGTATGGGTAGAATTTTGTACCCACTCACTATACGGGTATGTGTATGGTATTGTTCTACCCTTCCCATACCCTGCCCATTGCCATCCTTAGCTGCACCAGGGTGCACCAGGGATGGCAACCACGCCCTGGTGCTCTGTGCCCTCCTCGGTTACCTTCCGGTTTATTTTTTATTCCCTAGGATTCATAAATATTCCAGAATTGATAAAAAATTGGGGATTTTTTGGAGACTGTTTACTTATCGTATCACAAAACTCTTTATTTTCATGATTCTGGAGTGTTTCGGAAGGTTTCTGTTATGTGCTCCTCCGGTGTCATGGTTTGGATAACATTGCTTTCAATATTAATAGGCGTACCTGAGATATAGTGTTTAATTATTTGCCCATTGACCACCTTCAGGTTGGTACCTTTGACATTATTAATCTTATATCTCCAGAGCGATAAACTTCTTTGATAACATAGGGTCCTTCCAATTTGGAGAGAAGTTTCCCTGCAAAAAAATTGAAATGAGAACTGTACAAAAGAACATATTCTCCAAATTTGAATTCTCGCTTTTGGATTCTTTTGTCATGCCATCCTTTAACTTTTTCTTTAGGTAACTTGGCATTTTCATAAGCTTGGGTTCTCCATTCATCTAATGAGCTAATATCAAATAACCTATTTTCACAGGCAAGTTTGATGTCATAGTTCAGTTTTTTCATTGCCCAAAATGCTTTATGTTCTAATTCTAGAGGCAAATGACAAGCTTTCTCATAGACCATCTTCTATGGAGACATACCCATAGGATTTTATACGCTGTTCTATATTCCCAAAGTGCATCATCTAATTTCTTAGACCAATTCTTTCGAGACCTATTGACAGTCTTTTGTAATATCAATTTTATTTCTCTATTACTAAGTTTAACTTGACCACTAGATTGAGGATGATAGGGTGATGCAATTCTATGGTTAACATCATATTTAGCAAGCATCTTACGGAAAGCACCATGAATAAAGTGTGAACCACCATCAGTCATTAGATATCTAGGGACTCCAAACCTTGGGGAAATAACTTCTTTAAGCATTTTAATGAAAGTGTGATGATCATCACTACTAGTTGGAGTATATTCTACCCACTTAGTTACATAATCAACAGCAACCAAATGAGTGTACCCATTAGACGAAGGAAAAGGTCCCATATAATAAAAAACCCAAACATCAAATGGTTCAGCAACAAGTGAATAGTTCATAGGCATTTCTTGATGCTTACCGATATTACCAATTCATTGACATTCATCACAAGACGAGAAAAACTTATGAGCATCCTTGAAGAGAGTAGGCCAATAAAAACCAGATTGTAATACCTTATGAGCAGTTCTATCTCTAGCATGATGTCCCCCATAAGCTTCAGAATGACATTTCCATAAGATTTGTTCATGTTCATGCTCAGGTACACAACGTCTAATAATACCATCTACTCCTTCTTTATAAAGACGTGGGTCATCCCAAAAGTAATGTCTTAAGTCATAGAAGAATTTTTTCTTTTGTTGGTATGTGAAACTAGGTGGAATATATTTAGCAACAATGTAATTAGCATAGTTAGCATACCATGGAGTGTTTTGAGAGTCATTTATTGCAGCTAGTTGTTCATCGGGAAAACTATCATCAATAGGTAGTGGGTCATCAAGAATATTTTCTAACCTTGACAAGTTATCAGCTACGGGGTTCTCAGGTCCCTTCCTATCAAGGATATGTAAACCAAATTCCTGAAGCAAGAGAACCCACCTAATGAGTCTAGGTTTATCATCTTTCTTTTCCATAAGATATTGTATAGCAACATGATCAGTGTGAATAGTAACTTTGGAATCAACAATGTAAAGTCTGAATTTATCACAAGCAAACACGATTGCTAAAAATTCTTTTTCAGTAGTGGCATAATTTATTTGGGCACTATCTAGAGTTGCTATCATAATGGATAACGTTTAATTTCTTATCAACTCTTTGTCCTAGAAAATCACCAATAGCATAATCACTAGCATCACACATAATTTCAAAAGGCAAGTTCAAATCAGGTGGTTGAACAATAGGTGAAGTGGTTAAGGCTTTCTTTAGTATTTCAAAGGCTTCTATGCAATCATCATAAAAAACAAAGGGAATAACCTTTTGTAAAAGATTAGTAAGAGGCCTAGAAATCTTTGAGAAGACTTTAATAAACCTCCTATAGAAACCAACATGACCAAGGAAACTTCGAATACCTTTCATATCTTTAGGACATGGCATTTTCTCAGTTGCATCAACTTTAGCTTGATCCACATCAATACTTTGTTCGGAGATCTTATTATTGGGAGACGTAGTAGTAAATCAAAAGTTTTCCTACGTGTTCACCAAGATCCATCTATGGAGAAACCAGAAACGAGTGGGGAGAGTGCATCTTCATATGTTTGAAGATTGCAAAGCGGAAGCATTACTAGAACGCGGTTGGCGGAGTCGTACTCGCAGCGATTTAGATCGTGCTGGAGTCCGATCTAAGCGCCGAACAACGGCGCCTCCGCATTCAACACACGTGCAGCCGATGAGGTCTCCTACGCCTTGATCCAACAAGGAGGAAGGAGAGGTTGAGGGAGAGCTCTGGCAGCACGACGGCATGGTGACGGTGGAGCTGCATGGTACTCCGGCAGAGCTTCGCCAAGCACTACGGAGGATGAGGAGGAGGAGGGGTAGGGCTGCGCCGAGAGAGGAAGAAACTTGTGTTCTTGGCAGCCCCAAAACCCCCACTATTTATAGGAGGAGGAGGAGAGAGGGCACATCCCTAGGGTTCCCACCCTAGGATTCGGTGGCAGCCCAGATGACATCTGGTGCGGCGGCCAGGAGAGGGAGTGGGAGGGGCGGCGCCGTAGGTGGGCCTAGGGCCCATCTGCCCCTAGGGTTTGCCTCCCTCCCACCTGTGCTGCGCCTTGGGCCCTTGTGGAGGGCGCACCATCCCACCTAGGGGCTGGTTCCCTCCCACTTGTGGCCCATGCAGCCCTCTGGTGCCTGTGGCCCCACTTGGTGGACCCCCGAAACCCTTCCGGTGGTTCTAGTACGTTACCAGTGATGCCCGAAACACTTCCGGTGACCAAAATATCACTTCCTATATATGAATATTTACCTCCGAACCATTCCGGAACTCCTCATGATGCTCGGGATCTCATCCGGGACTCCTAACAACCTTCGGTAACCACATACACTATTTCCCTATAACCCAAGCGTCATCGAACCTTAAGTGTGTAGACCCTACAGGTTCGGGAGGCACGTAGACATGACCGAGACACCTCTCCGGTCAATAACCAATAGCAGGATCTGGATACCCATGTTGGCTCCCACATGCTCCACGATGATGTCATCGGATGAACCACGATGTTGGGGATTCAATCAATCCCGTATACAATTCCCTTTGTCTACCGGTATGATACTTGCTCGAGATTCGATCGTCGGTATCCCTATACCTTGTTTATCCTCGTTACTGGCAAGTCTCTTTTCTCGTTCCGTAACACATCATCCCGTGGCTAACTCCTTAGTCACATTGAGCTCATTATGATGATGTCTTATCGAGTGGGCCCAGAGATACCTCTCCGTCACATGGAGTGACAAATCCTGGTGTCGATTCGTGCCAACCAAACAGACACTTTCGGAGAAACCCGTAGTGTACCTTTATAGCCACCCAGTTACGTTGTGATGTTTGGCACACCCAAAGTATCCCTACGGTATCCGGGAGTTGCACAATCTCATGGTCTAAGGAAACGATACTTGACATTAGAAAAGCTTTAGCAGACGAACTACATGATCTTGTGCTATGCTTAGGATTGGGTCTTGTCCATCAAATCATTCACCTAATGATGTGATCCCATCATCAATGACATCCAATGTCTATGGTCATGAAACCTTGACCATCTATTGATCAACGAGCTAGCCAACTAGAGGCTCACTAGGGATATGTTGTGGTCTATGTGTTCACACATGTATTACGGTTATTCATTAAAAACACTTATTCAAGTAGGCCTTTATGCTTTCCAAAAGTTCTATATTATTTCCCATCAACAATATGTCATCCACATACAATATGACAAATGCTACAGAGCTCCCACTCACTTTCTTGTAAATACAAGGTTCTCCATAAACCTATATAAACCCAAATGCTTTAATCACCTCATTAAAGCGAATGTTCCAACTCCGAGATGCTTGCACCAGCCCATAGATGGACCACTGGAGCTTGCATACCTTGTTAGCATATTTAGGATCGAGAAAACTTTCCGGCTGCATCATATACAGTTCCTCCTTAAGGAAGCCATTAAGGAATGCCATTTTGACGTCCATTTGCAAGATCTCGTAATCATAAAATGCGGCAATTGCTAACATGATTCAAACGGACTTCAACATCGCTACGGGTGAGAAAGTCTCATTGTAGTCAACTCCTTGAACTTGTAGATAACCCTTAGCAACAAGCCAAGCTTTATAGACGGTCACATTACCATCCGCGTCAGTCTTCTTCTTAAAGACCCATTTATTTTCTATGGCTCGCTTATCATAAGGCAAGTCCACCAAAGTCCATACTTTGTTCTCATACATGGATCCTATCTCGGATTTCATGGATTCAAGCCATTTGTTGGTATCCGGGCCCGCCATCGCTTCTTCATAGTTCGAAGCTTCACCATTGTCCAACAACATGATCTCCAGGATAGGGTTGCCGTACCACTCTGGTGCGGAACGTGTCCTAGTGGACCTTCGAATAGAAACTTGATCCGAAGTTTCATGATCATCATCATTAATTCCTCTACAACCGGTGTAGTCTCCACATAAACTACTTCCTCTGCTATGCTACTCTCCGGTTCGAGTGAAGGTACAATTACCTCATCAAGTTCTATTTTCCTCCCACTTACTTCTTTTGAGACAAACTCTTTCTCTAGAAAGGATCCATTCTTGGCAACAAAGACTTTGCCTTCGGATTTGAGGTAGAAGGTATACCCAATAGTTTCCTTGGGGTATCCTATGAAGACGCACTTTTCCGCTTTGCGTTCGAGCTTCTCAGGTTGAAGTTTCTTCACATAAGCATCGCATCCCCAAACTTTTAGAAACGACAGCTTAGGTTTCTTTCTAAACCATAATTCATATAGTGTCATCTCAACGGATTTAGACGGAGCCCTATTTAAAGTGAATGCGACATTCTCTAATGCATATCCCCAAAATGATAGCGGTAAGTCGGTAAGAGACATCATAGATCGCACAGTATCCAATAGAGTGCGATTACGACATTCAGACACACCGTTTCGCTGAGCCGTGCCAAGCGGCATGAGTTGTGAAACAATTCCACATTTCCTTAGGTGAGTGCCAAACTCGTGACTCAAATATTCTCCTCCACGATCAGATCGTAGGCACTTTATTTTCCTGTCATGTTGATTCTCTACCTCACTCTGAAATTCCTTGAACCTTTCAAAGGTTTCAGACTTGTGTTTCATTAAGTAGATACCCATATTTGCTCAAGTCATCAGTGAGGGTGAGAACATAACGGTATCCACCGCGAGCCTCAACGCTCATTGGACCGCATACATCGGTATATATTATCTCCAACAAGTAAGTTGCTCGCTCCATTGTTCCGGAGAACGGAGTCTTGGTCATCTTGCCCATGAGGCATGGTTCGCACGTGTCAAATGATTCAAAATCAAGGGACTCCAAAAGTCCATCAGCATGGAGTTTCTTCATGTGTTTGACACCAATATGACCAAGGCAGCAGTGCCACATGTAAGTAGGACTATCATTATCAATCTTACATCTGTTGGTACTCACACTATGGACATGTGTAACATCACGTTCGAGATTCATCAAAAATAAACCATTGACCAGCGGGGCATGACCATAAAACATTTCTCTCATATAAATAGAACAACCATTATTATTAGATTTAAATGAGTAGCCATCTCGCATCAAACGAGATCCAGATACAATATTCATGCTCAAAGATGGTACTAAATAACAATTATTGACATTTACAACTAATCCCGAAGGTAGATGTAGAGGTAGCATGCCAACGGCGATCACATCGACCTTGGAACCATTCCCGACGCGCATCGTCACCTCGTCCTTTGCAAGCCTCCGCTTATTCTGCAGCTCCTGCTTGGAGTTACAAATGTGAGCAACTGCACCGGTATCTAATACCCAGGAGCTACTACGAGCGTTGGTAATGTACACATCAATAACAAGTATATCACATATACCTTTAACGTTGCCGGCCTTCTTATCCGCTAAGTACTTGGGGGCAATTCCGCTTCCTGTGATCGGTACCCTTGCAATAAAAGCACTCAGTCTCAGGCTTGGGTCCATTCTTGTTCTTCTTCCTGGAAACTTGCTTACCGAGCGCGACAACTGCTTTGCCGTCCTTCTTGAAGTTCTTCTTACCCTTGCCTTCCTTGAAGCTAGTGGTCTTATTGACCATCAAGACTTGGTGCTCCTTATTGATCTCGATCTCCGCAGATTTCAGCATCGTGTACAACTTAGGAATGGACTTCTCCACACCGTGCATGTTGTAGTTCATCGCAAAGCTCTTGTAGCTAGGTGGAAGCGAATGGAGGATTCTGTCAATGACCGAGTCATCCGGAAGATTAACTCCCAGCTGAGTCAAGTGGTTGTGCAACCCAGACATTTTGAGTATGTGCTCACTGACAGAACTATTTTCCTCCATCTTACAACTGAAGAACTTGTCGCAGACATCATATCTCTCGACCCGGGCATGAGCTTGGAAAACCAATTTCATCTCTTGGAACATCTCATATGCTCCGTGTTGCTCAAAACTCTTTTGGTGCCCCGGTTCTAAACTGTAAAGCATGCCGCACTGAACCAGGGAGTAATCATCACAGCGCGACTGCCAAGCGTTCAAAACGTCCCAAGCCACTGGGAAAATGGGTGCGTCATCTAGTGGTGTATCAAGGACATATAATATTTTGGAATCTATGAGGATGATCCTCAAGCCATGGACCCAGTCCGCATAGTTTCTTCCATCATCTTTCAACTTGGTTTTCTCTAGGAACGCGTTGAAGTTGAGGGTGACATTAGCGTTGGCCATTGGATCTACAATATAGATTGTAAATACAATTTTAGTGTAAGTTCATTATAATTAAGTTCACATAATCAAATTATTTAATGAACTCCCACTTAGATAGACATCTCTCTAGTCATCCAAGTGACACATGATCCACGTCAACTATCCCGTGTCCGATCATCACGTGAGACGGACTAGTCATCCATGGTGAACATATCCATGTTGATTGTATCTTCTATATGACTCATGTTTGACCTTTCGGTCTTCCGTGTTCCAAGGCCATGTCTGTACATGCTAGGCTCGTCAAGTCAACCTAAGTGTATTGTGTGTTTAAATATGGCTTACACCCGTTGTATGCGAACGTTAGAACCTATCACACCCGATCACCACGTGGTGCTTCGGAACAACGATCCTTAGCAATGATGAACAGTTGGGGTGAACACATTTCTTGAAATTTTAGTGAGAGATCATATTATCTAACTACCGTCATTCTAAGCAAATAAGATGTAAACATGATAAACATCACATGCAATCAATATAGTGGCATGATATGGCCAATATCATCTTGCTCCTTTGATCTCCATCTTCGGGGCACCATGATCATCACTGTCACCGGCACAACACCATGATATCCATCATCATGATCTCCATCATCGTGTCTTCATGAAGTTGTCTCGCCAACTATTACTTATACTACTATGGCTAACTATTAGGAATAAATTAAAGTAATTACATGGCATTTATGATTGACCCGCAGGTCATACAATAAATTAAGACAACTCCTATGGCTCCTGCCGGTTGTCATACTCATCGACATGCAAGTCGTGAATCCTATTACAAGAACATGATCAATCTCATACATCACAATGCGTCACATAATATCCTTTGGCCATATCACATCACAAGGCATATGCTGCAAAAACAAGTTAGACGTCCTCTAATTTGTAGTTGCAAGTTTTACGTGGCTGCTATAGGTTTCTAGCAAGAACATTTCTTACATACACCAAAACCACAACGTGATATGCCAATTGCTATTTACCCTTCATAAGGACCCTTTTCACCGAATCCAATCTGACTAAGGTGGGAGAGACAGACACCCGCTAGCCACCTTATGCAACAAGTGCATGTCAGGCGGTGGAACCGGTCTCACGTAAGCGTACATGTAAAGTTGGTCTGGGACACTTCATCCCACAATACTGCCGAATCAAGATAAGACTAGTAACATTAAGCAAATTAACAAGATTGACGCCCACAACAACTTGTGTTCTACTCGTGCATAGATTCTATGAATAGACCTAGCTCATGATGCCACTATTGGGAGACGTAGTAGTAAATCAAAAAAATTCCTACATGTTCACCAAGATCCATCTATGGAGAAACCGGCAACATGTGGGGAGAGTGCAATTCATACCTTTGTAGATCGTAAAGAGGAAGTGTTACTAGAATGTGGTTGGTGGAGTCGTACTCGCAGTGATTCAGATCGCGGTGGAATCCGATCTAAGCGTCGAACAACGGTGCCTCCGCGTTCAACACACATGCAGCCCAATGACCTCTCCTACACCTTGATCCATAAAGGAGGAAGGAGAGGTTGAGGGAGAGCTCCGACAGCACGACGGCATGGTGACGGTGGAGCTTCGTGGTACTCCGGCAGAGTTTCGGCAAGCACTACGGAGGACGAGGAGGAGGAGGGGTAGGGCTGCACCGAGAGAGGAAGAAACTTTTGTTGTTGGCAGCCCCAAACCCCCCACTATTTATAGGAGGAGGAGGGAGGGCACATCCCTAGGATTCCAACCCTAGGAGCCGGCGGCAGCCCAGATGACATCTGGTGTGTCTGCCAGGAGAGGGAGTGGGAGGGGCGGCGCTCTAGGTGGGCCTACGGCCCATCTGCCCCTAGGGTTTGCCTCCTTCCCACCTATGCTGCGCGTTGGGCCCTTGTGGGGGGGGGGGGGGGCGCACCAGCCCACCTAGGGGCTGGTTTGCTCCCACTTGTGGCCCATGCTGCCCTCTGGTGCCTATGGCCCCACTTGGTGGACCCCCAGAACCCTTCCGGTGGTTCTAGTACGTTACCGGTGATGCCCGAAACACTTCCGATGACGAAAACCTCACTTCTTATATATGAATCTTTACCTCCGGACCATTCCAGAACTCCTCAGGACGTCCGGGATCTCATCCGAGAGTCCGAACAACCTTAAGTAACCACGTACACTATTTCCCTATAACCCTAGCGTCATCGAACCTTAAGTGTGTAGACCCTACGGGTTCGGGAGGCACGTAGACATGACCGAGACACCTCTCTAGTCAATAACCAACAGAGGGATCTGGATACCCATGTTGGCTCCCACATGCTCCATGATCATCTCATCGGATGAACCACGAAGTCGGGGATTCAATCAATCCCATATACAATTCCCTTTGTCTACCGGTAAGATACTTGCCCGAGATTCGATCGTCGGTATCCCTATACCTAGTTCAATCTCGTTACCGGCAAGTCTTTTTTCTCATTCTGTAACACATCATTCCGTGGCTAACTCCTTAGTCACATTGAGCTCATTATGATGATGTCTTACCGAGTGGGTCCAGAGATACCTCTCCGTCACACGGAGTGAAAAATCCCAGTCTCGATTCGTGCCAACCCAACAAACAATTTCAGAGATACCCGTAGTGTACCTTTGTTGCCACCTAGTTACGTTGTGACGTTTGGCACACGCAACGTATTCCTACGGTATCCGGTAGTTGCACAATCTCAAGGTCTAAGGAAATGATACATGACATTAGAAAAGCTTCAACAGACGAACTACACGATCTTGTGCTATGCTTAGGATTGGGTCTTGTCCATCACATCATTCTCCTAATGATGTGATCCCGTTATCAATGACATCCCATTTCCATGGTCATGAAACCGTGACCATCTATTGATCAACAAGCTAGCCAACTAGAGGCTCACTAGGGACATGTTGTGGTCTATGTATTCACACATGTATTACGGTTTCCGGTTAACACAATTATAACATGAACAATAGACAATTATCATTAACAAGGAAATACAATAATAACCATTTTATTATTGCCTCTAGGGATTATTTCCAAAACTTATGCCCCAAGACAATACCTTCATTAACCATAAAGTGCATAAAGTGGCACTTCTCCCAATTTAAGACAAGATTAGTTTGTTCACGTCTCTACAAAACTCGATCAAGGTTGCATAAGCAATCATCAAAATAAGTTCCGTAAACGGAAAAATCATCCATGAAAACCTCCACAATCTTTTCACAAAAACTAGAGAATATAGCAGTCATACATCTTTGAAAGGCAACAGGTGCATTGCATAAACCAAAAGGCATACGTCTATAAGCATAGTTTCCAAAAGGACAAGTAAAGGTGGTTTTCTCTTGATCAGATTGTGACACAGGTATTTGAGAGAAACCAGAATATTCATATAGTAAATAAAAGTGTGTGTGCTTAGATACTTTTTCAAGCATTTGATCAATAAAAAGGCAAGGGGTAATGATCTTTTCTAGTAGCTTTATTTAATTTTCTAAAATCAATTACCATCCTATAGCCAGTAACCATTCTCTGTGGAATAAGCTCATTTTTATCATTAGGAACAACAGTAATACCTACTTTTTTAGGGACACAATGAACGGGACTCACCCATCTACTATCAGCTATAGGATACATTATACCTGCTTCTAGAAGCTTTAATATTTCAGTTCTTGCAACTTCTTTCATCTTGGGATTCAATCGTCGTTGGTGATCAACACCGGGTTTAGCATCAGGTTCCGTATTAGTCTTGTACTGACATAGAGTGGGACTAATGCCCTTAAGATCATCAAGAGTATATCCAATAGTAGCCCGGTGCTTCCTCAGAATTTTCAATAATCTTTCTTCTTCATGTTCTCAAAGGTTAGCATCAAGATAAGCATATTTCAAAGTGTGAGGCAATTGTTTTAGTTCAAACACAGGATCACCTTTAGCTGGAGGAGGACCTCCAAGAGTTTCTATAGGCAAATTGTGTTTCGGTAGAGGTTGTTGTTCAAAGAATTTTTTATCTATTTAATTTCTTTCACGAAAGTGCAAATCATTTTCATGGTCTAGCAAATACTGTTCTAGTGGATTGATGTCTACTACACAACCTTCTTCTTGTAGACTCGTGTTGGGCCCCCAAGTATAGAGTTTTGTAGGACAGTAGCAATCTTCCCTCAAGTGGATGACCCAAGGTTTATCAATCCGTGGGAGGTGTGGGATGAAGATGGTCTCTCTCAAACAACCCTACAACCAAATAACAAAGAGTCTCTTGTGTCCCCAACACACCCAGTACAATGGTAAATTGCATAGGTGCACTAGTTCAGCGAAGAGATCGTGATACAAGTGTAATTTGGATGGTAGATATAGGTTTTTGTAATCTAAAAATATAAAAACAGCAAGGTAACTAATGATAAAAGTGAGAAGAGTTATCTCCAAAGTCACAAATAGAGGAGAACTAACGAAGAAATTATTGTAGGGTATGAAACCACCTCAAAGTTATCTTTTCCGATCAGTCTTATGAGCTATGCCTATAAGTGTCACAAACAGCCCTAGAGTTCGTACTAAAATGACACCTTAAGATACACATCAACCAAAACCCTAATGTCACCTAGATACTCCAATGTCACCACAAGTACCCATGGGCTTGATTATACGATATGCATCACATAATTTTCGATTCATCATGTTTAATCCAGCACAAAGAACTTCAAAGAGTGCCCCAAAGTTTCTACCGGAAAGTCAAGACAAAAACGTGTGCCAACCCCTATGCATAGATTCCCAAGGTCGCGGAACCTATGAGTTGATCACCAAAACATACATCTAGTGGATCAAGAGAACATCCCATTGTCACCACGGATATCCCATCACAAGACATACATCAGGCGTTCTCAAATCCTTAAAGACTCAATCCGATATGAAAACTTCAAAGGGAAAACTCAATTCATCACAAGAAGATAGAGAGGGGGAAACTCCATGATTCAATCTATATCAATAAAGCTCGTGGTACATCAAGATCGTGCCATCTCAATAACACGAGAGAGAGAGAGGGAGATCAAACGCATAGCTATTGGTACATACCCTCAGCCCTGAGGGTGAACTACTCCCGCCTCGTCATGGAGAGCGTCGGATGATGAAGACGACTTTCGGTGATGTTTTCCCCCTTGGCAGGGTGCCGGAACGGGCTCCCGATTGATTTTTTGTGGCTCTTGAGGCTTGCTGCGGCGGAATTCCCAATCTAGGTTTCTTGTCAGAGGTTTTTATATTTATAGGAATTTTTGGCATCGATATCACGTCAAGGGGTGCCACGAGGAGGTGACAAGCTTGCTAGGCATGGCCAGGGGGTGGTCACACCTAGCAGGCTTGTGACTCCTCGTGGCTCTTCTGGCCCAACTCCAATGCTTCGGGGGTCTCTTTTGGTCCAGAAAAAATGATACTAAATTTTGAGCCCATTCTGAGAACTTTTATTTCTGCACAAAAAACGACACCATGGTAGTTCTACTGAAAACGCCAAGGATTAACGAGAGGTTTGCTTAGCAACTTGGGCCTTGTGGTCCCTCATATTTTCCTCACGAAAACAAGTCCTCGATATCTAGGGTCTCAGAGAGGGCTCGATTCATAGAGCACGTGTAGTTGCTGTTTGGGAGAGGTCACCTATTATGCATAGTAAGGTGATGACATCATGGGTAGGTGATGGCATCATGGGAAAGTGGCATCGGTCGGTTTTAGTTCGGAGTCAGTTCTCTGGTTGAGCGAGATTTATTTGTTCTTGTTCGGAAGCGGTTCGGTTCTCCAAAAGCTTAACACGTGTTCCTGCCTAGAATGTGTTCGTGCTCGGAATAGGAAACAAGGCCAACCACGGACTTGGGCCTCTCAGAGAGGACCGGGTTAGTTGTTGGCTTGTCAGCTAGATCAGGCACAAGATAGGGCTTTTGGAGCAATGGAGCCTTGTTGGTGGAGGTCGACAGACCGGGGTGATGTCAACGAGCTAAACGGTCTCAGAGGTCAGATATGCGAGTTTCTTGATGGGTTGATGGCCACTCACGATAGATTCTACGTGAGGGTCGAGCGCATGGTCGTTTTAGGCTGCGTTGTGTACAATGTCAGTCCGGGTTAATTCTAATAAAATAACAGTAAAATCATATAGAATTATTGTAAACATGGCATGAATACTTCATAAATTATAGATACATTGGAGACGTATCTGCATCCCCAAGCTTAATTCCTGCTCGTCCTCGAGTAGGTAAATGATAAAAGAAATAATTTATGAAGTGTGAATGCTAGCATAGTGCATAAATTTGATCAATGATAATTCCGAACACTTTTTCTAGCATCATAAACCTTCTCATGATGAAATAACAAGATATCCACATGTTAAAGTATAGACTAACAAACTATGCTTTCAGTCACCAAACAATTGCAATTCATCTTATTTCCAGGAAGGGTCTATGTAAGAGCTTTGATTTAGCAAATTTCACAAACTCAACTATCATATAGTCTTCCATGATTGCTAACATTCAAATCATATTTTTAGATCAAATGGCATCCGTCGAACACAAAGAAAGATACATGCTTAAAGTTTCGCCTCCCAACTTATTTATCATATAGATAATTGTCAACAATAATAATTCATGATCAAATATATTTTAATGGCCATATATGCTTGGATCTTTCCCCAGCACATGATGCTTGCCAGGAGAAAAAGGCAAAATATAGGAAGTGGTGAAGATCACCATGACTCTTGCATAAAGGTAAGTACTAGAAAGTAAAAGATAGGCCCTTCGCAGAGGGAAGCATTGATTTGTAGAGGTGCGAGAGCTCGAGCTTTTAAAATAGAGATGAATAATAATTTTGGGCGCTACGCTTTCATTGTCACCATAACAACTGAGAGATCTTAGTATCTTCCATGCTAGATACGTTATAGGCGGTTCCCAAACATAATGGTAAAGTTTTTTGTAACAACCCAGGACTGACGCTCCAGAAGATTCCCCTTTTATTTCCATTATCGTCTGTGTTTCGTTTGAGTGTTGCATTCTTCATCGCATCATTTGCATCATCTACATGGCATCGTCTTTCGTTTTTGAAAACTTGCATCTATTTGTAGTCATCGGTTCTCTCCGTTCTTGCCGTTGCCCGTCTCGAGACCAACCACACACGCACGCGCCGGTGACATCATTTAAAAAAACCCGTTTTTAAAGCGCACGAAAAATGTTCTCAGATTGGTTCAAAAATTGGTGTGTGGTCTTGCTATAGTGTAGGTAGGCCACCTGCCAAATTTCATCGCATTCCGAGTTCGTTTGATCCCCGAACGGTCAGTCATAGCAGTGCGGTCGTCGGTTTAATTATCAGTTGTTTCGGTGTTTCTAAAACTCGTGTCACGGGTCCAAACCTCCATTTCATCCCCACGTAAGTCACTCTACACAGCCCACCTATCCCACCTAACCAATTCCCGTGACCAGAGCCGTCCGATCTTGATCGTACGGCTCGAAACGATGCAAAAATCCCCTACCTAGCCCCATTTCCTATTTAATCCCCCTCCCTTACCTAATTGGGCAACCCTAGCCCCACCTCGAAATCCGCGCTGCCGCCAGCCTCCCACCACCCGCAGCCACAAGCCTCCCTCCTCCCACCGCGTCAGACCCGCCAGGCCAAATTTGAGCCCGCCGAGAAGCCCATCCACCGCCTCGCTCCAGATCGGGAGAGGACCTCCCGATCCACAGTTGTGCGCCCGCTGCCCCTTTGTCGGCTGGCCACCGGAAGTCCCTCGAAGCTCCTCGCCGGAACCCCTCCACCTCACCGGAGCCCATGCTGGTGTCCGTGCCCTCTCCCCGTCTCTCTTTTCCCCTCCCCTCGCTAATCTCCTGTGCCCCTCTCTTCCCCGCAGGATGGCCCGCCGCCATGGATGCGCTGCTCACCGCTGTTGACCGCCGCTGCCGGATCCTGTCTCCCATCGCCGGAGAACATCGCCCCATCCCTAGATCTGGTCGGACTGTGCCGTTTCCTGGCCTCCTCTGCCCCATGTTCGTCGTTGCAAGGAGGCCACCGTCGTTCGTCCCTACAAGGAGGAGGACGACAGATCGAACCCCCCTTGCTCGCTCGCAGTGGTCGCTTGGGCCAGCCCCTGCCAGCAGCATCCCCAGGCCTGGTTCGCCTCGCCTCCTGACGGTTGGCCCAGTCCGCCTCCAAGGCCCAGTACTGGTGCAAGCCCATCCGCAGCACCACCGGCCCATGACCACAATGGTGAGCACCGCCTAGCTCCCGCCCTGAGCACCTTTTAGCTATCCAGCGCACACCAGTAGTTCGGGCCCTATTGCAGATTCGGCCCATTGTGGGTTTTTCCCGTTTTGCAAATTTGTCCAATTATCGGCGAATTGCAGTTTTACAGAATAGACCCTACACTTCATGCATTTAATAACTTCACAACCGTGCATCGGATGAGAAAACTTTATACATGAAAATTGACTAGAATTTTGTGAAGATTCATAATTTCCAACTCTCACATGTGATAAAAGTGTTTAACCTGCTATTTTCATGTATTTTGTGTAAATGCCATGCAAAATGATTTATTTCATAACTAATAAACCATAGCTCCGATGCAAATGTTTTATATATGTAACTTGACTAAAAACGTGTACAATCTCATGCCACACTTTATTTTCATGTTTAATAAATATAAAACATGTTTAGTACAGATCTGGACCAAATTCATATTATGCTTATGGGGATGTTTCGGAAATGCTATATGTTGCTTCCGGCCCCATTTAAAATGCCTAGATGATATAGTTGTTCATGCTTCACCTCTTGCCATGTTTAACAACATTTAATATTGACGAGTACCTAAATGGGAGTGAACTAAATAATTTGAACATGGAGTTTCGTCAATATGCAACTCGTTGCATATTGAACTTCACTTAATATGTAGTAGTTGTTTGTCGTGCTTGCCATGCCATGCCATGTGTTGCATATTAGATCGGACATGCATCATATTTGTCTACGCATCATGTCATGCATCTGTTGTGGTGCACCGTGTGTTGATTGTTGTTTTCGGATTGCTTCTTCTCGATAGAGTTCCGAAAGCATTTGGAGTGTGAGGATTCGTTCGTCTACTTCACAGATCGTCTTCTTCATGGACTCATTCTTCTTCCAGCGTTTCTAGCTGCAGGTGCAATTGCTTCCATGTGACAACATGGACATTCTTTTGTTATCAAAATATTATTGCTATTTAATTTAATGCACATATATACTTGGTAAAGGGTGGAAGGCTTGGCCTTTTGCTCGGTGTTTTGTTCCGCTCTTGCCGCCCCTAGTTACTTGTGAACCGGTGTTATATTCCATAATTGAGCGCTCCTAACATGCTCGGGGTTGTTATGGGGACCCCCTTGATTTTTTTTAGGATAAAACTTGTCTGGCAAGGCCCAACTTTGGTACTACATTTGCCTAATAACTAATGAACTTGCATAGGGACTTTCTGGACCCCGTGGATAATTAATCAACCCCCGGGCCAGTGCTCCTCATGAGTGTTGGTCCAAACTAAAGCCGTGTGCGAGGCCAACCCGGGGCAACTCGGGAGATTTCTATTAGGCCACTGTACGTTGTGCTTATCTGGTCGTGTCCCGAGAACGAGTTACGCGGCTCCTATCGGGATCGTCGACACGCCGGGCGGCCTTACTGGATTTGTTTTACCTTTCTCAAACGTCTTGAGTGAGGAATTCCGATTTTTCTTCGAGCTATCTCGAGGTGGCGGATTTCCTATGGAATTGCCTAGGAAGATCACGAGATCCGAGGTCAAGGTTATTCCCACTGCGTGTGGTTAAGTTGTGATGGATGAGTTGGAGCACCCCTGCAGGGTTAAATCTTTTCGAGAAGAAGTGCCCACGGTTATGTGGCAAACTTGGATATTTTGTTTAACACCTGGTCATAGCAAACTTGAAGTAAACTCAAATAAAATACACCAACTGTGTGCATAACCGTGACTATCTCTTCTTCTGAGTCCTTATCCGAGAGAGAACACGATGGGGTTATGTTTGACGTAGTTAGGTGTTCAGGATCAGTTAGTGATCATTACTAGTTCACGTCCGTTATGCGTATACCACCATACTTTACTTTCTGTTTTCATAAGTTAGCCACTCAAATAAATGCTTAGTCGCTTGCTGCAGCCTCACCACTTGATACCCTTGGAAATGAGATTGCTGAGTCCCCATGGCTCATAGATTACTACCATGATAGTTGCAGGTACATGTAATGCAGTGCTTTCACGTGAGAGCAATGCTTTTTTGATTTGGAGTTTTTCTTCTTCTTCTTCATCAATCTAGGATGGGTTCCAGGCAGCAGCCTGGGATAGCAAGGATGGACGTCATTTTGTCATTTGTTTTCGTCCGTACTTGGACCCTGATCTTTTGTATGATGTTTGAGTATGTTGTTGTATTGATGTGGACTTGTTGTAGCTTGTGGCGAGTGTAAGCCAATTCCATATACTCATCTCTTTTGTACATGTACTTGATATCCATTCTTGCAACATGACGAGATGCGCTTCTATCCCTATCGAGGCCCTCGTGCCAAAATAAGGATAGGATCGCATCTTGGGCGTGACATTTTTACTCCCCCTCCACCTATCAATCACACTCCACGGCGATCCGAATCCACGGGTACCATCCATACCAACAACATTCCAAGGGGAGTTTTGTTTAATTATTTTCATTTTTTATTTTGGGACTGTGAATCCCTATTACCAGCCACTTTCTCTCGAATGATAGTGGATCAACAGTTATTGTGAGAATAACTCACCTAGCATGGAAGATACTGACAGCCCCTAGTTACTATATGAGTGATTCGAGCATATAAAATAGAATATTATTTGAAGGTTTAGAGTTTGGCACATGCAAATTTTACTTGGAACGGCAGGTAAATACCGCATATAGGTAGGTATGGTGGACTCAAATGGAACATCTTTGGTGTTTGGATGCACAAGTAGTATTTCTACTTGGTGCAGAAGTTTTGGCTAGTATGACGTGGAAGCAAGCATCACATGTTGGAGAATCCACAACAATATAACTTCTACACAAATATACCCAAACATAACTCATTACGTTGTCTTCCTTGTCCAACTTCAACTAATTTTCTCAAGTTTGAAAATAATTAAGGGGTATTCATAATAATAGAATATGTCCAAGATAGTATATTTATATGTGAAATCTCTCTTGCTTCAATATTCTTTCATGAATGGTTCAATTGAACAATGCGGTGTTTGCTAACTTCCAATAAATTTTACCACCTATAATTCTTATATGTGAAGTCATTACTCCCCATGGGATAAGAATATAAAACATATATAATTTCAGATTTATGATATTCAATTCATTCAACCATTTACTCATAGTATATAAGTGAAGCACGAGAGTAAATGATAAAACTACTCCAAAACATATAAGTGAAGATCAATGAGTAGTCAAATAATTAAGTAGCTATGTGAGAAATTTCTCTCTCTCCCTCAATAAATATTTTCAGATGTGAGCATTTTATTTAAACAACAAGCAAAATAAAAATAGCACTCCAAGAATAGCACGCATCATGTGAACGAATAAAAATTTAGGCTCAACATAGGCTAACCGATAATTATTGATGAAGAGAGGTCGGATGCGTAGCATCCCCAAGCTTAGATGCTTGAGACTTCTTGAAATATTTATTTGGTCTGCCTTGGGAATCCCCAATCTCAAGCTTTTGTATCTCGTTCAATCTTCTCATACCATGGTTTCACTTATTCTCAAAAACTTCATCCACACAAAACTCAAAAAGAACTCGTGAGATACGTTAGTACACATAATAATAAATCAACTCTTTATGTACTGCCAAGACAAGTTGCACAATAATTTTCAAACATTAGGTACTGTATACTATCATTTCCACAATTTATATATACCAATATAGGCTATGGAAACTATAGGACAAGTAGATAACAAAACCATGACAGCAATCTGTCCAAACAAAACAGTCTGTAGAAATTTAAGAAACAAGTGTACTTCTATAACTCAAAAATTATGAAAATTAAGGAAATGCTATAAAATTTATATTAATACACATCTTAAGAATTTCAGAAACTTTACACAATCTAGTAAAATATGAAAATTCAAACAGTAGAGCAGAAGTTTCTGTTTTTACCCAGCACATATCGAAACATGCAATGCAATCATCCTAAAGGTAATTCTTGGAACTTTTTGTTGAAAAACAAGATTATAAATAAAACCTAACATAGAACAACAAAATAAAATGACTCTCCAAGCAAAACTCATATTATGTGATGAATAAAAATATAGCTCCAAGTGAGATATACCGATAGTGTTGAATACGAAAGAGGGGATGCCTTCCGGGGCATCCCCAAGCTTAGATTATTGAGTCTCCCTTTAATAATACCTTGGGAGTGCCTTGGGCATCCCCAATATTAGGTTATTTTCACTTCTTATTCTCCTAATATCGGTGTCTCACCCAAAACTTGAAAACTTCAATCACACAAAACTTAACGGAACTTCGTGAGAAGGGTTAGTGTAGTAAAGATAAATCATTCTTTTAGGTACTATCAAGACAAGATTAATAATTGTTAGCAAAAGATACCTACTGTATTCTACCATTACCACAATTTATATTACTCAATATAAGCTATAGGAACATTTGAAATGAGCAAACTATGCATGCAAAATAGAAGCTGTCAAAAAAAGAACAGTCTGTAAAGATCTGAATGATCACCAAACTTCCCTGACTCTAAAAATTCGAAAAATTAGGAAAACTCAAGGATTTGCATATAAATGTTGTGTAAACATTTCAGAATTTTTTCACGCTCCTGTAAAATCACATAATTCATACACTGGACAGAAAAATTGCTGTTTTTGCACAATCAAACAAGCAAGTATCCACACTATCCCAAAGGCTTTAGTTGGCAGTTTATCGAAATAAAATACACAAAACATGATTACTAGAGTATCTTAATCATGTTAACACATCAAAACAGACAGTAAAAGTGTTGGGTTGTCTGCTAACGAGCGCTTTTCTTTAATGCCTTTTAGCTAGGCATGATGATTTCAATGATGCTCGTATAGGAATAATAATTGAAACATGCAAAAGAGCATCATGAATCACATGACAAGCACATTTAAGTCTAACACAATTCCTATGCATAGGGATTTTGTGAGCAAACAATTCATGGTAACAAGAATCAACTTGCATAGGAAGGCAAAATAAGCATAGCTTCAATACTTTGAACACATAGAGAGGAAACTTGGTATTATTGCAATTCCTAGAAGCATATGTTCCTCCCTCATAATAATTTTCAGTAGCATCATGAAGTAATTCCACAATATAATCAGCACATAAAGTATTTTTTCATGATCTACAAGCATAGCATTTTTATTAATACCCACACGAGAATTTGTTTTCTCATGACTAATAGTGGGAGTATCATAAAAGACTTGAATACTACAAATTGGTTCCACACTAAAAGAGTAATATTTAGTAAAAGGATATTCATAATTATGACAAGTATCATAATAGTAATCATCACTCTTTTTCATTGCATAAGTATCATCACAATAACCATCATAAGTATGAGGCATGCAGTCATTATAACAAATTTGATCATTCAAAGTAGGGGGAATAAAAATATCATATTCATTAAGCATAGCATACCCAAGCTTGGGACAAACATTAATTGCAGCAAATAAATTCTCAAACATGTCATTTTCATCAAACATAGCATCCCCAAGCTTGTGGCTTTGTATATCATAAACATAATCACTCTCATCATTAATGGCACAAATAGCACCAATAGTATAGCAATTATTACCATCATCCTCCACGTTGGTGCCATAAATATTTTCAAGATTATAAGAAGTATCATTATCTTCCCAATAATAATTATCACAAAAATCAATAGGCATAACAAAATAATCCTCAAGTGTATCATCTTCCACAACTATTTTTGATTCATTCTCATGAGGCCTATCAATAATGGGAGCAAAATTATTTGGGAGGGATAGCTCTTTACCTTTACTTTTCCTTCTTTTCGTCTTATTCTTTACCAAATTATGTGTGGCTTTATTTAATTCCTCCAAACTTATTTTTGAAGAGGTTGGTTGAATAAAAATCTTCTCCTCGTTACCTGATTCATCATCAGAAAAATAGGAGGATATTGGGAAACCTCTTCCCCTTTATTAGTATTCTCTTCCTCTTCTATTTGTTTTCTTGTCTTTAAGTAATTGGCAATGTCAAGATTCTCAATTCAATATACCACACAATACATATATATTTCATTTAGATCAAAATCAATCATTTTCATGAGAACCCAAGCCGGAATATCCTTAGTTTCATGTTTCATTTCTTCATACTCCAATAATAGGCTAAGTTCATCATGATGCTCAAGGGTAATGAGGTTATCACAAATTTTGGACACAATTCAATCATGAAATAATTCACATTGGAAATTAAAATGACCACTTTCATTGCAAAGTTCACAAGGACGTTGAGAAATATTAAGTCTTTCAGCACAAACATATAGCCTCTCTTGCAACCATTTAGTTTCTAAATACTTAAACCTCTTACAAAATCTATCTTACCTTTTAGGCATTGACAAACTCTATGTACTCCACAAAAATTGACATGCTTATAAGAGATATCTTTATCATGACTAGTGCAATCATCATTAGTACTATGGATATTCAAAGAATTCATACTAACAACATTGCGATCATGCTCATCACTCAAAGATTTAGTGCCAAATATTTTAATAACTTATTTTGTAACACTTGAGCACAATTTTAATCTCCATCATTTTCATGAAAGACATTAAAAATATGAAGCATATGAGGCAACCTCAATTCCATTTTTTGTAGTTTTCTTTTGTAAAACCAAACTAGTGAAAAACAAGAAACTAAATATTTGATTGCAAGATATAAAGATATACCTTCAAGCACTCACCTCCCCGGCAACGACGCCAGAAAAGAGCTTGATGTCTACTACACAACCTTCGTCTTGTAGACTCGTGTTGGGCCTCCAAGCGCAGAGATTTGTAGGACAGTGGCAATTTACCCTCAAGTGGATGACCTAAGGTTTATGAATCCATCGGAGGTGTAGGATTAAGATGGTCTCTCGCAAACAACCCTGCAACCAAATAACAAAGAGTCTCTTGTGTCCCCAACACACCCAGTACAATGGTAAATTGTATAGATGCACTAGTTCGGCGAAGAATGGTGTTACAAGTGCAATATGGATGGTAGATATAGGTTTTTGTAATCTGAAAATATAAAAACAGCAAGGTAGCAAGTAGTAAACAGTGAGAAAAACGTTGTATAAATTCTTGGAAACAAGGTCTAGGGTCCATACTTTCACTAATGCAATTTCTCTCAACAATATTGACATAGTTGAATCATATGTAAATACTTATCGTGTGATAAAGAGTTCACTCCAAAGTCACAGATAGCGGAGAACCAACAACGACATCATTGTAGGGTACGAAACCACCTCAAAGTTATCTTTTCCGATCAATCTTATGATCTATCCCTATAAGTGTCACAAACAACCCTAGAGTTCGTACTAAAGTAACACCTTAAGATACACATCAACCAAAACCCTAATGTCACCTAGATAATCCAATGTCACCACAAGTAACCATGGGCTTGATTATACGATATGCATCACATAATTTCCGATTCATCATGTTCAATCCAACACAAAGAACTTCAAAGAGTGCCCCAAATTTTCTACCGGAAAGTCAAGAAAAAATGTGTGCCAACCCCTATGCATAGATTCCCAAGGTCACGGAACCCACAAGTTGATCACCAAAACATAAATCAAGTGGATAAATAGAACATCCATTGTCGCCACGGATATCCCATCCCAAGACATACATCAAGTGTTCTCAAATCCTTAAAGACTTAATCCAATAAGAAAAATTCAATGGGTAAAATCAATTCATCACAAGAAGATAGAGACGAGGAAACTCCATATGATTCAATATACATCAATAAAGCTCGCGGTACATCAAGATCGTGCCATCTGAAGAACACGAGAGAGAGATCAAACACATAGCTACTCGTACATACCCTGAGTCCCGAGGGTGAATGATACGCCCATTTTGCATCATGTTTTTATAAAGATATTTATTGCATTATGGGCTGTTATTACACATTGTGGTACAATACTTATGCCTTTTATCTCTTATTTTACAAGGTTTACATGAAGCGGGAGAATACCGACAGCTGGAAATATGGACTGGAAAAGGAGCAAATCTGAGATACCTATTCTGCACAACTCCAAAAGTCCTAAAAATATACGGAGAATAATTTTTGAATAAATAAAAAATACTAGCGCAAGAATCAACTAGAGGGGGGCCACCAACAGGCTTGTGGGGCCCCTGTGGCTCCTCCGACGCCCATCTTCTCCTATATGAATCGTTTTGGCCTGGAAAAATCAGAAGATAGCTTTCGGGACGAAGCGCCACCGTCTTGAGGCGGAACTTGGGCAGAACCAATCTAGAGCTTCGGTAGGGCGATCTTGCCGGGGAAACTTCCCTCCCGGAGGGGGAAATCGAAGCCATCGTCATCACCACCGATCCTCTCATCGATAGGGGGTCAATCTCCATCAACATCTTCATCACCACCATCTCCTCTCTAAACCCTAGTTCATCTCTTGTATCCAATCTTTGTCTCAACACCTCAGATTGGTACCTATGGGTGGCTAGTAGTGTTGATTGCTCCTTGTAGTTGATGCTAGTTGGTTTATTTGGTGGAAGATCATATGTTCAGATCCTTTATGATAATTAATACTCCTCTGATCTTGAACATGAACATGCTTTGTGAGTAGTTCCGTTTGTTCCCGAGGACATGGGATAAGTCTTGTTATAAGTAATCATGTGAATTTGGTATTTGTTCGATATTTTGATGAGATGTATGTTGTCTCTCCTCTAGTGGTGTTATGTGAACATTGACTATGGAAGACTTCACCATTATTTGGGCCTAGGGGACAGCATTGGGAAGTAATTTGTAGATGATGGGTTGCTAGTGTGACAGAAGCTTCAACCCTAGTTTATGTGTTGGTTCGTAAGGGACTGATTTGGATCCATATGTTTCATGCTATGGTTAGGTTTACCTTAATTCTTCTTTCGTAGTTGCGGATGCTTGCGATAGGGGTTAATCATAAGTGGGAGTTTTATCCAAGTAAGGAAGCACCCAAGCACTGGTCCACCCACATATCAAATTATCAAAGTAACGAACGCGAATTAAATGAGCATGATGAAAACTAGCTTGACAGAAATTCCCATGTGTCCTCGGGAGCGCTTTGCTTTATATAAGAGTTCGTCCAGGCCTGTCCTTTGCTATAAAAAGGATTGGGCTACCTTGCTGCGCCTTTGCTACACTTGTTACTTGTTACTCGTTACGAATTATCTTATCATAAAACTATCTGTTACCAATAATTTCAATGCTTGCAGAGAATACCTTACTAGAAACCGCTTGTCATTTCCTTCTGCTCCTCATTGGGTTCGACACTCTTACTTATCAAAAGGACTATGATAGATCCCCTATACTTTTGGGTCATCAGTGAACTACTCCCTCCTCGTCATCGAGAGCGCCGAGATGATGAAGATGGCCTTCGGTGATGGTTTCCCCCTCCGGCAGGGTGCCGGAACGGGATCCCGATTGGCTTTTTGTGGATCTGGAGGCTTGCGGCCACGGAACTCCCAATCTAGGTTTCTTTTTGGTTTTTTATATTTATAGGAATTTTTGGCGCAGATCTCACGTCAAGGGGTGCCACGAGGCGGTGACAAGCCTGCTAGGCGCGACCAGGGGGTGGCCGCTCCTGGCAGGCTTGTGACCTCCTCCTGGCTCTTCTGGACAAAATCCAATGCTTCGGAGGTCTCTTTTGGTCCAGAAAAAATCATACTAAAATTTTAGCCTATTCCAAGAACTTCTATTTCTGCACAAAAAACGACACCATGGTAGTTTTGCTGAAAACAACGTCAGTCCATGTTAGTTCTAATAAAATCATACCCAAATCATATAGAATTATTGTAGACATGGCATGAATACTTCATAAATTATAGATACGTTGGATATGTATCATGGATTAGTAGGAAGAATGACAATAGAAGCATGACCAATTATTTCATATTTACTAGGTAATTCTCTATCACGAGGTTGTCTACTAAACTTGGAAAAATTAAACTCATGAGGCACATCACCAAACTCAACACTGACTATTTCTTTTTTGCAATCTATCTTAGCATTAATAGTGTTCAAGAGAGGTCTACCAAAGATAATGGGACAAAATTCATCTTGCGGGGAACCAAGAACTAGAAAATCCATAGGATGTTTTATTTTCCCACACATTACTTCAACATATCTAACAATACCAAGTGGTGTGATGGTGTCTCTATTAGTTTAACAGTAACATCAATATCTTCTATTTCCGCAGGTGCTATTTCATTCATAATTTCTTGATATAAAGTAAAAGGAATAGCACTCACACTAGCACCCAAATCACATAAGCCATGATAACAATGATCCCCTATTTTAACTGAGACAACACGCAAGCCAATTACGGGTCTATGTTTGTCTTTTTCATCTGGTTTAGCAATTCTATCAGCTTCATCATAGAAGTAAATGAATGCCCATCAATATTTTCTACCAAGAGATCTTTAACCATAGCAACATTAGGTTCTACTTTAATTTGTTCAGAGGGCTTAGGTGCTCTAATATTACTTTTGCAAATCACAGTTGATACCTTAGCTTGTTCCTTTATCCTAACCGGAAAAGGTGGCTTCTCAATATAAGCAGTAGTCACAACTGGATCAACATTGTAAACGATAGTTTCTTGTTTAGCTATGACCGGGTCTTTAATTTCTTCTTCAATATGGGGATGATATTTAAACCACTTATCTTTAGGGAGATCAACATGAGAAGCAAATGATTCACAAAAAGAGGCTACTATCTTAGAGTCAAGTCCATATTTAGTGCTAAACTTGTGAAAAGCATTGGTATTCATAAAAGATTTAACACAATCAAATTCAAGCTTAATACCTGACTCATTACCTTCGCCGAGTTCCCAATATTCAGAATTGCATTTACTTCTTTCCAAGAGATCCCACTTGAATTCAATAGTCTTCTTCATAAAAGAACTAGTACAAGAAGTATCGAGCATGGTTTGATCATTATGAGAAAGCCAAGCATAAAAATTCAGAATGATAACTTATCTTGGGATGTCATGATTGGGGCATGAATATAACATTGACTTAAGTCTCCCCCAAGCTAGAGCGATACTTTCTCCTTCACGAGGCCAAAAATTATATATATAATTCAGATCATGGTGAACTAGATGCATAGGATACAACTTTTGGTGGAATTCCAATTTCAAACGATTCCAGTTCCATGATCCAATATCATCACATAGCCTATACCATGTCAATGCTTTTCCCTTCCAATATAAAGGGAAAACCTTCTTCTTAACTTCATCCTTGGATAAACTTGCAAGCTAAAATAGTCCACAAATTTTTTCCACATGGTTTAGGTGAATATTAGGATGTTTAGTTCCATCTCCTGCATAAGGACTAGATAGCATTTGTTCTAACATACCCAAAGGAATTTCATAACCAATATTTTCAATAGGTGTTGTAGGTTGAGGGGAAACTAATAGTGGTTCCGGTCGAGGTGAAGATACCCCGAACAAACCCCTCAAAGGATTACTTTCCATAGTAACAAGTGAAAGTAAATTTTAGCATGTAGTATATGTTTTGCCTTACCGATTTCCACTTACCAAGAGCACTTCACTTCCCGGCAATGGCGCCAGAAAAGAGTCTTGACGACCCACAAGTATAGGGGATCAATCTTAGTCCTTTTGATAAGTAATAGTGTCGAACCCAATGACGAGAAGAAGGACATGATAAGCGGTTTTCAGAAAGGTGATTTCTGCAAGCACTGAAATTGTAAGTAGCAAGTTTTTTGACAGCAAGGTAGTTTGTAACGAGCAAGTAACGGTAACAATAGGTAAGGTGCAGCAATGTAGCCCAATCCTTTTGTGGCAAAGGACAGTCCCATAGTATCTCTTATGATCAGCAAAGTGTTCTTGAGGGTACACGTGAATTTCATCTAGCCACTTTCGTCATGTTGGTTTGATTGGTGTTCGCTACTTAGATAATTTGATATGTGGGTGGACCAGTGCTAAGGTGCTTTTATTACTTGAACTAAAAACCTACTTATGATTAACCCCCTCGCAAGCATCCGCAACTACGAGAAAAGTATTAAGACATAGTCTAACCATAGCATTAAACATGTGGACCCAAATCAGCCCCTTACGAAGTAGCGCATAAACTAGGGTTTAAGTTTCTTTCACTCTCGCAACCCATCATCTAATAACTACTCCACAATGCATTCCCTTAGGCCCAATGATGGTGAAGTGTCATGTAGTCAACGTTCACATGACACCACTAAGGGAATAAAAACATACATATCATTAAAATATCGAACACATATCAAATTCACATGAGTACTTGCAACATGACTTCTCCCATGACCTCCAGAACAAAAGTAACTACTCACAAATAATATGCATGCTCAACATCAGAGTTGTATTGAATAGCATAATGGATCTGAACTTATAATCTTCCACCAAATAAACCATATAGCAATGAACTACACAAGGTAATAAACACTACTAGTCACCCACAGGTACCAATCTGAGGTTCCGGTACAAAGATTGAACACAAGAGATGAACTAGGTCGGTAGAGGAGATGGTGATGTTGAAAATGTTGATGAAGAATGGCCTCCCGAACATAAGAGGGTTGTTGGTGATGATGATGGCTTCGATTTCCCCTTCCTAGAGGGAAATTCCCCTAGCGGAATCGTTCCGCCAGAGGGCAAAGTGCTCCTTCCCAAGATCCGCCTCGATGCGGTGGCGCTTCATCCCAAAAGTCCTCCTCTAATTTTTTCTAGGGTTTTTGGGACTATATACCAGAAGATGGGCTCCGTAGGTGGGCCTGGGTGCCCACCCTCCACTAGGGCGCGGGTAGGGGGGTAGGCCCGCCCTGGTGGAGGGTGGCCACCTATTGTCCCCCCTTCGGTAGTTCTTTGCCCCAAAAATTATTATTTTATATATAAAATTTCCTGTGAATTTTTAGCTTCATTGGAGTTATGCAGAATAGGTATCTCTGACGTGCTTTTTCGGGGTGCTGAATTCCAGTTGCCGGCATTCTCCCTGTTGATGAAAACCTTGAAAATTATGAGAGAAAAGGCATTAGAATTACTTCCCAAAGCATTATTATGCATAAAAACATAATAAATAACAGTAATAAAACATGATGCAAAATGGACGTATCATACCTCACATCTAGATACCACTCGGTGGTCGATTTCAACGGGCGTCGACACATTGGGTATGCCGATTGGGAAGTTGAGCTTCGTTTGTCAGCTATACATTGGCACTACCTTTATGTCACACGCCTTCATCGCAAGCTCGGTCGGTTAGTGGGAGCCCAACCAATACCGGACGCCTATGTTAGTGTCTCTGATTTTTGACACCCACGTTCCCCATGGCCGCAGCCACACGCCATGGTACTTATTTTTCGGCGACGGGATCGGGTGGTCGATATCGGAGGATCACAATCGTGGTTTGTCGGTGCGTCGACAATGGCTTGACTGTCTGCCTTGTCATGAATCCGTTGTATGAATCGGTGGTAGCTTTCTAGGACGGTTGGATCCCGACATTTGGCGCGCTCCAGTCGATTGGAAGCTTCATCAGAGATGAGAGTACCTAGGAGGGTACAGATTTGGGCATCGGCGGATACGATGTGGTGGTGGAGGGGGGGGAGGGGCAGCGCGGAGACGGCTGTGAATGCTTTCCTCATGATTAGTTCAAAAGAAAAGTCATATGTAGCGTGTGATGGAAGGGAAAGCCGGGTTTATTTCTTCAATGCAATTAGAATAACAACATGCGATTAGATCAAAGACACACACAACAAATGACCTGATAAAAAACCAAAATAATTTTTTTATTGAATTAAACAAGGAATTCATGAATGTATGATGATAAAACTAACAACAAGAGTGAAACATGGCAATCTAGATTGTCTGGGGTATTGAATGAGGATCAAATATTTGTTACCTTTACGAAAAAGCCTTGCGCTTCTTCGTAGTGGTTCCTTACGGGCGATGGCAAGGGAGTGATCCCCTTTCGTCATGTTGTACGCGAGCACCAGGGAGGGAAACCTACTGCCGGGATGGATCTTGATTTAGATGAGACAATAGAGACGAGGGGAAAGTGCGGAGTTGTGAGTGGGGATTTTTGTGAACAAGTAACGAGATATTAGAGGGCGGGGTGGGGAAAATTTAGCGGGATAATTAGAAATAAGGTGGGAAGGGGAAAAATTGGGGGCAGGGGTGGAAGGAACCTAGAAATTTGAGTTTGTTCGTTCACCTTCATAAAAAAATGAATCCAACACAAACATTGATGTAATAATGTGGAATTTTCTGAGCGTGTCATGGATCATTTCAACTAGATCATTTATTTTTCGTTGCAATCGTGCCATGGATCATTTGTTACTAGTGTGTTGGTCATCTCAAGTATATGAACCTTGCATTTTAACTTGCCAATTCATGATATTTATGCAACACCTAACGTGTCTACCATCCCAACTTTGTGTGTGCATTGGTTCTTCGTGATGTATGCAACACAAAGTATGGTCTAGAAAAGTGGGATTAGTCATTGGATCTTATTGTGACCATATTACTAAGGTCAAAATGTCTCACTACGAGTCTCAACTGTTTGGTTGATGTGTGCTTTCAAAAAGTTTGATCGCCCATCTTGTGTGTGTTACGCACGATTAAAATGGACAGGTTTACGTTGCATGAACCTTTTTCGTTGTGGGTGTGACATGTACAATAATGGACACAAATCATGTCTTCCTGCCTTGATCATATCAAGATTATGAACCTCACATTTGTACTTGGCAAGCCCTATCATGACCAATGCTCATGAAAATAACACCTAATATGTATGATCATTATAAAAGGTTGATTGACCATGTTGTCCATGCCACATGGACAGTAAGGGACATGGATCATATCTTACAACATTGGCGATCAATGGTTTATGGACCCCACATTTGACCTTGCAAAGTCTCGATCCCGTCTAATGCTCACCCTACTACCACCAAGTATGAAACACCTTATAAGACTACCAATCTAACCTAGTCATGTGTTGTGCCACATTTATGTGTTTCTTATAAGTAGTATTTACCTCCATATACATGCAATGCACTCTTTTTTTCCATTTTTGTTGTGCAGCTTCAAATGATACCAAATTTCAGCAGTATCTCCACGATTGATGTGTGTACTAGAGAGACATCTTTGTCTTGTTACCTTTTTTGGTCAGGCGACAGATGCAAGCAACAATGACCTACAACACATTATGATTCACTCTCTCTTACTCCAATGTGCAGTGTCTCGTTTTAGCTATTCATGTGTCGCCATGGAGACTGGTGCGTCCATTTTGCATCATGATTTCTTATTGAAATTTATATTTTGGGCACTATTTCATTTTATGATACAATTCTAATGCGTTTTCGCCGTTGACTTACAAGGTACATCAAAAAGAGGGAAATTGGCGGAACCTGGAATTCTGGATCTGAACACCAAGAAAAGGCTGAAAATTCTCTGGACTCCATCTGACCTATAACTTCATGAGGATTTTTTGTTGAATATATCTGAATTTATGGAGAAAAGTGTGCGAGAGGGGGGCACCTCTTGGTGCCAAGCCAACAGGGCATGCTCACCGATATGTCTCCACCTTATCAACATTTTTTGATTGTTACATGCTCATATATTATCATTCTAGGATACTTTTTTGGCATTTATTTACCAATTTATATTATTTTTAGCACTAACCTATTGACCCAGTCTCGAGTGATAGATGTTGTTTTTTGCATGTTTTTCACTTTTTAGGTTTACCATACCAAACGAAGTCCAATTGTCATGAAACTTTTTGATGATTTATTTTGGGACCAAAAGAGGACCTAGAAGATTCAAAAGAAGGCTAGGAGCCAACCGAGGGCCCCACAAGCCAATACAGCGCGACCTGGGGGCACCATGATTGCTTGTGGGCCCCTCGTGGCTCTCCCAACTCTATTCTTTGGCTTATAATTTTTCATAGATTCTAAAAACCCTAGAGGAAGTCCCAAAACACTTTTTACGCCGCCTCAAGTCTCTGTTTCGACGAGAGGCCATCTGGAGCTCCGTTCTGGCACCCTGCCAAAGGGGGAATCAATCACGGAGGGCATCTAGATTAACCTTGTTACCCTCATGATGATGTGTGAGTTGTTCACCACAGACCTATGGGTCCGTACTTAGTACCTATATGGCAATCTCTCTCTCTTTATCTTCAATACAATGATCATCACACCTTCGATTTGATCTATCCGATGTAATCCTTTTGTGCGGTGCGTTTGTTGGGATCCGATGAATTGTGGGTTTATGTTCAGATTATTAATGATAAATATTTGAGTCTTATCTGAAATCTAATATGATTCTTATGTGCATGATCATTATAACTTTGTAATTCTCTCCAGTCTATTGAAATAGTTTGGCCAACTAGGTTTATATTTGTTCGATGAGAGAGGTGCGTTGTGGTGGGTTCAACCTGACAAGTTTCTACATCCCAATGACAGAAGGGCACAAGTTGCGTCTTTGTGTTGTTTCCACTAAGGATAAAACAATGTGGTTTATTAATATTGCTTGAGTTTACTTTGTCTACATCATGTTATTGTTCTCCATGCATTACTTTGTTCGTCATGAACTTAATACGTAGAGTTTCAAGCATAGAAGCGCTCTTGGAGTGGAGTAATAGTAATAGGTGCAGGAAGGAGTCGGCCTATTTTTTTTATGAACATGATGCCTATATACTCATGATCATTGCCGATAATATCGTACAAATATCCGCTTTTTTATCAATAGCCCAACAGTAATTTGTTTACCTGCCGTATGCTTATTTTCATGAGAGATGCAGCTAGGGAAAACTATGGCCCTTGGGTCTATTCACCTATATATTTATAAATGCTACAATACCTTGCCTCCATTTACTTTATTTTGCAATTTACAATTATATACACAACTCACTTACTTGCAAATAACGAGATCAAGGGGATTGACAACTCTCTCGCCCGTGTTGCGTGCAAGTTGTTTGCTCATTTGTGTGCAGCCGCTGAAGATGGTTGTCGTTGATATTACTATTTGTTCGATAAACCTTGGTTTCATAACTGAGGGAAATAGTTACCCATATTGTGTTGCGATTACCCGTTCTTCTTCACGGAAAACCCAACGCAAATCACAAGTATCACCCACTCCATGGGCGCGCCCTAATGGCTTGGCAGGCCCACAGGCGGCCTCCGCCACCCTCTTCTTCTATATGAAGAATTTTGACCTATAAAAAAATCAAGAGGATACTTTCGGGACGAAGCATCACCACCTCAAGGCGAAAACCTGGGCAGAGGCCCTTTTGCTTTCCAGCGGAGAGATTCTGCCGAGGAAACTTCCATCCGGGAGGGGAAGATCGAAGCCACCGTCTTCACCAACTCTTCCTCCTTCATGTAAGGACAAATCTTCATCAACATCTTCACCAGCATCATCTCACCTCAAACCCTAGTTCATATCTTGTATTCAATCTTTGTCTCAAAATCTTAGATTGGTACCTATGAGTTACTAGTAGTGTTGATTACCTCTTGTAATTGATGCTTGTTGGTTTGTTTGGTGGAAGATAATATGTTCAGATACTTTATCATATTTATTATACTTATGATATTCAATATGGTGATGATTTGTGAGTAGTACCTTTTGTTCTCAAGGACATGGGAGAAGTCTTGTTATAAGTAATCATGTGAAGTTGGCATTCGTTCGATATTTTGATGATATGTATGTTGTTGCTTACTTTAGTGGTGTCATGTGAACGTCGACCACAAGGCATGTAGCGACCCGACTCAAAACGAGTCAAGCCTCTGTGTTTTTTTTTGTGCCATCCCTGGATCAGTATGCTGGCACACACAGTACATCAATGTATATATCAAAGTGCAATCACATGTAATTAACGTAAAACTGATATATACCTTAAAATAGCAGCGGATACAGTCAACGGGAGTGGAGTCCCAATAACACCAACGACAAGTTGAGTGCGGGCCGTAACCCTGAATCGTACTCTTACCCGTCGTAGAAGAGTATCTGCAACATAAGACGTTGCAGCCGTGTAGGTCAGTACATTGAATGTACTGGCAAGATCACCATAGTAGAACAGAAGAATAAAGACTATTCTATATGCAAAGGCTTTGTGGCTCTGTGTCTAAGTTTTTGCGTAAAAGCTGATTTTATTTTCCTACAACAAAGGAATATCAGGAATTTCACTATGGAGTTACCTATCATGACATGGTTCCGCCAACCAATGTCTCAATGCCCATAAGTATCATAAGTTGCCCACAATTAGTTATCAGTCCAGTGTTGAGAGTTAAGAGATATATCCAAGTCTAGAAGCTCAAATTGTCCGTAACCGGGGACACGGCTAATCGATTAGGTTTAACTCTGCAGAGTGTTGTGTACTTTACCCACAAGATTCTTTCCCTCCTGGTAAGTCCTCGCACTGCCTGGTGTTTGAGAACAGGATGAAAGAAACATGGTCTTTTAGAGTGCTTCCCTGACTGTCCGACAGTGCCCATCCCAATCCTAACATCGACTACATCTCGTAGCACTGCCCAGCAGAGTCACAACAAAGATCAACCAAGCCAGAGCCCATAATGACTTGTGGCTACACAGGTAAGCTTCCGGGCATGAAGTATTCATCCTTCTCTTTGAGTCTGGGTGAAGCTTTCCGCAAGATGTCATGGCGCTTCTCCATGCATCCCGGCCACTCACTGGTTTCTCCAGGGTGCCCAATCAACCATCCTTCACCCAGTAGTGTGTATTGAAAACTTGTCTTCTCGAGTCTTGAAGTCTTGAGGTCTTGAAGATGCAGGACTTGAAGATGTCTTCATGAAGTCGTCGTTTTGACGTGGAGTCCTTCTTCACATCACTCACGAACACTCATACCAAACCCCGTCTACTTTAGCATAGCATTGCACTAACTAGCGTTCCCGGGGCTTTAGTAACAAGTGGTGGGTTCCTACCTCATGCATTCTACTGAACTACAAGAATTTCAATAACACCACGGGAGGGATGTGCTGAATGATGTCACTACATGCAATAAAAACATAGGTATGAAATATATGGTCAAAGTGAACTTGCCTGTACTGTTGATGAAGACAAAGATCGCTCTCAGAAATAACTTGATAGAACTATTTGTCACTCTCCGATGAAAATCTATATAAACAAGCATTGCATTCATATAAGCAATCATACTAACAATCAATTCTAACAATCACAAGGTAACACAAGAAACAAAATCAACAAGGTTGATGAAGGAAATACTTAAGACAAAGTTGAAACACGAAACTCCAACAAATTCAAAAGTAACACAAAACAAAAGCAACAAGGTTGATGGAAGAAATACTTAAGACAAAGTTGAAACACAAAACTCCAACAATTTCAAAAGTAACACAAAACCCAAAACAAAGTAAAATATAATAAAAGATTTTTGTAACTATTTTTCTAAAAAAAATGAATCACTTTTGAAAGACAACTAGAACTATAAAAACAACCTTCTAAACAATATAAGTGTTTGCCTAATGAACTTAACTACAAGCACAACCATAAACTAAGAGAAAACAAATTATGAAACAACTTAGTTAACAGAAAGTAATTAAATAAAATCTTTATTACAAAACAGAATTAAATCATATGAAACTTTGTGAAAATAATTTCTATGAAAAACTAAATTGTTTAATAAGACATTACCTAATGATTAAGGATATAGTTTTCCTATCATAATAGAGCAAAACTAAATTATTTTATTAACAAAACATTACTTAACAGAAAGGTATTACTACAAATTTTATTTGAAAACAGACTCTAATTATATAAACTTTGTTGGAATAAGCTATTACTAACTAGTTTGTTTATCACAAATTAAACCTATTTGAAAATGTATAGTGTTCCTATAACAACATGGTAGTAAACTAAGCAAATTATTTTTATTTTAACAATAAGTAATTCACCTAAAGTTTAACTAACAGAATATACTAAATCAAATATATAATTAACTCAGATTTAAACTAACAAAATAAAACTAATTAAACTATATTAACAAACTAAACAGATTCTGTTTCTAGTTAAAACCCTAATAAATTTTATTTTAAAAATTCTCAAACTCTGCCTAATGATAACTAAGATCACTAGTGACAAGTAGGAAAAAGAATCAATCAAAAATTCATTTTAGAACTCAAGATATTCAGAAAACAAAATTTAAATCAAATCTGTCCAAATTCAAATTGAATTATTCAAACATAGTCAAATTTGGTATTCGCAGAAACTAGACGAAATTTGTGATCTAATGCAAAAGAAATCAATTGAAAAAAATTAAAAACATAAAAGTTATAAGCAAAACAAATCTGAAACTATTCTGGAAACAGAAATTAAATCAGAAATGAAAATACGTTTCTAACGGACAGGTGGGCTACGTGTCGCTCTCTGGTTGGCTACGGATGTGAGCGTGCGGGCGAATACGAGCGGGTGACCGATACTTAGCAGAAACGTTTCGCGAATTTAAATGTTATGATCTGGATCGTTGGATCCAGATCGAACGCACACAGAGGGGGGGTGAGCTCACAGGGGTGGTTTGCCGGCAATGAGCGTCTCCGGCGACGGCGACGGCGACGGCGTGATGCAGGCGAGCTCTCTGGTGGGTCTCCGACGACGGCGTTGGCACTGGTCGACGCGGCGATGAGTGGCGCGTCCAGTGGTGGCGTCGGACGAGCTTGGGGACGACGGAGATGAGAGGTACGAGCTCGGGGGCGGTTCGGACTCCGGCGAGGTCGACGGTGTGGCGGCTCTGGGGTCTCCGAGGCTCAGGCAGGGGATGGGGAGATGCGGGAGAGCGAGGGAAGCTCGGTGATGGGCTCGGGAGAGCTCAGGGAGGGCAGGGTGGAGCGGTGGCGTGGTAATGGCGCGGCGGCCGTGGTGATGTCCGGCGAGGAATCCCGGCGAGAGAGAGGCACGGGCAGAGGGGCGAAGGGGGGGAATGGAGAGAGGAGAGGTGCCGGCTACTTATAGGGGTCTCAAGGGGTCGGGGGAGTAAGGAGGGAGGGGGTCCGCGTCGAGGGAAAACCAGCGACGGCGTCGGGCGCGGGAGGAGGGTGATGACCGGCGACGGTTTCGGTCGGGCGCGTGGGACCGGCCTGTCAGTGAGAGAGCGAGAGGGGGTGTTATTAGCGGTGACCGTTATGAAATAAAATCGGCTTTAAAGGCTGTGGGCCGGCCGTTTTTATTATAAACCGTTACCGTTTCCTATTTATGATTTTACCAGTGCCATAAAACTTGATCAATGCATTCTAATAAATTCCAAATATAGTCAAATTTTATATCAAAATTAACAGAATAATAAATTCCATTTAATGGACATTTTTATTCTGGCATTTGGATACTTTTAAAAAAACCATTTTTCAGAAAATGCCTTAATTGGCTTTATTTACTTTTGCAAATATTTTTTCAAATAACTTTTTGGGTTTGATGATTCAAAAACTTCAAAAATTACCCCCTGTCTTGGAGTGTCATGTTACTCCTCTCAAATTTTGTCAGGGTTTTGAATTCTTTGAAAATTTTGGATAGGGACCAATATGAAATGGATTTTCAAAATAATCCAGAGGTTTTCAAAAGCTCTTTCAATTCCTTCTTTTAAACTTCCAACTCATATTTATTAAAATTTGAGGAAGTCATATTATCCTCTCTCATGAAAATCATTGAGTTGCATAAAGTTTTCTGAATTTGAAATATTTTCAAAATGGAAATTCAAATCATTTTCAAATCCCTTTTCATTTCTTTAAATGGAAGAAGTCATGTCATCTTCACTCTAGGGTTTTGTGATGAAATGAATTTGAATTCCTGGTGATCAAAATGCAGATTGAAAGTTTTGGGAAAGTCATTTCATTCCCTCTCAATAAACTTTCAAAAGTTTCAAAAAGTTTCAAATTTCACTCACTTTCAATCATTCAAGCAAACAAACAATCATTCTATATTTATTATAACATTCCAAAGTTTGGGATGTTACAAGGCACTTCGCCATATTTTGGTCCTAAGGTAAGGCATTGTGGAGTAGTAATTAGATGATGGGTTGCTAGAGTTACAGAAGTTTAAACCCTACTTTATGTGTTATTCCATATGGGGCTGATTTGGATCCACATTATTCTTGCTATGATTAGATTTATCTTAATTCTTCTTTCAAAGTTGTGGATGCTTGCGAGAAGGGGTAATCATAAGTGGGTTGCTTGTCCAAGTAAGAGCAACACCTTATCACTGGTCCACCCACATATCCAATTATCAAAGTAACGAACGCAAATCCACTCAACAAGATGAACATGACTAGATGGAAATTCTCATGTGTCCTCGAGAGCACTTTACTTTATATAAGAGCACTTCTGGTCCTATCCTTTGCTACACAAAGGCTTGGGCTACCTTGCTGCACACTTTCTACTTTTTTACTTGTTGTGAATTATCTTGCTATGAAACTATCTATCATTGTTACTTACAATGCCTGCAGAGAATACCTTGGTGAAAACTGCTTGTTATTTCCTTATGCTCATTGTTAGGTTCGACACTCTTACTTATCGAAAGGACTATGATTGATCCCCTATACTTGTGGGTCATGAAGACCATTTTTTGCCATTTCCGAGGAGTGATGCACCTTTGTTAAATGGAATTTGGTAAGGAAACATCTTCGGTATGTGCTGAAATTTAGTGTTGCTTGTCGCTATAGATAATAATCCTTTGAAGGACCTATTTGGGGTATCTTCACCCTGACCAGAAGTGGAAATAGTTGCCCCTCAACCTACTGAACCTACTGAAAATATGTATTATGAGATTGCTTCGAGTATGTTAGAGAAACTGTTAGCTAATCCTTATGTAGGAGATGGAGGAACTCATCCTGATTTGCACTTGATATATATAGACGAGATTTTTGGTTATTTAAGCTTGCAAGTTTATCCGAGAACATAGTCAAGAATAAGGTTTTCACTTTATATTTGGAGGGAACGGCATTGACATGGTATAGGATATTGGATGATATCGGAACATGGGACTAGAATCGGTTGAAGCAGGAATTTTACCAGAAGTTTTATCCAATGCATCTAGTTCATCATCAGCGGAATTATATATATTGGTTTTGGCCTTGTGAAGGAGAAAGCATCACTCAATCTTGGGGGTGGCTTAAATCTATGATGCACGCTTACCCCAACCATGAGCTCCCAGAAGAAATAATTATACAAAACTTTTATGCTTAACTTTCTTATGATGATCAATTAATACTCGATTCTTCTTCCAGTGGTTCCTACATAGAGAGACCTATTGAATTCAAATGGAATCTTATAGAAATAATTAAACGCAACTCTGAAGATTGGGAGCTCGATAAAGCTAAAGATTCGGGTATAAAACTTGAGCTCGATTGTGTTAAATCTTTTATGGAAACCGATACTTTTCATAAGTTTAGCACCGAATAAGGACTTGATTCTGAGATAGTAGCTTCCTTTTGCGAAACATCTACTGCTCATGTTGGTCTCCCTAAGGAGAAGTGGTTTAAATATCACCCGCCCATTGAGGAATCATTAGAGGAACATACTATTGCTAAAGAAGAGACTATTATTTATAATGTTGATCCATTTGTGCCTACTACTTATATTGAAAACCCACCTTTTCTTGTTAGGATTAAAGAGCATGCTAAGGCTATAACTATGGTTAATAAATGCCATATTAGAACACCCAAACCTCTTGGAAAAATAAATATAGAACCTAATATTGCTATGGTTAAGGATCTCTTGGTTGATAATATAGATGGTCAGGTTATTTACTTTTGTGACGAGGCTGTTAGAATTGCTAAACCTCTTAGAAACAAACAAGATGAGTTAGATAAAAACAAACCAGTCATTGGCATGCTTGTTGTTTCAGTTAAGATGGGAGATCATGTCTATCATGGCTTGTGTGATGTGGGTGCTAGTGTGAGTGCTATTTATTTTACCTTATATCAAGAAGTTACGAATGACATAGCACCCGTTGAGATGGAAGACATTGGTGTTACTATTAGACTTGCAAACAGAGATATTATTTCACCACTTGGAATTGTTAGAGATGTTGAAGTCGTGTGTGGAAAAATTAAGTACCCGCTGATTTATTAGTACTTGGCACACAACAAGATAATTTTTGTCCCATTATATTTGATAGACATTTCTTGAATATTGCTAATGCTAAAATTAATTGGAAAAGGTTAAAGTAAGTTTTGGTTATGCGTCTCATGAATTTAATTTCTCCCAATTTTGGTAGACAACCATATGAGAAAGAATTATCTAGTAAGGATGAAATTAGGGTCTTGCCTATATTGTCATGCCTCATACCGATCCGTTAGAACAATATTTGCTAGACCATGAAAATGATATGCATATGAATGCAAGGAAGGAAATAGGTGAAATGTTGTTTGGAAAAACACCTATTCTTAAACACAATTTGCATGTTGACATTTTAGGGGATCCTCCCCCACCTAAGGGATACCCATGTTTGAGCAAAAGAAATTACGTGATACTTTGAAAATATGCTTATCTTGATGAAAAGTAGATATGTCCTATTATTATTAGTGCTAACCTTTTACAACATGACAAAAAGAGATTACTCAAAACTTTGAATAAGCACCAAGCTACTATTGGATATACTCTTGATGATCTTAAGGGCATTAGTCCCACTCAATGTCATCACAAGGTTAATATGGAACCAGATGCTAAAACTGTCGTTGATCATCAACGTCGTTTGGATCCTAAAATTAAGGAGGTGGTAAGAACTGAAATATTAAATCTTCTTGAGGCATGTATAATTTATCCCATAGATGATAGTAGATGGGTAAGTACCATTCATTGTGTTTCTAAGAAAGGAGGTATAATGTTGTTTTAATGATAAAAATGAACTTATTCCACAAATGATAGCAACTGGCTATAGGATGGTAATTTATTTAAGGAAATTAAACAAAGCTACTAGAAAAGATCATTACACCTTGCCTTTTATTGATCAAATGTTAGGAAGACTATCTAAGCATACCCACTTTTGTTTCCTTGATGGATATTCTTGTTTTTCTCAAATACCTGGGTCAAAATTAGATCAAGAGAAAAGTAATTTTACTTGTCCCTTTGGAACTTATGATTATAGATGTATGCCTTTTAGTTTATGCAATGCATGTGCTACCTTTCAAAAATGTATGACTGCTATATTCTTTGGCTTTTGTGAAAAGATTGTTGAGGTATCCATGGATGATTTTTTGGTTTATGGGACTTCTTTTTATGATTTCTTAGAGTAACCTTGATTGAGTTTTGCAGAGATGTGAAAAATCTAATCTTTTCTTGAATTGGGAGAAGTGTCACTTTATGGTGAATGAAGGTATTGTAGTTGGGCATAAAATTTCCGAACAAGGTATTGAGGTAGACAGAGCTAAAGTTGACACAGTAGAGAAAATGCCTTGTCCCAAAGATGTTAAAGGTATAAGAAGTTTCCTTGGTCATGATGGTTTCGGTAGGCGTTAAATTAAATATTTCTCAAAGATTTCTAGGCCATTAACTAATCTTCTTCAAAAAGATATTCCATTTGTTCTTTATGATGGTTGTGTAGAATCCTTTGAAATACTTCAAAAAGCCTTAATTTCTGCACCTATTGTTCAGCCACTTGATTGGAACTTACCATTAGAAATTATTTGTGATGCCAGTGACTATGTCGTTGGTGATGTTCTAGGGCAAAGAGTAGGTAAGAAATTAAATGTCATTCATTATGCTAGTAAGACTCTAGATAGTGCTCAAAGAAATTATGCTACTACCGAGAAGCATCTTTAGTGGTTGTGTTTGCATGTGATAAGTTTAGACCTGATATTATTGATTCCAAAGTTACTATTCACACTAATCATGATTCTATTAAATATATGATGGAAAAGAAATATGCTAAGCCTAGACTAATTACGTGGGTGCTTTTACTTCAAGAGTTTGATTTGCATATTGTTGATAGAAAGGGAGTTGAGAATCTTGTAGAAGATAACTTGTCTAGGATGGAAAATGTTCTTGATGATAAATTTCGCGATGAGAAATTAGTTGTTATAAATGCTTCCTGCGGTACCCCTTGGTATGCAGTTTATGCTAATTACATTGCTGCTAAATATATACCACCTAGTTTCGCATACCAACAAAAGAAAAAGTTCTTCTTTGATTTAAGACCATACTCGTAAGTATGTCCTCTCTTGTGATGAATGTCAAAGAATTGGGAACATTAGTAGACTTTAGAAATGCCTATGCATTATTCACTTGCAATTGAACCATTTGATGTTTGGTAACATTAGTAGACGTTAGGAAATGCCTACGCATTATATGGGACCTTTTCCTTACTCTAAAGGATATACTCATATTCTAGTTGATGTTGATTACATTACTAAGTGGGTAGAAGCTATTCCAACTAGTAGTGCCAATGACAACACTTCTATTAAATTGCTTAAAGATGTTATTTTCCCGAGGTTTCGAGTCCCTAGATATTTAATGAATGATGGTGGTTCACACTTTATTCATGGTGCTTTCCTAAACTTATAGCTAAATATGATGTTAACCATAGAATTGCATCACCTTATGACCCTGAGTCTAGCGGTCAAGTTGTGTTGAGTAATCTGGAAATAAAATTGATCTTGCAAAATACTGTTCATAGATCTAGAAAGAATTGGTCCAAGAAACTTGATGATGCATTATGGGCTTATAGAACTGCTTATAAAAATCCTATGGGAATGTCCCCATATAAAATGGTTTACGGAAAAGCATGTCATTTACCTCTTGAGTTAGCACATAAATCTTAGTGGGCAATTAATGAAGAAGAATTAAACTATGATTTCAAGCTTTGCCGATGAGAAGCGGTTATTTTATATTATCTCTTTGGATGAATGGAGGACACAAGCCTATGAAAATTTCAAGTTGTTTAAAAAACTTAAAATATGGCATGACAAAAGTATACAAAAACAAGAATTTAAAATTGGTGATCTAGTTCCTTTGTACAATTATCGTTTCAAATTTTTTGTAGGAATTTTTTTCTCCAAATGGAAAGGACCATATATTGTTGAAGAAGGTTATCACTCTGGAGCCATTAAGATCAACAATGCAAAGGGCACAAAACCAAGAGTGGTTAATGGACAAAGAATTAAGAATTAAATTTCAGGTACGCCCCTTAATTTTAGAAGTAATATTATTCAAGTGATGACACCGTAAGAACAATTCCATAAAAATATTTTCTATCAGTTTTGGAATATCAGAAAAACAAAAAAATAAGAACCAGCCAGGGGGCCCACGAGGGAGTCCCAAGCTAACAGGGCATGACCACCCCCTGGGCACGACCTGATGGCTTGGGAGCACCTTATGTGCCTTCCAGACTCCGTTTTCTTCTTGGACACGTATTTTGACCTAAAAAAATCATTATATGTAGTCTCGTATGTTTTGACCACCGCATCGCAAGTTTCTCCTCTGTTCTTGTTTTGGGTTGTTTCCTGACAAATTTGGAAGCAATATCTTATCGCAAGATTCATAAGGAGAGAGATATGTTTCAGATCTCATTGCCAATCCCAAGTTTATGGGGGTATTGATCCTTATGGGTGGTCAATGGAGGAAGAGGTGGAGGCTGATCTAAAAAGGATTGAACCTTAAAGTGGTGATGAAGAAGAGGAAGTACATCTACCTCAACCTGGAGATATGCATGTGTAGTTCAACAAGTCGAGCTTACCAAACAAGGTTACACCTTCCATTACTCAATTTACCCCTTATCATCGTGTGTAGTCAAATACTGCGGCTGCCTCCGCTAGCAAAACCCATCCCTTGATGGAAGGAGCAATGATCGTCACCAGCACACTTGTAAGGAGAACCTAGAACTTAAGCGAGAGGTTGATAAACTTAATGAGGAGATTCGTATCTGAAAGAGCATCATTGCTAAAAGTATCACTTCATCACCATCATCACCCAAGGACACTTGAGTAGGTACCACCCTTAGCTTGTTCCAAGCTTGGGGGAGGTGCCCCGGTGTGGGGACCCTGACTCATAAGTTGTGATCACTGAATGTGCATGCACAATGATCCCAGAGATCAATGCTCACTGAACACACAAAAATAGAATCAAGAGTCTTACATCTATTATGTACCGTTTTACTCAAATATGGCCTTTATGGCCAAGTCTTCATATGTTTGCAGCGGAATTCTCCAACGATAGCATGGACCCATGCCATCTTCCTTAACCCTACATGCATTCTGATTGGGAAGCGTCCTAGTTTGCATGTTCGTCACCAAGGTACTCCTCATTATATCTTGTTCCTTCATGCCTGGCAAATAAAACAACCAATGTCTAGCCAATGAGTACTTTGAATGTACTTGCAAGTAACCCATGTTTGGAACAAGGCAATAACAATGCATGATATAGCACTAAGTAGGTAAGTTGTAGAAATCTGATTTTTGAGTGCAATGACATGTTCAATCAACTTGTAAAAGCATGCATCAACTGGTTGCAGATATCCATATGAACTAGTTACAGATATCATCATAAGCAAGGGTTGAACATCTCATGTTTAGTAATCATGTCAAGTCATCCGATTTAGCTCAAGTATCTCTTTAACACACACACACACACACACACACACACACCAAGTTTTGTGGAAACATCTGGACGTAATTTAAGAAGCACCACCCAACCGTCCTTGACCGTGGACACGACTATTCGAATAGTTTCACACTCTGTAGAGGTTGCTAATACGTCTCCAACATATCTATAATTTTTGATTGTTCCATGCTAATATTTAATCATTCTAGGATACTTTTCGGGTATTTATTTACTAATTTGTAATATTTTTGAGCACTAACCTATTGACACAGTGCCTAGTGCCAGTTCCTGTTTTATGCGTGTTTTTGCCTTTTTAGAGTTACAATACCAAACGGAGTCCAATTGCCATGAAACTTTTTGGGGATTTTTTCTGGAGCAATACAAGACCTAGAAGCTTCGGAGGAGGGCCAGGAGATGCACCATGGGCCCACCACATATCCATCTGAGCCCACTAAGGGGTGCTCGACCAGATATGTGGTGTCCCCCTAGAGCATCCCCCGACGTTGTTCTCTAGCCTATAAACTCCCATCTACCCTAAAAATATCATAAGCGCTCCTGAAACACTTTTTCCACTGCTGCAAGCCTCTGTTCCTACAGGAGGCCATCTACACCTCCGTTCCAGCACCCTATCTGAGGGGAGATCGGTCATGGAGGGCCTATTCATCAACCTTGCTGCCCTCACCATGATGTGTGAGTAGTTCACCACATACCTACGGGTCCATAGGTAGTACCTAGGTGGCAATCTCCCTCTCTCTCTCGATCTTCAATACAATGTTCATCACATCTTTGCCCTGATCTATCCGATGTAATCCCTTTGTATGGTGTGTTTATTGGGATCCAATGAATTGTCAATTTATGTTCAGATTATTTATGAAAAGTATTTGAGTCAAACCTGATTACTATGATTCTTATTTGCATGATTATCATAGCTTCCTAATGCTCTCTGATCTATTGAGATAGTTTGGCCAACTAGATTGATATTTCTTCGATGGGAGTGGTGTGTTGTACTAGGTAAAACCCGATGAGGTTCTATATCCCAGTGACAGAAGGGGACAAGTTGCATCTTTTTATTGTTGCTACTAAGGATAAAACGATGGGGTTTATTCATATTAGTTGAGTTTACTTTGTCAACATCATGTAATCGTTCTCCAAGCATTACTCTGTTTGTCATGAACTTAATACATAGAGAGGCAAGCATAGAAGTGCTCTTGAAGTGGAGTAATAGTAGTAGGTCCAGGCAGGAGTCCGCCTATTTAATTATGGACTTGGTGCCTATACACACACAATCATTGTCTTGAACATCGCATAATTATTCGCTTTTCAATCAATTTCCCAATAGTAATTTGTTTACCCTTCGTATGATTTGCTTATGAGAGATGCCACTAGAGAACTCTATGGTCCCCGAGTCTATTCACTTATAAATTGACAAATGCTATCATTACCTTGTTATTTATTACCTTTTATTCTATTTTTCACTTTACTATTATCAGAAATTATCTACATAACTCACTTCCTTGCAAATAACGATATCAAGGGATTGGCAACCCTCTTGCAGGCGTTGGGTGCAAGTTGTTTGTTCTTTTGTATGCAGCCGCTGAACATGGTTGAGCATTGGTATTCCTATTGCGTCGATAAACCTTGGTTTCATAATTGAGGTAAATAGTTACCCACTTTGTGTCGCGATCACCCGTTCTTATTCACGGAAAACCCAACGCAGATCACGAGTATCAGGAAGGATTTCTGGTGCCATTGCCGGGGAATACCATCACAAACTATCAAGTAACTTTGCACAAAATTTCATTCACTTGCTCTTCTTTTTATTTTCTATTATTTTTATTTTGTATCATAAAAAGAAAAAAATACAAAAATATTTACCTTTGCTAGTTACTAGTTTGCTTCTTGTTTGCTTTACTTGCTAGTTCACTTCTTTTGCTTGTTGCTTTGCTTGTTCGATCACCATGTCACGAGATAGAATCTACGTTACTTCTTTCTATCAAAGAATGACTGATATAGAGGGTTCTATGAAAACCTTCATGACTTCACAATTTGAGCATAATAAATTCTTTGCCTCTGAAATAAAGGAACACTCAATTTTGCTCGATGCTATTAGTATGCAACTTGATGAGATCGATAAAGAAGTGTCTAGTCTTCAATCACAATTTTCTCACACTGAATAATTATTAGGAAAAATCTCCGATAAGCAAACCACTCTAGTAAACAGGATGGCCGCTAAACAAGAATATTTGCCGGTTATGAATCATGATGAAGATCTTAATATAATTGGTGTTTCTCCTATTGAATCTTTGTTTAAATCTATGAATATGAATGATAAAGGGACTGGAGATGATTCAACTTTAGTTAAGGAGAGTCCCGTTTGCTTGGAGGGTGATGATTCTAATGCTAAAACTGAAAAAGTGGGTTTGTAGAGGTCAAAACTTTAACTAGTGATGTGCCCACTATATTGGATTACAAGGACTTTAAGTATGATAAATGCTCTTTAGTATAATGCATTTCCTTGCTACAATCCATTATTAGCTCACCCAATGCTTACGAACAAAACAAAGCTTTACCAAACATATAGTATAAGCTATGATAGAAGCTTATGATGAGAAACTTGAGCTTGAAACTTCTATTTCTAGAAAATTGCATCATGAGTGGGAACCTACTATCAAAAATACAATATATAAAAATATGAATGCTATTCTTTCTATGACCTTGATGATCTCAGAGTTGACCCATAAACACAAGCTGGACACCGAGGACATTGTGGAGCACATCTTCAAGCTTTACGAGAAAATTGAGCATCTCCAAGCCCATATCTATGATCTGCAAAACCAAAACTGTGAGTATGAATACATATGTGAGAGAATGAGTTGGCTATATATTTGAGGATTCCGGAGACTCGTTCATCTTTTTATGATGGTGAGCCAATGCTTTGGAAGATGGAGGACAAATTTCCACCCTCATCAAGTCCACCACCATCACCTCTGAAGAAGGACACCTGAGTACATGGGTATGGGCACTCCCCTTGGCCTGTGCCAAGCTTGGGGGAGGTGCCCCGGTATCGTATCACATCACACCTTTTTTCCTTTTTCGTTTTTCTTATCTCTCCTAGTTCGTTCCTTTTTGATTTTGTTTGTGCTCTATGTAATCTAGTAGAATATTAGTTTTAGTATGATCTACCATTTAGTTTTTGCTTGTGCTCCCTTTATGTAAGCAAGTCCGAGAGTTATATAATAAAAAGTAGTTTTGATGAGAGGGCTTTGCTAGATTACTATGCTCTTGAAAGTAATCAATAAAGAATAATAGAACAATAACAAAGAGAATACATAGTGATCTTATGGGGAGTGATGAAATCACACATAAAAAGTATGGTGATTGAAATTTGTTGGGAGTTAACAAACATAGTAATTGGTCATTGGTGCAATTGAAAGGAAGTGATAAAGAAAGAGAGATTCACATATAAATATATTATCTTGGACATCTATTATGATTGTGACCACTCATTAAAATATTACAAGCCAAGAAGTTGATGTTGGACAAGGAAGACAGCGTAATAGGTTATGTTTGCTTGACTCCGGATAGAAGTTATATGGTTTTAGATCCTCTAACATGTAGTGCTTGCTTCCACCTCATAATAGCCAAAACCGCCACTCTAAGTAGAGATACTACTTGTGCATCCAAACACCTCAACCCAGTTTTGCCATGAGAGTCCACCATACCTACCTATGGATTGAATAAGATCCTTCAAGTAAGTTGTCACCGGTACAAAAGGCAATAAAAATTGCTCCTAAATATGTGCGGTCTTTTATTGTAAGGGAAATAAGCGTTGTACGAACTTGTGATAGTAAAGAAATAAAAGTGACAGACTGCATAATAAAGGTTGCTATCACAAAGGGCAATACAACGCGACGTTCCTCTACACTAAGGGTTTGTGCATCGAAAAACAAAAAGCGCATGACAACCTATGCTTCCCTCTATGAAGGTTCTATTGAGGGAGTCCTGGATTAAGGGGTCCTCGAATAGCCAACCATTATTCATGGGCCAGACTATATGGGCCGCAAGGCAAGCATCGGAGGGTCGAGGACCATCTGCGCCAGGATGGAAGCTTCATGGAGTCTAGACGTGTTCTCCAAGACATTAGCTGTAGTTAGGCAAGTTATATCTTCGGCATGTAACCGACCATGTGTAAGCCAAGGGCACCCCTGGCACATATATAAGCCGGAGGGTTTTAGGGTGTAGGGATGGAAACAACTCATCTAGGGTTAGACATACGATCTCGAGGTAGATCAACTGTGTAACCCCTTACACCATCAATGCAGTGAAGCATGACATAGGGTATTACCTCCATAGGAGGGCCCGAACCTGGCTAAACTCGTGTCCCCTTCGTCTCCTATTACCGTTGATCCTAGTCTCACAGTTTGGGACCCCCTACCCGAGATCCACCGGTTTTGACACCGACATTGGTGCTTTCATTGAGAGTTCCACTATGAGCACCGAAGGCATCGATGGCCCGCCTCATCGCAGATGACAAGATCTGCATCAAGGGGACTTTCGCCCCCAATCAGAGTTTCATTGGCAACGACATCTTGTCGCATGCCAACCCGATAAGCCGTCATGGCTAGGTCGGAAGGTTCCCCCCGAATAAGAGTATCAAGTTCGAAACCTTAGAGTTCGTGGCTGATTCACGGGGGACACTCGTTCCAATGGAACCCTCAAACTTCGAGGAAAGACCCGCAAGCCCGGATATTTTGATGTCCGAGTCATCAGGTCCCGTGGGGGAACAGAACGTAGATCCGCTTCGGCGTGGCTCTCGAACCACCACCCAGTTGACGAATCCACCCGTATCAGCGACACGCACCCTGGCATCGCTTCGTTCTTAAACAAATTGTTCTATCGGCTGGAGGCAATGCATATACCGGATGACCAGGTTCCGATCTATGATTGGCTCGGGATTAAACTCGATGATAGGGAAATTCACGTCCCTCCTGTCACCCACATTGTCGCTACTGTCGAGTGTCCGGCTGCGGATTCGTCTCGTCAACCAGAATTGAAAATAATTTACACCCCGGTCTCCGATCATCTAGCAGACGAGCTAGGCACCAGGGATTACCTCAAAATCGGACTGTCATCGGTCCCGGATCTATGCCACAGTTCGGGGTTTGTATCCCAGAATACCCAACATGACGTAGAATCTAGATTTTGCCCACCCACCACCCAGGATGATAATCCTAATTTTTCACCAAAGCCCATATTGCCAGACTTCCAAGATATAAAACAACTATGGAGAGAATCAGTCCACCACTTTTGGGCAAGACTCCTACTCGCTAGAAGCAGAGTAAAAGGTCTCCGCAACCAAGATTTAATGGAAATTTTCATTCGCAATTGCCATGACTAGGGTATTGTTAATGCCCTAGCCCGCCGATGCATAAGCAATTTCTCGGAGCTATCCGAATTGGTACAGAAGTACTGTGCCATGGAGAGCGTCTAGCAATCCGAGCGGCTGTTCTCAGAACCAAAACCCTCCAGACACCCTAGTGGAGCTCGGAAAAAGAGGATACCTCCAAATCGTCCGGCTAAATATGAACTTTCCAAAAAAAAGAAACAAGCCCCTTTCGGGGGCCTGCACTGTCCTTGACGGGCTTTTGGATAAACCCTTCCCCATACATTCCGTATTACTAAACGCGAACCCAACACACGGCCTTCAAGCTTGCTGGGTCATCAGGCAAGTCACAAAAAGCGGCGAGGCCATCCTCGGCACACCTCTGTCGAGTAGATGTTCTTATTCGCTGCCCGGATTTAATACCGAAGTCCTGACCGCCTATGAAATCTTCCCCTCGAGGAACAGACGCAAGAGATCTCTTAAGGAGCACGAGCAATTCTACCACGTGGCAGCCACTAGCCCATGGGCAGACTTACCGATTACTTTCGGGGACACTGACTGGCCACCCATTCTTTCAGGTCATTCACCAGCTGCTCTAATCGATGGATACAGGCAACATAAAGTGCTAATGGACGGCGGTAGTGGTCTTAACCTCATATATGAGGCCACTCTGGAAAAAATGCAGTTCGATCGATCCCGTATCGAATGTAGCAACACAACATTCCAGGGAATCATCCCAGGAAAGGAGGCATGTTGTTCTGGATGTATCATCCTGGACGTAGTGTTCGGCACACCCGAAAACTACCGATCCGAAGAACTTCTCTTCCACATCATTCCCTTCCCAAGTGGCTATCAAGCCCTATCAGGACGGGACACCTTCACAAAATTCCAGGCAATACCCCATTACGGGTACATGAAACTAAAGTTGTCAGGACCAAACAGAGTGATCACGATCACAAGTGATCCAAACATAGCCCTTTGGGCCGAAAACAAAATGGCAACCTTCGCCCTCGATGCACTAGCAGAAACTTTTGCCGCCGAAGAGTTGACCGCTCTACGGTCGACAGTCAATAGAGACGATGTGATCCTTAGCAAAAGACCCAAGTCTACATCCTTCAACCCCGCAGAAGAAATCATTAAATTTCAGGTGCATCCAATGGGTCCCAATAAGATGGCGTCCATCGGAGCCCAGCTCGATCCCCTTATGGACGAAGCTTTGCGGTATTTCCTCCATGAGAACTGGTACATTTTTGCCTGGCATCCTTCCGATATGCCTGGAATCCCACGACGGCTAGCCAAACATAGCCTAAACATTATTCCAGGCTTTAAGCACATGAAACAAACTCTGCATCACTTCTCCGAACCCAAACGGCAAGCCATGGGTGAAGAATTAACCAAACTACTCGAGGCAGGATTTATTCAGGATATTAAACACCCAGAGTGGCTAGCAAACCTGGTGATGGTACCTAAGAAAGACAAGTCCTGGTGGCTATGTGTCGATTTTAAGGACCTTAATAAAGCATGCCCCAAGGACCCTTTCCCCTTACCACACATAGACCAGATCATCGATGCCACAGCCGTACACGATCTGTTGTGTTTCCTCGACTCTTACTCCAATCAAGCTGCTACGGCTTTCATCACCCCCTACGGGCCATTCTGCTTCAATACGATGCCTTTCGGGCTAAAAAACACTGGCCGGCAAGACCGTCGAGGCATACATGGATGATGTGGTACTTAAAACCAAACACGTCGACCAGTTGATCGACGACCTACATCAAACTTTCGCTAATTTACGTGAATATGATATACGGCTCAATCCGGAAAATGTGTATTCGGAGTTCCCTCTGGTAAGCTGCTTGGATTCATCGTCTCCCATAGAGGAATAGAGGCAAATCCAGCCAAAATCCGTGTTCTATCAGAGCTTGCAATCCCCACGAAGCTGAAGCATGTACAGAGGCTATCCGGGTGGGTAGAGGCGTTAAGCCGCTTTATCTCCCACCTTGGAGAAAAGGCTCGGCTGCTCTATAAGCTACTGAAATGGACCAACAATTTTGAATGGACCTATGAAGCAGCGGCTGCGTTGGAAGAAATCAAAGCAATATTGGCAACCAACCCCATACTCACGGCACCAGGCGCCGGTGAGCCCATGTTGTTATATATGTCGGCGGCTTAGTGCAGTGCTCGTTGTTGAACGAGATGAGGAGGACATAAAATCCGAACTCATTAGACGATCTACTATGTGTCAGAGGTGCTAATGCAGTGCAAGTCCAGATATCCGCATTATCAAAAGATTGCCTATACAATATTCATGGCATCGAGGAAACTCCGACATTACTTCCAGGAGTGCGCGGTGACGGTAGCATCGGAGGTCCCCTTGAATGATATAATCAACAATAGGGACGCCACCGGCCACATTGCCAAATGGTCCATTGAACTGCCCCCTTTGAAATAACCTACAAGCTACGCCGTGCCATTAAATCACAGGTGCTGGCGGAATTTCTGGTTGAATGGATGGAGGCCTAACGCCCCAAGGAATATAGTGCATACTCCCATTGGACAATGTACTTTGATGGTTCCAAAACCTTGGCCGGACTGGGGGCTGGAGTTATCCTCACATCCCCCACTAGCGACAACGTGCGATACGTGTTGCAAATCATGTATGGAGACTCCAACAATGCAACCAAATATGAGGTCGTACTTCATGGTCCCCGAATGGCTGCATCAATGGGCATACGCCGGCTAGAGGTACAGGGAGACTCCAACTTAGCCATCTCCCAAATTAACGGTGAATTCGACGCTAAAAAACCAAAGACGGCAACATACAGAAACGCCATCCTCAGGATATCAGCTTGGTTTGAGGGGCTAGAATTTCACCATGTTGCTCGCGACAACAACCAAGCCGCCGACATATTGGCTCGTATAGGAGCGAAGCGCGATCCTATCCCAAAGAATACCTTTCTGGAATAGCTTTTTAAGCCTTCTGTCGTGTAGCAAGATGATGACAATGGTGCCGTTCTGAATACACCGGACGTGGTTGTCCCCCCTGTCGACAAACCGGACGAACAAATAATTGGCAGCTCCGTAATGAACAACAAACCTTCGGCTCATGAGGTAATGGAAATAATTTCACCTTGGACCGAGCCCTTCCTCGCCTACCTTCTTCGAAACGAACTCCTAGAAGACCACACAAAGGCACGACACATAGTTCGGTGCTCCAAGGCCTACAAGATTCACGAGGGAGAGTTATACAAGAAAAGCACAACTGGTGTACTACAACGGTGCATATCCGAGGAAGAAGGGCGGGAGCTTCATGCCACAATACATGCAGGCATGGACGACCATCACGCCGCGACAAGAGCCTTAGTCAGCAAGGCCCTCTGACCCAGTTTCTTCTGGCCCACAACTCGGACGGATGCACAGTCACTTGTCAAGCACTGCGTGGGGTCTCAACTTTTCGCAAATGAAAGTCGCATGCCCCCAACAGCTCTTCGGATGATTCCGATCACCTGGCCTTTCCCGGTCTGGGGGCTTGACATGGTCAGACCCCTTAAAGGGGGGACGAAGAAAAACAAATACCTACCGGTCGTGGTCGATAAGTTCACCAAATGGATAGAGGCAAAACCCGCTAAATCAGCCAAGTCCGGACCAGTTATAGACTTCATATCCGGTGTACTACACCCTTATGAAGTTCCACACAGTATCATAACGGATAATGGATCTAATTTTACGGCCCAAGATGTCAAGGACTGGTGCACAAAAATGGGCATTAAGCTCAATTGCGCATCAGTCTACCATCCGTAGACTAATGGATAAGTTGAACATGCCAATGGTCTCATCATGAGCGGCATTAAGCCACGTTTGGTCTGATCTCTTCGTGAGTCCGACTGTCATTGGGTTGAGGATCTCGACTCCGTACTATGGGGCCTGCACACCACCCCAAATAAATCGCCGGGCTTGACACCATTCTTCATGGTCTATGGGGCCGAGGCAGTCCTCCGGTGCGATATTATTCACGGCGCACCACGAGTGTTCATGTAAGAGGTAAAGGAAGCCGAGTTGGATCGGGAGGATGACTTGAACGCCTTGGAGGGCGAACATGACATAGCTTTGGCTCGCTCCACGCAATATCAGCAGCAAGCGGGACGCTACCAGAGTAGGGATGCCAGGGCAGAAGCGCACAATGTAGGTGAACTTGTCCTATGGCTCCCGGAGAAGCAGAAGCATAAACTTAACCCCAAGTGGGAGGGCCCCTTCATCATTGACGCAGTACTCGCGGGAGGAGCCTATCGTCTTCGGAACTCATCAGATAATCTCCTTGAACCAAACCACTAGAACGCGGCTCCTCTACGACGCTTCTACGGATAGATCGGTCGTGTCCAAATTCCCGCACATTTTTCTTTTTTTTCTTTTTTTCTTTTTTCTTTTTTCTTTCCCTCCCACTTTGTTGTTGGATAGGATCGATTCTCTTCTTGCTATGTTCGGTTAAATCGATCATGTACTAAGGTTATCGTTATGCACTATAGAGTGTTACATCCGAACACAACACGTGGGAACTACTTTTAGTAGCCATCCTTCTCTATGGCAATTTTTCGCTTGCACCTATTGTGCGCACATGTTTCTTTTGTCTTGTTTTAGCCATTATATGCATCAGTTCGAACTAAGACTTTCCCAAGCTGGGTTGCCTAGCTCCTGTGGTTACTCTCTACGTTCCCGCTTGTTCGGCTAGAGAGTAAAGGGAGCACCTCTACGATTGTTATGACCGGTCATCCGAACTCGTACCTCAGACGGGTGAAGCCGAAATCTAGCTATCTTATGTAGATAATTGATCGGCTATGACGGAAACACCGTATCCGGCACTGGTTGCTCTTTTTGTTGTTTGGGTCTGTTATTACAAAAGGACACTTAGTCGCAAGTATGCGGATTCCCATCTAGGTTCTTCGTAGAACCCTGGCGAAAGGTATCATTAGTGGTACTATTTCCATCGGAAGATGTTTCTTACGCTTCATCGTAATATAACATATCTTTCTGTGTGCTTTCTGTCTGTTCGCACCACATGGTTGGATTGCATGGTTCCTCAACTACAATTTCGCTATTCGGCGAAGGAATAATAAGAAGGAACACTCCCGAGCTCTTCGCCCGGGAGGGAGAAGCTGATGGCCGGTCAAGACAAAGTTTACAACATAGATTGTTTTACACATGTATATGCACATTACATATTCGGCTGCTGATTGAGATCATCGATTATTGTGTCGAGGGGGCAGTCTGCTTGCGAGAGAGGGGCGGCTGACATCACCTGGTCATACACTAGGCGGGGTGGCACTTCTTTTCCATCCGACCCCACAGGACCAACCGGCGCCATATGCTTGCGGTTCAGTCCGATGAAACGGGTCTATACCATTGCCCACGCCTCCCGTGCTCCTTCGCGACAAGATGTAGTCTTCCACAGATCGAACCTATCCCGAGCCCCCCTGAATCGATCCACAAGTACGGCTAGCCCTTCAGTTGGTTGTTGAGTGGGACATATTGCCTTCACCATCCCTTTCATCGCTTTCTGCACACACTTGTGGAGAGAGGTCAGCTCCTTCAGCAGGTCCCCTTGGTATGATTCGATCTCCTCTTCAGGATGTCCGGTAAGGAGACCTGCACATGAGATAACAAGCGCGATTACTATCATCCTCTACATCGGAAATACTTACTCATAGCGGAATTGTATTTACCGAATACGCCCCGCTGGAGATGTTGATTCTCTTCTTGTGCTTGGTCTAGTTGAGTCTTCAAACCCTTTATATCATCGGCTTGTTTTTGTATAACCGGACACCCGGCTTGCTTCTAGGTTTCACATACCTTTGTGAATCACGGGCTTCTTCCAGCTGCCTTTCCATATGTCCTATTGATTCAGCTGCTACTCAGAATCCATATGCCCTATTGATTAAGCAATAAAAGGACACTTACCATGGGCCTCTTGCGTGAAACTTTTCACTTGTGCTAGTTCCGCCTTCACGGACTATAGCTCCGTGCGACCTTCCTCGAGGGCCTTGGCCAATTGCTCGGACTGTTGATTTGAGGCCTGCGTTAGCAGTCAAACAGTTGTGAGATCCTTAATTCGTTTTTCCAAATCAAATTAAGGTTCGGGGGCTAATAGGCTTATACAAGTATACGGACTCTACAAAATCTGACCACTTACCTGAATGCTGGTTGTTATCAGCTTCATAGCTTCACCGAATCTAGCTCGGGCGGCCCCAAGGTGTGCATCAGCTGAGTGTATGGCGCCGAATTCCTGGTCGGAGAAAACAGGGTGCTGCATGGCCTCCCATCAGTGCTGATGATGCATGGCACTCTCCACTTCCAATTTGCTGACGGATACTTCGTCGCCAGATTTGGCAGGCATCGGACTGGCCATGGGGGCTTCCGTAGAGGAAGCCGCATGGACGGTGGCCCGGGAGCTTTGGGCGTCTCCTGACATCTGGGCGACCCCCTCGGTAGATGGAGATTGTGTGTCTCACCTAGGAAAAAGACAAGCGGCTATAAGATTTTGCCGAGCACAATGATAAAATAGATATCCGAGCAATGTACCTTTGGGTTGCACGGATGGGTAGATTCGTCCTCGTGTTCGGCTACTTTGCAGGGGCCCACCCAGCCGCTCACTCATCTACGGCCTCGTCTGCTAGTGCAAGACGTGCCAATCGGTGGCACTTGGGCGCTGGGGCTGGCACGTCCGGAGCGCTCTTGGTAGCAGGCCTCTTTCGGGAGGGGTTTTTCTTCTTATCCGTGGATGGAATGGAGAATGACTCGGGGTAATCGACTATGATTGCCACCAGGGTCTGGACAATGTTGTCCTGGTAGTAATCTCCATTTTCGAAGTTAAGATGGAGATCCAGGTCCTCGTTGAAGCCCGGATCGTTGTCACATGAATGATTCTTAGGCTAAGGAGCCGGACAGTTGACTGTCTCGACGAAGCTCCTCCATTCCTATTCACACTAAAGCCTCGGTCAAATAGAGTGCGAAATGAAGCCCTGAACTATTTCATGATTGAAAAGAAGTAAGGTTTACCTGTTCGATAGGATTGTGGGCTGCATACCCGTCCTTGGTTGACCATCGAATGAAGTCTTCTTGCTCTCCTTTGTATAGTTCAGCAAGTGCGGCGGCCAGTGCTGCTGGATTGGCAGGGCCTAATTTTCGGGAACGCGTGGCATCGCTTGTCCCGTTACATCGCCATAAGGGGTGCACCCTTTTTTGGAGGGGACGCACGCACCGGGAGATAGTGGGGGCAATGACGTCGATCATGGTCAGCCGGTGATGGGCAACTATCCGCACTTGCATGGCGAGGCGTTGCACTTCAGCGCTCTCCTCCCGAGAGCTCTTGGGTCACCAGTTGTACCTCTTCTTCGGGAGGAGGTCGGAGTATTCGGGAAGACCTGTCCGAGTTGGCTCGAATAGGGGGACGTCTTCAATATAAAACCACTCCGATGTCCATTCTTCATATTTCTTCAATGTGCCATCCGGATACCCCATTCCCGCTATGTAGCATACTCCGGCTCCGCCGACCTTTAAGATGGTCTTGTCCGGAGTTGGGGGCACGAGGCAGAAATATTCCCTCCACAAATCGAAGTGAGCTTCGCACCCTAAGAACATCTCACAAAGGGCGACGAAGCCCGAGATGTGCAGGATCGACCCCGGGGTGAGATGGTGGAGGCAAATTCCGTAGAACTCGAGTAAACCCCTCAAGAATGGGTAATTGGGAATCGTAGGCCTCAAAGGAGGAATGGAAAGAAACAAACATGCTCCGCTCTATTTGGATTGGGGAAGTGCTCGTCGAAGACCTCATCATCATAAGCGACTAGGCTAGCGCGGGTTGTCACCAGAGCTAATAATGGGAGGTATCCTCGGGTCTCCAGGTTGCGGAGCCTCAGAGGTGTGATAGAGCAGCTGGTCCAGTTGCCTGGGCATTGGCGTAAGGTTGGTTTGAGGAACTGGGAGCGTTAGCCATGTTTTGCGTAGAGCTTCCGCTAGGAGTTTTTGACGATAGGGAAGAAGAAGATGTGGTTTGAATCACGATTTTCTTTGGTTAAATGGGTTGGTGCCTCCATTATGGAGGGGTAGGATTGTAAAAATCTATAACCACTCACCTCCCCATGACGCATGAAAATCAAGGAACTTTTGCAGTTATTATAATGACCCGCTCCCGCGATGCTTGGGATCTTACCGAAGACTGGTCTAATGCCGAACAGGGAAGGATGAGGGACTCGCCTCGCAAGCCGAAGATAATGACGAGGGAAATCAACCAAATATATATATATATATATATATATATATCGGCGTTGAAGGCCAGTCCAGGGGCTACTGAGGAAGTCCTGGATTAAGGGGTCCTCGGATAGCCGACCATTATTCATGGGCCGGACTATATGGGCCGCAAGGCAGGTATCGGAGGGTCAAGGACCATCTGTGCCAGTATGGAAACTTCATGGAGTCTAGAGGTGTTCTCCAAGTTATTAGCTGTAGTTAGGCAAGTTATCTCTTCGGCATGTAACCGACCATGTGTAAGCCAAGGGCACCCCTGACACCTATATAAGCCGGAGGGTTTTAGGGCATAGGGACAAAACAACTCATATAGGGTTAGACATACGGTTTCGAGGTAGATCAACTCCGTAACCCCTTACACCATAAATAAAATCAAGCGGGACATAGGGTATTACCTCCATAGGAGGGCCCGAACCTAGGTAAACTTGTGTCCCCTTCGTCTCCTGTTACCGTCGATCCTAGTCTCATAGTTTGGGACACCCTACCCGAGATCCTTCGGTTTTTACACTGACACCTATCTGTTACTTTTAATTTTTAAGTACTTACCTTTATGCAAGAGTCATGGTGATCCTCACCACTTCCGATATTTTGCCTCTCTCTTGGCAAGCATTATGTGTTGGGGAACGATCTAGACTTATATATCCACTCGGATGTGGGTGATCATGAACATCACCCTTGAGGTGAATAGTTGGAGGCAAAACCATATGTCCCTATCTTCCTTTGTGTTCAATTGAAGATTTGATCTCATGGGTATCACGTGAGTGATAGCAATTGTGAAAGACTAAAAGATGATTGAGTATGTGTATTTAATTTACAAGCTCTTATATTGACTCTTTCCGATGTTATGATAAATTGTCAATTGCTTGAATGACTGAGATCATAGTTTCTTGGTTGTCAATAGAGTTACTGGTTCATACTTTATCTTGTGAATGAATTGTTACTCTGGTATAAATAATCTCATCCAATGAGTATTGTTGTTCTAAAGTTGATCATGATGCCCTCATGTCCATATTTTATTTCATCGACACCTCTATCTTTAAACATGTGGACATATTCAACGATCTCGGCTTTTGCTTGAGCGCAAGCGAGGTCTAAGCTTGGGGAAGTTGATACGTCCATTTTGCACCATGATTTTATATTGATATTTATTGTATTATGGGAAGTTATTACACATTATTGTACAATACTTATGCCTTTTCTCTCGTATTTTACAGGGTTTACATGAAGAGGGAGAATGCCGGCAGCTAGAATTTTGGACTACAAAAGGAGAAAATTTGAGATGCCTATTATGCACAACTCCAAAAGTCCTAAAACTTTACGGAGAATATTTTTGGATTTAATAAAAAATACTGGCGCAAGAATCAACCAGAGGGGGGCCACCTACAGGCCACAAGCCGCGCCTAGCAGGCTTGTGGGCCCATGTGGCTCCTTTGATGCCCATCTTCTCCTATATGAAGCGTTTTGACTTGGAAAAATCAAAAGAGAGCTTTCGGGACGAAGCGTCACCGTCTCAAGGCGGAACTGGGGCAGAACCAATCTAGAGCTCCGGCAGGGCTATTATGCCAGAGAAACTACCCTCCTGGAGGGGGTAATTGAAGCCATCGTCATCACCAACGATCCTATCATCGAGAGGGGGTCAATCTCCATCAACATCTTCACCAGCGCCATCTCCTCTCCAAACCCTAGTTCATCTCTTGTATCTGAGCATTGTCTCAACACCTCAGATTGGTACCTGTGGGTTGCTAGTAGTGTTGATTACTCCTTGTAGCTGATGCTAGTTGGTCTACTTGGTGGAAGATCATATGTTTAGATCCTTTATGATAATTAATAGTCCTCTGATTATGAACATGAACATGCTTTGTGAGTAGTTACCTTTGTTCCTGAGGACATGTGATAAGTCTTGTTATAAGTAATCATGTGAATTTGGTATTCATTCGATATTTTGATGAGATGTATGTTGTCTATCCTCTAGTGGTGTTATGTGAACGTCAACTACATAACACTTCACCATTATTTGGGCCTAGGGGAATGTATTGGGAAGTAATAAGTAGATGATGGGTTTCTATAGTGATAGAAGCTTAAACCCTACTTTATGTGTTGCTTTGTAAGGGGCTGATTTGGATCCATATGTTTCATGCTATGGTTAGGTTTACCTTATATTCTTTCGTAATTGCGGATGCTTGCGCTGGGGTTAATCATAAGTGGGAGGTTTTTCTAATTAAGGGCAGCACCTAAGCACCGGTCCACCCACATATCAAATTATCAAAGTAACGAACCTGAATCAAATGAGCATGATGAAAACTAGCTTGATAGAAATTCCCATGTGTCCTCGGGAGTGCTTTGCTTTATATAAGAGTTTGTCCAGGCCTGTACTTTGCTACAAAAAGGATTGGGCTACATTGCTGCACCTTTGCTACACTTTTTACTTGTTACTCGTTACGAAATATCTTATCACAAAACTATGTGTTACCGATAATTCCAGTGCTTGAAGGGAATACCTTACTGGAAACCGCTTGTCATTTCCTTTTGATCCCCATTGGGTTTGACACTCTTACTTATCGAATGGACTATGATAGATCCCCTATACTTGTGGGTCATCAATACTCTTTTTTGGCGCCATTGCCGGGGAGTGAAGCTCCTTTGGTAAGTGGAATTTGGTAAGGAAAAATTTATATAGTGTGCTGAAATTTACTTTCACTTGTCACTATGGAAAGTAATCCTTTGAGGGGCTTGTTCGGGGTATCTTCACCTCGACCGGAAACAAAAAGAGTTGTCCTTCAACCTACTGAACCTACTAAAAATATTTATTATGAAATTCCTTTACGTATGATAGAGAAGCTGCTGGCTAATCCTTATGCAGGAGATGGAACACTACATCCTGATTTGCATCTAATCTATATTGATGAAGTTTGTGGATTGTTTAACCTTGCAGGTCTGCCCAAGGATCACGTTAAGAAGAAGGTGTTTTCTTTATATTTGAAGTAAAATGCATTGACATGGTATAGGCTATGTGATGATATTGGATCGTGGAGCTACAACCGATTGAAGATGGAATTTCATCAGAAGTTTTATCATATGCATATAGTTCATGGTGATCGGAATTATATTTATAATTTTTGGCCTCGTGAAGGAGAAAGAATCGCTCAAGCTTGGGGGAGGCTTATGTCAATGTTACATTCATTCCCCAAGCATGAGCTCTCGAGGGAAATTATTATTCAAAAAATTTATGCTCGGCTTTCTCGTAATGATCAATCCATGCTCGATACTTCTTGTGTCGATTCCTATATGAAGAAAGATATTGACTTCAAATGGGATTTCTTGGAAAGAATTAAAAGAAACTATAAAGATCGGGAACTCGACGAAGGTAAGGAGTCAGGTATGAACCATAAGTCTGATTGTGTTAAATCTTTCGTAGACATCAATGCTTTTCGTGAATTTAGCACTAAATATGGACTTGACTATGAGATAGTAGCTTCTTTTTGTGAATCTTTTGCTGCTCATGTTGATATCCCTAAGGGGAAGTGGTTTAAATATTATCGCCCCATTGAAGTTAAAGTAGTTGAACCTATTAAAGTTCAAGAGAAAACTATTACTTATAATGTTGACCCTGTTATTCCCAATGCTTACATTGAAAGTCCACCTTTTCCTGTTAGAATAAAGGAACATGCTAAAGCTTCAACTGTGGTTTGTAAGAGCTATGATAGAACACCTACACCCCCCTAAGCAAATTAAAGTTGAGCCTAGTTTTATTATGGTTAAGGATCTCTTGGTTGAGAATATTGATGGGCATGTTATTCAATTTTGTGATGGAGCTGCTAGAATTGCCAAACCTAATGCTAAAGATAAACATAGACCCATTGTTGGCACACCTGTTGTTTCGGTTAAAATAGGAGATCATTGTTATCATGTATTATGTAATATGGGTGCTAGTGTGATTGCAATTCCCTTTTCCTTATATAAAGAGATTATGAATGATATTGCATAAGCCGAATTAGAGGAAATTGATGTTACAATTAAGCTTGCTAATAGAGACACTATATCACCAGTTGGGATTATTAGAGATGTTGAAGTCTTGTGTGGGAAAATAAAATATCCTACTGATTTTCTTGTTCTTGGTTCCCCACAAAATGATTTTTGTCCCATTATATTTGGTAGACCCTTCTTGAATACCGTTAATGCCAGGATAGATTGTGAGAAGGAAACGGTTACCGTAAGTTTTGGCGATACATCTCATGAGTTTAATTTCTCTAAATTTAGTAGACAACCCCATGATAAATAATTGCCTAGTAAGGATGAAATTATTGGTCTTGCTTCTATTCCTGTTCCTCCTACTGATCCTTTAGAGCAATATTTGCTAGACCATGAAAATGATATGCATATGAATGAAAGGAAAGAAATAGATAGGATTTTCCTATTCTGAAACAAAACTTGCGTGTTGAAATACTTGGGGATCCTCCTCCTCCGAAGGGTGATCCCATGTTTGGGCTTAAACAATTACCAGATACCTTGAAATATGATTATCTTGATGAAAAGAAGATATATCTTGTTATTATCAGTGCTAACCTTTCAGAGCATGAAGAACAACGATTATTGAAAACTCTGAGGAAGCACCATGCTGCTATTGGATATACTCTTGATGCTAAACCAGTTAAGGGCATTAGCCCCACTCTATGTCAACACAAAATTAAAATGGAGCCTGATGCTAAACCAGTTATTAATCACCAACGACGGTTGAATCCAAAAATGAAGGAAGTGGTAAGAAATGAAATATTAAAGTTTCTGGAGGCAGGTATCATTTATCCTATTGCTGATAGTAGATGGGTTAGCCCCGTTCATTGTGTCCCTAAGAAAGGAGTTATTACAGTAGTTCCTAATGATAAAAATGAATCGATCCTATAGAGAATTGTTACCGGTTATATAATGGTAATTGATTTTAGGAAATTGAATAAATCTACTAGAAAAGATCATTACCCTCTACCTTTGATTGATCAAATGCTAGAAAGATTATCCAAACACACACATTTCTGCTTTCTAGATGGTTATTCTGGTTTCTCTCAAATACCTGTGTCAAAAGAGGACCAAGAGAAGACCACCATTACCTATGCTTTTGGTACCTCTGCTTATAGACATATGCCTTTTGGTTATGAAATGCACCTGCTACCTTTCAAAGATGCATGACTTCTATATTCTCTAATTTTTGTGAAAGGATTGTTGAGGTTTTCATGGATGATTTTTCTGTTTACGGAACTTCTTTTGATGATTTTTTGAGCAATCTTGATCAAGTTTTGGAGAAATGTGAAGAAACTAATCTTGTCTTTAATTGGGAAAAGTGCAACTTTATGGTGAATGAAGGAATTGTCTTGGGACATAAAATTTCTGAAAGAGGTATTGAAGTTGATAAGGCTAAAGTTGATGCTATTGAAAAGATGTTGTGTCCTATGAATATCAGAGGTACAAGAAGTTTCCTGGGTCATGCTGGCTTCTATAGGATATTTATTAAAGACTTCTCTAAGATTTCTTTGCCTCTCACTAATATTTTGCAAAAAGATCTTCCATTCGTTTTTGATGATGATTGTGTGGAAGATTTTGAAATTCTTAAGAATGCCTTGATTTCTGCACCTGTTGTTCAACCACGTGATTGGAACTTACCCTTTGAAATTATTTGTGATGCTAGTGATTATGACATAGGTGCTGTTCTAGGGAAAAGAGTTGATAAGAAACTGAATGTTATTCATTATGCTAGCAAAACTCTAGAAAGTGCCCAGAGAAACTATGCTACTACTAAAAAAGAATTTTTAGTAGTTGTGTTCGCTTGTTATAAGTTTAGACCCTATATTGTTGATTCTAAAGTAACTGATCACACTGATCATGCTGCTATTAAATAGCTCATGGAAAAGAAAGATGCTAAACCTAGACTTATCAGGTGGGTTCTTCTGCTACAAGAAATTTGATTTGCATATTGTTGATAGAAAGGGTGCTGAATACCCCATAGCGGGTAACTTGTCTAGGTTAGAGAATGTTCTTGATGACCCACTACCTATTGATGATAGCTTTCCTGATGAACAATTAGCTGTCATAAATGCTTCTTGTAATGCTCCTTGGTATGCTGATTTTGCTAATTACATTGTCACAAAATTTACACCACCTAGTTTCACACACAAACAAAAGAAAAAAAATGATTTAAGACATTACTTCTGGGATGACCCACACCTTTATAAAGAAGGAGTAGATGTTGTTATTAGACATTGTGTACCTGAGCATGCACAGGAACAGATCCTACAGAAGTGTCATTCTGAGGCCTACGAAGGACACTACGCTAGAGATAGAAGTGCACACAAGGTATTACAATCTGGTTTTTATTGGCCTACTCTCTTCAAGGATGCTCATAAGTTTGTTTTGTCATGTGATGAATGTCAAAGAATTAGCAATATCATGCCGGGACCCCGATCCAAAGTCATAGGAATCCATCCTGTAACACATGACATCACTTTGCGGCCTCACGCATGTAACTCCACGGCTGCAGCCTTACCTTAGCCGGGACCGTTTGCGTCTTTTGGCTCACGTATGTGAATATGTCGCTAGCATTCAAATGACACAGAACCCGGGCCGACATGACTAGCTATAGATCCCAAGTGGCACATCCGTACGAGAACATGCATACATAACCTAGCAATGCAGGTGTTGGTCTCAAGCGTCTGTAGACGAGTCATAGCAAGCTACAAGGACTCCATTACGTCGTGGGACATAAATGTCATCACTGCATGTAGACGAGTTGTAGCAGGCTACAGGGGCTCCGTTACACTGCGAGACATTTCCCCAAAGGGACAGACACAAGAGCAAAGAAGGATACATGCCGGTCAATCAATGTGTCCAGAGAAGTAGCAAGCTACGAAGGCTCGGTGGAAGCACAAAGAGGCAGTTCCCCGTAAAGAGTACTACTAAAGGCACATGGCTAGGTGTTGGTTCCCATAGATACCGTTGCACGTCACACGTATGCACGACATGCCCGGTATGCATAGATACAAGTATGGAATCACAACATAACCATACAACAACACAACTTTTATTTAAGAGGCTCGGAAGAGCCTTGCATAATATGTTCTTACAGGTAGGGGTCACATGACCCGACACTCAAGTCATACAAGCAAGTTCATACAAACCAAGCGGAAGCATAAAGCTGTGTGAGTATAGACAGATGAAAGGGTAAAAAGGCACATGGCCTGACTATCTATAGTCCACCATAGGGCATAAGGTCGTAGCTGGGACACCAGCTATTCGGTATTATTGACATCTAGGTAGAACCCACCTGATGGGTCTTGAGTCTCATCTGCAACATTTATTAAGCAAACGTGAGTACAAACGTACTCAACAAGTCTTTGAAACAGACCTAGTCCAATCATGCTCATGTATCAACAAGGGGAATGGTGGAGTTTATGCAGCAATGCCAGCTTTGACTCTTGGCTAACCTATACTACACATATTAATTCTTTGTTCAATTTAGATATCGCACACGAGTCCACTAACTCCACATCAATACACCACCATGGATTCACTTCCGTCAACTATGAGAGTGCCATCCACGGTACTCACACTTGTCTTGATATTTTTATGAGTATTCATCAAGTTATCTATGAACAACATAAGTTCTCCAAGTAGTCCATATCCGAGGACGCGGCTATTCAAATAGATTCATACCCTGCAGGGGTGTACTCCTTCACACACGCTCTTGCCACTTATCGTTGTGTGCTCATAAAACCATGCACCTCGGCAACCTTCAAGCGGAAGCCCAGCACGGGAGTCGGCCACGACTGTCCATCACATAAGACTATAGCCTATTTGAGACTGAACCCGCACAGAAGTCCGGCCGAAGTTTCTGCTATGGCCCCAAACAATGTGCGCAGGGTTCCCAAGCCCACCATTCGGGTGACCCTTGGTACACTCTGCCACTGCCTACCGCATCATAGCCCACCCCTAGGGTCAGTGCTACACACTGCCTCCAGCAAACTATAAACACCAGAAACTACTTACAACACCTGGACCAAGGACTAAGCGATTGATAAGTCGAGAGGGTCAATTAAGTATCCCAACATGTGGTAGTAACTAGTCTTGGATCACAAACACGGAACTCAGTTCCTAAGAACGGTCCCAATGAGACAACCCACTATGTACTCCTACATAGCCTCTCATCGCTACCTTTATCCAATCAGGTTCATCATTTAGTTCATCACATCAGAACAATACTGTTTCACTCAAGTTAATCACCCAGGTGAATCGAACCTGACACAACTCTAAGAATAGCAAGCAAGTAGGTAAAGCACATCATGCCTCAAGCATCTACCAGGTATGGTAGGTTGCAAGGTTTAGCCATTTACTGTAACAATGACAGGTCACGCAAAGGAAGGGGTTCATCTACCGCATATGACATGCAATTGAATGTTTGTCCTAATGCATTAAAAAAGAGCAGGAGCAAGAGAATGGGATGATATCGGAATGATCAATGGGGTTGCTTGCCTTGATGGGAAGTGGGAAGGTAATGTCCTTCGTTAGGATACTCGGGGGTATCCTCGCAAGCAGGGCCTACCGCAATGCAGATAGGTAACAATCAATACAAGGCGAGTGCAACAATATGATGCATGATCATGACATGGCAACATGAATGGATGAGCTAATGCAACTATTATTCAAGTTAGATGGAGTGGATTTGAATATAGGTTCAAAATCGTTCTCCATTTAATATTCCATATATTGTCCTATTGCTAAATGTCAATGTTCATCTACATAGGTTGCTTTAACATGCATGATAACAGCACCATTGGATTCATTGGATTTTTCTGATAAATATTCATATATAAATTATTTCAATCTGAGTTACAGATTAATTTCTATGATTTTTCTAAGTTTTAACTATTTTATAGAATTAATTTAAATCAAAAATTCCTTTAATGCATCAGCATGATGTCAGCTGGCAAATAGTCCGTTGATAGGTCAAACCTGACTAGTGGCGTCCACGGGTCAATAACTCAATCACTAATAGGGGTTAATTAAATTACTAAGCACTAATTAATTATTATTTTTAAACTAAACTTAATTAACAGGGCAGGCCCCACTTGCCAATTGACCTTGGAGTCAACCCCCATGGTCAAACTGGTTGAGTCGCCAGCGTTGAGCTGCCGGTGACGTCAGGGATGGCGCAGGGGATCGGAAACCCTCCTCCAGCGACCAAATGGACGGCGGAGGGCACCGATCGGCCCTGCGTGCTTGCACGCATCAAACCTAACACTTCCTAGGGGCTGAGATGGTCAGTGTCGATGTTGGCATTGAGCGCGGCGGCTGCCGGAGCACGGGCGAGCACGGGCTCATTGAGCCGGAGCTCGAACGGGCTAGGTAATGGCTCCTAAGGCTCCCTGGGGCCCTCCTGAGCATGCCTACATGCTCAGGGGTGAGCTTGGGCCACCGCAGTGATGATCACGTCCTCGCCGGCGGAGAGAAGCTCTCGGGCCCGAGGTGAAACGATGCTAGAGTGCGCTAGCGACGGAGGAAAGAGGGGGAAAGGGCCAGGGGCTCAAGGCGGTTGCAGAGGCATCGAGAGCGGGCTGGGGGAAGGCTTAGAGCGGCAGCGAGCTTCACTTCTTCGCCGGCGGTCGGAGGTTGAAGACGACGGAAATGTAGAGGGCATCAAGGCGGAGTGATTGGGGGGCTCAGGAGTGAGGGGAGCGGCTGGAACGGCGGCTATGGCAGCGAGAAGGTGATGGCCATGGCGAGGTAGAGGGGCAGAGAGAGAGGCGGGCAAGAGCGAGAGGGAGAGAGTGATGGGGATGGCTCTGCGAGCTTATCCCCGTCGTGCTGGTGAGAGGCAGGCAGGCAGGCAGCTCTATCTGTGTGGCAGCACGACCGTGCGCGCGCGGCGGCCACATGCCCGTCCTCCTGGCCGCTAGGAGGAATACGACCTCCCTGGGCTAGGTGGGCCGGCCTGGCCTGGGCCTGAGGTGAGCTTCCTTTCCTTTTTTTTCTGTTTCTGTTTTCTTTTCGGACATTTGTTTTATTTTTTCTAGGCCACAAAACCTAATTCAAAATATGTCGAAATATTTTGCTAGGTTAGTTTGAATATTTCAAATCCCCACAAAAAGTTTCAGAATATTTTGAATGTCTAAGATAATTATAATGCTTTATTTGGCATTTTCAGAAGCTTTATTATTTATTTTAAAATGACACATATGTTCTAAAAATTAGAATGTCCCCTGATATATTAATGTCAGCATTTATCAGACATGGGGGGCATTTTTGATGGGTATTTTGGATTTGTTGATTTTTCACCATAGTTGGAATTGGTTTTATTCAGGTGAGGCACTGGGGTTTATGTTAATTCCCATTTCAATTTGATGCAAAATGGAAACATGATGCACACACATGCTGACCTGAGCAAAGTTAACTAGGTAAGTGACAACTCACCCCCACTCAAAACAATCTCGTCCCGAGATTTGGATGTCGTCGGGAAGAGCGTGGGGTACTCTAGTCGAAGACGATCCTCTCGTTCCCATGTGGCTTCCTTCTCGGAATGGTGTGACCAGTGAACCTTGAGAAACTTGATGTTTTGACATCGAGTGGTACGCTCAGCTTGATCAAGAATATGAACATGGTATTCTCGATATGTAAGGTTATCTTGGAGATCAAGCGCTTCATGGTCTACTTGGCGGACAGGGTCCAAAAAGCAACGCTTGAGTTGCGAGACGTGGAATACATCATGAACCTTGGAAAGATGCAGTGGAAGTTCCAGTTGGTAGGCAACTTCTCCTCGTTTAGCAAGAATGCGAAATGGTCCAATGTAACGAGGAGCCAACTTTCCCTTGATATCGAATCGTTGGGTACCATTCAGAGGTGTAACCCGAAGATAAGCCTTCTCGTCAACTTCATAGGTGACAGCCTTATGATGGCGATCATATTGGCTCTTTTGATGAGATTGGGTTGTTTTCAACTTTTCACGAATAATGCGAACTTGCTCCTCTACATCCTGGATCATATCCGGGCCAAAGAGTTGCCTCTCTCCGGTTTCTGACCAGTTAAGAGGTGTTCGACACCTTCATCCATAGAGAACGTCAAAAGGGGCTTTGCCCAAGCTTGACTGATAACTACAGTTATAAGCAAATTTGGCAAATGGAAAAATTTTCTCCCAATTCATACCGAAGGATATAACACAAGCTCGGAGCATGTCTTCAAAAATTTGATTGACTCGCTCAACTTGACCACTTGACTGCGGATGGAAAGCAGTGCTAAAGGATAGATGAGTCCCCATAGCATTTTGGAAGCTTTCCCAGAATCAGGAAGTAAAGATACTTCCACAGTCTGAGTTAATCTCCAAAGGAACACTATGAAGAGAAACTATTCAGGAAACGTATAACTCCGCTAGCTCGCTAGAAGTAATACTCTCCCGAACAGGAAGAAAATGAGCCACTTTGGAAAGATGGTCTATGACCACAAATATAGCATTATTCCCTCTCTTAGTCCTAGGAAAACCAGTGATGAAATGCATACCGACATTATCCCATTTCCATTCAAGACTAGCTAAGGGTTGAAGGGTGCCAATAGGCCTTTGATGTTTTGCCTTAACGCGATGACAAACATCGCAGTTGGCAACAAACTAAGCAATTTCTCTCTTCATTCTAGTCCACCAGAATCTATGGCATAGGTCCTGATACATCTTGGTACTACCAGAATGAATTGTGAGAGGAGAATCATGAGCCTCCTTAAGGATCAGCTATCTTAAGCGTCTGCTCTTAGGAACCACCAATCGGTTCTGAAAGAACACCACACCCTGATCGTCTTTGGAGAAATCTTTATCGTTTCCGCTAGCAATCTTCTCCTTGATCTGAGATATACCCTTATCATACCTCTGAACAGCTATGATTTGATCCCTAAGAGTAGGTTTCGCCACCAGGTTAGAAAGGAATCCTTGAGGAACAATATGAAGGTTCAAGTTCCGAAATTCCTCATAGAGAAGTGGTTGACTTTGTTGTAACATCAGGTTGTTACAATAAGACATACGACTTAGTGCATCAGCCATGACATTGGCTTTCCCTGGGGTGTAAGTTATCCCTAAGTCATAATATGTAATCAACTCAACCCACCTTCTTTGCCTAAGATTCAAATCCAATTGAGTGAAGATATATTTCAGACTTTGGTGATCAGTGTAAGTTCGCAACGATTACCCAGAAGGTAATGTCGCCAAGTTTTGAGTGCATGGACTACAGTTGCAAGCTCAAGATCACGTGTTGGATAATTATCCTCGTGTGGACGCAGCTGTCGAGATGCGTATGCAATCACATGACGATCTTGCATGAGAATGCAACCTAATCCTTATCGCGAGGCGTCGCAATAGATAACAAAGTCCTTTGAGAAATCTGGTGGCACCAGAACGGGAGCAGAGGTTAGGCATCTTTTTAGTTCCTGAAAACTGTGCTCGCATTGTGGGGTCCACTCGAACTTTTTATATTTCTTGAGGAGTTCCGTCAGAGGCTTCACAACCTTGGAGAAGTTCTCGACAAAGCGGCGACAATAGCTCGCTAAGCCAAGGAAACTCCAAACTTGCTTAACCGATTCAAGTTGAGTCCAATCAAGGACGGCCTAAACTCTCTCGGGATTGACAACAATACCTTTACCAAAAATCACGTGGCCTAGATATGTCACTTCTAGTAACCAATATTCACACTTGGAGAATTTGGCATACAGACGATGCTCTCAAAGTTTCATCAACACCAGCCTTAAATTCTCGGCAAGTTCCTGTTCGTTCTTCAAGTACATGAGTATATCGTCGAGGTAAACCAGGACGAATTTATCCAAGTACTCCATGAAGATCCAATTCATCAAGCGAGAGAAAGTGGCCGGGGCATTGGTTAAACCGAAGGACATGACGGTGTACTCGTATTGGACATAACGAGTAACAAAAGCCGTTTTTGGAATGTCCCCGTTTCTAATTCTGATTTGATGGTATCCCAACCTCAAATCCATCTTGGAATAGACAGAGGATCCAGCGAGTTGATCATACAAATCGGTTGATCCTAGGGAGCGGATACTTGGTCTTTATGGTGATTAGATTCACTGGCCGATAATCTACAACCATCTGATCCGATCCATCCTTCTTCTTAACGAAGAGGATGGGGCAAACCCAAGGAGAAGAACTATGACGGATGAAACCTTTGTTGAAAGCCTCATCGAGTTGTTTCTTAAGTTCAGCTAGTTCTAAGGGTGCCATCTTATAGGGTCTTCTGGCTATTGGGATAGTCCCTAGAATGAGCTCTATCACAAACTCCACATCTCTAATAGGTGGAATTCCTGGCAGTTCTTCTGGAAAGACATCCGGGAAGTCACGGACTACCGGAATATCTTCTAGTTCTGGAAGAGGGATAGCATTAAGAGAATAGAGTTGGTGCTTGACAGCTCGAGTGGAGACATGAACTATCTGTTGGAAATATGCCCTAGAGGCAATAATAAAATGGTTATTATTGTATTTCCTTGTTCATGATAATTGTCTATTGTTCATGCTACAATTGTATTAAACAGAAACCGTAATGCATGTGTGAATACATAGACCACAACATGTCCCTAGTGAGCCTCTAGTTGGCTAGCTCGTTGATCAATAGATGGTCACGGTTTCATGACCATGGACATTGGATGTCGTTGATAATGGGATCACATCATTGGGAGAATGATGTGATGGACAAGACCCAATCCTAAGCATAGCACAAGATCGTGTAGTTCTTTTCTAAAGCTTTTCAATGTCAAGTATCGTTTCCTTAGACCATGAGATTGCGCAACTCCTAGATACCGTAGGAATGCTTTGGGTCTGCCAAACGTCACAACGTAACTGGGTGGCTATAAAGGTGCACTACGGGTATCTCTGAAAGTGTTTGTTGGGTTGGCACGAATCGAGACTGGGATTTGTCACTCCGTGTGACAGAGAGGTATCTCTGGGCCCACTCGGTAAGGCATCATCATAATGAGCTCAGTGTGACTAAGGAGTTAGCCATGGGATGATGTATTACGGAACGAGTAAAGAGACTTGCCGGTAACGAGATTGAACAAGGTATCGAGATACCGATGATCGAATCTCAGGCAAGTATCATACCGATAGACAAAGGGAATTGTATACGGCATTGATTGAATCCCCGACATCGTGATTCATCCGATGAGATCATCGTGGAGCATGTGGGAGCCAACATGGGTATCCAGATCCCGCTGTTGGTTATTGACCGGAGAGGTGTCTCGGTCATGTCTACATGCCTCCCAAACCCGTAGGGTCTACACACTTAAGGTTCGATGATGCTAGGGTTATAGGGAAATAGAAGCGGAACTGCCCCAAGTACTTAGCGGACAAGAAGGCCGGCAACATTAAAGGTATATGTGATATACTTTTTATTTATGTGTACCTAACGAGCGCTCGTAGTAGCTCCTAGATATTTGATACCGGTGCAGTTGCTCACATTTGTTACTCCAAGCAGGAGCTGCGGAATAAGCGGAGGCTGGCAAAGGACGAGGTGACAATGCGCGTCAGGAATGGTTCCAAGGTCGATGTGATCGCCGTCGGCATGATACCTCTACATCTACCTTCGGGATTAGTTTTAAACCTCAATAATTGTTATTTAGTACCAGCCTTGAGCATGAAGATTGTATCTGGATCTCGCTTGATGCGAGATGGCTACTCATTTAAATCTGAGAATAATGGTTGTCCTATTTATATGAGAGAACTATTTTATGGTCATGCCCCACTGGTCAATGGTTTATTTTTGATGAATCTTGAACATGATATTACACATGTCCATAGTGTGAGTACCAAAAAGTGTAAGGTTGATCACGATAGTCCCACTTACATGTGGCACTGCCGCCTTGGTCATATTGGTGTCAAACACATGAAGAAGCTCCATGCTGATGGACTTTTGGAGTCTCTTGATTTTGAATCATTTGACACGTGCGAACCATGCCTCATGGGCAAGATGACCAAGACTCCGTTGTCCGGAACGATGGAGTGAGCAACCGACTTGTTGGAGATAATACATACCGATGTATGCGGACCAATGAGCATCGAGGCTTGCGTTGGCTACCATTATGTTCTCACCCTCACTGATGACTTGAGTAGATATGGGTATGTCTACTTAATGAAACACAAGTCTGAAACCTTTGAAAGGTTCAAGGAATTTCAGAGTGAGGTAGAGAATCAATGTGACAGGAAAATAAAGTGCCTACGATCTCATCGTGGCAGAGAATATTTAAGTCACGAGTTTGGCACGCACCTAAGGAAATGTGGAATTGTTTCACAACTCACGCCGCCTGGCACACCTCAGAGAAATGGTGTGTCTGAATGTCGTAATCGCACTCTATTGGATATGGTACGATCTATGATGTCTCTTACCGACTTACCGCTATCATTTTGGGGATATGCATTAGAGACTGCCGCATTCACTTTAAATAGGGCACCATCAAAGTCCGTTGAGACGACATCGTATGAATTATGGTTTGGAAAGAAACCTAAGCTGTCGTTTCTAAAAGTTTGGGGATGCGATGCTTATGTGAAGAAACTTCAACCTAAGAAGCTCGAACCCAAAGCGGAAAAGTGCATCTTCATAGGATATCCCAAAGATACTATTGGGTATACCTTCTACCTCAGATCCGAAGGCAAAGTATTTGTTGCCAAGAATGGATCCTTTCTCGAGAAAGAGTTTCTCTCGAAAGAAGTGAGTGGGAGGAAAATAGAACTTGATGAGGTAATTGTACCTCCACTCGAACCGGAGAGTAGCACAGCACAGGAAGTTATTTCTGTGGAGCCTACACCGGCTGGAGAGGAAGTTAATGATGATGATCATGAAACTCCAGATCAAGTTACTATTGAACGTCGAAGGTCCACTAGGACACGTTCCGCACCTGAGTGTCCTAAAGATGATGCAGCCGGAAGGATTTATCGATCCTAAAGAAGCTAACAAGGTATGCAAGCTCCAGCGCTCCATCTATGGGCTGGTGCAAGCATCTCGGAGTTGGAACATTCGCTTTAATGAGGTGATTAAAGCATTTGGGTTTGTACAGGTTTATGGAGAACCCTGTATTTACAAGAAAGTGAGTGGGAGCTCTATAGCATTTCTTATATTATATGTGGATGACATAGTGATAATGGGAAATGATATAGAACTCTTGGAAAGTATAAAGGCCTACTTGAATAAGTGTTTTTCAATGAAGGACCTTGGAGAAGCTGCTTACATATTAGGCATCAAGATCTATAGAGATAGATCAAGACTCCTCATAGGTCTTTCACAAAGCACATACCTTGAAAAGATATTGAAGAAGTTCAATATGGATCAGTCCAAGAATGGGTTCTTGCTTGTGTTACAGGGTGTGAGATTGAGTAAGACTCAATGCCCGACCACGACAAAAGATAGAGAAGAGATGAGTGTCATCCCCTATGCTTCAGCCATAGGCTCTATTATGTATGCCATGCTGTGTACCAGACCTGATGTGGACCTTGACATAAGTTTGGTAGGGAGGTACCAAAGTGATCCCGGAGCGGAACACTGGACAGCGGTCAAGAATATCCTAAAGTACCTGAAAAGGACAAAGGACATGTTTCTCGTATATGGAGGTGCCGAAGAGCTCGTTGTAAACGGTTACGTCGATGCTAGCTTCGACACAGATCTGGACGACTCGAAGTCGCAAACCAGATATGTGTATATTTTGAACGGAGGGGCAGTCAGCTGGTGCAGCAGCAAGCAAAGCGTCGTGGCGGCATCTACTTGTGAAGCAGAGTACATAGCTGCTTCGAAAGTAGCAAAGGAAGGAGTCTGGATGAAGGAGTTCATCACCGACCTAGGAATAATTCCAAGTGCATCGGGCCCGATGACTCTATTCTATGACAACACTCGAGCTATTGCCCTTGCGAAGGAGCCCAGGTTTCACAAGAAGACAAGACACATCAAGCGCCGCTTCAACTCCATCCGTGATTACATTCAGGAGGGAGATATAGATATTTGTAAAGTGCATACGGATCTGAATGTCGTAGATCCGTTAACTAAACCTCTCTCACGAGAAAAACATGATCAACACCAGAATGCTATGGGTATTCGATTCATCACAATGTAACTAGATTATTGACTCTAGTGCAAGTGGGAGACTGCTGGAAAAATGCCCTAGAGGTAATAATAAAACGGTTATTATTGTATTTCCTTGTTCATGATAATTGTCTATTGTTCATGCTATAATTGTGTTAACCGGAAACCGTAATACATGTGTGAATACATAGACCACAACATGCCCTAGTGAGCCTCTAGTTGACTAGCTCGTTGATCAATAGATGGTCATGGTTTCATGACCATGGACATTGGATGTCGTTGATAACGGGATCACATCATTGGGAGAATGATGTAATGGACAAGACCCAATCCTAAGCATAGCACAAGATCGTGTAGTTCGTTTGCTAAAGGTTTTCAATGTCAAGTATCGTTTCCTTAGACCATGAGATTGTGCAACTCCCGGATACCGTAGGAATGCTTTGGGTGTGCCAAACGTCACAACGTAACTGGGTGGCTATAAAGGTGCACTACGGGTATCTCCGAAAGTGTTTGTTGGGCTGGCACGAATCAAGACTGAGATTTGTCACTCCATGTGACGGAGAGGTATCTCTGGGCCCACTCGGTAAGGCATCATCATAATGAGATCAATGTGACTAAGGAGTTATCCACGGGATGATGTATTACGGAAAGAGTAAAGAGACTTACCGGTAACGAGATTGAACAAGGTATAGAGATACCGACGATCGAATCTCGGGCAAGTATCATACCGATAGACAAAGGGAATTGTATACAGGATTGATTGAATCCCCGACATCGTGGTTCATTCGATGAGATCATCGTGGAGGATGTGGGAGCCAACATGGGTATCCAGATCCCGCTGTTGGTTATTGACTGGAGAGGTGTCTTGGTCATGTCTACATGTCTCCCAAACCCGTAGGTTCTACACACTTAAGGTTCGATGATGCTAGGGTTGTATGGAAATGGTATACGTGATTACCGAAGGTTGTTCGGAGTCCCAGATGAGATTGCTATATAGGAAGTCCAGTTTTGGTCACCGGAAAGTGTTCAGCCTACACATCCATTGGGTGAGATAGTGTTGGGAGACGTAGTAGAAAATCAAAAAAATTCCTACGTGTTTACCAAGATCTATCTATGGAGAAACCAGCAAGGAGTGGGGAGAGTGCATCTTCATAGCTTTAAAGATCTCAAAGCGGAAGCGTTACTAGAACGCGGTTGATGGAGTCGTACTCGCAGCGATTCAGATCGCGGTGGAATCTGATCTAAGCGCCGAACAATGGCGCCTCTGCGTTCAACACACGTGCAGCCCCGTGACGTCTCATACACCTTGATCCCGCAAGGAGGAAGGAGAGGTTGAGGGAGAGCTCCGGCAGGATGACGGCGTGGTGCGGTGGAGCTGCGTGGTACTCCGACAGAGCTTCGCTAAGCACTACGGAGGACGAGGAGAGGGAGTAGGGCTGCGCCGTGGGAGAGAGAGATGCGTGTCCCCGGCAACCCCAAGGGCTCCTCTATTTACAGGAGGAGAAGGAGGGGGGGCTGCGCCCTAGGGTTCCCACCCTAGGGTGGAGCGGCAGCCTCCAGATCCCATCTGGCCGGCGACCAAGAGGGAGAGGGGTGTGGCTACCCTAGGGTGGGCCTTCGGGCCCATCTGCCCTAGGGTTTGCCCCCTCCCACTTCAGCTACGCCTTGGGCCCTTGTGGGGGGCGCACCAGCCCACCTAAGGGCTGGTTCCCTCCCACTTGTGGCCCATGCAGCCCTCTGGGGCTGGTGGCCCCACTTGGTGGACCCCCGGAACCCTTCCGGTGGTCCCGATACGTTACCGGTGATTCCCGAAACATTTCCGATGACCAAAACCTCACTTTCTATATATGAATCTTTACCTCCGGACCATTCCAGAGCTCCTCGTGACGTACGGAATCTCATCAGGGATGCCTAACAACCTTCGGTAACCACGTACACTATTTCCCTATAACCCTAGCGTCATCGAACGTTAAGTATGTAGACCCTACGGGTTCGGGAGACACGTAGACATGACCAAGACACCTCTCCGGTCAATAACCAATAGCAGGATCTGGATACCTAGATTTGCTCCCACATGCTCCACAATGATCTCATCGGATGAACCACGATGTTGAGGATTCAATCAATCCCGTATAGAATTCCCTTTGTCTACCGGTATGATACTTGCCCAAGATTCGATGGTCGGTATCCCTATACCTTGTTCAATCTCGTTACCAGCAAGTCTATTTACTCGTTTTGTAACACATCATCCCGTGGCTAACTCCTTAGTAACATTGAGCTCATTATGATGATGACTTACCGAGTGGGCCCAGAGATACCTCTCTGTCATACGGAGTGACAAATCCCAGTCTCGATTTGTGCCAACCCAACAGACACTTTCGGAGATACCTGTAATGTACCTTTATAGCCACCCAGTTACATTGTGACATTTGGCACACCCAAAGCATTCCTATGGTATCCGGGAGTTGCACAATCTCATGGTCTAAGGAAACGATACTTGACATTAGAAAAGATTTAGCAGACGGACTACACGATCTTGTGCTATGCTTAGGATTGGGTCTTGTCCATCACATCATTCTCCTAATGATGTGATCCCGTTATCAACGACATCCAATGTCCATGGTCATGAAACCGTGACCATCTATTGATCAACTAGCTAGCCAACTAGAGGCTCACTAGGGACACGTTGTGGTCTATGTATTCACACATGCATTATGGTTTCCTGTTAACACAATTATAGCATGAACAATAGACAATTATCATGAACAAGGAAATACAATAATAACCGTTTTATTATTGCCTCTAGGGCATATTTCCAACAGTCTCCCACTTGCACTAGAGTCAGTAATCTAGGTACATTGTGATGAATCGAACACCCATAGCATTGTGGTGTTGATCATGTTTTGCTCGTGAGAGAGGTACTTTACATTGTGATGAATCGAACACCCATAGTCAACGGATCTGCGACATTCAGATCCCTATGTACTTTACAAATATCTATATCTCCCTCCTGAATGTAATCACGGATGGAGTTGAAGCGGCGTTTGATGTGTCTTGTCTTCTTGTGAAACCTGGGCTCCTTCGCAAGGGCAATAGCTCCAGTGTTGTCACAGAATAGAGTCATCGGGACCGACGCATTGGAAATCACTCCTAGGTCAGTGATGAACTCCTTCATCCAGACTCCTTCCTTTGCTACTTCCGAAGAAGCTATGTACTCCGCTTCACATGTAGATGCCGCCACGATGCTTTGCTTGCTGCTGCACCAGCTGACTGCCCCTCCGTTCAAAATATACATGTATCCGGTTTGTGACTTGGAGTCGTCCAAATTTGTGTCAAAGCTAGCATCGACGTAACCCTTTACGACGAGCTCTTATGCACCTCCATATACGAGAAACGTGTCCTTTGTGCTTTTCAGGTACTTCAGGATATTCTTGACCGCTGTCTAGTGTTCCGCTCCGGGATCACTTTGGTACCTCCCTACCAAACTTATGGCAAGGTTCACATCAGGTCTGGTACATAGCATGGCATACATAATAGAGCCTATGGCTGAAGCATAGGGGGTGACACTCATCTCTTCTCTATCTTTTGTCGTGGTCGGGCATTGAGTTGTACTCAATGTCACACCCTGTAACACAGGCAAGAACGCCTTCTTGGACTAATCCATATTGAACTTCTTCAATATGTTGTCAAGGTATGTGCTTTGTGAAAGACCTATGAGGCGTCCCGATCTATCTCTATAGATCTTGATGCCTAATATGTAAGCAACTTCTCCAAGGTCCTTCATCAAAAAACATTTATTCAAGTAGGCCTTTACACTTTCCAAAAGTTCTATATCATTTCCCATTATCAGTATGTCATCCACGTATAATATGAGAAATGCTACAGAGCTCCAACTCACTTTCTTGTAAATACGTGGTTCTCCATAAACCTGTACAAACCCAAACGCTTTAATCACCTCATTAAAGCGAATGTTCCAACTCCGAGATGCTTGCACCAGCCCATAGATGGAGCGCCAGAGCTTGCATACTTTGTTAGCTTCTTTAGGATCGATAAAACCTGCTGGCTACATCATACACAGTTCTTCCTAGAGGAAGCCATTAAGGAATGCCGTTTTGACGTCCATTTGCCAGATCTCTTAATCATAAAATGCGGCAATTGCTAACATGATTTGGACAGACTTTAGCGTCACTACGGGTGAGAAAGTCTCATTATAGTTAACTCCTTGAACTTGTTGATAACCCTTAGTGACAAGCCGAGCCTTATAGACGGTCACATTACCATCCACATCATTCTTCTTCTTAAAGATCCATTTATTTTCAATGGCTCGCTTATCATCAGGCAAGTCCACCAAAGTCCACCTTTGTTCTCATACATGGATCCTATCTTGGATTTCATGGCTCCAAGCCATTTGTTGGAATCCGGGCCCGCCATTGCTTCTTCATAGTTCGAAGGTTCACCGTTGTCCAACAACATGATCTCCAGGATAGGGTTGCCATACCACTCTGGTGCGGAACGTGTCCTAGTGGACCTTCGACGTTCAATAGTAACTTGATGTAAAGTTTCATGATCATCATCATTAACTTCCTCTCCAGCCAGTGTAGGCTCCACAGAAACAACTTCCTATGTTGCACTACTCTCCGGTTCGTGTGGAGGTACAGTTACCTCATCAAGTTCTACTTTCCTCCCACTCACTTCTTTCGAGAGAAACTCTTTCTCGAGAAAGGAAACATTCTTGGCAACAAAGACTTTGCCTTCGGATCTGAGGTAGAATGTATACCCAATAGTCCCTTTGGGATATCCTATGAAGATGCACTTTTCCGCTTTGGGTTCGAGCTTCTCAGGTTGAAGTTTCTTCACATAAGCATCGCATCCCCAAACTTTTAGAAATGACAGCTTAGGTTTCTTTCCAAACCATAATTCATACAGTGTCGTCTCAACGGACTTTGACGGTGCCCTATTTGAAGTGAATGCGGCAGTCTCTAATGCATATCCCCAAAACATAGCGGTAAGTCGGTAAGAGACATCATAGATCGCACCATATCCAATAGAGTGTGATTATGACATTTAGACACACCATTTCGCTCGGGTGTGTCAGGCGGAGTGAGTTGTGAAACGATTCCACAATTCCTTAGGTGCGTGCCAAACTCGTGACTCAGATATTCTCCACCACGATCAGATCGTAGGCACTTTATTTTCCTGTCACATTGATTCTCTACCTCACTCTGAAATTCCTTGAGCCTTTCAAAGGTTTCAGACTTGTGTATCAAGTAGACATACCCATATCTGCTCAAGTCATCAGTGAGGGTGAGAACATAATGGTAGCCATCGCGAGCATCGGCGCTCATTGGACCGCATACATCGGTATGCATTATTTTCAACAAGTCAGTTGCTCGCTCCATTGTTCTGGAGAATGGAGTTTTGGTCATCTTGCCCATGAGGCATGGTTCGCACGTGTCAAATGATTCAAAATCAAGAGACTCCAAAAGTCCATCAGCATGGAGCTTCTTCATGCGTTTGACACCAATATGACCAAGACGGCAGTGCCACATGTAAGTGGGACTATCGTTATCAACCTTACACTTTTTGGTACTCACACTATGAACATGTGTAACATCATGTTCGAGATTCATCAAAAATAAACCATTGACCAGCGGAGCATGACCATAAAACATTTCTCTCATATAAATAGAACGACCATTATTCTCAGATTTAAATGAGTTGCCATTTCGCATCAAGCGAGACCCAGATATAATGTTCATGCTCAAAGCTGGTACTAAATAACAATTATTGGGGTTTAAAACTAATCCCGAAGATAGATGTAGAGGTAGCGTGTCAACGGCGATCACATCGACCTTGGAACCATTCCCGACACGCATCGTCACCTCGTCCTTTGCCAATCTCCGCTTATTCCCTAGCTCCTTCTTGGAGTTACAAATGTGAGCAACCGCACCGGTATCAAATACCCAAGAGCTACTACGAGCGCTAGTTAGTACACATCAATAACAAGTATATCACATATACCTTTAAGGTTGACGGCCTTCTTATCCGCTAAGTACTTGGGGCAGTTCCGCTTCCAGTGACCGGTACCCTTGCAATAAAAGCACTCAGTCTCAGGCTTGGGTCCATTCTTGTTCTTCTTCTCGGCAACTTGCTTACCGGGCGTGGCAACAACATTGCCGTCCTTCTTGAATTTCTTCTTACCCTTGCCTTTCTTGAAACTAGTGGTCTTATTCACCATCAACACTTGATGCTCCTTTTTGATCTCGACCTCCGCTGATTTCGGCATCGAGTACAACTCAGGAATGGACTTCTCCATACCCTGCATCTTGTAGTTCATCAGAAAGCTCTTGTATCTAGGTGGGAGCGACTGGAGGATTCTGTCAGTGACCAAGTCATCCGAGAGATTAGCTGACAGCTGAGTCAAGCGGTTGTGCAACCCAGACTTTTTGAGTATGTGCTCACTGACAGAACTATTCTCCTCCATCTTACAACTGAAGAACTTGTCGGAGACTTCATATCTCTCGACCCGGGCATGAGCTTGGAAAACCAGTTTCAGCTCTTGGAACATCTCATATGCTCCATGTTGCTCAAAACGCTTTTGGAGCCCCGGTTCTAAACTATAAAGCATGCCGCACTGAACAAGGGAGTAATCATCGCAACGTGACTGCCAAGCGTTCGTAACGTCTTGGTCCGCTGGGAAAATGGGTGGGTCACCTAGCGGTGCATCAAGGACATACAATCTTTTGGAAGCTATGGGGATGATCTTCAAGCCACGGACCCAGTCCGCATAGTTGCTTCCAGCATGTTTCATCTTGGTATTCTCTAGGAACGCGTTGAAGTTGATGGTGACATTAGTGGTGGCCATTGGATCTATAATATAGATTGTAAAGACAATTTTAGACTAAGTTCATGATAATTAAGTTCACATAATCAAATTATTTAATGAACTCCCACTTAGATAGACATCTCTCTAGTCATCCAAGTGACACATGATAAACGTCGACTAGCTTGTGTCCGATCATCATGTGAGACGAACTAGTCATCCATGGTGAACATCTCCATGTTGATCGTATCTTCTATACGACTCATGTTAGACCTATCGGTCTTCCGTGTTCCGAGGCCATGTCTGTACATGCTAGACTCGTCAAGTCAACCTAAGTGTTTCGCGTGTGTAAATCTGGCTTACACCCGTTTATGCGAACGTTAGAACCTATCACACCCGATCATCACGTGGTGCTTCGGAACAACGATCCTTAGCAACGGTGCACAGTTAGGGTGAACATCTTTCTTGAAATTTCATTGGGAGATCATCTTATTTACTACCGTCGTTCTAAGAAAATAAGATGTAAACATGATAAACATCACATGCAATCAATATAGAGACATGATATGGCCAATATCATGTTGCTCCTTTGATCTCCATCTTTGGGGCACGATGATCATCACTGTCACCGGCACGACACCATGATCTCCATCATCGTGTCTTCTAGAAATTGTCTCGCCAACTATTACTTCTACTACTATGGCTAACATTTAGCAACAAAGTAAAGTAATCACATGGCGTTTATAATTGACACGCATGTCATACAATAAAATAAGACAACTCCTATGGCTCCAGCAGGTTGTCATACTCATCGACATGCAAGTCGTGAATCCTATTACAAGAACATGATCAATCTCATACATCACAATGCATCACATCACATCCTTTGGCCATATCACATCACAAGGCATATGATGCAAAAACAAGTTAGACGTCCTCTAATTTGTAGTTGCAAGTTTTTACGTGGTTGCTATAGGTTCCTAGCAAGAACGTTTCTTACCTACGCCAAAACCACAACGTGATATGCCAATTGCTATTTACCCTTCATAAGGAACCTTTTCATCGAGTCCAATCCGACTAAGGTGGGAGAGACTGCTAGCCACCTTATGCAACAAGTGCATGTCAGGCGGTGGAACCGGTCTCACATAAGCGTACGTGTAAAGTTGGTCCGGGCCGCTTCATCCCATAATACCGCCGAATCAAGATAAGACTAGTAGTGGTAAGAAAATTAACAAGATCGACGCCCACAACAACTTTGTGTTCTACTCATGCATAGATTCTATGCATAGACCTAGCTCTGATACCACTATTGTGAGACGTAGTAGTAAATCAAAAAATTTCCTACGTGTTCACCAAGATCTATCTATGGAGAAACCAGCAATGAGTGGGGAGAGTGCATCTTCATACCTTTGAAGATCGCAAGGCGGAAGCATTACTAGAACGCGGTTGATGGAGTCGTACTCGCAGCGATTCAGATTGCAGTGGAATCCGATCTAAGTGCAAATAAACAATGGCGCCTCCACGTTCAACACACGTGCAGCCTAGTGACGTCTCCTATGCCTTGATCCAGCAAGGAGGAAGGGGAGGTTGAGGGAGAGATCCGGTAGCATGACGGCGTGGTGATGGTGGAGCTGCGTGGTACTCCGACAGAGCTTCGCTAAGCACTACAGAGGACGAGGAGATGGAGGAGTAGGGCTGCATCGTGGGAGAGAGAGATGCGTGTCCCCAGCAGCCCCAAGGGCTCCTCTATTTATAGGAGGAGGAGGAGGGAGGGCTACGCCCTAGGGTTCCCAACCTAGGGTGGTGCGGCAACCTCCAGATCCCATGTGGCCAGCGGCCAAGAGGGAGATGGGTGTGGCTGCCCTAGGGTGGGCCTTAGGGCCCATCTGCCCTAGGGTTTGCCCCCCTCCCACTTCAGCTGCGCCTTGGGACCTTGTGAGGGGTGCACCATCCCACCTAAGGGCTTGTTCCCTCCCACTTGCAGACCACGCAGCCCTTTGGGGCTGGGGCCCCCACTTGGTGGACCCCCGGAACCCTTCCGGTGGTCCCGGTACGTTACCGGTAATTTCCGAAACATTTCCGGTGACCAAAACTTCACTTCCTATATATGAATATTTACCTCTGGACCATTTCCAGAGCTCCTCATGACGTCCGGATCTCATCCGGGCTCCGAACAACCTTTGGTAACCACGTACACTATTTCCCTATAACCCTAGCGTCATCGAACCTTAAGTGTGTAGACCCTACGGGTTCGGGAGACACGTAGACATGACCGAGACACCTCTCCAGTTAATAACCAACAGCGGGATCTGGATACCCATGTTGGCTCCCACATGCTCCATAATGATCTCATCGGATGAACCACGATGTCGAGGATTCAATCAATCCCGTATACAATTTCCTTTGTCTACCGGTGTGATACTTGCCCGAGATTCGATCGTTGGTATCCCTATAACTTGTTCAATCTCATTACCGGCAAGTCTCTTTACTCGTTACGTAACACATCATCCCGTGTCTAACTCCTTAGTCAAATTGAGCTCATTATGATGATGTCTTACCGAGTGGGCCCAGAGATACCTCTCCGTCATACGGAGTGACAAATCCCAATCACAATTCGTGCCAACCCAACAAAAACTTTCGGAGGTTCCTGTAATGTACCTTTATATCCACCCAGTTACGTTGTGACATTTGGCACACCCAAAGCATTCCTATGGTATCCGGGAGTTTCACAATCTCATGGTCTATGAAAACGATACTTGACATTAGAAAAGCTTTAGCACACGAACTACACGATCTTGTGCTATACTTAGGTTTGGTGCTTGTTCATCACATCATTCTCCTAATGATGTGATCCTGTTATCAACGATGTACAATGTCCATGGTCATGAAACCATGACCATCTATCGATCAACTAGCTAGCCAACTAGAGGCTCACTAGGGACACATTGTGGTCTATGTATTCACACATGCATTATGGTTTCCGGTTCACACAATTATAGCATGAACAATAGACAATTGTCATGAACAAGGAAATACAATAATAACCATTTTTATATTGCCTCTAGGGCATATTTCCAACACGAAGCGCCACCGTCTCAAGGCGGAACTTGGGCAGAACCAATCTAGAGCTCCGGCAGGGCTGTTCTGCTGGGTAAACTTCCTTCCCGGAGGGAAAAATCAAAGCCATCATCATCACCAACGATTCTCTCATCGAGAGGGGGTCAATCTCCATCAACATCTTCACCAACACCATCTCCTCTCCAAACCTTAGTTCATTTCTTGTATCCGATCTTTGTCTCAACACCTCACATTGGTACCCGTGGGTTGCTAGTAGTGTTGATTACTCTTTGTAGATGATGCTAGTTGGTTTACTTGGTGGAAGATCATATGTTCAGATCATTTATGATAATTAATACTCCTCTGAATATGAACATGAACATGCTTTGTGAGTAGTTACATTTGTTCCTGAGGACATGTGATAAGTCTATTTATAAGTAATTATGTGAATTTGGTATTCGTTCGATATTTTGATGAAATGTATGTTGTCTCTCCTCTAGTGGTGTTATGTGAACATCGACTACATAACACTTCACAATTATTTGGGCCTAGGGGAAGGCATTGGGAAGTAATAAGTAGATGATGGGTTGCTAGAGTGATAGAAGCTTAAACCCTAGTTTATGTGGTTCTTTGTAAGGGGCTGATTTGGATCCATATGTTTGATGCTATGGTTAGTTTTACCTTAATTCTTCTTGCATAGTTGCGGATGCTTGCGATAGGGGTTAATCATAAGTGGGAGGTTTGTCCAAGTAAGGGCAGCACCCAAGCACCGGTCGACCCACATATCAAGTTATTAAAGTAACGAACACGAATCAAATGAGCATGATGAAAACTAGCTTGACAGAAATTCCCATGTGTCCTCGGGAGTGCTTTGCTTTATATAAGAGTTTTTCCAGGCCTGTCCTTTGCTACAAAAATGGTTGGGCTACATTGCTGCACCTTGGCTACACTTGTTACTTGTTACTTGTTACGAATTATCTTATCACAAAACTATCTGTTACCGATAATTTCAGTGCTTGCATAGAATACCTTACTGGAAACTGCTTGTTATTTCCTTCTGCTCCTCGTTGGGTTCGACACTCTTACTTATGGAAAGGACTAAGATAGATCCCCTATACTTGTGAGTCATCAGTGGCATGGAGATTTTATATAAATTAATTGTTCTTGTTATTCACTTATATTTGTTTGAGAGTTGAATTAATAGTGTTGGTAATTTGCATGGGTCATAAGACTAGTCCAAGAATATTTGGTATTCAAAGAATGATAATCAAAACCATCGTGTAGCACATATAGAGAAATTGTGGGTTACTGGCATTGATGTGGTAATATGAAAAAGGTGTGAGTCCAGAATTGTTTATTTGTAGAAGTGTCGAGATTAAGAGGTGTTAACTTGTTATTCTTCTATAAACTAAAGAGGCATGGTGATGATTGTGAGCATATATATTCCTCATTGAATTCCTACCGCATTTATATTCCTCGATGGTTAACTCCTACCAACCTCCTCCCTCGGGGCATGTGAGGAGTACTTTGATTTGTGATAAAACTAATAAAACTTTGCAATAAGTATGTGAGTTCTTTATGACTAATGTTACACCATGGACATACACATCTTCACATTCTCATATTTGCTAGCCTCTTCGGTACCGTGCATAGCCCATTCTCACCTCGAGGATCGGTGCAAATATTCCCCGGTGCATCCAAATCCCGTGACATGATATACTCTGTTGCACATAAGCCTCGTTGTATCTTCCTCAAAACAGCCACCATACCTACCTAATATGGCATTTCCATATCTATTCCGAGATATATTGCCATGCAAATTGTTTCGTCACTTTGCATGACTAGTTCGTTCATCATCATAATGCTTTGCATGATCGTATAGAGCTGACATAGTATTTGTGGCAAAGCCACCGTTCTTCATATTTTTATACATGTCACGCTAGATCATTGCACATATAGAGGAATTCATAGAGAGTCATATCTTCCTATGAGTTCTTCATGTTGAGTTATAAGTATTTAAAAGTGTGATGATCTTCATTATTAGAGCATTGTCCTAGTGAGGAAAGGGTGATGGAGACTATGATTCCCCCACAAGTCGGGATGAGACTCTGGACGAAAAATGAAATAATAATGAGGGAGGCCAAATGAGACCACCGTATAAAAAAAGTAAACGGGGGAGGAAAAAAAGAGAGAAAAGCCCACCATAATAAAATAAAATAGAATGAGAGAAAAGAGAGAAGGGACTTTGCTACTATCCTTTACCAGACTTGTGCCTCAGAGTGACACCATGGTCTTCATATATAGAGTCTCGTATGTTGACACTTTCATATTCTAGTGGGAATTACCTTTTCACATAATAAACTTGGCTTGTATATTCCTATGACGGGCTTCCTCAAATGCCCGACGTATTTATGAGCAAGCAAGTTTGATGCACACCCCACTTAGATTCAGCTGGTATTTCATACATTAATAGCTCTAGTGCATCATTTGCATGCCAATCCCTGCTCCTCGCATTGATATCTATCGACGAGCAGTGGGGTTCTACCGTAGGTGCATCACATGCCAATTAAAACTTTTCTATGCGCAGAACATCCAAGAACATGCTACGGAGATGGATCATAGATTGTTACCACTAGACGCGTAGTGCCATGCACCGGAAGTAGAGTTGGGGCAGCGCATTCGTGTCATCTGTCTCCTCCTTCTCCGAGTTCCCTCGAACAGCCATTCTGATCTCCCTCAAATAGCCAGTCGCTAGATCCCACGTAGAGGTTCGCCGGAATAGCGCAAGTGCACCGCCTCTAACGGTATCCGCGCGTGCACGAGGAACACACGTGCGGCGGACTATTAGGTCCGATCACACTGCCGGCGGCGGCGAGTGGAGGTGGCTAGTTGCAACTCATGCAAATCCCTAATGACGGTGCCGAAGCGATCAACCGGATGGGTGTGCCGCACCTCCACTATATATAGGCATCCAACACAGCCTCAACTCTTGGGCCTCGCACGGATCCTAAAGCCCACGTGTTTTTCCCTTAAGCGCGCGATCCCTTAGGTTCTCGTTCACTTGGTAACGAGTTAGATCACATCTGACTCAACCAGTCGGTAGAGGACTCTAGCAAAACATGCCGACTCCAAGTGTCCGATGAAGCTGGTTAGGCGAACCTGTACTGCACACTTCTGTTCCCTCTGCCACACGATATATGTTGTCGTGCACAAGGCGATATGGTCACCCTTGTTGCAGCATGACCTCTTTCTCGTTTCGGTGAATCCGAGCAACATTCGGATTATCTCATAATCCTCATCGCATGGCCATGCTTATCCAGGTCGGATCAGCCGAGGGGCCCAAAATATATCTCTCCTGGTAGGAGGGGCAAATCCCATCTTGCTCGACCATGTCTCAGAGCATGGGTCTGGACAAGCCCGAAACCTACCTTTGTAACTACCCAGTCATGGAGTAGCGTTTGGTTAGCCCAAAGCAAGTCTATCACCATCTCGAGTACATGCGCCAACTTAGGTCTTAGGACATAGAACGTATGTTGTACTAGAGACTCACAGATGACCTATTTATGCATCTCATAGTTGGATTGTAGCGAGTTTCTGATACTATCATGAACTATCATCAAGTGTGGTGTTGAGAGTTCCTGATAGTATCATTTCCAGAGGCTCAATTTTCCGTAACCAGGGACACGGCTAATCGATTAGGTTTAACACTCTACAGAGGTTTGCGCACTTTTCCTGCAATATTTGATCCCTCCGTTTAGGTCCTCGTACTTCAGGGTGTTTGAGGACCGGATGACCAAAACATGGTCTTTCAAAGAGTTTCCCTAACCCCCTATTAAGAGTTCAGGTTAGAGTTACCACGAAGATCAACCAAGCCAAAGCCCATAATGACTTGCGGTTGCACAGGTAAGCTTCCGGTCATGACGTATCCATTCGTCTCTTTGAGTCTGGGTGGAGTTGTCCGCTGGTATCTCTCCAACAGGGTTAGGTTCACTCCCCTGAGGTATTCCAGGGGCGCCTATCAATGGTTCACAAAGACTGGGAATTCCAGCAGCCTATCAAGGTGCAAACCCACTAGTTACTCCAGGGAGCCTATTTCCAAGTCCACCCTTATAGGTGTATTAAAGTTTGTCTTGAATCATGAAGTCTTCACCTCCTCAAAGTAGCCTTGATCACGTCAAGTGGTATTCATCTTATTGAATAGGTCCTCATCCAAAATACTCACAACTCCCATGTAACACTCAACCAAAACCCAGTCTACTTAAGTGTACCATCAAATAAAAATAGCGTCCCGGGGCCAGGTTAACAGGGGATTTGTGGGGTGTCCTACCTGATGATACTACTCAACAAGTTTAATACTCCTACTACATGCATGGTGAAAAATATCATCTAATGCAAATAAAACTTGGGTAAAACATGATCAAATGACTTGCCTTGATGACGGTCTTGAAATTTTAAAGCTTCATAATAACAAGCTTCGCACTCCGGATAATCTAACAAAACAAACAATTCACACAATAAGCAAAACACGTTCACAAACAATAAATAACATCGAGTAAAAGTAATATAAAACAATCAAGGACAACAATAACGAAATCGAAGGAAACCAAAAAAATCCAACGAAAACTTTAAAGAAAACTAGAGAGAAACCAATTTACACAAATCCTATCATAGCAACAATTAAATTATTATAAACACTCAATAACAGAAAAGAAGTAATTAAACAACTATTTAATAGCAATCAATTTAATAAACAATTAACTAGAAAAAGGAAATATTTTAATAGCTAAAATTACTATCTAGTTATCACCAATCAACTATAATAACAATAAAAACACCAAGACCATAACAAAAATTTATAAAAACTAATATGTTTCTAATTAACAGAAACAACAATAAAAATAACTTGATGTGGCAAAAGAATTACTTTTGTGACGATAAAACTATTCTATTTACTCTAGTTAAATACCGACACAACAATACAACAAAACAATAGATAAAATGATAATAAATTATTATAAAATCTATCTAATCTAGTCTAACAGAACCATATAACCACATGTGAAAATCTACAACAAGAAATAACTAAAAATAATTAAAAACAATAATTAAATGACTAAAACAACTATATAAACAAAATAGTACTATTTTAGTTAAAATTCTAATTTAAACAAATCTAAAAATCAATAACTCAATGCTAATGGATACACCAATCAATAACAAAATAGTGGCAACAAGAATCAGTCAAAAATATATTAAAAATCTCAAGATATTGCCAAATTAGTGATTTGAAAAAAATTAAAAAAATTCAAACTTACAATACTAAAATTTGAAATCCAAGTGCACCATCGGAAAATACATAAAATTTTGAAACTACAGCAAAAAGAATCACTCAATTTCCAGTTGTATACTAATTGATATGAATTTTCTAATATTGCTACTTTTCTAAAAAAACTGAAATACAGGATTTTTGTGGAGCTCACCGGAGTTAGTCGCCGGAGTTGGAGAAGATGAAGGAGATGAGCTTGGATCCTATGACACAGTGACTCTCGGAGGAAAACTAGAATGGTATGCAGAAGAGGGTGTCGAGGGAGAACCCGGAAACATGATGGAAAACTCGTCCTCATCCTCGAGCGCGGTGGAGAAGCCACCGGAGTTTGCAAGATCCGGCAAGCAATTACAGGTTGTGGGGAGGGGGAAGGGGATCCTTAGGAGGGGAAATCGGTCGAGGGGAGAGATGGCTTCGAGGAGGCGGTATTTATAGATGAGGGGAGGTGTCCAGGTGTAGTGAATGTGGTGGCCGAATTTGGCAAGGCCGGATCTCCGTCAAGAAATTCCAGGACCTTGATGGCGTAGTAATGGTGATTGGCTCTTGTTGGGAAGGCATGAGATCTGCGGAGAGGAGCTTCTGGGGCGAGGAGAGGCAAGGGCAGACAGGGGCGCATGATTTCCAGCGTCCATGGCGATCTGGAGCTCGCACAAGGGAGCTCTCGTGAGGTTGGGGACGACCACATCTTTGGCTGGGCTTTGACAGTTTTTTTCAAATACAGAGAAAGAAAAAGAAATGGACGAATAAATAAAAGTTTTATATAGACATATTATATATCAAAATGACCAGAAAATATTTCCCAAAACATGAACATATTTTCAGAGCCAAAACAAAATCTCACAAAAACAGAAAATTAAAAGAGTGTTGCTATTGCAAATAAAATGCAAAAAAAAAACATTTTGAGAATACCAACATATTTTAAAATTCATCTTCCTCCATTTTTATATTTAGGGGAATCATTTTACCCTATTTTCCATGTATCTTATTTTTGGAGAAAAATAACTTCGAAAACCACTTTAAGAATTTCTTGTGAAACCCATTAGGAAATATTTTCAAAATAGTCTTCTGACTTTTTTACAAGTTCAAATATAATTCAAATGGCCCCTGATTTGGAGTGTCATATCGCTCCTCTAGATAATTTGAATTTGGGTAAGGGGATTTGAATTCGTTCAAACTTTTAAAAATAACTAAATGTTAAATAGATTCCAAAAATAGAAAAGTTTTAGTAGTTTTCAAATTCACCTTTCAAATTCTTTATTTTGAAGAAGTCATGTCATCTTCTCTCATTGATTTGAGTTTAATGAATGTGAATTAAAAGTAAAGGGGAAAGTTATTTTATTCCCTCTCATTCAATTTTTTTTAAGTTTCAAATTCACTCAAATTCAGTCACTCAATCAAACAATCAATCAATATAGTTAATTTAATATAACATTCCAAAAACTTAGAGTTTTGGGATGTTACAAAATACCACACTTAAAATGAATTAGGTCCTCGAGATTCGAAGAGGCTAGAAGTAGGTTGGGGTTGGGGGATTCTTGCAAATCCATTGATCATTATATCTGGGGTTCTACCACACTTAGAATCAAAGTTATGGTTCCAATAAAATTAATGTAATCCATCCTGATAATTGACGGTGACGGCCTTCTCATATTATCTGGGATAACTCTTCCACGTGGGCTCTTTCGGTGAGGGCATAACCTTTTCTTCAAATCTTGAGTCCTTTCATCCTGGTAAGGTTCTTCCAAGACTGGATCTTCTGACAGGCGTGTCTCCAATACTAAATACTCATCAAAATCTCATGGTGGTCAATCAATTAATGGATTCTCTTGCAGGAAATGGGTCTGGGTTAAATCTCACCGTAAAATTCCTACGATTGGCAACCACTGCCATGTACAAGGGTTCACCATCATACCATTCTAAGGCTTAAACAAAAGCTTCAACGAAGGTCATATTTTTACTATGGGTAAGTCACTTAGATTTACCATTCCGAATAGCAAGAGAAATGATAAGAGTAATTCATCATGGTGGCCAAGCCATGTCGCACCCAATCATTACCTTGTATAAGGTTTAGCGAATCTCGTATTCTAAAACTTGGGCTTCCTCACAACCGTTGCAGTGATTCCTCTTATCCATGAACTGGGTTCGGGTAAATCCATTGGTTCTGCAAGACAAAAAATCAACTATCGTTTCTTTTCAACTCTCTGGTTTTACGTATCCTCCTATGAAATAATTACGACTTAGTTGGTAGATGTTCCATAGATTATTCTAATATCTGCCTTCAACAGGATTGCGTGTGCCTTGGTCAAATCCTGGGTCAGTGGTGAAGCTGGTCTAAAGTGGTCCGCCATGGGTCCAGGTGGGTAAACCATAATTTTTCAAAATTACCCTTGATATGAATGAGTGCAATGCACTAGAATCAAAGGTACCAATACAGTTGGTGTGTCCAACAAGAACTTACCAGTAATTGTATCCGGCTTTCCATTAAATCCCTCCACAGAAATGTGATTCACCCGAGCTCGAGGAAAATGATGGGACTCCTTGTTAGGACCTTCATTGCCATTGTTGGGATTTTTCTCCAGACAGTCAGTGGAATAGTGGCCATTCTTCCTGCATTTTTAGCAAGTGATGTGCTTCAAATTCTTCTGGTCCAAAGCCAAATGGTGTTTATTGCCATTCCCTCCATTGCCATTCTTCTGGCTACTATAGTTGTTTCCTCCATGGTGAACATGTCCTCCATGGTTATGGTGGTTATGACCATCGAACTTCCCGGATATTGAATATGGTGCTGCACGGGGCTTCTGTTTACCTCCAGAATAAAGCTTGTCATACTTCCTCTTATGGTTCTCTGTTTGCTACGTCTTTCCCTCGAGAATAAGTGCCTTGTCTACCAACTCCTGGTAATTGTTGAAAGTAGCCACCATCAGCTGCATGCTCAACTCATCATTGAGTCCTTCCAGGAACTTCTCCTGCTTGGCTGCATGATCAGCCACATCTCCTGGTGCATAATGGGCCAACATGCTGAATTCATCCACATACTTGGCCACTGAGCGATTCCCCTGGCACAAGTTGTGAAACTCACGCTTCTTCAAGCTCATGGCTCTAGCTGAGACATGTGCAACACGGAAGGCCTGCTTGAACTGATCCCAAGTCACACCGTCAACGGGATACGTGGTCGTGTAGTTCTCCCACCAAGAAGCTACTTGTCATTCCAGTTGGTGTGCGGCAAAACGAACCTTCTCTGCTTTTGTGCAACCAGCGGTAATCAACTCCCTTTCCATCTTGCGGAGCCAATCATCGGCCAAAATGGGCTCAGAGTTGCTGGAAAAGGTGGGTGGATTCAGTCTCAATAAGCGGGTGAGGTTGTCGGCCTGGGGTGGTGGGTTGTTGTTGTTGGCCTGGTTCTAGATCAACAACTACATCAAGGCATTTTGCTGTTGGAGGAGTTGTGTGAGTACCGGTGGGAAGGTGAAGGCAGGGTCATATCTCGGAGGCATCTGATGTTTTAGAGTGGAAGAGAATTAGAATAGAAAAGGGTCTAAAGGTAAAATAACACTACCCATATGCATGCAACAATCAATTAACACACCAATCACTTCAATCAAGTCTCACGCATCGATCGAACTAATCGAGAATCCAATCGACTAACAAATTTCTATTGGTTACATGGTGGTCTGAATCTAGTTCTCATTTGTGAAAGACTTCATCATGTCAACGTTGGCTCCAGCTTCTTCTTCATCAGTGTTGTCTTCATAGGGCATGGTCTTGTCAGGTTGAGCAGACTAGATGATGGGGCAACAACTTTATCAATGAATTAGAGAAGGGATAGAAATGAATAGAGAAGGGCATGGACCAATAGATAAATAGGAAAATTTCAAAATTAAGTTTTTTCCTATGTCTTTTCCAGTCCTAGTGGTTACGTCCTACGGTCAACATGTGCTCTGATACCATATCTGTAGCGACCCGACCTGAAATGGTCAAGTCACTGGTGTTTCCGTACCATCCCAAGATCATGCTGGTACACACGGAGTACATCAATGCATATAACAGAGTTCAATCACACATGCTTTATTAATTGAAATCTCATATAGAGTCATTATTATAAAAGTAACTTGGCTAAAAGCCAACTCATGCGATAGCGCTATCAAAATCCCACGGAAGCCTGAAGGTAGCTGAGTCCATCGAACTCCAAAGGGCAACACCGAGCATAGGACGTAGACCTCACACTTTGTCGGAGAAAACCTCCGCAACATGAGACGTTGCAACCGTGTAGGTCAGCATATGGAATATGCTGGCAAATAACAGAAGAGAAAAAAATGATAAAAATAATAATGCTATCACAACTATATGCATTTGGCTGATGGCGGCAAAGGTCCAAGTTTTGCATAAAAGCAAGTTTTTTTCCTACAACAAAGGGGCATCATGAAATTACTACAAATTGTCGGTTGTGTAATGAGATGGTTCTGCCAACCAAATCTCATAACCCAATTATTATCTTGTACCCTCATCAATTATCATCAAGTATGGTGTTGAGAGTTCCTGATAGTATCATTTCCAAAGGCTCAATTGTCCGTAACCGGGGACATGGCTAATCGATTAGGTTTAACACTCTACAGAGGTTTGCACACTTTTCCCGCAAGATTTGATCCCTCCGTTTATGTTCTCGTACTTCAGGGTGTTTGAGGACCGGATGACCAAAACATGGTATTTCAAAGAGTTCAGCTTAGAGTTACCACTAAGATCAACCAAGGTAGAGCCCATAATGACTGGCGGTTTCACAAGTAAGCTTCCGGTCGTGACGTATCCATCCATCTCTTTGAGTCTGGGTGGAGTTGTCCGCTGGTATCTCTCCAACAGGGTTAGGTTCACTCCTCTGAAGTATTCCAGGGGTGCCTATCAATGGTTCACAAACACTGGGAATTCTAGCGGCCTATCAAGGTGCACACCCACTGGTTACTCCAGGGAGCCTATTTCCAAATCCACCTAGTAGGTGTATTAAATTTTGTCTTGAATCGTGAAGTCTTCATCTCCTCGAAGTAGCCTTGATCACATCAAGTGGTATCCATCTTCTTGAATTGGTCCTCATTCAAAATACTGACAACTCCCATGTAACACTCAACCAAAACCCCGTCTACTTAAGCATAGCATCAAATAAAAATAGCGTCCCAGGGCCAGGTTAACAAGGGATTTGTGGGGTGTCCTACCTCATGACACTACACAACAAGTTTAATACTCCTACTACCTGCATGGTGGAAAATATCATCTAATGCAAATAAAACTTGGGTAAAACATGATCAAATGACTTGCCTTGATGACGGTCTTGAAATTTTAAAGCTTCGTAAAAACAAGCTTCGCACTCCGGATAATCTAACGAAACAAACGATTCACACAATAAGCGAAACACATTCACAAACAATAAATAACATTGAGTAAAAGTAATATAAAACAATAACGAAATCGAAGGAAACAAAAAAAATCCAACGAAAACTTTAAAGAAAACTAGAGAGAAACCAATTTACACAAATTCTATCATAGCAACAATTAAATTATTCTAAACACTCAATAACAGAAAAGAACTAATTAAACAACTATTTAATAGCAATCAATTTAATAAACAACTAACCAGAAAAAGGAAATACTTTAATAGCTAAAATTACTATCTAGTTATCACCAATCAATTATAATAACAATAAAAACACCAAGACCATAACAAAAATTTATAAAAACTAATATGTTTCTAATTAACAGAAACTCAATAAAAATAACTTGATATGGCAAACGAATTACTTTTGTGATGATAAAACTATTCTATTTACTCTAGTTAAATAACAACACAACAATACAACAAAAGAATAGATAAAATAATAATAAATTATTATAAAATCTATCTACTCTAGTCTAACAGAACCATATAACCACATGTGAAAGTCTACAAAAAGAACTAACTAAAAATAATTAAAAACTATAATTAAATGACTAAAACAACTATATAAACAAAACAATACTGTTTTAGTTAAAATCCTAATTTAAATAAAAATAAAAATCAAGAACTCAATGCTAATGGACAGACCAATCAATAACAAAATAGTGGCAAAAAGAATCAATAAAAAATATATTATAAATCTCAAGATATTGCCAAATTAGTGATTTGAACAAAATTAAGCAAATTCAAAATTACAATACTCAAATTTGAAATCCAAGTGCACCATCGGAAACTACATAAAATTTTGAAACTACAGCAAAAAGAATCACTCAATTTGCTGTTGTATAGTAATTGATATGAATTTTCTGAGATTGCTACTTTTCTAAAAAATTGAAATACAGGATTTTTGTGGAGCTCACCGGAGTTAATCACCGGAGTTAGAGAAGATGAAGGAGATGAGGTCGGATCCTATGACATAGTGACTCCTGGAGGAAAGCAAGAATGGTACGCGGAAGAGGGTGTCGAGGCAGAACCCGGAAACACGATGGAAAACTCGTCCTCGTCCTCGGGCGCGGTGGAGAAGGCACCGGAGTTTGCAAACTCCGGCAAGCAATTACAGACTGTGGGAAGGGGGAAGGGGATCCTTAGGAGGGGGAATCGGTTGAGGGGAGAGATGGCTTCGAGGAGGCGGTATTTATATATGAGGGGAGGTGTCCAAGTGTACTAAATGTGGCAACGCCGGATCTCTGGCGAGAAATTCCAGGACCTTGATGGTGTAGTAATGGTGATTGGCTCTTCTTGGGAAGGCAAGGGATCCGCGGGGAGGAGCTTCCGGGGCGAGGAGAGGCAAGGGCAGACAGGGGCGCATGATTTCCGGCGTCTATGGCGATCTGGAGCTCGCACGAGGAAGCTCTCGTGAGGTTGGGGACGACTACATCTTGGGCTGGGCTTTGAAAGTTTTTTTTCAAATACTTCAAAAACCACTTTAAGGATTTCTTGTGAAACCCATTATGAAATATTTTCAAAATAGTCTTCTGAGTTTTTTACAAGTTCAAATGTAATTCAAATGGCCCCTGGTTTGGAGTGTCATATTGCTCCTGTCGATATTTTGAATTTGGGCAAGGGGATTTGAACTCATTCAAACTTTGAAAAATAACCAACCGTTAAATAGATTCCAAAAATAGAAAAAAATTAGTAGTTTTCAAATTCACCTTTCAAATACTTTATTTTGAAGAAGTCATGTCATCTTCTTTCATTGATTTGAGTTGAATGAATCTGAATTCAAAAGTAAAGGGGAAAGTCATTTTATTCCCTCTCATTCAAAAGTTTTTTTTAAGTTTCAAATTCACTCAAATTCAGTCACTCAATCAAACAATCAATCAATATAGTTAACTTAATATAACATTCCAAAACTTAGAGTTTTGGGATGTTACATGGGTCTATCCAACTCAGACCTTATCTCGACTCGGATCCAACTATGTCGAATCCGACCAGACCTTTCTGAGTCCATATTATCCGGCTAGCATCCAATGCTACATGGTCAGTGAGACCAGACCATCCACCGTGTCATATGCTAGTCTGAGTAGTTGTGCGTCCACACAACCCTTTGGACGAGGGACCATTTAGGACAATTATTGTACAATGCATAGTCTCACAAATAAGTCACATACCTGTTAATACACATCAATGATAATGTCCAAGGACTATCTTTATTCATAAACACATAGAAAATAACATCTTACATGATTGCCTATAGGGCATATTGTTGGAAATATGCCCTTGAGGCAATAATAAAATGGTTATTATTGTATTTCCTTGTTCATCATAATTGTCTATTGTTCATGCTATAATTGTATTAACCGGAAACCATAATGCATGTGTGAATACATAGACCACAACATATCCCTAGTGATCCTCTAGTTGGCTAGCTCGTTGATCAATAGATGGTCACGGTTTCATGACCATGGGCATTGGATATCAATGATAACGGGTCACATCATTAGGAGAATGATGTGATGGACAAGACTCAGTCCGAAGCATAGCACAAGATCATGTAGTTCGTCTGCTAAAGCTTTTCTAATGTCAAGTATCGTTTCCTTAGACCATGAAATTGTGTAACTCCCGGATGCCGTAGGAATACTTTGGGTGTGCCAAACGTCACAACATAACTGGGTGGCTATAAAGGTATGCTATGGGTATCCCCGAAAGTGTTTGTTGGGTTGGCACGAAACAAGACTAGGATTTGTCACTCCGGGTGACAGAGAGGTATCTCTGGGCCCACTCGGTAAGACATCATCATAATGAGCTCAATGTGACTAAGGAGTTAGCCACGGGATGATGTGTTATGGAACGAGTAAAGAGACTATCCGGTAACGAGATTGAACAAGGTATAGGGATATCGACGATTGAATCTTGAGCAAGTATCATACCGGTAGACAAAGGGAATTGTATACGGGATTGATTGAATCCCCAACATCGTGGTTCATCCGATGAGGTCATCGTGGAGCATGTGGGAGCCAATATGGGTATCCAGATCTCGCTGTTGGTTATTGACCGGAGAGGTGTCTCGGTCATGTCTACATGCCTCCCGAACCCGTAGGGTCTACACACTTAAGGTTCGATGACGCTAGGGTTATAGGGAAATGTTGTATGTGGTTACTGAAGGTTGTTCAGAGTCCTGAATGAGATCTCGGACGTCACGAGGAGTTCCGGAATGGTCTACAGGTAAATAATGATATATAGGAAGTGAGGATTTTTATCACCGGAAGTGTTTCGGGAATTACAGGTAACATACCGAGACCACCGGAAGGGTTCCGAGGGTCCACCAAGTGGGGCCACGAGCACCAAAGGGCTTCATGGGCCACAAGTGGGAGGGAACCAGCCCCTAGGTGGGCTGGTGCACCCCCACAAGGGCCCAAGGCGCATCTGAAGGTGGGAGGGGGGCAAACCCTAGGGTAGATGGGCCCAAAGGCCCACCCTAGGGAAGCCACACCCCTCTCCCTCTCTAGCCGCCGGCCAGAAGGCCATCTAGGGCCGGGCGCAGCTCCTAGGGTGGGAACCCTAGGGCTGCGCCCTCCCTCCGCCTCCTCCTATATATAGTGGAGGTTTGCGGGCTGCCAAACACACGAGTTATCTCTCTCTCTCGGCGTAGCCCTACCATTCCTCTTCCTCGTTCTCCATAGTGCTTGGCCAAGCCCTGCTGGAGACCATGCAGCTCCACTGTCACCACACGGTTGTGTTGCCGGAGCTCTCCCTCAACCTATCCTTCCTCCTTGCTGGATCAAGGCATAGGAGACATCACCGGGCTGAACGTGTGTTGAACGCGGAGGACCCATTGTTCGGCGCTAAGATCGGAATCCAGGACGATCTAAATCGCTGCGAGTACGACTCCACCAACCGCGTTCTTCATAGCTGGTTTCTGCATAGGTAGATCTTGGTGGTCGTAGGAATGTTTTTGATTTACTACTACGTCTCCCAACAGTGGCATCATGAGCTAGGTCTATGCGTAGAATCTATGCACGAGTAGAACACAAGTTGTTGTGGGCGTAGATCTTGTTACTTTGCTTATCGTTACTACTCTTATCTTGATTCGGCGGTATTGTGGGATGAAGCGGCCTGGAACAACTTTACACGTACGCTTACGTGAGACCGGTTCCACCGCCTGACATGCACTTGTTGCATAAGGTGGCAAGCGGGTGTCTGTCTCTCCCACCTTAGTCGGATTGGATTCGAGTAAAAGGGTCCTTATGAAGGGTAAATACCAATTGGCATATCACATTGTGGTTTTGGCATAGGTAAGAAACGTTCTTCCTAGAAACCTATTGCAGCCACGTAAAAACTTGCAACTACAAATTAGAGGACGTCTAACTTGTTTTTGCAGCATATGCCTTGTGATGTGATATGGCCAAAGGATGTGATGTGATGCATTGTGATGTATGAGATTGATCATGTTCTTGTAATAGGATTCACGACTTGCATGTCGATGAGTATGACAACTGGCAGGAGCCATAGGAGTTGTCTTAATTTATTTTATGACCTACGTGTTTATGAAGATCGCCATGTAATTACTTTACTTTATTGCTAAACGTTAGCCATAGTAGTAGAAGTAATAGTTGGCGAGACAACTTCATGAAGACACGATGATGGAGCTCATGATGATGGAGATCATGGTGTCGTGCTGGTGACCGTGATGATCATGGTGCCCCGAAGATGGAGATCAAAGGAGCAAGATAATATTGGCCATATCATGTCACTATATTGATTGCATGTGATGTTTATCATGCTTACATCTTATTTTCTTTGAACGACGGTAGCTAAATAAGATGATCTCTCACTAAAATTTCAAGACATGTGTTCACCCTAACTGTGCATCGTTGCTAAGGATCGTTGTTCCGAAGCACCACCTGATGATTGGATGTGATAGGTTCTAACGTTCGCATACAACGGGTGTAAGCCAGATTTACATATGCAACACACCTAGGTTGACCTGACGAGCCTAGCATCTATAGACATGGCCTCAGAACATGGGAGACCGAAAGGTCAAATATGAGTCATATAGAAGATACGATCAACATGGAGATGTTCACCATGGATGACTAGTCTGTCTCACGTGATGATCGGACACGGGCTAGTTGACATGGAAAATGTATCACTTGGATGAGTAGAGAGATGTCTATCTAAGTGGTAGTTCATTAAATAATTTGATTATGTGAACTTAATTATCATGAACTTAGTCTAAAATTGTCTTCAAAATCTATATTGTAGATCCAATGGCCAATGCTAATGTCACCCTCAACTTCAGCGCGTACCTAGAGAAAACCAAGCTGAAAGATGATGGGTGCGACTATGCGGACTGGGTCCGTAGCTTGAGGATCAACCTCATAGCTTCCAAAAGATTGTATGTCCTTGATTCACCGCTAGGTGATGCACCCATTTTCCTAGTGGCCCAATATGTTATGAATGCTTGGCAGTCATGCTGTGATGATTACTCCTTGGTTCAATGTGGCATGCTTTACAGTTTAGAATCGGGGCTCCAACAGCGTTTTGAGCAACACGGAGCATATGAGATGTTCCAGGAGCTGAAACTGGATTTCCAAGCTCATGCCCGGGTCGAGAGATATGATTTCTCTAACAAGGTCTTTAGTTGTAAGATGGAGGAAAATAGTTCTGTCAGTGAGCACATACTCAAAATGTCTAGGTTGCTCAACCGCTTGACTCAGCTGGAGTTAATCTCTCGGATGACTCGGTCATTGACAGAATCCTCCAGCAGCTTCCACCTAGATACAAGAGCTTTGTGATGAACTACAACATGCAGGGTATGGAGAAGTCCATTCTTGAGTTGTACTCAATGCTGAAATCAGCGGAGGTCGAGATCAAAAAGGAGCATCAAGTGTTGATGGTGAATAAGACCACTAGTTTCAAGAAAGGCAAGGGTACAAAGAACTTCAAGAAGGACGGCAAAGTTGTTGCCGCGCCCGGTAAGCAACTTGCCAGGAAGAAGAACAAGCATGGACCAAAGCTTGAGATTGAGTGCTTTTATTGCAAGGGTACCAGTCGCTGGAAGTGGAACTACCCCAAGTACTTAGCGGATAAGAAGGCCGACAACGTTAAAGGTATATGTGATGTATACAAATGTGAGCAACTTCACCGGTATGAAATACCCAAGAGCTACTACGAGCGCTAGTAAGGTACACATCAATAAGAACTCCAAGCAGGAGCTGCGGAATAAGCGGAGAATGGCAGAGGACGAGGTGACAATGCACGTCGGGAATGGTTCCAAGGTCGATGTGATCGCCATCGGCACACTACCTCTACATCTACCTTCAAGATTAGTTTTAAACCTCAATAATTGTTATTTAGTACCAGCTTTGAGCATGAACATTGTATCTGGATTTCGTTTGATGCGAGATGGCTACTCATTTAAATATGAGAATAATGGTTGTTCTATTTATATGACAGAAATGTTTTATGGTCATGCCCCACTGGTCAGTGGTTTATTTTTGATGAATCTCGAACGTGATGTTACACATGTTCATAGTGTGAGTACCAAAAAGTGTAAGGTTCATAATGATAGTCCCACTTACATGTGGCACTGCCGCCTTGGTCATATTGGTGTCAAACGCATGAAGAAACTCCATGGTAATGGACTTTTGGAGTCTCTTGATTTTGAATCATTTGACACATGTGAACCATGCCTCATGGGAAAGATGACCAAGACACCGTTCTTCGGAACAATGGAGCGAGCAACTGACTTGTTGGAGATAATACATACCGATGTATGCAGTCGAATGAGCGTCGAGGCTCACGGTAGCTACCGTTATGTTCTCACCCTCATCGATGACTTGAGCAGATATGGGTATATCTACTTAATGAAACACAAGACTAAAACCTTTGAAAAGTTCAAGGAATTTTAGAGTGAGGTAGAGAATCAACGCGACAGTGCCTACGATCTGAGCGTGGCGGAGAATATTTGAGTCAAAAATTTGGCACACACCTAAGGAAATGTGGAATTGTTTCACAACTCACGCCGTCGGGCACACCTCAGCGAAATGGTGTGTCTGAACGTCATAATCGCACTATATTGGATATGGTGCGATCTATGATGTCACTTACCGACTTACCGCTATCATTTTGGGGATATGCATTAGAGACTACCGCATTCACTTTAAATTGGGCACCGGCAAAGTCGGTTGAGACGACACCGTATGAATTATGGTTTGGAAAGAAACCTAAGATGTCATTTCTAAAAGTTTGGGGATGCGATGCTTATGTGAAGAAACTTCAACCTGAGAAGCTCGAACCCAAACGGAAAAGTGTGTATTCATAGTATACCCCAAAGAAACTATTGGTTACACCTTCAACCTCAGATCTGAAGGCAAAATATTTGTTGCCAAGAATGGATCTTTTCTAGAGAAAGAGTTTCTCTCGAAAGAAGTAAGTGAGAGGAAAATAGAACTTGATGAGGTAATTGTACCTCCACTCGAACCAAAGAGTAGCATAGCACATGAAGTTGTTTCTATGGAGCCTGCACCGGCTGGAGAGGAAGTTAATGATGATGATCATGTAACTTCAGATCAAGTTGCTATTCGAAGGTCCACTAGGACACGTTCTGTGCCAGAGTAGTACGGCAACCCTGTCCTGGAGATCATGTTGTTGGACAACAGTGAACCTTCGAACTATGAAGAAGCTATGGCAGGCCTGGATTCCAACAAATGTCTTGAAGCCATGAAATCCGAGATAGGATCCATGTAGGAGAACAAAGTATAGACTTTGGTGGATTTGGCTAATGATAAGCGAGCCATAGAAAATAAATGGATCTTTAAGAAGAAGACTGACGTGGATGGTAATGTGACCGTCTATAAGGCTCGACTTGTCGCTAAGGGTTATCGACAAGTTCAAGGAGTTGACTACAATGAGACTTTCTCACCCGCAGCGATGTTGAAGTCCATCTAAATCATGTTAGCAATTGCCGCATTTTATGATTATGAGATCTGGCAAATGGACGTCAAAACGGCATTCCTTAATGGCTTCCTTAAGGATGAACTGTATATGATGCAGCCAGAAGGTTTTGTCGATCCTAAATATGCTAAAAAGGTATACAAGCTCCAGCGGTCCATCTATGGGTTGGTGCAAGCATCTCGGAGTTGGAACATTCGCTTTAATGAGGTGATTAAGGCGTTTGGGTTTATACAGGTTTATGGAGAACCCTGTATTTACAAGAAAGTGAGTGGGAGCTCTGTAGCATTTCTCATATTATATGTGGATGACATATTGTTGATGGGAAATGATATAGAACTTTTGGAAAGCGTAAAGGCCTACTTGAATAAGTGTTTTTCAATGAAGGACCTTGGAGAAGATGCTAACATATTAGGCATTAAGATCTATAGAGATAGATCGAAACGCCTCATAGGCCTTTCACAAAGCACATACCTTGAAAAAGTATTGAAGAAGTTCAATATGGATCAGTCCAAGAAGGGGGTCTTGCCTGTGTTACAGGGTGTGAGATTGAGTATGACTCAATGCCCGACCACGACAAAGGATAGAAAAGAGTTGAGTGACATCCCCTATGCTTCAGCCATAGGCTCTATTATGTATGCCATGCTGTGTACCAGACGTGATGTGAACCTTGCCATAAGCATGGTAGGGAGGTACCAAAGTGATCCCAGAGCGGAACACTGAACAGCGGTCAAGAATATCTTGAAGTACCTGAAAAGGACCAAGGACATGTTTCTCGTATATGGAGGTGCCGAAGAGCTCGTCGTAATGGGTTACATCGATGCTAGCTTCAACACAGATCCGGATGACTCGAAGTCACAAACCGAATATGTGTATATTTTGAATGGAGGGGCAGTCAGCTGGTGCAACAGCAAGCCAAGCATCATGGCGGCATCTACATGTGAAGTGGAGTACATAGCTGCTTTGGAAGCAGCAAAGGAAGGAGTCTCGATGAAGGAGTTCATCACTGACCTAGGAGTGATTTCCAATGCGTCGTGCCCGATGACTCTATTATGTGACAACACTGGAGCTATTGCCCTTGCTAAGGAGCCCAGGTTTCACAATAAGACAAGACACATCAAACACCGCTTCAACTCCATTCGTGATTACATTCAGGAAGGAGATATAGATATTTGTAAAGTACATACGGATCTGAATGTCACAGATCCCTTGACTAAACCTCTCTCATGAGCAAAACATGATCAACACCAGAACTCTATGGGTGTTCGATTCATCACAATGTAACTAGATTATTGACTCTAGTGCGAGTGGGAGACTGTTGGAAATATGCCCTAGAGGCAATAATAAAATGGTTATTATTGTAATTCCTTGTTCATGATAATTGTCTAGTGTTCATGCTATAATTGTATTAACCGAAAATCGTAATGCATGTGTGAATACATAGACCACAACATGTCCCTAGTGAGCCTCTAGTTGGCTAGCTCATTGACCGATAGATGGTCACGGTTTCATGACCATGGAAATTGGATGTCAATGATAACAGGATCACATCATTAGGATAATGATGTGATGGACAAGACCCAATCCTAAGCATAGCACAAGATCGTGTAGTTCGTCTGCTAAAGCTTTTCTAACGCCAAGTATCGTTTCCTTAGACCATGAGATTGTGTAACTACCGAATGCCGTAGGAATACTTTGGGTGTGCCAAATTTCACAACGTAACTGGGTAGCTATAAAGGTATAGTACGGGTATCCCCAAAAGTGTCTGTTGGGTTGGCACAAATCGAGACTGGGATTTGCCACTCCGTGTGACGGAGAGGTATCTCTGGGCCCACTCACTAAGACATCATAATAATGAGGTCAGTGTGAGTAAGGAGTTAGCCACGAGATGATGTGTTACGAAAGGAGTAAAGAGACTTGCCGGTAATGAGATTGAACAAGGTATAGGGATACCGACGATCGAATCTCAGGCAAGTATCATACCGGTAGACAAAGGGAATTGTATACGGGATTGATTGAATCCCCGACTTCGTGGTTCAACCGATGAGATCATCATGGAGAATGTGGGAGACAACATGGGTATCCGGATCTCACTATTGGTTATTACAGGAGAGGTGTCTCGATCATGTCTACATGCCTCCCGAACCCGTAGGGTCTACACACTTATGGTTCGATGACGCTAGGGTTATCGGGAAATATTTTACGTGGTTACCGAAGGTTGTTCGGAGTCCCGTATGAGATCCCAGACGTCACGAGGAGTTCCGGAATGGTCCGGAGGTAAAGAATGATATATAGGAAGTGAGGATTTTGTCACCGGAAGTGTTTCGGGAATTACCGGTAACGTATCGGGACCACCGGAATGGTTCCGGGGGTCCACCAAGTGGGGCCACTAGCACCAGAGGGCTGCATGGGCCGCAAGTATGAGGGAACCAGCCCCTAGGTGGGCTGGTATGCCCCTACAAGGGCCCAAGGCATAGCTAAAGGTGGGAGGGGGGCAAACCCTAGGGCAGATGGGCCCTAAGGCCCACCCTAGGGCAGCTGCACCCCTCTCCCTCTCTAGCCACCGGCCAGAAGGCCATCTAGGGACGGACGCAGCTCCTAGGGTGGGAACTCTAGGGCTGCGCCCCCTCCCCCTCCTCCTATATATAGTGGACGTTTTGGGGCTGCCAAACACATGAGTTCTCTCTCTCTTGGCGCAGCCCTACCCTTCCTCTTCCTCGTTCTCCGTAGTAATTGGCGAAGCCCTGCCGGAGACCACGCAGCTCCACCGTCACCTTCCAAAGCTCTCCCTCACCTCTCCTTCCTCCTTGATGGATCAAGGCGTAGGAGACGTCATCGGGCTACATGTGTGTTGAATGCGGAGGCGCCATTATTCGACGCTAAGATCGGAATCCACCACGATCTGAATCGCTGCGAGTATGACTCCACCAACCGCGTTCTTGTAACGCTTCCGCTTAGCAATCTTCAAAGGTACAAAGATGCAATCTCCCCTTACTCGTTGTTGGTTTCTCCACAGATATTTCTTGGTGGTCATAGGATTTTTTTTGATTTACTACTACGTCTCCCAAGACATATCTCCAACAGTCTCCCACTTGCACTAGAGTCAATCAAATAGACATCGAGTGCCCATAGCTCTAACGTGCCCCTCATGCTTGGGTTGTGGAAGCGACTTAGTAAACGGATCTGCAACATTTGCATCTGTATGAATATTGCACAAATTGGTATCACCTTTCTATACGAGCTTTCGTATCAAGTGATATTTTCCGTCTATGTGCCTGGTCTTGTGGTGTTGTCTCGGCTCCATGGCCTGTGCGATGGCACCCAAATTATCGCAGTAAAGGTCCAACGGTTTTGACCAGCCTGGGAACACACCAACATCTTCCAGGAACTTCCGAATACAAACACCTTTTGCGGCTTCACAAGTCGCAATGTATTCGGCCTCTGTTGTGGAGTCGGACACCGTATCTTGCTTGGAACTCATCCAGCTCACTACTCCTCCATTCAAAATATACACGAATCCAGTTTCCGATCGACAATCATCCCTATCGGTTTGGAAACTAGCATCAGCGTAACCCTTTACGCAGAGCTCCTCCTCACCTCCATAAACTAGGAAGATCTCTTTAGCCCTTTTAAGGTACTTCAAGATAGTTTTCACCGCTGCTCAGTTACTCTCACCTGGGTCAGCCTGGTATCTGCTTGTTAAGCTTATTGCATAGGCAACATCAAGCCGTGTACATAGCATGGCATACATTATGGATCCAATTGCTGAGGCATATGGAATCCTACTCATCCAGTTTTGCTCATCAGAAGTCGCAGGACTCTGTGTCTTGCTTAGCCTTACACCATGTGAGACGGGAAAGAACCCTTTCTTGGCCTCACTCATGTTGAACCTCTTCAACACTTTGTCTATGTACGTGATCTGGCACAAGACGAGCAGCCTCCTTGATCTATCTCTATAGATCTTGATGCCTAAAATGTACACTGCCTCTCCAAGGTCTTTCATCGAAAACTTGCCATTCAATGATTCCTTGACTGAGTTCAGCATCGAAACATCATTTCCGATCAGCAGTATGTCATCCACATACAAGATCAAAAATACTACCAAAATCCCACTAGACTTCTTGTATAAACAGTAGTCCTCTTCGTTCTTGATGAAACCAAGGTCAACGATGACTTCATCAAAACGAATGTTCCAACTCCGAGCTGCTTGGCTCAATCAATAAATGGATCTCTTGAGCTTGCATATTTTACCAGCGTTAGTTGGATCAACAAAACCTTCAGGTTGTATCATGTATACATCCTCTTTTAATTTCCATGAAGGAAAGACGTTTTGACATCCATCTGCCATATCTCATAATCGAAATATGCAGCTATAGCTAGTATGATACTCACCGACTTTAGCATCACTACCGGCGAGTAGGTCTCGTCGTAGTCAATTCCTTGAACTTGTCCATAACCTTTAGCGAAAGGCCGAGCTTTGTGGATCTGAACCTTTCCATTCACATAGGTTTTCTTCTTAAAGACCCATTTGCAACCAATGGCAATTACGCTAGGTGGCTGATCAACCAAGTCCCAGACTTGATTCTCATCCATGAACTTTAACTCGGATCTCATGGCCTCTAGCCATGCCTCGGAATCAGGGCTCGCCATCGCTTCTGCATACGTTGCCAGCTCATCGCTTTCCAGCAACAATAGATCACGCACTCTGCGCAATCTTTCCGACCTCCGTGGCTCCGGTACCGACTCCACTACGGGTTCCCTGATCAACTCCGGTATGATCTCATCACCAGATGAGTCATCCCTAAGTGGCTCTCGAATTACTTCGAGTCGCACCATTCTCCCACTAGCCTCCCAATTGAGAAACTCTTTCTCCAGGAAAACCCCGTTCCGAGCAACAAACACTTTGTTCTCTTCTCGGTTGTAGAAGTTATATCCCAAGGTTTCCCTCGGATATCCCACAAATATTCGTTTATCCGACTTGGGTGTAAGATTGTTCGACATGTGTCACTTGACAAATGCTTCACAACCCCAAATCTTTAGAAAAGACAAACAAGGACTCTTCCCAGTCCACATCTCATGTGGTGTCTTGTCTACGGATTTAGATGGTACCCTATTAAGTGTGGAAGCTGCAGTTTCTAGAGCATATCCCCAGAATAACAAGGGTAAATCCGATTTGCTCATCATTGATCGGACCATGTCCGACAAGGTTTGATTTCTCCGTTTTGACACATCGTTTATCTATGGCGTACCTGGAGGTGTGAGCTGAGGTACTATACCTCGGTTTTCAGATGATTATCAAACTCCTCGCGCATGTACTCACCTCCACGATCTGATTGTAGAAGTTTTATCGTCTTGCCGAACTAATTTTCAACCATGTTCTAAAACTCTTTGAACTTTTCAAAAGTTTCCGACTTGTGCCTCATCAAATAGATATATCCATATCTACTCAAGTCGTTGGTAAAAGTCATGAAGTACTGTTAGCCACCTCTGGCCGTTGTGCTCATTGGACCACACACATCATTGTGTATAAGCTCCAACATCTCGGACGCCCTCTCGCAACTCTTTCCAAAAGGAGACTTAGTCATCTTGCCTAGCAAGCATGATTCGCAAGTCTCGAACGACCCGAAGTCGAACGAAGTTAGGAGTCCATCATCATGGAGCTTCTTCATGCTTTTCAGACTTATGTGTCCATGCCGGCAATGCCATCATCATGGATTTATCTCATTAGGCTTATGCCTCTGGACATTCACGTTATAGACTGGTTTCGTTTCTAGATTTAAAATAAATAGCCCATCTACTATGGGTGCATAGCCATGGAACATTCCATTCAAATAAAATGAACAACCATTGTCCTTTATATTGAATTCATAACCTTGACTCATCAAACATGAGGAAGAAATAATGTTCCGACTAAGTGCGGGAATGTAATAACAATTATTCAATTCCAAAATAAATCCAGAAGGAAGCTTGAGCTACATCGTGCCGACCTCCAACGCAGCAACTCTTGCTTTGTTGCTGAGCCTGATGTCAATCTCCCCTTGTGTCACACGCCTAGTTCTTACCAGCCCCTGCATGGAGTTGCAAATATGAACAACCGATCTGGTATCATATACCCAAGATCTACTAGGTATGTCAGCAAGGTAAATGTCTATAACATATGTAACAAGTGTACCTTTGCCTGAAGAAACATCCTCGACCTCCTTGTCGTGCTCAACAAGCCACTTGCTACAGTTCCTCTTCCAGTGACCAGCTTCCTTGAAGTGAAAGCAAATGGTCTTTGAGTTTGTTCCGGACTTTGGCTCAGTGGCGGAGACACCCTTCTCCGTGCCCTTTGCCTTACCTTTTTTCTTGGACCAACTCTTCTTGAACTCAGCCGAGTTCTGCACCATCAACACTTGATGCGTGCCCTTCTTAATACCTTTCTCTGCCACCTTGAGCATCCCATGTAATTCAGTGAGCTTCTTATCCATGCTATGCATATGACAGTTCGAGACGAACGTCCCATAGCTAGGTGGAAGAGAACCCAAAATTGCATCCGTGGACAGCTCGTCCCCAAGTGGGAAGCCTAACCGATCCAAAGCTTGCACGTACCCGATCATCTTGATCACATGCGGGCTCAGTGCATCACCCGCATTCATCTTACAATCCGTCAAGGATTGCTACATTGAACCTTTCGATCCTAGACTGTACCTGAAACATGCTCTTCAAACTCTCGATCATTTCGAAAGCCTGAATGTTTTCAAAATGTTGTTGCAAATCGGGCTCAATACAAGCCAACATGAGGCAGCTGATCTCATTTGATTCATCAACAAGTTTTTGGTGGGCATTCTTGGTTGTGGCATTAGCATTCTTGGCAGGTTCATCTGGAAGTGGATCCTCTAGAACATGTTCCTTTTTATCGTGCTTGAGAACAATTCTCAGATTTCTATACCAGGTGGTAAAGTTTGTTCCATTCAGTTTATCCTTTTCCAGAATTGATTTCAATGCAAAGTTGGGTTGAGCGGGTGGTGACATTGATCTAGAACAGAAAATATGCAATCACTAAGCAATGTTTTTATGTAGAGTAATTCAAGCCTTAAACAGAACTACTCCCACTGAAGTCAGCATCCCTCCGCAAACTCTCGGTGATTCAGGACCCGTCTAGCGCGAGCGACTACTGAGCTTTAGCATCACGGCTAGACAACTTGCCTATTCGGTAAGCAACTCCTTGCTAATTGTATCTCAATATGACTCATGTCAGTTGGGTAGGTATCTCTTACCCCGACTCCCAACCTTCTCTGCCGCAAGGCCCAAAACCATTTCGATAGCCTTGTCAAGTTAACCCGATGCAGTGCATGTCCGTGTCCCACACGAACCCTCTAGTTTAAGAACACCTAGTAGCACCTCAATTTTATTAGCCCACCACTAGACGTACTTGACTTGCGAAGGTGCAACATCCGGAATGGCAATGTGCTTGATATTAATGAGGGATCTTTCTACCATACTAACATGCATAGAAACAAGAAGCAATCTCAATCACATATAAACATAAATATGTGAAATAGTATGGCTCCTTCATGGGCATCCTTCCAGGTCGGCTCCAACTCCGATGACCAAGGCGGAACTCCATCTTGTCCGTCTCGCCAGGACGCCAAAGCTTCGAACTTGATCTCTGTCCTCAAACTACTACAATTAGTAATGAATTTATAGAGAATCACAAGTCGACACGCATGTCGTTATACAATAATGGAAGCACTTTGGCTCCTGCCAGCTGACAATCACGACACGCGGGTCATGTTAAATTACATACATGCATCACATACATATGAGCCATACTATTCACATCAAACCTGCAAAACAAACTTATGCATAGAATCGCATTCTACCAGTTTGTGTGATCGGGTTCGAAGGAGCAGCGCCCCTCGCGGGTGCGGGCAGTGCCTAACATTTTCAGAAATCACAGATCGCATCTACACTCCGATCATGCCGAATTTTATGATCTGACCGATCTCATCGATTATTGCGAACCCCAATTCGGATTTACGTTTCACGGTTAACCCCGATGGCAGATACCGACTGGTAGGGGTAGGTTGTGTCACGACCTCATCGATTGCGATTGATAGAAAACATAGCCTCAACGATCCTGATGAGCAGTTGATCTCATCAACAGTGCACATAGCCGATCTCATGAACGACGACAGATCACATCCGCCGCCACCACATATCACATATGCTACCGATCTGAATCCAAAACCTATAGCAGAGGCACTAATACCACTGTTGGGTTCTATCGTAGGTGCATCGCATGCCAATTAAAGTTTTCTACCTGCAAAACATCCAAGAACATGCTACGGAGATGGATCACAGATTGTTACCACTAGACGCGCAGTGCCGTGCAACGGAAGTAGAGTTGGGGCAGCGCATCTGTGTGGTCCGTATCCTCCTCATCCGAGATCCCTTGAACAGCTGTTCCGATCTCCCTCTAACAGATGGTTGTCGTATCCCACGTACAGGTTCGCCGGAGCGGCGCAAGTGCACCGCCTCTAACGGTATCCGCGCATGCAGGAGGAACACCCGTGCGGCGGACTGCTAGGTCCGATCACACGGTCAGCGGCGGCAAGTGGAGGTGGCTAGTTGCAACTCATGCAAAGTCCTAATGACGGCACCAAAGCAATCAACCGAATGGGTGTGCCGCACCTCCACTATATAAAGGCATCCACTGCGAGCTCAACTCTTGGGCCTCGCACGGATTATAAAGCCCACGTGTTCCTTCCCTTAAGCACGCGTCCCCTTAGGTTCTCGTTAACCTTGTCGCGAGTCAGATGACATCCGACTCAACCAGTCAGTAGCGGCCTCTAGCAAAACATGCCGACTCCAAGTGTCCAATGAAGCTCGTTAGGCGAACCTGTACTTCACACTTCTGTTACCTTTGCCACACGATATATGTTGTCGTGCACAAGGCGATATGGTCACCCTTGTTGCAGCACGACCTCTTTCCGATGAATACGACCAACATTCGGATTATCTCATAATTCTCATCGCATGGACATGCTTATCCAGGTCGGATCACCCAAGGGGCCTAGAGTATATCTCTCCTGGTAGGAGGGCAAATCCCATCTTGCTCGACCATGTCTTGCAGCATGGGTCTGGACAAGCCCGAAACCTACCTTTGTAACTAACCAGTCATAGAGTAGCGTTTGGTCGGCCCAAAGCAAGTCTATCACCATCCCGAGTACATGCCCTAGCTCAGGTCTTTGGACATAGAACGTATGTTGTACTAGAGACTCACAGATGACCTATCGCTGCATCTCATAGTTGGGTCTGTCCAACTCAGACCTTATCTCGACTCGGATCCGACTATGTCGAATCCGACCAGACCTTTCTGAGTCCATATTATCCGGCTAGCATCCAATGCTACATGGTCAGTGAGATCGGACCATCCACCGTGTCTTATGCTAGTCTGATTAGTTGTGCATCCACACAACCCTTTGAACTAGGGACCATTTAGGATAGTTATTGTATAATGCATAGTCTCACAAACAAGTCACATACTTGCTAATACACATCAATGATAATGTCCAAGGACTAGCTTTATTCATAAACACATAGGAAATATCATCATACATGATTTCCTCTAGGGTATATCTCCAACACGAGCATCTCCATAGCTCGTTGGTATGCCTAGTTGATGCGAGACTATCTTCTACACTTTTTACCCCTTTGATACCTATCACCTTATTCTATTCCACCTATCTGCTATATCCAATGGTTCACGCCCATATATTGCGTGAAGAATAAAAAATTTATGCATATTGAAAAAGTACGATCCAATTGCCAGACTTGGAAACCGTGGTGCTTAACATTTGTATCGATGTGGTGAAGACGGAGTAATGCATTGCTAATATAATAAGATGAATATGGTAAAAAATTCTTTTAGGATCGTACACTTTGAAAAAAATAATTAGTTTATTATACTTATAAATATTACTATGTTGTTGTTTGTTAATTCATCATTTCTCGATGATCATACATACCAAAGATTACATAATGGGTAGCATGTCAAATCAAAAATTCTATTCTTATCATTTACCTAATCGAGGACGAGCAGGAGTTAAGCTTGGCGATGCTGATATGTCTCCAAACTATCTATAATTTTTGATTGTTCCATGCTAATATGTTATCATTCTAGGAGACTTTTTGGGTATTTATTTACCAATTTATAATATTTTGCAGCACTAACCTATTGACCTAGTGCCCAGTGCTAGTTCCTGTTTTCTGCGTGTTTTCGCCTTTTCAGTGTTACAATACCAAACAGAGTCCAATGGCCATGAAACTTTTTGGTGATTTTTTGGGACAAATAAAAGACCTATAAGCTTCGAAGGAGGGCAAGGAGATGCACCGGGTGGCCAACACATATCCAGACACGCCCCCTAGGGGGCGTGGCCAGATATGTGGTGGACACATGGAGCACCCCCCTACGTTATTCTCTGGCCTATAAATTCACATGTACCCTAAAAACATCATAAGTGCTCCCGAAACACTTTTTCCGCCGCCGCAAGCCTCTGTTCCGACGGGAGGCCATCTACACCTCCGTTCCGGCACCCTGTCGGAGGGGAGATCGATCACAGAGGGCCTATTCATCAACCTTGTTGCCCTCACCATGATGTGTGAGTAGTTCACCACAAACCTACGGGTCCATAGGTAGTATCTAGATGGCAATCTCTCTCTCTCTATCTATAATATAATGGTCATCTCATCTTTGCCTTCATCTATCCGATGTAATCCCTTTGTATGATGTGTTTGTTGGGATCCGATAAATTGTGAGTTTATGTTCAGATTATTCATGAAAGGTATTTGAGTCAAACCGAATTACTAGGATTCTTATTTGTATGATCATCATAGCTTCGTAATGCTCTCCGATCTATTGAGATAGTTTGGCCAACTAGATTGATACTTCTTCAGTGGGAGGGGCGCCTTGTAGTAGGTTCAACCTGACGAGTTTCTATATCCCAGTGACAGAAGGGGACAAGTTATGTCTTTGTGTTGTTGGTACTAAGGATAAAAGGATAGGGTTTATTCATATTAGTTGAGTTTACTTTGTCTACATCATGTTATCATTTGCCAAGCATTACTCCATTTGTCATGAACTTAATATGTAAAGAGGCAAGCATAGAACCGCTCTAGAAGTGGAGTAATAGTAGTAGGTGTAGGCAGGAGTCGGCATATTTTCTTATGGATGTGATGCCTATATACACATGATCGTTGTCGTGAACATCACATAATTATTCGCTTTTCTATCAATTACCCAACAGTAATTCGTTTACCACCGTGTGCTTGGCTTATGAGAGATGCCACTAGAGAACTCTATGACCCGCGGGTCTATTAACTGATAGATTCACAAACACTATCATTACCTTGATGTTATTGATTACCTTTTATCTTCTTTTACACTTTACTATTATCTACAATTATCTACACAACTTACTTGCTTGCAAATAATGAGATCAAGGGGATTGACAACCCTCTTGTCGGCGTTTTATGCAAGTTGTTTCTTCTTTTGCGTGTAGCCGTTGAAGATGGTTGAGGATTTGTATTACTATTGCTTCGATAAACCTTGGTTTCATAACTAAGTGAAATACTTACCCGCTGTGTGCTGCGATTACCCGCTCCTCTTCATGGGAAAACCAACGCAGATCACGAGTATCAGTTGCACAATTTACCCACAAGACTTGGGGAACTTCCGTGTCAAGCCACAACTCGCAATATATTACATATCCTAGGCAAGCACCCAAACAATGCCTTTCCCTTGACGATACTAAACAAAGAGTCCGCTCATTGGCCCACGTCTTCATGATGTGCAAACACGAGCCTTGCTCAACATAGTACCATCCATGAAGGGACACAACAATGTTACTGGTGTCTTTAAAACCAGACAATGGTCGTCCTATCAGGCACGACCACGTATCAAGAGTGACCACATCACTCCCGTCAGTAGTAATGCGGGCTCTCTGCTAGCATCGACCAAAGTAATCAACAAAGCCCCTTCCCATATAGGGTAGCATGGTCGTACATGTAAGGTTGGGAACAGTTGAAAAATCTTAAATCTAATCCATTTTTGAAAATGCACACTCACTTGCCTCCGTTAGCCACTTCTTTCTCAAGTTGTTACCTAGCTCAACACCATCTCCCTCGGGCATTAGTGGCACCCGACAGGGTTTTCGAAAAGTCTTTGAAATCATTTCTTTTTTGAGACCATGCATTTTCCCATCCCACATGCGTAGCAACTACTTAGCATCCTAAATACTTCCCACCTTCACAACCCTCATAAGAAGGTAGGGTCATGCTTAGTGCAAGTACCAATGAGGAAAGTAACATAGGTAACACACCACGGAGGTCACTGATTCATCATGATTCAATGCAACAGAACAAAGTATCATATGCCATGCAAATAAAATGGTTTCTTAGACATGTTCAGGGGATGCTTGCCTAGCTTAGCAAAGTCTTCGAGGTCTTCACAAGCTCCTGGTCTAACTCTGAGCACTCCGACTACTCCGTCAACTATCGTTGGAAAGAACCATAATAAGCAACATAATCAACAAGGAAAATGAAAGTGCTCTACAAATAGGAGTTATATTTTTCTTAGACACCTCTAGTCATAAGAAAAATTCCTAAAGTGGCTCTACTATACTTGGGTCAATGAGGTTTTTGGATGGTGGAAATGGAGGGAATGATGATCCTATAAGAAGTCCATAGTTTTTTTGATAAAAATGAGTGAATGTACCTATTAATTAGGGCATGATTTTTGAAGAATTTAGAAAGTGGTTTCACTGGATTTGGAGTTGGGATGTTTTTCCTATGAATTTACTAATGTGAAATAAATGGAAAATGGGCCATTTATTAGATACAACAGATACAAGGCATGGAAACAATCATAAACATGGCTAGAAAAATAGGCATTATTTTGAATCACTCCATTTGGAGTTGATTTGAGCTCTCTAGGGATTTTGCTAAGTGGGGTTTTTATAGTTTGAATTTGAACATTGTTGAGAAATTTGCAGGAAAAATGTGTAGGCCACACTTTTGGATAGACCATGATTTTAGAAACAGCTAGGATTTTGAATCATCAAATTTGGAGTTGAAATGGATTTATTATGGATTAAAAGACTCTCTGGAAAAAATGGTAAATAGAATTACCCAAATGGGCCTAAGGTGTGCCCAGGGCACAAAATAGCCGTGTGCGCATTGGGCCGGCCAAGCAGCTCGTCCGCGCGCATGAAGCCTGGCACGCTGAAAGTGCCTTTAGTAAGTACGCCTTCGCTAATCAAAAGCAACTTCCTAGAGGCCGGACCCCCTAGGTCGCTTACAAGCGAGGCTCACCGGGTCCTCTCTCTCTCTCACGCCCCCTTCTTCGCGTTATGATCCTCTGCCGTTCAACAGGCTGTCATTCAGCCACTGACATGTGGGCCTGTTGGGAGCCTGGCCCACATGCCAATTGCCCAACGGCACGTAAGGCATGACAGAGGAGCCGTTTCCCCCTTCTTCTACCTCCAACCAAGTGACCGAGGGGTATCGGTCATTGCATCTTCCGGCCGCTCTGCCGCACCGGCCGTCAAGCCGGTGGCCCGGGCAGATGCCCCACTCAGGGTCATGCCTAGGGATGGTCATGCGGGTCGTGGGGGTCCCCAGAGAAATCTACTCGCCAGGAGGGCCGGACGGGAGCGTCGTCTGTTGCTTGGGAGCACGGATCGGACTTGGGGACATGGTGTGGGGATGCATGAGGACCTTCCTATTGGGAGACGTAGTAGTAAATTAAAAAAATTCCTACGATCACCAAGATTCATCTATGGAGAAACCAGAAATGAGTAAGGGGAGAGTGCATCTTCATACCTTTGAAGATCGCTAAGAGGAAGCGTTACAAGAACGCGGTTGGTGGAGTCATACTCGCAGTGATTCAGATCGTGGTGGATTCCAATCTTAACGTCGAACAATAGCGCCTTCGTGTTCAACACACGTGCAGCCCGGTGACGTCTCCTACGCCTTTATCTAGCAAAGAGGAAGGAGAGGTTGAGGGAGAGCTCTGGCAGCACGACAGCGTGGTGACGGTGGAGCTGTGTGGTCTCCGGCAGGGCTTCGCCAAGCACCATAGAGAACGAGGAAGAGGAAGTGTAGGGCTGCACCGAGAGAGAGAACTTGTGTGTCTGGCAGCCCAAAACCCTCCACTATATATAGGAGGAGGGGGAGGGAGGTCACAGCCCTAGGGGCTACGGCCGGCCCTAGACTGGCCATCTGGCCGGCAGCCAGAGAGGGAGAGGGGAGGGCACAGCCCTAGGTGGGCCTTAGGCCCATGTTGGCCTAGGGTTTCCCCTCCTTCCCACATTTCATGCGCCTTGGGCCAGGGTGGAGGGCGCACCAGCCCACTCTGGGGCAGGTCCCTTCCACTCTCGGCCCACACAACCCTCTTGGGCTGGTGTCCCCACTTGGTGGACCCCCGGAACCCTTCCAGTGGTCCCAATATGTTACCAGTAATTCCCGAAACACTTCCTGTGACTGAATACTCACTTCACTCTTTACCTTCGGACCATTCTGGAACTCCTCGTGACGTCCGGGATCTCATCCGGGACTTTGAACTACCTTCAGTAACCATGTACACTATTTCCCTATAACCCTAGCGTCATCGAACCTTAAGTCTGTAGACCATACGGGTTCAGGAGACACGTCGACATGACCGAGACACCTCTTCGTTCAATAACCAATAGCGGGATCTAGATACCCATGTTGGCTCCCACATTCTCCACGATGATCTCATCGGATGAACCACGATATCGGGGATTCAATCAATCCCGTATACAATTCCCTTTGTCTACCAGTATGATACTTGCGTGAGATTCGATTGTTGGTATCCCTATACCTTGTTCAATCTCATTACCGGCAATTCTCTTTACTCGTTCCGTAACACATCATCCCGTGGCTAACTCTTTAGTGACATTGAGCTCATTATGATGATGTCTTACCGAGTGGGCCTAGAGATACCTCTCCATCACACGGAGTGACAAATCCCAGTCTCGATTCGTGCCAACCCAACAGACACTTTCGGAGATACCCGTAGTGTACCTTTATAGCCACCCAGTTACGTTGTGACGTTTGGCACACCCAAAGTATTCCTACGGTATCCGGGAGTTGCACAATCTCATGGTCTAAGGAAATGATACTTGACATTGGAAAAGCTTTAGCAAACGAACTACATGATCTTGTGTTATGCTTAGGATTGGGTCTTGTCCATCACATCGTTCTCCTAATGATGTGATCTCGTTATCAATGACATCCAATGTCCATGGTCATGAAACCATGACCATCTATTGAGTGATGAGCTAGCCAATTAGAGGCTCACTAGGGAGATGTTGTGGTCTATGTGTTCACACATGTATTACAGTTTCTGGTTAACACAATTATAGCAAGAACAATAGACAATTAACATGAACATGGAAATACAATAATAACCATTTTATTATTACCTCTAGGGCATATTTCCAACAGTCTACCACTTGCACTAGATTCAATAATCTAGTTACATTGTGATTAATCGAACACCCATAGAGTTCTGGTGTTGATCATGTTTTGCTCATGAGAGAGGTTTAGTCAACGGATCTGTGACATTCAAATCCGTATGTACTTGACAAATATCTATATCTCCTTCCTGAATGTAATCACGAATTGAGTTGAAGAGGCGCTTGATGTGTCTTGTCTTCTTGTGAAACCTGGGCTCCTTCGCAAGGGCAATAGCTCCAGTGTTGTCACAGAATAGAGTCATCGGGCCCGATGCATTGGGAATCACTCCTAGGTCGATGATGAACTCCTTCAACCAGACTCATTCCTTTGCAGCTTCTGAAGCAACTATATACTCCGCTGCACATGTAGATGCCACCACAACGCTTTGCTTGCTGCTGCACCAGCTAACTGCCCCTCCATTCAAAATATACACGCATCCGGTTTGTGACTTGGAGTAATCTCAATCTGTGTCGAAGCTAGCGTCGACGTAACCCTTTACAACGAGCTCTTCGGCACCTCCATATACGAGAAACATGTCCTTTGTCCTTTTCAGGTACTTCAGGATATTCTTGACCGCTGTCCAGTGTTCCGCTTTGGGATCACTTTGGTACCTCCCTACCAAACTTATGGCAAGGTTCACATCAGGTCTGGTACATAGCATGGCATACATAATAGAGCCTATGGCTGAAGCATAGGGGATGACACTCATCTCTTCTCTATCCTTTTCCGTGGTCGGGCATTGAGTCGTACTCAATCTCAGACCCTGTAACACATGCAAGAACCCCTTCTCGGACTGATCCATATTTAACTTCTTCAATATCTTGTCAAGGTATGTGCTTTGTGAAAGACCTATGAGGCGTCTCGATCTATCTCTATAGATCTGGATGCCTAATATGTAAGCAGCTTCTCCAAGGTCCTTCATTCAAAAACATTTATTCAAGTAGGCCTTTACACTTTCCAAGATTTCTATATCATTTCCCATCAACAATATGTTGCCTACATATAATATGAGGAATGCTACAGAGCTCCCACTCACTTTCTTGTAAATACAGGGTTCTCCATAAACTTGTATCAATCCAAAGGCTTTAATCACCTCATTAAAGCGAATGTTCCAACTCTGAGATGCATGCACCAACCCATAGATGGAGCGCTGGAGCTTGCACACCTTGTTAGCACCTTTAGGATCGACAAAACCTTCCGGTTGCATCATATACAGTTCTTCCTTAAGGAAACCATTAAGGAATGCCGTTTTGACATCCATTTGGCAGATCTTGTAATCATAAAATGCGGAAATTGCTAACATGATTCGGATAGACTTCAGCATCGCTACGGGTGAGAAAGTCTTATCATAGTCAACTCCTTGAACTTCTCAATAACCCTTAGCAAAAAGTCGAGCTTTATAGATGGTCACATTACCATCCGCGATAGTCAACTCCTTGAACTTGTCGCTATGGCTCGCTTATCATCAGGCAAGTCCACCAAAGTCCATACTTTGTTCTCATACATGGATCCTATCTCGAATTTCATGGCTTCAAGCCATTTGTTAGAATCCGGGCCCGCCATCGCTTCTTCATAGTTCGAAGGTTCACCATTGTCCAACAACATGATCTCAAGGATAGGGTTGTCGTACCACTGGTGCAGAACGTGTCCTAGTGGACCTTCGACGTTCAATAGTAACTTGATCTGAAGTTTCATGATGATCATCAATAACTTCCTCTCCACCCAGTGTAGGCTCCACAGAAACAACTTCCTGTGCTGTGCTACTCTCCGGTTCGAGTGGAGGTACAATTACCTTCTCAAGTTATATTTTCCCCCAGTTACTTCTTTCGAGAGAAACTCTTTCTCAAGAAAGGATCCACTCTTGGCAACAAAGACTTTGCCTTTGGATCTGAGGTAGAAGGTATACCCAATAGTTTCTTTGGGGTATCCTATGAAGACGCACTTCTCCGCTTTTGGTTCGAGCTTCTTAGGTTGAAGTTTCTTCACATACGCATCGCATCCTCAAACTTTTAGAAACGACAGCTTAGGTTTCTTTCCAAACCATAATTCATACAGTGTCATCTCGACGGATTTAGACGGTACCCTATTTAAAGTGAATGCGGCAGTCTCTAATGCATATCCCCAAAATGATAGCGGTAAGTCGGTAAGAGACATCATAGATCGCACCATATCCAATAGAGTGCGATTACGACGTTCAGACACACCATTTCGCTGAGGTGTGCCAGGCGGCATGAGTTGTGAAACGATTCCACATTTCCTTAGGTGCATGCCAAACTCGTGACTCAGATATTCTCCGCCACGATCAGATCGTAGGCACTTTATTTTATTGTCATGTTGATTCTCTACCTCACTCTGAAATGCCTTGAACCTTTCAAAGGTTTCAAACTTGTGTTTCGATAAGGAGACATACCCATATCTGCTCAAGTAATCAGTGAGGGTGGGAACATAACGATAGCCACCGCGAGCCTCGATGCTGATTGGACCGCATACATCGGTATGTATTATTTCCAACAAGTCAGTTGCTTGCTCCATTGTTCCGGAGAACGGAGTCTTGGTCATCTTGCCCACGACGCATGGTTCGCATGTGTCAAATGATTCGAAATCAAGAGTCTCCAAAAGTCCATCAGCATGGAGCTTCTTCATGCGTTTGACACCTATATGACCAAGGCGGCAGTGCCACATGTAAGTGGGACTATCGTTAAACAACCTTACATTTTTTGGTACTCACACAGTGAACATGTGTAAAATCATGTTCGAGATTTATCAAAAATAAACATTTGACCAGCGGGGCATGACCATAACACATTTCTCTCATATAAATGGAAAACCATTATTCTCAGATTTAAACAAGTAGCCATCTCGAATCAAACGAGATCCAGATAGAATGTTCATGCTCAAAGCTGGTACTAAATAACAATTATTGAGGTTTAAAGCTAATCCCGAAGGTAGATGTAGAGGTAGCGTGCCGACGGCGATCACATCGACCTTGGAACCATTCCCGACACGCATTGTCACCTCGTCCTTTGCCAGTCTCTGCTTATTCCGCAGCTCCTGCTTGGAGTTATAAATGTGAGCAACTGCACCGGTATCAAATACCGAGGAGCTACTACGAGTGCTGGTAAGGTACACATCAATAACAAATATATCACATATACCTTTAACGTTGCCAGCCTTCTTATCCGCTAAGTACTTGGGGTAGTTCCACTTCCAGTGACCGGTACTCTTGCAATAAAAGCACTCAGTCTCAGGCTTGGGTCCATGCTTGTTCTTCTTCCCGGCAACTTGCTTACCGGGCGCAGCAACAACTTTGACGGCCTTCTTGAAATTCTTCTTACCCTTGCCATTCTTGAAACTAGTGGTCTTATTCACCACCAACACTTGATGCACCTTTTTGATCTAGACCTCCGCTGATTTCAGCATCGAGTACAACTCACGAATGGACTTCTCCATAACCTTGATGTTGTAGTTCATCACAAAGCTCTTGTAGCTAGATGGAAGCGACTGGAGGATTCTGTCAATGACCGAGTCATCCGGGAGATTAACTCCCAGCTCAGTCAAGAAGTTGTGGAAACCAGACATTTTGAGTATTTGCTCGCTGACAGAACTATTCACCTCCATCTTATAGCTGAAGAACTTGTCGGAGACGTCATATCTCTCGACCCGGGCATGAGCTTGGAAAACCAGTTTCAGCTCTTGGAACATCTCATATGCTCTGTATTGCTCGAAACGCTTTTGGAGCCCCGGTTCTAAACTGTAAAGCATGCCGCACTGAACCAAGGAGTAATCATCACAGCGTGACTACCAAGCGTTCATAACATCTTGGTCCGCTGGGAAAATGCGCGGGTCACCTAGCGATGCATCAAGGACATACAATCTCTTGGAAGCTATGAGGATAATTCTCAAGCTAAGGACCCAGTCTGCAGAGTTGCTTCCATCATCTTTCAGCTTGGTTTTCTCTAGGACCGCGTTGAAGTTGAGGGTGACATTAGCGTTGGCCATTGGATCTATACGACTAATGTTTGACCTTTCGGTCTTCTGTGTTCCGAGGCCATGTCTGTACATGCTAGGCTCGTCAAGTCAACCTAAGTGTTTCGCGTGTGTAAATCTGGCTTACACCCGTTGTATGCAAATGTTAGAACCTATCACACCCGATCATCACGTGGTGCTTCGGAACAACGATCCTTAGCAATGGTACACAGTTAGGGTGAACACATTTCTTGAAATTTTATTGAGAGATCATCTTATTACTACCATAGTTCTAAGCAAGTAAGATGTAAACATGATAAACATCACATGCAATCAATATAGTGACATGATATGGCCAATATCATCTTGCTCCTTTGATCTCCATCTTCGGGGCAACATGATCATCACTGTCACCGGCACAACACCATGATCTCCATCATCGTGTCTTCATGAAGTTGTCTCGCCAACTATTACTTCTACTACCATGGCTAAGGTTTAGCAATAAAGTAAAGTAATTACATGGCGTTTATCATTGACACGCGAGTCATACAATAAAATAAGACAACTCCTATGGCTCCTACCGGTTGTCATACTCATCGACATGCAAGTCGTGAATCCTATTACAAGAACATGATCAATCTCATACATCACAATGCATCACATCACATCCTTTGGCCATATCACATCACAAGGCATATGCTGCAAAAACAAGTTAGACGTTCTCTAATTTGTAGTTGCAAGTTTTTACGTGGCTGCTATAGGTATCTAGCAAGAACGTGTCTTACCTACGCCAAAACCACAACGTGATATGCCAATTGCTATTTACCCTTCATAAGGACCCTTTTCATCGAATCCAATCCGACTAAGGTGGGAGAGACAGACACCCGGTAGCGACGTTATGCAACAAGTGCATGTCAGGCGGTGGAACCGGTCTCACGTAAGCCTATGTGTAAAGTTGGTCCGAGCCACTTCATCCCACAATATTGCCGAATCAAGATAAGACTAGTAGTGGTAAGCAAATTAACAAGATTGACGCCCACAACAACTTTGTGTTCTACTCGTGCATAGATTCTACACATAGACCTAGCTCTGATACCACTGTTGGGAGACGTAGTAGTAAATCAAAAATATTCCTACGTGTTCACCAAGATCCATCTATGGAGAAACCAACAACGACTAAGGGGAGAGTGCATATTCACACCTTTTAAGATCGCTAAGAGGAAGCGTTACAAGAACGCGGTTGGTGGAGTCGTACTCGCAGCGATTCAGATCGTGGTGGATTCCGATCTTAACGCCGAACAACGGCGCCTCCACGTTCAACACACGTGCAGCCCAGTGACCGCCTTGATCCAGCAAGGAGGAAGGAGAGGTTGAGGGAGAGCTCCGGCAGTACGACGACGTGGTGACAGTGGAGCTGCGTGGTCTCCGGCAGGGTTTCGCCAAGCACCACGTAGAACGAGGAAGAGGAAGGGTAGGGCTGCACCGAGAGAGAGAGAACTCGTGTGTTTGGCAGCCCCAAAACCCTCCACTATATATAGGAGGAAGGGGAGGGAGGGCGCAACCATAGGGTTCCCACCCTAGGGGTTGCGGCCGGCCCTAGATTGGCCATCTGGCTAACGGCCAGAGAGGGAGAGGGGAGGGCGCAGCCCTAGGTGCGCCTTAGGCCCATCTGAGCCTAGGGTTTCCCCTCCTTCCCACCTTTCTTGCACCTTGGGCCAGGGTGGAGGGCGCACCAGCCCACTCTGGGGCTGGTCCCTTCCACTCTCGGCCCATGCAGCCCTCTTGGGCTGGTGTCCCCACTTGGTGGACCCCCAAAACCCTTCCGGTGGTCCCGGTACGTTACCGGTAATTCCCGAAACACTTCCGGTGGCCGAATCCTCACTTCATTTTTTACCTTCGGACCATTCTGGAACTCCTTGTGACGTCCGGGATCTCATCCGGGACTCCGAACTTTCTTCAGTAACCACGTACACTATTTCCCTCTAACCTTCGCGTCATCGAACCTTAAGTGTGTAGACCCTACGGGTTCGGGAGACACGTAGACATGACTGAGACACCTCTCCGGTCAATAACCAACAGCGGGATCTGGATACCCATGTTGGATCCCACATGCTCGACGATGATCTCATTGGATTAACAACGATGTCGTGGATTCAATCAATCCCGTATAGAATTCCCTTTGTCTACCGGTATGATACATTCTCGAGATTCGATCGTCGGTATCCCTATACCTTGTTCAATCTTGTTACCGGCAAGTCTCTTTACTCATTCTGTAACACATCAATCCATGGCTAACTCCTTAGTCACATTGAGCTCATTATGATGATGTCTTACCGACTCGGCCCAGAGATACCTCTCCGTCACACGGAGTGACAAATCCCAGTCTCGATTCGTGCCAACCCAACAGACTCTTTCGGCGATACCCATAGTGTACCTTTATAGCCACCCAGTTACGGTTTGACGTTTGGCACACCCAAAGTATTCCTACGGTATCTGGGAGTTGCACAATCTCCTGGTCTAAGGAAACGATACTTGACATTGGAAATGCTTTAGCAGATGAACTACACGATCTTGTGCTATGCTTAGGATTGGGTCTTGTCCATCACATCATTCTCCTAATGATGTGATCTCATTATCAATGACATCCAATGTCCATGGCCATTAAACCGTGACCATCTATTGATCAACGAGCTAGCCAACTAGAGGCTCACTAGGGACATGTTGTGGTCTATGTGTTCACACATGTATTACGGTTTCTGGTTAACACAATTATAGCATGAACAATAGACAATTAACATGAACAAGGAAATACAATAATAAACATTTTATTATTGCCTCTAGGGCATATTTCCAACACTTTCCTTGTCAAGGGAATGTTTATGGAGTTACTGGTGACGCGAGGGAGGGCCGGCTAGCCCCTATTTGAACGAACCCGAGCGGTGGCATTGCCGATCGTGGGAGGAGAAGAAGGCCACAGGAGGACAAGTCGGGATGACCGGAAGGTATCTAGGTTTGAAGGGAGTGCGCTTGCTCTTTCACAACGCTCGGGGAGAAGCAGGAACAGGCTGGCAACCCAAAGGGGCTCCAGGGCGCCTCGAATGCCCTCGGGCGCAGCGAGCATGCGTTCTAGAGCCGCCTTGAAGGCATTCTAGCGTCAGGGAGGGGGTATGGAGACTTAGGCCCTGTTTGGATTTTCTAACTCGGTTAGAGGTTACATTTAGATTCTAACCATGAACTAACCCTGAATTAACTCATTCTAACCCTGAACTAACCTTGAATTAACTCTAACCAAAGAGGTGTTTGGATGACAGGGTTAGAATGACAATAAATGCTCTTCCTCAATTATTTGGCTACTTTGTATTGGGAGACGTAGTAGTAAATCAAAAAATTTCCTACGTGTTCACCAAGATCCAGTTATGCTTAGGATTGGGTCTTGTCCATCACATCATTCTCCTAATGATGTGATCCTATTATCAACGACATCCAATGTCCATGGTCATGAAACCGTGACCATCTATTGATCAACGAGCTAGCCAACTGGAGTCTCACTAGGGACTTGTTGTGGTCTATGTATTCACACATGCATTATTGTTTCCGGTTAATACAATTATAGCATGAACAATAGACAATTATAATGAACAAGGAAATACAATAATAAAAAACTTATTATTGCCTCTAGGGCATATTGCCAACAGACTCCCACTTGCACTAGAGTCAATAATCTAGTTACATTGTGATGAATTCAACACCCATAGAGTTCTGGTGTTGATCACGTTTTGCTTGTGAGAGAGGTTCAGTCAATGGATCTGAAACATTCGGATCTGTATGTACTTTACGGATATCTATATCTCCTTCCTGAATGCAATCACGAATGGAGTTGAAGCAGCGTTTGATGTGTCTTGTCTTCTTATGAACCCTGGGCTCCTTGGCAAGGGCAATAGCTCCAGTGTTGTCACAGAATAGAGTCATTGGGCCCGACACATTGGGAATCACTCCTAGGTTGGTGATGAACTCCTTCATCCAGACTCCTTCCTTTACTACTTCAGACGCAGCTACGTACACCGCTTCACATGTAGATGTTGCCACGATGCTTTGCTTGCTGTTGCAGCAGCTTACTGCCCCTCCGTTCCAAATATACATGTATCCGGTTTGTGACTTGGAGTCATCCGGATCTGTGTCGAAGCTAGCATCAATGCAACCCTTTATGACGAGCTCTTTGGCACCTCCATATACGAGAAACATGTCCTTGGTCCTATTCAGGTACTTCGGGATATTCTTGACCGATGTCCAGTGTTCCGCTCTAGGATCACTTTGGTACCTCCCTACCATACTTATGGCAAGGTTCACATCAGGAATACACAACACGGCATACATAATAGAGCCTATGGCTGAAGCATAGGGGATGACACTTATCTCTTCTCTATCCTTTGTCGTGGTTGGGCATTGAGTCGTACTCAATCTCACCCCCTATAACACAGGCAAGAACCCTTTCTTCGAATGATCCATATTGAAGTTCTTCAATATCTTGTCAACGTATGTGCTCTGCGAAAGACCTATGAGGCGTCTCGATCTATCTCTATAGATCTTGATGCCTAATATGTAAGCAGCTTCTCCAAGGTCCTTCATTGAAAAACACTTATTCAAGCAGGCCTTTACCCTTTCCAAAAGTTCCATATCATTTCCCATCAACAATATGGCATCCACATATAATATGAGAAATGCTATAGAGCTCCCACTCACTTTCTTGTAAATACAGGGTTCTCCATAAACCTGTATAAACCCAAACGCTTTAATCACCTCATTAAAGCGAATTTTCCAACTCTGAAATGCTTGCACCAGCCCATAGATGGACCGCTGGAGGTGCATACTTTGTTAGCATACTTAGGATCGACAAAACCTTCCGGCTGCATCATATACATTTCTTCCTTAAGGAAGCCATTGAGGAATGTCGTTTTGACGTCCATTTGCCAGATCTCATAATCATAAAATAAGGCAATTGCTAACATGATTAGGACGGACTTCACAATTGCTACGGGTGAGAAAGTCTCATCGTCGTCAACTACTTGAACTTGTCGATAACCCTTAGAGACAAGCTGAGCTTTATAGACGGTCACATTACCATCCGCGTTAGTCTTCTTCTTAAAGATCCATTTATTTTCTGTGGCTCGCTTATCATCAGGCAAGTCCACCAAAGTCCATACTTTGTTCTCATACATGGATCCTATCTCGGATTTCATGGATTCAAGCGATTTGTTGGAATCTAGGCCCGCCATCACTTCTTCATAGTTCGAAGGTTCACCGTTGTCCAACAACATGATTTCCAGGACAGGGTTGCCGTACCACTCTGGTGCGAAATGTGTCCTAGTGGACCTTCGAATAGCAACTTCATCTGAAGTTTCATGATCATTATCATTAACTTCCTCTCCAGCCGGTGCAGGCTCCATAGAAACAACTTTCCGTGCTACGCTACTCTTCGGTTCCAGTGGAGTTACAATTACCTCATCAAGTTCTATTTTCCTCCCACTTACTTCTTTCGAGAGAAACTCTTTCTCTAGAAAGGATCCATTCTTGGCAACAAAGACTTTGCCTTCGAATTTGAGGTAGAAGGTATACCCAATAGTTTCTTTGGGTATCCTATGAAGACGCACTTTTCAGCTTTGGGTTCGAGCTTCTCAGGTTCAAGTTTCTTCACATAAGCATCGTATCCCCAAACTTTTAGAAATGACAGCTTAGGTTTCCTTCCAAACCATAATTCAAACAGTGTCGTCTCAACCATTTAGACAGTGCCCTATTAAAGTGAATGCGGAAGTCTATAATGCATATCCCCAAAATGATAGATGTAAGTCGGTAAGAGACATCATAGATCGCACCATATCCAATAGAGTGCGATTATGACGTTCAGACACACCATTTCGTTGAGGTGTGCCAGACGGCGTGAGTTGTGAAACAATTCCATGTTTCCTTAGGTGCATCCCAAACTCGTGACTCAAATATTCTCCGCCATGATGAGATAATAGGCACTTTATTTTCCTGTGATGTTGATTCTCTACCTCACTCTAAAATTCGTTGAACTTTTCAAAGGTTTTAGACTTGTGTTTCATTAAGTAGACATACCCATATCTGCTTAAGTCATTAGTGAGGGTGAGAACATAACGGTAGCCACCGCGAGCCTCAACGCTCATTGGACCGCATACATCGCTATGTATTATCTCCAACAAGTCAGATGCTCGCTCCATTGTTCTGGAGAATGGAGTCTTGGTCATACTGCCCATGAGGCATGGTTCGCACGTGTCAAATGGTTCGAAATCAAGAGACACCAAAAGTTCATCAGCATGGAGTTTCTTCATGCGTTTGACACCAATATGACCAAGGTGGCGGTGCCACATGTAAGTGGGAGTATCGTTATCAATCTAACATGTTTTGATACTCACACTATGGACATGTGTAACATCACATTCGAGATTCGTCAAAAATAAACCATTGTCCAGCGGGGAATGACCGTAAAACATTTCTCTCATATAAATAGAACAACCATTATTCTCAGATTTAAATGAGTAGCCATCTCGCATTAAACGAGATCCAGATACAATGTTCATGCTCAAAGTTGTTACTAAATAACAATTATTGAGGTTTACAACTAATCCCAAAGGTAGATGTAGAGGTAGCGTGCCGACGGCGATCACATCAACCTTGGAACCATTCCCGACGCGGATCATCACCTCATCCTTTGCCAGTCTCCGATTATTCCGCAGCTCCTGCTTGGAGTTACAAATGTGAGCAACTGCACCGGTATCAAATACCCAGGAGCTACTACGAGCGCTAGTAAGGTACACATCAATAAAAAGTATATCACATATACCTTTAACGTTGTCGGCCTTCTTATCCGCTAAGTACTTGGGGCAGTTCCGCTTCCAGTGGTCGGTAACCTTGCAATAAAAGTACTCAGTCTCAGTTCTTCTTCCCGGCAACTTGCTTATCGGGCGCGGCAACTGCTTTTCCGTCCTTCTTGAAGTTTTTCTTACCCTCGCCTTTCTTGAAACTAGTGGTTTTATTCACCATCAACACTTGATGCTCCTTTTTGATCTCGACCTCCGCTGATTTCAGTATCGAGTACAACTCGGGAATGGACTTCTCCATATCCTACATGTTGTAGTTCATCACAAAGCTCTTGTAGCTAGGTGGGAGCGATTGGAGGATTCTTTCAATAACCGAGTCGTCCATAATATTAACTCCCAGCTGAGACAAGCGGTTGTGCAACCCAGACATTTTGAGTATGCGCTCGCTGACAGAACTATTCTCCTCCATCTTACTACTGAAGAATTTGTCGGAGACATCATATCTCTCGACATGGGCATGTGCTTGGAAAACAAATTTCAGCTCTTGGAACATCTCATATTCTCTGTCTTGCTCAAAACGCTTTTGGAGCCCCAGTTCTAAACTGTAAAGCACGCCGCACTGAACCAGGGAGTAATCATCACAACATGACTACCAAGCGTTTTGAGCCGCTGGGAAAATGGTTGCGTCACCTAGCGATGCATCAAGAAAATATAATCTTTTGGAAGCTATGAGGATGATCCTCAAGCCATGGACCCAGTCCGCATAGTTGGTTCCATCATCTGTCAGCTTGGTTTTCTCTAGGAACACGTTGAAGTTGAGGGCAACATTAGCGTTGGCCATTGGATCTACAATATAGATTGTAAAGACAATTTTTAGACTAAGTTCATGATAATTAAGTTCACATAATGAAATTATTTAATGAACTCCCACTTAGATAGACATCTCTCTAGTCATCCAAGTGACACATGATCCATGTCAACTAGCCCGTGTCCGATCATCACGTGAGACAGACTAGTCATCCATGGTGAACATCTCCATGTTGATCGTATCTTCTATACGACTGATGTTCGACCTTTCGGTCTCCCGTGTTCCGAGGCCATGTCTGTACATGCTAGGCTCGTCAAGTGAACCTAAGTGTATTGCGTGTGTAAATCTGGCTTACACCCGTTGTATGCGAACGTTAGAACCTATCACACCCGATCATCACATGGTGCTTCGGAACAACAATCCTTAGCAATGGTGCACAGTTAGGGTGAACACATTTCTTGAAATTTTAGTGAGAGATCATCTTATTTAGCTACCGTCGTTCTAAGCAAATAAGATGTAAACATGATAAATATCACATGAAATCAATATAGTGACATGATATGCCCAATATCATCTTGCTCCTTTGATCTCCATCTTCGGGGCACCATGATCATCACTATCACCGGCACAATACCATGATCTCCATCATCATGATCTCCATCATCATGTCTTCATGAAGTTGTCTCACAAACTATTACTTCTACTACAATGGCTAACGATTAGCAATAAAGTAAAGTAATTACATGGCGTTTATGATTGTCATGTAGGTCATACAATAAAATAAGACAACTCCTATGGCTCCTGCCGGTTGTCATACTCATCAACATGCAAGTCATGAATCCTATTACAAGAACATGATCAATCTCATACATGACAATGCATCACATCACATCCATTAGCCAAATCACATCACAAGGCATATGATGCAAAAACAAGTTAGACGTCCTCTAATTTGTAGTTGCAAGTTTTACGTGGCTGCTATAGGTTTCTTGCAAGAACGTTTCTTACCTACGCCAAAACCACAACGTGATATGCCAATTGCTATTTACCCTTCATAAGGACCCTTTTCATCGAATCCAATTCGACTAAGGTGGGAGAGACAGACACCCGCTAGCCACCTTATGCAACAAGTGCATGCTAGGCGGTGGAACCGGTCTCACGTAAGCCTACGTGTAAAGTTGGTCTGGGCCGCTTCATCCCACAATACCGCCAAATCAACGTAAGTCTAGTAACGGTCAAATTAACAAGATCGACGCCCACAACTACTTGTGTTCTACTCGTGCATAGATTCTACGCATAGACCTAGCTCATGATGCCACTGTTGGAAGACGCAGTAGTAAATCAAAAAAATTCCTACGTGTTCACCAAGATCCATCTATGGAGAAACCAGCAACGAGTGGGGAGAGTGCAACTTCATACCTTTGAAGATCGCAAAGTGGAAGCATTACAAGAACGTGGTTGGTGGAGTCGTTACGGATTTTCAGATTACATGAACGAGTGGAAGCATTACGGATTACATGAACGAGTGGAAGCATTACGGATTTTCAGAGGCAAATGGAGGAACGGGGTGGGGCTGGTATCAGCGGCCGCTAGTTGCTGTCGGCAGAATAGAGCGGCTGGGTACGGAGGAACGGGGCGGGGCTGGTGCCGGCGGCAGCCTTGCTTGGGGCCTTGCTGGGGCCGGCTCGGGTGGCTACGGGCGGCGAGATGGGTGCGACCGGGAGGATGGGGTGGCTGTTCGGGCGGCGGAGTAGGCCAACGGAAGGGGGTGGCTGTCGGTATTAAAACCGGCGGATCTCGGGTAGGGGGTCCCGAGCTATGAGACTAGAATCAATGGTAACAGGAGACGGAGGAGACGATATTTACGTAGGTTCGGGCTCTCCTATGGAGGTAATACCCTACGTCCTGCTTGATTGTATTGATGACCTACCACAAGATTGAATAGCTAAACCCTAGATGAGGTTTCCTCCCTACAACCTAAAACCCTTCGGCTTATATACACGCCGAGGGTACCTAGGGTTCACACATGATCGGTTGCACATCGAACGAAAAAACATGTCTATCTACGGTCGACAACTTGGTGGATACGACACGGCTCCTTGAAGCTTCCAGCCTGGCGACGGGGCCCTTGATCATCCAATGCTCACCCTGCGATCCACACAATCCGGCTCATGAGAAACAGGTCGGCTATCCGACGACCCCTTCATCCAGGACTCCCTCAACTACTTGTGTTCCACTCGTGCATAGATTCTACACATAGACCTAGCTCATGATGCCACTGTTGGAAGACGCAGTAGTAAATCAAAAAAATTCCTACGTGTTCACCAAGATCCATCTATGGAGAAACCAGCAACGAGTGGGGAGAGTGCAACTTCATAAATTTGAAGATCGCAAAGTGGAAGCATTAGAAGAACGTGGTTGGTGGAGTCGTACTCGTAGCTATTCAAATCGCGGTGGAATCCGATCTAAGCGCCGAATAACGGCGCCTCCGCGTTCAACACACATGCAGCCCGGTGATGTCTCCTACGCCTTGATCCAGCAAGGAGGAAGGAGAGGTTGAGGGAGAGCTCCGGTAGCACGATGGCGTGGTGACGGTGGAGCTGCGTGGTACTCCGGTAGGGCTTCGCCAAGCACTACGGAGGACGAGGAGTAGTAGGAGTAGGGCTGCGCCGAGGGAGAAAGAGATGCATGTCTATGGCAGCCCCAAACCCTCCACTATATATAGGAGGAGGAGGAGGGAGGGTGCAGCCCCTAGGGTTCCCACCCTAGGGCTGCGTCCGGCCCTAGATGGCCATCTGGCTGCAAGCCACAGAGGGAGAGGGGAGGCACGGCGCCCTAGGTTTGCCCCCTCTCCTCTTGTGTTGCACCTTGGGCCCTTGTGGCGGGTGCACCAGCCCACCTGTGGGCTGGTTCCCTCCCACTTGCAGCCCATGCAGCCCTCTGGTGCCGGTGGCCCCACTTGGTGGACCCCCAAAACCCTTCTGGTGGTCCCGGTACGCTACCGATGATGCTTGAAACACTTCCGGTGACCAAAACCTCACTTCCTATATATGAATCTTTACCTCCGTACCATTTCGGAACTCCTCGTTACATCTGGGATCTCATCCGGGACTCCAAACAACCTTCGGTAACCACGTACACTATTTCCCTATAACCCTAGCATCATCGAACCTTAAGTGTGTAGACCCTATGGGTTCGGGTGGCACGTAGACATGACCGAGACACCTCTCCGGTTAATAACCAACAGCGGGATCTGGATACCCATGTTGGCTCCCACATGCTCCACGACGATCTCATCGGGTGAACCACGATGTCGGGGATTCAATCAATCCCGTATACAATTCCCTTTGTCTACCGGTCTGATACTTTCCCGAGATTCGATCATCGGTATCTCTATGACTTGTTCAATCTCGTTACCGTCAAGTCTCTTTACTCATTCCGTAACACATCATCCCGTGGCTAACTCCTTAGTCACATTGAGCTCATTATGATGATGTCTTACCGAGTGGGCTCAGAGATACCTCTCCATGACACGGAGTGACAAATCCCAGTCTCGATTCATGCCAACCCAACAGACACTTTCGGAGATACCTGTAGTGTACCTTTAAAGCCACCCAGTTACATTGTGACGTTTGGCACAGCCAAAGTATTCCTACGGTATCCGGGAGTTGCACAATCTCATGGTCTAAGGAAACAATACTTGAAATTAGAAAAGCTTTAGCAGACATACTACATGATCTTGTGCTATGCGTAGGATTGGGTCTTGTCTATGACATCATTCTCCTAATTGTGTGATCCCATTATCAATGACATCCAATGTCCATCGTCATGAAACCGTAACCATCTATTGATCAATGAGCTAGCTAACTAGAGGCTCACTAGGGACTTGTTGTGGTCCATGTATTCACACGTGCACTACGGTTTCCAGTTAAGACAATTATAGCAAGAACAATAGACAATTTCCATGAACAAGGATATACAATAATAACCATTTTATTATTGCCTCTAGGGCATATTTCCAACACTTTGGACCCTATTTCCTGCCGGATTTGGTGTGGCTGGTCCTTGTGCACCATTGCAGGTGGGTCGAGGTACACGCAGACTCGCACTATCGGTGCGCCATCGCACTGCTTTTCAGATGCCGAGGCGAACGGATTTTCAGAGGCGAATGGAGGAACGGGGTGGGGCTGGTGTCGGCGGCCGCTAGTTGCTGTCGGCAGAATAGAGCGGCTGGGTACGGAGGAACGGGGCGGGGCTGGTGCCGGCGGCAGCCTTGCTTGGGGCCTTGCTGGGGCCGGCTCGGGTGGCTACGGGCGGCGAGATGGGTGCGACCGGGAGGATGGGGTGGCTGTCCAGGCGGCAGAGTAGGCCAACGAAAGGGGGTAGCTGTCGGTATTAAAACCGGCAGATCTCGGGTAGGGGGTCCCGAGCTATGAGACTAGAATCAATGGTAACAGGAGACGGAGGAGACGATATTTACGTAGGTTCGGGCTCTCCTATGGAGGTAATACCCTACGTCCTGCTTGATTGTATTGATGATCTACCACAAGATTTAATAGCTAAACCCTAGATGAGGTTTCCTCCCTACAACCTAAAACCCTTCGGCTTATATACACGCCGATGGTACCTAGGGTTCACACATGATCGGTTGCACATCGAACAAAAAAACATGTCTATCTACGGTCGACAACTTGGAGGATATGCCATGGCTCCTTGAAGCTTCCAGCCTGGCGACGGGGCCCTTGATCATCCAATGCTCACCCTGCGATCCACACAGTCCGGCTCATGAGAAACAGGTCGGCTATCTGAACACCCCTTAATCCAAGACTCCCTCAGTAGCCCCTGGACTAGCCTTCAACGCCGATGTATATCCAGAAAACCTTTGCGCGTCATAATGTTCGGCCTGCAAGGTGAGTCCCCCCACCATTTCTTGTTTGGCAAATGACCAGTTATCGATGAAATCCCAAGCGTCACGAGCTCGCCAGGTACATTATAATAACCATCAGCATTTCTCGATTTTTGCCGTCATGGGGAGACGAGCGGTTAAGTGATTTTTTTACAAGACTACCCCTCCACAACAGAGGCACCACTCAATTAAGCAAACAAGAATCATGGTCTAAGCCACACCTTCTTCCTCCTCCCCATCAGAAAAAACTCTAAGTGGAAGATCATCACAAAAAACATGGTGAGCGCCCCCAGCTCTTTCTTGCACCCTTACGGCTCCCGTCCCGGGGATTGGACTAGCTTCTCCGTATCGCTCCTCTGACTGCGTAATCTCGAGACCCAAGGTACCTCCCTTCCTCGGGTCTAGCAGTGAGCCGCACAGGCTTATCTTCATTCAACGATGAAGTTTTCGTAGAGAATTTCCCCAATCCACAAAGGGGGGAATGCGTATGCTTTGTGCCCTTTCTTATGCGAGGTCTAGGGTTCCCTATTCACCCATTCTTCAGAGGGTTACTAGAATTTTAGGGGATCCAGCTCCACCATCTCACCCCAGGGTCTATCCTGCACATCTCAGGCTACGTCTCCCTTTGCGAGATGTCCCTGGGCTGCGAGGCACATTTTGAACTGTGGAGGAAGTACTTCTGCCTCATCCCCCGAACTCGGGAAGAGACAATCCTGGAGGTCAAAGGAGCCGAAGTATGCTCCATAGAGGAGACATGAACACCGAAGGAGTCCGAAGAATGGTCTTCGGAATGGTTTTATATCGAGGACGTCCCCGTATTTGATCCAGCTCAAAGGGGTCTGCCTGAATACTCTGACGCCCCCTTAAAGAAAAGGTACAACTGGCGGCCGAAGAGTTCATCCCAAGAGGACAGCGTTGAGGTGCAACTCTTGGTAGCCCAAGTGAGGATACTAGTCCACCACCAGATGACCATGATCGATGTCATGACCTCCTCCATCACCCGGTGCATGCAGCCTCTTCAGCAGAGGATACACACCTTGTGGCGTTACAACGAGGCAAGCGACACCACATGCTCCCGAAGACTGGGTCCTGCCAATCATACAACACTGGCCGCTGCGCTTGCCGACTTGTACAAAGGAGAGCAAGAAGACTTTATTTAGTGGTTAACAAAGGAGGGATACTAAAGCCACAATCCCATCGAATGGGTAAGCCTTTCAACTCCGTGACCACAATTTGGATTTCCATTTTGTCCCTTTTTTGACCGAAGCTTCCCACTTTATGTGAACAGGACTGGAGAATCCCGAAGACTACTCTCGTGATGATGATTCAGGCTTTCATGAGGACACGGATCTGTCAATCGAATTTGAAGATGGGGTTTTCTACCAGGAGAGTCTCGACCACTCCAAGGTCGCTATCATAGCCGATTACCCTGGATCATTCCCTTCTCCTGCGACAAACAAGAAGAAGAAAAGCTCATCCCACAAGATGCAAGCAACCTCCAACGCCCCAAATGCGTCGGCTCCTCCTTCCAAACATCGTCGGTCCGCGCGTCACACATCGGCAATGGCCGCAGTGCCCGGATCGGAAAGCAATAGGGATATGAAAAATGAGGCGGTTGTGAGGACGAGTCCATCCACTCATTCAACCCAAAGGTATTTTGTTCGGTTGTTTATTTATTATCACAACTCACATATCCTCATAGCAGATTTTACATCAAAATACAGAGGCGAGAACCTCAGCCTTCCTATGCCGAGGAGATTGCTAGGGTGTCCGGGAAAGATCAAAATTCCAGAGCTTCGACTCATGTTGAATCTGCTATGGAGGTTCCCATGGACAATCCGGCCCCTGCCAATTCCGCTGATGCTATGTCCGTTACCAAGTCTGAAGTAGGAAGCGCCATGAATCATCAGCGGCGATGAGAGGCCATGCGCCAGCCAGTATTCTCCGAACAAGAGTTCGGTGCTCTACGCATAGCGGACGCGCATAGCGGTGCTGCCCGAGCTGGGTTCGGAGAAGTTATGAAAATAATATTGTCCAGCCTGCAAGTAAATAATAGGTTTTGTAGAGTCCGAACACTCATGTAAGCCCAATTGCCCCTAGCCTTAAATTTCTCGGAACAACTGAATTAAGGGTCCTTGTGTCGTTTTATTCCTAATGCAGGCCTCAAAGTAGTAGAGCAAGCAACTGCCAAGGAACTCAAAGACAGCCGAACACAGTTGGAATCTGTGAAGGCCGAACTAGCGCAAGTGAAGATCTTTACTTTGGAAGCACATGGTCGGTATATTTGTGCTGCTAATCTTAGTATATTCCTGTGCTGACGTAAGGATATTCTTTAGCAGCTAAATCAATAGGGCAAATGCAAAAAGATTTGGATGTAGGCCGAGAATCTCAGTGATACGCCGAGTCCCAACACGTGGCCAGCTATCGTGTTTTGAATCGTCTCCACGCGTAGAATAAAAAACGGGCCGAAGAAATTGAGAGTGACGGCATAATCACCCCAGGTAGGACAAAGCAAGGGGGTTCTTCCCCCGTTTCAAGAAAAACATGTCGCCGGCTGGTCCGTGGCTGGCTAGGCCACGGACGACTAGCGGGCCGACACCTTCCTCGAGGCCGGCTTGTGGATGATCGGCAGGCTCGTTGCGGGCTGGCCCATGGCCGGCTGGTCAAAGAGACGGTCATCCAGCCCCTGGCCAGCCTACGGCCGGTTGCCTCCAGGCCAGCTCTTCCATTGACCTTCGGAAGGACAAGCTCCCGTCCCTTCCTTCTGCACGCAAGTACGACGACAAGACGAGACCCCCATGACAGGCCCCGGAGTGGCCACAGTGACCGCTGACGCGCGGGCGCGCATGGCTACAGTCCAGTTGGTCGTACCACTAACTTTGGCTGACTACAACCGAGTGGGGCAATAGTGCCGGCATGCCTTTTACCTACTCCATTACCTGCCCCGTGTGGCTACAGCGCTGCCAGCCATACTAGAGACCTCGGCCAGCAGGCGCTAAGCAACACTACTTGAGGCGGCCCGTGCCGCGGCAAGTGGGCATAGGCCAATCGTGCAGCCGGTTGGAGGGCCCTGATGGGCGATGGGACCATGCAGCCGACGGGCCCTACAGTCGACAAGATAGCTCATCGGGCGGTCCCCTTCGCCAGCCGGAGAGGCTGGCAGTCAGGTCCCCCCAACCAGTACTTTAGAGATACTGTAATCCGGGGGGTGGCCTATAAAACCCCCCGAGCCCCCCATGCATAGAGAGAGAGACCTGCGGGAACACTTCTCCCCACGTCCACTCATGTAGCCAAGGAAGAGGAACCGGCTACTCCTTCTTCCACCCCTAGACAACAGCTCAAGGAGGACCATTGTAATCACATCCATCTATCAACCTAGACCAAGCAGGACTAGGGGTGTTACCTCCTATGGAGGGCCTCGAACCTGGGTACATCGTGTGTCTATTTCCGCTTGTGCCTAATCCCGCTCCCGGTGCCCATCGGTGTCCTCTATCCCCAACCACCTTCGATAAGCCTACCCATGCCATCCATCGTGAGAAAACAACGACAGTTGGCGCCCATCACGGGGCCGGCCGGAGTTAATCTCCGGGCGGGACCCTTCACCACCTCCCTCGCCCCCCCCCATGTCTGGGCGGAACCGCTCTCTCGTGGCACTTGCTCCAACGGGCCCTGTGGGCGATGCTCTCGGCCTCTCCAACGAGCGCCTCAGCAGTGACCTGACGTTCGACACCGCCATGCTAACTAAGCGCGTCATCGGTCTGAGCATCACCGATGGACCAGCGACCGATGAGTACCCTAGTCAGGTGCTCAACTACACCGGCCTACCTACATCTGTGGGCGCACTCGCCTCGGGTGGGGCCTACGGCTCCCACGTCCGCCTGGGAGTGATGGTCACCGCCTCCTCCACCTCTTCTGGCCGAGTGCGAGACGAGGCCAATGCGACCGCTGCCCGCGCCGGTACCTCGGACCCGCTCGGTGCTACCCTAAGGGGTCTAAGCACTCCCATCGCCTCGACGGCAAACCCAGACGTTGTCTTAGCCGAACTGGAGGCGGCCCGCCACCTCCTATTCGAAGACGCTAGCTCCCTCGTAGCCAAGTGGCACCGGATGGAGGCCGCTCAGTGGGAGTACATCTCCGCCTACGGTCTTAACCCGGATGGCACCGAGCCCAGCCGGTGTGGGGTTGTGCGTGACCACCGCCACGTGGTCGCGGAAGTCCTTGGCGGTAACCTGCCCGTCTATGACACCCCCGCGATCAGCCTGCGGCTTGCCAAGGTAGCCTACGAGGACATGGCTACCTTGGTAGGTGAAGAGCGCGCCTCGCGCGAGTGGCACATCAAAGACCTCATCAACACTGCCAGCATGCAGCAACTCCTGCTCGCCCCCGGAGGGGCCATCTCCGAGGTTCCTCGGCCCGAGGGCGAGGGCGCTGGGGTTGTTGGCCATCAGCCGGCTCAGCACTCCTGCGCCCCTCGCATCTCCGGCCGGCGATCGAGGGAAGCAACGTTCACTGTTCCCAGCTGCCCGGGAACGAGCAGACGGTGGTGAATAGCCGGTGCAGTAACCACCGACATGAGGCGTCGGCTGGCGGTAGCTAGCGCAGCCATGGGCACACTCCGCCCCCCGCGACAGGAGCCGGCGCGGTCTATCCCACCAGCCGTCCGCCCTGATCTTGCGGCCCGGCTCGGGCCACGGGTCCCTCACAGCCAGAACGACGCATGTCTCCACATCGACTGGCTAGCACAGTCGGCTCTCCTCGAGGAGGAGGGCTCGATTTGTTCGGCGTGCTTCAGCCCTCGAATCTGCAATGAGCCATTTCCAACCAGCTTCACACTCCCCCGCGACACCCCGAAGTACAATGGGGCCGCCAAGCCAGAGGACTGGTTGATCAACTATACCCCTACAGTCGGTATTGCTAGGGGGAACAAGTGCGTAGCTGTCTGCTACGTCCCCCTCATGTTGATCGGCTCGGCCCGCACCTGGCTTAACAGCCTGGCAGCCGGCAGCATCAACACCTGGACCGACTTCGAAGAAGCGTTCGTCCGCAACTTCATCGGCACCTGCAAGAGGCCTGGCCACCCTCATGAACTAGCCATGTGCATTAAAGGCCCTGACGAGCCCCTTCGCGATTACCTCACTAGATGGACTGAGCTCCGCAACTCCTGCAAAGGAGTGCACGAGCTACAGGCCATCCAATACTTCATCGAGGGTTTCCGCGATGGCACATACCTCAAGCAAGAGCTCCTGTGCTCCGAGACGGCTACGCTAGCAGACCTCACGGCCAAGGCCGACAAGTATGCCACGACCAACTCTGCAATCCCGGTAAAGGGCAGCATGCCCACCAAGGCGGCTCCGCCACCGGCTGCGTCACGACCGGCTACCGACAACCGGCAGCCATAGAATGACAAGCCCAAAGTCGACCTGCCAGACTCCCGCGACGGGAGTCGGCATGTCAAAACCATTGAGGAAGAGGAGCAGGCTGCCCAGCCTTCCAGCCAGTGTCAGCGCACCAGCAAGGCATCTTGGCAGCCCAAGCTCACATTCGAGCAGATGCTCGACCTCCCCTACAAGAATCATTCTGGAGCCAAGCCCTCCACACACACGCTCCGGCAGTGCAGCTTCTCACAGCGACTGGCCCAAGGGGACGGTCTCCCGTCTCCCCTGGCGCTTCCTGGCCATGCACCAACGCCGGCTCCAGCTCCCACTCCGGTGTCGGCTCTGGCTCCCGCCCAGAACGACGGTCGCCTGCTCGACCAGTTCCCCAACCGAGACGGTTCCTACGTTGTCTTCACTAGTGAAGAGACGGACAAGCACGCTTAGCGTTGGCTCCACCATGAGGTGAACGCCACCATGCCCGCAACTCCCCAGTTCATGCACTGGTCCGAGAAGCCGGTTACCTAGAGCCGGGCTGACCACCCGGCCGTGATGCCAAGCCCTGGCAGTTATGCCCTTGTCCTCGACCCCACCATCGCCTCCAAGAGGCGCACCTACCGCTTCTCGCGGGTGTTGATCGATGGCGGCAACATCATCAACATCCTCTACCTCAATACGATGTTTAAACTGGGGATCAAGGCAGAAGACCTACAGGCGAGCCAGACAATTTTCCACAACATCGTGTCGAGAAAGTCCTGCACCCCCATCGGCAAGATCAATCTCGATGTCCTCTTCAGCGACCACAACAACTTCCGCCGTGAACCGATATGGTTCAAAGTGGTGGACCTTGATAGTGCCTACCACGCGCTGCTGGGCCGGTCGGCTCTCATCAAATTCATGGCGGTCCCCCAGTATGCCTACCTCAAGCTCAAAATGTCGGGCCTGAAGGGCATCATCACCATCGCTGGTGATTACAAGATATCTATTGCGTGCGCGTGGGACGGCAGCTGGTTGGCACATGCCTTGGAGATAGCAGAGGAGAAGTGGCAACTCGACCTGCTCGTAGCTCTCGCCGCTATCCAGCCGGCCATGCCGGTGCCTCCATCCCAGTCGGTCGGGGAAGCCTCGTTCCAGCAGTCCAAGGACACCAGACAGGTGCCGCTTGACCCAGCCAACCCCAAGCAGTGCATCACCATCGGCTCTCGCCTCGACAATAAATAGATGGCGATCGACACCCCCTCCCCCCGATGCCTTGATCCCGAGATTGGCAAGCCGGCCCCGGGGGCTGGCGAGCCAAACCCGGGGGCTCCCGCCGATTCCAATGCCCCCCTTGGGCCCGAGCCGGCTCCCGTCTCGACTCCCTTGTGGTCCCACCCCATCCTGGCATACCTCGTACGTGGCGAGATTCCCCTCGACAAGGCCACGGCAAGGCAGATCCAATGCCGAGCCCCGGCCTATGGCATCATCAACCACGAGCTGGCTCACCGCAGCACCACCAGTGTTTTCCAACGTTGTGTCGAGCTGGAGAAGGGCAAAAGATCCTCCTTGACATCCACTAGGGTGAGTGCGGGCACCACGCCGCCTCCAGGACCCTCGTGGCCAAGGCATTCCACCATGGTTTCTACTGGCCGAGCGCTTTGGTGGAGGCCAAGTGGCTGGTCGACAAGTGCGAGGGGTGCCAACATTTTTGCATGCATAAGCATCTGCCGGCTATGGCCCTCCAAACCATCCCCCTCTCATGGCCCTTTGCTGCCTAGGGGCTACACATGGTGGGACCACTCAAGACCACGCGAGGCGGTGAAAGCACGTTTGCTCCCTTGGTGGTTTTGGTAATTAATAACAACATATAAGTCATTGAACTAATGTCTCCATCAAGTATATTTCAGCAAATGTTCAATGTTAGGATTGTCAAAAGGATATTGTGGACATACCCCAAGATGCAAGGAAATAGGTTGGCCAATCTTCAAGCAAGAGGACTCAACATTTTATATTTGTGAGAAATCACTTTGAGTCCATAGGAAAGCCAATACTATTAAAAGGGGTAAGGTTTTGTTGGTGAACGATATGCTCAAACGTGCACAAGTGATAGTCACCAAAAACATCCACAAACTCTCCCACCAAAGTCTGTTCTCTACCTAACACTCAAAATCGGTGCAACCAACTTTCCCATACCGGTGCCACTGATTCCAGAACCTAGACAGACTCTGCCAAACCCTAGCCATCTTGGTGCAACCGGTTCCATACCGGTGCCACCCAGTTTAGGTTGCCAACTTTCAGTTACGCAAATTCACATTTTCGGTCCCATCGAGAATGTTGGATCGGCATCACCGAGATTGGAAATCTGACCGTTGGTTACCTTATCGGTGCAACCGCATTTCCTATATCAGTCTCACTGAGATTCAAAAGTTACCACCTTTTGGTCACTTTGGTACCACCGAGATTAACACATCGGTGTGACCGAGTTGGTCATTTTGTGTGTAACAGTTGGAGTTTTGGGGATGCCTATATATACCCCTTCACCACCACCTACTCATAAGAGAAGCACTCAGAACTATTCCATACCTATCCTATCAGATTTTCTGAGAGAGGACCACCTACCCTTGTGTTGAGGTCAAGATCTTCCATCATATGGATCTTGATTTCTAGCCTCCCCAAGTAGCTTGCCACCAATACCATCTCTTCCACCATGCCAAATCTGTGAGAGAGTGATTGGGTGCTGAGGAGTCTATCATCTTGAAGCAAAAGAGCAAGGAGTTCATCGTCATTACCGAGCCTATTACCTTTTGGAGGGTGGTGCCTCTTAGATTGGTTAGGTGTCGCTTGGGAGCCTCCTACTTCGTGTTCTAGAGTGAACCAAGAAGTTTGTAAGGGCAAGGAGATCGCCTACTTCGTGAAGATCTATCCATAGTGAGGCTAGTCCTTCATGGACGGAAGCCGTTATGGAATAGTCAAGGTTGCTACTTTGTGGACCCTTTTGGGTGGAGCCCTTCGTGGACTCTCGCGACCGTTACCCTCCGTGGGTTGAAGACTCCATAAATGTGGATGTACAATAGCGCCACCTATCGGAACCATGGGAAAAATCATCGTGTCTACAACTACGTTTGATCTACCTATCTCAACACTTCACTTCATATGCAATGTCTTTACTTTCCGCTACCATATTTGTTGACATGCATGTGTAGGGCTGTTAGACTTGCTAGACTCACTAAAACTGTTAAAATTTGCCAACCAATTAACTTGGGAAAGGTTAGTTTTTAAATTCCTGCTAGTAGTCTAATCACCCCACCCCCCCCCCCACTCTAGACATACTGTTCTAGTGATCCTACAAGTGGTATCAGAGCATTGGTCTCCATTGCTTCAGTTTAATCACGGAGGAGGAAGATGGATGTGTCTAGTATAGCGAGTTTGTGTTGTAGAGTGCCCATTCTTGATGGAGAGTACTATAGTCAATGGAAATATTTGATGCTTGAGCTGTTTAATGAATTTAAATTGAGCAAATATGTTATGCGCCCCTATGAGCCTCCTATTGATCCTTTGCATCCCACACACGAAGAGGAAATTGATATGCTATGAAATCTTAGAACTGTTAATCTCATTGTTAGAGCATTACCTAGAAATATGCTTAACCTAATGAAGAATTTTGCATGTGCTTACACTTTGTGGAATGATTTGGAGAAACGATATCCAAGTTATTCATTAAGTAATCTTGATGAAATTCTTCATAAAACCATAGCCTTTCACAAAATGTCGCCTAGTGATCCTAAATTTGATACTTGTCTATTTGAGCTTAGAGACCTCATGCATGCTAAAGGAGATGTCACAAGTATCAACAATATCATTATAGAGGCCCTTCGCATTCATAAACTTGAACATTATCTTTATCACCATCCTAACGAATCTCTTCTTCTTTATGACGAGGATTTCCCACTTGATGATGACAATGTGGAACATGGCTACTATGATGAAGATGAGTTGTTTGACATCGAGTATGAGAAGATTATGAAGAATCTAAGTCTCATGGAAAACTTCAAGGATTACATGTCCGGAGGAAAAGAGTGGATTCTCGATAGCGGATGTACCGATCATATGACCGAACATAGAGAAATGTTTGAAGAGATTACACCAAACCATGGACCGTGAAGGTACGTAACGTTTGGAGATAACTCCAAGGGTAAGGTACTTGGTCTTGGTAAGGTGGCCATATCCCATGATAGTTCTATTCAAAATGTTATGCTTGTTGAATCTCTTGGGTATAATCTTCTTTCCGTATCTAGACTTGCCGACTTTGGTTTCAATGTGTTATTCAAGAAAATAGATTGCCAAGTGTTTTGTCAAGATAATCATAAAATAGTATTTACCGGTATCCATAGAGGTGATCTATACATTGTCGATTTCACTAAGAGATCCAAACCTCGCACTTGTTTAATTGCTAAATCTTCTAAAGGTTGGCTTTGGCATAGAAGACTAGGACATGTTGGCATGCGTAATTTAGACAAACTTATCAAAGGTGATCATATACTTGGTGTTAAAGATGTTGTCTTTGACAAAGATAGACTTTGCAGTGCATGTCAAGCTGGAAAGCAAGTAGGTGGAAGTCATCCTGTTAAGAATATCATGACTACTAGGAGACCACTCGAGTTACTTCACATGGATCTTTTTAGTCCCAATGCTTACAAGAGTCTCGATGGAAATTCCTATGGTCTAGTTATAGTTGATGATTTTTCTAGATTTACGTGGGTATTCTTTCTTGATGATAAGTTGTAGGTTCAAAAGATCTTCAAGAACTTCGCTCGCAAAGCACAAAATCTGTTTGAAGTGAAGATCAAGAAGGTTCGGAGCGTTAACGGATCGGAGTTCAAGAACACTCATGTGGATACCTTTCTTGACGAAGAAGGTGTCTCACATGAGTTTTCGGCTACGTACACGCCTCAACAAAATGGAGTTGTTGAGAGGAAGAACCGGACACTCATTGAGATGGCAAGAACGATGCTTCACGAATACAAGATGCCAAAACACTTTTGAGCAGAAGCTGTTGAAACAGCATGTCATGCCACAAACCGACTTTACTTGCACAAGCTTCTCGGTAAAATAGCATACGAGCTACTCACCGATAACAAACCCCAAGTTGGATACTTTCGGGTATTCGGCTCCAAGTACTACATTCTTGATAAGCATCGTCGTACTAAATTTGCTCCTAAATCTCATGAAGGATTCCTACTTGGTTATGGATCAAACTCTCACACCTACCGTGTCTACAACAACTTCACTCGAAAAGTTGAAGAGATGGTAGATGTGAAGTTCGATGAATCTAATGGTTCGCAAGTCGAACAATTGCCAAATGATGTAGGTGATAAGAAACCTTCGGAAGCTATCCTAGATTTACCCATCGGCAAGATTCATCCCATGGAGGTGAAGGAAAGTACTTCATCAACTCAAGTGGAATCCCCTACTTCACGACAAGGTGAACCACAACATGACATAGAGGCATCCACAAGCGGTACACGGCAAGATGATGAAGAGGAGGAAGTGCATCATGAAGATCCACCACAACCTCCTTCACCACCACCTCAAGGGAACAACACCTTCAACAACAACAAATATGAAGGAGATGATGATGAAGAAGAATCTCCACCAACCAACAATCGGAAGCTGACCCGAGTTCGAGCACAAGTGACCAAGAACCATCCCCTAAACCAAATCTTTGGTGATATACAAACAGGGAGGATCACTCGCTCTAAAACTCGTCTAGCAAACTTATATGAGCATTATTCTTTCATCTCTCACATTGAGCCCTTGAAGGTAGAACAAGCTCTTGAAGACGCGGATTGGGTGAACGCTATGCATGAAGAGCTTCACAACTTCGAAAGGAACAAAGGTGTGGACACTCGTGGAGAAGTCCGAGGATGAACACAACATCCTCGGAACCAAACGGGTATTTCGGAACAAGCAAGACGAAGACGGTCAAGTCGTGCGCAACAAGGCTCGCCTCGTAGCTCAAGGATATACGCAAGTCGAAGGTATGGACTACGGTGAGACCTACGCCCCCGTTGCTAGACTTGAAGCTATTCGCATTCTTCTTGCTTATGCCAATCACGATGATATCACGCTTTATCAAATGGATATTAAAAGTGAATTTTTAAATGGTGAGATTGAATAAGAGGTTTATGTTAAGCAACCACCTGGCTTTGTGAATCCTAAGAAACCTAATCATGTTTACAAGCTTCGTAAAGCTCTTTATGGTCTTAAGCAAGCCCCTCGTGCTTGGTATAAATGTTTAACAAAGTTTCTTCTCAAAAAAGGTTTTAAAATTGGTAAAATTGACGCAACCTTATTCACTAAGAGAGTTAATGGTGAATTATTTGTGTGCCAAATCTATGTGGATGATATTATCTTTGGTTCCACTAACCCTCAATTTAGTGAAAGATTTGGAAGGTTGATGTCCGAGAAGTATGAGATGTCCATGATGTGTGATCTGAAATTGTTTCTTGGCTTGCAAATCAAGCAATCAAAAGAAGGAACTTTCATCTCTGAAACTAAGTATACCAAGGACTTGATCAAAAAGTTCAACATGCAAGAGTGCAAAGGTATGAAAACCCCTATGCCTACTAGCGGACATGCTAATCTTACCAGAGAGGATAAGCCGGTTGATCGGAAAGTCTATCGATCTATGATTTGTTCACTATTATATCAATGTGCATCTCGTCCCGATATTATGCTTAGTGTTTACTTGTTTGCTAGACATCAAGCTGCACCAAAAGAATGTCATCTTTTAGCTGTAAAATGCATTGTGAGATACTTGATACAAACGTCAAATTTTGGCATTTGGTATCCCAAGGGATCTTCTTTTGATCTTGTTGGCTATTCTGATTTGGACTATGCCAGTGACAAGGTTGATAGAAAATCCACCTCGGGTACTTGTCAATTTTTGGGTAGATCACTTGTATCTTGGTCCTCTAAGAAACAAAAGTCGGTATCTCTATCAACTGCCGAAGCTGAGTATATTGTTGTTGGATCTTGTTGTGCGCAATTACTATGGATGATACAAACACTTAAGGATTATGGAATTCATGTTAAAAATGTTCCGTTACTTTGTGACAATGAAAGTGCTATTAAAATTGGTCATAATCATGTGCAACATTCTCGAACTAAGCATATTCAAGTTCGACATCATTTCATTCATGATCATGTTGCCAAAGGAGATATTAATGTTAAGCATGTTCGCACTAAGAAGCAATTGGACGATATTTTTACTAAGCCACTTGATGATAAGACATTTTGTCACTTGAGGAGTGAGTTGAACATCATCGATGTTTCAAACTTGAGCTAGACTCACTCGGTTGCATGCAAGGGCATGAGCTTTCATGATATTTCCATGTATCTTAATATTTCATCTTATGCCATGGAACTCTATGCTCCCTTGTATTGCATCTAATCTCTTGTAGGTACTTGGAAAAACTTCATTCCACAAGATTGCCATCAACTCCAATCATAAGCAATCTTGTCATTACCAAGTATCCACAACCCCTCTTGATGATGGAAGGAACAAGGCCACTCAACAATATCCTTGACATATACTTGATCAAAATTGCACACTCTCAAATGGTATCGTGTCAATAGGATATATCTATTGTTCTTCCTTGCATGACTAATCTTTGTAGGTAACCAGTGTACTAGAACAAGAATGATTGATCAAAATTCAAGATGATCTTCATCAACCTCGAGCATCCTCAACAAGTTCATCTACAAGCTACGTCATCAACATCACTCAAAGGTATGTACTCATGTCCTTGAAAAGGCTTTACTCCAAGAAATGAGCTAAAGCGACTCAAGCGATATGAAAACATTAAAATGCTTAATCAAAAAACAATAACCCCACTTTGAGCTTAATGTAGAGTATGACCTATGATCAAGTATTCTTGCTTGGCTCCTAAGTCGAAATACTCTAATATAGGTGACCTAGTCACCGCCCACCATCGAGTTAAGAATCTGGTGTGGTTTGCTCTCTATTGCATGATTTCTCATAACTACTCCAATCTTATCTAGTTGATGTCCCTTGTAAAAACTTCATATTTTGTTGAAAATCTTTATCTTGACTTTGTAAAAACAGAAACTTGGTTTCTCCTTTGGAGACGCCGACTCAGATATCTCGGTTCTATCGAAATTGCAGACAAGTTGCACTACAAAATCTCGGTACCATCGATTTACCTATCTCAGAGTCACCAATTTTCATTCTATTTCATTTGAATTCATTTTTTTGCAGTTCTATGTTTTCTTAGTGATCTTTCTTGTGATTGTTCCATTACTTACATGATCCCTTAAAAAAACTTTGTATTACTTAGGGGGAGAAGAACTAAAGGTAATCTTGAGGAGGGAATTTTTGGTCCTCAAGGATCCCTATCTTCCATGAAGAAAGGAGGAGAAGAACAAGTCATTTTCAATGACTCTCTCAGTTTTCACTTCTATGAATCCTACATTACGATGACCCTTTTTCTCAATTATCCCTTCTCAGTCAATGATCCCTGTATCTATCCCTATTTTTAACCTTTTTGGAAATTAATGCCAAAGGGGGAGAAGACCAAAGCTTCATGCTAAAGGGGCGATACATGCTTATGCAAAGGGGGAGATATGATCAAGGGGGAGAGCCAATATCAATTCTCATACCTTAATAAACAGGGGGAGAATATCAAAGTAAGGGGAGAGGAAAATTGTTGATCTTTCTCACCTTATCCAATCCCAATATCTACATGCTAAGATTCAGGGGGAGAGGATAATATATTTTCATATCTACAGTGAGAAAACTCTCAATGATCTTGGAGACATATCAATTCTAAGGAATACTATTTTCTATATGTCCTCCATATCTTGGCAATTTTGAGTTCTATTGGCCTGCTGTTTGGTAGAATACTCTTGTACTTCCTAACATTGTTTTCTCAAGTGTGTTTCTATTACCAGGATGCTCAAGAACTTAAGGTAAGTATATGCATCATATCCTTGGTCAAGATGATCTCTTGCTTCTTGCACATATTGTTTGCAAGAGTGCTGTCTTGAACAAAGATACATCTCATTCATATATATTTCATGCATATAGCCAAGATACACATGACCTATTATATCCCTTCTATCTTATGTGTGTTCATGCATTCAAAAGCAACTATCCTTTAAAGGACTCCGAACATTTAGGGGGAGCAAGTCTAAGTCATGTGTCTCTCAAAGTCTTCAGTATAACCATGCATATCCTTATTTGAAGCTTTGATCGTATGTTGTCATGAATTACCAAAAAATGGGAGATTGAAAGCACATTTGCTCCCTTGGTGGTTTTGGTAATTAATAACAACATATAAGTCATTGAGATAATGTTTCTACCAAGTATATTTCAGGAAATGTTCAATGTTAGGATTGGCAAAAGGAGATTGTGGACATACCCCAAGATGCAAGGAAATAGGTTGGCCAAGCTTCAACCAAGAGGACTCTACATTTTATATTTCTGAGAAATCACTTTGAGTCCATAGGAAAGCCAATACTATTAAAATGGGGTAAGGTTTTGTTGGTGAACAATATGCTCAAACGTGCACAAGTGATAGTCGCCAAAAATGTCCACAAACTCTCCCACCAAAGTTTGTTCTCTACCTAACACTCAAAATCAGTGCAACCAACTTTCCCATATCGGTGCCATCGATTCTAGAACCTAGAGAGACTCTGCCAAACCCTAGCCACTTTGGTGCAACCGATTCCATACCGGTGCCACCGAGTTTAGGTTGCCAACTTTCTATTACGCAAATTCACATTTTTGGTCCCACTAAGAATGTTGGATCGGTGTCACCGGGATTGGAAATCTGACCGTTGGTTACCTTATCGGTGCAACCGAATTTCCTATATCGGTCTCACTGAGATTCAAAAGTTGCCACCTTTTGGTCACTTCGGTACCACCGAGATTAACACATCGGTGTCACCGAGTTGGTCATTTTGTGTGTAACGGTTGGATTTTTGGGTATGCCTATATATACCCCTTCACCACCACCTACTCGTAAGAGAAGCACTTGGAACTATTCCATACGTATCCTATCAGATTTTCTGAGAGAGAACCACCTACCCTTGTGTTGATGTCAAGACCTTCCATCATAGGGATCTTGGTTTCTAGCCTCCCCAAGTAGCTTTCCACCAATCCCATCTCTTCCACCATGCCAAATCAATGAGAGAGTGACTGGGTGCTGAGGAGTCTATCATCTTGAAGCACAAGAGCAAGGAGTTCATCGTCATTACCAAGCCTATTACCTTTTCGAGGGTGGTGCCTCCTAGATTGGTTAGGTGTCGCTTGGGAGCCTCCTACTTCGTGTTGTGGAGTGAACCAAGAAGTTTGTAAGGGCAAGGACATCACCTACTTCATGAAGATCTACCCATAGTGAGGCTAGTCCTTCATGGACGGAAGCCGTTATGGAATAGTCAAGGTTGCTACTTCGTGGACCCTTTTGGGTGGAGCCCTTCGTGGACTCTCGCGACCGTTACCCTCCATGGGTTGAAGACTCCATAAACGTGGATGTACGATAGCGCCACCTATCGGAACCATGGGAAAAAATCGTTGTGTCTACAACTGCATTTGATCTACCTATCTCAACACTTTAATACATATGCAATGTATTTACTTTCCGCTGCCATATTTGTTGACATGCATGTGTAGGGCTGTTAGACTTGCTAGCCTCGCTAAAACTGTTAAAATCTGCCAACCAATTAACTTGGGAAAGGTTAGTTTTTAAATTCCTGCTAGTAGTCTAATCAGCCCCTCCCCCTTTAGACATACTCTTCTAGTGATCCTACAGGCGGCATGACATATTTTTGGTAGCCGTCAACAAATTTACCAACTGGATTGAAGCCAGGCCAATCAAGAAGCTGGACGGCCCCATGGCCGTCCGGTTCATCGAGGACATCACAGTTTGCTACGGCGTCCCCCATAGCATCATCACTAACAATGGGACGAACTTCACCAAGGGCGTGCTAGCGCGTTTCTGTGCGAAGCAGGGTATCGGGCTCAACTTGGCATTCGTCGCCCACCCACAATCAAACGGCCAGGTTGACAGGGTGAACGACCTGATCCTGGATGGCCTCAAGCCCCAACTCGTGGCACCACTGGACAGGTCGACTGGCTGCTAGATTGAAGAGCTGCCGACTATCCTTTGGAGCCTCAGGACCACCCCCAATCGATCGACTGGCTACACCCCTTTCTTTCTCGTATATGGGTCCGAGGCAATCATCCCCATCGACATCGAATTCGATTCGCCTTGGGTTTCCCAGTATACGGAAAAGGACGCAAGGGAGGCAAGATAAGATGGCATCAACCTCCTTGAAGAAGCACACGAGCTCGCTCTAAGTCGGACGACCATCTACCAACAGAAGCTCTGGCACTACCACAGCAAGCGGATCCGGCCAATCTCTTTCTGCAAAGGGGACTTGGTGCTAAGGCGGATCCAATGAACCGCCGGCCAACACAAGTTGTCCTCCCCATGGGAGGGCCCGTTCATCGTCAGCAAGGCGTTACACAACAATGTGTACTACCTGATAGACGCCCAGAAGCCGCAGAAGCGCGAGAGAGACGCCTCCGGCGAGGAGACGGAGCGCCCGTGGAATGTGGTGCTCCTCCACCCGTTTTACTGCTAAGAAACAGTGTATGTATGTACCCCTCCCCTTTCGAGCTTATGAATGCAATGGGGGACCTAAGCCGGCACTTGGGGCACACCCCTTTATCAATCCCTTCAAAGGTTTCTCTTTATTTAAGCATGGCACACGGGTCCGACTCCTTGGCTTGGGGGCTCACCGGCTCTCCTCCAAGGCGGACAAGTAGTGTGAGCAAGCAACCCTTCGCTACCCCCCTAGCTAGCCACAGACCAGCTCCCGGCTGTCTAGCAGATGGGACTGCAGGGTAGGAAGGAACGCCTCACACAAATGTCATCCAACGAGTAGCAGCCGGACAGGTCCTTCCAGACCACGTTCTTTCTAGCAACTGGCCGTCGCCGGATCGACCTAGCCCTAGTCAAATGACTCTAAAAAGCTCGCTTGTTTTCCCAAGGAAAATGCCCCATCCCTATCGCACACCGGCTCCCAGTTGGCTGGCAGACGGGGCGGAAGCCAGAAGGAATACCAGCATGAAACACAAGTCAAAAGACAAAAGGAAACAGAAGAGCCGACACGCATACATTTTTAGTGAATCACAAGTTAAACGATAACATGCCACATGCTGAAGGTTCATTACAATACATCTCGAGTGGGTGGAAATGTGTCTCAAACAGAAAGTCTTGCAGCAAAAAAACAGAAACAGGTAATACGCGGGGCGGCTCAGGCCGCCGGTGCGTCGCCAGCCGGCTCGGCGGTTCGCCCAGGAAAAGTTGCGGCCTTTGGGTCCGCCTCCATGGTCTCTATGGCCTCATTGCCATCGTTGGTGCTTGAGACAGTGATCTCCTTGTCCTCTGGGCCTTGGGGGTTGCCGAAGGAGTCCTCGACGACCGGCTTGTCATCCTCACAAAGAGCCGGCAGAAGTTCATCCGGGTCGACATACGAGGCGAGCACGTTGGCCCGGCGGACAAGGGCACCTTCGCAGGTGGCCCGTTTTTCCTCCGGCACATCGTGCATGGTGGCCAGCCGGTCCAGGTCGACACCGTGATACCATGATGTGATGAATCGGAGGGCCATTTACGCACCGGCTCGGACCGCCGACGCCTTCCAGACCTCGATCCGGGCCACGACATTCTCCAGCCACAGCGCCACGCGGCCCTCCGAGGCCCCGCGACCCGGCCACGGGGCGACAATCACCTCCTTGTCAGCTGTCTTCAGCCAATCCACACTGCACTGGAGGTGGATTAGCCGGTTCTCCACGGCCAACCCAAGCTCTGCCACATCCCAGTTGGCTTCTCCTCAAGCTCATGCCTGTGCTGCCGTAGATACTCCCGGTGGTCCGCCACGGCTCGCTCAGCGCGGCGCTGGGTTTCCGAGAAACTCTCTAAGAAAGAGAAAAGGGAATTGGAAAACACGTTGAGGGAAAGAAAAACACAGCCAGCTAAGAAGAAAATCAATAGTTACACTCGAAGGAGTCATCCATTTCAAGGGCGAAATGCGGCGCCATGTTCTTCTCCCTCGCCAGCGCCGCCTCTGCCTGGGCAAGGGCGGCTCCACGCTCCTCAAGCACTTTCTCGAGCCGGTTGCCTCGCGTTGGAGGGCGGCAGTCCACTGGGCGGCATCAGCCGCCTGCTTGACGGCACCTTCCTTGGCCGCCACCTCCCGCTGCACCTCTGTGGTCAGGCGCTCTTGGGTTGCCTTCCCATCCACTAGTAGGGCGCCTAGCCGACCTCGCTCTGATGTGACCGCCTCGACGCTCTGCGCCAGTCGGTCCCACTCAAAGTCCACCTCATCCTTCTCCCCCAGAGGGCGTTCGGATCCTCTGCGAGAAAAAACCAGCAACAATCACCAAAAATGCATAAGACCTTCCCCGGCTGCCGAGCAACCGGCCTGGCTCTCGGGGGCTACCCCCACTAGGTGCACTAGCATGCCCCCACTGGATCAAACGTACCTTGGGTCCTCTTCAGCTCCTCCTCCAGACTGTAATAGCTATGCTTGCCATGGTTGTGGATGGCGACCGCCTCGTCAAAGTGATACTGCTGCCTGGAGCTCCACGCCTGCTCCAAGAAACTAAAGTCAAAAGCAAGCAAAGAAGATCCAGCCCGGCTACCTCGTAGTTGGTCAGCCGGCCCGCATCTCGAGGGCTACACCGAGTGGGTGCGCTCGCGCGCCCCCACTGAAAATTCCACAAGGGCAAAGAAGGTTTACCTCTGCGCTGCAGGGCACTGTCGGCCGCCTCCGCAAACCTGGCCAACTCCGAGCGCCACCGCGCCAAGACACTGCCTAGCTCCTCGAGCGCTGGGACAGGGCCACCGACCGGCGGAGGCGGGATGGTTTGGACGCGAGAGAGCACCTCCTAGTCCTGTATCACGTCCAGCATTGTCCTTCCGGACAGGCTCCCCCCGTTGCTTGCCCCAACATCCACCGCGGTGCCGGCTGCCGGGGTTTGCGATTGAGGACCACGAGAGCACGGGAATCAGTTCCCGGCTACCCCGCGTCCGGCACCGCCGCCTCATCCCTCGTCTGGTTCAACGTGACGGTCATGGCGGCCAGCATTTCTGCCTCCATGGCTGGCACCTCCAGCGCCATCGGGGCCTCCGGCACAACAACCTCGGCCGGCTCGACGACGGGCGGCGCCACCTCCGGCTCCGCCTGCCGGGGCCCCTTTGGGGCCGCTCAGGGCTAGTCCCCTGCTAGGCCACTTCCGCCCCGGGCGAAGTCACGACTGCCTCCGCAGCCGGCCCTCGTGGCTCGCTCGATGGAGGCCTCGACATGCGAGTCGACTCCGCCATGGAATCCGACGCCCGCACGGGGTTCGCGGTCCTCCTCTGCCTCCTGTCGCTCGAGGCCTCGGAGCGCGAGGGTCCGCCCCTGGCTCCCGATTTCAAGCCTCCTCTTCTCCTCATGCAGTGTGGTTGCGTGCTCCTGAGCTAGCCGGCCGGCGGCCTCCACGGGGTCGGCTGTCGACTCCACATCGTGGAGCTCGATGGGGTCCCTGGAACAAGCAAACATTCAGCCGTCTGCTGGCACACGACATACAAAGAAAAACAAAACCCAAAAATGTCAGAACACTTACCTGGCGACAGCGTGAAGGACCCGCTTTGTCGCGACTGCCTTCACCCGCTTGCGAGCCGGCAATTGGGCCGCCAGCTCCCCCTGAGTCGGCCTCTTCTCCCGACGAGAGGTCCTAGCCGCCTAGCTGCACGTCGGATGCCCCTTGCTCCGCCCGTGTGTACCCCGCTAAGCTGTGGGCGGAGGCACGTCTAGGATCCGGATACCATCATCATCATCATCATCATCGGTCCAATCTTTGAAAAAGGGGCGGCAGGGAACTCACCAGCCGCTCTGGATCCGCCGGCTCCCAGGTCGCCCACCGCCTCAGCCGCCTCGGCCTCTCCCGAGGAGTTGACCCACTCTTCCGCTCTGCCTCCCAGTTCAAAGTCCTTAGAGTCGTGTTCGGCCTGCTCCGCCTCCAAAATCTAGGGGTGCGGCCGTCTAGCATGTTCTGTCGAACGAAAAGATGCAGTCAGCATGACAAGTGAGATTGAGGGCCGGTCGGGAAGATTCAAAGAGAAAGAGGATCACCTCAACAGGGCGTACTAGGGGTGCTGGGTTGTGCCGGATGTACGGCTCCTTGCAGAAGGACCAAGTCCCTAGCGTCAGCTTGAAGGTCATGATGGCGTTCACCCGTGCCGCCACTTGATCCGGCGTCAGCTCGACGATGGATAGCCGGCGGGGATCTTGCAGGCCGGACATGTCGTAGATCTGGTGTGGCCTCAATTAGAGGGGCAACACCCGGCACATGATGAAGGCGGCCACCGGGTCGGAGGCGACCCGCCCCTCCCTGCTCCTCATGGTCTGGAACCAGCCCAGCTCTCCAACCACGGCCCCGGGCGTGCTGACCCTGACCAGTTCACGTAGAAGAATGTCCGGTTCCATCCTTTGACAGAGTCGATGAGGAGGACGTGGGGAAACTGCGGGCCGTGGTAACACACCACCGCGCACCCGCAGACGTACGGCTAGTCGTCGTTCTTTGGGGCCTTGAAGTAGAAAAGCTTCCTGCAGAGCCCCACAAAGGGAAGCATCCCAAGATAAACCTCGCACAAGGTCACGAAGCTTGCGAGGTAGAGGATGGCATTGGGGCCGAGGTGGTGCGGTTGAAGATCGAAGGTGTCCATCAGAAAACGGCAGAAGACGCTCACCGGTAGGCCAAAGCCATGCGAAAAGTGGTAGGTGAAGACGATATGCTCCCCCACCTCGGGCTCGGGAACCACCTCGTCGTCCGACACACGAGCGATCACGCGCTCCATCGGCCGCAGCATGCGCGCGTGATAAAGCCCCACAATGTCGTCCTCCGTAACGACGGAGCCTCTCCAGCTACCCAAAGGGCCGTTGGCCAGGCGGCCCGGGGTGGCGAGCGGTTGGAGCGGCGACGTGAGACGAGTGGGGGCGGCAAAGAGGAAGAAGACGGAGGGGGCGAGAGGAGCAAAACTACCTCCATCCCTCGCCCATCCCTTTTAAATAAGGTGGCGACTCCCGGAAGAAGCTGGGATTAACTGCGCCCACTCCCTCGGGATACTTGTGAGGACGTGGGTACCTCGGGCTTTAACCATTGCAATCTAGGCACAGAAGATCTCGGCCTGCGACCCAAGGCCTATTGGGCTACGCCCACAACCTAGCAGGCTAGGCCCAGGCTGACGTCCCGCCTGCCCATAGGTGCCGGCTCCATGGCATCATTACGCCCCGCGTGGTGCACCGAGGCCCGGCTCGGGACCCGGCGCGGCCCGACGGAACCCGAGGCGACGGGGGCGACCGCTGGGTCGGCCGGCCGTTCAGCTCCATGCGGGAGATAAACGCCGCCTGAAGGAAGCCACCGGCTCCCCCTCGTCAGGCAGACGTGGGCTCCCGCCGGCTTCAGGGACTACTGACGGGGTAATCACCCCCAACTAGGCCAAAGCAAGGGGGTTCTCCCCCCATTTCAAGAAAAAACATGTCGTCGGCTAGTCCGTGGCCGGCTAGCGGCCCGCCGGCTACCTCAAGGCCGGCTCGCGGATGACCGACAGGCTCGTTGTCGGCTGGCCCATGGCCGACTGGTCAAAGAGTCGACCGTCTGGCCCCTGGCCGGGCTACGGTCGGTTGCCTCCAGGACGTCTCTTGTGCTGACCTTCGGACAAACAAGCTTATGTCCCTTCCTTCTGTGCGCAAGTATGACGACAAGACGGGACCCCCCACGACAGACCCCAGAGTGGCCATAGTGATTGCTGGTGCACCGGCGTGCATGGCTATAGTTAGTCGGTCGTGCCGTTGACTTTGGTTGGCTGCGACCGAGTGGGGCAATAATTTCGGCACGTCTTGACCTACTCCATTACCTGCCCTCGCGTGGCTATAGCACTGTCCGCCGTACCAGAAACCTCGGCCGGCAGGCGCTAAGTGACACTACTTGAGACGGCCCGTGCCGCGGTAGGTGGGCACGGGCCAATCGCGGAGCAAGATGGTGGGCCCTGATGGGCGATGGGACCGTGTAGCCAGCGGGCCGTACGGACGACAAGACGGCTCAGCGGGCGGTCCCCTTGGCCAGCGGAAGAGGCTGCCAGTCGTGTCCCCCCAACCAGGACTTTAGAGATATTGTAAGCCGGGGGTTTGGCCTATAAAAACCCCCGAGCCCCCATGCATAGAGAGAGAGAAACCCGCGAGAATAGTTCTCCCCACATCCACTCACATAGCCAAGGAAGATGAGACGGTTGATCCTTCTTCCACCCCTAGACAACAGCTCAAGGAGCACAATTGTAATCACATCCATCCATCAACCTAGACCAAGTAGGACTAGGAGTGTTACCTCCCACGGAGGGCCCCGAACCTGGGTACATTGTGTATCCATTGCTGCTTGTGCCTAATCCCTCTCCTGGAGCCTGTTGGCGTCCTTCGACCCCAACCACCTTCGATAAGCCTACCCATGGCATCTGTCGTGAGAAAACGACGACAGAGAGCTGAAAAACTCAATTGGCCCAAGTCCAAGAAGAGAATCGAAAACTACAAAGGGGCATGTTTGTTAAGTGTGATTCTAATATCGGCAAGTACTTATTATAGATGAAGTATAACAAGCATGCCTTTGACTCATGTGTAGGTCTCCTATCTGGGCGTCTCGAAGAAGAGATTGGATCCTTCTGGGGGAACCTTCTGAAGGAGCTTTCTGTCCTTCACGAGTCTGCTCGGAAGACCATGAAAAGCATGGTAAAGGCGTTATGGCCTGCCGAGCAACCTCCGGAGGGAATGACCGAACTAGTCGATCGATTCAAGGGAGCCCGAAGTAGCTTCGAGCTATGGAAGACATTTGGTGTTCGGGAGGGAGGATGGGAGACGTGGGCGATGATCAAGACCCGCTATACCCACTTAACCCCAAGCATATGGATCGGGTTGGGCCAGTAGGGTCAGATGGACAAGAAGTGATGATCCACCTAGTGTACGACCAAGTTATGCCTGTCACCCGTCTCTTGCAAGAAGACTGCTCCCTGGACACTATAATCGATAATCTCGATCAACAGCTGAATGTATTATTATACGTAACTATGTACGAATAGTCGAGTAGTTGGTCCATCTGTGTCGTAAACTTTTTCTTAACCTGCCATCGACTTCTACCTCTTGTGCTAATGGATCAGGAGTGTTCCTCGTAATTTATCACCCTAGAAGAGTGGATTATGTTCGGGGAACCAGGCAATCCAGCCATTTGGTGCAAACTGACAGAAAGCACACATGGATATATGTTATATTACTGCTTAGTGTAAGAAACATCTTCCAAAGAAAATAGTACCTCTATCAATACCTTTCTTCAGGGTTCTACGAAGATCGTAGATATAATGCCATATACTGCTAGTATGCGACTAAGGGTTTTGAGAGAGAAGAAGCCCAAGTAGTTGTGATAACAACCATAGTTGTATTAATTGCTTCCATCACAGCCGACCAATTATCTAATTAAGATATCTAGCTTTCGCCTTCACCCGTCTGAGGTACGTATACGGATGACCCGGTCGTAACAATTGCAGAGGTGCTCCCTTTACCCTCTAGCCGAACAATTGGGAACGTAGAGGGTAAGCACAGGAGCGAGGCAACCTAGCTTGGCAAAGTCTTAGTTCGAATTAATGCATATGATGACTTAAACAATACAAAGGAAATGTGTGTACACAAGAGATGTGGATAAATCCTTATAATATAAAAGCGTTGGCTTCGGAAAGAAGCCCCCAGGTGTTGTGTTCGGATTTAACACTTAAAGGTGTAAGCCGAGAATCTTAGTACAAGATCGGTTGAACCGAACATAGATTCGTTAAGAAAAGAAAAATGCAAATACACCGAACAGTAGGGTGGGATGAGAAGGGAAAAGTAAAGGAAAGGAGGGGAAAGAATGTGACGACACCAGTTTATCTATAGAAGCGCCAAAGACGAGTTGCGTTCCATGGGTTTGGTTCAAGGTGGTTGTCCGACACGTTCCAAAGACGGTAAGCCCCTCCTGCGAGTACTTCGTAAATTATGAAGGGACCTTCCCATTTGGGGCTAAATTTATGCTTCTGCTTCTGCAGGAGCCATAAGACAAGTTCACCCACGTTGTACGCTTTCCCCCTGACCTCCCTACTCTAGTAACATCGGGCCTGCTCTTGGTAAAAATTAGAGCGAGCCCGAGCTATATCGTGCTCTCCTTCTAAGGAGTCCAGGTCATCCTACCGATCTATCTCGGATTCCTTTTCCTCGTACATGCGCACCCTTGGTGCATCATGAATAATATCGCAGGGGTGGACTGCTTCTGCCCCATTGACCATGAAGAACGGTGTGTATCTTGTTATTGTGTTCGGGCTGCTGTGCAGGCCCCATAGAATGGAGTCGAGCTCCTCCACCCAATGACAGTCGAACTCATGAAGAGATCGGACCAAATGTGGCTTAATACCGCTCATGATGAGACCATTTGCTCGTTCGACTTGTCCATTTGTCTGCGGATGATACACTGATGCATAATCGAGCTTGATGCCCATTTTTGCACACCAGTCCATGACCTCTTGGGTCGTGAAGTTGGATCCATTGTCCATTACTATACTGCGTGGGACAACATATCGGTGTACAATGTCGGATATGAATTCTATTACTAGTCCGGACTTGGCCGATTTAACGGGCTTTGCCTCTGTCCACTTGGTGAACTTGTTAACCATGACGAGTAAGTATTTATTCTTCTTGGTCCCCCCTTTAAGTGGTCCGACCATGTCTAGCCCCCAGACCGCAAAAGGCTAGGTGATCAGAATATTTTGAAGAGTTCTTGGGGGCTTGTGAATTTGATTTGGGAAAAGTTGGCACCCCACGCAGTGTTTGACAAGAGATTGGGCGTCCGCCCGAGCAGTGGGCCAAAAGAAACCAGCCCAGAAGGCCTTGCTGACCAAGGCTCTTGTTGCGGTGTGATGACCGCCCATCCCAGCATGGACTTCAGCCAAGAGCTGACGTCCTTCTTCCTCAGATATGCACTGCTATAATATTCCGGTGGTGCTTCTCTTATATAACTCACCCTTGTGTACCTTGTAGGCTTTGGATCGACGAATTATGCGTCGCGCCTCTATCTGATCGTCGGGGAGTTCTTTGCGAAGAAGGTAGATAGGAAAGGGCTCGATCCATGGCGCGATTACTACCATGACCTCATGAGGTGAAGGCGTTTCATCCATTACGGAGCCGTCGATGATTTGGTCATCTGGCTCGTTTATAGGGGGAACAACCTCTTCCGCCATATTTAGACCGGCGCCCTTATGACCGTCCTACCAAACCACGGATGGCAAAGAGTCGTTCCAGGAAAGTGTTTTTGGGACAAGGTCGCACTTAGCCCTCACGCGGGCCAGTATGTCAGTAGCTTGGTTGTTATCCGAGCGAAGTGGTGAAATTCCAACCCCTCGAACCGTGCGGATATCTTTAGGACGACATTCCTGTATCCCGCCATCTTCAGGCTTTTGGCGTAGAATTCGCCATTTATTTGGGAGATGGCCAAGTTGTAGTCTCCCCGTACATCTAGTCGCCATATGCCCATTGATATTACCATCCGAAGACCATGCAAGTGTGCTTCGTATTCGGCTGCATTGTTGGAGTCGGCATACATGATCTACAACACGTATTGAACGTTGTCGCCTATGGGGGCTGTGAGGATAACTCCAACCCCCAGTCCAGCCAAGGTTTTGGATCCATCAAAGTACATTGTCCAATGGGACTATGTACTATATTCCCTGGGGAGCTCGGCCTTCGTACACTCAGCCAAAAAATCTGCCAGTACCTGAGATTTTATGGCACGCTATGGCTTGTAGGTTATTTCAAAGGGAAGGAGCTTAATAGCCCACTTTGCTATGCGGCCGGTGGCATCCCTGTTGTTGATTATGTCATTTAGGGGTACTTCGGATGCCACCGTTACCGAACACTCTTGGAAGTAGTGTCTGAGTTCCCGTGATGCCATAAATATTGTGTAGGCTATCTTCTGGTAGTGCGGGTATCTGGACTTCCATTGTGTTAGTACTTCTGACATGTAATAGACCAGCTTTTGTGTCCGAAATTTGTGTCCCTCCTCCTCTCGTTTGATGAAGAGCACTACGCTAATGACTTGGTTGGTAGCCGATTGTATAATAACGTGGGCTCACCAGCGAAGCTGTTGTGAGTATGGGATTGCTTGCGAGCATTGTTTTAATTTGTTCTAACGCGGCCGCTGCTTCACTGGTCCACTCGAAATTGTTGGTCCGCTTTAGCAGCTTATAGAGCGGTAGAGCCTTTTATCCGAGGCGAGAGATAAAGCGGCTTAGCGCTGCTATGCAACCAGCCAACCTCTGGACATGCTTTAGCTCTGTGGGAATTTCTGATAGCCTGGCATATTAGGGATGATAGACTACTCATATCAATAAGGAATTCCTTCTTTTACGGGAGCCCATTCGAACGGAACTCCCAGGTTAAGCGTGCTTGGCTTGGAGTAGTGGATGGGTGGCCGATAGGGAAGTTGGTCCTAGGTGCGCATGAGTTAGGACAAAGTATGGAGAAAAGACTAGTATTGACATGTGAGGCAAGTCTAGATCTCGCCAGGAGTAACGACTACCGTCAGGTGTGTCCGAGGCATTACAGAATTGCAAGTTTTGATAGAGCGTGGATCTTAGCCATATTTGCTTCTATTCCTCTATGGGAGATGATGAATTGGAGTAGTTTACTGGCGGGAACTCCGAATACACATTTTTTCGGATTGAGTCATCTGTCATACTCGTGTAGGCTGGCAAAGGTTTGTCGTAGGTCGTCTATCAACTAGCGGACGTGTTTAGTTTTGATTGCCATGTCGTCCATTTATGCCTCGACTGTCTTACCGACTTGTTTCGCGAGACAAGTCTGGATCAGGTGCTGGTACGTAGCCCCAGCGTTTTTAGCCCAAAGGGCATCGTGTTGAAGCAGAATGGCCTATAGGGGGTGATGAATGCGGTTGCAGCTTGATCGGATTCCTTCATTTTAATCTGATGGTATTTGGAATAAGTGTCGAGGAAACACAACGAGTCGTGTCCGGCTGTGGCGTCGATGATCTGGTCTATGCGCGATAAGGGGAAAGGGTCTATAGGGCGCCCTGTTGAGATCTTTGAAAACGATGCAAAGCTGCAAGGATTTGTCTTTCTTTGGTACCATCACCAGATTTGCCAACCCTTCAGGGTGCTTGATCTCCCGAATGAATCCGGCCTCTAGTAGTTTAGCTAATTCTTCACCCATAGCTTGTCGTTTGGGTTTGGAAAAGCGGCGCAGAGTCTACTTAACGGGCTTGAAGCCTGCCAAGACGTTCAGACTATGTTCTTCCAGTCGCCATGGGATTCTGGGCATATCGGAAGGATGCCAGGCAAAGATGTCGTAGTCTTCCCGTAAAAATGTCTGCAATGCTTTGTCCACTATGGGATCGAGCTGAGCTCCAATGGACGCTATCTTGTTGGGGTCCATCGGGTGCACTTGAAATTTAACGCTTTTGTCTGCGGGTTTAAAGGACGTGGGCTTGGGCCTTTTGCTAAGGATCACGTCATCCTTGTCAATTGTTGAGCGAAGTGCGGTCAGTTCTTCTACAGCGAAGTTCTCGGCTCGTGCCTCGAGGGCCAACCCTGTTGTTTTGTTTTCGGCCCAGAGGGCTATGTTCGGATCACTGGCAATTGTGATTACTCCATTTGGTCCTGGCATTTTGAGTTTCATATACCCATAATGGGGTATAGCCTGGAATTTTGTGAAGGCATCACGTCCCAATAGGGCGTGGTAGCCGCTGGGGATGGGTACGATATGGAAGAGGAGATATTCGGATCGGTAGTTTTTGGGCGTGCCAAACACTACGTCCAGGACGATACGTCCCGAACATCGCGCCTCAGTCCCCGGAATGATTACTCGGAAAGTCATGTTGCTATACTCGATGCAAGATTGGTCGAACTGCATTTTTCCCAGGGTGTCTTCTTAGATCAGGTTTCAAGCACTACCGCCGTCCATTAGCACCTTGCGTAACCTGTAGCCATCGATGATGGGTTCAGGACTAGTGCGGTTGGTGAATGACTGGGAAGAATGGCTGGTCGGTCAGTATCTCCAAAGGTAATGGGGATGTCTGCCCATGCGTTTGTTGCTGACACATGGTACACCTGTTCGAGTTCTTTAAGACCTCTTTTCCTTTTGTTCCTTGAGGGGAACGTTTCGTAGATCGCTAGGACTTCGGCGTTGTATTCGGGTGACAATGTGGAGTGCCTATTCGGCGGTAGCTCCTCAAGAATGGCCTCACCGCTTTTTGTGACGTGCCTGACGACCCAGCAAGCTCTAAGGCTGTGAGTCGGGTTTGTGTTCACCAACACGGAATGTATAGGACATGGTTTGTCCAATAGCCTGTCAAGGACAGTACTGACCCCTGTAAGGGGCATGTTCCTCTTTTCAGCGGGTTCGAATCTGGCTGGCCGTTTTGGAGGTATCCTATTTTTCTGATCTCATCTATGGTGTTCGATGAAGGTTGGTTCCGAAAATTACCGTTTGGCTTGCCAAGCGCTTTCCGTGGCACAATATTTCTGTACCAACTCTGACAGCTCGGCGAAGTCACGAATGTGTCGGCGAGCCAGGGCGTTAAGAATCCCTTCATCATGGCAATTGCATTTGAACATTGCCATTATATCTTGGTCACTAAGACCTTTTTCTCTGCTTCTTGTGAGCAGGAGTCTAGCCCAAAAATGATGTACGGACTCTCCTGGTAATTGTTTAATATCCTGTAAGTCCAAAGACTTGGGCTTTGGTGCGATACTGGAATGATCGGCTTGGGTGGTGGGTGGTAAATTTTTTGACTCCATGCCATGTTGTGAGTTTGGAATCGCGGACTTCCGAACTATGTGTCAGATCAGGGACCGACACAGGTCCGTCTCCAGAGCGAACTCCGGTGTGTGGGTTATAAACGATGTCTCGATGAGCGGAGACTGGGGTATAAACCGTTTTAAATCCCGGTAGCTGGGGGATGAGCCCCCAGCCGGACACTCAGTGGTGGAGACTAGGTGGGTAACCGTGGGGACGTGAATCTCCATGTCGTCGGGTCTAAGCCTGAGCAGGTCATAGATCGGAACCTAGTCATCAGACATACGCATGGGCACAATCCAATCACATAGCTCGTTTAAAAACAAGGTGATGGTGGGATGCGTGTCGCTGAGGCGAGTGGATTCAATGTGCGGCGTCGTGGTTTCGCAGCTGCACGAGAGCGAATCCGGGTCCTGTTTAACCGTGGTAGATCCGGTCGCAATGGTCAGATTGGGCGTTCTAGACAGCCCGGGGGTGACGACTTCGTCCTAAGAGGGGCCCAAAGTCTTCGGCATCGAGGCGTCGGGACCTGTGACCCTCTTCATGAGAGTCGAGGGTTCCATCAAAATGAGTTCTCCCCGTGAATTAGCGACAAACTCAAGGGTTCTGAACTTGATTCTTTGATCGGGGGAAAAGTTTCCGATCTGGCCATGGTTGCCGATCAGGACGACGTGTGACAAGATGCCACCGCTCGTCAGGATCTCATCAAAGGTGAGAGTCCTATGGCCGCAGATCTCGTTGCTTGTGGCAAGGCAATCCATTGATTCCTTTGGCGATCACAGCGGAACTCTCAACGAAAGCACCAATGTCGGTGTCAAAAGCGACGGATCTCGGTTAGGGGGTCCCAAGCTATGACACTAGAATCAATGCTAATAGGAGACGATGTTTACCCAGGTTTGGGCCCTCCTATGGAGGTAATAACCTACATCCTGCTTGGTTGTATTGATGATATATGGTTTATAGAGGTTATCTACCTCGAGATCGAATAGCTAAACCCTAGATGAGTTTTCCTCCCTAAAACCCTCCGACTTATATAGACGCCGAGGTTACCTAGGGTTTACACATGGTCGGTTGCACATCTAAGGAAAAAACATGCCTATATATGGTCGACAACTTGGAGGATACGCCACGGCTCCTTGAAGCTTCAAGCCTGGCGACAGGGCCCTTGATCATCCAATGCTCACCCAGCGACCCGCATAGTCTGGCCCATGACAAATAGGTCGGCTATCCGAGGACCCCTTAATCCAGGAGTTCCTCATGGGTTATGCGGCATGACGGGGAGCAGGATGGATGTGGGCGACGGGGGCGGGAAGGGTGGGGGCGACGGGAGCGGGATGGGTGGGGTGGCAAGGGGATCTGGTGCGGCTGGGGTTGTGGGATTTTTTCTAGGACCCACCTAACTCTAACCCAAATAAGCACCTCTTTAGTGGGTTAGTTCTTTTGGATGTGTTAGATGCATCTAACCAACTCTAACCCTCCTGTTTGGATGTTTTGGGGTTAGTTCAGTCAAATCGAACCAACTCTAACTCTAACCCATGGATTCAAACAAGGCCTTAGATGGATTCCCTGGTGCGTGTGGGCATCCTACCGCTATCGGACACGAGATATAGAACAATGACAAGTAAAAGAGCGTCGTTTCAGCATGTCAATAGCGTAGTCACCACGCCTCACCGTGTCCAGAGCAAGCTTATGGTCGAGAAAATTTGTCTAACGTAAGAGGCATGCATGGTAAATGGTATTGGTAAGGTTTGGAAGCAGTAGGAGCAGTGGAGATGGGTATTTACAGAGGGAAAGTTTGCAGCAGCAAACCGGAGGCCCATCTAAGGGTTTTTTACTATAGGACATTTGGGACAAATCCTTGTCCAGTGCCCTTAGGTATGGAAAGACTACATGACCACCAAGTTTCAGATTAGGGAGATAAGTATAACTGGCACTTGTAGTACAAAGCTATATTTGTTGCCATAAACTAGGTTTGGATGATTTTCTCATATTTTTTCATATGAGCATGCCATTTTTGGGTGTGGCAAGTTGCATTGTCATACTAGAGGTGATGTGGAAAAACTTGGGGGCAATAGCATGAAAAAAACAATGGGAGAGAGGAAGGAGAGGTGCTGCCATGGTAAAAAGAGAGACACTGTGAGGGAGTTGCCCCCCAAATAATTGAGCAGAGGTCATGGCAAGGTTACTGGAGGTAGAAGGGGTCTAGCCCATGTTGTGGTAAAAAGTTAGAGGCAAGGAGAATCTTCTTGGGTCAACTTAGCTTGTCCACAAGCTTATGGTTGAAGGTGTTTGATGTTGTCGTAGCGCATCTAGGGGTATCCAATGGACCTGAGATCTACTAAGGGTAAATGGTAAGTCCAATTAGTTCTGATCACGAGTTCTCAGCTTATTTGGAGAAAGTTGATAATGCAAACTTGGTAAACCCTAGGATTCAACAGAATCAGGTTTCTGTAGATCTGGTCATGCTAAGATAATCTCCTTGATGCACCACTTGGTGTGGTGTCATAATTTGGGTATTAGAGCATGCATACAAAGTTTGAGATCAACCGGAGGAACTTGACAATGTAAAGTTCCTCAAATTTGAATCTGGGCACAAAGGGTTTGGGGTAGTTTTGTGAACCAAAACTATTTGGATTGAATTCAACCTTACAATTACATTAGGCATATGTAACTTTCCAGATTTTTTCTCAATTTATTTGAGAATATTTATTATAAAAATATTTCAAATACTTGAAATTACCAGAGAGGGTTTTGAAGGGTTTTGTTCAATATTTTGAACGTGACTATATGTTGAAACTCCTATATATGGAATGTATATGTACACTCAGTATCCCTAAATGTTCTCTAATGTTATTGAAGCATAAACATAATATTTCCCTATAAAAGAGCATTCCTGGCCTTAAGAAAAAGGCTTTGAATAAAATAGGACAATAATCTCTAAAAATAACATTTAGTGGTATTGGGAAGTCTTATATATAATAGGTTCCAAATATAGTTTTTGAAAAACTTTAAATACCCTAATTTTAGGACTTGTAGTTCAAGCCTCAACCTAGGGTTTTTTGAAAACCTTAATTAAATAAATGTTTTTTGTCCCAAATAATATTTATAAAAATAGTTTTATGTACTATACACATGGCATGATCATTGGATATATATTTGGAGCAAGGAGATGAGTTTTGAGAGTAGGAGGAAACCTATGAACTAGAACACAAGCAAGCAAACAAGCAATCAACAATCAATTCAAGTATCACAACCACACAAAAAGTTTTTGTTGGCCCTGATTTTGAGTCATGTTAACTTAGTCATGAGGCAATACATAGGGTGTGACACCCGGTATCATATCACCATCATGTTTACCATTATCATCTATCTTAGTTTGATCCCTAGTTATTTGATGATTTAGATAAATAAAAGTTTAGTATTGCTTTGTTTAGAGTGCTCTCTTTGTGGTCTATATATCCTTGTAATTGAGTGCGAGAGTTATATCATAAACATTAGTTGAGCTTGTTTTCCTTACTCTCATGCCTCAATCATAGCAATGAAGTAAAGGAAATAGGAAGATCATATGCTAATCCCATGGTGAGTAATGACTTCACATAGAAAGAAGTGTGTTTGATAAAAGTTGTTGGGAGTTAACAAACATAGTATTGGTCATTGATACAATCCATGCAAAATGATGAAAGACGAGAGGAGATTCACATATCAATACACTATCTTGGACATCTTTTATGATTGTGAGCCCCCATCGAATATTCTATAATGATCGAATAGTTGATGTTGGAAAGGAAGATAACGTAATGAGTTGTGTATGTTTACACACACATAGAAGTTATAATGCCATGGATCCTCTAGCATGTGTTGCTTTCTTAGGATCTTTTGCTAGCCCAAAAATTCGCACTAAGTAGATATACTACTTGTGCATCCATAACCCTTAAACCCAATCTCTTGCCATGAGAGTCCACCATATCTACCTATGGATTGAATAGGATACCTCAAGTAAGTTTTCATCGGTGCATAAAGAAATAAAAGTTGCTCCTAAATACGTGTGATCTTTTACTGTAAGGGAAAATAAGCTTTGTACGACCTGGTGATGGCAAAGAAATAAAAGCAACGGACTGAATAACAAAGGTTGCTATCACAAGGGGCAATATAGAGTGTCGTTCCTTTACACTAAGAGCTTCCACATCCAAAAATAAAAAGTGCATGGCACCCTCTGCTTCCCTCTGCGAAAGGCATATCCTTTACTTTAACGTATTTACTTTTAAGAAAGAGTATGTAATGTTTATTTCTATCCCAATCTATTAATTTTTGCAAGCATCACGTGTGGGGAAAGATCCAGACACATATATCCAGTTGGATGTCGATGATCATGAGTCATTATTGTTCAGTTTATCTTTGAGGTAAATAAGTTGGGTGCCAAAAATAATAAAGCCCCTATCTTCCAAAAAATATGCATTGAGTGTGAGCAATCATAGAAGACTAAATGATAGTTGAGTATGTGAACTTGCTAAAATGAAAGCTTTTACATAGAATCTTCTCTGAAATATGATGAATTTGATTGTCTCAGTGACTAAGAACATAGTTTGTTGGTTGTCAATAAAGTTTATGCTCCATACTTCAAGGTTGTGGATAGATTCTTACTTGTTTATGAGAAGCTATATGATGAAAAACTTGTTGTTGTGACATTATTCATGATGCTCGCATGTCTGTAATTATGTGGTCATTATTACCGAGTTTGGATTTCGCTTGAGGACTAGTGACGTGGCTTGAGACTGTGTCGGTATTTCCCCAAAGAGGAAGGGATGATGCAGCACAGTGACAATAAGTATTTCCCCCAGTTATGAAACCAAGGTATCAATCCGTAGAGGAAGATCACACATGTAATAGCCCGAGACCGACGATCCAGAAGCTTCCCCTTTTATTCCATTCTGGTTGTGTGATTAGTTTGGTTGTCGCATTCATCATTGCATCATTCGTATCATCTGCATAGCATCATCTCTCCTTTTTGAAAACCTTGCGTCCATTTGTAGTTGTCTGTTCTCCTCGTTGCGCATTTCAAGACCAACCACACTTGCACGCACCCACGGCAACATAAAAATATTGTTTTCAAAGTGCGCGAAAAATATTCTCGCGTTGGGTCGAAAGTTGGCGTGCAATCTTGTTTTATTATCGGTAGACCGCCTACCAAATTTCATCACAATCAGAGGTAGTTTGATACCCCATCAGTCAATGTAGCAGCACAGTCATCCGTTTATTCATCGGACTTTTTTCGATGTTTAAAACCCATGTCATGGGCCACAATTATTTCTCTATTCCCCACCTAGCCCAACTACACAACCCAACGCAGCCCACCTAAATCTATTCCCATGACCGGAGCCGTCCAATCGCAATCGGACGGCTCGAATCGGTGCAAACCCCTCAAACCCTAGCTATTTTGCTATACATAGACGTTCTCACGTCCAAAAATGGCTAACCTAGCCTACCCTAACCTCCCACCGCATCCACCTCGTTTTACCCGCAGGTGGAATACCCCGCCGCCACTTGGCACCATCGCATGGGCCTGTCCCACCACCTAGCGCCGCCAGCCACCCTCGCAGCCAATAGCAGGCTGCCACCTCACCCCGCCAGGCCCAGGCGCGGCCCGCCCCCGGGCTCGACCAGGCCGAGCGCCTCGCCCCGGCGCCCCGCGAGCCCCGTGGCTAGCACCACCCGGGAGGCTCGCCGGAGCTCACGCCCCGCCGCCGCACTTCATCCCGTTGGCGACCGGCGCCTCGCCACTCGCCGCCGTTCGGTGTTGCCACCCACGCAGCACCTCCACCGCCACCTTGCCTGTCGCCCCCCGCCGCGATCCAGATTCAGACTAGGATGGTCGGCCCCTGCCACCTCCATGGTCGCCACCACCGGCTCCGGCCTTGCCGCCGGCCGGATCTGGTGGCATCTGGATGCCTCGCATCGCCTCTGCCCATCCCTCGCCTCCTCCGGTGACCGCCGGCCGCCGCGACCATCCCCGCTGCCGGCAATGGCCACGGCTGCCCTCAAGCCGCCGCCAGGATGGCCTCATCCCCGGACCCCGGCGTCCCGCGAGCCAAACGCCCCCGTGCACTCGAATTTGCTCGTCCCGGACGAGCCCATCCAGTTTTTCCACGAGGTGAATTTCTGCTAAGTCATTAAACTGGGTGCAAAATCATCATGTTGGCGTCCTGTTTGACTTGTATCTCGATAACCGTGCATCTATTTGAAATGTTTAACATATGTAATTCCATCTATGTTTCATGCTCTTCATGTTAGAATCATTTGCATGCATGATAGAATTCATCTAAATGTCGTTAATTATGTTGCAAAATCTTTTATTTTATTCGATCTTTCGTGGATGGTTGCATCTCCCCCGTAGGTCTTTTGCATGTGATGCCTTCATGAGTATTTGTCTATGTGATGTCTATTTTCATGCCATGCCTCTGGTTTCTAGGTAGGACTTCATTATCTTATTTATTTCCTTCTCTCAAGTAGCCATCGCATTAAAACTGAAATCTGTTAACGTCAAGTTCCATTTTGTGGTGCTCGTTTTAAGCAAACCATGACCCGTATGAACATGTGTCAATGATATGTTTGTTAGTGCGTAATGTCTTATTGGTGTTGGTGTCCTTTCCATGCTCATAGAGGGTTGTTATGCTACTGTTATTTCCATGTCAACATGCCTAGTCAAGACTGTTGTTTTGGAGAGTTAAATTTCTCTAAGTCTGAAACTGTTATTTTGTTGCCATGTTGTGAGCTTCCTACCATGTGATCCATACCTCTTTTGAGTATGATATGTGAAGATGAAATTAAGTGTGTGTTATATGATACTACCCCGTGCTTAGTTTGTGAATTTAAGAATCTTGTAGATTGTTGTTTTCATGTGTGCAATATGCCATCTTGCTGTTTTGGGTAGATTTGAAATAAAACTTGTGTTGGTTGTTGTGGTTGAAACTTGCTTAGAATTTCATGTAGTAACATAATATCTTGCTGAATTCATTATTTGAGATGTTTGTGGTTGTCATTTTCATGCATTTTGCATTCATGGCATATTATCTTGTGCAGGTCATAACTTTTAGACAGTAGCTCCGTTTGAGATGTTCCATATATGTAAATCGACTAGAATGACGTGTAGAATTGCATGGTACATTTTTTTCTTTTGGTTTAACAAATATATAATATGGTTAGTTCAGATCTGGACCAATTTCAACATTAACATATGGGGTCATTTTGGGAATGCTATAAGTTGTTTCCGACCTCATTTAAGATGCATAGGTAGTGTAGTTTACTTATGCTTCACCTCTTGCCATGTTTAACAACATTTAATACTGATAAGTGCCTAAACGAGAATGAACTAAATAATTCGAACATGGAATTTCGACAATATGCAACTCGTTGCATATTGAACTTCACTTAATGTGTAGTAGTTGTTTGTTGTTCTTGCCATGTCATGCCTTGCATAATTAAATGGACATGCATCATATTGCTTTGTGCATCATGTCATTCATATGTTGTGGTGTAATGTGTGTTGACTGTTTGTCCGGATTGTTACTTCTCGATAGAGTTCCGAAAGCATTCGGAGTGTGAGGATTCGTTCGACTACGTTGGCACGTCTTCTTCATGGAATCGTTCTTCTTCCAAGCGGCATCTCAGGCAAGATGACACATTTCCCTGGATACCACTACTATCATTGCTATGCTAGTTGTCCCGCTTTTATCGTTATGTCTCGCTACCTACCACTTGTTTGTCAAGCCTCCTAACATTGCCATGAAAAGCCTCTAACCCTCCACCTTCCCAACAAACCTTTGTTTGGCTATGTTACCTCTTACTCGGCCCTTCTTATAGCGTTTCTAGCTGCAGGTGAAATTGCTTCCATGTGACAACATGGACATTCTTTTGTTATCACAATATTATTAATATTTAATTTAATGCACTTATATACTTGGTAAAAGGTGGAAGGCTTGGGCTTTTCCTTGATGTTTTGTTCCACTTTTGCCGCCCCTAGTTACTTATGTACCGGTGTTATGTTCCATAATTGAGCGCTCCTAACATGCTCGGGGTTGTTATGCGGACCCTCTTGATTTTCGTTTTAGGATAAGACTTGTCTGGCAAGGCCCAACATTGGTACTACATTTGCCTAATAACTAATAAACCTGCATAGGGAGTAATTAACCCGAGGATCTTCAATCAACAACCCGAGCCAGTACTCCTCATATTTGTTGGTCCAAACCGAGTGATGTCCAGTGCCCCCTGGTCACCTGGGGTTTCAGCCAACCCGACGTCTAGCTCATCTGGTCGTACCCTGAGAATGAGAGACGCAGCTCCTATCGCGTTTTGTCGGTATGCTAGGTGGCCTTGCTGGATTTGTTTTACCTTTCTTGCACGTCTTGTGTGGGATTTTGATGACACTTCGGGCTATCTTGAAGTTGAGATTTTCCATCGGGATTTTGCAAATACTACGGGTGATTCCGCAGTTGAGGAATTCCAACACGGCATGTGGTTAATTTGTGATGGACGAGTTGGAGCACCCCTGCAGGGTTAAATCTTTTCCGAAAGCCGTGCCCGCAGTTATGTGGCAAACTTGGAAACTTTGTTTAACACCCAGTCATAGAAAACTTGAAGTAAAATCTAATAGAATACACCAACCATGTGCGTAACTGTGACTGTCTCTTCTCGTGAGTTCTTATCGAGAGAGAACACAGTGCGGTTATGTTTGACGTAAGTAGGTGTTCAGAATCACTTAGTGGTCATTACTAGCTGACGTCTGTTATTTGTAGACCACCATACTTTAATTTCTATATTCGTAAGTTAGCCACTCAAATAAATGCTTAGTCTCTTGTTGCAGCCTCACCACTTGACCATACCTCACATATTAAGCTTTAATAGTCTTGATACCCTTGGAAATGAGATTGCTGAGTCCGTGTGGCTCATAGATTACTACACCAACGGTTGCAGGTATAGGTAATGCGATGCTTTGACATGAGAGCGGTGCTTATTTGATTTGGAGTTCTTCTTTTTCTACTTCTTCATCGATCTATGATGGGTTCCAAGCGGCAGCCTGGGATAGCAAGGATGGATGTCATTTTATCGTTTGATTTCGTCCATAGTCAGACCCTATTCTTTTGTATGATGTTTGAATATGTTGTTTCATTGATGTAATCTTGATTTAGCTTGTGGCAAATTTAAGCCAATTCCATATACTCATCTCTTTTGTACATGTACCTGTAATGATATCCATTCTTGCAACACGACGAGATACACTCCTATCCCTGTCGAGGCCTCGGGCCAAAATAAGGATAGGGTCACATCTTGGGCGTGACAACGCACCCATGTAAACAGAAACTGCACACAAACAACAAATACTTGCAACCCAACGTGAAAGAGAGGTTGTCACGCTCTCTATGGTAATAAGATAGATTAGGTAATGATAGATATAAGAGATAGATCTCTCAAGAACACAAAATAAAATAGTAAAGATGAAGCAATATATTTTTCGGTTTTTGGTTTTGTAGATCTGAAAACAAAGATTGCAAGAACGTCGATCGGAAAGCAATATGATGGAAAAGTAGACCCGGGGGGCGTAGGGTTCACTAGTGGCTTCTCTCATGAGTATAGACACGGTGGGTGAACAAATTACTATTGGGAAATTGATAGATCGAATAGTCATGATGATATCCAAGGCAATGATCATTATATAGGCATCACGTCCAAGATAAGTAGACCGACTCCTGCCTGCATCTACCACTATTACTCCACACATCGACCACTATCCAACATGCATCTAGTGTATTAAGTTCATGGAAAAACGGAGTAACACAATAAGAACTATGACATGATGTAGAAAAGATCTATTCATGTAGGAATAGACCCCATCTTGTTATCCTTAATAGAATTGATACATGCGTGTCTTGCGGCCCCTTCTGTCACTGGGAAAGAACATCGCAAGATCGAACCCATCACAAAGCACCTCTTCCCATGGCAAGGAAAATCGATCTAGTTGGCCTAACTAAACCAAAGATTCGAACAAGAAATAGGAGTCTATAAGCAATCATGCATATAAGAGATCAAAGAAGTCTCAAATAATATTCATGGATAAAAACTGATCATGAACTCAAAATTCATCGGATCCCAACAAACAAACCGCAAAAGTTTACATCAAGTAGAACTCCAAGATACCATTGTATTGAGAACCATAAGAGAGAGCAGAGAAAGCGAGAGGAAGCCATCTAGCTACTGCCTACGGACCTGTAGTTCTATGGTGGACTACTCACGCATCATCGGAGAGGCACCTATGATGAAGATGAACCCATCTGTGATGGTGTCTAGATTGGATCTCGATGTTCTGGAACTTGCGGAGGCTGGAATTGCGTTTTGTCGACTCCACTAGGGTTTTTCGAATATTTGGGAATGTATAGGCATCATAGGCGGTGGAGAGGGGTCCCGATGAGGGCACAACCCACCAGGGAATGGGCAGGCCCCCCTGACGTGGCCTGGTGGGTTGTGGCCTCCTCGGTCCACTCCCTCGGCACTTCTTTGGTCCATTGTGTGTCTTCTGGTCCAAAAATAGTCTCCAAAAAGTTTCGTCACGATTGGACTCCATTTGATATTGATTTTCTACGAAGTAAAAAACAAGAAAAAATAGCAACTCGCACTTTGGCACTATGTCAATAGGTTAGTCACAAAAAATGATATAAAGTGGTAATAAAATGATGGTAAAACATCCAAGAATGATAATATAACAGCATGTAACAAGCAAAAATTATAGATACGTTGGAGATGTATCAGCATCCCCAAGCTTAATTCCTACTCGTCCTCGAGTAGGTAAATGATAAAAACAGAATTTTTGATGTGGAATGTTGCCTAACATGTTTATCACATTCTTTTCTTTTGTGTAGCATGGACATTTGGACTTATAATGATTCAAAGTAATAGTCTAGTTTTAACATATTGACTTCAATACTCAACCATGTCAACAAACAACCATGTCTTTCAAAATATCAATAATAAAGAAAGTTATCCCTAGCCCATCATGCTCAATCATTGATGCATTCATGAAACACACTCAAATATTAGCTATGCCCAATGCTCAAGTACGATCATAGTGGCCCCTAGTTGGTGACTCAAAGCAAAAATAAAAATTACATAAAGTAAATAGATAGGCCCTTCGCAGAGGGAACTAGGTATTTGTAGAGGTGCCAGAGCTCAAGTTTTTAAATTGAGAGAGAGAAATATTTTGGGTAGCATGCTTTTCCTGTCAACGAAAATGACAAAGTAGCTCACAATACTTTCCATGCTAGATATATCATAGGCGGTTCCCAAACAGAAAATAAAGTTTATTCCTTTTTCCACCAAACTTTCACTTTCCGTGGCGGGCCTTATCCACGGTTGCCTTCTATACCAACAATTTCTGAGGAATTTATTATTTGACAACATAAAGTAAACATTTTTTCCTTTTTCATTTCGGGACTGGGCATCCCTATTACTGTCGTACTCTTGTGCAATGACAAGTGAATAAACACTCATCTTGAGAATAACACATCAAGCATGAAAAATATTGGTTACTCCCCACCGTTTCATGAGTGATACGGGCACACAAAGGAGAAAATTTATTTTGAAAATTTAGAGATGGCATGGAAATACTGTATATAGGTAGGTATGGTAGACTCATAAGGTAAAACTTGGTTTAAGGATTTTGGATGCACAAGTAGTATTTCGACTTAGTACAAGTGAGGGCTAGCAAGTAGATTGGGAAGCGACCAAACCAAGAAACGAAAATTCAGATAAGTGAGCATTGAACATAACTAACACCAAATACTGCACCACAAGTAGGATGTAACTTCATTGCATAACTATTGACTATCATGCATGCATAGGGAATCACAAACCTTAACACCAGTATTCTTACTAAGCATAATTACTCATCAACATGACTCACATATTACTATCATCATGTTTAGAAACTATTACAATTAATCAAGTTCAATTTGTCCAATGATCTTCATGAAAGTTTTTATTATATCCTCCTTGGATATCTATCACTTTGGGACTAGTTTCATATATTGCCATTGCTTTTTGGGCAAGCTCAAACAAATTTAAGTGAAGCACATGAGCATAAAGATTTCATCTCAAAAAGGTATAAGTGAAGCATGAGAGGATTTCTTCAAAATTTACTAATTATCAAATTAATCTAAGTGAAGCATGAGAGTATTTCTACAAATTTTTCCAAGCACACCGTGCTCAAAAATATATAAGTGAAGCAATAGAGCAATTCCTTTGCTCAAAAAGTTTAAGTGAAGCACATAGAGGAATTCTAAAAAATGATAGCATAATTTTGGCTCTCTGAAATAGGTGTGTCCAGCAAGGATACAAAATGAATACTAACAAACAAAGAAAGCAAACATACAAGACGCTCCAAGCAAAACACATGATATGTCACGAATAAAAATATAGCTCCAAGTAAAATACCGATGGTAGTTAGAAGAAAGAGGGGATGCCACACGGGGGCATCCCCAAGCTTAGTTGCTTGTTTCTCTTTGGATATATCTTGGGGTGCAGTAGAAACCCCAAGCTTAGGCTTTTGCTACTCCTTATTCCTTCATGCATCGTGATCTCTCCCAAAACTTGAAAACTTCAATCACACAAAACTTGACAAAATTCTCGTAAGATCCGTTAGTATAATAAAGCAAATTACTATTTTAGGTACTATTGCAAACATATTAATATTTTGTTATTGCATTATACCTACTGTATTTTAACATTAACATGGCTTATAACCCCCACTACAAACCATAGATTCATCAAAACAAGCACACAATGCAACAAAAATAGAATATGTCTTAAACACACCAGTCTGTAGTAATCTGTACTCTACCCATACTTACGGAACTCTACAAATTTTGAAAAATTAGGACAACGTAAAGAATCTGTATAGAAATATGTTGTTAAAGTTTTAGCTCAATATCATGTTCCAGTAAAAAACGAAAATTCATATAATGGACACAAAGTTTCTATTTTAGATCCAGCATTGTTTCTACTCATCTTATGGATCCTCTTAAAGGATTTACTTGGCACAAACACTAAATAAAACATAAAAACACAATCATAACAGAGGAATAATTGTGTCAACACACAAAAACAGAAAGGAAAAAGCAAAAAATTATTTATTCATTGAGTTGCCTCCCAACAAGCTCTTTCTTTATAGCCATTAAGATAGGCTTGAAATTTCAATGATGCTCACATAAAAGACAAGAGTTAAAGCACAAAGAGAGCATCATAAGACATGTGACAAACACATTTAAGTCTAACATACTTCCTATGCATAGGGACTTCATAAGTAAACAATCTATTGGAGCAAGAATCAACTAGCATAGGATGGCAAAGCAAGCATAACTTTGAAACTTTGAACACATAGGGAGGACACTTGATATTATTGAAATGCCTACAAGCATATCTTCCTCCCTCATAATAATTTTCAGTAGCATCATGAAGGAATCTCACAATATAACTATCACATAAAGCATTCTTTTCATGATCTACGAGCTTAGAAAATTTATCACCCTTAACATAAGCAAACTCCTTTGCATTCATGGTAGTGGGAGCAAACTCAATAAAATAATTATCATTTGATACTTGATTGTCATAACCAAATTGAATGTTAGAAAAATGATGACAAGTTTCATGGTTGTCATCATGAATTATAGCATACGTGTGATCACCAAAACATGGGAACAAAAAATATCATCTTCATCAAGCATAGCATCCCCAAGGTTGTGGTTTTGCATATCATTAGCATCATGGATATTTAGAGAATTCATACTAATGACATGGAAATCATGATTTTCATTCAAGGAACTATCATGAATCACCCTATAAATTTCTTCTCTCAACACTTCATCAAAATTTTCAGATTCATGTTTTTCAAACAAAGCTCCATACAGATAAACAAGTGCACTCAACTGACTAGCAATTGGTTCATCATCATTTTGTCTTTTGAAAAGATTATCAATTGGATGAGAATCCATATCAATAGACTTTTGGCAAGAAAATAGAAGGCACATGGCAACACAAGCAAACATAACAAACAAGAGATCTGACGAGAAAAAGGCAAACGAAAAAGATGGCGAATAAATGGAAAATTTGTGAAGTGGGTAGAGGAAAATGAGAGGCAAATGGCAAATAATGTAAATTGCAAGGAGATGAGATTTGTGATTAGGAACCTGGTAGATGACATTGCTTCCTCCCCGGCAACAGCGCCAGAAATTCCTTTGACGTGGCTTGAGACTGCATCGGTATTTCCCCAAAGAGGAAGGGATGATGCAGCACAACATCGGTAAGTATATCCCTCAGTTATGAAACCAAGGTATCAATCCATAGAGGAAGATCATGCACCCACGTAAATAGCACCTGCACACAAACAACAAATACTTGCAACCCGACGCGAAAGAGATGTTGTCACGCTCTCTACGGTAATAAGATAGACTAGGTAATGATAGATAGGAGAGATAGATCTCTCAAGAACACAAAATAAAAGAGTAAATATGCAGCAATATATTTTTTGGGTTTTGGTTTTGTAGATATGAAAACAAAGATTGCAAAAACATAGATTAGAAAGCAATATGATGGAAAAGTAGACCCGGGGGCCATAGGGTTCACTAGTGGATTCTCTCATGAGTATAGCACATGGTGGGCGAATAAATTACTGTTGGGAAATTGATAGAAAATTGAATAGTCATGACGATATCCAAGGCAATGATCATTATATTGGCATCACGTCAAAGAGAAGTAGACCGACTCCCGCCTCCATCTACCACTACTACTCCACACATCGATCGCTATCCATTATGCATCTAGTGTATTACGTTCATGGAAAAATGGAGTAACACAATAAGAACGATTACATGATGTAGACAAGATCCATTCATGTAGGAATAGACCCCATCTTGTTATCCTTAATAAAAACGATACATGCGTGTCTTGCGGCCCCTTCTGTCACTGAGAAAGAACATTGCAAGCTCGAACCCATCACAAAGCACCTCTTCCCATGGCAAGGAAAATCGATCTAGTTGGGCTAACTAAACCAAAGATTCAAAGAAGAAATACTAGTCTATAAGCAATCATGCATATAAGAGATCAAAGAAGACCCAAATAATATTCATGGATAGAAATTAATCATGAACTCAAAATTCATCGGATCCCAACAAACACATCGCAAAAGTTTACATCAAATTGATCTCCAAGATACCATTGTATTGAGAATCATAAGAGAGAGAGGAACCCATCTAGCTACTGCCTACGGACCCATAGGTCTATGGTGGACTACTCACGCATCATCGGAGAGGCACCTATGATGAAGATGAACCCCTCTGTGATGGTGTCTAGATTGGATCTCGAGGTTCTAGAACTTGCGGCGGCTGGAATTGTGTTTCATTGACTCCACTAGGGGTTTTGAAATATTTGGGAATTTATAGGCATTATAGGCGTGGAGAGGGGTCTTGAGCAGGGCACAACCCACCAGGGCGCGGGCAGGCCCCCCTGGCGCAGCCTGGTGGGTTGTGGCCTCCTCAGCCCATTGCCCCGCCACTTCCTTGGTCCATTGGGTGTCTTCAGGTCCAAAAAAATCTCGAAAAAGTTTCATCGCGATTGGACTCCATTTGATATTGATTTTGTATGAATTAAAAAAATTAAAAAAAGCAACTGTCACTTTGGCACTATGTCAATAGGTTAGTCCCAAAAAATGATATAAAGTGGTAATAAAATGATGTTAAAACATCCAAGAATGACAATATAACAGCATGGAACAAGCAAAAAATATAGATACGTTGGATATGTATCAACAAGCGAGGTCTAAGCTTGGGGATGTTGGACCCCTATCCTAAGCCACACACATCTAGAATCTAACACACCATATAGCTTTGCGGCCTCACGCGTGGTACACAACGGTTGTCACCTTACCTTGGCCGGACCGTTTGTGGCTTTTATCTCACGTATATGACTATGTCGCTAGCATCCATTGTTGTTGTACTAAAGTTTGGGTCTTTTTGTACCCCTTACTTGTGCATAAGCAGTTGTGCCACACCAGTGGCAAGGCCTATTAGGGGACTGGTGGATGCAAGTACGAAGATGTCAAGAAAACACTCAAGTCAATAATCAGAAGACAGAAGACCAAAAGCTGGGACCCCGGCAAGATCTTGCCGGGATGGCTCACGGAGCCCCGGTAGTACTCGCACCTGGCAAGACCTCGCCAGCCTATCACCGCTCCACCGCAATGACTAGCATGTAAGTCAGGTCTTATCCTCCAGGGTACATGTCAAGGCGCTGGCAATGAAGGGGTTAAGCGGTGCTGATGGGACGGCCTCTTTTCCCATCCCTAAGAAGATTAGGAACAACTAGATGGAGCATTTAATGCGTCTGTCCTATGCCGTCAGTGTTAGGTATGATAACAATGTAGCAACTGTACACCTCGTGTGTGTACTGTACGCCGTTGTTGGTGATCCCTTGAACATATAAAAGGAGGCCCAAGGCGTAGCTACAAGGAGGACCTTTTGGGCTCAGACGCACGTGTAGCAGTTGTGTACTGTTCACCACATAGCGCACCTACAGTCAGAGCTCAAGAACACATAATACACTAAAGCAGGAGTAGGGTTTCACGCTTCTTAGCGGCCCGAACCTGGGTAAAAATCCCTCACGTTGCTCGCTGGATCTGCTCTTTGTGCACTCCCTCTCCCTGCATAACCGTATAGGGATCCACACGATCCCATAGGTGTCGTACGCCGACATCTTTGGCGTGCCAGGTAGAGGAAAGGGTTGCATGAACCTGATCTAACGATCAGCGTGCCAGTTTCTTCATCATCCATCATCTTCATCGCCATGGCCCCCAAGAAGAAGGGCTTTACGGAAGTTGATCCATCCACGTATGGTGTGCATGTAGCTACTCGGATAGGCGACGGTGTGGATGCATGCAGAGGAGGCAAAGGTCTTGAGCTTCCATGATGCTCTGGTGATCAAGACCAAGCGAGAAGCACCGTTCGCAGCGACAACGACAACCCACACGCTGCTGGATCTCAAGACGGAGCTATGCTACCTATGGGCAGCATAGTGAACTCCAAAGACGGAAGGGCGCCTTCTAAGACAGTCGTGCCGGCGCACACACTGCAGCCTTCTCAGGTCGCACGCGATGAGCAGCGACGTGACGTTGGTGGTTCCAAGCGCCCCCATGGAAAGACTCCTGAGCATCACTCCCGAGATGTGCAGGACCAGCATGCACGCCAAAATGCTGGTGGAAGTGGCGCGCGGTCGCGGGACCGTGATGGAGATCCTTCTCACATGGTTAGGAGTCAGAGCACCTCATGTTCTCCGCACCTTGCGTTGCCGACTACATCAGCAGAATCGTTGTCGTGAGCAAAGCTACTCTTGAATTATCCTATTGCTATGGAGAAGCCTGAAGAGTCGAGAGATACTATTCAAAGCCTCGTCAGCTTCACTCATAGAGATGGGCCGCAGCGGGCGGAGCCTTCGCACCATCGGTCCATCCAATCAGCGCGCACCGATGGCGAAAAGGCTGGAGGTGGCACAACCACGATGCACTTTCCTCCACAGCAGCAACAGCAGTCGCCGACTCGATAGACTGGCGCATGTGGTGACAATTCTACGGCATCGTCTGATCTGCGAAGTCGCTGCAATTAACGTCATGTTCTTCGGGAGAGAATCAAAGAAGACGCTCGAACTACCATCGAGTGATGGCAGGAAGCGTGCCATCAATCTGATAGGCACGCATGACCCACTGTAGACAAGCCTACGCCGGGGCATCCTATCAACCTACCTTATGAGGTGGGTTATCTAGCTTTTACCCATGAGCTATGGCGAGTCCAGTGGCCCAATTCGCGAACGTTCAAACCGGAGGTCCCGGAGAAATATGACGGCAAGACTCACCCGTCGGATTTCTTGAGCACCTACACCATTGCGGTGTAGGCTGTCGGGGCTCGTGACGACAAGACATTCGCCAGCTACTTCCTATTGGTACTCAAGCCCAACGTTAGGTCGTGGTTGATGCATCTGTCAGAGAATTCCATTTCTTCCTAGGCAGGTCTGTGCCATGAGTTTGGCGCCTTTACCGGAGGCCACCAAGCTCCTGGCCAGGAAAGTGATTTGCATCTCATCCCCCAGAAATAAGGTGAAACCTTGCGCAAGTACATTCAGAGATTCAGCTGTATACATCACAACATCCCAGACGTTCATCCTGCTGTTGTTATGAGCGCGTTTCATCAGATCGTGTGCTACCGCAGGATGCGCGAAGAGCTGGCGATGAACAAAGTTAGGGATGTTGCCGAGCTCTATGCTCTGGCTGATAAATGTGCTCGAGCTGATGAAGGGAGGAGACTCCCCAGCGAGGATGCTGGCACTGGAGTCGACTTTGAAGATGAAGACGTTGCCGCTCCGAGAAAGAAAGGACGACGGCGGAACAAGAAACGAAAGGGCAAAGTCGTACTTGCCATCGAGGAATCCGGCAACCTCGACACTACCAAGAATACTAAGGTTGACGGACCGGGCAAGGAGGTTGTCGGGTGCATCTCCTGTCAGGCCTTGGCGGCTGCCGACAAGCCAGAGGGCTCCGACAAGTAGTACTGCAAGATCCATCACACCAAGGGCTATGATCTCCAAAACTGCCAGCAAGTTGAGCAGCTTGCCGAGAGGCAGAAAGCTGAGTATGTGAGGCGAGATAAGGAAAGGCCCAAGATGGTGCAAAGGGGTCCGACAAGAAATGCGGTTGCCGAGGAGGTCGCCGAGGCAAGGCCAAGCAACAGAAGGAGAGGCCCGCTCGAGGCTGCGACAAGGAAGAGGGGGATGACGATGGCAATGAGGAGGACGCCGAGTCTAGCAAGCACAAATTTCAAAAAGCTATAGACATCATGTGCATTGACGGGGGCGCCTCGTTGCATTCTTCTCACCGCCAACTTAAACAGTGGGCGCGCGAGATTATTGCGACAGAGCCATCTATCGATGCCCGGAAACCATTGAGATGGTCAACACACCTATCATTTTTTTACGCCGAGGATCACCCTGATCGCACAACTGCGGTCAGGTGTCTGCCATTGTTGGTTTTGCCAACAATACGCAACCTCAAGGTGACAAAATGTTAGTTGATGGTGGGGCCGGTTTGAACTTATTCTCACCTGATGTGATCAAAAGGTTGCAAATTCCTGATGAAGATCTCGAGAAGACGGGCATGTTTTAGGGGATGAATCTAGGGAGGAGCCAGCCAAAGGGCAAGATCACACTACCGGTAACATTTGGTAGTGACCTGAACTTCAGGACAGAGAAGATTATTTTCGACATGGCCATGATTCCATTGCCATATAATGGTATCCTTGGTTGTCCAGCGCTGGCCAAGTTCATGGAGGCATCGCACTATGCTAACAATGTATGGAAGATGCTTGGGCCAATGAGCATCATCACAATCAACTCTAACAAGAAGGATGCACTTATCTGCGCTGATCAACTTTATCGGGAGGTGGTTGCAGCACCTACCGCCCAGGCACCTGTTCCTGTCACTGAAGCTCCCAAGGGGAAGAAGACCGGCAAGACCTCTGATACACACTCTGGTAAGTGCACCTCCTCGGAGTGTTGTGCTCCTGTTGAAGATGTGCCAGAGAGCTCCACCAGCAAGAGCAAGAAATCTTAGGCTGCTCCACCGGAACCTAAGAAGGTGCCCACCAAGGACGATGGTACAGGAGGAACTTTCACCGTAAGTTCCAGCCTCGACGACAAATAGGAAAGCGCGCTCATTGCCTTCCTGCGGGCGAGTGCCGATGTGTTTGCATGGCAACCATCTGATATCCTCGGTGTTCCCAGGGAGGTAATTGAGCACCATCTTGTTGTTTGTCCTCATGCGCGGCCCATCGAGAAGGAAGTTAGGAAGCAAGCCTTGAAGTGGCAAGAATTTATTGCCGAGGAAATCAGGAAGTTGGAAGCGGCATGTTTGGTCAGAGGAGTGCTCCATCGAACAAGGTTGGCCAATCCAGTTGTAGTGCGCAAGGCAAATGGAAAATGGAGGTTGTGTATTAATTATACAGATATCAATAAAGCCTGTCCAAAAGATTAGTTTCCCTTGTCGTGCATCGACTAGATTGTGGACTCCACTGTCGGCTGTAATTTGCTGTCAATTCTTGATGCTTATTCAAGATATCATCAGATCTCCATGGCTAAGGAAGACGGAGAGAAGACCGCATTTATCACCCCATGTGGTACATATTTCTTCGTATGTATGCCTTTCGGGTTGAAAAGTGTTGGTACAAAATTTGCAACAGCAGCCCAGATCGATTTTGATCCCCAGCTACATAGAAATATGGAAGCTTATATGGATGACATAGTGGTCAAAACCAAGGACAAAGCAACGCTCATACAAGATCTAGAAGAGACATTTGCAAATCTGCGCAAGATCAATTTAAAGCTCAATCCTGAGAAGTGTGTGTTTGGCGTTCCAGCTGGCAAGCTTCTCGGATTCTTTGTGTCTCGGCGTGGGATTGAGGCCAACTCTGACAAGATCAAGGCAAATGAGCAGATCGAAGCACCAAAATGCGTCAAAGATGTGCTTCATCTTGCCGGCTGCGTTGTGGCTCTAAGTAGGTTCATCTCCAAATCTGCTGAGCGCACCCTACCCTTTTTCAAAATCTTGAAAAAGGTAGGTCCAATGAAGTGGACTCCGGAAGCGGAGGCGGCGCTGCAGGATTTGAAGAGGTACCTCTCCTCTCCGCCAACACTAGTCACACCTAAACCACAAGAGCCGTTGTTGCTATACTTGGCGGCAACGAATCAAGTGGTTAGTGTTGTGTTAGTGGTGCAAAGAGAAGTCAACAAAGCAGCAGAGGCAGGACCGCCAAGCGATGAGCCAGGATCTTCCCCGGCAGAGTCTGGTGCCGACAAGGCAGGATCTGAGAAGATAAATGAAGTGACACAGGAGAAGAAGATAGTGCAGCGCCTAGTTTATTTTGCCAGCTCCCTTTTGCAGGGGTCTAGGTCAAGATACTCTCGCATGCAAAAGTTGCTCTTCGGCCTCCTTATGGCCTCAAGGAAGATGCGCCATTATTTCAAGGCACGTGAGATCACCATCATCAGTCGCTTTCTGTTGCAACGGATCTTACAAAATCCAGATGCAACCGACAGGATTTTGGAGTGGACTTTGGAACTGTCAAGCTTTGGTCTCAAATTTGAAAGTACTTCAACTTTTCAGAGCAGAGCCTTGGCAAAGTTCATTGCACAATGGACCTCGATGCCGGACGAAGAGATCCAAGAAACAACTCTCCCCAACAAGGAAAGGAATCAAGAATGGATTATGTATTTTGATGGGGCTTTCTCCCTACAAGGCGCCAGTGCTGGCGTGCTGCTTATCACACCCACCGAAGAGCACCTCAAATATGTAATTCAGATGCACTTTCCCTAGGAGAGGTCGACAAACAACACTGCAAAATATGAAGGGATGCTTGCCGGTCTCAGGTTCGCGGCAGACCTTGGAATTAAGAAGCTCATCATCAGAGGTGATTCCCAGCTTGTCTTCAAGCAAGTCACAAAGATTATCAGAGCCAGTTGATGGAAGCCTATGTAGATGAAGTGAGGAAATTGGAGAAGCACTTTGACGGTCTGCAAATAGAGCATGTTCCTTGCGCACTGAACATCGTTGCCGACGACCTGTCAAAGCATGTTGCCCTCAATTTACCTGTGGAACCAGGTACTTTTGTGCTCAAATTGACTCAGCCATCCATAGCACCATCAGTGAGGCAAGATAAGAGAAGGAAGTTGAATTCAGGCCAGTACTTTCCCATAGAGCTGCCAGAAGCTGCCAGCAAGGGAGTTGTCGGGAACAACGTCAAGCCTGTCGGGGGGCAATAGGCTCCGGCAAGGCCTCAAGCCCTTGTCGTAGAGACAAACGCTCCCGTACAAGAAGACATGCCTTTAGTCCTTGTCGTCGAGCCTCAGGCTCCAGCATGGGCAGAATACATTGTCCAGTTCCTTCAAATAGGAGAACTCCCCGAAGAAGAGGAAGAAGCAGAGAAAGTAGCCCGTCAGTCTAATATGTACAAGTTTGTGGACAATGTCCTATACAGAAATAGACCAAACAGTGTGAAATTCAAGTGCATTCCTCGGGAGGATGGACTAGAGCTATTGGCAGAGATACATGGAGGCATATGTGGCTCCCACATAGGATAAAGATCCCTTGCCAGTAAGGCATTCCAGCAAGGTTTCTTTTGGCCCACTACTCCCCAGGATGAAACTACACTAGTAACCATGTGTGAAGCGTGCCAGTTCCATTCGAAGAAACCTCATCAACCAGCTCAAGCTCTTCAGACAATCCCTCTTTCCTGGCCATTTTCGGTCTGGGGGCTCAACATCTTGGGCCCCTTTCCCCATGCTACCAGGGGCTTTGAGTACTTGTACGTCGCAATCGACAAGTTCACAAAGTGGCCAGAAGTGGAAGCAGTGAGAAAGGTGATAACACAATCAGCCGTCAAGTTATTCAAAGGACTAGTTCGCTATTTTGGTGTACCAAACAGGATCATCACTGACAACGGCACACAGTTCACAAGCCGCACCTTCATTCAATATGTCCAAGACCTTGGCAGCAAGATCTGTTTTGCTTTTGTCGCTCATCCGAGAAGCAACGTCCAAGCAGAAAGGGCAAATGCTGAAGTGTTGCGAGGTCTTAAGACAAGAACTTTCGATAGGCTATGCAAGTGCGGAAGATGCTAGATTGATGAGCTGCCGGTGGTTTTTTGGTCAATCAGAACGACACCAAATCGATCCCGGCCACACACCCTTCTCCCTAGTATATGGGGCGGAGGCAGTTCTCCCCATGGAACTAATATACGGGTCACCTCGAGTGCTTGCTTATGATGAGCTTGAGCAAGAGCAGTTGCGGCAAGATGACGCTACGCTCCTTGCGGAAGATCGTCTTCACGCTGCTGTGTGAGCTACACGCTACAAGCAAGCTTTGCGCCACTGCCATAGCCGCAAAGTTCATTCCCAAAGCCTTGAGGAAGGCGACCTTGTTCTTTGGCGTGTTCAGTCTACCAAGAATTCCAACAAGTTGACGCCAAAGCAGGAAGGCCCTTATCGGGTAGTATGAGTCACCAAGCCTGGCGTAGTCCTCCTGGAGACCGAATATGGCGTTCAAGTGAGCAACTCGTGGAATATCGAACATCTTCGTAAGTTCTATCCATAAGGCGCAGTTGTCGGGGGGCCCGACAACCATCTTTTGTACAAGTCTTGCCGGCAAGGCATGTAATCCTTTGTACAAAGCCAGGCGCAGACCATGTGCGTAGTTGAATAAGATCAAGTGTTCTACAATTCTTGTTAATTTTCATGTCTACTTATATGCATGTTTATCTGAGATGTTGTATTACGCTTATTTCTAGCAAGTACCGACGAACCGCCAAGGTTCCATATCTGTATTTTCTCTTCTTTCTTTCTCCTAAAGGATAGAAGGTTCTCCCGTGTGCAAGTTTACCAGGGGGATGAGATGGTATGGACACCAACAGACGATGTTCAGAATTGACATCTTGCAGGAAGGAGTACATCAACGAAAAGCTAAGTTGCAAAACTCTAAGTATTTTTTTACTATAAAGTTATTTTCCTTGGACGATTTCAACTTTTGTAGGGGAAACATGCACACGAAGGAACCTTGTTACGATCGGTTGCGCACTTACTCTGTTTCGAGTTTGCTCAGTAGTGTAAGTGGCTGCACTGAAAACATCAAGGTATCTTGCCGGCAGCGACACTGCTAGCAGGCTGCTAAGGATCTGCTCCTTAAAGGGCTCGTGGCAGAGCTACGTGCATCGGCAAGTTTTCCGATAAAGCATAAGGCGTGCACCATACAGACAGAAATCTAAAAAGAAGAATAAAATGCATTCATTCAAAGGGAATGAAATTTACACGAGATGCCGTCTCTTCCTAAATAAATCATATTTGACTTCCTCCCCTAGGGGCAGGTTACAAGAAGAAAAAGAATAGGAAGTGACCCCTGACAGAAGCCTAGCCTAACCCCTTCAGGACCAACACTACGTGGAGGGCAGAACTTCCGGAGGGGAAGATAAAGCCGAAGAACACGGGCCTGCCAGGAGATCTAGTTGGAAGATGAGGCAGTGCCCGGGACAAGGACCCCCAGCAAGGTCGCCCCGTAGGGAGGGAGGGCGTGAGCTGACGGTGATGGTGCGGTCGGCGATCAGTTAGAGCCTAGGTCGTCGTATTCTGACTTGATGGCCTGGAGCTTGGACTCGCCATCGTCGTCTTCACCGACACTGTCCTCCTCATCACTATCGCTCGAGGAGGAACTTTCGGCACCGCTCGAGCTTTCCTCGCAGTAGCTAAGGCGAGCGCCCGAACGCACATAAATCTTGACGATGAGCAAGTCGGCCTCCACCATCTTGAAGCGGAGAACATGCCCATCCAGGAGGTTGTGGGCGCGAGCAAAGGTTTTCCAACCGTGCCTAAGGAGCATGATGCAACACTCCGGGTACTCAACGTCCACCCGCGTGGTTCCGTTGCAACAGCCATGCGCCTGCAGCCACAGAGCGGGCGGCTTGTCAACCTCCATCACCCTGGCAAAAGGGTGAGGGTGGAGCAGATGGCCTCGAAGGTGACCGCACAACATGATGACGAACTCGGGTGCCGTCCCCTCAGCATGGGTCTCTTCAAGATTAGTAACAACTAGATGGAGCATTTAATGCGTCTGTCCTATGTCGTCGGTGTCAAGTATGATAAATATGTAGCAACTGTACACCTCGTGTGTGTACAGTACGCCGTTGTTGGTGACCCCTTGGACATATAAAAGGAGGCCCAAGGCGTAGCTACAGGGAGGACCTTTTGGGCTCAGACGCACGTGTAGCGGCTATGTACTATTCACCACATAGCGCACCTGCAGTCAGAGCTCAAGAACACATAATACACTAAAGCAGGAGTAGGGTTTTCCGCTTCTTAGCGGCCCAAACCTGGGTAAAATTCCCTCGCGTTGCTTGATGGATCTACTCTTTGTGCACTATGTCTCCCTGCCAAACCGTAAAGGGATCCACGCGATCCCATAGGTGTCATACCCTGACATCCATATGTCAGAGAACCTGGGTCAATATGACTAGTTATAGACCCAACTGGCACAACTGTATAGGGACAGACATAGGTAACCCAATAGTGCAGGTGTCGGTCATCACCATGTGTAGACGAGTCATAGCAAGCTACACAGACTCCAATACACTGTGTGACATTTCCCCATAGGGATAGACACAACAACAAAGAAATACATGCCAGTCAATCAATGTGCCCTAAGCAGTAGCAAGCTCCCAGGGCTCAACGGAAGCACAAAGAGGCATCTCCCCATAAACAAGGCTACCATAGGCACACAACTAGGTGTCGAATCCCACACATACCAATGCATTTCAACATACACACAATATGCACGATATGCATAGATACAACATGGCATCACAACATAACTCTACAACATAACATTTATTTGGAAGACTCCAAAGAGCAATCATAGTATAATGTTACAAGTAGGGGGGGTCACATGACCCAATATTCAGAGTATACAAACAATAAGAGGAAGTTACATGTTTGGGTATAGACATCTACTAAAAGCGGTTGGAAGAGCCTGAAAAGCTACAACGACCCTACCCAAAGGAGCCAGATTGCTGTCTGGGTTCACAAGCTATACCATCGATGACAACGTAAAGAAGAAAGCACAAACTGAACAACGTCTATCTCTGCAAAAACGTAAAGAAGCAACAGTGAGTATGAGGGTACTCAGCAAGTCTTACATCAGAACTATCTACTTATGCATCATGTATCAGTGAATGGGATTGTGGTGTTACTGTAGAAATGCCCGCTCTGACCTTTGGCTAATCTAGACTATGACAATGTATCCTCCCTACGAGAGAGCACACACAAGTCCACATATTCACCACACCAACACACCACTATGGGTCCTCTCTCGTCTTTCTACAAGCAGCCATCCATAGCACTCACACTTATCTGGAGCATTTTAGGGTACGCATTCAAAGTTATCTTTGAACAATGCAAGTCTCCAAGTAGTTCATATACGTGGATGCGGCTATTTGAATAGATAGTTTACCTTGTAGGGGTGTACTTTGTCACACATGCTCCCTCCACTTATAGCTATGTGCACATAAAAAAGGCACCTCAGCAACCTTCAAGCGGAAGCCCGGCGAGGGAGTCTGCCATAGACGTTAACTTACAACGACTCTAGCCCAAGGCAGTCGCCTATCTGAGTTGGTTACCACAATCGAGAATCTAGCCGTGTTCCATGATTTAGACTCAGAAGTTGTGAGTAGGACCCCAAGCCAGTCCCGGTTGGGACATTCATTCACTTCGCAGGCCCGGCCACATCCTATCAATGTTTCGACCTACTGCGACTTCTAGGCAGAGAACATGGTAGGTTAATAGGTCGAGAGGGTCCATTGGTTTTGGGGCCAATGTGCGGTAGTATCTAGTATTGGAAAACAATCACAGAACTTAGTTCCAATGACCGATTTCAGTGAGACAACCCACCATGTACTCCTACATGGCCTCTTGTCGCAACTTTACCAAATCAGGTTCAACACTTAACTCTCATCGTCAGAACACATCCATTTCACTCCGGTTCATCACACAGATGAATCAGACCTAACACAACTCTAAGCATAAAAAGCATAACAGGGTAATGACATGACATGGCTCAAGCATCTAACAGGTCTGCTAGGTTTCTTGGTTCATCTATTTACTATGACAATGACATGCCATGTAGAGGAATGGGTTCATCTACCGAAAGACCAGTAACAGTTGTATCGTGTTTTCCTAATACATTGAAATGAGAGCAAGAGTGAGAGAGTAAGATTGTATCGAAACGCTCAAGGAGGGGTTGCTTGCCTGAAAGATCGGAACAACACCAATATTCTTCGATGTCGTCGATAACTAAGTCTCGCAGGTCTACCTACAACGGCAAACAAGGAACAGTTTAAGCATGGAAAATGCTTTAGAATTATGCATGATAATGACATGTTAACATGTTGCTGGTTTTATCTAATGCAAGTGACCACAAGTTAAATGGCGGTAATTTGATCAATATAGACCAATTCCAACTCCATGTGATAAGCATTGTAATGCCTTTAATGAGATTGTCCTATCCAGCAAGTTTAGGTTGTTAAAACATGTATGAAAATAACACCATCAGATTCATTGGATTTTTCTTATAATTTTTCATATATAAATTATTTCAATCTGACTTATAGATTGTTTTCGATGTTTTTTCAAAGTTTTTAGTATTTTCTGTAATTTCCTGATTTAATATAATTCCAAAAAATCATTAACTACGTCAACACAGCGTCATGCTTGTGTTAGCAATTCAAAAGGGCCAGGTCCAGGTCAAACCTGACCAGTGGGGCCCACTGGTCAGTGACCTGGATGCTAAACGGGGTTAAATCCTGCATTGACTACGGTTTGACCCGTAGTGAGGTCTTCTATTAGCCTCTATGGGGGTTAAGTAACTAGCGTGATTAGTCCCTAATGATGATGTCACATCATCCATGTCAGACTTGGTCGGCGACAACCAAACTGACGGTGGAGACGCGCGGGAATCGCGCTAGGGGCAGCGGCTGGGCGCGCCGAGGGTAACGGAGGGGAGCCCTCACTCACCCGCATCCAGTGGTTGTCGTGCGGCGGCCGAAAAAGAAGACGGCATCGACCTCCGCGGCGGCTGGACTCAGGCTTGAGTGGCGCGGGAGCTATAGAGCATTGGGATCCCAGCTAAGGGGGGGCTACGGCTTCCTGGGGGCACCTAGAAGACGATAGTGTGCTCGGGAGTGTCTACCTCAAGCTGCAACGACGGCGGCGACAAGGATGCCGGCATTGAGCTCAAGGTCATGGCGGGGATCGGAGCTAACAGTGCAACGGAGGAGGGAGAAGAGGTAGGTTCGACACGAAAGCTCACCATAGAATGGGTGGCATTGAAAGCGAGCTCGGGGACGTGATAACCCACAAGTATAGGGGATCGCAACAATTTTCGAGGGTAGAGTATTCGACCCAAATTTATAGATTTGACACAAGGGGAGCCAAAGAATATTTGAGAGTATTAGCAGTTCAGTTGTCAATTCAACCACACCTTGAGATTCAATATCTGCAGCAAAGTGATCAGTAGCACAGTGATATGATAGTTTGATAGCAGTGGTGGCAGTAATAGTAATGGTAATAGTAGTAGCAATTGTTTTGTAGCAAGTGTAACAGTGACAGCTGTAATAGTAACTTAGCAAGAACAATATGTGGAAAACTCGTAGGCATTGGATTGGTGTATTCGTTGGATGATATTCATCATATAACAGTCATAAGCTAGGGTGATACAAAACTATCTCTAGTTCATAAATGTAATGTAGGCATGTATTCCGTAAATAATCATACGTGCTTATGGAAAAGAACTTGCATGATATCTTTTATCCTACCCTCCTATGGCAGCGGGGTCCATAAGAAAACTAAGGGATATTAAGGCCTCCTTTTAATAGAGAACTAGCACAAAGCATTAACATGTAGTGAATACATGAACTCCTCAAACTACGGTCATCACCGGAAAGTATCCCAACTATTGTCACCTTGGGGTATACGGATCATAAAACATAATAGGTGCATATGACTAGGCAAGATCGGATCAAGAACATAGATATAATGGTGATAACATAAACGGTTCAGATCTAAAATCATGGCACTCGGGCCCTGGTGACAAGCATTAAGCATGGCAAAGTCATAGCAACATCAATCTCATAACATAGTGGATACTAGGAATCAAGCCCTAACAAAGCTAACTCGATTACATGATGAATCTCATCCAACTCCTCACCGACTAGGAAGCCTACGAAGGAATCACTCACTCCCGGTGGGAAGCATCATGGAATTGGCGATGAAGGAGGGTTAACGATGACGAAGACCAAATACTCCCCTCTCGGGACCCCAAACGGTCTCCTGGGGCTCCTCCTTTGCCGCAGCTTGGTTGTTACAGTAGGCAACAATGCCATCTGGCATGATCCCGTATCCATTCCTAGCAATAGAATCAAACAAAGCAGGTGTAGGCAACGGGATAATATCACGAGTAACCATGCTGAATACTAAGTTGTAGCGAATACTATGAAAAGAATCGGCTACATCAATAAATTGATGGTCCTCCGATGCCTTGTGATCTAGATAAACTCGGGGCAAAGGATAGTCATGTGGGCGTATCTAAACTTTAAAATGACTCGCTAAGCGGTCAGCATAAATACCTTCATGTATCCCGCCCTTATTACTATTAAGGTGTAGGCGACATGCAATGATAGCCCGTAGGCTAAAGGTGTGATCATTATGTAGTGCACAGCGTAGAATAGCTAGGTCAGGGGCATTGACTGCACCGACCTTCTCCCTAGCGGTTAAACACTTCACGGCGAATAAAGCAAAGTAATGCACAGAAGGAAAGTGCATACTGGTACAAGTGGCATTTTACACACCTCTTTCATCACCCACTGTCAAAGTGAGGAGAAAGTCCTCAAACTCTGCTGGTCTAGGCTCTCTTAATTCCCCGCCAGAAGGGATCAGACATATGCCACAAAAGTCGGTAAGCAGTATCTGATGGGTTTCAGCATATAGATCGAACTGCACCTCAGGAGGATTATTCTTACTCAGAAAATGAAAACTTTGCACAAAGGAATTTTTAAGGATGTGGTGTTGGTCACACTCATCTGCGAGGAAGTCGGTAAGCCCAGCATTTGCAACGAGTTGGGCAAACTCTTCATAGAACCCAGCCTCCTCCATAAAGGGGTTATGCGTCCATTCGCACGACCGCACCTCCGTCTTTCTCAGGGTGTTGAGGTCACTGTCCGACGATTCCCCAATGACTCCTTTAGCATTCCTCTTGGAGGGAAACTTCCTAAAGAAACTCATCTTATTACTATATTTAAATTTCTGAAAACTTTAGTATACAAAAAAATTGTCAATAAAACTTCATAAGATTGATAGCAACTACTCATAAGGATGCCTAGAGGCCATAGCAAGCACTCAAACTCCTTATAACTCTAAGAATTCAACATGCAAGCTCATCTACAGCAGCACCAAGAGTAGCTAATTATTTTGAAAATAAACCACTAAATCAAAAACTAATTGGAGCAATGGGGAATTCACATACCAAGAAGCAATCCCCCAAAATAGTTTTGGAAATGGAGCTTTGAGCAAAGAGTTCGACATCCATGGGTTTGAGAGCAAGAACGAGAGAGAGAGAGAGAGAGAGAGAGAGAGAGAGATGGTGATTTTTTCTGGAGGTAGGAGATGACATGGGCTAAAGAGGTAAGTGAGGGGACCCACATGGGGACAACAAGCCACAAGGTCGCGCGTGGGGTTGCTTGCACACCCTCGTGTCTTGTGGAAACCAGGTGCATACCCCTCTGATGTTATTTGCATCAGAAATTCAGAAATATTCAGAAAAAAGTCATGTTAAATTTTCAGGACATCCCGAGAACTTTTATTTTTGTGTAATATTTTTCTCATTGCACGGAGAAAACATAAAACAAGATAAACATGGAATTTTATTTTATTTAACTAAGAAAAATAGAAAACAAAAATTGGATATAGAAGGTTGTTCCTACTAGATTCATCAACTTCATACATCTCAAAAATAATCCATTAATAAGGTTGATCAAGTCTTATTAACAACCACTTTCGATTAGCATGAAACCGAAGAACTTTCGTAAAACACTAAGTTAACTCAATGAGGATATGCATATCGCCAACCATAAGTATATCATATTTCTTTTTGGCAGTAGGTAGAGGTAGTTGAAAGCTTTCAATAGTAAGTGTCGAAAAAATTTCAATAACATTTACACCATTCACTTGGAATTGTTTCTTTAGAAAGTACAATGTATGTTCATTACCATTGATATGAAAAGTGACTTTGCTTTTATTGCAATCAATAACAGCCCCTACAATATTCAAAAAGGGTCTACCATGGATAATCGACATGTTGTCATCCTCGGGCATCTCAAGAATAACAAAGTTTGTTAAGATAGTAACATTTGCAACAACAACGGGCACATCCTCACAAATACCGATAGGTATGGAAGTTGATTTGTTAGCCATTTGCAAAGATATTTCAGTAGATGTCAGTTCATTCAAATCAAGTCTTTTATATAAAGCAGTTTTGACATATTTTTTAATGGAGCAAGGTATAGTTGGTATTCGAGGATCTCCAAGTTTTTTAGGTACTCCATCCTTAAAATAATAATTAGCAAGCATGGTGGATATTTCAGCTTCACATATCTTTGTTTTATTAGTGACGATGTCTTTCATGTATTTTCAATAAGGGGCCATCTTTAAGATATCAGTCAAGTGGGTACGGAAAAAGATATCAGCAAAGCATTCAAATTCTTCGTAATCTTTTTTCTTGGATGGTTTAGGTGGAAAAGGCATGGATTTATGCTCCAATGTCTCTCTTTCTTTACCATGTTTTCTACACACAAAGTCTTTTTATCACATTGTTTATTTTTAGGTTGTGGGTTATCAAGATCAACAATAGGTTCTATTTCTACATCATTATATTGTTCTTTATCATTGTTTGGTTAGGTATCCTTATGATCATCATCATCATCATTATCATTATCACTGGGTGAATGTTCATTACCAGACTGAGTTTCAGAATCAGAAATAGAGACATCATTATTCTCAGGAGGTTTTTCTATCTCAGGTTCACTAGAGGTATGCAAAGTCCTATCATTTTTATTTTTATTTTTATAAGGATTAAGTGCATCGGCATTATTTCTTTGAGAGTCTTGTTCAATTCTTTTAGGGTGACCCTCAAGATAAAGTGGTTCCTGAGTCATTTTACCTCCTCTAGTTGCTACTCTAATAGCAAAATCATTCATATTATTATTCATTTCATTAAGCAATTCTCTTTGAGATTTAGCAACTCGTTCTAACTGGGTTTGAACCATAGAGGCATGTTTTCCTACACATCTAACATCATTACTGATTCTAAATAACAGGTCACTCAAGCGAACAATCATATCAGAATTATATTTCAATTGTTTCAAAACATTTGCATTGAAGTGATCTTGTTTCCTAATGTAATTGTCAAATTAATACAAGCACTAACTAGGCTGTTTATTGTAAGGAATGTCACCTTCATCAAACTTTAATAAAGAACTAGCACAAATGCCCGTGCGTTGCAACGGCTCATACATATTCTATTGCACAATACCAATTTTGTGTGACATATATCTTTAGAATACATATTCTATGGTTTAATTTCAATTGTGTATAGCACATATATTTTTGATTATCACGCACATCATGTGACAATGTCGACCTTTTTTACTATTGAATTACTCCTCCCTCCACCCTATAGATATGTCTCTTTGCGTTCCATGTCATCTTAGAACAACTCTCTTTCTCTACCACACGATCTTCGATAGCGATTCATGTTAGCTAGGGCTGCTCGTCTTGATTGACTGAATGATGGACTTTGTCTCATGTTGTAAGACATGTTTAAATTTGAATTATTCCTGCTTCCTTTTAGTATGAGGTCTACTGGGTAGCAACATCGGAAAAACTGTATAAGTATTGTAGGAGTACCAACGCACATCTATAATAGCTTTATGAGATAGCTTAAGCCACTATTGGATACAAAATAAAATTTGACAATCACTTTAATGTGAAAATTTATTATAATGCACCGACCCTTTAAAAATGCAAATAAACAAAATAATTACTCTGAAAATACGCATACTCTGGAAATACGCATTTTCAGAGTATCAATTCTATTATTTTTGCAACGCCTTCTAGGAATGTTATTTCATTTCAACTTTTTGCACGCACGTAAAACTTTTGATAATGTTGTTCTAAAAAAATTTCATAATTTTTTGAGTCGTTTCCGTTTTTTCGATTTTATTGTTCATCGAGCTCATTTGAGCTCGGGAGCAGAAACTTCGCGTCCGTATTCAGCAGCAAACATGTGTGCCTATAATTCCATGCCTTTTATTTTATAAGTTTTGGGACAGAATAAAAATGTGTAATGTGGAGGCCCACACGGCTACACCATTGCACTTTCTAATTTTTAATTAACATTTTCGCAAAAAAAAATCTTAATTAACTTTTGCATGGATCTTCACTGCCATAGTATTGTTTATTTGAGGCACTACCATTGCTTTTGAGTTGTACTTTCAGCTTGCTCCTCACACGCACCTACGTGCATATGCCCCCTGCATGAGTCGCTTTTGCCTCTTTGTATTTCACGCATGCGCCCAGGCTGAGCTGTTTTTGCATGTGTGTGTATGTTATGTGCGCAGGCCATGCATGTTCCTTACTTTTGAGGATAAATTTGAATCCACATCAAACCCTTTGATTATTCCTTGCTGATTATTTTTTGCTGCAGACCAAGCCCAAAATCGGCCCATGTGTGGGATAGATTTTCCATAAGTTTGTTTGTATGTATATTAAGGAGTTGACTTAGCTTTTCTAGCACAATCGAGAGCTAGATCAATGGTAATGGTCATAGTAATGTGAGGAGAGGTTTGAAGTTCGACTCCAACGGCCACATAATTTCTTTTTCTATGTATAACGCGCGATTGTTTGTGTTGGTAGGCCGTGGTCCAGCCCAGCCAGTTGTTCGTATGTTTTTTCTTCAAAAAATAATTATGGTTCGTGCTCTATCCTAATCAGACGACCGACAAAAAAAATAGCCAACATATAAAAGGACCGGATGACGAAAAAAAGTGGAGAAACAATCCTCCCTTTAATATTAGGTAGAGATAGAGATTTACCTCTATCACCTGTGTAGGTGGTGGTGTGTCAAGAACATGTATTTCTTCAATAGGTGGTAAATCCTTAATATCTTGAGCTTTAATATATTTTTCCTTCATACACTTCCTTGCCTCCTGCATATCTCCAGGATTGAGAAAAAGAATACCCCTCTTCTTCGGAGTGGGTTCAAGTGGTGGTTCAGGGAGAGTCCAATCATCATAATTCCTCACTATATTATTAAATAATTCTTCAGCTTGTTCAACAGTTTGTTCCCTAAAAACACAACATACACAACTATCAAGGAAGTCCCTTGAAGCATCAGTTAGGTCATTAGAGAAGATATCAAGTATTTCATTTTTCTATAAAGGGTGATCAGGCAAAGCATTAAGCAATTGGACAAGCCTCCCCCAAGTTTGTGGGAAACTCTCTTCTTCACTTTGCACAAAGTTAAATACTTCCTGTAAGGCAGCTTGTTTTTTATGAACGGTAAAATATTTTTCTAAGAAGTAGTAAATCATAACCTGGGGACTACTCACTCAACCAGGAGTAAGAGTATTGTATCGTATCTTAGCATCACCCTTTAATGAGAACGGAAATAATTTGAGAACATAGTAATAGTGAATCTTCTCATCATGAGCAAAAAGGGTGGCTATATCATTCAACATAGTAAGATTTTCTACTACACTTTTAGCATCATTGCCATGAAAAGGATCAGATTCAACCAAAGTAATTAACTCTGGGTCGACAGAGAATTCATAATCCTTATCGGTTACAAAGATAGGGGAAGTAGCAAACTTAGGATCACATTTCATTCTAGCATTAAAAGACTTTTATTTATACTTGGATAGTAATTTCTTAAGATCATTTCTATACTTACAAGCAAGAATGTCTCTAGCTAATTCTCCATCCATAACATAACCCTTAGGTATCTTAGGCATTCTAATCTAGGAGAGCTAGGTCTAATAGGTGTTTCATAATTATCAGTTTCAAAGACTTCATTAGTTTTAGTAGTTTCATCAATTTTGATAATTTCATTCTCATTAGCTCTAGAAATTTGTTCATCAAGAAATTTACCTAGGGTAACGGTATCATCAAGCAAGGTACTATCATCATCATAAGCATCATTCAGAGCAGAAGTAGCATCATCAATAACTTGCGACATATCAGGCTTAATAGCATGTGGTAGTGTTCCAAGTCTACTCATAATAGAAGGTGAATCAAGTGAAGAGTGTGATGGAAAATCCATACTGATAACCCGCAAGTATAGGGGATCGCAAGTGTTTACATAACATGCTCGGGAGTGGCTACCTCAAGCTGCAACAATGGCGGCAACGGGGATGCTGACATTCAGCTCACGGGCATGGCGGGGATCAGAGATAACAATGCAACGGAGGAGTGAGAAGAGGTGGGTTTGACGTGAAATCTCACCGCGGAAGGGGTGGTGTTGACGGCGAGGATGGGTACGTGATAATCCACAAGTATAGGGGTTCGCAACAATTTTCAAGGGTAGAGTATTCTACCCAAATTTATAGATTCGACACAAGGGGAGCAAAAGAATATTTGAGAGTATTAGCAGTTAATTTTTCAATTCAATCACACCTGGAGATTAAATATCTACAGCAAAGTGATCAATAGCACAGTGACAGTAATGGCAACAGTAGTAGCAATAGTTTTGTAGCAAGTGTAACAGCGACATCAGCAATAGTAACTTAGCAAGAATAATATGTGGAAAACTCATAGGCACTGGATCAGTGTATTCGTTGGATGATATTCATCATATAACAATCATAACCTAGGGTAATACAGAACTAGCTCTAGTTCATAAATGTAATGTAGGCATGTATTCCGTAAATAATCATACGTGCTTATGGAAAAGAACTTGCATTACATCTTTTGTCCTACCCTCCCATGGCAGCGGGGTCCATAAGGAAATTAAGGGATATTAAGGCCTCCTTTTAATAGAGAACCGGCAAAAAGCATTAACACGTAGTGAATACATGAACTGCTCAAACTATGATCATCGCCGGAAAGTATCCCAACTATTATCACCTTGGGGTATACGGATCATAACACGTAATAGGTGCATATGACTAGGCAAGATTGGATCAAGAACATAGATATAATGGTGATAACATAAACGGTTCAGATCTGAAATCATGGCACTCGGGCCCTGATGACAAGCATTAAGCATGGCAAAGTCATAGCAACATCAATCTCAGAACATAGTGGATACTAGGGATCAAGCCCTAACAAAACTAACTCAATTACATGGTGAATCTCATCCAACTCCTGACGGACCAGCAAGCCTACGAAGGAATTACTCACTCCCGGTGGGGATCATCATGGAATTGGTGATGAAGGATGGTTGATGATGACGAAGACCGAAGATTCCCCTCTCCAGAGCCCCAAACAGGCTCCAGATCTGGCCTCCTGGTGAAGAACAGGAGGTGGCGGCGGCTCCGTTTTGTGAAACGCGATAAAACGTTCTCCTTGATTTTTCTCTTCGAGAATAGGAATTTATAGAGTCGGGATTAGGCTCAACGGGGCCAAGAGGTGGGCACAACCCGCCAGGCACACCTGGGGGGCCGGCGCGCCCTAGTGTATCGTACTGAGCTAGGGCCCCTACTCTGGTTGTTCTTGGCTCCAGTATTTTTTATTTATTGAATAATTCTCCAAAAAGTTTTGTTCAATTCCGAGAACTTCTATTTCTCCCAAAAACAACACCATGGTAGTTCTGCTGAAAACAGCGTTAGTCCTAGTTAGTTTCATTCAAATCATGCAAATTAGAGTCCAAAACAAGAGCAAAAGCGTTAGTACAAGTAGATACGATGGAGATGTATCAATTCCCCCAAGCTTAAACCATTGCTTGTCCTCAAGAACTTCAGTTTAAAAACTGAAGGTGATGAATAAAAACTTTTACGAACTGTTTTGTTCTTGTTTACATACATATGCTTAAGTAACACCCAGGTTTTTAGCAAAGCATATGAATAACCATGCCAATAACAATAACTCTTAAAGATTATATTAACTTATATCAATGACATAAGCAACTAGCGAGCAATAATAAAATAGCTCAAATGCAAACACTTTGTCAAAACAATCATGATATAATATGGCAATAATGGTATCTCGCTAGCCCTTCCTAAGACCGCAAAACATAAATGCAGAGCACCTCGAAAGTTCAAGCAGTGAGTAAACATTATAATTCATGGTAGAAAAGATCCAGTCATGATGCATCCAACATTAACTATACACAATCCATGAGGATGACAATAGTGCTCTTAGATCTAGTGCTTATTTGAGAAGGTGATGACTCAACATAAAAGTAAATAGATAGTCCCTTCGCAGAGGGAAGCGGTGATTTGCAGAGGTACCAAATCTCAAAGATTAAATCAAAGATAAATATAATTTTGGGAGATGCACCCTTCCTGTCAACGTTACGACCAAGAGTTATCAATATCTTCCATCTTAAATACATTAGCGACGGTTCCCAAGCAGTAAAAGTAAAGGTTTAGTCCTCCTCCACCAACAAACACACTCCACGGCTAGCCGAATCCATGGGTACCGTCCATACCAACAACATTCCTGGGCATGTTTTTTTTATTATTTGCATTTTATTTCTTTGAATTCGGGACTAGGAATCCCTATTACCGCCCCTCTTGTGCAAGGACGAATGAGTAAACACTCATCAAGAGAATAACCCGCTTAACATGGAAGATACTGACCGCCCCCTGTCGTTCCATGAGCGGTCCAGGCACACAAAACAGGTGTTTGTTTGAAATTTTATAGGTGGCACATGCAAATTTACTTGGAACGGCAAGGTAATACCGCATATAGGTAGATATAGTGGAATCATCTGGGATAACTTTGGTTTAAGGATTTTGATGCACAAGCAGTATTTCCGCTTAGTACAGGTGAAGGCTAAAAAATAGGTTGAGAAGCGGCCAGCTAGAAAGCAAAAAAACGGTCATGAACATGCATTATGAGTAATAAACATTGAATGCTATCACGAGTAGTGTCATGCCCAAGATGCACGCCTATCCATATTTAGGCACGGGGGCCTCGACAGGGATAGATGCGCATCTAGTCGTTCCGCAAGTACAGTATCATCGCATACATGTATGAAGAGAGGAGTATATGAGTTGGCTTACACTCGCCACATGCTAAATTACAAATCCATAGAGTTTATTCAAACATCATTCAAAAGACAGGGTCCGTCTACGGATGAAAACAAACGAGAAAATAAGCAATGAAACTGTCTTGCTAGCCCCGAAGATCACGACCAAGGCCTCTCTACTCGTCTGGATATGTGACGTACATCCTGCCACGTTCCTAGTCATACTCCCACTGGAGCTGCATCACATCATCTGGCACGGTCTCATCTGCACCTGCACCTATATTTGTTGTAGTAATCTATGACCCATGGGGACTCAGCAATCTCGCAACCGGGTACCGAGACTATTCAAGCTTATTGGGTTGGATGGGGTAAGTATTTAGTTTGCAGCAGCACTAAGCATTGTATGGTGGCTAACTTACGAGAACATGAATGTAAATATGGTGGACTACATAAGACGGTCGAGTTCTACCATGATCACTAAGTGATCCTAAGCACCTACTTACGTCATACATAACCCTACCATGTTCTCTCTCGGTTCATGTTCACGAGCAGAGACGATCACGGTTACTCACACAGTTGGTGTATTTTATTGGATTTTACTTCAAGTTAACTATAACTGGGTGTTAGACAAAATATCCAAGTTTCCACATAACCACGGGCACGGCTCCAAAAGATTTAAACCTACAGGGGTGCTCCAACTAATCCATCATAAATTAACCACACTCCATGGGAACTACCTCGACCACGGATCTCATGATCATCCTTGGCAATTCCAAAGCAAAACTGACACCTCGAGATAGCCCAAAGAAGATCACAGTTCCTCACGCAAGCCATTCAAAAAAGGTAAAACAAGTCCATCAAGACCTCCCGGTGAGCCAGATCCGCTTCTAGAGCTGTGCACTCTCTATCAACGGGCATCATCCGTCTATGCAAAGTGGACAGTTTCCTGAAAATTCCTCGAGTTGCCCCGAGGTGGCACCGCCGACTTCTAGGTAGGTGGGCCAACACTCATGAGGAGCACTAGCCCAGGGGTTGATTAATTATCCACGGGGTTGCAAAGCCCTATGCAATTTTATTAAGTTGTTTAAGCAAATAGTACCAATGTTGGGTCTTGCCAGACAAGTTTTAATCTCAACCGAATAATCAAGGGGGTCCCCATAACAACCCCGAGCATGTTAGGAGCGCAAAATATGGAAACATGACACCGGTAACAAGTAACTATGGTGGTAAAAGTGGAACAAAACACCGAGCAAAAGGCCAAGCCTTCCATCATACCAAGATATATATGTGCATTAAATTAAATATTTGTAAATATTATGATATCTCCAGATATCCATGTTATCACATGGTAACAACCTACACCTGCAACTAAGAATGCTATAAGAGGGGATGAGCAGCGGTAACTTAGCCAAACAAGGTTTGCTAGGATGTGGAGGGGTTAGAGGCTATCATGGCAATGTAGGAGGCTTGACATTCAAGTGGTAGGTAACTCATATGTAACGATAAGAGCAAGACATCTAGCAAATAAAAAATAGTGTCAAGATCCGGGTATGGTCATCTTGCCTGTTGGTTCTTCAAAGGGACAAAGAGCAGGGTCCTCGTAGTGGTACTCTCCTGGATCCTCGTACTCAGGTTCAACACTTGCGTCTACCCAAGAGAAACAACGACAATAAACAACCAACCAAGGTTCAATGCACAAACAAGATGATGCATGATTCATTTGAAGTATTTAGCATGTCAAATCTAAGCTAGTCATGTTTCTCATGCAATATTTAAGTTATTTACAATTCTGTACAGAACTTCATGTTAAGTTATTCGAACATGCATGATCATGGCAAATATGGATGCTTCATGCAAAATCAATGCAAATGCATATGTAGAACGTAGGAAACGGAGTAGCGGATCTCACGCTACGCTCACGGCAAGGTTCGAAGGCAAAATGCAAGACATGGAAGGCCATGGGCTATTCCTTGGTGTTCCAAGGTAGCCCCTGGTTAGAAAATGAAAAACCAACCACAATAGAGCCAAATATCAAACAAAACAATGGAGCATAGCTCCCACAAGCCACAAAACACTAACACACACAATCAGTCCCAAAACAGCAACATAGAAACCTTCACAAAAATTATCTAGAGCTACAGGATGTTACCAACCTCAAACAAAGCATGCACAAAAACTACATAACTTGCTGATCAAATCATCCAAGTACATAAACTAGAAAGGAAGCACATATCATTAAGCATGAAGCTCACAAGATGGCATGATGAAGCAGATTCTAGAGACTTAGTGAAAATCATGGTTTTCTAGAATCTGAGTTAAGCTGATAGAAAGTTGACAGCAGAAAATAATGATGCTAGATACCACCTCATGGCATGAAAATTAATAGGATGGTAGAGGGCAACATCTACTTCAAAACTCTAGCACTGAGCTTGAGCTAAAATACAACATATCACTTGGTAGCATCCACTTAACATGGCATAAAAACATTAACAGATTCTCAGACTTAGAAATATTTAGCATGTTGAAAACAGTAACATTGTAATAGCCACTTTGTAGCAAGATTCCCACTTATATGCAAGTTTATCATGTCAAAAGAAAATACCATGGCATAATACTCATGAAATACTACCACTTCCATGTTGACACGAATATCAAAGCATGCAAGGATTAATTATAACTACAATGACAAAATGGCATATTGGGACTAAATGACATAAAACTTGATCAAATGACAAAACAAATTGCATCAATGTATTCATTGGGAAATTCTACCCCAATTTCATATATCACACTCATATATTGCAGTAGGTAAAATGCCCACAACCTCAAGTTCCAAATCACTTCACAATCATCATATGCTCATAAGTCAAAACTTGCCATATATGCTCATAACCAAAAATGCTCATGTATAGATATAGTAAATTACCAGAAATGGAATAATCTATTTAAAACACAATTAAAACAAAAAAACAAAATTAAAAAATAGGAGGGGTCCCACATGGCATGACACCAGGGCCCCTCTATGTGGATGACAAGTGGGCCATTGGCCCACCGTCACACACACACACAAGCACATACACACACAGGCACACACAAACCCACACGGAATCTGCCTACCACAGAAGATCCTAGCCATACACAAACACACACTGGCTCACACACACCAGATCCCATGTGGCCACAGCGGATCCGGCCCAACACACGCACACACTCGCAAAATGAAAACAAAAAGGGGCGCGGGGGGGTCAAACCCGCGACCTTCTGGTCGTTCCCGGGTCGAACGACCACTGTGCTATGCGGCGGCTACTGACCAAGGAGGGATCTAGCACCTCAACTACTAACTTGTCTAAGCGTTATCTGACGAAACTGAATAAAGCAACAGCGGCGACAGGCACGGGGGCGACACGATTCTAGCAATGGCTGGGGGGCTCTAGTGACACGGACTAGCTGAGGGGCAAGCAGGAACCTAGGGAACCCATCCCCGCCCCTAACTTCAACTAGGCGCGGCGGCTACGAGTAGCTCGAGCACGAGCTTGCGCTCAACCCGAACATGGCGGTGGCGAGCTCTCCGGTGAACCTACGCACTATGCACAAATCAGGGAAGGGGATGCGGCGATGCTCACCGAGAGGAGGCGATGACGACGGCTCGAACATGCAGAGAAGGGGAGGAAGGGCAATGGCAACGCGGGCACGGCGGATCTTGACGGAGCAAAGGAGGAAGAAGACGCGCCGATGGCCGACGGTGCGGAAGCTCTCCAGCCCTCCTAGCGCCGGGAACCGAACGCGGGCGGCACTAGTGGTCTCCTTGCCATTTTGGACACCGCGGAGCCCACCAGCGACGACAGAGAAGACGGACACGGCGGCGCTGCAACCTCTGCACTTTCTGAACCCAAAGACCTCTCTAAATTCCAATGCGGGGAGGAAGAAGAAGGAGGGGAAAGAAGGATATGGCAGTGGCAGAGAAGGGAGCATGGAACCCTAGGCGAGGCCAGAGGCTAAATAGGGGCACGAGAGACGGCTCCTCGATGCTTGTGAGCTGGCAACCACCTCGCCCTCTCACACTCACTCGCTGACTGACGGAAAAGCGGGGAACCGGAGTAGGTAGCTGTCTCGCTAAAAGGGTCGAGGCCGCTCGGGAGGGCTAGTTGGGACGCTCGGGAGGGCTAGTTGGGCCGCACGGGAAGGGAGGCCCAGGCAGCTGCTCACTCTCACACAGGAAAAAAAATGGGGGGGTCCTTTTAAAATAAAAGCCCACAAAAAAATAATTCCACAACAGAAAAGGAAGGGGTCTTTCCCCAAAATAAAATACTTTTGAGGTCACAAAAATGCAAGCCATTTAATAAAAATGGTTAGGTATTTTTTAGATCAAGAAAATATTTTACCTAGTATTTAACTAGGCATGGTTTCAAAATTATTTGAAAGGAGGAAAACCCCAACCATGGCAGAAGGACTACCCTAGAATCTTAGAAGAATATTTAGAAGATGACCAACATTTAAAACAAGGGAAAACAGCAAGCAAATATTTAGCAAGCAACAAATTTGAATGAAGAGAGAGATAGGCATAGTGTTTAGAATGGGAGGAACTAGAGCAACACTCCAACAAGGCACATGCATCTATCCACATACACACCTCACATCACAACACTTCACAAGCACAACCAAGGCAAATATAATTATGCAATTGATATGATGAGCATGATGCATGATGCATGAGATGTAAATGGCAATGAAGCAAAATGGTAATTCATTTCAAGCACATGTCAAACAAGAGGGTCATAAGAGCTACATGACCATAAATGGCAAGGGGGGCACTTGGGCTATTACAAGTAGGATATGGACACAATGAACATAAATATCGTGAAGGCTATGTTGGTTTTGATTCATCTACATGCGTGAACATGTGCCAAGCCAAGCCACTTGAAACATTCAGAGGAGGATACCATATCATCATACTACATCACAACCATTTTAATGCATGTTGGCATCAAAGATAAATCATTATCCACTCCTAGCTACTTGATCATGGCATGAGCAATTATAATCTCTAATTGTCATTGCAAACATGTGTTATCATAATATGCTAAATCATGAATACCAGGTTAAACATATTTACAAAAAGAAAACAAGTTGAGTTCATACCCGCTTCTCTCTGCCACAGTCACTTCATCAAATATCGTCATTATTTCCTTTCACTTGCATGACTCAATGATATGAAAATAACACTAGTGCAAGAGTGTCGTGGACAAAGCTAGAATCCGCAAATATTTTATTCAAGTGGAGAAGACAAAGTAATATGGGCTCTTTGTTAGATCAATAGTAGTGCGTATGAGAGCCACTCGACATTTTCACTGTGGTCTTCTCCTTGGTATGATTCAATAAAAGGAAGAGAATTTCAGAAAAACACACTAAAATATTTTTGGAGTTTTTAGTTTTTCTTGAAGATAGAAAAGCGAAAACAAGAAAAACTATTTACACGGGAGAACTCCCAACAAGCAAAAGAACAAACAAGAAATCTTTTGGGGTTTTCTTTTAATACTACAACTAATTAAACTAAGAAGAAAAACTAAAAAGAATCCAGAAATATTTTTGGATTTTCTCAATGTTTTTCAAACACACAAAAAGAAAGCAAGGAAATAAATCTAGCATGGATAATACAATGACAAAGTGTGGACACCGACAACAAGAATGAAATGTGTGAACATGAATATAATGTCGGTCGAAATACATACTCCCCCAAGCTTAGGCTTTTGGACTAGCTTGGTAATCACCATTCGTAGACTAGATAATAGTCTGAGTGATAGCCTATCAAGGATCTTGGCGCAGCCTCTTCAGACCATCTCGCAGCTTCAACCTCTGCATTGTACGTGTGGGCCTCACTCTCAAGAACGTAGTATCTTCCCTTAGTGCGATAATCAAAGAGAGCAGGAGAAGGCAAGACGATGGGTACAACGGGGCCTTTATTGAACCTCAAGTTGTGAGTATAATTAGTGATTGTGCCCTTAAGGAAATTATGACGTTTGATGGCCTCAAAATCTAAGTACTGAGTAGGTAAAATAGGATCATTAGGCCAAGGTGATACACATAACTTCTTAGCTACACAGGCGGCATAGGTCCCACCATAAAAGTGAGCACTATTAGTGTTGTGATTCAATCTCCATGCAACAATTGCTCCTAGATTATAATGTTTAACTCCTATTATAGTGGCGTGTGTAAGACCCAAATCAGGGGCACACAGTGTGCTGCAATCTTGCTTGCCTACAACGCAATTGCCATTAAAGAGTGCAAAGTACTGTATAGATGGAAAATGGATGATTTTCATTCTACCTTGTGTCACTCCTCTATCTTTACCGTATCAAAGATTAATCAGAAATGACTCATACTCAGATATTGGTGGTTCGTCTAGCAAACCCCAATATGGAATTTTGCATGCTTCACAGGACGCGTCTAAAGGCATGGTGAAAGCATCATTATAATGGCTAAATGAAATTCTAGACTCACGAGGAAAATATTTAAATTTCATAGTAAATGTCTTTGTGAGGCTGAGATGTTGGGTGCACTTATCTTCGATGAAGGGAGCAAGATCAGTGTTGTGAACAAACTGCTCAAATTATTCCTTAATACCTGCACCATCCATGAATGTATTACATGGCCAAAGGCACGATTTGGTGTCAGCATCCCGCATCGAGCTTGCACTTGGTTCAACATAAGATTGTCGGATCAAGCTTCTACTTGATGATGCCCCCATGGGTCTTCTCCTCAAAGAACTCCTAAAGAATTGCATTTTTATTTGCGAACAACTTCTAAAAAAATTGGGACTCAAAATTTTGTTAGCAAAACTTCACAAGATTGAAAGCAACTACTCAGAAGGATGCCTAGAGGCCATAGCAAGCATTCAAATTACTTAGAACTCTAAGAATTCAACATGCAAGCTCATCTACAGCAGCACCAAGAGTAGCTAATTATTTTGAAATAAACCACGAAATCAAAAACTAATTGGAGCAATGGGGGAGTCACATACCAAGAAGCAATCTCCCAAAATAGTTTTGGAAATGGAGCTCCGAGCAAAGAGATCGAAATCCACGGGTTCATGAGCAAGTACCCGAGAAAGAGAGCTATGGTGATTTTTCTAGAGGTAGGAGATTACATGGGCTAAAGAGGTAAGTGAGGGGACCCACGTGGGGACCAGAACCCACCAGGTTGCGCCTAGGGTTGCTGGCATGCTCTGGTTTCTTGTGGACGCCAGGTGCAACCCCCCCCCCTCTGATGTTACTTGCATCAGAAATTCAGAAATATTCAGAAAAAAATCATGTTAAATTTTCAAGACATTTTCAGAACTTTTGTTTTTGGGTCATTTTTTTATTGCACGGAGAAATCAAAAAATAGGATAAACATGGCATTTTGTTTAATTGAACTAAGAAAAACAGAAAACAAAAAGTGGGTGCCGAGGTTGTGCCTACTAGATTCATCAACTTCATACCTCTCAAAAATTGTCAATAAAACTTCATAAGATTGATAGCAACTACTCATAAGGATGCCTAGAGGCCATAGCAAGCACTCAAACTCCTTAGAACTCTAAGAATTCAACATGCAAGCTCATCTACAGCAGCACCAAGAGTAGCTAATTATTTTGAAAATAAACCACTAAATCAAAAACTAATTGGAGCAATGGGGAAGTCACATACCAAGAAGTAATCCCCCAAAATAGTTTTGGAAATGGAGCTTCGAGCAAAGAGTTCGACATCCACGGGTTTGAGAGCAAGAACGAGAGAGAGAGAGATGGTGATTTTTTCTGGAGGTAGGAGATGACATGGGCTAAAGAGGTAAGTGAGGGGACCCACATGGGGACCACAAGCCACAAGGCCGCGCGTGGGGTTGCTCGCACACCCTTGTTCTTGTGGAAACCAGGTGCACACCCCTCTGATGTTATTTGCATCAGAAATTCAGAAATATTCAGAAAAAAGTCGTGTTGAATTTTCAGGACATCCCGAGAACTTTTATTTTTGTGTAATATTTTTCTCATTGCACGGAGAAAACATAAAACAAGATAAACATGGAATTTTATTTTATTTAACTAAGAAAAATAGAAAACAAAAAGTGGATATAGAAGGTTGTGCCTACTAGATTCATCAACTTCATACATCTCAAAAATAATCCATTAATAAGGTTGATCAAGTCTTATTAACAACCACTTTCGATTAGCATGAAACCGAAGAACTTTCATAAAACACTAAGTTACCTCAACAGGGATATGCATATCCCGAACCATAAGTATATCATATTTCTCAGTAGGTAGAGGTAGTTGAAAGCTTCCAATAGTGAGTGTCGGAAAATTTTCAATTACATTTACACCATTCACTTGGCATTGTTTGTTCGGAAAGTGCATCATATCCTCATTACCATTGATATGAAAAGTGACTTTTCCTTATTGCAATCAATAACAGCCCCTACGGTATTCAAAAAGGGTCTACCAAGGATAATCGACATGTTGTCATCCTCGGGCATCTCAAGAATAACAAAGTATGTTAAGATAGTATCATTTGCAACAACAACAGGCACATCCTCACAAATACCGATAGGTATGGCAGTTGATTTGTCGGCCATTTGCAAAGATATTTTAGTAGGTATGAGTTTATTCAAATCAAGTCTTTTCTATAAAGAGAAAGGCATAACACCAACACCAACACCCAAATCACACAAAGGAGTTTTGACATAATTTCTTTTAATGGAGCAAGGTATAGTTCGTATTCCAGGATATCCAAATTTTTAGGTACTCCATCCTTAAAAGAATAATTAACAAGCATGGTGGATATTTCAGCTTCGGGTATCTTTATTTTATTAATGATAATGTCTTTCATGTATTTTGCGTAAGGGGCCATCTTTAAGATATCAGTTAAGTGGGTATGCAAAAAGACTGTCCTAATCATTTCAGCAAAGCGTTCAAATACTTCATCATCCTTTTCCTTGGATGGTTTAGGTGGAAAAGGCATGGGTTTCTGAAACCATGGCTCTCTTTCTTTACCATGTTTTCTATCCAGAAAGTCTTTTTTATCATATCGTTTATTTTTTGGTTGTGGGTTATCAAGATCAACAACAGGTTCTATTTCTGCATCATTGTCTGGTTCTTTGTCATTATTTGGTTGAGTATCTTCAGGAACCTCATCATTATTATTTTCATTATCACTAGGTGAATGTTCATTACCAGATTGAGTTTCAGCATCATAAATAGAGACATCATTATCTTCAGGAGATTTTTCTATCTCGGGTTCACTAGAGGTATGCAAAGTCCTATCATTTTTCTTTTTCTTTTTCTTTTTAGAAGGACTAGGTGCATCAACATTAATTCTTTGAGAGTCTTGTTCAATTTTCTTAGGGTGTCCCTCAGTATAAGTGGTTCCTGGGTCATTTTATCTCCTCTAGTTGCTACTCTAACAGCAAAATCATTCATACTATTATTCATTTCATTAATCAAGTCTCTTTGAGATTTAGCAACTTGTTCTAACTGGTTTTGAACCATAGAGGCATGTTTTCCTACACCTCTAACATCATTACTGATTCTAAATAATAAGTCACTCAAGCGAGCAATCATATCAAAATTATATTTTAGTTGTTTCAGAACAGTTGCATTGAAGTGGTCTTGTTTCCAAATATAATTGTGAAATTTATATAAGCACTGACTAGGATGTTTATTGTAAGTAATGTCACCTTCATCAAACTTTAATAAAGAATTTACCTCTACCACATGTGGAGGTGGTGGTGTGTCAAGTCCGTGCATGTATTTCTTAATACGTGGTAAATTCTCAGCATCCTGAGCTTTAATACCTTTTTCCTTCATACATTTCTTTACCTCTTGCATATTTTCAGGATTGAGAAATAGGATACCCCTCTTCTTCGTAGTGGGTTCAAGTGGTGGTTTGGGGAGAGTCCAATCATCATAATGCTTCAATATATTATTCAATAGATACTTAACTTGTTCAACAGTTTGTTCCCAGAAAACACAACCAGCACAACTATCTAGGAAGTCCCTAGAAGCATCAGTTAGTCCATTATAGAAGATATCAAGTATTTCATTTTTCTTATAAGGGTGATCAGGCAAAGCATTAAGCAATTGGATAAGCCCCCCCCCCAAGCTTGTGGGAGACTCTCTTCTTCAATTTGCACAAAGTTAAATATTTCCTGTAAGGCAACTTGTTTCTTATGAGCAGGAAAATATTTTTCAGAGAAGTAGTAAATAATATCCTAGGGACTACGCACACAACCAGGATCCAGAGTATTGTACCATATATTAGCATCACCATTTAATGAAAACGGAAATAATTTGAGAATGTACTAATAGTGAATTTTCTCATCATGAGCAAAAAGGTTGGCTATATCATTCAACTTAGTAAGATGTGCTACTATAGTTTCAGTTTCATAGCCATGGAAAGGATCAGATTCAACCAAAGTAATCAACTCTAGATCGATAGAGAATTCATAATCCTTATCGGTAACAAAGATAGGTGAAGTAGCAAACTTAGGATCACATTTCATTCTAGCATTCAAAGTCTTTTCTTTATACTTGCATAGTAATTTCTTAAGATCATTTCTATCCTTGCAAGCAAGAATGTCTCTAGCTACTTCTCCATCCATACCATAACCCTTGGGTATCTTTGGTATTTCAAATCTAGGAGAGCTAGGTCTAATAGGTGTTTCATAATTATCAGTTTCAAAGACTTCATCAGTTTCAGTAGTTTCATGAGTTTCAATAATTTAATTCTCTTTAGCTCTAGCAATTTGTTCATCAAGAAATTACCTTGTGGCACAGTATCGTCAAGCAAGGTACTAGCATCATTCATAGAGAAGTAGCATCATTAATAACTTGTGACATATCAGGATTAATAGCATGTGGTGGTCTTGCAAGTCTACTCATAACAGAAGGTGAATCAAGTGCACACTGTGATGGAAAATCCATACCTCCCCTCATATTAGAGGGAACAATCTTGGTTCCTGTATCCTTTAGATTGTTCATAGTGATAAATTGATATAAATCCCAAGGGACTCAGAAAATATAGCTATCCTCCCTAGTAACGGCGCCATTAAAAGGTCTTGATAACCCACAAGTATAGGGGATCGCAACAGTTTTTGACGGTAGAGTATTCGACCCAAATTTATAGATTAGACACAAGAGGAGGCAAAGAATTTGAGAGTATAAGAAGTTGAGTTGTCAATTCAACCTCACCTGGAGATTAAATATCTACAGCAAAGTGATCAGTAGCATAGTAATATGATAGTTTGATAGGAGTGGTGACAATAGCAATAATGGTAACTGTAGTAGCAATGGTTTTCTAGCAAGTGTAACAACGACAACAGCAAAAGTAACTTAGCAAGAACAATATGTGGATAACTTGTAGGCACTGGATCAATGTATTCGTTGGATGATATTCATCATATAACAGTCATAACCTAGGGCGATACAGAACTAGCTCCAGTTCAGAAATGTAATGTAGGCATGTATTCCATAAATAATCATATGTGCTTATGGAAAAGAACTTGCATGACATCTTTTGTCCTACCCTCCCATGGCAGCGGGGTCCATAAGGAAACTAACGGATATTAAGGCCTCCTTTTAATAGACAACTGGAACAAAGCATTAACACATAGTGAATACATGTACTCCTCAAACTTCGGTCATCACCGGAAAGTATGCCAACTATTGTCACCTTAGGGATTATGGATCATAACACGTAATAGGTGCATATGACTAGGCAAGATCAGATCAAGAACATAGATATAATGGTGATAACCTAAACGGTTCAGATCTGAAATCATGGCACTTGGGCCCTAGTGACTAGCATTAAGCATGGCAAAGTCATAGCAACATCAATCTCAGAACATAGTGGATACTAGGGATCAAGCCCTAACAAATCTAACCCGATTACATGATGAATCTCATCCAACTCCTCACCGACCAGCAAACCTACGAAGGAATTAGTCACTCCCTATGGGGAGCATCATGGAATTGGCGATGAAGGAGGGTTAATGATGTCAAAGACCGAACATTCCCCTCTTTGAAGCCCCAAACGGGCTCCAGATCTGGACTCCCGATGAAGAACAGGAGGTGGCGGCGGCCCCGTCTCGTGAAACGCGATAAAACTTTCTCTTTGATTTTTTCTCCGAAAATAGGAATTTATAGTGCCGGAATTAGGGTCAGTGGGGCCACAAGGTGGAACAACCCACTAGGGCGCGCCTAGGGTGGATAGCGCGCCCTGGTGTATCATGCCAAGCCATGGCCCCTCCTCTAGTCATTATTGGCTCCATTATTTTTTATTTATTGTAAAATATTTCTCCAAAAAGTTTCGTTCAATTCCGAGAACTTTTCTTTCTGCACAAAAAGAACACCATGGTAGTTCTGCTAAAAACAGTGTCAGTCCGGGTTAGTTTCATTCACATCATGCAAATTAGAGTCCAAAACAAGGGCAAAAGTGTTAGGAAAAGTTAATATGATGGATACGTATCAGGACGCTGTAGTTGAAGCGAATCGACGATCATGCTCTGGCGGACGTGACGGGGATGACGAGCTCGATGGCGATAATGGGAAGCTCCCCGGCTTGATTCCTTTAGCGAAGAGGACCAAGGCGATGCGGCAGACCTCATGGATAGCTTGCGAACACGAGGCAACTGTGGTTGGTGCGACGGCGATGGTGGTGCGTTATCGAGTGCATGTGGCTGCGAGAGAGAAGAGTAGCTAGGAGAGGGGGAGAGCGAGAGAGAGAGAGAGAGACAGAGAGAGAGAGAGAGGAGGCATGCAGGGGAGGGCTTTGCAACATCCTTATCGCCATCTAGGCGGACGGCGGCAAGCAGGACAAGGCCATGGCGCGTGCCGGAGCGGCGCTGCATGCGCTCGTCCTCCTGGCGCAGGGAGGAAGACGACACATGAGTCTCAAGTGAGTTGTGTCGTTTGTGCAACAGGTAAGTGGCCCAGATACTTTCCCGTTTTCAATTTTTGTTTCTTTTCTATTTTCCATCATTTTTTGTTTATAGAAGAAATAATAAACCATTTCATAAATCCTGGAAAATATATATGTGGACTGGGTGGGATTAACGAGTGGCACATAAAAAGTTTCAAAATATTTGGATCTATATTTTATATATAGTAAATATAATCCAATGCAAATAGTCGTTGGATTAATTCAAATTCCCAAGATAAAATGTTTCTGTGATTCTAAAATTATTGGTTTGCATTTTACCTCATGACAATATTTTGTTAGAATACCAGGGACATTTTCTTGGACTTCTTTGAAGCAATTTTTATATTGCTTATTTGACAAAAAATAATAATTCTGGGGCTTGATCATTCCTCAATTCATTGTCATTTGAAAATAAAAATGCATGCATGAATGCCTTAACAAGCACAGTTAAACTAGGTTTTTGACAACTCACCCCCCCTAAACAAGAATCTCGTCCCAAGATTCAGGAGTAGTCGGGAAGAGGGCAGGGTACTCAAGCCGAAGACGATCTTCTCGCTCCCAGGTTGCTTCATCCTCGGAATAGTGAGACCACTGGACCTTGAGAAACTTGATGTTGCGACGTCGAGTGTTGTGCTTGGCTTCATCGAGACTATGAACAGGATATTCTCGATATGAGAGGTCGTCTTGGAGATCAAGCATTTCGTGGTCTACTTCGCGGATAGGATCCTTGAAGCAACACCTGAGTTGAGAAACGTGGAACACATCATAAACTTTGGAAAGCTGCAGGGGTAGTTCCAGTTGGTAGGCAACCTATCCTCGTTTAGCAGGAATGTGAAAAGGACCAATGTAACGAGGAGCCAATTTGCCTTTGATACCAAAGCGATGGTTACCCTTCAGAGGTGAAACCCGAAGATAAGCCATCTCGTCTACTTCATAACTTACTTCCTTATGACGATGGTCATATTGGCTCTCTTGACGAGATTGGGCGGTTTTCAAATTCTCACGAATGATGCGAACTTTCTCTTTTGCCTCCTGGATCATATCCGGTCCAAAGTATTTTCTTTCACCGGTTGTTGACCGGTTTAATGGTGTACGACATATTCATCCATACCATACTTCGAAAGGATCTTTGCCCATACTAGACTGAAAACTGTTCTTATAAGCAAATTCGGCGAACGGAAGGCATTTCCCTCAATTCATTCTGAATGATATAACACTAGCCCTAAGCATATCTTCGAGAATTTGATTGACTCTTTCTAGTTGACCACTTGACTGAGGGTGATAAGCGGTGCTAAAGCGAGATGGGTTGCCATAGCATTCTGGAAATTTTCCCAAAATCGAGAGGCGAAAAGACTTCCAGGGTCTAAATTGATCTCTAGAGGATCACCGTGAAGAGAAACTATTCAAGAAACATACATGTCTGCTAACTGACTAGCAGTTGTACATTCTCAAACTGGAAGGAAATGGGAAACTTTCGGTAGGCGATCAATGACCACGAAGATGGCATCATTACCTTTCTTTGTCATTGGAAGCCGGTGATGAAATCCACACCGACCTTATCCCATTTCCACTCGGGAATAGCCAAGGGCTGAAGAGTGTCTGAAAGCACATTTGCTCCCTTGGTGGTTTTGGTAATTAATAACAACATATATGTCATTGAACTAATGTTTCCACTAACTATGTTTCAGGAAAAGTTTAATGATGGGTTGGCAAAAGTATTGTGGAATACCCCAAGATGCAAGGAATAGCATTGGCCAAGCTTCAAGCAAAGGACTCTACATTTTACATTTGTGAGAAATCACTTTGAGTCCATAGGAAAGTCAATACTATTAAAAAGGGGGTAAGGTTTTGTTGGTGAACAAAATGCTCATACGTGCACAAGTGACAGTCACCACATACACCCACAAGCTCTTCCACAAAAGTCTGTCCAAAGCCAAATACTCAAAATTGGTGCAACCAACACATTCCACTCGATGCCACCGATTCCAGAACCTAGACAGACTCAGCCAAACCCTAGCCACTTTGGTGCAACCGATTATGCTTCGGTGCCTCCGAAGTTGGGTTGCCAACTTTCTGTTACGCAAATTCACGATATCAGTACCATCGAGATTGTTGGATTGTCTTCATTGAGATTGGGCAATTTGATCGTTGGTCACCTTATTGATGCAACCGAGATTCCTATATCGGTCTCAGCGAGATTTGAAAGTTGCCACCTTTTGGTCACTTCGGTACCACTGAGATTAACACATCGATGTCACTGAGTTGGTCATTTTGTGTGTAACACTTGGATTTTTGGAGATGCCTATATATACCCCTCCACCACCACTCACTCGAAGAGAAGCACTCATAACAGTTCCCCACTCATACCTACTGATTTTCTGAGAGATGGCCACCTACTCATGTGTCGAGATACTGTCATTCCATTCCTATTTCCTACCATATGAATCTTGATCTCTAGCCTCCCCAACTTGCTTTCCACCCAATCAATCTCTTCTACCAAGCCAAATCTATGAGAGAGTAATTGTGTGTTGAGGATTATATCATCTTGAAGCACAAGAGCAAGGAGTTCATTGACACTATCGAGCCTATTACCTTTTGGAGGGTGGTGCCTCCTAGATTGGTTAGGTGTCACTTGGGAGCCTCCTGCTTCATGTTGTGGAGTGAACCAAGAAGTTTTTCAGGGAAAGGAGATCACCTACTTCATGAAGATCTACCCTGATTTAGGCTAGTCCTCCATGGACATAGGCTGTCATGGTATAGTCAAGGTTGCTTCTTCGTGGAACCCTCCGTGGGTAGAGCCCTCCATGGACTCTCGCGACCATTACCCTCTGTGGGTTTAAGACTCCATGTACGATGGCACCACCTATCAAAACCACGGGAAAAATCATCGTGTCACCAATTGCGTTTGATCCTCCTACCCTCTATTTACTTTCATGTGCAATGTCTTTACTTTATGCTGTTATACTCTTAGACATGCATGATTAGGGTGTACTTGAAATACTATGAATGCTAAAATCTGTCAAGAATTAAAATTGGGAAAAAATAGTTTTTTATTTGGTAATGTAGTCTAATCACCCCACTCTAGCACTACTTTCGATCTTACAAGTCGTATCAGAGCTTTGGTCTCCATTGCATTGGTCTCACAACCTAGGAGAGTATTGCGTCTACTGAGGGAAATTATCACCATAGAGGTCCGTACTTTGATGGCACAAATTTTGCTAGTTGAAAGCACAAAATGAAAATGCATTTGCTTGGTCATAACCCTGCCATTTGGGATGTTGTTCGTGTTAGTATGCAAGGTGAATTCTTTACGGAAGGACAGGAACCCGATCGCGAAGCGACTGTGGATGAATTAAAGATATTGCAACTCAATGTTCAAGCATGTGACATTCTCTTCAACTACCTATGCCTCGAAGAGTTCAAAAAAATCAGCCGTCTCGAGAATGCAAAAGAGATTTGGGATACTTTGATTGATATGCATGAAGGTACAAAATCTGTGAGAGGATCAGAGTTGGATGTTCTTCAAAGTCAACTTAACAAGTTCAAGATGAAGGATTGTGAAGGAGTTGCTAAGATGTACTCTAGGCTAGCTCTCATCACAAATGAGATTGCTGGCTTAGGAAGCAAAGAAATGACTGACAAATTCATCATCAAGAAGATACTTCGAGCTTTGGATGATATATATGACACCGTTAGCACATTGATCCAAATGATGCCCAACTACAAAGATCTCAAGCCAACAGAAGTGATTGGAAGAATTGTTGCTCATGAGATGAAACTCAAAGACAAGGAAGAGCTTCACCACAAGTCTAGCGGTGCTTACAAATCCACAAGTGATGCTTCCGCTACCTCTAGCAACAACCTTTTCACAAATGAAGAGATGAGCCTCATGGTCAAGAAATTCAACAAGTTCTACAAGAATAGAATCAAAGATCGAAGCTCCAACGCAAGATATGAAGAGAAGTGTTCGTCAAATCGTGACCAAAACTGCTACAATTGTGGGAAGACCGGACACTATTCAAATGAGTGCACGGCTCCTTACAAGAGGAAAGAAGAGTCACCAAGAAGCGAAGCTCAAGAGACGAGTCACCTCAAAGAGAGAGAAGGAGTATAGATGAGCGTTATGAACGAAGACCCTCAAGGAGAAGTAGGGACTCGGAGAAGAAGGACAAGTACACCAAGAGCTACTCAAGAAGCAAACATCAAGCTCATGTTGGTGAATGGGTTTCTGGCTCCGAATCCGACAACCACTCTGAGAGAATCTATCACTCCAACTACAACTATAGTCAAGATGAAGGTGTTGTCGGACTTGCACTAGTGACAACCAACTCCTACGACATATTTGATTCACCAAATGAAGGGAGTGGATGTTGCTTCATGGCTAAAGGCCCCAAGGTATCACACCTTGAGTATCTTGATTTCAATAGTGATGAACATGACTTGCTAATTGAAGATGACTTGCTATTTGACAAATCTAGTAATGTTAGTCAAAATGAACTTGCTAGTACTCACTCTAGTGTAAACAAGTCGTGTGATGATCATAAGTTGGAAATAGAATGACTAACTCAAGAACTAAAAAATCATAAGTTAGCTCACGAGTTAACTCTAGAAGATCATAGAGAGCTTGTAAGGACACATGAGAAGCTACACTTCGAGAAGCTCAATTTAGAGCAAGAGCATGAGTTCCTTAAAGCTATCAATGACGATCTTCAAAAGAAAACTTCCTCTTATCTAGCCAAGTGACTTTTCATATCTACATTCATGCCTCAAGTTAAGTCTAATTAATCTAGTAACAAAGGAAACAAAGGTTCTTCAACTAGTAGCAATAAAAATGATAAATCCAATGATATTGCTTCTACTAGTTCTCTTGATCCCACTAACTCTTCTCTTAGCCAAGTTACACTTGAGCAAGAAAACAAACTCTTGAAGGGGATTATAGAGAAAGGTATATACAAGAGTCTTGAAGGGTGCAAACAATTTGAGGAGATTGTATGCAAGCACGAAGGATACCGGAAGAATCATGGTGTTGGCTACTTCAACGCTAATAGAGTTGAATGGAAAGAAGGTCAATACCCCAATCCCAAGTTTGTTCCTCAAAAGGAGAAGGATGAAAATACTCTCCCCAAGAGAACAAATGCTCAAGATGACCTTCCACCACAAGACCCCAAGCTCAAGGAAAAGAACAATCTTCAAGAGGACATTGACTCATATGAAGATGATTACCGAGCTTTGGTGAAGTGGGCTCCCAAGAATACTACAAGCTCAACTTCTACAAGCGCTACTTCAACACCGAGGATCCCCATAAACTTGATGTGGGTCCCCAGGAATAAGAACTAGAGAAGTTCTTGAGGGGTGACTCCGCCAATGAAATTGACTCACATTCATTATTGGCAAGAACTATTTGCTATCAACACCAACTTTATGCAATAGTTAAAGGAGTCACACATTCCCTCAAAGGTAAGCAAGGGACAAGGTAATCAACAAATCAATGGACATCATCACATATGCTTTGCTCTCTATGTCCATGGATATCCTTGTATTTGTCTCTTGTGTGTTGGGACTAACCAATGTAGGTGAGAAGATTAATGAAACAACAAGGATGCTCCCAACTCTTGGTGATCTTCATCAACCTTGAGCATCCACCACTCCCTGACCAACATGAAGCCTTCATCGACAAAACCCAAGGTTAGTTTATCCCTCTTTTGGGGGGATGTCACATCAAGGGGGAGCTTTACTCTAAGACTTGAGTCAAAGCATCTCATAGAATGTGACAACATTAAATGCTTTATGTAAAAGTGGTAACCCCACTTGTGCTTAAATGATCATTATGACCTATGATCAAGTATTCTTACTTGGATCCTAAGTCAATATACTCATATATAGATGAATCTGTCATCGCCAAAGTGCTTGTTAGATGCTATTTTGTTTGTGCATGTTTGCCATGATTTCATTTGACATCTTATTGTGTGAGCATGTTGGTCTGCATTTATTCACTCATTCGAGGATATCCAAATGTTTCTATTTAGCTTTTCATTAGTATTCGCCAATTGGATATAGAAGAATTCCTAGTTCTACTCCTTTAGCTATCTATGCTTTCTCACCTCATACTCTATTCATGTTGCATCACAAAATTTGAACAAGTACTTTCCTATCACTCTGTGTGAGGAGCACTCAGAGTTCCATATCGTCAAGGACTCACCATTAAAACCTCCCAAGTGCATATCGGTGGAACCAACCCACAATTCTCGGTCTCACCAAATTCCTAGGGTTGATCTGGTTTTTCAATCTCGGTACTGTCGATTTCATATTCTCGGTTACACCGAGTTTCCCTGTCAGCTAACAGTTGTGAAACTCGGTGACACTGAAAATATCAAATCGGTGTCACCGACAGCGATGGGTATATATTCGGTGGACCTCGATGATTTGAATTTCATTCATAAAACATCGTGCCTCCACAACCCTAGCTGCCGCTCGAAGACCCCGGTCATCGCCTTGCCTTCCCCGAGATCCTCCGCCGTTGGGAATTGTCGTCATCGACGTTTTATTCACCAACGTCGCTATCGTAGCGGATCCATCGCCTCATTAGGGCTTATTTCCCATCAATCCACAATTTGAAAGCTTTCCATCCCTAAGAAAATCCTGTAGAGTAGCAAATGATCGATTTTTAGGATTTTGCCGTCCGCCAATTAAATCTCGGTAGAACCGATGCAAAGAAATCGGTGTCACCGATTTTCTTTTCTACCATAGTAAGAACACCTCGGTGGAAGCGAGTTCTCATTTTCGATGCAACCGAAAATGGTGCCAAGTTCCTGAAAAGGTAGGTGTCTGTCTCAGTGTGAACGAAATGTTTGCCTCGGCTATACCAAAATACACTTGACAGAAAGGAAAACTTGGAAAATCTTTTGTTCAAAATTTCAAAAACATCTGCATTTTGTGATGACTTATCCCATTCTACTCTTCTATACTCTATTCACAGCGTCAGCATGTCAGGCTCAGATAGATAGAATTTTGCCAGAGCAGAACGTTGAGATGATTTCAGGCACGAGTCCTGAGTCCAGTTCTTCCATAGATCCAGGCACTCCCAGATGCCATGGATATGAAGAAGGACATCAAGACCATCATGGACACTCAGGAGAGCCTTGTGACATTATTGATGATAGAGTGAAAACTCTGAATGACAAGGTTGATGGGCTGACTAAGAGAGTTAATGAGCTCAAGAAGGAGGTTGATGAAGCCCCAATCCACCACCACTCCTTAGAATCTGACTCTTCTGATGATGAGGAGGATGTTAGTGCATCTATCTGGACGACTGCCCAGTTTATGACTAAGGCCAGGACTCCTATAGTACCAGCTCCAGAGAAGAGGCCTTCATCTTCTGCTCCAGCCACAGTATCTTCAGCTCAATCAGCTCCAGTGCCTCTAGTATCTACTCCGGATCCATCCAGGACTTCAGTGGAAGTCTTCGCCGACGCAGTTCTCTCGACTCCGACATCGACAACCGGAGGAGATCAGCCACAGAACGATTAGTTATATCTCTTTGAACTTTTTGGTAACTTGTTGCCAAAGGGGAAAAGTTGTATATAGATCTTAGGCTTCGAGTGAGAGAGCGTTTGCTTTTATTGCTGTTTTTCAAAACATTTGGTCTTTTGGTTTGATGTGAGATACTTTTGTGTTTGTGTTTGATCATACGTTGTTATGTGGGTTGCTACTAATTCCTATCTTTTTGATGGTTATGTGATGATCATTCACTTTGCTTGATGTGTTGTGCTATGTTGTTAACTCTTATTACTCTCGCACACCACCAAGATGTATGTGACATGGAAGAAGTGCCCCACGTACATAATCGATTGTGCATTTGCATTCAAACACAAATTTAAAATAATGCACAAATTTAGGGGAGCTCTTGCTTATCACATACTTCTCAAAGCGACGATTATATACATTGATTATATCATATGTCAAAGCTTTGATCTATATGTTGTCATCAATTACCAAAAAGGGGGAGTTTAAAGCACATTTGCTCCCTTGGTGGTTTTGGTAATTAATAACAACATATATGTCACTGAACTAATGTTTCCACTAAGTATATTTCAGAAAAAGTTCAATGATGGGTTGGCAACAGGATTGTGGAATACCCCAAGATGCAAGGAATAGCATTTGCCAAGCTTCAAGCAAAGGACTCTACATTTTACATATGCGAGAAATCACTTTGAGTCCATAGGAAAGCCAATACTACTAAAAAGGGGGTAAGGTTTTGTTGGTGAACAAAATGCTCATACATGCACAAGTGATAGTCACCACATACACCCACAAGCTCTTCCACAAAAGTTTGTCCAAAGCCAAATACTCAAAATCGGTGCAACCAACACATTCCACTCGGTGCCACCGATTCCAGAACCTAGACAAACTCATCCAAACCCTAGCCACTTCGGTGCAACTGATTCTGCTTCGATGGCTCCGAGTTTGGGTTGCCAACTTTGTGTTACACAAATTCACAATATCGGTACCACCTTTCAGCGTCACCGAGATTAGCCAACTTTCAGCGTCACCGAGATTAGCCAATCTAACCGTTGGTCACCTTATCGGTGTAACCGAGATTCCTGTATCGGTCTCACCGAGATTCGGAAGTTGCCACATTTTGGTCACTTCGGTACCACCGAGATTAACACATAGGTGTCACCGAGTTGGTCATTTTGTGTGTAACGGTTGGATTTTTGGATATGCCTATATATACCCCTCCACCACCACTCACTCGAAGAGAAGCACTCAGAACAGATCCCCACTCATACCTACTAATTTTCTGTGAGAGAGCCACCTACTCATGTGTTGAGATCATGCCATTCCATTCCTACCATATGAATCTTGATCTCTAGCCTCCCCAACTTGCTTTCCACCCAATCAATCTCTTCTACCAAGTCAAATCTATGAGAGTGTGATTGTGTGTTGAGGATTCTATCATCTTGAAGCACAAGAGCAAGGAGTTCATCGACACTATCGAGCCTATTACCTTTTGGAGGGTGGTGCCTCCTAGATTGGTTAAGTGTCGCATGGGATCCTCCTACTTTGTGTTGTGGACTGAACCAAGAAGTTTGTAAGGGCAAGGAGATCGCCTACTTCGTGAAGATCTAGCTCAAGTTAGACTAGTCCTCCGAGGACGTAGGCCGTCATGGTATAGTCAAGGTTGCTTCTTCATGGAACTCTCCATGGGTAGAGCCCTCCATGGACTCTCGCGACCATTACCCTTCGTGGGTTGAAGACTCCATAAACATGGACATACGATAGCACCACCTATCGTAACCACAGGAAAAATCATCGTGTCACCAATTGCGTTTGATCTTCTAGCCCTCTCTTTACTTTCATGTGCAATGTCCTTACTTTCCGCTGCTATACTCGTAGACATGCATGATTAGGGTGTACTTGACATACTATGAATGCTAAAATCTGCCAAGAATTAAAATTGGGAAAAGGCAGATTTTTATTTGGTCAAGTATTCTAATCACCCCCCCCCCTCTAGCACTACTTTTGATCCTACAGTGTCAACAGGCCTTTGATGTTCTGCTTTAATGCGGCGACAAACGTCACTAATTGAGCGACGAGGTCCACTAGAACCTCTGGCGTAGGTCCTGATAAATCTTTAGTACTACTGGGATGAATCATGAGAGGGGAATCATGAGCTTCCTTAAGGATCGGTCACCTTCAATTTCATACCTTGGGAACCACCAAGCGATTCTCAAAGAATACGACACCTTGATCATTAACAGCGAAACATCTAGCATCTTCGCTAGCAGTATTCCTCTTGATTCGAGAAATACCCGGATCACATTTTTGGCCTTCTATGATCTGATCCTCAAGAGTTGGTTTCACCACCATGGTAGAAAGGAATCCTTGAGGAACAATGTGAAGATTAAGCTTACAAAATTCCTCATGTAGAAGTGGTTGACTTTGGATCAACATGAGGTTGTTACAATAGGATTTATGACCTAATGCATCAGCCATGACATTGGATTTTCCTGGGGAGTAAGATATTCCTAATTTGTAGTCCATAATCAACTCGACTCGCCGTCTTTGCCTGAGATTCAAATCCGGCTGGATGAAGATATACTTGAGACTCTGGTAATCAGTGTATATTTTGCAACGATTACCTAGAAGGTAATGTCGCCCAAGTGAGAAGTGCATGAACTACAACGACAAGTCCTAGATCTTGTGTTGGATAATTCTCCTCATGTGAACGCAACTATCGAGAAGCGTAGGCAATCACATGACGATCTTGCATAAGAATGCAACCTAGACCTTGTCGTGAAGCATCACAATAGATAATAAAGTCCTTTGTGAAATCCGGGGGCACAACTACTAGGGCAGTAGTCGGTCATCTTTTCAACTCCTGAAAAGTTTCATGTCACTGTGGGGTCCACTCAAACTTGTTATATTTCATGAGGAGTTCAGTTAGAGGTTTGGCAACCTTGGAGAAATTCTCAATAAAGCAACAACAATAGATCGCTAAGCCAAGGAAACTCCTAACTTCCTTCACCGATTCAGATGGAGTCCAATCAAGAACAGCCTGAACTCTCTCGAGATTGACAGCAATACCTTTTGTAGAGATTACGTGACCTACATAGGTCACTTCTAGCAAGCAGAATTCACACTTAGAGAATTTGGTGTAAAGGCGGTGCTCTCGAACTTTCATCAATACCGACCTAAGATGCTTAGCATGTTCTTCTTTGTTCTTCAAGTATATTATGATATCATCGAGGTAAACCACAACGAATTTGTCCAATACCCTATGAAGATCGAATTCATTAAGCGGGAGAAGGTCGCTGGGGCATTGGTTAGACCGAAGGGCATGACGGTGTACTCGTATTGGCCATAACGAGTGACGAAGGCCATCTTAGGAATGTCCCCATTCCTGATTTTGATTTGATGATAATCCAATCTCAAATCCATCTTGGAAAAGACTGCAGATCCAGCAAGTTGATCATATAGATCGTTGATCCTAGGGAGCGGATATTTGTTCTTCATCGTGACCATATTGTTGGGAGACGTAGTAGTAAATCAAAAAAATTCCTGCGTGCTCACCAAGATCTATCTATAGAGAAACCAGCAACGAGTAAGAGGAGAGTGCATCTTCATACCTTTGAAGATTGCTAAGCAGAAGCGTTACAAGAATGCGGTTGGTGGAGTCGTACTCATAGCGATTTAGATCGTGGTGGACTCCGATCTTAGCGCCGAACAACGGCGCCTCCGCGTTCAACACACGTGCAGCCCGGTGACGTCTCCTACGCCTTGATCTAGCAAGGAGGAAGGAGAGGTTGAGGGAGAGCTCTGGCAGCATGATGGCGTGGTGACGGTGGAGCTGCATGGTCTCCGACAAGGCTTCGCCAAGCACTACGGAGAACGAGGAGTAGGAGAAGTAGGGTTGCGCCGAGAGGGAGAGAGAGTCGTCTCAGCAACCCCAAAGGCTCAACTATATATAGGAGGAGAGGGAGGAGGGTGCCCACCCCTAGGGTTCCCACCCTAGGTGTTGCGGCAGCCGTAGATGGGATCTTGGCCAGCGATCAAGAGGGAGGGAAAGGTGGTGCGGCAGCCCTAGCTGCCCTAGGGTGGGCCAAGGGACCATCTAGCCCTAGGGTTTGCACCCTCTCTCCTTGTTGTGCCTTGGGCCAGGTGGGAGGGGTGCACCAGCCCACCTAGGGGCTGGTTCCCTTCACCTTCAGCCCATGCAGCCCTCCGGGGCCCGGGGCCCCTCCCGGTGGTCCCAATACGTTACCAGTGATGCCCAAAACATTTTCGGTAACCAAAACCTCACTTCCTATATATCACTCTTTGTCTCCGGACCATTCTGGAACTCCTTGTGACATCCGAGATCTTATCCGGGACTCCGAACAACCTTCGGTAACCACGTCCACTATTTTCCTATAACCCTAGCGTCATCAGACCTTAAGTGTGTAGACCCTACGGGTTCGGGAGACACGTAGACATGACCGAGACACCTCTCCGGTCAATAACCAACAGCGGGATCTGGATACCCATGTTGGCTCCCACATGCTCCACGATGATCTCATCGGATGAACCACGATGTCAGGGATTCAATCAATCCCGTATACAATTCCCTTTGTCTACCGGTATGATACTTGCCCGAGATTTGATCGTCGGTATCCCTATACCTTGTTCAATCTTGTTACCGGTAAGTCTCTTTACTCATTCCGCAACACATCATCTCGTGGCTAACTCATTAGTCACATTGAGCTCATTATGATGATGTCTTACCGAGTGGGCCCCAGAGATACCTCTTCGTCAAACGGAGTGACAAATCCCAGTCTCGATTCGTGCCAACCCAACAGACACTTTTGGAGATACTCGTAGTGCACCTTTATAGCCACCCAGTTACGTTGTGATGTTTGGCACACCCAAAGCATTCCTACGGTATCCGGGAGTTGCACAATCTCATGGTCTAAGGAAATGATACTTGACATTGGAAAAGCTTTAGCAGACGAACTACACGATCTTGTGCTATGCTTAGGATTGGGTCTTGTACATCACATCATTCTCCTAATGATGTGATCCCGTTATCAATGACATCCAATGTCCATGGTAATGAAACCGTGACCATCTATTGATCAACGAGCTAGCCAACTAGAGGCTCACTAGGGACATGTTGTGATCTATGTATTCACACATGCATTATGGTTTCCGGTTACCACAATTATAGCATGAACAATATACAATTATCATGAACAAGGAAATACAATAATAACCATTTTATTATTGCCTCTAGGGCATATTTCCAACAGTCTCCCACTTGCACTAGAGTCAATAATCTAGTTACATTGTGATGAATCGAACACCCATGGCATTCTGGTGTTGATCATGTTTTGCTCGTGAGAGAGGTTTAGTCAACGGATCTGCGACATTCAGATCCGTATGCACTTTACAAATATCTATATCTCCCTCCTGAATGTAATCATGGATGGAGTTGAAGCGGGGCTTGATGTGTCTTGTCTTCTTGTGAAACCTGGGCTCCTTCGCAAGGGCAATAGCTCCAGTGTTGTCACATAATAGAGTCATCGGGCCCGACGCATTTGGAATCACTCCTAGGTCGGTGATGAACTCCTTCATCCAAATTCCTTCCTTTGCTGCTTCCGAAGCAGCTATGTACTCTGCTTCACATGTAGATGCCGCCACGACGCTTTGTTTGCTGTGGCACCAGCTGATTGCCCCTCCGTTCAAAATATACATGTATTCGGTTTACGACTTGGAGTCATCCGGATCTGTGTCGAAGCTAGCATCGACGTAACCCTTTACGACAAGCTCTTCGGCACCTCCATATACGAGAAACATTTCCTTTGTCCTTTTCAGGTACTTCACGATATTCTTGACCGCTGTCCAGTGTTTCTCTCCGAGATCACTTTGGTACCTCCCTACCAAACTTATGGCAAGGTTCATAGCAGGTCTGGTACATAGCATGGCATATATAATAGAGCCTATGGCTGAAGCATAGGGGATGACACTCATCTCTTCTCTATCCTTTGTCGTGGTCGGGCATTGAGTCGTACTCAATCTCACACCCTGTAACACAGGCAAGAACTCCTTCTTGGACTGATCCATATTGAACTTCTTCAATATCTTTTCAAGGTATGTGCTTTGTGAAAGACCTAGGAGGCGTTTCGATCTATCTCTATAGATCTTAATACCTAATATGTAAGTAGCTTATCCAAGGTCCTTCATTAAAAAACATTTATTCAAGTAGGTCTTTACACTTTCCAAAAGTTCTATATCATTTCCCATCAACAATATGGCATCCACATATAATATGAGAAATGCTACAGAGCTCCCACTCACTTTCTTGTAAATACAGGGTTCTCCATAAACCTATATAAACCCAAACGCTTTAATCACCTCATTAAAGCGAATGTTCCAACTCCAAGATGCTTGCACCAGCCCATAGATGGAGCGCTGGAGCTTGCATACTTTGTTAGCATCTTTAGGATCAACAAAACCTTCTGGCTGCATCATATACAGTTCTTCCTTAAGGAAGCCATTAAGGAATGTCGTTTTGACGTCCATTTGCCATATCTCATAATCATAAAATGCGGCAATTGCTAACATGATTCGGACAGACTTCGGCATCGCTATGAGTGAGAAAGTCTCATCGTAGTCAACTCCTTAAACTTGTTGATAACCCTTAGCGACAAGCCGAGCCTTATAGACAGTCACATTACCATCCACGTCAATCTTCTTCTTATAGATCCATTTATTTTTAGTGGATCGCTTATCATCAGACAAGTCCACCAAAGTCCATACTTTGTTCTCATACATGGATCCTATCTCGGATTTCATGGCTTCAAGCCATTTGTTGGAATCCGGGCCCGCCATCGCTTCTTCAAAATTCGAAGGTTCACCATTGTCCAACAACATGATCTCCAGGACAGGGTTGTCGTACCACTCTAGTGCGGAACGTGTCCTAGTGGACCTTCTACGTTCAATAGTAACTTGATCTGAAGTTTCATGATCATCATCATTAACTTCCTCTCCAGCCAGTGTAGGCTCCACGGAAACAACTTCCCATGTTGTGCTACTCTCTGGTTCGAGTGGAGGTACGATTAACTTATCAAGTTCTATTTTCCTCCCACTCACTTCTTTCGAGAGAAACTCTTTCTCGAGAAAGGATCCATTCTTGGCAACAAAGACTTTGCCTTCGGATCTGAGGTAGAAGGTATACCCAATAGTCTCTTTGGGATATCCTATGAACACACTTTTCCTCTTTGGGTTCGAGCTTCTCAGGTTGAAGTTTCTTCACATAAGCATCGCATCCCCAAACTTCTTGAAACGACAGCTTAGGTTTCTTTCCAAACCATAATTCATACGGTGTCATCTCAACGGACTTTGATGGTGCCCTATTTAAAGTGAATGCGGCAGTCTCTAATGCATATCCCCAAAATGATAGCGGTAAGTCGGTAAGAGACATCATAGATCGCACCATATCAAATAGAGTGTGATTACGACGTTCAAACACACCATTTCGCTGAGGTGTGCCAGGCGGCATGAGTTGTGAAACAATTCCACATTTCCTTAGGTGCATGCCAAACTCGTAACTTAAATATTCTCTGCCACGATCAGATCGTAGGCAGTTTATTATCCTGTCACGTTGATTCTCTACCTCACTCTAAAATTCCTTGAACCTTTCAAAGGTTTCAGACTTGTGTTTCATTAAGTAGACATACCCATATCTACTCAAGTCATCAGTGAGGGTGAGAACATAACGGTAGCCACCGCGAGCCTCAACGCTCATTGGACCGCATACATCGGTATGTATTATCTCCAACAAGTCAGTTGCTCGCTCCATTATTCCAGAGAACGGAGTCTTGGTCATCTTGCCCATGAGGCATAGTTCGCACGTGTCAAATGATTTGAAATCAAGAGACTCCAAAAGTCCATCAGCATGGAGCTTCTTCATGCGTTTGACACTAATATGACCAAGGCGGTAGTGTCATATGTAAGTGGGACTATCGTTATCAACCTTACACTTTTTGGTACTCACACTATGGACATGTGTAACATCACATTCGAGGTTCATCAAAAATAAACCATTGACCAGCGGAGCATGACCATAAAACATTTCTCTCATATAAATAGAACAACCATTATTGTCAGATTTAAATGAGTAGCCATCTTGCATCAAGCAAGATCCAGATACAATGTTCATGCTCAAAGCTGGTACTAAATAACAATTATTGAGGTTTCAAACTAATCCTGAAGGTAGATGTAGAGGTAGCATGCCGACGGTGATCACATCGACCTTGGAACCATTCCCGACGCGCATCGTCACCTCGTCCTTTGCCAGCCTTCACTTATTCCGCAGCTCCTACTTGGAGTTACAAATGTGAGCAACTGCATCGGTATCAAATACCCAGGAGCTACTACGAGCGCTGGTTAGGTACACATCAATAACAAGTATATCACATATACCTTTAACATTGCTAGCCTTCTTATCCGCTAAGTACTTGGGGCAGTTCCGCTTCCAGTGACCGGTACCCTTGAAATAAAAGCACTCAGTCTCAGGCTTGGGTCCATTCTTGTTCTTCTTCTCGGCAACTTGCTTACCGGGCACGGCAACAGCTTTGTCTTCCTTCTTGAAGTTCTTCTTACCCTTGCCTTTCTTGAAACTAGTGGTCTTATTCACCATCAATACTTGATGCTCCTTTTTGATCTCGACCTCCGCTGATTTTAGCATCGAGTACAACTCAGGAATGGACTTCTCCATCCCCCGCATGTTGTAGTTCATCACAAAGCTCTTGTAGCTAGGTGGAAGCGACTGGAGGATTCTGTCAATGATCGAGTCATCCGGGAGATTAACTCCCAGCTGAGTCAAGTTGTTGTGCATACCAGACATTTTGAGTATGTGCTCACTAACAAAACTATTCTCCTCCATCTTAAAGCTAAAGAACTTGTCGGAGACTTCATATCTCTCGACCCGGGCATGAGCTTGGAAAACCAGTTTCAGCTCTTCGAACATCTCATATGCTCTGTGTTTCTCAAAACGCTTTTGGAGCCCCGGTTCTAAACTATAAAGCATGCCGCACTGAACAAGGGAGTAATCATCGCAGCATGACTGCCAAGCGTTCGTAACGTCTTGGTCCATTGGGGAAATGGGTGGGTCACCTAGCGGTGCATCAAGGACATACAATCTTTTGGAATCTATGTGGATGATCCTCAAGCCACGGACCCAGTCCCCATAGTTGCTTCCATCATCTTTCAGCTTGGTTTTCTCTAGGAACGCGTTGAAGTTGAGGGTGACATTAGCGTTGGCTATTGGATCTACAACATAGATTGTAAAGACAATTTTAGACTAAGTTCATGATAATTAAGTTCACATAATCAAATTATTTTATGAACTCCCACTTAGATAGGCATCTCTCTAGTCATCCAAGTGACACATGATCCATGTCAACTAGCCCGTGTCCGATCATCACGTGAGACGGACTAGTCATCCATGGTGAACATCTCCATGTTGATCGCATCTTCTATACGACTCAATTCGACCTTTTGGTCTTCTCTGTTTCGAGGCCATGTCTGTACATGCTAGGCTCGTCAAGTCAACCTAAGTGTTTCGCGTGTGTAAATCTGGCTTACACCCGTTGTATGCAAACGTTAGAACCTATCACACCCGATCATCAAGTGGTGCTTCAGAACAACGATCCTTAGCAACGGTGCACAGTTAGGGTGAACACCTTTCTTGAAATTTTATTGAGAGATCATCTTATTCACTACCGCCATTCTAAGCAAATAAGATGTAAACATGATAAACATCACAAGCAATCAATATAGTGACATGATATGGCCAATATCATCTTGCTCCTTTGATCTCCATGTTCGGGGCACCATGATCATCACTGTCACCGGCACGACACCATGATCTCCATCATCATGATCACCATCTTCGTGTCTTCATGAAGTTGTCTCGCCAACTGTTACTTCTACTACTATGGCTAACATTTAGCAATAAATTAAAGTAATTACATTGTGTTTATGATTGACACACAGGTCATACAATAAAATAAGACAACTCCTATGGCTCCTGCCGGTTGTCATACTCATCGACATGCAAGTCGTGAATCCTATTACAAGAACATGATCAATCTCATACATCACAATGCATCACATCACATCCTTTGGCCATATCACATCACAAGGCATATGCTGCAAAAATAAGTTAGACGTCCTCTAATTTGTAGTTGTAAGTTTTTACATGGCTGTTATAGGTTTCTAGCAAGAACATTTCTTACCTACGCCAAAACCACAACATGATATGCCAATTGCTATTTACCCTTCATAAGGACCCTTTTCATCGAATCCAATCCGACTAAGGTGGGAGAGATAGACACCCCCTAGCCACCTTATGCAACAAGTGCATGTCAGGCGGTGGAACCGGTCTCACGTAAGCGTACGTGTAAAGTTGGTCCGGGCCGCTTCACCCCCACAATACCGACGAATCAACATAAGACTAGTGGTGGTAAGAAAATTAACAAGATCGACGCCCACAACAACTTTGTGTTCTACTCGTGCATAGATTCTACGCATAGATCTAGCTCATGATGCCACTGTTGGGAGACGTAGTAGTAAATCAAAAAAAAATTACGTGTTCACCAAGATCTATCTATGGAGAAACCAACAACGAGTAAGAGGAGAGTGCATCTTCATACCTTTGAATATCGCTAAGCGGAAGCGTTACAAGAACGCGGTTGGTGGAGTCATACTCGTAGCGATTTAGATCACGATGGACTCCGATCTTAGCGCCGAACAACGGCGCCTCCGCGTTCAACACACGTGCAGCCCGGTGACGTCTCCTACGCCTTGATCTAGCAAGGAAGAAGGAGAGGTTGAGGGAGAGCTCCGGCAGCACGACGACGTGGTGACGATGGAGCTGCGTGGTCTCCGACAGGGCTTCGCCAAGCACTACGGAGAACGAGGAGTAGGAGAAGTAGGGCTGCGCCGAGAGGGAGATAGAGTCGTCTTAAACAGCCCCAAAGGCTCAACTATATATAGGAGGAGAGGGAGGATGGTGCCCACCCCTAGGGTTCCCACCATAGGTGGTGCAGCAGCCCTAGATGGGATCTTCGCCGGCGGCCAAGAGGGAGGGTGAGGTGGTGCGGCAGCCCTAGCTGCCTTAGGGTGGGCCTAGGGCCCATCTAGGCCTAGGGTTTGCCCCCCTCTCTCCTTGCTGCGCCTTGGGCCAGGTGGGAGGGGCGCACTAGCCCACCTAGGGGCTGGTTCCCTCCACCTTTGGCCCATGCAGCCCTCCGGGGCCCGTGGTCCCTCCCGGTGGACCCCCAGAACCCTTCAGGTGGTCTCGGTACGTTACGGGTGACGCCCGAAACATTTCCGGTAACCAAAACCTAACTTCCTATATATCAATCTTTGTCTCCGGACCATTCCGGAACTCCTCGTGACCTCCAGGATCTCATTCGGTACTCCGAACAACCTTCGTTAACCACGTCCCCTATTTCCCTATAACCCTAGCATCAGCAAACCTTAAGTGTGTAGACCCTACGGGTTCGGGAGACACGTAGACATGACCGAGACACCTCTCCAGTCAATAACCAACAGCGGGATCTGGATACCCATGTTGGCTCCCACATGCTCAACGATGATCTCATAGGATGAACCACGATGTCGGGGATTCAATCAATCCTGTATAGAATTCCCTTTGTCTACCGGTATGATACTTGCCTGAGATTCGATCGTCGGTATCCCTATACCTTGTTCAATCTCGTTACGGGCAAGTCTCTTTACTCGTTCCGCAACACATCATCCCATGGCTAACTCCTTAGTCACATTGAGCTCATTACGATGATGTCTCACCGAGTGGGCCCAGAGATACCTCTCCGTCAAACGGAGTGACAAATCCCAGTCTCAATTCGTGCCAACCCAACAGACACTTTCGAAGATACCCGTAGTGCACCTTTATAGCCACCCAGTTACATTGTGATGTTTGGCACACCCAAAGAATTCCTACGGTATCCGGGAGTTGCACAATCTCATGGTCTAAGGAAATGATACTTGACATTGGAAAATCTTTAGCAAACAAACTACACGATCTTGTGCTATGCTTAGGATTGGGTCTTGTCCATCACATCATTCTCCTAATGATGTGATCCCGTTATCAATGACATGTCCATGGTCATGAAACCATGACCATCTATTGATCAACGAGCTAGCCAACTAGAGGCTCGCTAGGGACATGTTGTTGTCTATGTATTCACACATGCATTACGTTTCCGGTTAACACAATTATAGCATGAACAATAGAAAATTATCATGAACAAGGAAATACAATAATAAACATTTTATTATTGCCTCTAGGGCATATTTCCAACACATATTAACCGGTTGATAATCGAGAACCATCCGATCGGTACCATCCTTCTTGTTGACGAAGAAGACAGGAAAAGCCCATGGAGAAGAGCTACGACGGATGAAACCTTTCTTCAAGGATTCATCGAGTTGGATCTTAAGCTCATCTATCTATTGATGTGACATCTTATAGGGTCTCCTAGCGATTGAAGCAGTTCCTAGAATAAGGTCTATGACAAACTCTACTTCTTTGTTAGGTGGAACACCTGTTGGTTCTTCTGGAAAGACATCCGGAAAGTCTCGGACTACCGGTATGTTCTCAAGGTCTGGAACAGGGTTGGCATTGAGGGAATATATCTCCCTCTGGAATGCGGGTTTGGACATTGACTAACAAACCAGAAGGATAGGTAAGCTGAACAGACCTAGAGAAACAATCAACTTTGGCATGATGAACTGTCATCCAGTCCATCCCCAAAATAATATTGATGTCCGAATACTTGAGAGCTATCAAAGAGGCAAGGAATATTAAACCATCAACAAGGATTTGATTTCCATGGATCACTCTAGCACTTTGCCATCTAGAACCTGGGGTTTGAACTTCCAAAGGAGTAGGCAGAATATCAAAGGACATATCATGCGACAGGGCATACCTCTCAGAAATGAAAGAGTGGGATGCTCCAGAGTCAAATGGAACTGAAGCTGGATGAGAACTTACAAGAAGCGTCTTAAGCAACATCAACATCATATTGAGATTGTTCTGCAGATACATGGTTCACACATCCACGGGTATAAACAACTGACATGACATTAAGCTTCTAAATTGGGGGCTTGCCACAACCGACACCATTTCTTGAAGAGGATGGAACATTTGCTCACGAAGGACAATTCTTTGAATAGTGTCTAGGCTGACTGCACTTGAAGCATGCCCCATGAATGACACGTGGATCCGAGTTAATCATATGAACACATGGCACCGGTATACATGGCACCACATAGGATGGCCTCTGTACAAGGAAGAGCGGTGTTCCGAATCCATATTCTATGCCTCTGAGATATAGAGACTAAAGATGACCCAAAATCATAGTTGCGCTCACGAGATTCCTCATAGGTCATCCTACCAGTTTATGCTTGAATGGCTTTGTTCACAAGAACCTGGAAGGTAGTGAACTCATGCAAATTGAGGTCACGACGTAGCTCTGGGTCGAGACCTTTCCTGAACCTTGATTGCTTCTTAGCATATGTGGATACTTCTTCGGGTGCATAATGCACAAAGCGTCCAAATTCATGGCTATAGGCATCCACATCCATCTTGCCTTGGGTCGGGTTGCAAAACTCCTCTTGCTTAAAATCTATCAGGGCCCGCGGAATATGATGCTCACGAAAGGCCTCACAGAATTCCTCACATGAAGTAACTTGTCCTACAGGATGCATAGCCTCGAAGTTCTCCTACTACAGACTTGCGGAACCTTCAAGGTGATATGTGGCATAGGTAACTTTGTCTCCTCCAGCCACGTTTGCATAATGCAACTTATTGCTGAAGCTACAGAGCCAATCATCTACATCTAGCGGCTCAATGGAATGGTGGAAGGTAGTTGGCTATAATTTGATGAAGTCCTTGATAGATACTAGCTCATTGCGGTTATGGGCTGTATTCTGCTTGATGTGATCCAACAAACGGTTGGCAGCATGCTTGTTCCTTTCGATCTCTAGTATAACCTCTACCAACGAAGGTTGGTCAGAGGATCTTCTTCATCCCTACCACCTCCATGGTTCTCACCACGACCAACACATCTCTGGTTAACTGGTGACATCCTGAAGGAAATAACCAGGGGTCAGAATCAAGGAAGAACACTTGGATATGACAAAACCTAGGATAACTCGAACAACATAATGGATGTACGGGCATGAAACATGAGGCAATCTGCACAAGATTTGGGAAGGATAACAACTCAACATCATGGGTTCAAGGCACAGTGACAACTTAGGCATCACTAGTCACAACTCTCATGGAATCAGGATTTGACACACGACCATCCTATAAGTCTACGAATCCAGTAACTCATGATACTAGTAGATAGGTAAGAAGCCTAGTCCTTAATCCCCATAGAATAGAAGAGGATTGTTCAGAATAGAGTGACATGAGGAAAGAAGTAAAAAGAGCCTTATGTTCCCTTCCACAATCAATTCCCTTATATAACTAAATCATTACTACATTCAACATCGACCAGTTTGGCTTGGTAATCTTACGGACAGTCCTGCCCTGATACCAACGTTGTAGGGACCCCAATCCTAAGCCACACGGATCTAGCATGTAACACATCACATAGCTTTGTAGCCTCACGCACGGTACACAATGGTTGCCACCATACCTTGGTTAGACTGTTTGCGCCTTTTGGCTCACGTATATGACTATGTCGCTAGCATCCATATGTCAGAGAACCCGGGTCGACATGACTAGTTATAGACCTAACGGGCATAACCGTATAGCGACAAGCATATGCAACCCAGCAGTGTAGGTGTCAGTCATCAGCATGTGTAGATGAGTCATAGCAAGCTACACGGACTCCATTGCATCGTGTGACATTTCCCCGTAGGGACAGACATAGCAGCAAAGAAGGATACATGGCGGTCAATCAATGTGTTCGGAGCAGTAGCAGGCTACCAGGGCTCAATGGAAGCACAAAGAGGCATTTCCTTGTAAAGAAGGCTACCATAGGCACACAACTAGGTGTCGAATCCCACACATACCAATGCATTTCAAACATACACGCAATATGCACGATATTCGTCGATACAACACGGCATCACAACATAACATTTATTTAGAAGGCTCCGAAGAGCCATCACAGTATAATGTTACAAGCAAGGGGTCACATGACCCAACGTTCAGAACATACAAATAACAAACGGAAGTTACATATATGGGTACAGACATCTACTAAAAGTAGCTGGAAGAGCCTGAAAAGCTACAATGACCATACCCAAAGGATCCAGACTGCTATCTGAGTTCCCAAGCTATTTCGTTGATGACAATGTTAACAAGAAAGTGTAAACTGAACAACGTCTATCTTTCCAAAAACGTAAATAAGCAACAGTGAGTACGAGGGTACTTAGCAAGTCTTACATCAGAACTATGTACTTATGCATCATGTATTAACGAACGGGGTTGTGCGGTTACTGCAGAAATGCCAGCTTTGACCTTTGGCTAATCTAGGCCACGACAATGTATCCTCCCTCTTCTATTTCTATACGAGGGATCACACACGAGTCCACATATTCACCACATCAATACACCACTATGATCCTCGCTCGTCTTTCTACGACAAGCCATCCATAGCACTCACACTTATCTGGAGCATTTTAGGGTATCCATTTAAAGTTATCTATGAACAATTCAAGTCTCCAAGTAGTCCATATCCGCGGACACGGCTATTCTAATAGATAGTTTACCCTGTAGGGGTGTACTTCGTCACACATGCTCCCGCCACTTATCGCCATGTGCACGTAAAGAAGGCACCTTGGCAACCTTCAAGCGGAAGCCCAACGAGGGACTCGTCGACGGACATTAACTTACAATGACTCTAGCCCAAGGCAGTCGTCTAGCTGAGTTGGTTACCACAATTGAGAATTCAGTCGTGTTTCATGATTCGGACTCAGAAGTTGTGTGCAGGGACCCAAGCCGGTCCCGATTAGGTCGTTGATTCACTTCGCAGACCCAGCCAGATCCTATCAACGTTTCAAACTACTGTGACTCCTAGGCAGAGAACATGGTAGGTTAATAGGCCAAGAGGGTCCATTGGTTTTTGGCCCAATGTATGGTAGTAGCTAGTCTTGGAACACAAACACAGAACTCGGTTCCTGTGCACGGTTTCAATGAGACAACCCATCATGTACTCCTACATGGCCTCTCATAGATACCTTTACCAAATCAGGTTCAACACTTAACTCTCATCATCATAACACATCCATTTCACTCTGGATCATCACCTAGATGAATCAGACCTGACACAACTCTAAGCATATCAAGCATAACAAGGTAATGACACAACATGGCTCAAGCATCTACCAGGTATGCTAGGTTGCTTGGTTCAGCTATTTACTATGACAATGACACGTCATGCAGAGGAATGGGTTCATCTACCGAAACACCAGTAACAGTTGTATCGCATTGTCCTAATGAATTGAAATGAGAGCAAGAGCGGAGAGTAGGATTGTATCGAAAAGCTCAAGGAGGGGTTGCTTGCCTAAAAGATCGGAAGAAAATCGATGTTCTTCGATGTCGTCGATAACTACGTCTTGCAAGTCTATCGACAAGGGCAAACAAGGAAAAATTTAAGCACGGCAAATGCTTCACAATGATGCATGATAATGACATGTTAACATGTTGCTGGTTTTATCTAATGCAAGTGACCACAAGTTAAATGGGGGCAACTTGATCAATATAGACCAATTACAACTCCATGTGATAAGCATTTTAATGCCTTTAATTAAATTTTCCTATCCAGCAAGTTTAGGTTGTTCAAACACTCATGAAAATAAAACCATTAGATTCATTGGATTTTTCTGATAATTTTTCATATATAAAATATTTCAATCTGACTTACAGATTATTTTCTATTTTTCAAAGTTTGAGTATTTTATGCAATTTCATGATTTATTATTATTCCAACACCACGGCGTCATGCTTGCGTCAGCAAGTCAAAAGCACCAGGTCTGGGTCAAACCTTACTAGTGGGGCCCACTGGTTAGTGACTCGGATGCTAAACGGGGTTAACTCCCGAGTTGACTACGGTTTGACCCGTAGTGGGGTCCATTGTCAGCCTCTATGGGGGTTAATTAGCTAGTATGATTAGTCCATAATGACGATGCCACATCATGCACGTCAGGCTTGTCCGGCGATGACCAAACCAACGGCAGAGACGCGTCGGAATCGTGCTAGGGGCAACGGCTGGGCGCGCCGAGGGTACCGGAGGGGATCCCTCACTCGCCCACATCCAGTGGCAATGGCAGCTAGTTGTCGGGAGGCCAGACAAGATGCTGGCGTCGACCTCCACGGCGGCCGGACTTGGGCTCGAGCGGTGTGGGAGCTATAGAGCATGGGGAGCCCAACTAAGGGGGCCTACGGCTTCCTGGGGTCACCCAGAACACGATAGCGTGCTCGGGAGTGGCTACCTCAAGCTGCAATGATGGGGGAGACGGGGACTCCGGCGTTGAGCTTATGGGCATGGCGGGTATCGGAGCTAACGTTGAAATGGAGTAGGGAGAAGAGGTGGGTTCATCCTCCTAACGTAGGGAGGAAGACGGCAGGGGGGTCTCAGGTGGGCTGGGTCGTTTCTGCAATAGGTAAGTGGCCCAGATACTTCCCCCTTTTCCATTTTTGTTTCTTTTCTATTCGCTCTCATTTGTTTTAGTTTATCAAATAAATAATAAACCATTTCATAAAATTCTGGAAAATATATATGTGGACTAGGTGGGATTAACTAGTGCCACATAAAAAGTTTCAAAATATTTGGATCTATATTTTATAAACCAATGCAAATAGTTGTTTGATAAATTAAAATGCCCAAGATAAAATGTTTCTGTGTTTCTAAATTATTGGTTTGCATTTTACCTCATGCCAATATTTTCTTAGAATACCAGGGACATTTTCTTGGACTTCTTTGAAGCAATTTTTATATTGCTTATTTGACAAAAAATTAATTACGAGGCTTGATCATTCCTCAATTCATTTTCATTTGAAAATAAAAATGTATGCATGAATGCATTAACAAGCACAATTAAACTAGGTCTTTGACAGGGGAGTTGATGCGTCCATTTTGCATCACGGTTTTAATTGATAGTTATATTATTCTTGGCCACTATTCCATTTTATGATACAATTCTAATGCCTTCTCTCTCTCTCTCTCTTAATTTACGAGGTACATCAAAAAGAGGGAAATTGCCGGAAAAATGAATTCTGGACCTGAAAACCAAGAAAATGGTTGAAAATTCTCTGGACTGCAAATGACCTAAAACTTCACGAGGATTTTTGGTGGAATATATCTAAATTTAAGGAGCAAAGAAGTGCGAGAGGGGGCCACCTGTTGGTGCCAAGCCAATAGGGTGCGCCCACAAGCGGCCTCTGGCCCCCTCGTCTTCTATATGAAGGGTTTTAACCTGGAAAAAATCAAGAGGATACTTTTGGGACAAAGCGCCACCGTCTCGAGGCGAAAACCTAGGCAGAGGCCCTTTTGTTCTCTGGCAGAGAGATTCTGTCGGGGAAACTTTCCTCCGGGAGGGGAAATCGAAGCAATCGTCATCACCAATGCTTCCTCCTATGTGGGAGGACCACTATTCACCAACACCATCTCATCTAAAATCCTAGTTTATCTCTTGTATTCAAACTTTGTCTCAAAACCTCAGATTGGTAACTGTGGGTTACTAGTAGTGTTGATGACGTCTTGTAGTTGATGCTTGTTGGTTTGTTTGGTGGAAGATAATATGTTCTGATCCTTTATCATATTTATTACACCTCTGATATTGAACATGGTGATGATTTGCGAGTAGTTACTTTTATTTTCGAGGACATGGGAGAAGTCTTGTTATAAGTAATCATGTGAAGTTGGTATTCGTTCGGTATTATGTATGTTGTTGCTTCCTTTATTGGTGTCATGTGAACGTCGACTACATGGCAATCCACCATATTTTGGTCCTAAGGGAAGGCATTTTGGAGTAATAAGTATATGATAGGTTGCTAGAGTGACAGAAGCTTAAACACTAGTTTATGTGTTATTCCATAAGGGTCTGGTTTGGATCCTCCTGTTTCATGTTATGGTTAGATTTATCTTAATTCTTGTTTCCTAGTTGTGGATGCTTCCGAGAGGGGATAATCATAAGTGGGTTGCTTTTTTAAGTAAGAATAACACCTTACCACAGGTCCACCCACATATCAAATTATCAAAGTAACGAATGCAAATTAACTCAGCATGATGAACATGACTAGATAGAAATTCCCATGTGTCACTGAGAGCGCTTTACTTCATATAAGAGTACTTTCAGGCTTGTCCTTTGCTACAAAAAGGATTGGTCTACCTTCTTGCACACTTTCTACTTTTGTTACTTGTCACTTGTTACGAATTTTCTTGCTACAAAACTATCAACCATTGTTACTTACAACACTTGCAGAGAATACCTTCCTGAAAACTGCTTGTCATTTCCTTCTCTCCTCGTTGGGTTCGACACTCTTACTTATCGAAAGGACTATGATTGATCCCCTATACTTGTGGGTCATTAGAAACCTCCTCAATTACCCCATCACTCACCTCTTCCCCTAATCATTGTTGGCTAGCCGTGATAGACCGAGCATGGCCGCGTTGCTACCAAACAAGATAGTCGCCACTTTCGAGCTGTCTTGTCATGAAAGGACCCTCTTGCAAGCTGTACCCTATGTGCTTCACCCAAGTAAAGCTCGCAGACAACCTATCTATATTTATCTCATGCAGTTATGCCTCCCATGAGCTCAACGAGTTGTGGCCCGCTTTGGAGCACGGTTGTCACCGTACACATGCACCGCATCGTGGTCTCAAATCAGATGGTTCCGAACAGTCTAGAAGGTTATAAGTGTCACACCCTGTGTTTGTACCACTTTTCTATGTTATGATTTTATGAAAAATTGGACCAATTAAAACTTTTTATGTGCTTGTGCATGCTTGGATAGTTTGATATTTGCTTGTTTGCTTAACTTTGTTTTAATTCTCAAGGATCCTTCTTCTCTCAAAACTCATCTACTTGATCCAAACCTTTGCCCAATGATCATGCCATGTGTATAGGACCTAAAACTATTTCTACAAAATATTATTTTTACCAAAAAAGCATTTATTCAATTTAGATTTTCAAAAACCCATGAATTGAGGTTTGTACTACAAGTCCTCAAACTAGGGTGAATGTTTGCCCCAAAGACTTTATTTGGAACCTACTATATATAAGACTTCCCAAAGCCACCAAAGATTATTTTTAAAGATTATTTTCATATTTATTTAAAGGTTTTTTCTTAAGTCCATAAATGGTCTTTTGAAGGGGGGATTATTTTTATGATTTCAAAATATTTGAGAAAAATTAGGGAAACTTAGTGGACATATATTTTCCATATATACGAGTTTCAACACATGGTCATGTTCAAAATACTAGATAAGACCTTTTCTGGATATTTGAAGTATTTGAAATATTTCTATAAGAAATATTCTCAAATAAATCCAGGAAAATTCCAGCATGTCACACATGCCATATGTGATGATTATGCCAAGTTTCATCTCTATCCCAATAATTTTGGTTCACCAAAATATCCCAAAACCCTTTCTGTCCAGATCCAAACTTGAGCAACTTTGCATTGCCAAATTTCTCCATTTGATCCCAAACTTTGTGGGCATTCTCTAATCCCCAAATGATGCCACCACATCAAGTGGATCATCATGGAGAGTATATTTGCATGACTAGATCTAAGGAAATCCATTTTTGATGATCTCTAGGGTTTAGAAAGTTTGCATTACCAACTTTCTTCAGATGAGCCCAAACTTGCTAATCCACCTCATTTCTATCCACCCATTGACCCTGTTAACTCTCATGGCCATTAGAAATTTTTATCTTGCCCAATCCCCCATTAAACACCTTTTGGTGAATTGGTAAAAACCATGGTTTCACTCCTTATACTGTTCTCCTTGACCCCATCCTTTTACCACAGCTCCATCTGATCACCATGCACCCCAATAGTTTTCCCCTACCCTTTGTTCAATCATTCCTAGGGTAAAACCATATATTTACCTCTCTGGTCAGCCTGGACAGCCCCATTTCTACCTCTCCTCTTACTTTTACCCCCTCTCCTCACTTCCTAAGCATCCAAGGAGCATCCCTGCATCCTCCAGAAGCTAGTGGACAAAGGGATCACGCCTAGAGCATGTGTAGCATGCCATGGCATACAAACCACACACTTTGGAGCACGCTACAGTGCACCCGAGCACACCCTCGGCACCATTAACAACATACCCATCACTAGTATCATACATATAGGATATGTTTTTCTATTATCATTTTCCTTATCAAATGGAAACTCTATACATTTATTTAGAAATGCCCCCCTCCCCCCGCCCCCACCCACACACACACATCCCTTTGAAACAACACAACAATCCTCTACATCAAGAAGATTGCATGAATTTCTATTATTGTTTTTTCTCAATTTCCTCCCACAAGAAGCAATCCTCTCATCACTAATGTGCAACGGAGAATGCAAATATTTGTTAAAAGAGCAAAGCTTACTTCTAGAATCGAATGATCATCTAGCTTCGTTGTCGGAATCCTCTCCAGTCAGCAACCAACAGCGGCTCCTACTCCACCATAGTGGAGTGAGCGAGGATGAGTAGGCAAGGAGAGCGACACTGGAATCGTAGCTACCGTCGTGGAGTGTGGACCACCTCCTTGGCCTTCTTCGCTCGTCGTATTTGATGATGATTGGCAAGCCCTTCGTGCCTGGAAACAGGAGAGCCACCACCACACCCAACTTTGTCTCCCTCGAGGCAGTGGGGATCCGACGGCGAGATCGGAATGCATGCCACTTCTAGACCTACTAAGGATTTTTTAACTCCGCCTCGTCCATCGCCTAGAGCACGATTTTGAGCAACCGCTTCGGCAGCCCGGTCAACGTGAGCCTCTCGTCCTCCTCCACCATCAAATCCGCACATGTATCCATCGCCATCATGTGGAGATCATTCTTGCTTGAAAACCACGAAAAAATATCTTGCATCATTTTCATATTCGCCTCGTCCCCACTCGCAATCTCTACCATCCTCGTCTCCATCCTCAACCTCTAATCCTCCATCAAGATTAGGGTGTGTCAGAGAGCAAGTGTCGAGCGAAGGTGGAAGTGCATAGTCGATATGTGAGGGGACTGGCACCGAGAGCAGGGTGGAGGAGGGAGTCAATCGCGCTGAGGGGCTGTCCACCCCAGTCGTAGAGTCATGGCGGCATCTCTCCCCCTTCTCCTAGGGTTGCGCTCTGTGCACCCCATCTGATCCCGACGCCACTAATGTCACCCCAACCCTCGCAACGTGAGATGGAAAAATGATCTCCGCACCTTCACAATTTTTCTCACTGGCTTGACCCAAACGCCCTTCAACCATGTGACGGTCCTCATTAAGCTGGAGGAGGCAGCGGGAATCCCCTTGCCAGAGAAGGGTTCCCCAGCGGTAGAGGAGGAGCCCCGCCGCTCCGAAGTTGGAAACGTACAACGTCGGCCAACGTGTGTCGTATAGGACAGTGGCTTTCAAGTCACGCGTCTTCCCTCTCCAGCCAAAAAAACCATAAAAGTCATCTAGGATTGCATCGGGTACATGTCCTTCTAGATGAAATCATGAGTGCTACTTGCCCTACATAAATTTTCATTTCAGTCGGCAGCTGTGGATGCAGTGAGTATACATTTTGACTCATCGTTTTCATACAGGGTCTCTTTCCGTATTTAGATCTACGTGTCGACACCCCTAATAATATAATAAGGGTCATATGGAGAAAACAGGTTTGGAAGGGTCGTATAGAGAAAACGGGTTTGGAAAACATGATCGTAGCCTCATCAATTTCCCAACCCTTTCTCTCTCAAAAAGAAAGGATGTGTCTAAAATACATCTAGATGTGACATAGTTAGTGCACATCTAAGTGACTCAATCAAGGATAAAAAGGAAAAAACCTAAAGATAAAAAAATAGTCACACAAATCTCCGTGTAAAATCAATGACATAAGACTTAGATGTGCAATACTTAAAGCATGGTTAATAGTATAGTCAGCTGCTAGCTATAAGCCATTGTCATGTCATCTATAGTCCATCTTATAGCCAATATGTACAATAGATGATTAAAAAGATATATTTTTATTTTATTTTGCGGCCCACCTTTCACTCTCACAAAGTGCCTAGGAGCACGTGCTAGAGCTGACTCTTCACGAAGAGTCCGCTTACCTTGTCTCTCCTCTTCTCTTTCCTCCAACTAAGCAAAAATATACTAGTTTATTTCTTATAACCCGCTGACTCAGCTCTATTGTACTTGCTCTTATGTCACATCTAGATGTGATCTACTCCCTCCGCCTCGGTGTATAAGTTATTCGCGTAGTTCTAAGTGATCGATTTGAGAAATTAAATATGTGTTATATGTCATGAAAAGTATATTACTAAATTTTTACATAGATGTAGTTTTTAAATATATTTTTTTTGTCACATACAACACACATTTAGATAGTTAAATTGTCTATCTAAAACTATGTAAATGACTTATACACCGAGACGGAGGTAGTAGCAAAACTGGAAAAAAAATCTCTATCCTTCAGTCATACTCCACTCTTCTTCTTCTTCTTTCCCAACGATGGCCCTGTTTTCCATGCCTATTAGACTACTCATAATGAAAATAACGTAGATAGTAACATAGATGTCACCTAAGCAAAAAATATGATAACAACTAATTAATGAGAAGAAAGAAAAATCAAGTAACTTAGCATGTTACTATTCCTATGAGTAACATAATGCTCTATATAGACTAATAAATGAAAGACTCAATGTAACAACCTTTATGTTATTATTCGTTATGGAAGTAGTAACTTATAAACTAGTAACAATATGTATGTTACTACTTTATGTTAATCTCTATTATGATTAGTCTTACCGATGCCCCAGTCGGAGTTCATACAGTCGATGCCAGCGATCGAACGAAGAGAAAATTGTGTGAACGCGACGAGTTGTTATTGCACGCCATTTGTATGCTTCCTGTCCCTAACCCTAACCCCTTGGCTGCCAGGCGACCCCTCCCTACAAGAGACGGCAAAATCAATGGGCGCGTCCCCCCGTTTGTCTTCCCTCACTAATGAGAGCAGCTGAGCGGGCAGCGGATATGCGGCCATGGCGCCGTGAATGTCATGTGGATGGCGCAACGCGGCTGCATGGCCAGCGTGGAGACCTTTTCCGTGAGTCCCCACCGGCGAAGCGGCAGCACAGCCCAGCCGAGCCGAGCAAGCTCTTCCAACCGATTTCTCTCACGCCTTCATTGCGCCATTAACTCCGCCTCACCACCTCAACTACTCGCTCACTCACTCCCCGCTCCTCCACTTAAACCCCCCTCCGGCCTCCCCTCATCCCCGTCCCTCCCACTGCGCACCGATGCCATTGCCAGCCTAGCGAGCAGCCCTCCACGACCTTCTTAGCTAGCTAGATCCGCCGCCGGAGAAGATCGATCGCGCTTTCGCTTGACCTTTGCTGACCGGAGATGGAGATGCAGCTCGCAGCCGTACTGGCCACGCTCGCCCTCGGCGGCGCGCTCGTCGTGCTCTTCTTCGGCAAGTGGTGGCAGCCGCTGTCCGACGGCGACAAGCGCGTCAAGGAGCTAGACGACGCCGTCGAGGCCCTGCTGCAGCTGCGGGCCGACGTGCTCAAGCAGCTCGACGGCGCGCCGGAGCCGGAGCAGCCGCGCGCGTGGCTGCGGCGCGTGCAGGACGCGCAGGACGAGGTGGCGTCCATCAAGGCGCGGCACGACGCCGGGCAGCTCTACGTCGTCCGCCTCCTGCAGTACTTCCTCACCACGGGCCCCGTCGCCGGGCTGGCCGAGAAGCAGCTCAAGATCGTGCGCGCGATCCAGGAGCAGGGCGCGGCGCTGCTGGAGGCCGCGCTGGCCACGCCGCAGGCGCCGCCGCCGCTGCTCCTCCAGCCCGAGGAGCTGGAGCTCCCGCCCGAGACGGGGTCCACCAGAGCGTATCTCAACGAGGAGCTCCGCTTCCTCGGCGACTGCGACGCGGCGCTCGGCGTCTGGGGCGCCGGCGGCGTGGGCAAGACCACGGTACTGAGGCAGGTGCGCGACGTGTGCGGCCGCGTCGCGCCCTTCTTCGACCACGTCCTCCTCCTGGCGGCCTCCAGGGACTGCACGGTGGCGAACCTCCAGAAGGAGGTGGTGGCCGTGCTCGGCCTCCGCGACGCGCCGACCGAGCAGGCGCAGGCCGCCGGGATCCTGAGCTTCCTCAGGGACAAGAGCTTCCTGCTCCTGCTGGACGGCGTGTGGGAGCGCCTGGACCTGGAGCGGGTCGGCATCCCGCAGCCCTTGGGGGGGGTGGCCGGTCGGGTGAGGAAGGTGGTGGTGGCGTCCAGGAGCGAGGCGGTGTGCGCGGACATGGGCTGCCGCAAGAAGATCAAGATGGAGAGCTTGAACGAAGACGATGCGTGGAGCCTGTTTGAAGCCAACGCCGGCCTGGAGGCCATCCGCGGCAACACCCAAATTTACACGCTTGCAAGACAGGTAATCAATCATCACTCGATCTATCTTTGCCTACTTTGGAAAAGTCGGATTTGCTCGATTTTTCTGTCCGTTAGCTGCTTTCTCCTGAAACAGGAGTGCAGTTTGTTTGCACATGGACGTGGGGCAAGAGCTTTTGTGCACATGGATATGGGGCACGCCCAACAGCTTGATTTGAAATATATCTTGAAATTCAAAAGGCCAATTTAAATGCCTTGAAATTTTCAAACAAAATTTTGATGAAAATTGCCAGATGAAGCATCGGTTGTGAATTTCGATCAAATAATATATCTGTTTTGTGCTATGCAAAAGATACAAAAATTGTGGTAGAAACGGTTATAAGTTCATACAATCTGTTTACAAAGTATGAATGGGTCGACATGCTTTTGGACCAAAATCCACACTTTATGCAGCAATTTATCGATGTGCGCCCATGCTTTCCCCCCACTTTATAAACCAATAGTGATGCTGGTTCAGAAGTTAGAAATTCACCCCAGAAAGAATAACATGAACAGATTTTATTTTATTTTGCGGGGCAACATGAACAGATCTTATCCAACGGATTTCAGTGTTGTTAGCTAGCTTTATTACTTTGAAATATTATAGTTATATAAATCTATTTTGATCATACTTTGAGAATTACTAGGTGGCCAACGAGCTTATTCCCCATAGGGATTACGCAAGGATTAGTATACAAATTTCCCAACAATCAACCTGATAATATGTAAAAGCTTGATAAGGGTGTGCCCGCACAGACATCTTATTTTTCGGAGAAGTGAAAATGCTCCAAACACATGCATTGATGCACACAATCATCTTCATTCAAAGTTTTGGCTTCAAAAGACCCCCAAAAAAACACATCCAAAAGGCAAGAACTCCAAGGAAGGAAACAGAGTTCGGCACCCGAACCTTGGTGTGTTAGTTGTGGCAGAGGGGGAGGGGAACTGTCTGGAATTATTGGTGTAGTTTGGATTGCGCGTGCAACGGCCCTACTAAACGTGGGCGTGCAGTACTGGCAGAGGAATTTCCTCCGTCACCAAGGGATCACCAGCACGTAAAAATCTGACGGGACGCTTCAAAATTGGCTGTTATCCAAAAGCACCTCCAGCATATTGGTTGACAAAAACCAACTTGTGATTGAATGGTTATAAGATGGCAATGACATCCCCAGCCCAGATCGGTCAATAATTTGGTAGGGTGGCTCTCAGGCTATCGTGGAATGAATATCTTCTGAATTTTACCAAGCACTATGGTAGGATGAATATGATTCCGGATAATCAAATAGCACAAATAAAAATTATCAGATACAAATGAATCCATATATGAGCTAGAGGGTGTGTGTTACTTTGCTCTTATCATGAGCTCTGAATTTCCATCAAGATTGGCGATTGCACCCCTAGTTGCGAGGTTATGCCACGGAACAGCATGGGCCGAGGTTTCAGATTTCCTGCAAGTTTTTTTTTTTTGACAAACATGACAGAAATTTATATCGGCAGCATATTGTGTACGCATCTCCTATTGTCTTTTTGATGTTTAGAAGTTCTCAAAACATATACGTATGATATTTCATGGATATTTTTGGTGCGAGTACAAAAAGATGAGAAGATATTCATTGGGTGTGGGTGGCTAAGAAAAAACTATTATATGATTCCCGAATGAGAAATGTAGTGACACAATCTACAAAATCGTGACCTCATCAATCTTTCTGCACCTTGTTATACGACATGTAATTTCCAATCAGCTAGTAACTTTTATCTGCGTCTGAGATATTCAGACGAGCATCTGATTTCTTCATAAACATTTCTGCCTAAATCTCTAATAGCTTTGCTCTATTGCCAAACAGGTGGCTGCAGAATGCAATGGCCTGCCTCTCTTCCTCGCCATGGTCGGCCGTGCCATGTCCAACAAACGTACAGCAGAAGAGTGGGGCGATGCGCTCGACAAGCTCAAGAAGCCGCAGCTCACGAGCACTGCGCCCGGCCAGGACAAGCGCGCGCACGCTCTCGTCAAGTTCTGCTTCGACAGCCTTGAGAGCGACACGGTGAGGGAGTGCCTCCTGACCTGCGCGCTCTGGCCGGAGGACCACAACATCGCCAAGGACGAGCTTGTGCAGTGCTGGATCGGCCTGCGCCTTCTCCCCAAGTACGACGACGTCGACGAGTCGCTCCGGTTCGGGTACACGGTGGTCTCCATCCTGGAGTCGGCGCGCCTCCTGGAGCAGGGCGACAACCACAGGTACAACATGTGCCCGTCCGACACGCACGTCCGGCTCCACGACGTCGTCCGCGACGCGGCGCTCCAGCTCGCGCCCGGCAAGTGGCTGGTCCGCGCGGGCGTCGGGCTCAGGGAGCCGCCCCGCGACGAGGCGCTGTGGCGCGACGCGGAGCGCGTCTCGCTGATGCACAACGCCATCGAGGAGGCCCCCGCCAAGGCCGGCGGCGCGCTCTCGGACGCGCAGCCGGCGTCGCTGATGCTGCAGTGCAACCGCGCCCTGCCGCGGAGGATGCTGCAGGCGATCCAGCACTTCACCAGGTTGACGTACCTGGACCTGGAGGACACGGGCATAATGGACGCGTTCCCGATGGAGATCTGCTGCCTCGTCAACCTGGAGTTCCTCAACCTGTCCAGGAACAGGATCCTGTCGCTGCCCATGGAGCTGAGCAACCTGAGCCAGCTCAAGTACCTCCACCTGCGCGACAACTACTACATCCAGATCACGGTGCCTCCGGGCCTGATCTCGCGGCTCTCCAAGCTGCAGGTGCTGGACCTGTTCACCGCGAGCATCGTCTCCGTCGCGGACGACTACGTCGCGCCGGTCATCGACGACCTCGAGAGCAGCGGCGCGCGCATGCCGTCGCTCGGCATCTGGATGGACAACACCGGCGACGCACAGAGGCTAGCTCGTCTGGCCCCGGGCGTGTGCGCCCGGTCGATCCACCTACGCAAGCTGGAGGGGGCGCGGACCCTGGAGCTGCTGTCGGCGCAGCACGCGGCGGAGCTCGGGGGCGTGCAGGAGGGCCTGCGGGAGCTGGCGGTGTACTCGTCCGACATCGAGGAGATCGTGGCCGACGCGCACGCGCCGAGGCTGGAGGTGGTCAAGTTCGGGTTCCTGGCGAGGCTCCGCGTCATGGAGTGGTCCCACGGCGCGGCGTCCAACCTCCGGGAGGTGGCCATCGGCGCGTGCCACGCGCTGACGCACATGACCTGGGTGCAGCACCTCCCGTGCCTCGAGTCGCTCAACCTCAGCGGGTGCAACGGCATGACGAGGCTGGTCGGCAGCGTCGCGGAGGGGGGCAGCGAGGCGGAGGAGGTCGTGACGTTCCCGCGGCTGAGGCTGCTGGCGCTGCTGGGGCTGCCGAGGCTGGAGGACATCCGCGGCGGCGGCGGGGAGTGCGCGTTCCCGGAGCTGCGGAGGCTGCAGACCAGGGGGTGCTCGCGGCTGCGGCGCATACAGATGCGGCCGGTGGCGGGCGGGCAGGGCAGGGTGAGGGTGGAGGGCGACAAGCACTGGTGGAACGGGCTGCAGTGGGCCAGCGACGACGTCAAGGCCTGCTTCGTTCCAGTGCTGCTCTGAGGCCCTCTCGGGCTGACAGGATTGGAGTTTTGGCGCGTCCTCGGCGTGTTTGATGGTGGGTGATAAATAAGTCGAGGGAGGGAGGGAGGATGGCCTGGAACAGAGAACAAAGCATACATGTGATTTTTTTTTGGAGTTTATTTTGAGGAGACATGGAAATTGTTTTGGGCTTTCTTTTCTTAGTCTTGATTTCTTGTATTCCCTTATCAATTATCAATTGAAGTAAAGAATCAACACTGTGTGTTAGCACTAGCCTCACGTCTGATGTGTATGCATTTTCTTTTTTCTTCTGAAACCTGTCCTGGGCTCCTGGCATGTCTTTCTTTTCTTTTCACAAAGCTAGCACGATGGCCTTGGCAAATGAGAAGAATATTGTCATATTGTGTGAAACTTGTTTCTAGTTGCACAAAAATATCTTTAATACTTCCTTTGTTCTAAAATGTAAGTGTCAAAAACAGTCTTATGTTTGAGGACAGAGGGAATAATATTTTATTTTCCAGAGATATTAGGACTGGAAAATCATCTAAGAACCAGCGATTATTTATTTATTTTATTTATTAGAAAAGGAGGATACCCCGGCATCTGCATCTGAACGATGCATGCAGCCATATTATTAATTATTCACAAAAATCATACAAGGTGATACATCAATAAGCCTGAAGCCACCATCTTGGCAACACCGTTGCTACTCCTATCCCCTTGATGAAGGTGTGCCGAAAGTCTGGGCCTAATGCCAAACAGACATCGCACCAAAACCTAACATCTAAAGCTGGGTGTCCCATCCAAGCCACTATCTAGATTGGGTCCACACCAGTCTAGCACACTCCCAGTGAGCACCGCACGCTGCAAGGGCCGTCACCTTCATCTCCCCTCGATCCATCCTCAGAGCATAGTCGATGCACCAACCTTGCCAGGCCTCTCTGCCATCAACGCCACCATGACGCCAGACAGCTTCCTCCTCCAGCGAGAGTCCATCTCCGCACATCAGACGCCGAGTCTCCACAGCGCCACGCTGTCGAGAACCACCACCATCAATGTGGAAGATGAAGCACCGCTCCACCAAAGATGCCGTCCTCCGGCCCCTCGAGCCCGTGTGCACCTTCAAGAATGACGCCCCAAGGGGGAAGCGACACCACAGAGCCGTTGTCATCCAATCTACTGATCTAGGGTTTCCCCCGGAGGTAGCAGAGAGTGGCCTTGAACTTCTCCACGCAGATGCCTTCGGGAAGGGAACGACGCAGACAGCATCGCCGTCGCTGGCCTTGGCCATAGCCAATAGCAGGTTTTCACCCAGATCTGATCGAAGACCTCCACCCCTCGTGCACGGGCCGCCGCCATCCTTATCGGGATCTCAACAAAGACTCCAAGGAGTGGATCGACGCCGCACCGTCATAGTCATTGTGGCCACCGTCGCCGGCCAAGGGTCTCCCCCGATCCCAAAAGCCCCACCATCCAAACACCGCCCACCACCCGGATCCAGCGAGCAAGGCCACACCAAAGCCCAGATCGAGCAGGATAAGGTGAAGGAGATGAAGCTGGCGTAGGTCGATCCAGATCTGGCGACCGACCAACGGATCACGGCCGCCATGAGATCCCACCACCAGATCCTCGCTGCCCACGCAAGCCGAGGAATACCGGCCACCCACCCGTAGCCACCCTCCGTTAGGGAAGGCGTCGCCCACCTTGACCGGGGCCGCCACCCCGGCACACCAAGTGTTGGATATATGCCCTAGAGGCAATAATAAATTGGTTATTATCATATTTCCTTGTTCATGATAATCGTTTATTATCCATGTTATAATTGTGTTGACCGGAAACTCGGATGCATGTGTGGATACATAGACAACAACATGTCCCTAGTATGCATCTAATAGACTAGCCCGTTGATCAAAGATGGCTATGGTTTCCTAGTCATGGACATGAGATGTCATTTGGTAATGGGATCACATCATTAGGAGAATGATGTGATGGACAACACCCAACTATAAATGTAGCATATAATCGTGTCAGTTTATTGCTACTGTTTTCTGCATGTCAAGTATATGTTCCTATGACCATGAGATCATGCAACTCACTGACACCGGAGGAGTACCTTGTGTGTATCAAACATCATAACGTAACTGGGTGACTATAAAGGTGCTCTACAGGTATCTCCGAGGGTGTCTATTGGGTTGGCATGGATCAAGACTGGGATTTGTTACTCCGTGTGACGGAGAGGTATCTCAGGGCCCACTCGGTAATACAACATCACAATAAGCCTTGCAAGCAATGTGACTAAGTGTTAGCCACGGGATCTTGTATTACGGAACGAGTAAAGAGACTTGCCAGTAACGAGGTTGAACTAGGTATGGAGATACCAACGATCGAATCTCGGGCAAGTAACATACCAAAGAACAAAGGGAACATCATACGGGATTAACTGAATCCTTGACATAGAGGTTCGACCGATAAAGATCTTCGTAGAATATGTAGGAATCAATATGGGCATCCAGGTCTCGCTATTGGTTATTAACCGTAGAGGAGTCTCGGTCATGTCTACATAGTTCGCGAACCCGCAGGGTCTGCACACTTATGGTTTGGTGACGTTTCGGTAGTATAGAGTTATGCATGGTGGTGACCGAAGGTTGTTCGGAGTCCTGAATGAGATCCCGGATGTCACGAGGAGATCCAGAATGGTCTGGAGGTAAAGATTGATATATAGGAAGTCCTGTTTTGGTCATCGGAAAAGTTTCGGGCTCATCGGTAGTGTACCGGGAGTGCCGATAGTGTACCGGGGGACCATCGGGAGGGGTATTTCGACCCAAGAGGCTACATGGGCTGTGGGAGAAGGAATACCAGCCCTTAGTGGGCTGGCCGAAGTCCCATAGAAGGCCCATGTGACTGGGAAGAAATTCCAAAGTGGAAAAGGTGGAAAAAAGGCAAAAGGTGGAAATAAGGAAGGAGTCCTAATCCTACTAGGAGTGGAGGAGGAGGACTCCTCCTCTCCACTTCGGCCGAACCAAAGAGAGGGGCTGGCCCTTGCGCCAAGCTTCCTCCTCCTCTCCTCCTATATATACTAGAAGTATTGAGGGCAGCCCTAACCCTAATTGTCACGTGCTGCCCTCTTCTTCCTCTAGATCGTTTTCTCCTCTAGATCGGTTTTCAGCGGTGCTTAGGCGAAGCCCTGCTGGAATTCCTCCACCACCATCGCCGCAACACCATCGCGCTGTCGGAGAACTCGTCTACCTCTCCGCTCCCTCTTGCTGGATCAAGAAGGCGGAGATCGTCATCGAGCTATACGTGTGTTGAACGCGGAGGTGTCATCCGTCCGACGCTAGATCGGAAGGACCGTGATCAAGATCGCGAGACGGATCGTGATGAGATTGCGGAACGGATCGTGATGAGCTCGCGGGACGGATCGTGATTGGATCATGGGATAGATCGTGATGAGATCGCGGGACACTCGGCGATTTGGATCGCAAAGACGTTCGACTACACCAACCGCGTTTCTTAATACTTCCCGCTTAGCGATCTACAAGGGGATGTAGATCCACTCTCTCTCTCGTAGATGCTCATCATCATGGATAGATCTTGCATGTGCGTTGGAAAATTTTGGTTTCCCATGCAACATTTCCCATCAGTGGTATCAGAGCTAGGTCTATATGTAGATGAGATCTCGAGTAGAACACAAAGAGTTTCTGGGCATTGATGCTTAGATTGCTTCCTCCCTTGGTCATGTTTTGGTTCAGCGGTATGTGGGATGAAGCGTCCCAGACCAACCTTACTCGTATTCTTACAAGAGACCGGTTTCATCGACTGACGTGTAACTTTGTTGCGCAAAGATGGCTGGCGGGTGTCTGTTTCTCCTACTTTAGTTGGATCGGATTCTACAAAGGCGGTCCTTGAGAAGGTTGAAAAGCAACTTATGTATCACCGTTTTGGTTTTTGCATAGGTGAGAATTGTTCTTGCTAGATACCCGTAGCAACCACGTAAAACATGCAACAACAATTAGAGGACGTCTAACTTGTTTTTGCAGGGTATGTTGTGATGTGATATGGCCAATTACATGATGAGATATATGTGATGTATGAGATGATCATGTGTTGTATAGAATATCACGACTTGCATGTCGATGAGTACGGCAACCGGCAGGAGCCATAGGGTTGTCTTTGATTATTGTATGACCTGCATGTCAATCATTAAGCGCTATGTAATGTTTTACTTTATCGCTAAACGGTAGCAATAGTAGTAGAAGCATGGTGGGCACGACAACCCCGATGGCGACACGTTGATGGAGATCAAGATGATGGAGATCATGGTGTCATGCCGGTAACGATGGAGATCATGTCAATGCTTTCAAGATGGAGATCAAAAGCACAAGTTCATGGCCATATCATGTCACTTATGATTTGCATGTGATGTTAATCCTTTTATACAGCTTGTTTTGCTTAGGACGACGATAGCATTATAAGGTGATCCCTCACTTAATTTCAAGATAAATTGTGTTCTCCCCGAGTGTGCACCATTGCGAAAGTTCGCCGTGTCGAGACACCACGTGATGATCGAGTGTGATAGAATCTACGTTCACATACAACGGGTGCAAGCCAGTGTTGCACATGCAGAACACTCGGGTTAGACTTGACGAGCCTAGCATGTACAGACATGGCCTCGGAACACAAGAGACCGAAAGGTCGAACATGAGTCATATAGTAGATATGATCAACATGATGATGTTCACCATTGAAACCACCTCAACTCACGTGATGATCGGACTTGAGTTGGTGAATTTGGATCATGTGCCACTCAAATGACCGGAGGGATGTCAATTTGAGTGGGAGTTCTTAAGTAATATGATTAATTGAACTCATTACCATGAACATAGTCAGTCGTGTCTTTGCAAATTATGTTGTAGATTACTAGCTCACGCTGTAGCTCCCTTATATTTTATATGTTCCTAGAGAAATAGAGTTGAAATATGATGGTATCAATATTGCAGATTGGGTCCATGATCTGAGGATTGTCCTCATTGCTGCACAGAAGTCTTATGTCCTTAATGCACCGCTCGGTGCGCCACCCCTCTAGTGTCGTCTGTAGATGTTGTGAACATTTGACATGCATGTTCCGATGACTACTTGATAGTTCTGTGCGTCATGCATTACGGCTTAGAATTGAGGCTCCAAAACGTTTTGAATGTCACGAAACATATGAGATGTTCTAAGAGTTGAAATTGGGATCTCAGGCTCGTGCCCGTGTTGTGAGATATGAGATCTCCAACAAGATTCTTTGCCTGCAAGATAAAGGAGTAGTTCAATCATTGAGCATGTGCTCAGATAGTCTAGGTGCTACAATCGCTTGAATTGAGTGGGAGTTGATCTTCTAGATAAGAAAGTGATTGATATAGTTTTCCAAGTCACTGTCACTAAGCTACTAGAGCTTCATGATGAACTATAAAATGCGAGGGATGGAAATGATGATCCCTGAGCTGTTCGAGATGTTTGACACCGCGAAGATAGAAATCAAGAAGGAGCATCAAGTGTTGATGGTTAGTGAAACCACTAGTTTCGAGAAGGGTAAGGAGGGAAACTTCATGGATGGCAAGTCAGTTGCTGCTCTAGTGATGCAACCCAAAGTTGAACCCAAACCCGAGACTAAGTGCTTCTATTATGAGGAGAGCGGTCACTGAACCGGAACAACCCTAGATACTTGGTAGATAAGAAGGCTGGCAACGTCAACAGAAGTATATTTGATATATGTGTTATTGATGTGTACCTTGCTAGTACTCCTAGTAGCACCTGGGTATAGGATACCGGTTCGGTTGCAAAATGTTAGTAACTCGAAATAAAAGCTATGCAATAAATGGAGAATAACTAAGGGTGAGGTGATGATGTGTTGGAAATGTTTCCAAGGTTGATGTGATCAACATCGCACGCTCTCTCTACCTTCGAGATTAGTGACAAACCTAAATAAATGTTATTTGGTGTTTGCATTAAGAATGAACATGATTATATCATGTTTATTGCAACACGGTTATTCATTTAAGTTAGAGAATAATGGTTATTCTGTTTACATGAATAATACCTTCAATCGTCATGCACCCAGTGAGAATGATTTGTTGAATCTTGATCGTAGTAATACACATGTTCATAACATTGATGCCAAAAGATACAAAGTTAATAATGATATTACTATTGGGAGACGTAGTAGTAAATCAAAATTTTCCTACGTGTCACCAAGATCTATCTATGGAGAAACTAGCAATGAGTGGGGAGAGATTGTATCTTCATACCTTTGAAGATCGCTAAGCAGAAGCGTTTCAAGAACACAGTTGATGGAGTCGTACTCGCAGCGATTCAGATCGCGGTGGATTCCGATCTAAGCGCCGAACAACGGTGCCTCCGCGTTCAACACACGTGCAGCCCGGTGACGTCTCCTACGCCTTGATCCAGCAAGGAGGAAGGAGAGGTTGGATAAGGGCTCCAACAGTAGCACGACGGCGTGGTGGTGGTGGAGTAGCAAGGTATTCCGACAGGGCTTCGCCTAAGCGCTGCGGAGGAGGAAGAAGAGAGGTAGGGCTTTGCCGTGAGAGAGAGAGAGAGTTCAGAACTTTTCTCAAAAGGCCAAAACCTCAAGTATATATAGGAGGAGGGAGAGGGAGGGCTGGCTTGGACTCTCCTCCAAGGAGGAGAGCTTCGGCCGAATCAAAGGGAGAGTCCACCTCCCACAAGGGAGGTGGATCTCCTCCTTTTCAAACTCCTTTGCCCTTATCTCTACTCCTCCAGCCGCATGGGCCTTTGTAGAAGGTCTTGGCCATCCCAATAAGGGCTAGCACACCTCCTCTAAGGGCCCACAAAGTCCTATGGTCGTCACACCCCTCCCGGGGGTCCTCCGGCACCCTCCCGGCACTCCCGGTACAATACCGATGAGCCCAAAAACTTTTCGATGACCAAAACTGGACTTCTTATATATCAATCTTTACCTCCAGACCATTCTAGAGCTCCTTGTGACGTCCGGGATCTCATCCGGGACTCCGAACAACTTTTCATAGTCACATATACCATTTCCTTATAATCCTAGCGTCATCGAACCTTAAGTGTGTAGACCCTACGGGTTCGGGAGACACGTGGACATGACCGAGACACTTCTCCGGCCAATAACCAACAGCGGGATCTGGATACCCATGTTGGCTCCCACATGCTCCACGATGATCTCATCGGATGAACCAAGATGTCGGGGATTCAATCAATCTCGTATACAATTCCCTTTGTCTATCGGTATGATACTTGCCCGAGATTCGATCGTCGGTATCTCTATACCTTGTTCAATCTCGTTACCGGCAAGTCTCTTTACTCGTTCTGTAATACATCATCCCGTGACTAACTCCTTGGTCACATTGAGCTCATTATGATGATGTCTTACCGAGTGGGCCCAGAGATACCTCTCCGTCACACGGAGTGACAAATCCCAGTCTCGATTCGTGCCAACCCAACAGACACTTTCGGAGATACCCATAGTGCACCTTTATAGCCACCCAGTTACGTTGTGACGTTTGGCACACCCAAAGCATTCCTACGGTATCCAGGAGTTGCACAATCTCATGGTCTAAGGAAACGATACTTGACATTGAAAAGCTTTAGCAAACGAACAACACGATCTAGTGCTATGCTTAGGATTGGGTCTTGTCCATCACATCATTCTCCTAATGATGTGATCCCGTTATCAATGACATCCAATGTCCATGGTCATGAAACCGTGACCATCTATTGATCAACGAGCTAGTCAACTAGAGGCTCACTAGGGACATGTTGTGGTCTATGTAGTCACACATGTATTACGGTTTCCGGTTAACACAATTATAGCATGAACAATAGACAATTATCATAAACAAGGAAATACAATAATAACCATTTTATTATTGCCTCTAGGACATATTTCCAACAGTCTCCCACTTGCACTAGAGTCAATAATCTAGTTACATTGTGATGAATCGTACACCCATAGCATTCTAGTGTTGATCATGTTTTGCTCGTGAGAGAGGTTTAGTCAATGGATCTGCGACATTCAGATCCGTATGCACTTTACAAATATCTATATCTCCCTCCTGAATGTAATCACGGATGGAGTTGAAGCGGTGCTTGATGTGTCTTGTCTTCTTGTGAAACCTGGGCTCCTTCGCAAGGGCAATAGCTCCAGTGTTGTCACAGATTAGAGTCATCGGGCCCGACGCACTTGGAATTACTCCTAGGTCGGTGATGAAATCCTTCATCCAGACTCCTTCCTTGGCTACTTCCGAAGAAGCTATGTACTTCGCTTCACATGTAGATGCCGCCACGACGCTTTGCTTGCTGCTGCACCAGCTGACTGCCCCTCCGTTCAAAACATACACGTATCCGGATTGCGACTTGGTGTCGTCCGGATCTGTGTCGAAGCTAGCATCGACGTAACCCTTTACGACGAGCTCTTCGGCACCTCAAACATGTCCTTTTTCCTTTTCAGGTACTTCAGGATATTCTTGACCACTGTCCAGTGTTCCGCTCCGGGATCACTTTGGTACCTCCCTACCAAACTTATGGCAAGGTTCACACCAGGTCTGGTACACAGCATGGCATACATAATAGAGCCTAGCGCTGAAGCATAGGGGATGACACTCATGTCTTCTCTATCCTTTGCCGTGGTCGGGCATTGAGTCGTACTCAATCTCACACCTTGTAACACAGGCAACAACCCCTTCTTGGACTGATCCATATTGAACTTCTTCAATATCTTTTCAAGGTATGTGCTTTGTGAAAGACCTATGAGGCGTCTCGATCTATCTCTATAGATCTTAATACCTAATATGTAAGCAGCTTCTCCAAGGTCCTTCATTGAAAAACACTTATTCAAGTAGGCCTTTACACTTTCCAAGAGTTCTATATCATTTCCCATTATCAGTATGTCATCCACATATAATACGAGAAATGCTACAGAGTTCCCACTCACTTTCTTGTAAATACAGGGTTCTCCATAAACTTGTACAAACCCAAACGCTTTAATCACCTCATTAAAGCGAATGTTCCAACTTCGAGATGCTTGCACCAGCCCATAGATGGAGCGCTGGAGCTTGCATACCTTGTTAGCATCTTTAGGATCGACAAAACCTTCCGGCTGCATCATATACAGTTCTTCCTTGAGGAAGCCATTAAGGAATGTTGTTTTGACGTCCATTTTCCAGATCTCATAATCATAAAATGTGGCAATTACTAACATGATTCGGACAGACTTCAGCATCTCTACGGGTGAGAAAGTCTCATCGTAGTCAACTCCTTGAACTTGTCGATAACCCTTAGCGACAAGCCGAGCCTTATAGATGGTCACGTTACCATCCGCGCCAGTCTTCTTCTTAAAGCTCCATTAATTTTCAATGGCTCGCTTATCATCAGGCAAGTCCACCAAAGTCCGTACTTTGTTCTCATACATGGATCCTATCTCGGATTTCATGGCTTCAAGCCATTTGTTGGAATCCGGGCCCGCCATCGCTTCTTCATAGTTCGAAGGTTCACCGTTGTCTAACAACATGATCTCTAGGACAGGGTTGCCGTACCACTTTGGTGCGGAACGTGTCCTAGTGGACCTTCGACGTTCAATAGTAACTTGATCTGAAGTTTCATGATCATCATCATTAACTTCCTCTCCAGCCGGTGTAGGCTCCACAGAAACAACTTCCTGTGTTGCGCTACTCTCCGGTTCGAGTGGAGGTACAGTTACCTCATCAAGTTCTATTTTCCTCCCACTTACTTCTTTCAAGAGAAACTCTTTCTTGAGAAAGGATCCATTCTTGGCAACAAAGACTTTGCCCTCGGATCGTAGGTAGAAGGTATACCCAATAGTCTCTTTGGGATATCCTATGAAGACGCACTTTTCCGCTTTGGGTTCGAGCTTCTTAGGTTGAAGTTTCTTCACATAAGCATCGCATCCCCAAACTTTTAGAAACGACAGCTTAGGTTTCTTTCCAAACCATAATTCATACGGTCTCATCTCAACAGATTTTGACAGTGCCCTATTTAAAGTGAATGCGGCAGTCTCTAATGCATATCCCCAAAATGATAGCGGTAAGTCGGTAAGGGACATCATAGATCGTACCATATCTAATAGAGTGCGATTACGACGTTCAGACACACCATTTCGCTGAGGTTTGCTAGACGGCATGAGTTGTGAAACAATTCCACATTTCCTTAGGTGCGTGCCAAACTCGTGACTTAAATATTCTCCGCCACGATCAGATCGTAGGCACTTAATTTTCCACTCACGTTGATTCTCTACCTCACTCTGCAATTCCTTGAACCTTTCAAAAGTTTTAGACTTATGTTTCATTAAGTAGACATACCCATATCTACTCAAGTCATCAGTGAGGGTGAGAACATAACGGTAGCCACCACGAGCCTCGACACTCATTGGACCGCATACATCGGTATGTATTATTTCCAACAAGTCAGTTGCTCGCTCCATTGTTCCGGAGAATGGAGTCTTGGTCATCTTGCCCATGAGGCATGGTTCGCACGTGTCAAATGATTCGAAATCAAGAGACTCCAAAATTCCATTAGTATGGAGCTTCTTCATGCGTTTGACACCAATATGACCAAGGCGGCAGTGCCACATGTAAGTGGGACTATCGTTATCAACCTTACACTTTTTGGTACTCACACTATGAACATGTGTAACATCACGTTCGAGATTCATCAAAAATAAACCATTGACCAGCAGGGCATGACCATAAAACATTTCTCTCATATAAATAGAACAACCATTATTCTCAGATTTAAATGAGTAGCCATATCGCATCAAGCGAGATCCAGATACAATGTTCATGCTCAAAGCTGGTACTAAATAACAATTATTAAGGTTTAACACTAATCCCGAAGACAGATGTAGAGGTAGCGTGCCGACGGCGATCACATCGACCTTGGAACCATTCTCGATGTGCATCGTCACCTCGTCCTTTGCCAGCCTCCGCTTATTCCGCAGCTCCTGCTTGGAGTTACAAATGTGAGCAACTACACTGGTATCAAATACCCAGGAGCTACTACGAGTGCTAGTTAGGTACACATCAATAAAAAGTATATCACATATACCTTTAATGTTGCCGTCCTTCTTATCCGCTAAGGACTTGGGGCAGTTCTGCTTCCAGTGATCGGTGCCCTTGCAATAAAAACACTCAGTCTCAAGCTTGGGTCCTTTTTTGTTCTTCTTCTTCCCGGCAACTTGCTTACTGGGCGCGGCAACAGCTTTGCCGTCCTTCTTGAAGTTCTTCTTACCCTTGCCTTTCTTGAAACTAGTGGTCTTATTCACCATCAACACTTGATGCTCCTTTTTGATCTCGACCTCCGCTGATTTCCGCATCGAGTACAACTCAGGAATGGACTTCTCCATCCCTAGCATGTTGTAGTTCATCACAAAGCTCTTGTAGCTAGGTGGAAGCGAATGGAGGATTCTGTCAATGACCGAGTCATCCGGGAGATTAACTCCTAGCTGAGTCAAGCGGTTGTGTAGCCCAGACATCTCGAGGATGTGCTCATTGACAGAACTATTCTCCTCCATCTTACACCTGAAGAACTTGTCGAAGACGTCACATCTCTTGACCTGGGCATGAGCTTGGAAAACCAGTTTCAGCTCTTGGAACATCTCATATGCTCCGTGTTGCTCAAAACGCTTTTGGAGCCCCGGTTCTAAACTGTAAAGCATGCCGCACTGAAAAAAGGAGTAATCATCGCAGCGAGAATGCCAAGCGTTCGCAACGTCTTGTTCTGCTGGGAGAAGGGATGGGTCACCTAGTGGTGCATCAAGGACATACAATTTCTTGGAAGCTATGAGGATGATCCTCAAGCCACGGACCCAGTCCACATAGTTGCTTCCATCATCTTTCAGCTTGGTTTTCTCTAGGAATGCGTTGAAATTGAGGGTGACATGCGCGTTGGCCATTGGATCTACAATATAGATTGTAAAGATAATTTTAGACTAAGTTCATGATAATTTAGTTCACATAATCAAATTATTTGATGAACTCCCACTTAGATAGACATCTCTCTAGTCATCCAAGTGACACATGATCCATGTCAACTAGCCCGTGTCCGATCATCACGTGAGACGGACTAGTCATCCATGGTGAACATCTCCATGTTGATCGTATCTTCTATACGACTCATGTTAGACCTTTCGGTCTTCCCTATTTCGAGGCCATGTCTGTACATGCTAGGCTCGTCAAGTCAACCTAAGTGTTCCGCGTGTGTAAATCTGGCTGACACCCGTTGTATGCGAACGTTACAACCTATCACACCCGATCATCACGTGGTGCTTCGGAACAACGATCCTTAGCAACGGTGCACAGTTAGGGTGAACACTTTTCTTAAAATTTTAGTGCGAGATCATCTTATTTACTACCGTCGTTCTAAGAAAATAAGATGTAAACATGATAAACATCACATGCAATCAATATAGTGACATGATATGGCCAATATCATCTTGCTCCTTTGATCTCCATCTTCGGGGCACCATGATCATCACTGTCACCGGCACGACACCATGATCTCCATCATCATGATCTCTATCATTGTGTCTTCATGAAGTTGTCTCGCCGACTATTACTTCTACCACTATGGCTAACGTTTAGCAATAAAGTAAAGTAATTACATGGCGTTTATGATTGACACGCAGGTCATACAATAAAATAAGACAACTCCTATGGCTCTTGCCGGTTGTCATACTCGTCGACATGCAAGTCTTGAATCCTATTACAAGAACATGATCAATCTCATACATCACAATGCATCACATCACATCCTTTGGCCATATCACATCACAAGGCATATGCTGCAAAAACAAGTTAGACGTCCTCTAATTTGTAGTTGCAAGTTTTTACGTTGCTGCTATAGGTTACTAGCAAGAACGTTTCTTACCTACGCCAAAACCACAACGTGATATGGAAATTGCTATTTACCCTTCATAAGGACCCTTTTCATCGAATCCAATCCGACTAAGGTGGGAGAGACAGACACCCGCTAGCCACCTTATGCAACAAGTGCATGTCAGGCGGTGGAACCAGTCTCACGTAAGTGTACGTGTAAAGTCGGTCTGGGCCGCTTCATCCCACAATACCGCCGAATCAAGATAAGACTAGTAGTGGTAAGCAAATTAACAAAATCGACACCCACAACTGCTTTGTGTTCTACTCGTGCATAGATTCTACGCATAGACCTAGCTCATGATGCCACTGATGGGAGACGTAGTAGTAAATCAAAATTTTCCTACGTGTCACCAAGATCTATCTATGGAGAAACCAGCAACGAGTGGGGAGAGATTGCATCTTCATACCTTTGAAGATCGCTAAGCGGAAGCGTTACAAGAACGCGGTTGATGGAGTCGTACTTGCAGCGATTCAGATCGCGGTGGATTCCGATCTAAGCGCCGAACAACGGTGCCTCCACATTCAACACACGTGCAGCCCGGTGACGTCTCCTACGCCCTTATCCAGCAAGGAGGAAGGAGAGGTCGGGGAAGGGCTCCAACAGCAGCACGACGGCGTGGTGGTGGTGGAGTAGCAAGGTATTCCGACAGGGCTTCGCCTAAGCGCTGCGGAGGAGGAAGAAGAGAGGTAGGGCTTTGTCGTGAGAGAGAGAGTTCAGAACTTTTCTCAAAAGGCCAAAACCTCAAGTATATATAGGAGGAGGGAGAGGGAGGGTTGGCTTGGACTCTCCTCCAAGGAGTAGAGCTTCAGCCGAATCAAAGGGAGAGTCCACCTCCCACAAGGGAGGTGGATCTCCTCCTTTTCAAACTCCTTTGCCCTTATCTCTACTCCTCCAGCCGCATGGGCCTTTCTAGAAGGTCTTGGCCAGCCCAATAAGGGCTGGCACACTGTGACAGCCCGGGACCGACGTTCCGGAACATTCCAGAAGATTCCCCTTTCTTTCCGTTCTCGTCTGTGTTTTGTTTTGGTTGTTGCATTCATCATCGCATCATTCGCATCATCTGCATAGCATCGTCACCCGTTTTCGAAAAGTTGCATCCGTTCGTAGTTGTCGGGTCTCTCCGTTTCGACGTTGCCCGTTTCGAGTCCAGCCACACACGCACGCGCCCGCGGCACCATTTTAATAAAACCGATTTTAAGCGCGCGCAAAATATTCTCAGATCGAGTTGAAACTTGACGTGTGGTCTTGTTATATCGTAGGTAGACCGCCCGTCGATTTTCGTCGCGTTCTGGGTTCGTTTGATGCCCCGTCGGTCATCCGTAGGAGTGCGGTCATCGGTTATCGTCGGACGTTTCTCGCTGTTTAAATCGTCGTGCCATGCCGCACCGCTTCTCTCTCTTCCCCTCCTAGCCCGTCTGCACGGCCTATCCGTAACCCCCTCTCCGCTTCCGGACCGTCGGGTCGACACCCGGCAGTCCGAAAACGGACAGTGCCGTAACCCTAGCCCCTAGCCTATTTATAGCCCCTCCTCTACCTCGTTCCGTGTGCAACCCTAGCCAACCCCTCCTTCTCCCTCCTCCAGCCTCCAGCCTGCCCGAGCCCATCCGGGCCCGAATCGGCCGTCCCGGAGCTTCTCCCGGAGCTCCCCGAGCTCCCATGGTGGCTCTCCTCCCGCAGCCCTCGCCGGAGCCGCCCATGACCGGAGCTCCTCTGCGCCGCTCACTGCGCCACCGGTCCCCGGAGTGCGCCAGCGCTGCCGGCCGCCCTCTCCCATTCTCCTCTTCCTCCATCTCTCTCTCCCTGACCGGCCTCCCTCCTTCCCGTAGGTGCCCATGGCCGCCGAGCCGCCCTGCAGCTCCGAGCCGCCGCCGCTGCCTCCTCCGGCCAGATCTTGGTCCGTCGCCGCCGCCCTAGCCTGCTCTGGCCACCCCGCCGCCCGACCTCGCTCGCAGTGGCCAACCGCCGCCGCCGGCTCCCTGCCATGGATCAGGCGAGCTCGGGGACGAGCCCCCATTGACCAGCGCCAGCGCAGCCCCGCGTGGGCCGGTTCCCCTCGGCCCACCTCGCCCTGCCGGCCCAGCAAGCCCCCAACCGCCTCTGCCTTCCGGCCCATTTGGCCCAGGGTTAGCTAGCCTCCCCTTGCTCCTTTTTTTATTTTTTTCGCGTATTTAAACGTTGGTAAATAATTAGCCGTGCATTGGATTGTAATAATTTAAACATGTAAAATGTTTAGAAAATTGCATAGATTAATATTATGTCATTTGCATCCCTGTTTAAAATATGTTTAACTTGTCATTTTGCATAATTGCATTTAATAGCATTTTCATGATTATTTAACCGTGCATCGAAATTAATAAAATCATAAATTAAAAATCTTCATCTCATTTGCACCACATTTTCATGCATGATAAAAATGGGGTCATGATGTTTGCATTTATTTTGCATTGTTGAATTGCTTTAAGTTGATTAGGCCATATACCTGCATATTTAATTGTGATTAATTTTCTACATAAACCTGAGCATATTATATATGTTCCGGGGTAGAAAAACCCATAGAAATTATCTGTGCATTTAGTTTTGCCATTTGAACATTTTGTGTGCATGTCATTCATGTCGTGATGTCCTTTTGTCATTTTCGTAGGATTTAATTCGGGCATGGTATGAATTAATTTTCAACATGAAAGTTGCTCTTGGATATGTGTCCTAGCCCATGGACATTTTCCTTGTCATAGATATGCATGTTTGGGTGTTATTTTGTTGTTGTCAACTTGCTATAAAAATCTGTTATTTTGAGGGTCCAAAATATTTCTAAGTCTGGAATCTGTTATTTTTTGTTGCTGTCTTGCCATGTGATTTGCTGGTGATCTAGAGATCTTTTGTGGTAGGTGTAATGGAGTTATTTGTTGTTGATATTGTCCTTTAGCATGTTGTTAAGTTTCATGCCATTTCATGATTTGTAGCATATATTTTTACTGCTTTCAATATGCCTTCGTGATAAAAACTGCACTGTCTAAAACTGCTATTTTCACAAAGTCTGAAACTGTTTTCAAGTAGCCTTCTTGTGAGCTTCCTACCTAGTGATCCATGCATGTTTTGAATATGATTTGTGAAGATGAAATGAAGTGGAGGTTTTATGCTATTGCCCCATGCTTAGTTTGTGCATTTTAGATTATTGTAACTTGTTGTTTTCATATGTTCAAAATGCTATGTTGCTGTTTTTGGCAGATTTCAACAAAAACTTGTTTTGATGATTGTGGTTGAACCGTAGCTCCGTTTTGGCCATTCCATATATGAAACTTGCTTAGAATCTCATGTAGTTTCATAATAAATTGTTGAATTCATGATTTCAGATGTTTGTGATGGTTTTCCCATGCATTTGCATTCATGGCATGTGCATCTTGTGTTGCTCATATCTTTTAGACCGTAGCTCCGTTTGAGATGTTCCATATATGTAAATCGACTAGTATGACGTGTAGAATAACATCGTATGCTTTATTCTGATGTTTAATAAATATAAGATATGTTTAGATCAGATCTGGACCAAATTCATAATTAACACATGCGGTCATTTCGGAAATGCTATAAGTTGTTTCCGACCTCATTTAAAATGCCTAGATAGTATAGTTTACTTATGCTTCACCTCTTGCCATGATTAACAACATTTAATATTGTCGTGTACCTAACGAGTGTGAACTAAATAATTCGAGTGTGGAGTTTCATCAATATGCAACTCGTTGCATATTGAGCTTCACTTAATGTGTAGTATTTGATCGTTGTGAATTGTCATGCATTGCATACTAAACCGGACATGCATCATATCATTGTGCATCATGTTTTGCATATGTTGTGGTGTATCTTGTGTTGATTGGTTGTTTCGGATTGCTTCTTCTCGATAGAGTTCCAAAACCGTTCGGAGTGTGAGGATTCGTTCGACTACGTGGGCTCGTCCTCTTCATGGATTCGATCTTCTTCCGAGCGGGATCTCAGGCAAGATGACACATTTCCCTGGATACCATTACTATCATTGCTATGCTAGTTGTCTCGTCTTTTATCGTTATGTCTCGCTACCTACCACTTGGTTGATAAGCCTCCAAACACTGCCATGATAAGCCTCTAACCCCTCCACATCCCAGCAAAACATTGTTTGGCTATGTTACCGCTTGCTCAGACCTTCTTATAGCGTTGCTAGCTGCAGGTGCAATTGCTTCCATGTGTCAACATGCACCTTCTTTTGTTATATCACAATATTGCTACTATTTAATTTAACGCACTTATACACTTGGTAAAGGGTGGAAGGCTTGGCCTTTTGCTCGGTGTTTTGTTCCACTCTTGCCGCCCTTAGTTACTTGTGAACCGGTGTTATGTTCCAGAAATGAGCGCTCCTAAAATGCTCGGGGTTGTTATGGGGACCCCCTTGATTTTCGGGTTAGATTAAAACTTGTCTGGCAAGGCCCAACATTGGTACTACATTTGCCTAAAACTAATTAAAACTTGCATAGGGCATGATCACCCCGTGGATAATTTAATCAACCCCCGGGCCAGTGCTCCACATGAGTGTTGGTCCAAAATGGGCTGCCTGCGGGGCCGCCTCGAGGCAACTTGAGTATTGGTTTTCCTTGTAGCTAGTCCCATCCGGTCGTGTCCTGAGAACGAGATATGCGGCTCCTATCGGGTTCGTCGACACGTCGGGCGGCCTTGTTGGATTTGTTTTACCTTTCTCGAACGTCTTGAGTGAGGAACTCTGATTTCTTCGGGCTATCTCGAGGTGTTGGATTTCCTTTGGAATTTCCTAGGAAGATCACGAGATCCGCGGTTGAGGTTCTTCCCACTGCGTGTGGTTAATTTGTGATGGACAAGTTGGATCACCCCTGCAGGGTTAAATCTTTCCGAGAAGCCGTGCCCGCGGTTATGTGGAAAACTTGGATACTTTGTTTAACACCCGGTCATACCAAACTTGAAGTAAACTCTAATAAAATACACCAACTGTGTGCGTAACCGTGACTGTCTCTTCTCGTGAGTCTTTATCCGAAAGAGAACACGGTGGGGTTATGATTGACGTAAGTAGGTGTTCAGGATCAGTTAGTGATCCTTACTAGTTCACGTCCGTTATGCGTAGACCACCATGCTTTAATTTTTGTACACGTAAGTTAGCCACTCAAATAAATGCTTAGACGCTTGCTGCAGCCTCACCACTTAACCATACCTTACCTATTAAGCTTTAATAGTCTTGATACTCTTGGAAATGAGATTGCTGAGTCCCTATGGCTCATAGATTACTACAACACCAGTTGCAGGTACAGGTAATGTGATGATTTGACGTGAGCGCGTTGCTTGATTTGATTTGGAGTTCTTCTTCTTCTTCTTCTTCTTCTTCTTCTTCAATCTTGGATGGGTTCCAGGCGGCAGCCTGGGATAGCAAGGGTGGATGTCATTTTATCGTTTGATTTCGTCCCTAGTCGGACCCTGCTCTTAAGTATGATGTTTGAGATGTTATTGTATTGATGTGACTCTGATGTAGCTTGTGGCGAGTGTAAGCCAATTCCATATACTCATCTCTTCTGTACATGTACTTGTAATGATATCCATTCTTGCGAACGCATCGAGATGCGCTTCTATCCCTGTCGAGGCCCTCATGCCCAAATAAGGATTGGACCGCATATTGGGCATTACACACACCTCCTCTAAGGGCCCATAAAGTCCTATGGTCGTCACACCCCTCCCGGGGGTCCTCCGGCACCCTCCCGGCACTCCCGGTACAATACCGATGAGCCCGGAAACTTTCCGGTGACCAAAACTGGACTTCTTATATATCAATCTTTACCTCCGGACCATTCCGGAGCTCCTTGTGACGTCCGGGATCTCATCCGGGACTCCAAACAACTTTCGGTAATCACGTATACAATTTCCTTATAACCCTAGCATCATCGAACCTTAAGTGTGTAGAACCTACGGGTTCGGGAGACACGTGGACATGACCGAGACACTTCTCCGGCCAATAACCAACAGCGGGATCTGGATACCCATTGGCTCCCACATGCTCCACGATGATCTCATCGGATGAACCACGATGTCGGGGATTCAATCAATCCCGTATACAATTCCCTTTGTCTATCGGTATGATACTTGCCCGAGATTCGATCGTCGGTATCTCTATACCTTGTTCAATCTCGTTACCAGCAAGTCTCTTTACTCGTTCCGTCATACATCATCCCGTGACTAACTCCTTGGTCACATTGATCTCATTATGATGACGTCTTACCGAGTGGGCCCAGAGATACCTCTCCGTCACACGGAGTGACAAATCCCAGTCTCGATTCGTGCCAACCCAACAGACACTTTCAGAGATACCCGTAGTGCACCTTTATAGCCATCTAGTTACGTTGTGATGTTTGGCACACCCAAAGCATTCCTACGGTATCTGGGAGTTGCACAATCTCATGGTCTAAGGAAACGATACTTGACATTGAAAAGCTTTAGCAAACGAACTACACGATCTAGTGCTATGCTTAGGATTGGGTCTTGTCCATCACATCATTCTCCTAATGATGTGATCCCGTTATCAACGACATCCAATGTCCATGGTCATGAAACCGTGACCATCTATTGATCAACGAGCTAGTCAACTAGAGGCTCACTAGGGACATGTTGTGGTCTATGTATTCACACATGTATTACGGTTTCCGGTTAACACAATTATAGCATGAACAATAGACAATTATCATGAACAAGGAAATACAATAATAACCATTTTATTATTGCCTCTAGGGCATATTTCCAACAAGTACCACATACTTGTGGCACTGCCACTAAATGTCATATTGGTATAAATCGGATGAAGAAACTCCATATTGATGGATCTTTGGACTCATCCGATTTCGAATCGGGTGAGACATGCGGACCATGCCTCTTGGGCAAGATGGCTACAGACCCCATTTTTAGTATGATGGAGCGGGTTAGTAACTTATTGGAAATGATACATATTGATGTATACGGTTCAATGAGTGTTGTAGCGTGCGGTGGATATCGTTATTTTCTTACCTTCACTGGTGATTTGAGTAGATATAGTGTATATTTACTTAATGACACACAAGTCTGAATCGTTTGAAAAGTTCAAGCAAATTCAGAGTGAAGTTTAAGATCATCGTGACAAGAAGATAAAAATGCCTGTGATATGATCTTGGAGGTGAATATCTGAGTTACAAGTTTGGCATACAACTTTAGACAATGTGAAAGTTGTTTCACAACTCACGCCACCTGGAACACCATAGTGTGATGGTGTGTTTGAACGTCATCGTCGTGCTCTAATGGATATGGTGCATACTATGATGTCTCTTATCGATTTGCCACTATCATTTTGGGGTTATGCATTAGAGACAATTACATTCATTTTAAATAGGGCACCATCTAAATTCGTTGAGATGACACCGTATGAATTATGGTTTGATAGAAACCTATGCTGCCATTTCTTAATGTTTGGGGCTGCGACGCTTATGTGAAAAAAGGTTTTCACCTAATGAGATCGAACCCAAAGCGGACAAATGCATCTTCATGGAATACCCTAAGAACAGTTGGGTATACCTTCCATCTCAGATCCGAGCACAAAGTGTTTGTTGCTAAAACGGGTCCTTTCTCGAGAAAGAGTTTCTCTCGAAAGAATTGAGTGGGAGGAAGATAGAACTTGATGAGGTTGTTGAACCTTTGTTTCAACTAGACAGTAGTGCGGCGCAGAAAAATGTTTCTGTGGAGCCTACGTTAGTTGAAGAGAAAGTTAATGATGATGATCATGAAGCTTCAGATCAAGTTACTATCGAACCTCGTAGGTCGACAAGGACGCGTACTGCTCCTGAATGGTACGGCAACCCTGTCTTGGAGGTCATGTTGTTAGAGGCCATGAAATCCGAGAAAGGATCCATGTATGAAAACCAAGTGTAGACTTTGGTAGACTTGCTCATTGGACGGCAGGTCGTCAAGTACAAATGGACCTTTGAGATGAAGACAGACACTGATGGTAAATGTTATCATTTATAAAGCTCAACTTGTCGCAAAGAAGTTTCTGACAAGTTCAAGGAGTTGACTGCGATGAGACTTTCTCACTCGTAGCGATGCTAAAGTCTGTTGGAATTATGTTAGCAGTTGCTGCATTTTTCAATTATGAAATCTGGCAGATGGATGTCAAAACATCATTTCCTTCCTTAAGGAAAGGTTGCATGAGATACAACTAGAAGGTTTGGTCATTCCTAAGGATGCTAAAACGTGTGCAAGCTTTAGTGATCCTTGTTGGAAATATGCCCTGGAGGCAATAATAAAATGGTTATTATTGTATTTCCTTGTTCATGATAATTGTCTATTGTTCATGCTATAATTGTGTTAACTGGAAACTGTAATGCATGTGTGAATACATACACCACAACATGTCCCTAGTGAGCCTCTAGTTGGCTAGCTCGTTGATCAATAGATGGTCATGGTTTCATGACCATGGACATTGGATGTCATTGATAACGGGATCACATCATTAGGAGAATGATGTGATGGACAAGACCCAATCCTAAGCATAGCACAAGATCGTGTAGTTCATCTGCTAAAACTTTTCTAATGTCAAGTATCATTTCCTTAGACCATGAGATTGTGCAACTCCCGGATACCGTAGGAATGCTTTGGGTGTGCCAAACGTCACAACGTAACTGGATGGCTATAAAGGTGCACTACGGGTATCTCCGAAAGTGTCTGTTGGGTTGGCACAAATCGAGACTAGGATTTGTCACTCCGTGTGACGGAGAGGTATCTCTGGGCCCACTCGCTAAGACATCATAATAATGAGCTCAATGTGACTAAGGAGTTAGCCATGGGATGATGTGTTACGGAATGAGTAAAGAGACTTGCCGGTAACAAGATTGAACAAGGTATAGGGATACCGACGATTGAATCTCGGGCAAGTATCATACCGGTAGACAAAGGGAATTGTATACGGGATTGATTGAATCCCTGACATCGTCGTTCATCCGATGAGATCATTGTGGACATGTGGCATCCAACATGGGTATCCAGATCCCTCTGTTGGTTATTGACCGGAGAGGTGTCTCGGTCATGTCTACGTGTCTCCTGAACCCGTAGGGTCTACACACTTAAGGTTCGATGACGCTAGGGTTATAGGGAAATAGTGTACATGGTTACCGAAGGTAGTTCGGAGTACCGAATGAGATCCCGGACATCACGAGGAGTTCTGGAATGGTCCAGAGGTAAAGAATGATATATAGGAAGTGAGGATTTGGCCACCGGAAGTGTTTCGGGAATTACCGGTAACGTACCGGGACCACTGGAAGGGTTCCGAGGGTCCACCAAGTGGGGCAACCGGCCCTAGAGGGCTGGATGGGCCGAGAGTGGAAGGGACCAGTCCCAAAGTCAGCTGGTGCGCCCTCCACACTGGCCCAAGGCGTAGGAAGGTGGGAGGGAGGGGAAACCCTAGACCCAGATGGGCCTAAGGCCCACTAGGGCTGCGCCCTCCCCCTCACCCTCTCTCTGGCCGCCGGCCAGATGGCATCTAGGGCCGACCGCAGCTCCTAGGGTGGGAACCCTAGGTTTGCGCCCTCCCTCTTCCTCCTCCTATATATAGTGGAGGGTTTTGGGGCTGCCAAACACATGAGTTCTCTCTCTTCTCTCTCTGCGCAGCCCTACCCTTTCTCTTCCTCGTTCTCCGCGGTGCTTGGCGAAGCCTTGCCCGGGACCATGCAGCTCCACTGTCACCACGCCGTCGTGCGGCCGGAGCTGTCCCTCAACCTCTCCTTCCTCCTTGCTGGATCAAGGCATAGGAGACGTCACCGGGCTGCACGTGTGTTGAACGCGGAGGCGCCGTTGTTTGGCGCTAAGATCGGAATCAACCGCGATCTGAATCGCTGCGAGTACGAATCCACCAACCGCGTTCTTGTAATTCTTCTTCTTTGCGATCTTCAAAGGTATGAAGATGCACTCCCCCTTTGCTCATTGCTGGTTTCTCCATAGATTGATCTTGGTGACACGTAGGATTTTTTTGGATTTACTACTACGTCTCCCAACAGTGGTATCAAAGCTAGGTCTATGTGTAGAATCTATGCACGAGTAGAACACAAAGTTGTTGTGGGCGTCAATCTTGTTAATTTGCTTACCACTACTAGTCTTATCTTGATTCGGCGGTATTGTGGGATGAAGCGGCCCGGACCAACTTTACACGTACGCTTACGTGAGACCGGTTCCACCGCCTGACATGCACTTGTTGCATAAGGTGGCTAGCGGGTGTCTGTCTCTCCCACCTTTGTCGGATTGGATTCGATGAAAAGGGTCCTTATGAAGGGTAAATAGCAATTGGTATATCATGTTGTGGTTTTGGCGTAGGTAAGAAACGTTCTTGCTAGAAACCTATAGCAGCCACGTAAAAACTTGCAACTACAAATTAGAGGACGTCTAACTTGTTTTTGCAGCATATGCCTTGTGATGTGATATGGACAAAGGATGTGATGTGATGCATTGTGATGTATGAGATTGATCATGTTCTTGTAATAGGATTCACGACTTGCATGTCGATGAGTATGACAACCGGCAGGAGCCATAGGAGTTGTCTTATTTTATTGTATGGCTTGCGTGTCAATCATAAACGCCATGTAATTACTTTACTTTATTGCTAATCGTTAGCCATAGTAGTAGAAGTAATAGTTGGCGAGACAACTTCATGAAGACACGATGATGGAGATCATGATGATGGATATAATGGTGTCGTGCCGGTGACAGTGATGATCATGGTGCCCCGAAGATGGAGATCAAAGGAGCAAGATGATATTGGCCATATCATGTCACTATATTGATTGCATGTGATGTCTATCATGTTTACATCTTATTTGCTTAGAACGACGGTAGTAAATAAGATGATCCCTCAATAAAATTTCAAGAAATGTGTTCACCCTAACTGTGCACCGTTGCTAAGGATCGTTGTTCCGAAGCACCACGTGATGATCGGGTGTCATAGGTTCTAACGTTCGCATACAACGGGTGTAAACCAGATTTACACACGCGATACACTTAGGTTGACTTGACGAGCCTAGCATGTACAGACATGGCCTCGGAACACGGAAGACCGAAAGGTCGAACATGAGTCGTATAGAAGATACGATCAACATGGAGATGTTCACCATGGATGACTAGTCCGTCTCACGTGATGATCGGACACGGGCTAGTTGACGTGAATCATGTATCACTTAGATGACTAGAGGGATGTCTATCTAAGTGGGAGTTCATTAAATAATTTGATTATGTGAACTTAATTATTGTGAACTTAGTCTAAAAGTGTCTTTGCAAATTATGTTGTAGATAGCTCATGCTATAGCTCCCCTGACTTATTGATACGTTCCTAGAGAAAAGTAAGTTGAAAGATGATGGTAGCAATAATGTGGACTGGGTCCATGATCTGAGGATTGTCCTCATTGCTGCACAGAAAGCTTGTGTCCTTGATGCACCGCTCAGTGCACCACTCCCTCAAGCGTTGTCTATAGATGTTGTGAACATCTGACATGCACTTTATGATGTCTACTTGATAGTTCAGTGCGTCATGCATTACAGCTTGGAACTTCGTGAGATGTTCTAAGAGCTGAGATTGGGATCTCAGGATCATGCCTGTGTTGAGAGGTATGAGATCTCCAACAAGATTCTTTGCCAGTAGGATAAAAGAGAATGGCTCAATTGGTGAGCATGTGCTCAGATTGTGTGGGTGCTACAATCACTTGAATCGAGTGGAAGTTAATCTTCCAGATAAGATAGTGATTAATACAGTTCTCCAAGTCACTGTCACCAAGCTACTGGAACTTCGTGATGAACTATAAAATGCCAAGGATGGAGATAATGATCCCTAAGCTATTCGCATTGTTTGACACTGCGAAGGTAGAAAACAAGAAGGAGCATCAAGTGTTGATGGTTAAGTGAAAACCACTAGTTTCAAGAAGGGCAAGGGCAAGAAGGGGAAAACTTCAGGAATGACTAGCCAGTTGCCGCTCTCATGAAGAAACCCAAGGTTGAGCCCAAACCTGAGACTATGTGCTTCTATTATGAGGAGAATGGTCGCTGAAGTGGAACAACCCTAGATACTTGGTAGATAAGAAGGCTGGCAATGTCGACAGAAGTATATTTGATATATGTGTTATTGATGTGTACCTTGCTAGTACTCCTAGTAGCACTTGGGTATAAGATACCGATTCAGTTGCTAAATGTTAGCAACTCGAAATAAAATCTACGGAATGAATGGAGGCTAGCTAAGTGAAAGCTGACTATGTGTGTTGGAAGTGTTTCCAAGGTTGATGTGATCACCATCACACGCTTTCTCTACCTTTGGGATTAGTAATGAACCTAAATTAATGTTATTTGGTGTTTACGTTGAGCATGAACATGATTGGACCGTGTTTAGTGCAATACGATTATTCATTTAAGTTAGATAATAATGGTTATTCTTTTTACATGAATAATGCCTTCAATGGTCATGCACCCAATGGGAATGGTTTATTGAATCTTGATCGTAGTAATACATATGCTCATAACGTTGGTACCAAAGATACAAAGTTAATAATGATAGTACCACATTCTTGTGGCACTGCCACAAACGTCATATTGGTGTAAAGCGCATGAAGAAACTCCATGCTGATGGATCTTTGGACTCATTCGATTTTGAATTGGTTGAGACATGCGGACCATGCCTCCTGGGCAAGATGACTAATTCCCCGTCTTCCGGTATGATGGAGCGGGTTTGTGGCTTATTGGAATTGATACATGTTGATGTATGTGGTCCAATGAGTGTTGAAACACGTAGTGGATATCATTATTTTCTTTACCTTCACTGGTGATTTGAGTGAATATGAGGATATTTACTTAATGAAACACGAGGCTGAAATGTTTGAAAGGTTCAACGAGTTTCAGAGTGAAGTTAAAGATCATCGTGACAAGAAGATAAAATGTCTACGATATGATCGTGGAGGTGAATATCTGAGTTACGAGTTTGGTATGAAATTTTAGACAATGTGGAAATTGTTTCACAGCTCACGCCTCCCGGAACACCATAGTGTGATGGTGTGTCCGAACATCGTAGTCGTTCCCTATTGGATATAGTGAGTACTATGATGTCTCTTATCATTTTGCCACTATCATTATGGGGTTATGCATTAAAGACAAATACATTCACTTTAATAGGGCACCATCTAAGTCTGTTGAGATGACACCGTGTGAATTATGGTTTGACAGAAGCCTAAGCTGTCACTTCTTAATGTTTGGGGCTGCGACGCTTATGTGAAAAGGGTTTTCACCTAGTGAGCTCGAACCCAAAGCAGACGAATGCATCTTCATAGAATACCCTAAGGAGACATTGGGTATACCTTCTATCTCAGATCGAAGCGCAAAAGTGTTTGTGGCTAAGAACGAGTCCTTTCTCAAGAAAGAGTTTCTCTCAAAAGAAATGAGTGGGAGGAAGATAGAACTTGATGAGGTTGTTGAACCTTTGTTTCAACCAGAGAGTAGCGCAGCATAGAAAGATGTTTCTGTGGAGCCTACGTCAGTTGAAGAGGAAGTTAATGATGATGATCATGAAGCTTCAGATCAAGTTACTATCGAACCTCGTAGGTCGACAAGGACGCGTACTGCTCCTGAGTAGTACGTCAACCCTGTCTTGGAGGTCATGTTGTTGGACAACGATGAACCTACAAACTATGGAGAAGTGATGGTGGGCCTGAATTCCAACAAATGGCTAGGAGCCATGAAATCCAAGAAAGGATCCATGTATGGAAACCAAGTATGGACTTTGGTAGACTTGCTCGTTGAACGGCAGGTCGTTGAGTACAAATGGACCTTTGAGATGAACACAGACACTAATGGTGAAATGTCACCATTTATAAAGCTCGACTTGTCGCAAAGAAGTTTCTGCCAAGTTCAAGGAGTTGACTGCGATGAGATTTTCTCAGCCGTAGTGATGCTAAAAGTCTATTAAAATTATGATTAGCGGTTGTTGCATTTTTCGATTATGAAATCTGGCAGATGGATGTCAAAACAAGGCTTCCTTAATGGTTTACATGACGAAGAGTTGTATGTGATACAACCAGAAGGTTTTGTTAATCCTAAGGATGCTAAAAGGTATGCAAACTCCAGCGATCCTTCTATGGACTGGATCAAGCATCTCGGAGTTGGAATGTGAGCTTTGATTAAGTGATCAAAGTTTTTGAGTTTATACAAAGTTTATGATAAACTTGTATTTACAAGAAAGTGAGGGGGAGAACTATAGAATTTATGATAAGAATATGTAGTTGACATATTATTGATCGGAAATGACGTATAATTTCTAGAAAGCATAAATGGTTGTTTGGAAAAAAATTCAAAGGAAGACCTGGATAAAGCTACCTAATTGTTGGGCATCAAGATTTATGGAGATAGATCAAAATGCTTGATAATAATTTCAATGAGTACATACCTTGACAAGATATTGAAGAAGTTCAATATGGACCAGTCCAAGAAAGGGTTATTGCCTGCATTAGAAGGTGTGAGATTGAGCACAGCTCAATGCCTGACCACGGCAGAAAATAGAGAAAAGATGAGTGTCATCCCCTATGCTTCAACCATAGGCTCTATATAGTATGCCATGTTGTGTACCGCGCCTTTGTGTGTGCCTTGCCATGAGTTCGCAAAGGGGTACAAGAGAGATCCAGGAGTGGATCACTAGACAGCGGTCGAAATTATCCTTAGAAACTAGAGGACTAAGGAAATATTTCTCGATTATGGAGGTGATAAAGAGTTCGTCGTAAAGGGTTGCATCGATGCAAGCTTTAACACCAATCCGGATGACTCTTAGTAGAAATCCGGATACGCATAGTGGAGTTGGCATTTGTAATAGCTCCAAGTGGAGCGTGGGAGTAGTATCTACAGTTGAACATAGAAGTTTGCAAGGTATACACGGATCTGAATGTCGCAGACCCGTTGACTAAAACCTCTTTCACAAGCAAAACATGATCAAATCCCAGAACTAATTTGGTGTTAATCACATGATGATATGATCACATGGTGATGTAAGTGTTAATCACATGGTGATGTGAGCTAGATAATTGACTCTAGTGCAAGTGGGAGACTGTTGGAAATATGCCCTAGAGGCAATAATAAAATGGTCATTATTGTATTTCCTTGTTCATGATAATTTTCTATTGTTCATGCTATAATTGTGTTAACCGGAAACCGTAATGCATGTGTGAATACATAGACCACAACATGTCCCTAGTGAGCCTCTAGTTGGCTAGCTCGTTGATCAATAGATGGTCAGGGTTTCATGACCATGGACATTGGATGTCATTGATAATGGGATCACATCATTAGGAGAATGATGTGATGGACAAGACCCAATCCTAAGCATAGCACAAGATCGTGTAGTTCGTCTGCTAAAGCTTTTCTAATGTCAAGTATCATTTCCTTAGACCATGAGATTGTGCAACTCCCGGATACCGTAGGAATGCTTTGGGTGTGCCAAACGTCACAACGTAACTAGGTGGCTATAAAGGTGCACTACGGGTATCTCCGAAAGTGTCTGTTTGGTTGGCACGAATCAAGGCTGGAATTTGTCACTCCGTGTGACGGAGAGGTATCTCTGGGCCCACTCGGTAAGACATCATCATAATGAGCTCAATGTGACTAAGGAGTTAGCCACGGGATTATGTGTTACGGAACGAGTAAAGAGACTTGCCGGTAACGAGATTGAACAAGGTATAGGGATACCGACGATCGAATCTCGGGCAAGTATCATACCGGTAGACAAAGGGAATTGTATACGGGATTGATTGAATCCCCGACATCGTGGTTCATCCGATGAGATCATCATGGAGCATGTGGGAGCCAACATGGGTATCCAGATCCATTGTTGGTTATTGACCGAAGAGGTGTCTCAGTCATGTCTACGTGTCTCCCGAACCCGTAGGGTCTACACACTTAAGGTTCGATGACGCTTGGGTTATAGGGAAATAGATTACGTGGTTACCGAAGGTAGTTCGGAGTCCCGTATGAGATCCCGGACATCACGAGGAGTTCCGGAATGGTCCGGAGGTAAAGAATGATATATAGGAAGTGAGGATTTGGCCACCGGAAGTGTTTCGGGAATTACCGGTAACGTACCGGGACCACCGGAAGGGTTCCGGGGGTCCACCAAGTGGGGCCATCGGCCCCAGAGGGCTGCGTGGGCCGAGAGTGGAAGGGACCAGCCCCAGAGTGGGCTGGTGCACCCTCCACCCTGGCCCAAGGCGCAGGAAGGTGGGAGGGAGGGGAAACCCTAGACCCAGATGGACCTAAGGCCCACTAGGGCTGCGCCCTCCCCCTCTCCCTCTCTCTGGCCGCCGGCCAGATGGCATCTAGGGCTGGTCGCAGCTCCTAGGGTGGGAACCCTAGGGCTGCGCCCTCCCTCCTCCTCCTCCTATATATAGTGGAGGGTTTTGGGGCTGCCACACACACGAGTTCTCTCTCTCGGTGCAGCCCTACCCTTCCTCGTCCTCGTTCTCTACGGTGCTTGGCGAAGCCCTGCCGGAGACCACGCAGCTCCACCGTCACCATGCCGTCATGCTGCCGGAGCTCTCCCTCAACCTCTCCTTCCTCCTTGCTGGATCAAGGCGTAGGAGACGTCACCGGGCTGCACGTGTCTTGAACGCGGAGGCGTCGTTGTTCGGTGCTAAGATCGGAATTCACCACGATCTGAATCACTGCGAGTATGACTCCACCAACCGCGTTCTTGTAACGTTTCGCTTTGTGATCTTCAAAGGTATGAAGATGCACTCCCCCTTTCCTCGTTGCTGGTTTCTCCATAGGTTGATCTTGGCGACACGTAGGAAATTTTTTGATTTACTACTACGTCTCCCAACCCTACATATATATAGGGGGCAGGGAGGAGGGTGCGCAGCCCCTAGGGTTCCCACCCTAGGGCCAGCGGCCAACCCTAGATGGCCTTGTGGCCGGCGGCAAAGAGGGGAGAGGAGGGGCCGTGCTCTAGGTGGGCCTAGGGCCCATCTGCCCCTAGGGTTTTCCCCCCTCCCACCTAGTGATGCACCTTGGGCCCTTGTGGGAGGCGCACCAGCCCGCCTAGGGGCTGGTTCCCTCCCACTTGTGGCCCATGCAGCCCTCTGGTGCCGGTGGCCCCACACGGTGGACCCCCGGAACCCTTCCGGTGGTCCCGGTACATTACCGGTGATGCCCGAAACACTTCTGATGACCAAAACCTCACTTCCTATATATGAATCTTTACCTCCGGACCATTCCAAAACTCCTTGTGACGTCCAGGTTCTCATACGGGACTCCTAACAACCTTCTATAACCACGTACACTATTTCCCTATAACCCTAGAGTCATCGAACCTTAAGTGTGTTGACCCTACGGGTTGAGGAGGCACGTAGACATGACCGAGACACCACTCCGGTCAATAACCAACAGCGGGATCTGGATACCCATGTTGTCTCCCACATGCACCATGATGATCTCATCGGATGAACCACGATGTCGGGGATTCAATCAATCACGTATACAATTCCCTTTGTCTACCGATATGACACTTGCCCGAGATTCGATCGTTGGTATCCCTATACCTTGTTCAATCTCGTTACCGGCAAGTCTCTTTACTCGTTTCCTAACACATCATCCCATGGTTAACTCCTTAGTTACATTGAGCTCATTTAGATGATGTCTTACCGAGTGGGCCCAGAGATACCTCTCCGTCACACAGAGTGACAAATCCCAGTCTCGATTCGTGCCAACCCAATAGATACTTTCGGGGATACCCATAGTATACCTTTATAGCCACCCAGTTATGTTGTGACGTTTGGCATACCCAAAGTATTCCTACGGTATTCGGGAGTTGCACAATCTCATGGTCTAAGGAAACGATATTTGACATTAGAAAATCTTTAGAAGACGAACTACACGATCTTGTGATATGCTTAGGATTGGGTCTTCTCCATCACATCATTCTCCTAATGATGTGATCCCGTTATCAACAACATCCAATGTCCATGATCATGAAACCGTGACCATCTATCGATCAACGAGCTAGCCAACTAGAGGCTCACTAGGGACATGTTGTGGTCTATGTACTCACACATGTATTACGCTTTTCGGTTAATACAATTATAGCATGTACAATAGACAATTATCATGAACAAGGAAATATAATAATAACCATTTTATTATTGCCTCTAGGGCATATTTCCAACAGTCTCCCACTTGCACTAGAGTCGATAATCTAGTTACACTGTCATGAACCGAACACCCATAGAGTTTTGATGTTGATCATGTTTTCCTCGTGAGAGAGGTTTAGTCAACGGATCTACGATATTCAGATCCGTATGTACTTTACAAATATCTATATCTCCTTCCTGAATGTAATCACGAATGGAGTTGAAGCGGCGCTTGATGTGTCTTGTCTTCTTGTCAAACCTGGGCTCCTTGGCAAGGGCAATAGCTCCAGTGTTGTCACAGAATAGAGTCATCGGGCCTGACACACCGGGAATCACTCCAAGGTCAGTGATGAACTCCTTCATCCAGCCTCCTTCCTTTGCTGCTTCCAAAGCATCTATGTACTCCGCTTCACATGTAGATGCTGCCATGATGCTTTGCTTGTTGCTGCACCAGCTGACTGCCCCTCCATTCAAAATATACATGTATCCGGTTTGTGACTTGGAGTCATCTGGATCTGTGTCAAAGATAGCATCGACGTAACCCTTTACGACAAGCTCTTCAGCACCTCCATATACGAGAAACATGTCCTTGGTCCTTTTCACGTACTTTAGGATATTCTTGACCGCTGTCCAATGTTCCGCTCCGGGATCACTTTGGTACCTCCCTACCAAACTTATGGCAAGGTTCACATCAGGTCTGGTACAAAGCATGACATACATAATAGAGCCTATGGCTGAAGCATAGGGGATGACACTCATCTTTTCTCTATCCTCTGTCGTGGTCGGGCATTGAGTCGCACTCAATCTCACACCCTGTAACATAGGCAAGAACCCCTTCTTGGACTGATCCATATAGAACTTCTTCAATATCTTGTCAAGGTTGTGCTTTGTGAAAGACCTATGAGGCGTCTCGATCTATCTCTATAGATCTTGATGCCTAATATGTAAGAATCTTTTCCAAGGTCCTTCATTGAAAAACACTTATTCAAGTAGGCATTTATGCTTTCCAAAAGTTCTATATCATTTACCATCAACAATATGTCATCCACATATAATATGAGAAATGCTACAGAGCTCCCACTCACTTTCTTGTAAATACAGGGTTCTCCATGAACCTGTATAAACCCAAATGCTTTAATCGCCTCATTAAAGTGAATGTTCCAACTCCGAGATGCTTGCACCAGCCCATAGATGGAGCGCTGAAGCTTGCATACTTTGTTAGCATCTTTAGGATCGACAAAACCTTCCGGTTGCATCATATACAGTTCTTCCTTCAGGAAACCATTAAGGAATGCCGTTTTGACGTCCATTTGCCAGATCTCATAATCATAAAATGCGGCAATTGCTAACATGATTTGGACAGACTTCAGCATCGCTACGGGTGAGAAAGTCTCATCGTAGTCAACTCCTTGAACTTGTCGATAACCCTTAGTGACAAGCCGAGCCTTATAGACGGTCACATTACCATCCGCGTCAGTCTTCTTCTTAAAGATCCATTTATTTTCTTTGGCTCGCTTATCATCAGGCAACTCCACCAAAGTCCATACTTTGTTCTCATACATGGATCCTATCTCGGATTTCATGGCTTCAAGCCATTTGTTACAATCCGGGCCCGCCATCGCTTCTTCATAGTTCAAAGGTTCATCGTTGTCCAACAACATGATCTCCAGGACGGGGTTGCCGTACCACTCTGGTGCCGAACGTGTCCTTGTGGACCTTCGAGGTTCAATAGCAACTTGATCTAAAGTTTCATGATCATCATCATTAACTTCCTCTCTAGCCGGTGCAGGCTCCACAGAAACAACTTCCTGTGATGCGCTACTCTCCGGTTCGAGTGGAGGTACAATCACCTCATCAAGTTCTATTTTCCTCCCACTTACTTCTTTTGAGAGAAACTCTTTCTCTAGAAAGGAACCATTCTTGGCAACAAAGACTTTGCCTTCGGATCTAAGGTATAAGGTATACCCAATAGTTTCTTTGGGGTATCCTATGAACATGCACTTTTCCGCTTTGGGTTCGAGCTTCTCATGTTGAAGTTTCTTCACATAAGCATCGCATCCCCAAACTTTCAGAAACGACAGCTTAGGTTGCTTTCCCAACCATAGTTCATATAGTGTCATCTCAAAAGACTTAGACGGTTCCCTATTTAAAGTGAATGCGGCAGTCTCTAATGCATATCCCCAAAATGATAGCGGTAAGTCGGTAAGAGACGTCATAGATCGCACCATATCCAATAGAGTGCGATTACGATGTTCAGACACACCATTTCGCTGAGGTGCGCCAGGCGGCATGAGTTGTGAAACAATTCCACATTTCCTTAGGTGCGTGCCAAACTCGTGACTCAAATATTCTCCGCCACAATCAGATCGTAGGCACTTTATTTTCCTGTCACATTGATTCTCTACCTCACTCTGAAATTCCTTGAACTTTTCAAAGGTTTCAGACTTGTGTTTCATTAAGTAGACATACCCATATCTGCTTAAGTCATCAGTGAGGGTGAGAACATAACGGTAGCCAGCGCGAGCCTCAACTCTCATTGGACCGCATACATCGATATGTATTATCTCCAACAAGTCAGTTGCTCGCTCCATTGTTCCAGAGAACGGAGTCTTGGTCATCTTGCCCATGAGGCATGGTTCGCACGTGTCAAATGATTCAAAATCAAGAGACTCCAAAAGTCCATCGGCATGGAGCTTCTTCATGCGTTTGGCACCAATATGACCAAGGCGGCAGTGCCACATGTAAGTGGGACTATCATTATCAACCTTGCATCTTTTGGTACTCACACTATGAACATGTGTAACATCACGTTCGAGATTCATCAAAAAAAATTACCAGCGGGGCATGACCATAAAACATTTCTCTCATATAAATAGAACAACCATTATTCTCATATTTAAATGAGTAGCTATCTCGCATCAAGCGAGATCTAGATACAATGTTCATGCTCAAAGCTGGTACTAAATAACAATTATTGAGGTTTAAAACTAATCCCGAAGGTAGATGTAGAGGTAGCATGCCGACGGCGATCATATCGACCTTCGAACCATTCCTGACGCGCATCGGCACCTCGTCCTTTACCAGTCTCCGCTTATTCTGAAGCTCCTGCTTGGAGTTACAAATGTGAGCAACTGCACTGGTATCAAATACCCAGGAGGTACTACGAGTGCTGGTAAGGTACACATCAATAATAAGTATATCACATATACCTTTAACATTGTCACCCTTCTTATCCGCTAAGTACTTGGACAGTTCCGCTTCCAGTGATCGGTACCCTTGCAATAAAAGCACTCAGTCTCAGGCTTGGGTCCATTCTTGTTCTTCTTCCCGGCAACTTGCTTACCGGGCACGGCAACTGCTTTGCCGTCCTTCTTGAAGTTCTTCTTGCCCTTGCCTTTCTTGAAACTAGTGGTCTTATTGACCATCAACACTTGATGTTCCTTTTTGATCTCGACCTCCGCTGATTTCAGCATCGAGTACAACTCGGGAATAGACTTCTCCATCCCCTTCATGTTGTAGTTCATCACAAAGCTCTTGTATCTAGGTGGAAGCGACTGGAGGATTCTGTCAATAACCGAGTCATCCGGAAGATTAACTCCCAGCTGAGACAAGCGGTTGAGCAACCCAGACATTTTGAGTATGTCCTCGCTGACAGAACTATTCTCCTCCATCTTACAACTTAAGAACTTGTCGGAGACATCATATCTCTCGACCCGGGCATGATCTTGGAAAACCATTCTCAGCTCTTGGAACATCTCATATGCTCTGTGTTGCTCAAAACGCTTTTGGAGCCCCGGTTCTAAACTGTAAAGCATGCCGCACTGAACCAGGTAGTAATCATCACAACGCGACTGCTAGGCGTTCATAACGCCTTGAGTTGCTGGGAAAATGGGTGCATCACCTAGCGATGCATCAAGGACATATAATTTCTGTTGGGTGATGTAGTAGTAAATCAAAAAAAATCCTACGATCACCAAGACCTATCTATGGAGAAACCAGCAACGAGTGGGAGAGATTGCATCTTCATACCTTTGAAGATCGCTAAGTGGCAGCGTTACAAGAACGCGGTTGATGGAGTCGTACTCGCGGCGATTCAGATCGCGGTGGATTCCGATCTCAGCTCCGAACTACGGCGCCTCCGTGTTCAACACACGTGCAGCCCGGTGACGTATCCTACGCCTTAATCCAGCAAGGAGGAATGAGAGGTTGGGGAAGGGCTCCAACAGCAGCACGACGGCGTGGTGGTGGTGGAGTAGCAAGGTATTCCGGCAGGGCTTCGCCTAAGCGCTGCGGAGGAGGAAGAAGAGAGATAGGGCTTTGCCGTGAGAGAGAGAGTTCAAAACTGTTCTCAAAAGGCCAAAACCTCAAGTATATATAGGAGGAGGGAGAGGGAGGGCTGTCTTGGCCCCTCCTCCAAAGAGGAGGGCTTCGGCCAAAGTGGGGATAGAGTTCACCTCCCACAAGGGAGGTGGATCTCCTCTTTTAAAACCCTTTGCCCTTTATCTCCAGATCTCCAGCCGCATGGGCCTTTCTAGAAGGTCTTGGCCAGCCCAATAAGGGCTGGAACACCTCCTCTAAGGGCCCATAAAGTCCTATGGTCGTCACACCCCTCCTGGGGGTCCTCCGGCACCCTCCCGGCACTCCCAGTACAATACCGATGAGTCCGAAAACTTTCCGCTGACCAACACTGGACTTCCTATATATCAATCTTTACCTTCGGACCATTCTGGAGCTCCTCGTGACGTCTGCGATCTCATCTGGGACTCCGAACAACTTTCGGTAATCACGTATACCATTTCCCTATAACCCTAGCGTCATCGAACCTTAAGTGTGTAGACCCTACGGGTTCGGGAGACACGTAGACATGACCGAGACACCTCTCCGGTCAATAACCAACAGCGAGATCTGGATAACCATGTTGGCTCCCACATGCTCCACGATGATCTCATTGGATGAACCACGATGTCGGGGATTCAATCAATCCCGTATACAATTCCCTTTGTCTATCGGTATGATACTTGCCCGAGATTCGATCGTCGGTATCTCTATACCTTGTTCAATCTCGTTACCGGCAAGTCTCTTTACTCGTTCCGTAATACATCATCCTGTGGCTAACTCCTTAGTCACATTGAGCTCATTATGACGATGTCTTACCAAGTGGGCCCAGAGATACCTCTCCGTCACACGGAGTGACAAATCCCAGTCTCGATTCGTGCCAACCCAATAGACACTTTCATAGATACCCGTAGTGCACCTTTATAGCCACCCAGTTATGTTGTCACGTTTGGCACACCCAAATCATTCCTACGGTATCCGAGAGTTGCACAATCTCATGGTCTAAGGAAACGATACTTGACATTGAAAAACTTTAGCAAACGAACTACACGATCTTGCGCTATGCTTAGGATTGGGTCTTGTCCATCACATCATTCTCCTAATGATGTGATCCCGTTATCAACGACATTCAATGTCCATGGCCATGAAACTGTGACCATCTATTGACCAACGAGCTATCCAACTAGAGGCTTACTAGGGACATGTTATGGTCTATGTATTCACACATGTATTACGATTTCCGGTTAACACAATTATAGCATGAACAATAGACAATTATCATGAACAAGGAAATACAATAATAACCATTTTATTATTGCCTCTAGGGCATATTTCCAACAGTCTCCCACTTGCACTAGAGTCAATAATCTAGTTACATTGTGATGAATCGTACACCTATAGCATTCTGGTGTTGATCATGTTTTGCTCGTGAGAGAGGTTTAGTCAACGGATTTGCGACATTCAGATATGTATGCACTTTACAAATATCTATATCTCCCTCCTGAATGTAATCACGAATGGAGTTGAAGCGGCGCCTGATGTGTCTTGTCTTCTTGTGAAACCTGGGCTCCTTCGCAAGGGCAATAGCTCTAGTGTTGTCATAGAATAGAGTCATCGGGCCCGACGCACTTGGAATTACTCCTAGGTCGGTGATGAACTCCTTCATCCAGACTCCTTCTTTTGCTGCTTCCGAAGTAGCTATGTACTCCGCTTCACATGTAGATGCTGCCACGACGCTTTGCTTGCTGCTGCACCAGCTGACTGCCCCTCCGTTCAAAACATACATGTATACGGTTTGCGACTTGGAGTCGTCCGGATCTATGTCGAAGCTAGCATCAACGTAACCCTTTACGACGACCTCTTCGACACCTCCATATACAAGAAACATGTCCTTTGTCCTTTTCAGGTACTTTAGGATATTCTTGACCGCTGTCAAGTGTTCCGTTCCGGGATCACTTTGGTACCTCCCCACCATACTTATGGAAAGGTTCACATCAGGTCTGGTACACAGCATGGCATACATAATAGAGCCTATGGTTGAAGCATAGGGGATGACACTCATCTCTTCTCTATCCTTTGTCGTGGTCGGGCATTGAGTCATGCTCAATCTCACACCTTGTAACACAGGCAAGAACCCCTTCTTGGACTGATCCATATTGAACTTCTTCAATATCTTGTCAAGGTATGTGCTTTGTGAAAGACCTATGAGGCGTCTCGATCTATCTCTATAGATCTTAATACCTAATATATAAGCAGCTTCTCCAAGGTCCTTCATTGAAAAATACTTATTCAAGTAGGCCTTTACACTTTCCAAGAGTTCTATATCATTTCCCATTATCAGTATGTCATCCACATATAATACGAGAAATGCTACAGAGCTCCCACTCACTTTCTTGTAAATACAGGGTTCTCCATAAACCTGTACAAACCCAAACGCTTTAATCACTTCATTAAAGCGAATGTTCCAACTCCGAGCTGCTTGCACCATCCCATAGATGGAGCGCTGGAGCTTGCATACCTTGTTAGCATCTTTAGGATCGACAAAACCTTCCGACTGCATCATATACAGTTCTTCCTTGAGGAAGCCATTAAGGAATGTCGTTTTGACGTCCATTTGCCAGATCTCATAATCATAAAATGCGGCAATTGCTAACATGATTCGGACAGACTTCAGCATCGCTACGGGTGAGAAAGTCTCATCGTAGTCAACTCCTTGAACTTGTTGATAACCCTTAGCGACAAGCCGAGCCTTATAGACGGTCACATTACCATCCGCGTCGGTCTTCTCCTTAAAGATCCATTTATTTTCAATGGCTCGCTTATCATCAGGCAAGTCCACCAAAGTCCACACTTTGTTATCATACATGGATCCTATCTCGGATTTCATGGCTTCAAGCCATTTGTTGGAATCCGGGCCCGCCATCGCTTCTTCATAGTTCGAAGGTTCACTGTTGTCCAACAACATGATCTCTAGGACAGGGTTGCCGTACCACTCTGGTGCGGAACGTGTCCTAGTGGACCTTCGACGTTTAATAGTAACTTGATCTGAAGTTTCCTGATCATCATCATTAACTTCCTCTCCAGCCGGTGTAGGCTCCACAAAAACAACTTCCTGTGCTGCGCTACTCTCCGGTTCGAGTGGAGGTACAATTACCTCATCAAGTTCTATTTTCCTCCCAGTTACTTCTTTCGAGAGAAACTCTTTCTCAAGAAAGGATCCATTCTTGGCAACAAAGACTTTGCCCTCGGATCGTAGGTAGAAGGTATACCCAATAGTCTCTTTGGGATATCCTATGAAGACGCACTTTTCTGCTTTGGGTTCGAGCTTCTCAGGTTGAAGTTTCTTCACATAAGCATCGCATCCCCAAACTTTTATAAACGACAGCTTAGGTTTCTTTCCAAACCATAATTCATACGGTGTCGTCTCAACGGATTTTGACGGTGCCTATTTAAAGTGAATGCGGCAGTCTCTAATGCATATCCCCAAAATGATAGCGGTAAGTCGGTAAGAGACATCATAGATCGTACCATATCTAATAGAGTGTGAAACGACGTTCATACACACCATTTCGCTAAGGTGTGCCAGGCGGCTTGAGTTGTGAAACAATTCCACATTTCCTTAGGTGCGTGCCAAACTCGTGACTTAAATATTCTCCGCCACGATCAGATCGTAGGCACTTTATTTTCCTGTCAGGTTGATTCTCTACCTCACTCTGAAATTCCTTGAACCTTTCAAAAGTTTCAGACTTATGTTTCATTAAGTAGACATACCCATATCTACTCAAGTAATCAGTGAGGGTGAGAACATAACGGTAGCCACCACGAGCCTCGACACTCATTGGACCGCATACATCGGTATGTATTATTTCCAACAAGTCAGTTGCTCGCTCCATTGTTCCGGAGAACGGAGTCTTGGTCATCTTGCCCATGAGGCATGGTTCGCACGTGTCAAATGATTCGAAATCAAAAGACTCCAAAAGTCCATCAGTATGGAGCTTCTTCATGCGTTTGACACCAATATGACCAAGACGGCAGTGCCACATGTAAGTGGGACTATCGTTATCAACCTTACACTTTTTGGTACTCACACTATGGACATGTGTAACATCACGTTCGAGATTCATCAAAAAATAAACCATTGACCAGCGGGGCATGACCATAAAACATTTCTCTCGTATAAATAGAACAACCATTATTCTCAGATTTAGATGAGTAGCCATCTCGTATTAAGCAAGATCCAGATACAATGTTCATGCTCAAAGCTGGTACTAAATAAAAATTATTAAGGTTTAACACTAATCCTGAAGGTAGATGTAGAGGTAGCATGCCGACGGCGATCACATCGACCTTGGAACCATTCCCGACGCGCATCGTCACCTTGTCCTTGTCTAGCCTCCGCTTATTCTGTAGCTCCTACTGGGAGTTACAAATGTGAGCAACTGCACCGGTATCAAATACCCAGGAGCTACTACGAGCACTGGTTAGGTACACATCAATAACAAGTATATCACATATACCTTTAATGTTGTCGTCCTTCTTATCCGCTAAGTACTTGGGGCAGTTTCGCTTCCAGTGACCGGTACCCCTGCAATAAAAACACTCAGTCTCAGGCTTGGGTCCATTCTTGTTCTTCTTCTTCCCGGCAACTTGCTTACCGGGCGCGGCAACAACTTTGCCATCCTTCTTGAAGTTCTTCTTACCCTTGCCTTTCTTGAAACTAGTGGTCTTATTCACCATCAATACTTGATGCTCCTTTTTTATCTCGACCTCTCTTGATTTCAGCATCGAGTACAACTCAAGAATGGACTTCTCCATCCCTTGCATGTTGTAGTTCATCACAAAGCTCTTGTAGCTAGGTGTAAGCGACTGGAGGATTCTGTCAATGACCGAGTCATCCGGGAGATTAACTCCCAGCTGAGTCAAGCGGTTGTGTAGCCCAGACATCTTGAGGATGTGCTCACTGACAGAACTATTCTCCTCCATCTTATAGCTGAAGAACTTGTCGGAGACGTCATATCTCTCGACCCGGGCTTGAGCTTGTAAAACCAGTTTTAGCTCTTGGAACATCTCATATGTTCCATGTTGATCAAAACGCTTTTGGAGCCCCGGTTCTAAACTGTAAAGCATGCCACACTGAACAAGGGCGTAATCATCATAGCGAGAATGTCAAGCGTTCGCAACGTCTTGCTCTGCTGGGAGAAGGGGTGGGTCACCTAGTGGTGCATCAAGGACATACAATTTCTTGGAAGCTATGAGGATGATCCTCAAGCCATGGACCCAGTCCGCATAGTTGCTTTCATCATCTTTCAGCTTGGTTTTCTCTAGGAACGCGTTGAAATTGAGGATGACATTTGCGTTGGCCATTGGATCTACAATATAGATTGTAAGGACAATTTTAGACTAAGTTCATGATAATTAAGTTCACATAATCAAATTATTTAATGAACTCCCACTTAGATAGACATCTCTCTAGTCATCCAAGTGACACATGATCCATGTCAACTAGCCCATGTCTGATCATCATGTGAGACAGACTAGTCATCCATGGTGAACATCTCCATGTTGATCGTATCTTCTATACGACTCATGTTCGACCTTTCGGTCTTCCGTGTTCTGAGGCCATGTCTGTACATGCTAGGCTCGTCAAGTCAACCTACGTGTTCCGTGTGTGTAAATCTGGCTTACACCCGTTGTATGCGAACGTTAGAGCCTATCACACCCGATCATCACGTGGTGCTTCGGAACAACGATCCTTAGCAACGGTGCACAGTTAGGGTGAACACTTTTCTTGAAATTTTATTGAGAGATCATCTTATTTACTACCGTCATTCTAAGCAAATAAGATGTAAACATGATAAACATCACATGCAATCAATATAGTGACATGATATGGCCAATATCATCTTGCTCCTTTGATCTCCATCTTCGGGGCACCATGATCATCACTGTCATCGGCACGACAACATGATCTCCATCATCATGATCTCCATCATCGTGTCTTCATGAAGTTGTCTCGCCAACTATTACTTCTACTACTATGGCTAACGTTTAGCAATAAAGTAAAGTAATTACATGGCGTTTATGATTGACACGCAGGTCATACAATAAAATAAGACAACTCCTATGGCTCCTGTCGGTTGTCATACTCATCGACATGCAAGTCGTGAATCCTATTACAAGAACATGATCAATCTCATACATCACAATGCATCACATCACATCCTTTGGCAATATCACATCACAAGGCATATTCTGCAAAAACAAGTTAGACGTCCTCTAATTTGTAGTTGCAAGTTTTTACATGGCTGCTATAGGTTACTAGCAAGAACGGTTCTTACCTACGCCAAAACCACAACGTGATATGCCAATTGCTATTTACCCTTCATAAGGACCCTTTTCATCGAATCCAATCCGACTAAGGTGGGACAGACAGACACCCGCTAGCCACCTTATGCAACAAGTGCATGTCAGGCGGTGGAACCAGTCTCACGTAAGCATACGTGTAAAGTCGGTTCGGGCCGCTTCATCCCATAATACCGCCGAATCAAGATAAGACTAGTAGTGGTAAGCAAATTAACAAAATCGACGCCCACAACAACTTGTGTTCTACTCGTGCATAGATTCTACGCATAGACCTAGCTCTGATACCACTGTTGGGTGACGTAGTAGTAAATCAAAAAAAAATCTACGATCACCAAGATCTATCTATGGAGAAACCAGCAACGAGTGGGAGAGATTGCATCTTCATACCTTTGAAGATCACTAAGCGGAAGCGTTACAAGAACGCGGTTGATGGAGTCATACTCGCAGCGATTCAGATCGCGATGGATTCCGATCTCAGCGCCGAACTATGGCGCCTCCGCGTTCAACACATGTGCAGCCCAGTGATGTCTCCTACGCCTTGATCTAGCAAGGAGGAAGGAGAGGTTGGGGAAGGGCTCCAACAGCAGCACGACGACGTGGTGGTGGTGGAGTAGCAAGGTATTCCGGCAGGGCTTCGCCTAAGCGCTGCGCAGGAGGAAGAAGAGAGGTAGGGCTTTGCCGTGAGAGAGAGAGAGAGTTCAGAATTGTTCTCAAAAGGCCAAAACCTCAAATATATATAGGAGGAGGAAGAGGGAGGGTTTCCTTGGCCCCTCCTCCAAAGAGGAGGGCTTCGGCCGAAGTGGGGATAGAGTCCACCTCCCACAAGGGAGGTGGATCTCCTCTTTTAAAACCCTTTGCCCTTTATCTCCAGATCTCCAGCCGCATGGGCCTTTCTAGAAGGTCTTGGCTAGCCCAATAAGGGCTGGAACACCTCCTCTAAGGGCCCATAAAGTCCTATGGTCGTCACACCCCTCCCGGGGGTCCTCCGGCACCCTCCCGGCACTCCCGATACAATACCGATGAACCCGAAAACTTTCCGGTGACCAAAACTTGACTTCCTATATATCAATCTTTACCTCCGGACCATTCTGGAGCTCATCGTGACATCCGGGATCTCATCTGGGACTCCGAACAAATTTTGGTAATCATTTATACCATTTCCCTATAACCCTAGCGTCATCGAACCTTAAGTGTGTAGACCCTATGGGTTCGGGAGACACGTAGACATGACCGAGACACCTCTCCGGTCAATAACCAACAGCGGGATCTGGATACCCATGTTGGCTCCCACATGCTCCACGATGATCTCATCAGATGAACCACGATGTCGGGGATTCAATCAATCCCGTATACAATTCCCTTTGTCTATCGGTATGATACTTGCCCGAGATTCGATCGTCGGTATCTCTATACCTTGTTCAATCTCGTTACCGGCAAGTCTCTTTACTCGTTTCGTAATACATCATCCTGTGGCTAACTCCTTAGTCACATTGAGCTCATTATGATGATGTCTTACTAAGTGGGCCCAGAGATACCTCTCCGTCACACGGAGTGACAAATCCCAGTCTCGATTCGTGCCAACCCAACAGACACTTTCGGAGATACCCGTAGTGCACCTTTATAGCCACCCAGTTATGTTGTCACGTTTGGCACACCCAAATCATTCCTACGATATCCGGGAGTTGCACAATCTCATGGTCTAAGGAAACGATACTTGACATTGAAAAACTTTAGCAAACGAACTACACGATCTTGTGCTATGCTTAGGATTGGGTCTTGTCCATCACATCATTCTCCTAATGATGTGATCCCGTTATCAACGACATCTAATGTCCATGGCCATGAAACCGTGACCATCTATTGACCAACGAGCTAGCCAACTAGAGGCTTACTAGGGACATGTTATGGTCTATGTATTCACACATGTATTACGGTTTCCGGTTAACACAATTATAGCATGAACAATAGACAATTATCATGAACAAGGAAATACAATAATAACCATTTTATTATTGGCTCTAGGGCATATTTCCAACAATTTCTTGGAAGCTATCAGGATGATCCTCAAGCTACGGACCCAGTCCGTATAGTTGCTTCCATCGTCTTTCAGCTTGGTTTTCTCTAGGAACGCGGTTAAGGTGAGGGCAACATTAGCGTGGGCCATTGGATCTACAATATAGATTGTAAAGACAATTTTATACTAAGTTCGTGATAATTAAGTTCACATAATCAAATTATTTAATGAACTCCCACTTAGATAGACATCTCTCTAGTCATCCAAGTGACACATGATCCACGTCAACTAGCCCGTGTCCGATCATCACGTGAGACGGACTAGTCATCAATGGTGAACATCTCCATGTTAATCGTATCTTCTATACAACTCATGTTCGACCTTTCGGTCTCTCGTGTTCCGTGGCCATGTCTATACATGCTAGGCTCGTCAAGTCAACCTAAGTGTATTGCGTGTGTAAATCTGTCTTACACCCGTTGTATGTGAACGTTAGAACCTATCACACCCGATCATCATGTGGTGCTTCAAAACAACAAACCTTAGCAATGGTGCACGGTTAGGGTGAACACATTTCTTGAAATTTTAGTGAGAGATCATCTTATTTAAGCTACCGTCGTTCTAAGCAAATAAGATGTAAAACATGATAAACATCACATGCAATCATATAGTGAATTGATATGGCCAATATCATCTTGCTCCTTTGATCTCCATCTTTGGGGCACCATGATCATCATTGTCACCGACACGACACCATGATCTCCATCATCGTGTCTTTATGATGTTGTCTCGCCAACTATTACTTCTACTACTATGGCTAACGGTTAGCAATAAAGTAAAGTAATTACATGGCGTTCTTGATTGACACGCGGGTCATACAATAAATTAAGACAACTCCTATGGCTCCTGTCGGTTGTCATACTCATCGACATGCAAGTCGTGAATCCTATTACAAGAACATGATCAATCTCATACATCACATATATCACATCACATCCTTTGTCCATATCACATCACATGGCATATGCTGCAAAAACAAGTTAGACGTCCTCTAATTTGTTGTTGCATGTTTTTACGTGGCTGCTATAGGTTTCTAGCAAGAACGTTTCTTACCTACGCAAAAACCACAACGTGATATGCCAACTGCTATTTACCCTTCATAAGGACCCTCTTCATCGAATCCAATCCGACTAGAGTGGGAGAGACAGACACCCGCTAGCGACCTTATGCAACAAGTGCATGTCAAGCGGTGGAACCAGTCTCACGTAAGCGTACATGTAAAGTCGGTTCGGGCCGCTTCATCCCACAATACCGCCGAATCAAGATAAGACTAGTAATGGCAAGCAAATTGACAAAATCAACGCCCACAACAACTTGTGTTCTACTCGTGCATAGATTCTACACATAGACCTAGCTCATGATGCCACTGTTGGGAGACGTAGTAGTAAATCAAAAAAATTCCTACGTGTCACCAAGATCTATCTATGGAGAAACCAGCAATGATCAAAGGGGGAGTGCATATTCATACCTTTGAAGATTGCAAAGCGGAAGCGTTACTAGAACGCATATGGTGGAGTCGTACTCGCAGCGATTTAGATCGCGGTGGATTCCGATCTAAGCGCCGAACAACGGCGCCTCCACATTCAACACACGTGCAACCCGATGACGTCTCCTACGCCTTGATCCAGCAAGGAGGAAGGAGAGGTTGAGGGAGAGCTCTGGCAGCACGACGGCATGGTGACAGTGGAGCTGCGTGGTACTCCGGCAGGGCTTCGCCAAGCACTACAGAGGACGAGGACGAGGAGGGGTAGGACTGCGCCGAGAGAGAGAGAGACTTGTGTGTTGCAGCCCCCCAAAACCCCACATATATATAGGGGGAAGGGAGGAGGGTGTGCAGCCCCTAGGGTTCCCACCCTAGGGCCGGTGGCCAACCCTAGATGGCCTTTTGGCCGGTGGCCAAGAGGGGAGAGGAGGGGCGGCGCCCTAGGTGGGCCTAGGGCCCATCTGCCCCTAGGGTTTGACCCCCTCTCACCTAGTGCTGCGCCTTGGGCCCTCGTGAGAGGCGCACCAGCCCACCTAGGGGCTGGTTCCCTCCCACCTGCAGCCCATGCAGCCCTCTAGTGCCAGTGGCCCCACACGATGGACCCCCCGGAACCCTTTCGGTGGTCCCTGTACGTTACTGGTGATGCCCGAAACACTTCCGGTGACCAAAACCTCACTTCCTATATATGAATCTTTACCTCCGGACCATTTCGGAACTCCTCGTGACGTCTGGCATCTCATTCGGGACTCTGAACAACCTTAGGTAACCACATACACTATTTTCCTATAACCCTAGCGTCATCGAACCTTAAGTGTGTAGACCCTACGGGTTCGGGAGGCACGTAGACATGACCGAGACACCTCTCCGGTCAATAACCAACAGCGGGATCTGGATACCCATGTTGGCTTCCACATGCTCCACGATGATCTCATTGGATGAACCACGATGTCGGGGATTCAATCAATCCCACATACAATTCCCTTTGTCTACCGGTATGACACTTGCCGAGATTCGATCGTCGGTATCCCTATACCTTGTTCAATCTCGTTACCCGCAAGTCTCTTTACTCATTCCGTAACACATCATCATGTGGTTAACTCCTTAGTCACATTGAGCTCATTATGATGATGTCTTACCGAGTGGGCCCAGAGATACCTCTCCGTCACACGGAGTGACAAATCCCAGTCTCGATTCGTGCCAACCCAACAGATACTTTCGGGGATAGCCATAGTATACCTTTATAGCCACCCAGTTACGTTGTGATGTTTGGCATACCCAAAGTACTCCTACGGCATCTGGGAGTTACACAATCTCATGGTCTAAGGAAACAATACTTGACATTAGAAAAGCTTTAGCAAACGAACTACACGATCTTGTGATATGTTTAGGATTGGGTCTTGTCCATCACATCATTCTCCTAATGATGTGATCCCGTTATCAACGACATCCAATGTCTATGGTCATGAAACCGTGACCATCTATCGATCAACGAGCTAGCCACCTAGAGGCTCACTAGGGACATGTTGTGGTCTATGTATTCACACATGTATTATGGTTTCCGGTTAATACAATTATAGCATGAACAATAGACAATTATCATGAACAAGGAAATATAATAATAACCATTTTATTATTGCCTCTAGGGAATATTTCCAATAAAAGCTACATAATTATTGAGCATCAAGATCTATAGAGATGGATCAAGATGCTTGATGAGACTTTCAATGAGTACATACCTTGACAAGAGTTTGAAAGAGTTCAAAATGGATCAGTCAGAGAAAGAGTTCTTGCCTGATTTGTAACGTGTGAAGTTGAGTAAGACTCAAAGCTCGACCATGGCAGAAGAAAGAGAAAGGACGAAGGTCATGCACTATGCTTTAGCCATAGGCTCTATATAATATGCCATGTTGTGTACCGCACCTGTGTGTGCCTTGCCATGAGTCCGTCAAGGGGTACAAGAGTGATCCAGGAGTGGATCACTGGACAGCGGTCAAGATTATCCTTAGTAACTAAAATACTAAGGAAATGTTTCTCGATTATGAAGGTGATAAAGAGTTTGTCGTAAAGAGTTACGTCGATGCAAGCTTTAACACCAATCCGGATGACTCTTAGTAGCAATCCGGATACGTATAGTGGAGCAGCCATTTGGAATAGCTCCAAGTGGAGTGTGGTAGCAGTGTCTACAGTATGACATAGAGATTTGCAAAGTACAGACGGATCTGAATGTCGCAGACCCGTTGACTAAAAGACCTCTCTCACATACAAAGCATGATCGAGCCCCAGAACTCATTGGGTGTTAGATTCATAACAATGCGAATCACATGGTGATGTGAACTAGATTATTGACTCTAGTGCAAGTGGGAGACTGTTGGAAATATGCCCTAGAGGCAATGATAAATTGGTTATTATCATATTTCCTTGTTCATGATAATTGTTTATTATCCGTGCTATAATTGTGTTGATCGAAAACTCGGATACATGTGTGAATACATAGACAACACCATGTCCCTAGTATGCCTCTAATAGACTAGCCCATTGATCAAAGATGGCTATGGTTTCCTAGTCATGGACATAAGATGTCATTTGGTAACGGGATCACATCATTAGGAGAATAATGTGATGGACAAGACCCAACTATAAACGTAGCATATGATCGTGTCAGTTTATTGCTACTGTTTTCTGCATGTCAAGTATATGTTCCTATGACCATGAGATCATGCAACTCACTGACACCGGAGGAGTACCTTGTGTGTATCAAACGTCGCAACGTAACTAGGTGACTATAAAGGTGCTCTAAAGGTATCTCCGAGGGTGTCTGTTGGGTTGGCATGGATCAAGACTGGGATTTGTTACTCCGTGTGACAGAGAGGTATCTCAGGGCCCACTCGGTAATACAACATCACAATAAGCCTTGCAAGCAATGTAACTAAGTGTTAGCCACGGGATCTTGTATTACGGAACGAGTAAAGAGACTTGTCGGTAACGAGGTTGAACTAGGTATGGATATACCGACGATCGAATCTCGGGCAAGTAACATACCGAAGAACAAAGGGAACATCATACGGGATTAACTGAATCCTTGACATAGAGGTTCGATCGATAAAGATCTTCGTGGAATATGTAGGAACCAATATGGGCATCCAGGTCCCGCTATTGGTTATTGACCTTAGGGGTGTCTTGTTCATGTCTACATAGTTCTCGAACCCGCAGGGTCTGCACACTTAAGGTTTGGTGACGTTTCGGTAGTATAGAGTTATGCATGGTGGTGAACATAGGTTGTTCGGAGTCCCGGATGAGATCCCAGATGTCACGAGGAGCTCCGGAATGGTTCGTAGGTAAAGATTGATATATAAGAAGTCCTGTTTTGGTCACCAGAAAAGTTTCGGGCTCATTGGTAGTGTACCAGGAGTGCCGGTAGTGTACCAGGGGACCATCGGGAGGGGTATTTCGACCAAAGAGGCTACATGGGCTGTGGGAGAAGGAATACCAGCCCTTAGTGGGCTGGATGAAGTCCCACAGAAGGCCCATGCGGCTGGGAAGAAATTCCAAAGTGGAAAAGGTGAAAAAAAGGCAAAAGGTGGAAATAAGGAAGGAATCATAATCCTACTAGGAGTGGAGGAGGAGGACTCCTCCTCTCCACTTCGGCCGAACCAAAGAGAGGGGCTGGCCCTTGCGCCAAGCCTCCTCCTCCTCTCCTCCTATATATACTAGAAGTTTTGAGGGCAGCCCTAACCCTAATTGCCACGTGTTGCCCTCTTCTTCCTCTAGATTGTTTTCTCCTCTAGATCGGTTTTCAGGGTGCTTAGGCGAAGCCCTGCTGGAATTCCTTCACCACCATCGCCGCAACGCCGTCGCGCTGTCGGAGAACTCGTCTACCTCTCCACTCCTTGCTGGATCAAGAAGGCGGAGATCGTCATCAAGCTGTACGTGTGCTGAACGCGGAGGTGCCGTCCGTTCGGCGCTAGATCGGAAGGACCATGATCAAGATCGCAAGAAGGATCATGATGAGATCACAGGATGGATCGTGATGAGTTCACGGGACAGATCGTGATTGGATCGCGGGATGGATCGTGATGAGATCGCGGGATGCTCGACGATTTGGATCGCGAAGACGTTCGACTACACCAACCGCGTTTCTTAACGCTTCCCGCTTAGCGATCTACAACTGCTCATCACCATGGATAGATCTTGCGTGTGCGTAGGAAAAATTTTGTTTCCCATGCAATGTTTCTCGTCACCAAGCCCTCCGGGCGAGACAGCAACAGCCAGCCTTGCCGCCACCTTCCTTGACGTCGCGCGGGCTTGCTGGCGGCTATCTCTGGTGGCGGCGAGATCTGGAGGGAGGAGGAAGGGGGCCGGCGGCGCTCTAGGGTTGGGGCCGCCCGAGTCGCCCCAGAGGAGCGATGCAGGAGGTGTACTGGGACTGCCTCTAACAATGCATGAAAGTTAGGATCCACATGCTAGAACAATTGCTTTGAAATGTAAAGAATACATTCCTATCCTGCATAAAAATAGGAATTTATTCCTAGAAACCAAATGATTTTTTCCTTTGAAATCATGTCCTACACAATTCCTACAAATATCCTGCAAAGCAAAGGAGGCTGTGACAAAACATGGGAATTGTGCCAGTGACCCTAACATCCAGTTTACAGAGATCTTGAAACGCTCCAAGAAAATGAGTACCATATTCAAAACTCCAGCTGCAAACTACATGAAACCTTACAATATACTTCCTCTGTCCTATAATGTAAGACGTTATTATATTTAACATGTTAGTATATGGGATGTCTTATATGAGACGGAGAGAGTATATCAGTTCAGATACCCTTCCTAACAAAGAATATGTAACACACATATCTCCACTTCTTAACCGCATCACAACCCCGGGGTGAAAAATTAGATCTCTCAGTGGTATTACATGGTTTCAATAATTTCCTGTACAAAATGTCCTGGAATATCGAGAGTACAAAAACCTCCATTTTGCACTTAATAAGAACATCTGCTACAACATTTTCTATGCACACTTCAATCAAACTAAAACCTAACCTCACATGTCACGAACGCACAACAGAAAAAGAAAACCATCAACAAAGTTAGAACCGCTTGAAAGGAAATGTGCTCCGGCCCTTTTGGCATTGCACACGTACTCCATAACATTTGGCAACAGTAGAACACACTCCAGTTACTTTCACCGACAACTGTGCTGCCTGTTCTTGGTTAGCTCCAGACAGATTATTCCATGATGTCCCTCGAAAGTCTCCATGCTGCAAAGTGACCTCTACCGTCTGTCCAGGGCAGATTATACCAGCTGCTGGAGAAACCTGTGTTGAAGACATGTTTCACTCAGTGCTCCACCATTAAACATTAAGCTCACAGTGTTGAATAAGCATCAATTAGCGGGAGCCATCTTACGGTAATTAGACTGTTCTGAAATGAAGTGAAACGATATAAGGAGAGTCAGGACAAGGCATTAACCCACCTTAAGCCAAGTAGGGAAACCAGCAGAATCTGTGCCAGAAGAACTTGGTGCTTGGCCAGTGATCTCAAAGCAAGCTCTGTCTTCTGGACTTCTGTTTTGTAGTTTCAAAACATAGGGAGTTTGGTCTTGCAAAATGATGTCATTAGTGCTCACATTTGCTTCAGGGGATGCTTTAAGCCCCTGAAGCAAGTGCAACACTTTCTTATTTGAACTCATTATCTCCCCATATTTCTGCCTCTTTGTCTGTTTGTCGATACGTGCAACATCCAAATTGAACAAACATTTTACAGGTTTGTGATCACTGTCGGTTGCTTCCATGCAAGAGTCGTACCTTAAAATGTAGAATAATACAGTTCCATAAGATTTCTATGTACTAGCAGAAAAATGGATGCTAGGTACACAGGACAAAAATACAAACTACAAATAAAACCTGATTTCAGAAACAAAAAATATTGTATAGCTCAAACCATCGGTCCAACTGGACATCTGTTTTCACTTTTCACCACTGACTTCATAACGACGAGTCCTTTAAAATAAGATCTCAGTTGACTATGTTTCGAGAAACCTTTTCTGGACTCTTTTGTTGCCAGGCAGTAACACATTAGTTGCCATCCTATTTTGTAACAAATAAAGTTGCCACATGGCAACTATAGACTAATCCAGTGGCAACTTTATAAATTGTCAGGTGGTAACACTGAAGGCAAAAAAAGAAAGTCATCGAAACATACCAACATGGGGTCTGGTTTTTAAGCTCTCGTAAAAAAAAGCCAACGGTGAAGACGGATCTAAATCGGCTTTATATTTAGAAGTTAATTTTTTTTGAACTTTCAAGTTACATGCATGCAAATAGCAAAATGAGAGATGGACTGGTGGAGGAAACGTCGTGTTCTAGGACAATAGAGCAGATTTCACACGTTATTTGTGCCCTACTAATATTCTTTATCCAGTGAGATAATCAAACAACGAATGACTTACAGTGATACCGAACAAACCACAGGATAATCCAAAGAACACTGAGTTCCTGAACTAGCTCGGCTGTCACGGTATAGAACTCGGTCACACCAGGCAGGAATGCGTTTCTTCTCACTACAATCATACCCTACAATAAGAGAAAAGTTTCTTCAAACGAAGTGTTCAGAAATCAGGAGTTCAGGAGTATTATCAACTCATAAGGATCAAATTGGTACCGTATGAAACATTATTGCTATGATAAGCACACGCTAATGTAACTAGAGGTTTGCCTTGGTACACACACACACACCCCAAAAAAGTGCACTACTTTTGATGCAGATCAATGATACACCAGTGGCTGGGCTATACATCCACTCCCTAACCAAGTGAGCTAGCCTCACTTCTTATTTTTACATCAACTTCCTCCAGTTGTTACCAGATTACAGTCTCGTACCCTTCTAGAAATTTTACTTTAGCATTCTCATTCATCTACATACATGTTGTATAATGTTAGTACATAAAGTCGTCTCCAACCTCGCAAAAAGAAATCCTCTCCATGCAAATCAGCACCTCTAACCGTGAAGACCGGATGCACAAAAAATAAGGATACCATTTAATCTTCTATTGAACGAAAATGCCATTTTCAAAGTTTTTTAGGAAAAGGCAGGGTGGGGGTTACTAAAGCAGGCCTCACACAACTATCATCAGAATAACTATACCTGTTAAGCCAGCTTTGTGTTTCTCAAATTTGTAAGTAGGTGGGAACTGGAAATCTCCTTCACGTAATCCCTGGAAGACTCTCCCGGACCTCATTTCTGCTCGCAGCTGGTCATTCTTCCTCAGCCAGTCAAAGCGTCTCCGGGAAACCAACCCCATCGCCTCTTCATACGAAATATCGTAAAGCCGGTAATTGAAGTCACCAAGAAAGACAATCATGTCCGTATCTGACAACTCAGGCATTCTTGATCCCTATCATAGCAACATTTTGGTAATGTTTACATTCTCAGATAAAAGATCTAGAAACAACTCTATCCACTGCAAAAATAAAATGAAGGGAAGCAGCAACATACATTTGCTTGAAGAAGCTGACTGGCAGAACCAGAAACTGCAACATGAAAAGAAGTTGAGTAACAGTGTGTAAGATTAAGAAATTCTGAATTCTTGACATGATTATTCATTGTGATTAGCAAGGTTGGCCAGACATTTACAAATTTGAATGCCATCATGCAGAAAAGTTAACAAGATTGAACAATTACTTGATGTTGTCAATAATCCACTTGAAGGGGTGGCAAAGGTCATTGTTCTAAAAACATGGTCAAAGTCTTCATTCCGCCGGCTCACAGCTTCCATATGTGCAGCGAAATGACAATTTATAAAGCAAATGCTTCTATCATGTATTCTCATCCTCAATCCGACTGCTCCCTGAGACAGTGAAGTACATTACAAAATGCAGTAAACTAAGCTGAACTAAAATGAATCCATAATGCTGCTTCTATACTCCCCCGCAACTAAATTACGCAATATTTAAGCAGAATTGTGCCATGCCTACTCGGCATCTCGTAACTGCCCAAAGGCAGCCATGCCCAACCAGGAAGCATGAGCAATGTGCAAAGTTCTGTCCAGGAGGGATACATCGGCACATCACAATAGGAGGGTATTTGAGTCGATTCGGTTCCAGTTAAGTTTAGATCAGGTATCGCAAGATTATATCCCTAGTTTTAGTTAATTGCATCTGTTAGAAGTAGAGATGGAGTCAGTATGCTAATAGGGCTGCCTCATCTATATATGAGGTGCCTATAACCTATAAGTACTCTCCATACCCATATCATCTCTTCTACACAGATCTTGTTACACCTGCATGTAGAGGACCTCAGCCTCGACCTACTTCCGTCACTGAAGAACTATGATTGTGACAATTTGGTAACAGGCACAGCCCCTGATACGACTGTGGCAGCTCCTGGTCAGATCAACGTATGGATGGCAGCGGCAATCTCGCTAGCCAGATGGCTGCTATCGGAGAGGCTGAACCAGACTAACGAGATCAATACCAAGATCAGCGGGGTGGACCAGTAGCAGTACGCACAGCTACTATCAACTGAATATAAGGCACATGCCAAGATCACCATAGTGGTGTCCTCTCACTCAAAACTTGTTCCCCTGGGGACATCCTGGCAGATCCAAAAGCTGTGCATGGCTTCTCCATGCTACCAGCCACTGCTGCCACCTCCATAGAACACACTGCAGACTGGACTGCACCACGTCGACAAGTACTTCTCGATGTTCGATGGCAAGGAAGATTGTTATAGCTGAACTGCTACAAACAACCTTTAGGAGATGATGGACAGGAAGGTATGACTAGTGTCCTATCACGTGACGGGGGCTGCACAAACATGGTACCGCCACATGGATTGACATGACAGTGTCCAAACTGGAAGCACTTCACCTAGCTTTTCAACACCAGTTCCAGGCCGTCCCTACTAGCAATTCCCTCATGGAATTGGTGTCTCTATGACGAAGTGGCTCGCTGTGTCAGTTCCAGGAGCAATTTCTGACACTGCTACATGGCAGATTCTCTGACAGAAAAGAAGCAGGTCCAACTCTTCACCATCAGATCACAGGAGCCGTTGTGAACAGATAGTCATCGAAAGGAGCCATCAGATCACAAGCACCAGAACTTTAGAAATGGCCATAAGGCTGCCGTGCATGTCAACCTTATTGCTAAACCTGCCACAGTGGGCTCCCGTCTGGTAAGCAATAGTCATCGAAAAACAACCCGCTGCTAGGCTGGGCAATTCGCCTGTCATGGGAGGTGCAGAAACTACAGTCACTGCACCACATGCTATGGTCCACAACTGCACTGGAATTCCGTGCCAGCACGCAGCGGGGGCCAATCCCGCGCAAAGGCTTAAGCGTCCCAATGGTCAACAGCAAGCAAATGGCTTGCACCAGCCTTTATATTAGCACCCTAATCTCTTTATCATCCTGAAGCTATCGCCACGATCTCTATGCAATCCCATTAGGCGGGTTTGACATGGTATAGGGAACACATAGTTCACAGCAAGATTTTGGGGCTTCACGCGTAATATCTAGAGCAAGTTGTATTTCAACAAGAAAGGAGTTGGGCATATATAACAGCCAGCAGAGAACGTTCCCTTAAATCAAACACTACTTAAAAATAAACGGCTGATGAGTCTGAGGGCAAAATAGTGAGCTGAAATAAAAACTATATTGACATTTGACATTAAGTCACAAACAACATGTCTAAGTTACCTGCTATGAATAAGAAAGAATATATTAATAGGACAACAAAAGTAACTTGTCGCCAGAAAGAATACATTAACAAGACAACAAAAGTACCTTGTTGCCAATAGCGCGCCCTAATCCACATGCTACTGCAGCATTGTCGATATCACCAACAAAATGCTTAAGATTTGTTCTTACCCTGAGGAAAGAAAAAAATCAATAACTTCTACAATTATGAAGAAACAAAAAGGATAAATACCGAAAAATAGTCCTAAACAAATTACCATACAGCGGTAAGTAACCCAGCCATCTGCCTTGATCCAACACGCTCAAAAGAGTAGCCTTTCAAGATTTGCCCGATTGCATCCAACCACCACTCCCCATTTGGGCTTCCCTCTAACCCTACCTAAAGCCAGTGGAAATTATATCAGGATTACAGCTAGCAAAAAATAGCATGTATTTTTTTCTATATTTATGTTTATTAATATTCTAAAAAAAATAACATGAGAATTAACTCTTAACAGTTACTCCCTCTGTTTGGCATATAGATTTTCAGAAGTCAAGCTTTGTAAAGTTTATAGAGAAAAATATCTACATCTACAATACCAAACAAATATCATCAGATATATCGTGAAATATATTTGTATACTGTATTAATTTGGTATTATTGACATTGATATTTTTCTCTATAAACTTGGTAAAACTTGATGAAAGTTACTTTTGGCAACAAAAAAAATGCAATATATTTTGGAATAGATGTAGTAAACAAACCACCTTTTCCCAATGGCTTTGTGGCACAGGGATCGCATACCTCCAATTGAAAGCAAGTCATTTGATATAGAATAGCAGCTCATCAAATAGGATTACGAGTAAATTTTTATTCAAGCTCAAAAGATTGCACAACAAGGCAATATATTCAACTATTCATGCCACAGAAATTGCCAACTAACCAGTCGATCACAAAATGTTCCAACATTCTGGTTTTGTGCACGTTGCCACAATCTGACTAGCCCTCAGTAACACAGCACATATCATGGTAATAGATGATTTCGTGTAACAACAATGATGCAATAAATGATGAAAACCTAAATTTTTGAACTCATCGTTTTTACCGTTTCTTTAGCTGCCGACATTGCAAGAAAACCAGCGCCCATCTCCACCTCTTGCAATCCAACTACTACTACCGCAACCTCTTGTGTTGGGAATTTCAGCCAAGCTCTTAGTGACTCATAAGATGCTTTTTCTTGCCCAACATTCCAAGAACATACTAACACCTTCATGTATTCAATGTTTTTGTATGATGTCTCTTTCTCCGTCAATTCAGAACGCAAAATGCTGTCAGCAGGCCCTGGAGATGATAAATTCCATCCACGGACTCCCCCATGACCAGCTAATGTAAATATATATGAACTTCCGACGGCCATACTCAGAATTGGACTACTATGTGCAATCCATCCTCCCAGCAAGTTGCCATCCAGGTCCAAGAGCTGGATGTTGCCATCCATGTACCCCACCCACAATCTTGTGCCAAAGTTTAAAATACTTTGAACAGAAGATGAATGATGCTGAAACTCTTGCAAACGATTACCACTACCATCCCATTGAGCAACTGAGCCATTTGCAGATCCTGTCCAGATCATCCCATCCATTGACATTACTAATGCTTCTATTCTTCGAGTATCATCTCCAAATCCTGCTTTAGCAGCAACTCGCCGAACTGCATCAGCTGCTCCCATCAAAGCATTCCGTGATCTCTGGAAAAAATTAACAGGACTGCGAGCTTTCTCTTTCTTTGGAGAGGAGAAAAGGTTTTGTTTTGTTTCACAGCCATATGGAACCTGAGCAGATAAGACGTCGAAACGAGTATCAACTTGGCCATCCACATTTACCACTTTCAGGAGCTCCTTGGTGCGAGAATCCCTATACGGCAAAATAGAGAACAAGAATAAACACAAATATACGAACAGCTGGACTAATGTAAGCCAAATGCAACAGTAACAGGTAAATGGACACATGAAGCATACCAGAGTGCAAATGAGAGGTAGCCAGCACTCCATACTTTCGATCTGGAATTGTCAGACAATAGAAGTTTTACATCTACGGAAGGTAAGGGGCAGGCCCCTCCGTCACTGACCATGTTCCAAAGGTCAATGAATGATCTTTCAACTAAAAGGGAGGCCTTACACTTTTCTTCTCTTTCTAAAGCAAGAGATTTCTCAATTGCTTCTCCATTCCATACTTTAATTATTCCACCTTCAGATCCAGACCATAAATCACCTATGATTGATGCAAACAAGATCAGAATTGAACTAGTCCGACTGCAATTAGCTTGTTCAACAATATGAGTTCAACTGCTGAAAATAGTATAACTACGAAGAAGAATCATAAAACTGCAAGCAGCAAGTAACCATCTAAAATATATAGGCTACCTGAACAACAAATTTCAGCAGTTCATGCTGTGGATCTAATAATTGCATGCCTTATCTGCCTTGTAGATTTCACTATCAATATTTGGTTGTGTTAAGATGGATGGGGTAGTTTTATTAGCATAGCACAACAACAACAAAGCCTTTAGTCCCAAACAAGTTGGGGTAGGCTAGAGGTGAAACCCATAAGATCTCGCGACCAACTCATGGTTCTGGCACATGGATAGCAAGCTTCCACGCACCCCTGTCCATGGCTAGTTCTTTGGTGATGCTCCAGTCCTTCAGATCTCTCTTTACAGACTCTTCCCATGTCAAGTTCGGTCTACCCCGGCCTCTTTTGACATTATCAGCATGCTTAAGCCGTCCGCTGTGTACTGGGGCTTCTGGAGGCCTGCGCTGAATATGCCCAAACCATCTCAGACGATGTTGGACAAGCTTCTCTTCAATTGGCGCTACCCCAACTTTATCTCGTATATCATCATTCCGGATGCGGTCCTTCCTTGTGTGACCACACATCCATCTCAACATGCGCATCTCCGTCACACCTAACTGTTTAGCATAGCACAATAACTAAAAAAAATAGTTCAGGACTTGTTGTAATCTTTTAGCAATTCGGAAAAAGAAGAATGGAAGCATGTCATGACAAGTACTGGTACTTCGTCGACCAAAATTAAAATCTCTCCACAAAAGATTGTCCTGGGCTAGAGGGTGAACTTTGGGAGTTTGTTTGCATAAGTAGTTGCATGCCCACTACTGCCAATATGCTGCCAGGCTCCTTTTAACAAAAAAGAAACTTCTCCTAAGCTGTTAGCAAGCTAGTTTGCTACCTGTGTGAAAACAATTTTGTGAATCTAGTGCAAAAACTAGTGCGCTGAACAAAGTGAAACCGTCTTTGGCAGGTGTACTGGTTTCATTTCTTCGCGAAAAATGAAATATCCCATTTTACAGCAAGCGTACACAAGTCCATTTGGATCAGACTTCCGGGTAATGTTTCAGTTGTAAAAGTAATAAGTACGTCAAATCATAACAAATTTCGTGAATTAACCCACCCCTCCCAAAGAAAAGTTCAAGGTCATGGAGGGCAACTCAAGAGTCCAATAAGAATATTCTAGTGAGTAAATTACAATTTGGATCATGTGTTATTACTACTGTTTCAATTTGCACCGTCTATTCAAGTCACACACATAACACCAGTGGGACCGCTTTAATTCACAGTTTGCACCAGGCAAGCCTGCCTGGTTCACTAACCAGGTACCACACATCAGGTTAGATAGGGAACGCAGAAGCCCATCCTGGGTCCTTCTCCATGTGGATGCAGAAAAGGACCCCCCCCCCCTCCCTCTTCTTCGCATAACGCCTTCATCTCATCCGATTCCAGAACAGATTGAATTTGGGCATTGGTTGGACACTGATCCTTGAAGGATCAGTTCAGGACACAGATGGCCGTCGTCACGGCCTCGCCCCAGAACTCAGCCAGCATCGCCATCACCTTCAACAAGCTGTGTGCCGTGCCCACGATGATCTGGTTTCGCCACTCACCATGATGTTTTGTTGCGGCGAGTAGGGTGCGGTGAGGTGGCGTTGCACGCCGCGGTCAGCACGGTACGCCACGAAGTCAGTGGAAGTGGACTCCCAACTGCGGTCTGTGTGAAACGTCCGGAGGCACATTCCGGACTTAGGCTCAGAAGGCGACTGGATGTGCTGGACCGCCTCGGCTGCTTTGTCCTTGCTTCTCAGCAGCGAAAGCCACATGTACCTGCTGTGATCGTCCACCAAAAGGAGGAAGTATCGCTTCCCTCCTTGACAAGCTACAGAAGTACAACAACCAGACAATTGTGGGATTGAAGCACCTTGGGGAGGAGACTACACTGTCAGACGCGGATCATCATTAAGTCGTTTTCGATGTGGGTGGGGCAGCCAATCTCATCTAGCTGCCTTATGCGATGTTGCTCTTGAGCCGCGGTATCTAGTACATATACGTTAGCGCGAGGTGTTGCCCGCTGGACATGGCAAACAGGATCGTGCCCCGTCCCTTGATCACGATGGTCGAGCCATCACCGAACTTGGCGATGTTGGGCACCGTCTGGTTCGGCTCCGCATGCCACCATGTCGCTGGTCATGTGGTCCGACGCCCCGGTGTCGAGGTACCAGGTCGCGTCAGCATCCTCAGGTGATTGCATCAGGACCACCCACGTGTGCTCCTCGTTAAGGTAGACGCGCTCCTCCCAGTTGCCATGGCAGCGTATTTCGTTGGCGTGGCAGGGGCTGTCGTGACAGCATTTTCTGCTACCATAGCAATGATCTGGCCTAAAAACCCTGCCATGGCAGAGATTTCGGACGGCTTGGTGGTAAACGTCAGCAACATCTCCTTGATCATCAGCAGCGCAAGATCTTCATCGTCCGCCTGCATGATATGAGCCTCTTCACGTTTCTTCACTAGACAGTCGTGGGCCCACTAGCCCGGCTTGCCGCGGTAGCGGTATTTGTCACGGTCAGCGTCGGTGGAGTTGCCACCGGCGTTGCTGTGGCCTAGAGGCGTTCTTCTCCTTCGAGTTCTGGCCGCCGCATCCACAGGCATTCCAGATACTATGGGCCATTTTCAGTGCTAGCAAAAGTGGACTCTGTTGCCTACAAGTTGCTACTTCCTGAGGGCTGCCAGTTGCATCCAACATATCATGTTAGCTATCTGAAGAAACACATAAGTCCCAAAGCAATTCCAAACCCAACTTTACCTTTAATGAATGTTGATGGCCGATATTGGTGGAACCAGAAGAACTACTTGAGAGAAAGCTCATCCCGAATGTCCAGGGCGACATCACTATTCCCGTGATTCAGTGGCGCATCAAATGGAGGAACATGCCGCTGGAAATGGCAACCTAGGAGCACTCCACATTTATCCGGAAGTGTTGCAGACTTAAGGGACAAGTCTGAACTTCAGTAGGGGGAATTGTCACGGGCGAAGCGCTCCCTTTGAATACCTCATCTAACGCCGGCTACATTATCTGCAACTCACTTACTGTTTCGCGCCCATCTTGATCAACATAGGGCCCTCGTCTGTGATCCAACGGCTCCCTTCAAAATACTACTTCAGGGACGAACGTGCTGTCAGACAAGCTGCTTTACCATCCCTTGCATTTACCTGTTCTACTTTTCACTTTACCTACTTTCCAGACTATATAAACCAGGAAGGAAAACCCTGGAAACCATCTTGTTCACTTTGCGTTAAACCCTAGCCGCCTCTGCTCGACATTGGCCCCTATTTGCTCTTGTTATAGCTTATGTAAATTAACAATGGAGCAAGTAGCTACTTCTCTGCATATTATTGTCTCGGCCTTGCTTCCAAGTTGAATCTCGTAATCAGACCGTGATACCTCATGGGAATACAAGTTGCATATCCTAACAGAGGTGATGTGTTGGAGGCTGGTTGCAGTGGCGTGCAGCGCACAGATCCATGGGGCTGGTGATAAAAGTATGTTGTGAAGTCAGAGCTCGAGGCAGATCATGTTGAGTGACGGTTGGTCGTGATGTGGGTCAGAGGGATAACGACATCAACACAGGGAGGGCATGGATAGCTAGATGTAGATAACTGATTTCACAGGATCCATTGCATTGCTCGGACAGGGTTTTAAGTCAGATAGCCGTTTGCTTCAACGTTTCTAGAATTAACTAGAGTACAATATTCTGGTAAAAAAAACTACATCAGTGATGGACATCATAGACACTACTATATTCTACAATAAATTCAGCTATTCAGCGTCCCTTCAAGAGGCGGAGGACGAAAAAGAATAAAGGTGTGGCGAATTTTGAAGTATTTTTTCATGCAAAACCATAATAGTCAATAAACACCAACCATGTGTATTAATATTTGCATGTGAACCTCAATTTCAAGGACAATAAAAATCTAATCATGTTTAAATAGAAAAATAATCTAAAATATACTGATAACAAAGATTTCAATGGCGTCTAGAAGACCCAAATGGCAATGCGCTACCCTCCTTTTGTAATCTTTCATAGTTTTACCAAGATCAAGACTTTTGAATATCTCTCGCTAATGTACTACACCATCAAATCATTAATCCAGCCATTGGACATCTCGTCGCTCCAGGTAGTAGCAATGACAGATCAATGAGGCAATAAACTGTAGTTTCAACGGTATTTGTAGTCTGTTCTACCACCTGTTGGTCTGGCATCGAATTTACATGCTCTTCTTTCACGGAATTCATTTGATCTTTATGAGTGGCATATGCCAAAAGACTTAACACTTTCAGGATTGGAGCTACTGCCATTACCAAGTACTTTAAGATATTTTTTCAAATTCTCAGTTCACAACACTAAATTGTCACTAAATATCTAAAGTCGCTACAAGTGCATATTACAAGTTATTAAAAGAATGCTATTACTACCTATGTAAAATTTTATGGCATTTTTAGTGTCTATGACAGTGTCAAAAAAGGTCTTATGTTGAGTTACAAAGGGAGTACTAAAATTCAGAGATTTACTCCTCCCCTTTGGCTTTGCTAACCCTTTCCATTTCCTCTTCTATTGGGTATGATGTGAAGGGTACGAAGCTGGGTGTTCGCTTTTAGAACACTAAAACAAATTCACCGAAAGTTGTACAAGTACGTGTACGTGCAAAGCTAGAAGAAGCAAGCAAGCTAGCAGCTTGATTGATCTTCCTTCAAACAGTGCACGCACGTCTAGCTGGAACCACGCGACCTGGTAGATAGCTTATAACTGATTGGATCGATTCCATTTCAAAGGAAAACTCGCCGTGACTCGTGAACTAAAATCTCGTGCCAGTCAGAGATGCATATGCATAGGTATAAAAAAACTTTAGCAGCGCTTCAAGGTATGGCGGCCGCCAGACCTTGCCCACTGAAGTCCTCCGCCAGTGGTCCCTTCTATGCTGATAAATTAATAGATTGTGTGTTCCTGCTGATATTTCGACTTCCTTGAGTAGATATGTGTCAGCCACTTGTTTACAGATGGTGGTAGTGTAAGCATGAATGTCGTTAACCACGGTGGTCAATTGCAATGTACAGTATGTCACAAAGTTGCATGAAAATCATACTGACTGACAAGAAAGTGAGCCAAGGGGAATTACCATATGGAGAGATGACCATCGCAAACACCGGTCCACGGTGTGCATCCCACCCAATGCGCTCCCCGGCCTCCGGACCTGGGTCAGCACCCCAACACATGATCCGCCCGTTGGCGTGCCCGCTCCACACCAAACCGCGGCCGGGATCAGCCACGAGGCAGAGTGCAGGCGGTGTCTTGTGCGACTCCCGAAAGGGTGCGCTCGCCTCGTCTCCCCACCGCCGCGGAGACGTGGGTGATCGGAAGGCATCCGCGAGGTCCCAAACCCTGATGCCGGCCTCGCCCGCCGCCCAGAGGTGAGTGGAGGTCCCGGCACCAGGAGCAGCGCAGCAGGCGAGAGCAGAGAGGGCGATGCCAGACTGTGACTCCCTCGGTGGCCTCGGGCGCAGCTCCAGCGGGGGCGGGCGGTCCGCGCGCACGGCGGCGCGAGGGGGCGGGCGGTGGACGCGGGATTGGGATGCGGACGCGGCGAACTCCGAGAGCGAGTTGGAATGATGGGGGCCCGGGGGCGGAGGGCAGACGTCGGCTACCGCGGGGCGAGAAGCGGCCGAGAAGACCGGGAGGGAGTGGCTGGGGTGGATGGGCTGAGGGGCAACAGCGCGGTGGAGGGAATCGGAGAAGGAAGCGGAGGCGGATGCAGCAGGGATGGAGGTGGCCGGGAGGGATGCTGAGCGGAGAGCCGATGGATGGGGCGGGGAGGTGGAAGGGATGGGAGCAGGGGCCGGCGGAGGGGTAGGGGGCGAGATGGAGGCGGAGAGGAAGAAATCATCGGGGACATCGTCCCATGGGGAGGACACGACGGCGGCGGGTGTCGCGGTATCGCCGGAATCTGCCATTGCGGAGATCGGGGGTGACAGCCTGACGAGTAGGTGAGGTAGAAACGACTTGCGGGGACGCGCTTGACTGCTCCCCCACGTCCCCCGGCCCTGGACGTGCTCCCATGTCCCATCGGTGCTCCCGCCCGCTCATACTTCATCCCACGGTTCTCATCCCACGTCTTTTTTTCCAGCCAAAAGAAAAAAAAACACAGAAAAAAAATCCTTGCTAGCATAGCACCCTTAGAATTTATTTTGACCGTATAACCTACAATTTCCAACGTTGGCATCAAGAGCTAGGTCACGCAATCATTGCCTTCAATCAATCCATTGTGCAACTATGTCGACATGATTCACTGGAAACTCTAGTGCTCTGCGTGTACTGGGTTGCTCTAAACTCTCCTTCTGCCATCGGTTCGAGTCCGTTGTGAACTATGTCGCATCGTCGTCTTATTTGGATGAATCATTGTCGTCGCTCCGTCAGACTGCTCTACTGAACTTCTCTCTCTCCAGAAAAACGGAAACTTCTCAAAGACTCCCTTTGCACTGAGAACACAACTCAGAACCCTCCTTCTCACAAGAGGGTTGTCGGTTTCTAGGACCAGACATTTGGTTGTCAACTACAAACCTTTGAGAGTTCGGACAGAGACTGCCTCGTCTAGCTTCGTAAGTCATGGACGATCGAAAGAGGAAAGATGAAGAGTAGAACACGTCGGAGTACCCAGGTTCAGGCCACCGTGTTGGTGTAATACCCTACTCTTGCTCTGTGTTTGATATTTCAACGATCCTCCTTATAATGTGTCGTGGTTCCCTCCTATTTATACTATTCTCACCTCTTCCCTCTCCCCACGGCCATCGTCTTGCTCCCGTTGAGAGAGAGGGGGGAGACCATGGGGAAAAGGGTAGACTCGCCTCTTTCCCTGACGGCCAAAGGGGCGCACCCCTTTTGACCATCTCGTGTACATGCTACAGGACAGCCCTGTAGCATGCTCATGCGGGTCCTTCAACCACACTGTAGATGATACGAAAGCACAGAATTTCATCATGCATCCCTAAGTTAGAACTTGTCACATCACTAGCTTCATTTGTCTTCTGACGTGGCCTTCGTCCGAATTCTAGGCAGGACACTTTTTCAAGAACCCACCTCTTGGTCCCTCGGGGCAGCGAGGGATCTTCCGATGGTATTCCTGGGAAGCCGCCTTGCCGTATCCAGCCAGGTGGGGTACCCTTTCAAACGGTTCTTCGCACCTTCCCGGGCATCACCGTTGGGTCGGTAGTTAGCCGAACCTGGGTACCATGTAAATCGTTAGTCCGACAAAGGAAAACCTTGTACATTGATCGAATCTTCTTTCGCGTCCATAAGAGAGGTTTCAACACAAGATTAATATGGAACCTGATGCTAGACATGTCGTTGATCATCAATGCCGCTTGAATCCCAAGATGAAGGAAGTAGTAAGAATGAAATACTAAAGCTTCTGGAGGCATGTACAATTTATCCTATTATTGATAATAGATGGGTAAGTCATGTTCATTGTGTTCCTAAGAAAGGAGGTATAACTGTTGTTCCTAATGATAAAAATGAACTTATCCCAGAAAGAAAGGTAACTGCTTATAGTATGGTAATTGATTTCAGGAAATTAAACACAACTACTAGAAAAGATCATTACCCCCTGCATTTTATTGATCAAATGTTAGAAACACTATCTAAGCACACATACTTTTGTTTTCTTGATGGATATTCTAGTTTCTCTGAAATACCTGTGTTAAAAGAGGACCAAGAGAAAACTAGTTTCACATGCCCTTTTGCAACATATGCTTATAGACATATGCCTTTTGGTTTATGCAATGCACCTGCTACCTTTCAAAGATGTATGACTGCTATATTCTCTGACTTATGTGAAAAGATTGTTGAGGTTTTCATGGATGATTTTTCATATACGATGCTTCTTTTGATGATTGCTTGAGCAACCTTGATTAAGTTTTGCAGATGTGTGAAGAAACTAATCTTGTCTTGAACTAGGAGAAGTGCCACTTTATGGTGAATGGAGGTATAGTACTTGAGCATAAAATTTCTGAACGAGGTATTGAGGTAGACAAAGCTAAAGTTGATGCAATAGAGAAAATGCCATTTCCTAAAGATATGAAAGGTATAAGAAGTTCCTTTGGTCATGCTGGTTTTTATAGGCGGTTCATTAAAGATTTCTAGGCCACTAACTAATCTTCTTCAAAAAAGATATTCTTTTTGTTTTTGATGACGGTTGTGAAGAAGCCTTTGAAATACTTAAGAAAGCCTTGATTTATGCACCTATTGTTCAACCACCTGACTGGAATTTACCATTTGAGATCATGTGTGATGCTAGTGATTATGTTGTTGGTGTTGTTGTAGGGCAAAGAGTAGAGAAGAAATTGAATGTTATTCATTATGCTAGTAAAACTCTAAACATTGCTCAAAGAAATTATGCTACTAGTGAGAAGGAATTTTTAGTTGTTGTCTTTGCATGTGATAAGTTTAGACCTTATATTGTTGATTCCAAAGTCACTATTCACACTGATCATGCTGCTATTAAATACCTTATGAAAAAGAAAGATGCTAAGCCTAGACTAATTAGGTGGGTGCTTTTACTTCAAGAATTTGACTTGCATATCGTTGATAGGAAGGGAGCTGAAAACCCTGTAGCAGAGAACTTGTCTAGGATGGAAAATGTTCTTGATGACCCACTGCCTATTGATGATAATTTTCCTTGGTATGTAGATTATGCTAATTACATTGTTGCTAAATATATACCACCTAGTTTCACATAGCAACAAAAGAAAAAGTTCTTTTATGATTTAAGACAATACTTTTGGGATGACCCGCATCTTTATAAAGAAAGAGTGAATGTTAGACGTTGTGTACATGAGCATGAACAGGGACAGATCCTATGGAAGTGTCATTCCAAGGCCTACGGATGGCACCATGCTGGTGACAGAACTGCTCACAAGGTATTACAATCTGGTTTCTATTGGCCTACTATTTACAAAGATGCTCGTAAGTATGTCCTTTATTGTGATGAATGTCAAAGAATTGGTAACATTGGTAGATGTCAAGAAATGCCATTGAATTATCCACTTGCCATTAAACCATTTGATGTTTGGGTTTTTGATTTTATGGGACCTTTTCCTTCCTCTAATGGGTATACTCATATTTTAGTTGTTGTTGAGTATGTTACTAAGTGGCTAGAAGCTATCCCAACTAGTAGTGCTGATCATAACACTTCAATTAAAATGTTTAAAGATATTATTTTCCCGAGGTTTGGAGTCCCTAGATATTTAACTATTGATGCTGGTTCACATTTTATTCATGGTGCTTTCCGTAAACTTCTAGCTAAATATGATGTTAACCATAGAATTCCATCACCTTATCATCCTCAGTCTAGTGGTCAAGTTGAGTTGAGCAATCAAGAAATAAAATTGATCTTGTTGGGGAACGTTGCATGGGAAACAAAAAAATTCCTACGCACACGCAAGATCTATCCATGGTGATGAGCATCTAAGAGAGGGAGAGTGGATCTACATACCCTTGTAGATTGCTAAGCGGGAAGCGCTAAGAAACGCGGTTGGTGTAGTCAAACGTCTTCGCGATTCAAATCACCGAGCACCCCGCGATCTCATCACGATCCGTCCCGCGATCCAATCATGATCCGTACCGTGAACTCATCATGATCCGTCCCGCGATCTCATCACGATCCGTCTCACGATCTTGATCATGGTCCTTCCGATCTACACCGAACGGACGGCACCCTCGCGTTCAACACACGTACAACTCAATGACGATCTCCGCCTTCTTGATCCAGCAAGAGGGAGCGGAGAGGTTGATGAGTTCTCCGGCAGTGCGACGGTGTTGCGGTGATGGTGGTGGAGCTATTCCAGCAGGGCTTCACCTAAGCATCGCTGAAAACCAATCTAGAGGAGAGACTGCGATCTAGAGGAGAGGTAGCACGTGGCTATTAGGGTAAGCTTTTTCCTCTAAATCCTCTAGTATATATAGGAGGGAGGGAGGGGAGGAGGTAGCCTCAAACCCTCAAGGTTTGGTCGAAATTGGAGGTGGATGAGTCCTACTCCAATCCTATTAGGAGTAGGATTCCTCCTTTCCACTTCGAAACTCTTTCCACCTCTCCACCTTTGGATTTTTTCCTTCTCAAACCATTCCAGCCGCATGGGCCCTTAGAGGAGGCTTAGGCCAGCCCACTAGGGGCTGGTTTACCTCCTCCCACATCCCATGTAGCCTCTTGGGTCGAAATACCTCTCCCGATGATCCCCCGGTACACTACCGGCACTCTCGGTACACTACCAATGAGCCTGAAACTTTTCCGGTGACCAAAACAGGACTTCCTACATATCAATCTTTACCTCCGAACCATTATGGAGCTCCTTGTGATGTCCGAGATCTCATCCGGGACTCCAAACAACCTTAGGTCACCACCATACATAACTCTATACTACCGAAACGTCACTGAACCTTAAGTGTGCAGACACTGCGGGTTCGAGAACTATGTAGACATGAACGAGACACCTCTACGGTCAATAAACAATAGCGGGACCTGGATGCCCATATTGGTTCCTACATATTCTACGAAGATCTTTATCGGTCAAACCTCTATGTCAAGGATTTAGTTAATCCCGTATGATGTTCCCTTTGTTCTTCGGTATGTTACTTGCCTGAGATTCGATTGTCGGTATCTCCATACCTAGTTCAACCTCGTTACCGGCAAGTCTCTTTACTCGTTTTGTAATACAAGATCCCGTGACTAACACTTAGTCACATTGCTTGCAAGGCTTATTGTGATGTTGTATTACCGAGTGGGCCCTGAGATACCTCACCGTCACACGGAGTAACAAATCTCAGTCTTGATCCATGCCAACCCAACAGACACCCTCGGAGATACCTGTAGAGCACCTTTATAGTCACCCAGTTACGTTGCGATGTTTGATACACATAAGGTACTCCTCCGATGTCAGTGAGTTGCATGATCTCATGGCCATAGGAACAAATACTTGACATGTAGAAAACAATAGCAATAAACTGACATGATCATATGCTACGTTTGTAGTTTGGGTCTTGTCCATCACATCATTCTCCTAATGACGTGATCCCGTTATCAAATGACATCTCATGTCCATGACTAGGAAACCATAGCCATCTTTGATCAACGAGCTAGTCTATTAGAGGCATACTAGGGACATGGTGTTGTCTATGTATCCACACATGTATTTGAGTTTCCGATCAACACAATTATAGCATGGATAATAAACGATTATCATGAACAAGGAAATATGATAATAACCAATTTATTATTGCCTCTAGGGCATATTTCCAACAGTATCCCACTTGCACTAGAGTCAATAATCTAGTTCACATCACCATGTGATTTGCATTGTTATGAATCTAACACCCAATGAGTTCTAGGGCTCGATCATGCTTTGCATGTGAGAGAGGTCTTATAGTCAACGGGTCTGCGACATTTAGATCCATGTGTACTTTGCAAATCTATATGTCAAACTGTAAACACTGCTACCACACTCCACTTGGAGCTATTCCAAATGGCTACTCTACTATACATATCCGGATTGCTACTAAGAGTCATCCGAATTGGTGTCAAAGCTTGCATCGACGTAACTCTTTACGATGAACTCTTTATTAGCTCCATAATCGAGAAACATTTCCTTAGTCTTTTAGTTACTAAGGGTGATCTTGACCGATGTCCAGTGATCCACTCCTGGATCACTCTTGTACCCCTTGACGGACTCATAGCAAGGCACACACAGGTGCGGTACACAGCATGGCATACTATACATAGCCTATGGCTAAGGCATAGGGGACGCCATTCGTCCTTTCTCTTTCTTCTGCCGTGGTTGAGCTTTGAGTCTTACTCAACTTCACACCTTACAAAGCAGGCGAGAACACTTCTCTTTGACTAATCCATTTTGAACTCTTTCAAAATCTTGTCAAGGTATGTACTCATTCAAAGTCTCATCAAGCATCTTGATCTATCTCTATAGATCTTGATGCTCAACAATTAGGTAGCTTTATCCAGGTCTTCCTTTCAAAGACTCCTTTCAAACAACCCTTTATGCTTTCCAGAAATTCTACATCATTTCCGATCAACAATATGTCAACCACATATGCTTATCAGAAACTCTATAGTGCTCCCACTCACTTTGTTGTAAATACAAGTTTCTCATAAACTTTGTATAGACTCAAAAACTTTGATCACCTCATCAAAGTGTATATTCCAACTCCGAGATGCTTGCTTCAGTCCATAGAAGGATCACTGAAGCTTGCTCACCTTTTAGCATCCTTAGGACTGACAAAACCTTCTGGTTGTATCACATACAACTTTTCCTCAAGTAAACTGTTAAGGAAACGATGTTTTGTCATCCATCTGCCAGATTTCATAATTGAAAAATGCAGCAACTGCTAACATAATTCCAACAGACTTTAGCATCGCTACGAGTGAGAAAGTCTCATCGCAGTCAACTCTTTGAACTTGTCGGAAACTTCTTTGTGACAAGTCGAGCTTTATAAATGGTGACATTTACCATCAGCGTATGTCTTCATCTCAAAGGTCCATTTATACTCGACGACCTGCCATCCAACGAGCAAGTCTACCAAAGTCTATACTTGGTTTTCATACATGGATCCTTTATTGGATTTCATGGCCTCTAACCATTTGTCGGAATCCGGGCCCATCATCGCTTCTCCATATCTCGTAGGTTCATCGTTGTCCAACAACATGACCTCCAAGACAGGATTGTCGTACCACTCAGGAGCAGTACGCATCCTTGTCGACCTACGAGGTTCGGTAGTAACTTGATCCGAAGCTTCATGATCATCATCATTTACTTCCTCTTCAACTGACGTAGGTTCCACAAAAACATCTTTCTGCGCTGCGCTACTCTCTGGTTGAAACAAAGGTTCAACAACCTCATCAAGTTCTATCTTCCTCCCACTCAATTCTTTCGAGAGAAACTTTTTCTCGGGAAAGGACCCGTTTTAGTAACAAACACTTTATGCTTGGATCTGAGATAGAAGGTTCACCCAACTGTTCTTAGGGTAATCTATGAAGATGCATTTGTCCGCTTTGGGTTCGAGCTTATTAGGTGAAAACATTTTTCCACACCAGCGTCGCAGCCCCAATCATTAAGATTCGACAGCTTAGCTTTCTATCAAACCATAATTCACACGGTGTCATCTCAACGGATTTAGATGGTGCCCTATTTAAAGTGAATGTAGTTGTCTCTAATGCATAACCTCAAAATGATAGTGGCAAAACGATAAGAGACATCATAGTACGCATCATATCCAATAGAGCACGACTATGATGTTCGGACATACCATCACACTATGGCGTTCTAGGTGGCGTGAGTTGTGAAACGACTTCACATAGTCTAAAGTTGTATGCCAAACTCGTAACTCAGATATTCACCTCCATGATCATATCGCACACATTTTTATCTTCTTGTCACAATGATCTTAAACTCTACTCTGAATTTGCTTGAACTTTTTAAATGATTCATATTTGTGTTTCATTAAGTAAACATACACTATATCTACTCAAATCACCAGTGAAGGTAAGAAAATAACGATATCCACCGCACGCTACAAGACTCATTGGATTGCATACATCAACATGTATCATTTCCAATAAATCACTTGCCCGCTCCATCAATCCGGAAAACGGGGTCCTTAGTCATCTTGCCCAAGAGGCATGGTTCGCATGTCTCAACCGATTCGAAATCGAATGAGTCCAAAGATCCATCAACATGGAGTTTCTTCATGCGCTTTATACCAATATGACATTTAGCGGCAGAGCCACAAGTATGTGGTACTATCATTATTAACTTTGTATCTTTTGGCATCAATGTTATGAACATGTGTATTACTATGATCAATATTCAACAAACCATTCTCACTGGGTGCATGACCATTGAAGGTATTATTCATGTAATCAGAATAACAATTATTCTCTAACTTAAATGAATAACCGTGTTGCAATAAACATGATCTAATCACGTTCATGCTCAACGCAAAACACCAAATAACATTTATTTAGGTTCGTCACTAATCCCGAAGGTAGAGAGAGCGTGCGATGTCGATCACATCAACCTTGGAAACATTTCCAACACACATCGTCACCTCACCCTTAGCCAGTCTCCGTTTATTCCCTAGCTTTTACTTCGAGTTACTAACATTTAGCAACCGAACCGGTATCTAATACCCAGGTGCTATTAGGAGTACTAGCAAGGTACACATCAATAACACGTATATCAAATACACTTGTGTCAATGTTGCCAGCCTTCTTATCTGCCAAGTATCTAGGGTTGTCCCGCTTCAGCGACCGCTCACCTCATAATAGAAGCACTTAGTCTCGGGTTTGGGTTCAACTTTGGGTTGCTTCACTAGAGCAGCAACTGACTTGCCATCCATGAAGTTTCCCTCCTTGCCCTTGCCCTTCTCGAAACTAGTGGTTTTACTAACCATCAACACTTGATGCTCCTTCTTGATTTCTACCTTCGCGCTGTTAAACATCGCGAATAGCTCAGGGATCATTATTTCTATCCCTGGCATTTTATAGTTCATCACCAAGTTCTAGTAGGTTAGTGACAGTGACTTGGAGAACTATATCAATCACTATCTTATCTAGAAGATCAACTCCCACTCGATTCAAGCGATTGTAGCACCCAGACAACCTGAGCACATGCTTAATGATTGAGCTATTCTCCTTCATCTTGCAAGCAAAGAATCTTGTTGGAGATCTCATATCTCACAACATGGGCACGAGCCTAAGATCCCAATTTAAGCTCTTAGAACATCTCATATGTTCCGTGACGGTCAAAACGTTTTGGAGCCTCAATTCTAAGTCGTAATGCATGACGCACTAAACTATCAAGTAGTCATCGGAACGTGCTTGTCAGATGTTCACAACATCTATAGATGACACTAGAGGGGGTGGCGCACCGAGTGGTGCATTAAGGACATATGCCTTCTGTGCAGCAATGAGGAAAATCCTCAGATCACGGACCCAGTCCGCAATATTGCTACCATCATCTTTCAACTATATTTCTCTAGGAACTTATAAAAATTCAAGGGAGCTACAACGTGAGCTAGTAATCTACAACATAATTTTGCAAAGACACTACTGACTATGTTCATGATAATGAGTTCAATTAATCATATTACTTAAGAACTCCCACTAAAAGTGACATCCCTCCGGTCATTCGAGCGATACACGATCCAAATTCACCAACTCAAGTCCGATCATCACGTGAGTTGAGGTGGTTTCAATGGTGAACATCATCATGTTGATCATATCTATTATATGACTCATGTTCGACCTTTCGGTCTCTTGTGTTCCAAGGCCATGTCTGTACATGCTAGGCTAGTCAAGTTTAACCCGAGTGTTCTTCATGTGCAACACTGGCTTGCACCCGTTGTATGTGAACGTAGAGTCTATCACACCCGATCATCACGTGCTGTCTCGACATGACAAACTTTCGCAACGGTGCACACTCGGGGAGAACACAATTTATCTTGAAATTAAGTGAGGGATCACCTTATAATGCTACCGTCGTCCTAAGCAAAACAAGGTGCATAAAAGGATTAACATCACATGCAAATCATAAGTGACATGATATGGCCATGAACTTGTGCTTTTGATCTCCATCTTGAAAGCACTGGCATGATCTCCATCGTCACCGGCATGACACCATGATCTCCATCAATGTGTCTCCATCGGGGTTGTCGCGCCCACCATGCTTCTACTACTATTGCTACTGTAGCGATAAAGTAAAGTATTACATAGCGCTTAATGATTGACACGCAGGTCATACAATAATTAAAGACAACCCTATGGCTCCTGCCGGTTGTCGTACTCATCGACATGCAAGTCGTGATATTCTATACAACACATGATCATCTCATACATCACATATATCTCATCATGTAATTGGCCATATCACATCACAACATACCCTGCAAAAACAAGTTAGACGTCCTCTAATTGTTGTTGCATGTTTTATGTGGCTGCTACAGGTATCTAGCAAGAACAATTCTCACCTACGCATAAACCACAATGGTGATACATAAGTTCCTTTTCAACCTTCTCAAGGACCGCCTTAGTCGGATCCGATCCAACTAAAGTAGGAGAAACAGACACCCGCCAGCCATCTTTGTGCAACGAAGTTACACGTCAGTCGATGGAACCGGTCTCTCGTAAGCGTACGAGTAAGGTTGGTCCGGGACGCTTCATCCCACAATACCACTGAACCAAAACACGATCAAGGGAGGAAGCAATCTAAGCATCAACGCCCACAAACTCTTCGTGTTCTACTCGAGATCTCATCTACACATAGACCTAGCTCATGATGCCACTGTTGGGGAACGTTGCATGGGAAACAAAAAATTTCCTATGCACACGCAAGATCTATCCATGGTGACGAGCATCTACGAGAGGGAGAGTGGATCTACATACCCTTGTAGATCACTAAGCGGGAAGCGTTAAGAAACGCAGTTCGTGTAGTCGAACGTCTTCACGATTCAAATCGCCGAGCATCCCACGATCTCATCACGATCCATCCCGCGAGCCAATCACGATCCATCCCGTGAACTCATCACGATCGATCTCGCGATCTCATCATGATCCGTCTCGCGATCTTGATCACGGTCCTTCCGATCTAGCGCTGAACGGACGACACCTCCGCGGTCAACACACGTACAACTCGATGACGATCTCTGCCTTCTTGATCCAGCAAGAGGGAGCAGAGAGGTAGATGAGTTCTCCTCGTGACGTACGGTATCTCATCCGGGACTCTGAACAACCTTCGGTCACCACCATACATAACTCTATACTACCGAAACATCACCGAACCTTAAGTGTGCAGACCCTACGGGTTCGAGAACTATGTAGACATGACCGAGACACCTCTACGGTCAATAAACAATAGGGGGACCTGGATGCCCATATTGGTTCCTACATATTCTATGAAGATCTTTATCGGTCGAACCTCTATGTCAAGGATACAGTTAATCCCGTATGATGTTCCCTTTATTCTTTGATATGTTACTTGCCCGAGATTCGATCGTCGGTATCTCCATACCTAGTTCAACCTCGTTACCGACAAGTCTCTTTACTCGTTCCATAATACAAGATCCCGTGACTAACACTTAGTCACATTGCTTGCAAGGCTTATTGTGATGTTGTATTACCGAGTGGGCCTTGAGATACCTCACCGTCACACGGAGTAACAAATCCCAGTCTTGATCCATGCCAACCCAACAGACACCCTCGAAGATACCTATGGAGCACCTTTATAGTCACCCAGTTACGTTGCGATGTTTGATACACACAAGGTACTCCTCCGGTGTCAGTGAGTTGCATGATCTCATGGTCATAGGACCAAATACTTGACATGTAGAAAACAGTAGCAATAAACTGACACGATCATATGCTACGTTTGTAGTTTGGGTCTTGTCCATCACATCATTCTCCTAATGACGTGATCCCATTATCAAATGACATCTCATGTCCATGACTAGGAAACTATAGCCATCTTTGATCAACGAGCTAGTCTATTAGAGGCATACTAGGGACATGGTGTTGTCTATGTATCCACACATGTATCTGAGTTTCCGATCAATACAATTATAGCATGGATAATAAACGATTATCATGAACAAGGAAATATGATAATAACCAATTTATTATTGCCTCTAGGGCATATTTCCAACATATTCGACAGAAGATTGTTAATAGATCTAGGAAGAATTGGTCTATGAAACTTGATGATGCTTTATGGTCTTATAGAACTCCTTATAAAAAACCCATGGGAATGTCCCCATATAAAATAGACTATGGAAAAGCATGTCATTTACCTCTTGAGTCAGAACATAAAGCTTACTAGGCAATTAAAGAACTTAACTACGACTTTAAACTTGTCGGTAAAAGAGAATATTTGATATTAGTTCATTAGACGAATGGAGGACACAAGCTTATGAAAACGCCAAGTTGTCTAGATAAAAAGTTAAAATATGGCATGACAAGAGAATCCAAAATCGGGAATTCATTGTAGCAGACCTAGTTCTTTTGTACAATTCTTGCTTCAGATTTTTTTACAGGTAAGCTTTTATCCAAATGGGAAGGCCCTTATGTCATCGAGGAGGTCTATCGCTCCGGTGCTGTCAAGATTAACAACTTCGAAGGCAAAAATCCGAGAGTGCTAAATGGGAAAAGAATTAAACACCATATCTTAGGTACGCCTGTCAATGTTGAAACTAACATTATTCAAGTTATGACTCCGGAAGAACACATAAGTGAGACCTTCGAAACACTCTAGAAAGATGAAAAGGGGTAGGTATGTGATAAGGTAAGTAAACCAACTCCAAAAATTCCAAAAATATGTGTTGTTTGTTTTGGTGTTTCAGAAAAATTCTAAAAATAAAAATGAGTTAGGGGCACCCACGAGGGAGGCACAAGCCAACAGGGCGCGCCCTGATAGCTTGTGGGGCCCTCGTGTGCCTCCTGCACTCCATTTTCCTCCTAGACATGTATTCTGACATAGAAAAATTCATTATATATATACTCACGTCTGTTTTGACCACCGCATCGCAAGTTTCTACTATGTTCTTGTTTTAAGTTTTCTTTAGTCGGCAAGGCTTGCATATCTTGATGAGAAATATATGGCTCCACCGATCCTCCACAAGAAACATTGCATAGTCCGACCTTCACCGAGTAGGCGCCCCTATAGCAAGGTATATTATGAGTTGTCCTCGGGGGAGGAGGATGCACCAGAGGTCCTCGGAGATGTCATGAAGAGGAACCGGGAGGAAGCCGAAGGATCCAAGGGGGACTATGCCAATCATCCATCTGGTGCTTCTAACAAGGGAGAATCACTATTACTTCTTCGTGATGATGTTTCTTTACCTAAAATTGATGCATTTAATGCCATGGAATGTATTTGTGCACAAAATACAACACTCACTAATGAAGTCATCTTGCTAGAAGAGCAGAATCTTGCTCTCCGAAGGATAATCAATAATCTGGAATACCTCCTGAAGAATAAACCTACTACATCACCACCACCATCACCCAAGGAGGACAATTGAGTACATGGGTATCGGCACCACCCTTAGCTTTCTCCAAGCTTGGGGAAGGTGCCCCGGTATCGTATCACCATCGCTTCTATCATTATCATCTATCTTAGCTCGATCCTTAGTTATGTTGTGATTTAGAGAAATAAAATTTTCAGATTTGCTTTGCTTAGAATTTTTTCTTTGAGATCTATCTATCCTTGTAACCGACTATGAGATTTATATAATAAATATTAGTTTGAGTTTGCTTGTTTTACTCTCATGCATCAATCATAGAAATGAATAAAAGAAATATAAAAACATATGCTAATCCCATGGGGAGTAATGACTTCACATAGAAGAAGTATGTTAGATAGAAGTTGTTGGGAATAAACAAACATAACATTTTTCATTGATACAATACATGCAAGATTATAATAGAGGAGAGGAGATTCATATATAAATACACTATCTTGGACATCTTTTATGATTGTGAGCCCCCACCAAATATTATATAATGGTCAAGTGTTGATGTTGGACATGGAAGACAACGTAATGATCATGTTTCTTTACATTCACATAGAAGGTATATTGTCATGGATCCTCTAACATGTGGTGCTTGCTTTAGATCTTTTGCTAGCCAAAAAAAATCCACACTAAGTAGAGATAGTACTTGTTCATCCATAACCCTTAAACCTAGTTTCTTGCCACGAGAGTCCATCATACCTACCTATGGATTGAATAAGATCCTTCAATTAAGTTTTCATTGGTGCACAAAATAATAAAAATTTCCCCTAAATATGTATGATCTTTTATTGTAAAGGAAAATAAGTTTTATATGATCTTGTGATGGCAAAGAAATAAAATCGACAGACTGCATAATAAAGTTTGCTATCACATGGGGCAATATAAAGTGAGGTTCCTTTACATTACAAGTTTGCACATGCAAAAACTAAAAAGCACATGACAACCTCTGCTTCCCTCTCCGAAGGGCCTTTCTTTTACTTTCATGTATTTATTCTTATGCAAGAGTCAACAAAAGTTTATCCCTATTCCTACCTATTAACTCTCTAGTTGGCAAGCATCATGTGTTGGGGAAAGATCCATATATATATATATATATATATATATATATATATATATAGTTGGATGTAGGTGATCATGATTCATTATTGTTGATATTTATTGAGGTAAATTATTTGGGTGGCAAAGACAATAAATCCCCCATCTTCCTATGTGTCCGATGGAAACATTAGCTACAAATATATGCAACGAGTTTCAGCAATCATAGAAGACTAAATGATAGTTGAGTATGTGAACTTGCTAGAATAAAAATGCTTACATAGACTCTTCTCTGGAATATGATGAATTGTGATTGTGTGAATGACTAAAAACAAAGTTTGTTGATTGTGAATAAAGTTTATGCTACATACTTCAATAATTGTGGTAAATTTCTTATGTTATTATTGTACATTATTCCTTATTATGGTAAATTTCTTATGTATTTTCTCTCTAAATGTGCAAGGTACATCACAAAGAGGGAAATTGCTGGAAACAGGAATTCTGGACCTTAAAACCAAGAAAAGGCTGAAAAATCACTTGACTCCAAATGACCTAAAACTTCACGTAGTATTTCTATGGAATATATAAGAATTAGTGGGCCACAAATATTCCAGAGGGGGGCCACTTGCTGGCCACAAGCCAACAGGGTGTGCCCCCCTCGACGCATTGTGTTAGCTTGTTGGGACCCAGCAGGTCTCCCGACCCCCCTCTTCTCCTATATGGTGTGTTTTACCCTAGAAAAATCATAAGGATACTTTTGTGATGAAGTGCCGCCATCTCGAGGTGGAAACATGTGCAAAGGCCCTTCTTCTCTCCGGCAAGAGATTCTACCGGGGAAACTTCCCTCCAGGAGGGAGAAATCGAAGCCATCATCATCACCAATGCTTCCTCATTCATGGGAGGACCAATCTTCATAAACTTCTTGACCATCACCATCTTATATCAAAACCTAGTTCATCTCTTGTATTCAATCTTTGTCTCAAAACCTCGGATTGGTACTTGTGGGTTACTAGTAGTGCTGATTACATCTCGTAGTTGACGCTTGTTGGTTTACTTGGTGAAAGATATTATGTTTAGAGACTTGATCACTATTATTATACCTCTCATCTTGAACATGTTGATGATGTGTGAGTAGTTACTATTATTCCTGAGGACATGGGAGAAGTCTTGTTATAAGTATGTTGGAAATATGCCCTAGAGGCAATAATAAAATTTTTATTATCATATTTCCTTCTTCATGATAATCGTTTATTATCCATGCTATAATTGTATTGATTGGAAACTAAATACATGTGTGGGTATATAGAGAACACTATGTCCCTAGTGTGCCTCTAGTAGACTAGCTCGTTGATCAAAGATGGTTAAGGTTTCCTAGCCATGGACATGAGATGTCATTTTATAATGGGATCACATCATTAGGAGAATGATGTGATGGACAACACCCAAACTATAAATGTAGCATATGATCATGTCTGTTTATTGCTATAGTTTTTTGCATGTCAAGTATCTGTTCCTATGACCATGAGATCATGCAACTCACGGACACCGGAGGAGTACCTTGTGTGTATCAAACATCGCAACATAACTGGGTGGCTATAAAGGTTCTCTACAGGTATCTCCAAGGGTGTCTGTTGGGTTGGCATAGATCAAAATTGGAATTTGTTACTCCGTGTGACGAAGAGGTATCTCAGGGCCCACTCGGCAATACAACATCACTATAAGCCTTGCAAGCAATATGACTACAGAGTTAGCGATGGGATCTTATATTACGGAACGAGTAAAGAGACTTGCCAGTAACAAGATTGAACTAGGTATAGAGATACCGACGATCGAATCTCGGGCAAGTAACATACCGAAGAACAAAGGGAACATCATACGGGATTATCTGAATCCTTTACATAGAGGTTCGACCGATAAAGATCTTCGTAGAATATGTAGGAACCAATATGGGCATCCAGGTCCCGCTATTGGTTATTGACCGTAGAGGTGTCTCGGTTATGTCTGCATAGTTCTCAAACCCCACAGGGTCTGCACACTTAAGGTTCGGTGACATTTCGGTATAGTTGAGTTATGTATGTTGGTGACCGAAGGTTGTTCGGAGTCCCGTATGAGATCCCAGACGTCACGAGGAGCTCCGGAATGGTACGAAGGTAAAGATTGATATATAGGAAGTCCCATTTTGTCCACCGGAAAAGTTTCGGGTATTTTCGGTAGTGTACCGGAAGTGCCGGAGGTCCATCGGGAGGGGCCACCCACGCCGGGGGCCACATGGGCCTGAGGGGTATTGCACCCGACCTTAGTGGGCTGGGAAAACCATCCCTACAAGGCCCATGCGGCTAGGAAAGGATGGGAAAAGAAAAACCCCAAAGGGTGAAAGGGAAATCCAAATTAGGAAGGAGTCCTAATAAGATTCCACCTTCCTTGTGGGAGGTGGATTCCTCCCTTGTTTGGTTCGGCCAAACCTCTTTGGAGTAGGGGCCAAAGTTGCCTCCTCTCCCCTTCCTCCTATATATATTGAGGGATTTTGAGGGCAGCCTCTAACCCTAATTGTCATGTGCTGCCCTCTTCTTCCTCTAGATCTGTTTCTCCTCTAGATTGATTCCATAGTGCTTGGCGAAGCCCTATCGGATCAGCTCCACCAACACCGCCGCCGCGCCATCGCGCTGCCGGAGAACTCATCTATCTCTTCGCCCCCTCTTGCTGGATCAAGAAGGTGGAGATCGTCATCGAGCTGCACGTGTGTTGAACACGGAGGTGTCATCCGTTCGGCGCTAGATCGGAAGGACCAGGATAGGATCGCGGGACGGCTCGTGATTGGATCGCGAAGATGTTCGACTACACCAACCGCGTTTCTTAATGCTTCCACTTAAAAATCTACAAGGGTATGTAGATCCACTCTCTCTCTCGTAGATGCTCATCACCATGGATAGATCTTGCGTGTGCATAGGATTTTTTTTGTTTCCAATGCAATGTTCCTCAACAGTGGCATCATGAGCTATGTCTATGTGTAGATGAGATCACGAGTAGAACACAAAGGAGTTTGTGGGCATTGATGCTTAGATTGGTTACTCCCTTGGTCATGTTTTGATTCAGCAGTTTGTGGGATGAAGCGGCCCGGACCAACCTTACTCGCACGCTTACGAGAGACCAGTTCCATCGACTAACGTGTAACTCTGTTGCACAAAGATGGCTGGTGGGTGTCTATCGCTCCTACTCTAGTTGGATCGGATTCAACAAAGGCGGTCCTTGAGAAGGTTGAATAGAAATTTGTGTATCATCGTTGTGGTTTATGCGTAGGTGAGAATTGTTCTTGCTAGATATTCGTAGCAGCCACATAGTACTTGCAACAACAACTAGAGGACGTCTAACTTGTTTTTGTAGGGTATGTTGTGATGTGATATGGACAATTACATAATGAGATATATGTGATGTATGAGATGATCATGTTTTGTATAGAATATCATGACTTGCATGTCGATGAGTACGACAACCGGCATGAGCCATAGGGTTGCTTCAATTATTGTATGATCTACGCGTCAATCATTAAGAGCTATGTATTGACTTTATCGCTAAGCGATAGCAATAGTAGTAGAAGCATGGTGAGCGTGAAACCCCCGATGGTGACACGTTGATGGAGATCAAGATGATGGAGATCATGGTGTCAAGCCGGTGACAATGGAGATCATGCCGGTGCTTTATAGATGGAGATCAAAAGCACAAGTTCATGGCCATATCATGTCACTTATGATTTGCATGTGATGTTAATCCTTTATGCACCTTGTTTTGTTTAGGACGATGGTAGAATTATAAGTTGATCCCTCACTAAAATTTCAATATAAAATTGTGTTCTCCCCGAGTGTGCACCATTGCGATAGTTCGTCGTTTCGAGACACCACGTGATGATCGGGTGTGATAGACTCTATGTTCACATACAACGAGTGCAAGCTAGTGTTGCATGTGCAGAATAATTGGGTTAAACTTGATGAGCCTAGCATGTACAGACATGGCCTCGGAACACAAGAGACTGAAAGGTCGAACATGAGTCATATAGTAGATATGATCAACATGATGATGTTCACCATTGAAACCACCTCAACTCACGTGATGATCGGACTTGAGTTGGTGAATTTGGATCATGTATCACTCGAATGACCAGAGGGATGTCAATTTGAGTGGGAGTTCTTAGGTAATATGATTAATTGAACTCATTATCATGAAGATAGTCAGAAGTGTCTGTGCAAATTATGTTGTAGATAGCTCGTGTTGTAGCTTCCCTGTTTTATTGATACGTTCCTAGAGAAAATAGAGTTGAAAGATAGTGGTAGCAATTATGCGGACTAGGTCCGTGATCAGAGGTTTGTCCTCAGTTGCTGCACAGAAGGCTTATGTCCTTGACGCACCGCTCAGTGCACCCCCTCAAGCATCGTCTATAGATGTTGTGAACATCTAACATGAACGTTTTGATGACTACTTGATAGTTCAGTTCGTCATGCATTACGGCTTAGAATTGAGGCTCCAAAACATTCTGAACATCATAGAACATATGAGATGTTCTAAGAGCTGACATTGAGATCTTAGGCTCGTGGCCATGTGGAGAGGTATGAGACCTCCAACAAGATTCTTTGCCTGCAAGATGAAGGGGAATAGCTCAATCAGTGAGCATGTGCTCATATTGTCTGGGTGCTACAATCACTTGAATCGAGTGGGAGTGAATCTTCTAGATAAGATAGTGATTAATATAGTTCTCCAAGTCACCACCACAAGGCTGCTAGAGCTTCATGATGAACTATAAACATGCCAGGGATGGAGAAGATGATCCCTGAGCTATTTGCGATGTTTGACACCGCGAAGCTAGAAATCAAGAAGGAGCATCAAGTGTTGATGGTTAGCAAAACCACTAGTTTCACAAAGGGCAAGGGAAAGAAGGGAAACTTCATGGATGACAAGCCAGTTGCTGCTCCAGTGAAGAAACCCAAGGTTGAACCCAAACCCGAGACTAAGTTCTTCTATTATGAGGAGAAGGGTCGCTGAAGCGGAACAACCCTAGATGCTTGGTAGATAAGAAGGTTGGCAACGTCAACAGAAGTATATTTGATATATGTGTTATTGATGTGTACCTTGCTAGTACTCCTAGTAGCACCTGGGTATTAGATACCAGTTCGGTTTCTAAATGTTAGTAACTCAAAATAAAATCTACGGAATAAACGGAGGCTAGCTAAGGGTGAGGTGACGATGTGTGTTGGAAGTGTTTCCAAGGTTGATGTGATCACCATCGCACACTCTCTCTACCTTCGGGATTAGTGATAAGACTAAATAAATGTCATTTGGTGTTTGTGTTGAGCACGAACGTGATTAGATCATGTTTATTGCAATACGGTTATTCATTTGAGTTAGAGAATAATGGTTATTCTGTTTACATGAATAATACCTTCAATGGTCATGCACCCAATGGGAATGGTTTATTGAATCTTGATCATAGTAATACACATGTTCATAACATTGATGCCAAAAGATACAAAGTTAATAACGATAGTACCACATACTTGTGGCACTGCCGCTAAATGTCATATTGGTATAAATCGCATGAAGAAACTCCATGCTGATGGATCTTTGGACTCATTCGATTTCGAATTGGTTGAGACATGCGGACCATGCCTCATGTGCAAGATGACTGAAACCCCGTTTTCCGGTATGATGGAGCGGGGAAGTGACTTATTGGAAATGATACATGTTGGTGTATGTGGTCCAATGAAACACAAGTCTGAAACATTTGAAAAGTTCAAGCAAATTCAGAGTGAAGTTTGATATCATCGTGACAAGAAGATAAAAATGTCTACGATATGATCGTGGAGGTGAATATCCGAGTTACGAGTTTGGTATACAACTTAAGACAATGTGGAAGTTGTTTCACAACTAACGCCACCTGGAACGCCATAGTGTGATGGTATGTCCGAACATCATAGTCATGCTCTATTGGATATGGTGCGTACTATGATGTCTCTTATCATTTTGCCACTATCATTTTGAGGTTATGCATTAGAGACAACTACATTCACTTGAAATAGGGCACCATCTAAATCCACTTAGATGACACCGTATGAATTATGGTTTGGCAGAAACCTAAGCTATCATTTACCAGAGTTTGGGAATGCGACGCTTATGTCTGATGAGCTCGAACCCAAAGCAGAAAGGTGCATCTTCATAGGATACCCTAAGGTAATAGTTGGGTATACCTTCTATCTCAGATCCGAGGACAAAAGTGTTTGTTGCTAAAAATGGGTCCTTTCTCGAGAAAGAGTTTCTCTCGAAAGAATTGAGTGGGAGGAAGATAGAACTTGATGAGGTTCTTGAACCTTTGTTTCAACTAGAGAGTAGCGCAGCGCAGAAAGATGTTTCTGTGGAGCCTATGTCAGTTGAAGAGGAAGTTAATGATGATGATCATGAAGCTTCGGATCAAGTTGCTATTTAACCTCTAGGTCGACAAGGACGCGTACTGCTCCTGAGTGGTACGACAACCCTGTCTTGGAGGTCATGTTGTTGGACAACGATGAACCTATGAACTATGAAGAAGCGATGATGGGTCGGGATTCCAACAAATGGTTAGAGGCCATGTAATCCGAGAAAGGGTCCATGTATGAAAACCAAGTATGGACTTTGGTAGACTTGCCCGTTGAACGGCAGGTCGTTGAGTACAAATGGACCTTTAAGATGAAGACATGCGCTGATGGTGAATGTCACCATTTATAAAGCTCGACTTGTCGTAAAGAAGATTCCGCCAAGTTCAAGGAGTTGACTGCGATGAGACTTTCTCGCCCGTAGCAATGCTAAAAGTCTGTTGGAATTATGTTAGCAATTGCTGCATTTTTCAATTGTGAAATCTGGCAGATGGATGTCAAAACATCGTTTCCTTAACGGTTTACTTGAGGAAAGGTTGTATGTGATACAACCAGAAGGTTCTATCATTCCTAAGGATGCTAAAAGGTGTGCAAGCTCCAGCGATCCTTCTATGGGATGGAGCAAGCATCTCGGAGTTGGAATATACGCTTTGATGAGGTGATCAAAGTTTTTGTGTTTATACAAAGTTTATGAGAATTTCTGATAAGTATATGTGGTTGACATACCATTGATCGAAAATGATGTAGAATTTCTAGAAAGCGTAAACGGTTGTTTGGAAAGAGTTTTTCAAAGGAAGACCTGGATAAAGCTACCTAATTGTTGGCATCAAGATGTATAGAGATAGATCAAGATGCTTTATGAGACTTTCAATGAGTACAAACCTTGACAATATTTTGAAAGAGTTCAAAATGGATTAGTCAAAGAAAGAGTTCTTGCCTAATTTGTGAGGTGTGGAGTTGAGTGAGACTCAAAGCTTGACCACGGCAGAATAAAGAGAAAGGACGAAGGTCCTCCCTTATGCCTTATCCATAGGCTATGTATAGTATGCCATGTTGTGTACCGCACCTGTGTGTGCCTTGCCATGAGTCTGTCAAGGGGTACAAGAGTGATCCAAGAATGGATCACTGGACAACGGTCAAGATTATCCTTAGTAACTAGAGGACTAAGGAAATATTTCTAGATTATGGAGATGATAAAGAGTTCGTCGTAAAGGGTTACGTCGATGCGATCCAAATGACTCTTTATGACGAACTCTTTATCATCTCCATAATCTAGATACGTATAGTGGAGCAACCATTTGGAATTGCTCCAAGTGGAGTGTGGTAGCAATGTCTACAGTATGACATAGAGACTTGCAAATTACACACAGATCTAAATGTTGCAGACCATTTGACTAAAGACCTCTCTCACATGCAAAGCATGATTGAACCCTAGAACTCATTTAGGTGTTAGATTCATAACAATGTAAATCACATGGTGATGTGAGCTAGATTATTGACTCTAGTGCAAGTGGGAGACTATTGCAAATATGCCCTAGAGGAAATAATAAATTGGTTATTATCATATTTCCTTGTTCATGATAATCGTTTATTATCCATGCTATAATTGTATTGATTGGAAACTAAATACATGTGTGGGTATATAGACAACACTATGTCCCTAGTGTGCCTCTAGTAGACTAGATCGTTGACCAAAGATGGTTAAGGTTTCCTAGCCATGGACATGAGATGTCATTTGATAACGGGATCACATCATTAGGAGAATGATGTAATGGATAAGACCCAAACCATAAACGTAGCATATGATCGTGTCAGTTTATTGCTACAGTTTTCTACATGTCAAGTATCTGTTCCTATGACCATGAGATCATGCAACTCACGAACACCGAAGGAGTACCTTGTGTGTATCAAACATCGCAACGTAACTAGGTGACTATAAAGGTGCTCTACATGTGTCTCCAAGGGTGTATGTTGGGTTGGCATGGATCAAGACTGGGATTTGTTACTCCGTGTGACGGAGAGGTATCTCAGGGTCCACTCGGTAATACATCATCACTATAAGCCTTGCAAGCAATGTGACTAAAGAGTTAGCCACATGATCTTGTATTACGGAACGAGTAAAGAGACTTGCCAGTAACGGGATTGAACTAGGTATAGAGATGCCGAGGATCGAATCTCGAGCAAGTAACATACCAAAGAACAAATGGAACAACATAGGGGATTATGTAAATCCTTGACACAGAGGTTCGACCGATAAAGATCTTCGTAGAATGTGTAGGAACCAATATGTGCATCCAGGTCCCGCTATTTGTTATCGACCGTAGAGGTGTCTCGGTCATGTCTGCATAGTTCTCGAACCCGCAGGGTGTGCACACTTATGGTTCGGTGACGTTTCGGTATAGTTGAGTTTTGTATGTTGGTGACCAAAGGTTATTCGGAGTCTCGAATGATATCCCAGATGTCACGATGAGCTCCGGAATGGTCCGGAAGTAAAGATTGATATATAGGAAGTCCCGTTTTGGCCACCGGAAAAGTTTTGGGTATTTCCGGTAGTGTACCGGAAGTGCCAGAGGTCCATCGGGAGGGGCCACCCACGCCGGGAGGCCACATGGTCCTGAGGGATATTGCACCAGCTCTTAGTGGGATGGGCAAACCAGCCCTACAAGGCCCATGCGGCTAGGAAAGGGTGGGAAAGGAAAAACCCGAAGGGGGAAAGGAAAATCCAAGTTAGGAAGGAGTTCTAATAGGATTCCACCTCCCTTGTGGGAGGTGGATTCCTCCCTTGTTTGGTTTGGTCGAACCTCCTTGGAGTATGGGCCAAGGCTGCCTCCTCTCCCTTCCTCCTATATATTGAGGGGTTTTGAGGGCAGCCCCTAACCCTAATTGCCACGTGCTGCCCTCTTCTTCCTCTAGATCTGTTCCTCCTTTAGACAGATTCCGTAGTGCTTGGCGAAGCCCTGCCGGATCAGCTCCACCACCACCGCCGCCGCTGCGCCGTTGCGCTGCCGGAGAACTCATCTACCTCTCCTCCCCATCTTGCTGGATCAAGAAGGTGGAGATCGTCATCGAGCTGCACGTGCGCTGAACGCAGAGGTGCCGTCCGTTCGGCGCTAGATTGGAAGGACCACGATAGGATCGCGGGACGGATCATGATGAGATCGCGGTACGGCTCGTGATTGGATCGCGAAGATGCTCGACTACACAAACTGCGTTTCTTAATGCTTCCGCTTAGCGATCTACAAGGGTATGTAGATCCTCTCTCTCTCTCTCTCTCGTAGATGCTCATCACCATGGATAGATCTTGCATGTGCATAGGAAAATTTGTGTTTCCCATGCAACGTTCCTCAACAAAGTAATCATGTGAAGTTGGTATTCGTTTGATATTTTTATGATGTGTATGTTGTTGCTTCTCTTAGTGGTGTTGTGTGAACGTCGACTACATGACACTTCACCATGTTATGTGACTAAGGGAAGACAGTGTGGAGTAACAAGTAGATGATGGGTTGCGAGAGTGACATAAGCTTAAACCCTAGTTTATGTGTTGCTTCATAAGGGGCTGATTTGGACCCACACGTTTCATGCTATGGTTAGATTTATCTTAGTTCCTTAGTCGTAGTTGCGTATGCTTGCGAGAGGGGGTAATCATAAGTGGGTCCCTTGTTCAAGTAAGAACAACACCTTAGCACCGGCCCACCCACATATCAAATTATCAAAGTAACAAACCGAATCAACTCAAACATGATGAACATGACTAGACAAAAATTCCCATGTGTCCTCGGGAGTGCTTGCTTCAAATAAGAGTACTTTCGGGCCTATCTTTTGCTACAGAAAGGATTAGGATACCTTTCCGCACCATTGTTACTATTATTACTTGTTACTTGTTATGAATTATCTTGCTATAAAAAGGGACAAATACATTTTTGCCCCTACTTGTAACCTACCCACGAGTTTTGCCCTTACTTTCCGACTCTGCTCAGTTTTGCCCTTAAATTTGCCTCCGAGGTCGCCCAAATACCCTTTGACCGTTTGACCAATACTTTGAAAATTCATAACAAATTCATACGAACTCAAAAAATGCAAACAAGATATCAAAATGTTTAGAAAAACATTACCTTTATGTACATGTCATTTTTGTTCAAGAAAAAACTACCATTTAAACTACCCATGGTTATTAATGTTATTAACAATTTTTAAAATAAAAAGGTATAAACAATACTTTTTCGTGAATAAAAATTACATGCAAATGTAGGTGATGTTTTCTGAACATGCTGATATCTTATTTGCATTTTTCTAAGTTCATATGAACTTGTTATGAAGTTTCAGTTGACTTTGACCATTATTTTGTAATTTCATGTCAAGTTGATATGAACTAAGAAAAATGCAAATAAGATACCAGGATGTTCAGAGAACATCGCCTACATTTGCATGTAATTTTTATTCATGAAAACACTATTGTTTATACCTTTTTATTTTCATAATGTTGTTGATAACCATGGGTAATTTAAATGGTACCTTTTTCGTGAATGAAAATGACATGTACACAAAGTTAATGTTTTTCTATTTTTTTGATATCTTGTTTGCATCTTTTTGAGTCGTATGAATTTGTTATGAATTTTCAAAGTATTGGTCAAACGGTCAAAGGACATTTGCACGACCTCGGAGGCAAATCTAAGGGCAAAACTGAGCAGAGTCGAAAAGTAAGGGCAAAACCTGTGGGTAGGTTCCAAATAGGGGCAAAAATGCAATTGTCCCCTACAAAAACTATCTATCAATGTTACTCACAGCTGTTGCAGAGAATACCTTGCTGAAGCTGCTTATTATTTTCTTCTGCTCCTCGTTGGGTCCGACACTCTTACTTATCGAAAGAACTACGATTGATGTCCTGGACTTGTGGGTCATCACAAAACCAAGTGCTTGAAGTTTTGAACTTAAGCGAGAGTACCATGCTTGAGGATCTTGCTTCAGTCCATACAAGGCCTTTTCAAGCTTGCACAGATGGAAGGGTGTGTTATTATTTTCAAACCCAGGAGGTTGTCTCATGAAAACTTCCTCTTCCACAACACCATGAAGGAACACATTTTGTACATCTAGCTATCCTATGCACCATCCCCTAGATACATGAATAAACTAAACAAAACATATACTGGCAGCCTTTAAAGCCGGCTAAAGGTGTCCTCATAGTCTATGTCATGTCTTTGCTTAAAACCTTTTGCAACCAATCTAGCTTTATGGCGATCTATAGTGCCATCAGACTTCTTTTTAATCATGATTACCCATTTGCAGTCAATCACATTTTACCTTGGCTAGAAGGAACTAAGTGCCATGTTTTATTTTTGGGATTTTTATTTATGTGCCCCTGGTTCGTTAGTTGTACTCATTCATCCCCACGCTCTTAACTTTTGCTCACTTTTCCCCACTCCCTTGCCCGAAACCCTCAAAATAGGTTACAACGGACATTGCCGTCATGTCAATGCCTCTGATTGTTAACTCTGACGAGTGGGGCTGCTCCCGCGCATGCAACTGACTGCGGTCGTGGGGTAGCACGTGTCCATGGGACATGCCCGAAATGTCCCATCGTATAAAGAGGGGAAACCACCTCCCCGCGCATCGCCCCTACCATTTCCCCTAAATCCCCTTCCTATCGCATCGTCTTCCTCTCTCCCACTGCGTCGTCTCGCTTTCCTCCATTGCCTCCACCGCACCGTCTCGCTCTCCCCCATCGCAACCTCTTCCTCACCTTCATCGCCTCCATATGTCTGACATCGGACGCTCATGGCGACGCTGGAGCAACGGCTGGAGATCGAGTAGTGGAGTTGTAGGGCGCGATGACCGCAGATGAAGTGAAGGACGATGGCGGCGTCCACGGCGGTGCGGGGAAACTCGCAACCGTTGCCGATGTGGAGAAGGAGGTGGCGGGCTTCGCCTGAGCGCCGCCGAAGTTGAAGGTGACGGCGTCGAGCGGCGCAGTTCATCCCGATGCGCAGCCTAACGAGGAGCAGGAGGTATTTGCACTTGCTTGTTAGTTCCAATATTTAGCTTGTAGAGTTAGTTGCATTGGTTATATTATGATTCGTATGGTAGTACAGATGGTTAGAGTAGTTGGTTTGATGGATGGGCCTGGGTTTTCTGTATGGGGGGGGGATTGGGTTTTTTTACTAGTTTTTTTGGATTATATTCTTTGCAAAAATGCTAGATATATCTATATGAGAGATAGGGATCTTTGTGCTTCAATGCTACACAGATGTATGCTTATTAGATTTTGTTTTTAATGCTACACAGATTGTTTTTTTAATGCTAGAGACATGTATGCTTATTAGATTGGGTCCCTATTAGATTTGTTTTTGAATGCTACGCAGATTGGGGTTTTGAATGTCATATGCCCAAATGAAATCCATTGATTAAGAAGTTATTTGATTCATTAGTATTTAAATTTGTCCACAATATGTAGTTATATTAGCTCCATTGTTCAATGTGTGTGCATGACAATGGAAAATGCAAATAGGATCATAGCATATTAGCCCTATGATCAATGTGTCATGTGTGCATATCTAAATTTTCAATTGGCTTCTATATTTACTGGTGATGGATGAAATTGTTTATTCAGGAGGAGGATGGTTAGGGAAAAAAGAGGAAGCTGAACCTTACTGGGTTGAAGGACCCGTACGATCCAGGGTATAGTGACGACGAAGAGTATGAGGTAAGCCTACATGAAATTTAGATTGTTCATTTAGTTCCTTTAACATGGTGTGTATGACTCTATAATGTATAAATGTAATTCATTCGTGTGTGCAATATGTCTCTAGAGAAGATGTGGATGTGGACGATGGCAACTTCGCATCCTTCAAAGCAGAGGAGGGGAGAAGATCAGGGCCAAGGGAGATGGTTACTACTACAAAAGCAAGACCAACACTTGGTGCTGCCCCTACTAGACCACCAAGCCAAATCCAAAGTCCGGCTGCTTCGCTCACCTTCTATCTCATGCAGAATATGTAGCCATCCACGACGAGGACTACAAGATCAGGGGGCAACATGGTACCCTCGCCAAAGTCTTGACTCCCCTTCCCAAGTGATGTGATGATGTGTTTTATTTACTCTTGGTTGTTTGGTGAACTTTGTGTGTGAACTATCTATGGATGGTATGGTACTATGATTGTATGGCTATCTATATTGGGTATTTGTGTGTTTTCAAATTTGTCTGTTATGTTTTGTTTCAGTGTTTATTTTCTGAGTTTATGTGTTGCAATGATCACACATGCTATGATGGTATGGCTATCTATATAGTCCATCATTTTATCAAATATTCTAATAATAGAGTAAAAAACAACATTTGACCGAACAGTATAATTTTGAAAAAATGCAAAAAATTGAGGTGATTTAGAGGATGTCAAAGAAATCTGAATTTGAGAAATGTGCTCCAAATGAGCTCCCGGGCTAGGGTAAACAATCCCATTTGTAATCAAGTTTTTGGACCTACTCTAAATGAGCCAAATGTTTTTTTATTAACACCTATTCAATCTATATAGTGTAGATTCGAATTCTCACCATTTTTTGAATTAATCTTCATATTTTTACATTTATTTTGACAAAATATGCTTTAATATAGAAACTATTAAAAACGTTTAAAATATGAAAATGGAAAACTAAGTTCAGATCCTTCTTATTCACTTTGAAATAAAGATTTGGTGATTTTTTTTGATTTTTTTAATTTTCAAAAATAGAAGGTAACCCTACCTCCTCTCCTTGAAGTCTATGAAATGTTGTATGTGATAGCTCATATGTGTGAAGGTTTTTTCATGAAAATGACCATATATGAAGTTTATGATTTTTGGTTGGTAACATGTCACATAAGACAACATTGTGCGCAGGTTTTATATATATATTTTTTTAAATTATTGGTGCTCATTTGACCTCAATCGTGTCAGCTAGTTTTTTTTGAAAATGTTCGTATACCAAGTTTAGTATTTTTTTCCTTATTAGTATGTCTTATAAAATGACGAACGACGAAGTTTTCATATTTTTTCAATTTTTTTAAATTAGTTATGCTCAGTCAAAGCCTTGGAAACCCCGTTGACCAGCTCAAAACCCCTCCTAACCCTAGCTCCGAACATCAGCCGTCCGATCATATGGACGGCTCCGCATCATTGGATAGTGGGGCGATCCGCGAGAGGCGATCCTATTGGTTGTGCCCGGCTGCTCGTCCACCATTGAATCCGCGAAAAAACATAGTTATTGGGCCCAAAAGGAAACTAAGCTCTGGTTGGACCGTCGAATTGCGTTGTTTTTTTTGCATCGTTTGCTCTGTTTTTAGTGAACGTGCTGACTCTGTTTTTTTGCATTGTTTGAAATTACACAACAATTGACATTGCCTAGAAAATTTAGTTCTTTTGTTCAATACAAATGTAAAATGACCAAATTTATAAGGGCCAAAGTTATTTTTATCATGCAAAATGGCCACAAACTATTCAAAAATTGTCTTTTTTTGTTCATATAATATATATGACCACAGATTCCCACGCGTGTTATTAGCTTCTTTTTCTTCGTCTTTTCAAACCACAGTTTTCCACGCGTGTACACTCCCGACGCCGTGGTGGGTGTGAAAACGGGCCACTTCACATTTGACCCCGTTATTGCCACGGCGAAATAACACGTAGCACTACGACTATTTAAGCCACCCTCTGCCTCTGCCATCCCTCATCCATCTCCCATCCTCTACCATCCTCCCTTCTTGCTCTTCGACCCTTTCTCCTTCTTCTACACACCCCTCATCCATGCAGTACACTGGACCAACCTACCGCTTCCCACCCACTGTGCTGGAGAGGCTCCACCCTACCGGCGTGTATGTTGTGCGCGCACTACGTGTGTGGGCGATATCAAGGTGGAGGACCGCAAGGAACTTCACCAAGTTCTTCCTCGCGGCCGGCTACTGCCACCTCCCGCGGGGATCCAACGATGTTCCGCGTCGAGGAGGTCATCTAAAACGGGGTGGTGGTTGCTCTCCTTGCCCACTTGACAAACACATTCGACGCCTTCTACCTCCTCGGTCGTGTGTTTTGGTGTGGCTGCTAGTTCATCGCTTTCATCACCCACAACAGGTATACGGAGTGCACCAACATATTCCCCACCACGTCGTGCATGCACACTCTTCAGTACCCCATCGACAACGCCCCAGAGGAGCAGTGAAGGGCGCCCGGAGGAGGAGCGAGGTGGAGAAGGCGACGACTAGGGTTCTAAACGCTCTATCTATTTTTTCTGAATCTATGTTATGTTAATTAAGTTGTAATTGAACTATGTTGGAGATGCTATGGGCTTCTTGGCCCTTTTATTAAGTTCTATTATTTAGTTTTCTATCGATTCTATTATTAAGTTCTTGCTAGTTTGAACTATGTGATAGTGCTATGGGCTTGTTGGCCCTATCTACATATTAGTTGATTATTTTCTTAGAGAGCTCGCTCTGGTAGTAACCACCTAGCTAGTGCATGCAGCCACAAAAATATAAAACATATTGTTAAATTTATTTGTCATAACAAAATGGGTGCATATGCAAGTGGATCGAAAAGGCTGAAACTGATCGTATAAAAATGATGCTCTAAATCAAGTAGACAAGCGTGCGAGAAGAGAGGAACCAGCGGCAACGATCGTCGCTGCATTCGTGGCGGCTGGCATGCACGAAAGCCGCCCGGTCAGTGCATCGTGGCGGCACGCATCGGTGCATGCAGGCTCGGTCAGCGCATGCAGGCTCGGTCGGCACATCGTGGCGGCGTGCATCGACCCATGTAGGCAGGCTTGCTGGGTGCATGTATAGCAGGCTTATGTCGTGGCGGCGCACACAGGCGTTTAATGCAATGGACAACCCAACGAAACCACGGCCCAATGGTCGAACAGTGATGCTGCCAAACGCGGCCCCACTTGTCAGGCCCAACGGGCGACATAGTCCAGCACGACGCCACTTGTCAGAGTTAACGGTCAAGCCATTGACCCGACGACAACGTCCGCTCTGACTTGTTATGAGGGTTTCGGGCAAGGGAGTGGGGAAAACTAAGCAAAAGTTAAGAGCGTGGGGATGAATGAGTAGAGCTAAGGAATCAAGGGCACAAATGTAAAAAACCCTTTATTTTTCTAGAGTGCCATGAACTCCTCTCCCATGGCATTCTTCCATCGTGGATCACTCAAGGCTTCTACAACAGTATTTGGTCCAGCTTTGACAGAAGAGAGATAAAACTTTGTTATGTTTTTATAATTCTTCGGTTGATTTACTCCCCTTTGAAGTCTTATCCATGGTGGTGAAGAAGATGGCACAGAGGATCTGGCAGGGGGCAGAACACTCAATCCCAACGAGGATCTGTCAAGCGGCAGTTGTTCGAGCGGATCTTCTACGCGTGGGGGAGCCGAGCAGTGTAGAAGATCTCACGCCTCCAGATGGCTCATCACGAGCCAATGATGAGGTGGCCACGACGAGCTCTA